>OX451740.1:1311576241-1312886420 GCA_948472305.1 Vicia faba | reverse complement strand
TCTCTCTCAACAACAACAACGGAATTTTATCAAAGATAGTTATGCTCTTACACACACTCACATATCGAAATGCAGATCTACATCCACTCGGGATCCCATTGGTAACGGTTCTACTATAGCCTATCATAACTTTGAAAATCCAATCTACCAAGCCGAGGACGAAGGTGAGGAAGATTGTGAGGTACCAGGGGAACTTGCCAGATTACTGCAACAGGAAGAAAGGGTCATACAGCCCCACGAAGAGCCGGTTGAAACAGTTAACCTAAGTACTTAAGAGGATAGGAAAGAAGTCAAGAAAGGTGCCAACCTGGAGCATAGTGTCAATAAGCGCTTAACTAAGTTACTACATGACTATGTTGAGGTCTTTTCCTGGTCATACAAAGACATGCAAGGACTCGACAGTGATATCGTGGTCCATCATCTGCCGACAAAAGAAGATTTCCCTCCGGTGAAACAGAAGGTTCATCGCATGCGGCCAGAAATGTCAAAAAAAATCAAGACTGAAGTCATGAAGCAGTTCAACGCCATATTCTTAGTTATCACCTCATATCCACAATGGGTCTCCAATTTTGTTTCAGTTCCTAAGAAGGACGGTAAGGTACGTATGTGTGTGGATTATAGAGACTTGAATAGGGCAAGCCCCAAGGATGACTTCCCGCTTCCCCATATCGACATTCTGGTTGACAACACTGCACAACATAAAGTATTCTCCTTCATGGATGGTTTATTCAGATACAATCAGATAAAATGGCACCTGAGGGCATGGAGAAAATGACCTTCATCACATAGTGGGGCACTTTCTGTTACAAAGTTTTGCCATTTGGGCTGAAGAACGTCGGGGAAACCTATCAGCGTGCCATGGTAGTTTTGTTTCATAATTGATCCATCACAAGATAGAGGTCTACGTGGATGACATGATATCCAGATCTCAAACTGAAGAGGAACATCTTGACCATCTGCAGAAACTGTTTGAAAGACTGAGGAAATACAAACTAAGGCTGAACCCAAATAAATGCACTTTTGGAGTAAGGTCCGGTAAGCTCTTAGGCTTCGTTTCCAGCGGTAAAGGTATTGAAGTGGACCCTGCAAAGGTAAAGGCAATACAAGAAATTCCTGCTCCTCGCACTGAGAAGGAAGTTAGGTGATTCTTAGGACGACTAAACTACATCGCCAGATTTATTTCCCATCTGACCGCTACTTGTGAACCAATCTTCAAATTACTGAAGAAAGATCAAGCGGTGGAATGGAATGACGATTTCCAGGCTACCTTTGACAGGATCAAGGAGCACCTTCAAGAGCCTCCCATTCTAATGCCGCAAGTTGAGGGAAGACCTCTAATCATGTACCTAACAGTTTTAGAAAGTTCAATGGGGTGTGTGATGGGGGAGAATGATGAGTCTGGCTGAAAAGAGCATGCGATATACTGCCTGAGCAAAAAGTTTACCGACTGTGAAACCAGATATTCACTGCTTGAGAAAACTTTCTGCGCTCTGGCATGGGCTGCTCTCCGGCTAAGACATTATATGCTGACCCACACTACCTTATTGATATCCAAGATGGATCCAATTAAGTACATATTCGAGAAGTTCGCCCTCTCTAGAAGAATAGCTAGATGGCAGAAGGTCCTGACCGAATACGATATTCAGTACACTACCCAAAAAGCAATAAAGGGAAGTGTGTTAGCTGATCAACTGGCTCATCAAGATGTGGATGACTATCAATCCATGAATTTTGAATTCCCAGACAAAGACATCATGTTGGTAAATGATTGTGAAGAACTCGGACCGTATGACGAACCTGAACAAAGATCCCAATGGACCATGGTTTTTGAAGGAGATTCCAACACACTCAGCAACGGTATCGTTGTTGTGATCATATCCCCTGAAGATTGTCATACTCCCTTCACTGCCAGGTTGTGTTTCAACTATACCAATAATATGGCTTAGTATGAAGTGTGTATTATGGGTCTCAAAGTTTCCATAGATTTGGGGATCAAGTCCTTAAAAGTATTTGGAGACTCAGCCTTAGTCATCAGTCAGATGAAAGGAGAATGGGACATGAAGCATCCCAATCTCACCCCTTACAAAGAACATGTGTTGACGCTGATCCCACATTTTGAGGAAATTACCTTTGAGCATTTTCCACGAGAGGAAAATCAATTAGAGGACGCACTAGCCACTATGTCATCCATGTTCAAAATCAGGTGGGATAACAAGGCTCCTTAGACCACTATTGAGAGGATGGACGAACCAGCTTACTGTCACGAGATTGATACTGAAGAAGTAGTGGACAAGCTTTGGTTCCACAAAATTAAGAGATATCTCGAGGCCCAAGAATATCCGTAGGGAGCTTCAGTCAATGATAAGAAGTTCCTGAGAAGGTTTTCTGCTAAATTATTCCTCAGTAACAGAATCCTCTATAAGCGCAACCACGACTCTACTTTGCTTTGGTGCGTAGAGAAGAGTGAGGCAGATGAGGTCGTAGATGATTTACATGAAGGTACCTTTGGCACCCATTCTAGTGGGCATAAGATGGCTAAAACGATCCTACGGGCAGGATACTACTGGTCCACCATGGAAGTGGATTGTTATCAACATTCACAAACTTGTCACAAGTGTCGGATCTATGCTGACAAAGTACATGTGCCTCCGGTTCCTCTAAATGTCCTGACTGCTCCTTGGCCATTCGTAATATGGGGCATTGACATGATTGGGGAGATCAAACCTATAACTTCTAATGGACACCGCTTCATCTTGGTTTCCATTGATTACTTCATGAAGTGGGTCAAGGCAGCTTTATTCGCTTCTGTTACCAAGAACATTATGGCCCGATTCATCAAACAGAATCTTATCTATCGATACGGTATTCTAGAGAGAATCATTATAGATGATGGTACCAATCTCAACAATATTATGATCATCGGATTATGCGCGCAATTCAAGATCCAGCATCATAACTCTTCTCCTTACCGGCCAAAGACGAATAGCGTTGTAGAATCTGCTAACAAAAACACCAAGAAGATCATACAAAAAATGACAATGACCTATAAGGACTGGAATGAGATGTTACCATTTTCTCTCCACGGTTACCGTACCACGGCGTGCACGTCAACAAGGGTAACTCCTTTCTCTTTGGTATATGGCATGGAAGTTGTCCTACCAATTGAAGTCCAAATACCTTCTTATAGAAACATGAGGGATATAGGGTTGAATGAAGATTAATAGATTAAAACTCGACTTGACCAGTTGAACTTGATTGATGAGAAGAGGCTTACGGCTGTCTGCTATGGCTAGATGTACCAAAAACGTATGATTAAAGCTTTTAACAAGAAGGTCAGACGTCAGATATATCAGGTTGGTGACTTGGTAATCAAGCGTATCATACTGCCACAAGGTGATCCCAGGGGAAAATGGACTCCTACATACGAAGGATCATTTGTCATAAAAAAACATATTTTCTGGTAAGGCAATGATCTTAACAACTACGGACGGCGACGACCTTCCGCACCCTGTAAATGTGGATGTAGTTAAAAGATACTACGCATGAAAAAGAACCGCTAGGTTGACTGGCCTAGGCAAAAATTAGGGATAAACACAACAACAAAAACTTGTACACCCGGCAAGCTGAAAACCTGAAAAGGAGGCTTGGGAAAAAAAGGGTATCTCGGCGGACTGAAAACCCGAAAGGGTGGTTTGGAAAAAAGTTAGGGATTTAAAGCGTATGACTATGTCCCTTTGGATCACCTTACACTTAACCTCCAGTATCAATTGTCAGACTCAAACGGTACTAATCAATCCAATCAGCTTCAGACAAAGCAGCAAGTGGATGAGGCGCTCAAAGACATAAAGGATATAGAAGAATGGGAACCACATGAGATTATTTCACATAGTTGTCTTTCTTTGTATTAATTTTCGTTCTTACAATGACATTCTCTTACTAGGATGTTCGTCTCTTTGTACAAAAATGCTTATTCAAGTTAATACAAAGTTATTCCTTTAAAAGTGCAAAACTATCTATTTTTCTTTTACTTTCCTGTTTTGTTTGCAAAAACGTCCAGTGATTATTTTTGAACATATGCATTTGAATGTAATTACTGTTTACAAATGAACGCATAAAAAAGGAAAAGAAAATAGAAAGGCAATTACTAATGGCTTTAAGAAACAGGATAATATTTATAGGCCATTCCATAAAATCCCCGCATGTACTTTCTCCAGCAGGAGCAGAAGCAAGGACATCCCGCGACAGGATCACTACCATATCTCAAGTATACAGCCTAATAATATCAGGTGATCTCATATCCTCGACGGAGCAAAACATCCATTTATCGTTCCAAATATTCCCCAGTGAAAGTCGCCCAGCTGCTCAGGATTCCACAGCAGGATCTCACCAAGTCCACAAGCAATGCACGGCGTTTCCCCTTACCCAACTGAATTTATTTATCTAATAATGGAAACCCATCTATCAACACTTCAATTTCAAAAAAATATGAAGACTTACACTCCACATTCTCAACAGCAATCAGGGATTTATTTTCCACAATCTAAACAACACTGCAGCAGAACAACTAATATGTGCATACATTGCATTCATACATCATAACATCGATAACACAAATGCATATATCACAATCTCATTTATTTTGAGAAACATCATTACGCCATGCATTTCATATATCATGGCATTGCATACAACTAACTCTTTACCTTTTCAGGAAAGATCAATCAATAGAAAACTATCATCAACAAACTTTCAACAAAGACAAGACAACTATCTGTGAACAAGTCAATTGTAGATCAATTCCCGAAACAGGACTGGGTGACTATCTACATAACAAATAATTCCTTCAGACCTTTGTTGGTTTAGTTTAAATCAATCAATGGTTTATCCTGATTCTGTTCCGGTAGACACTTTCTCTAGTTCAGATGAATCAATCCAAATATTTATTCTAACTTTTTCCCAGATTTCTGCTGGTTCGGTTTAAATCGATCAATGGTTTATCCTGATTCTTTCCCATTAGACACTTCCTCTGGTTCAGATTAATTGCTCTAAATATTTATCCTGATTCTTTCCAGTTAAAGATTATTCAAGACTTCTGCTGGTTCAGTTTAAATCGATTAATGCTTTTCCTGATTCCTTTATGTTAGACACTTTCTCTGGTTCAGATAAATTGCTCCATAGGTTTATCCTGATTCTTTCCAGTTAAAGATAACTCAAGACCTCCGTTGGTTCAGTTTAAATCGATCAATGGTTTATCCTGATTCTTTTCCGGTAGACACCTTCTCTGGTTCAGATAAATCACTCCAAAGATATATTCTGATCCTTCCCAGTTAAATATAATTTAAGACTTCTGCTGGTTCAGTTTAAATTGATCAATGGTTTATCCTGATTCCTTTCCAGTATACACTTTCTCTGGTTCAGATAAATCGATCCAAAGATTTATCTTGATTCTTTCCAGTTAAAGATAAATCAAGACCTCTGCTAGTTCAGTTTAAATTGATCAATGGTTTATCCTGATTCTTTTTCGGTAAACACTTTCTCTGGTTCAAACAAATCACCCCCAAAGATTTATTCTGATCCTTTTCCAGTTAAAGTCAAGCTTGGACTTAGTCTAATTTCTGTCAATAATGACCTATGGATGACATCTATAAGCCCATCTCTAACAACTATCCATCATTTCTCTAAATGGCGTCTTTAAGACCTTTCCCTACACCTCAACCACAACATCATCAACTGTAAATTTTTGGGCACTCTAGTGTTCAATCATCTTCTACCTTCAAGTCACGAATGGCAGATTCGCCAATCTAACTCTTTAGGTTTAAGAAAATTGAACAGGGGCAGCTGTTGTACCCCAAAATTTTCCCTCTCATTCCTCTAGGAATTTCTCACAAGGGTTCCCAAAAAATTCAAGCTTACGCAAGTATATTTGGATTTTTCAGCATCAAGATTAAAGAGGAAATTGCTAAAAAGGGAAAAACAGATGAAAACATTCTTTTTGACAAAAAATTGAAGGAAAAACAAGTTCTCTTTGATTTTACATCCTTCAAATGGGCACTTTGGCTCCTTCAATACAGGCTCTGGTTGCAACCTTCATTTGAACATTGGACTTTGTTGTACCCCAAAATTTTCCCTCTCATGTTTTACAAAGATTTCCTCTTGCATAGGTGGTTACAAAACTTTTCCTAAAGAAAAGGAAATTTTTCAAATGATGGTTAAGTATCCTTTGATTGTCATCTGTAAAAGGTCCTTCGATTTTCATCTGCAGAAGTTCATTCGATTGGCATCTTCAAAAGGTCCTTCGATTGGCATATGCAAAAGGTCCTTCGATTGGAATCTGCAAAAGGTCCTTCGATTGGTATAGGGACTTTCGATGGGCATTTCCAACAAGGCAGCTTCGACAGGCATCTTAAATAAGGTTGTTTTTCGTTAGAGCGTACAAAGTGCCTTTCGACAGGCATGTTAACCAAGTGATGTTTTGATTGGCATATCAACATGGTGATATTCTGATTGTCCAAGTTAGAGAAAATGAGATCAAAAATAGAAAGAACTGAGAGGGTTCCAGAAGCTCTGATGATGGGCATTCGAATTCATGCAGATTGGAGAGGATAACTTTGAGCCTTTCTGCAGAATATGGTTCAAACGTAGAAGCTCTGATGCTGAGAATATGAGAAATTCGAATCAAGATGCAGAGCCATCGAAGGGAGCAAGGCTTAAGATTTAATCAAAGGAGCCGTAATAATGAAGTTGGTGCAATTTGAATTCAGAGCCTTCGAAGGAAAACAAATGTTCTAATGAGGGAAGTTTTGGACAATTCGAATCAGGACTTAGAGCCATCAAGGAGTGTAGAACAACACTTTGATTAGTCAATAAGATAACGCTTCGATTGGACCAAGTTCAAAGCCATCAAAGAGAGCAAAACTTGATACTTAATCAAAAGAACCATGATGAAAGCCTTAAGCCAAATTCGAACAAAACACCTATCCTAACCTGTACAAGTTCACCCAAAGTTCAAAATGGCATGTTTTCCTTGCAAATATGGCAAGAATTCAATGTTGATCGTGGATTCAATTCGTGAGTTAAAGGCCAGATTTTTGCCTTGTTTGTTCCTAACTCCACAAGAGCTGATTCGACCAGGGTGATTCTCTTCAAATCAAGCAATCGAAGCAGAGGGTGAATCAATTAAAGGAGCCATGACATCGAAGCTAGTGCAATTCGAATTAGAGTTCAGAGCCTTCGAAGAGAACAAATTTGAAGGGAAATGGATCTACAGGGGCATGTCAGCTTTCGATTTCCATCATATTGGAGGCCCAAACAACTCATAACACGCTGGCAATAACGTATGAAAATAGATGGGCACCTGATTGAATCAAATATAGCAAGTCTTTATGAAGAAATCAAATTAAATCTCTTCATCATAATGGACCAAGATTCGATGCACAAATGTTTACCTAAAATCCCTTGTCTATATGAACCTCATGATCTCAGAGAAAAAAGGACACACGGAGACTGCCTCACAAAAAATGCAGCCTACCCCACGAGGTTCCAGAAAGTTGCACAAAATTTCCAAAGATTGTCAAACTCAAAGCTGATTTTGCAAGCAGCCTCCGTCCAGACTAACACTTGAATCGTGTTCCTGGGATTCACGCAGAAGCATCCCTCATGCAATCCCTTTGTTGATGCAATATCCTAGATTGAAGGATGACACATCCAGATCGAACGCCCTCAGACGTGCAGTCTCTCAAGCACCTTCGATCAAGATTCTTCATTGGATAGAAAGGCAAACCAAGCCTCTTTGATCTAAGCCTTACTTCCAAGAATGCACTCTTTTCATTTACTATTTTTTATCTTTCGATTTTATCCTTTCTTTTGATTGTTTGTCCTTACTTCTTTTAAGCTTTAATTAACATTAAAAAGCCACAAAAACATTAGGCTTAGCTTTATATATTAAATTAATTTTGTCAATTAACTAATTAATTATTTTCATATTTTCTTTAAAAAAACTAAAATTGAATAGACTTGGGATTTTTAATTCAATTTCTTTTCATAACAAAAACAAACAAAAAATAATTCCTTTCACTTAGGATTTTAGACGTATTTTCAATTCATGTGCGCGTTTATTTACTTTTGCATTTTTTTTATTATTGTAACTGCCTACCAGTTTGTAATAGCTTAATTAGGGTTTTAATTCACGCACTTTACATTTTCAGTCAGATATAATTGTAATTGCCCCGAAGCCTTGTAATAGCTGTAGGTTTTACTTTCCACACTATATTATATGCCTGTATATAAATTGTTAGTAAATTAGGCGTGTATGGAAAGAACTAAATAATCAGTCTTAGATCACTAACATCAAGATAAAAATATCTGAAAAAAGCACACTATTACACACTTGCACCCTTAGTGTATCTCCCACTTTGGTTGTCTTTAGAAATGGTCATGTCCCTCGAACGTAGGGATACTCTTAGCAAATACCCTCAGTTTAAAGTCATCATAAAGATCATAGTCCCTAAATCTCTAGTTGCCTACAAGAAATGATCTTGTCCCTCGATGTTGCCTACGAATATATGATGACAGTCCCTTCGAATTGCTAAGACATCCTTACATGCTGCCTTCAATGACCATGAATGTCCCTTCGATAGTCCCTCAAACGTCTGAAGCTAAGGCTACCTACTCACCAATAGTAGGATAGCACTATCTAAAGGAAAGGAGGAAAAGAACACCCTTTTTCGAGTAGGTAGATAGTTCTTAAGTACTTTCTCAAATTTAATTCATTTTCACACCACATTTTCAAAACTACTTTCAAAAACGCTTTATCACACTCTTGAGGACTGATACAAGAGTTATCATAAAGCATACAAAAACTTTTCAAAACACACAAACACGAAAGCAATTTTCAAAAATGAGCAAGTACCTAAGAGCCCGTGGAAAACCACGGATGGAAAGGGTGCTAACACCATCCCTTTCCATAATCTACCCCCCTTACTCAGAAAATCTCAAAAAATGTCTTTTTCTGTTCTTTTCACCCTTTCCTTTGTTGGATAAAAGAAAAGTCAGTGGCGACTCTTTCTTATCGCACATTTGCGAATACAAAACACAAACTAGTTTTAACAGTCGGTTCTGCCACCGTATCACAGAACTGGCGACTCTACTGGGGATAATTATAAAGTGGGGTTTACCTTAGGGTCTAGATCATTTTAAAATTGCTTTCTTTATTTGCTTTGACTGCTTTATCTTTGAGGGTTTGTTGGGGTATTCTTGTAAAGATCCTATACCCGGATCTCGGGCATCTTTTTAGGTAAACAATAATAGATCGTGGGGACTATACGGCATAGACTGATATTGTTAAAGCGATAGTTGTGTTGGTGTGACACTTTGGTTGGTACCGATATCCGTTGTGTTGAATCGAGGAGAAGACGGGGACGCCGCGTGGTGTCGTGAAGCACTAACGAACCTTAGAACCTTAGTTAAACAAAATTGGCCATTAGAAAGTAGTGAGATAGACGGTCTCGGTGTAAAGTTGGGAATTGGTTGATACTCGATACTACACTCATTGAGATCGGACTTTCGGGGTGTTTTAGCCACAAAAAAATATTTCTAAGCTGAGATGATACCGATAAAGAAAGATCAGTGATATTGAGACTCCATAGAACCCGGTTACTATTTCTAAGACAGGTTGAGCCAACTAAACTTCAAGAGGGTACTTACCTATGGAGTCCATGCAAGCCTAAACCTAAGGCTACTTGTGTGACTTATTTTCTTTCTTTGCCTAACAATTTGAACTCATTGTAGGGCTTTGCTTGTATTCCTTACAGGACCTTGTTTGTATAAATCCAACAAATTAGTTTCTTACCCTACATTTTTGCTTGATGAATAGAATACACATCGTAGCATCATACCATAGCATTTCCTTAACCATTTCAAGGATCTCAAGGGCCTGTGATGCATGTTATAATAAAGCAGATGTCTAGCAAGGGGAAATGGGATTCATTTCCCTCTAGACAACGCTGTCAAAAGACCAAAGTGACAACTTGAGTCAGGGGTTATGACCCACTTGTATGGTCAGCTTGACTCTTGTAGAAGAACCTTCAACGATACGAAGTGCTTCAATCAAAGCTATAAATTTCAACGCCTAAGATTTTTCTTGTTTACCCCGTGAGATCCTTGAAAACATTTGCATATCATACATGTCATTGCATAACAGGTAGTATCAAGTACAGGTCTCTCATATTCTCGCTGTTTATTTCAGCAATGGCTCTTAAACAAGACAACAGAGATCTCCAAACTCAAGAGGCTAAGTTCATGGAAATGTTCCTAAACCTATACAAGGGGCAGGAAGAATTGAAAGCACTCCTCGCTGGGAATCTGACCAAGAAACGTCCTGACAACAACAAGGATGACCAGGTTGAACAACTGCAAGTTGAGATGGAAAGCATGAGAACCCATATGATCAGTCAAATGGTTGTTATCCAAAGCCTAGCCCGGGGACAAGAGGAGCTAAGAATCCTCGTCAGCAAACTTCATCAAGACGGTCGCAACCGTATGGAAGAAATGGTCGAGGCTGGGGATCAAGTCATTGATCAACCTCCGAGAAGACAAGAAGGTTTGTTTGGTAAAGAGTGAACCTTTCCAAATTTCTACTACATCACGAGTCCAACAACAACCTCGCCAAAAATAACGGGTTAATCAGAGTAAGCAGGATACATCCAACAGGCAATATACCAAACTCAACATGTCGTTGTCTCAAGCTTTACAACAAATGTTGAGGATGAATCTGATTACGTTGATAGGGCCTCATCTGAATCCCAAGACTTCTTCTCCTAACTACAATCCCGATGCAAGATGTGTATATCACTCCAATAGTCTGAGGCATGATACTGATGATTGTTAGATGTTGAAATATAAATTTCAAAACATGATAGATGAAGGAGTGCTAGGGTTCACACGAGATGGTCAGACTGAAGTCTTCGGCCATCCTTCAAGGGCACACCATCTGAAGTGACAATATCAAAAAAAGAGGCTTTTGTTCATTAGAATTTTCAATTTGTAATTTTCTTTTGATTGTTCGAACATTTATTCATATCAAACCCTGTTATTTCATCAATGCATTGAACATGTTTGTCTTGAATTAATTTGTTTGCACTATTTCAAAACTACGTTCTTAGTTTCTTTTTGTGATATTCGACTCTTGATTAAAAGTTGTAAGCCTTTAGAGGGAGGATGACGAAAATGTTACCACAATCTCTACAGTATGCTTTTGAGCAGACCTCGCTGATGATGTACAGGAATTGTTTCAAATCCTAAATAGTGGAGTTATAAGGAAGATAATCCCTAGTCAACCCCTTTGAGCCAAAGAAGTAGGAGTTTTTCTTTTCACACAAATTAAAACCCTTAATCAACCTGGGTTAGGGTAGTTTTCTCAGTTGATTCAAAGGTGCATTCAGTCGCAAGCTTTCCCTTCATACACGACAAATAGTGTAGAATATGCTCTCTAAAAGATGATGATGGTTCCACATAATCATTAAGAATAGGCAGACATTATCTCTCAAAATAAAAGCCCATTAAGTCAAAACCTATGAAGGAGACTTAAGAAAAAACGGGGGCATCCCGCTGGCTATAATCACAAAAGAAACAGTTCAGGAAAAAGTAGGGATAACAAAAAAAAAGGTCCTATAAATCCTCAACAAAAGAAAAGGTTACAAAAATGACTGCCTTCTCAAATAAACGTTCAATTTCTGAACCATCACCAAGTATCACAGCAAAGATTCCAGACTCAATTAGGATCTAAACGCCTAATTAACTGAGCATAGGACTGAAGAATATCACGAAGAGTGGGTTGGATACAAATTAAATTTGAGCCTTTATCCTTTGTTTCTTGAACCGTGAACCAGGCCACGTTATAATTCTTAAAAAGTCCTAGTTGAAGCATGGGTTAATTTAAAAGCATATTGTTATAAAAGGTATCCTGACTCTTGTAGGGTTCGCTATAAATCCTAAGCTGACATCACACTTTTACAAAATTTGTTTATTTTAGTAAAAAATGAATTTTCAAACTTCAAGACAGACATAGGCTTTGCATTCTTAAAGTACCATTATTTGCATATGACTATTTGTTCAACAGCAGAGAAATTCGCACAACGGATATTCAATGAACCAAAATCTTCTCAGCAGACAGAATCACCTCAAATGAAAAGACATTTCAGTGATAGGCCTTTCATAATCAAGGGGCATAGCATGATGTCCAACTGATCTGGGGCAGTCAAGTCAAGGTTCAAGGAATCTCTCAAAAATGCCAAATAGCTAGGGGCAGATCTCCATCTGAATCACTTGGGGCATTGGACATGAATTTCAGCAACGAATCTTGTACGATCAAACAAACATCTTCTGGCAGTGTGGCAACACTCACTACTATGGACATTGACAATTCTCTGCACCCGATGAACATGGACATATTCGGAAAATACTACGCATGAAGAAAGACCCGCTAGGCTGGCTGGCCTAGGCAAAAATTAGGGCATCCCGGAGAACCAAAAGAAGTTAGGGCAAAAATTATGGATATACGTATGGAAAAAAAATTGTACACCCGACAAGTCGAAAACCTGAAAAGGCGGCTTGAGAAAAAAAGGGTATCCCGATGGACTGAAATTATGAAAAGACAGTCCAGGCAAAAGTTAGGGATTAAAGCGTACGACTATGTCTCGTCATCTCGTCACTTGTCTAATCAGTAGAAGGTTTATTACCCTGATTTGCTTTCACCAAGGACTCCAAGAGTTGGGATAACAGTCAAACCATCTACAAAATCCCCGGTTGATATTTTCTACAACAGGTATCGAGACAGGGGCATTCTACTACAAGGTCACCACCATATTCTCAGCATGCAGCCTAATGGTGTCAGGTGTTCTCATACCCCGGCAGAGTAAGAATTTCCAACTACTGCTCCGACATCTAAGAAAAATTCCCCAGTGAAGTCACTAAGCTTCTCGGGATTCCCCAAGCGGATTACAGAGTTTACCTTCCTCAACGGAAACATTCTGAGCAAAGCAGTTTATCCTCTAGAAACGGTTCAGGTACAATCCAGAGACGGATGTCATTCTGACACTTAAAGTAGATTTTCATCTAGAAACAATTCAGCTATGATCCAGAGACGGATGTTGTTGTACCCCAAAATTTGCCCTCCCATAATCTTCAAAGTTTTGACAAGCATCACCTCAAATGGTTCAAAGTCTACTCAAGGGCTACCCAGTCAACCATCCTCCTAAGCCAGTCAAACTAGGGTTTTTGGTTCCTGCAAGGAAGTTGAGGTTTTCAAGGGCTCAATCAAGTCCCATGCTCATACACATTGTCAAGCACCTACATGTCAAGTTTCAAGGCTCACAAGGTCAAGTTGCACAGTCAAAAAAACCTAATTGCTCAACAGTCAACTGTAGGGGCAAAATGGTCATTTGGCAGTCAAAAGTCAAAAATTTTGGTCAACATCTTATTTTGAAGCCACAAACATCATTTGATCAATGCTTGATCATGATTCTCAAAGTATGGCTCAAAAGGTCTCAAGATGCAAAAGTTTCTATTTTTGGACAGTTGAAAAGTCAACTGTAACTTGACCAAGGCATAACTTTTTCATGGTTCATCAGAAAAATTCTATCCAATGCTCATCTTGAAGGGGAAGACATTTCCTACAATTCATCTTCACATTCCAAGTCCAAAAAGTTATCAATTTCAACATTATAGGTCATTTTCAAAAGTCAAAAAAAGGCACTTTAAGTCAAAGACCATAACTTGAGATTGGTAAATCAAAATGACATGGGACCAAAGACATTGGTTAGAGGACTTCAAGACCTTTCCAAAATGTCCAAGAACATGTTCATAACTTCAAAATTGAGCAAGATATGCATTGGAGAAGTTGGGAAATTTTTGTGAAATGGCCAAAATCATTTATCCTTGAAATTTCATTTTTGACAAAAGGGGCCCACTTTTTCCATTTGAATCAGCTTGGCCATGCTTCCCACGTGTCCCACATTTTATTTCAAATTTTAAAATTAATTTTTTTCATTTTTATTTGATTTTATTGGATTTAATTCATTTTAAATCCTTTAAAATCAAATAAAAATCAAGAAGGTTAATTAAGGGGCATATTTGGTCTTGATTAGCTTTGAATCATCATTATACAACATCCCAAATTTGTTTCAAGGCCTAATCAAGCAAGAATTCAAAATTGGTACAAAGATGGAAAGTTTGTTAATGGAGGTTTATGGCAAAATCTTATGTATGAATGCAAGGCTTCAAGGCCCTTAATTCCAATTGAAATACATTACATAATGCATATGCAAGTGATAAAAAAAAAAGAGAACACAACCTAGAGAACTCTCTAAAACGAAAAAGCAAAAAATTCCACAAAAAAAAACCTCATATTCTCTTATACAAAATCCTGTACGGAGGCCACTCGATGGAAACCCCCGCTTTTCTTCTTGTTGCACTGTAAATTCACTTTTCACGTGCAATTTCCCATGAACCAACTTTAACAAAAATCTCATCAACCAAAACAGAAACCTTACACAAGCTCATGTTCATACCGTTGACACAAGCTCAAAACTGATGCAACCACAAATCATCATCCTCTTGACAGCACCACAACAACATCATTGAGTCATGATAAAGCAACACAAAATTCTAACATTTTCAATTTCATTTATTCTATTTAATTTTCTTTTTGATTGTTTGAACTTTATCCATAAAATTCTTTGTGAAGATCAGGACTGGAATTTGGCTCTCTGAATCAGAAACAGAAGAACGAGAAGCGTCCAAATCACAGTTCCGCCGCACAACCGCGGACTCAACCGCCGCTTCCAGATCCGCTTCTGCCGCGACTTCGTGCTCCCTCCTAAATTGGGTCAACACCCCCATGGTTTGCATCACCTTTCATTTTTCCATTTTTCTTTTCTTCTTTTTATTTTAATTGTTTTTCTTTTGTTTTATTTAATTCACCAAAATTAATCTTAATAATAACACAAAACCAAAAAAATCAGAAATCATTAAAAAATAAAAATATGTTTTATTTAATTTTTTTAATTCTTTAAATAGTTTTTGTAAATAAATTCCAATAAAACAATTAGTTTAAATTTAGGTTTTTAACTTTAATGTCTTTTTCTAAAATAATTATAAAAAAAACATAAAAATTAGGTTATTAGTATCTTTATTCTTTTCTCAATAAATAACTTTTTCTCCTTATTATTATTATTAATTAATTTTGTAAATAAATATGGCATTTAATTAATTAGGATAAATTAGGTTAAAACTTAAACATTTTTTTAATTAAAAACAAATTTAGAACTAGGCTTTTATTTTAATTTCTAATTTCAATTAACTTTCTTTATTTCATAAAATACCAAAAAAACATAAAAATAATCTCTTTTCTTTATTTAATCATTAATTAATTTATAATTTCTATTTAATTTCTTTAAAGGGTCCAACGCCCTCGCACTCTCGATTCTTATTTCTTTTCGCATTTATTTTTATTTTTATTTCTTTTGTGGATATAATGTATTTGCCCCAAAGCCTTGTAATAGATAATTAGGACATTTACTTTCCGCACTTTTATTCAAATCGGGTCTTGGTTTAATTTGGCGATGTAGACCCGCGCCTTGTAATAGCGTAGGACCTTTATTTTCCGCATTTTTATTTTCCGCACCCTTTTAACTGCTAATCACATGAAAGAATGAATGCCCAAATAAAATCAAAGCGTAGCTCACCCAATGCATGACAAGACAAACAATAACTGAAAATGACACACAATTCACACACCACTCTTAGGGTACGCCTCACTGTTGCCTTGCCCGTCGAAACGTGGTCGTCGAGTACAGGACGTCTTAGTAAGTCCTTATGTCCATGAACATGGCATAAGGGTAGCTTCTAAGGTGTCCTACTGTTGCTCTGGTGATCACACTGTTGCCTTGCCCCTCGAAACGTGGTCGTCGAGTACAAGACGTCTTAGTGAGTCCTTATGTTCCATTGATCTAGTTGCCTCGAAACGGTTGCCTCGAAACAGGTTGCCTCGAAACGGTTGCCTCGGAATAAAAAGATCAATGGCATAAGGGTAGCTTCTAAGGTATCTTACTATTGCTCGGTGACCACACTGTCCCTAACCCTCGAATTGACCCGAACACCTCCAACGGTGGTGCTACCTACCTCTCAATGGTGGGATGGCACTACCTTAAGGACATTTACACAGCCTAATTCCTTAGGGTGGGTAGATAACTCGTAGATACTTGCTCTAATTCAAAACAAATCAAAAACTCTTTTCACACCGACACTTTTCAAAAAGATTTCAAAACAACTTTTCAAACACTCTTGAGGACTGATACAAGAGTCGATCTGAAACTTTCAAAGAAACTTTTTCAAACCCACTCACCTTGAAAAGCAAACAAACATTTTTAAAACACAAGTGAGCAAGTATCTAAGAGCCCATGGATAACCATGGATAGAAAGGGTGCTAACACCTTCCCTTTCTATAAATCTACCTCCCGAACCGAGAACTAATCTCAATAAGGAATTTTTCTGTGCTTTTGTCCTTTCCATTTGGAGAAAATAAAAGACGGTGGCGACTCTTGCTTACCGCGACATTTCGCAAACCAGCGTTAAACAGTCAGTTCCGGATCCATCGATCACAGATGTCATCCTGACACTTACTCAGGATTCCCATCTAGAAACGGTTCAGGTATGATCCAAAGATGGATATCATCCTGATACTTATTGCAGACTATCTCCTAGCAACAATTCAGTTTACGAAGTTTACCTTCCCCAACAAAGTTTATTTCTCTAACAACAGAAGTTCATCTCCTAGTGTTTTAACTTCAACATATTTGAGGACCTACATTCTTCACCCCCAGCAACAATCAGAGATTTATTTTCCCTGGTTCAATAATACTGTAATAGAACAGCTGATACATTCATACATTGCATTTATGCATCATCCTACAAACATCATAGCATATACAACACAAATGCATATATCACAATCTCATTTATTTTGAGAGCGTCACAATTCATATATCATGACATCGCATGAAATTGACTTTACCTTTCTAGGTTGAGTTAGCAGAAAGACAAACACTATCAACTTACACAACAGGTCAAAGATTAATTCCTGAAACAAGACGGGGCAGCTATCTGAGATAACAGCTCAAATTACTATGAAGCCTGGATTTTGACCAGATAATAGTTTAAGTTGCTATGAAGCCTGGAATCTGACCAGAGAGTAGTTCACTTCTTCAATTACTGTGAAGCCTGGATTTCGACCAGATAACAGTTTAAGTTGCAATGACGCCTGGAATCCGACCAGAGAGTAGTTCACTTCTTCAATTACTGTGCATCCTAGATTTCTACCAGATAACACTTTAAGTTGCTACGAAGCTTGGAATCCGACCAGATAGTAGTTCACCTCTTCAATTACTGTGAAGCCTGGATTTCGACCAAATAACAGTTTAAGTTGCTACGAAGTTTGGAATCCGACCAGAGAGTAGTTCACTTCTCCAATTACTGTGAAGCCTAGATTTCGACCAGATAACAGATTAAGTTGCTGTAAAGCCTAGAATACGACCAGATAACAGTTAACTTCTTCAATCACTGTAAAGCCTAGATTTCGACCAGATAACAGTTTAAGTTACTACGAAGCCTGGAATCCGACCAGAGAGTAGTTCACTTCTTCAATTACTGTGAAGCCTGGATTTCAACCAGATAATAATTTAAGTTTCTACGAAGCCTGGAATACGACCAGATAGTAGTTCACTTCTTCAATTACTATGAAGCCTGGATTTCGACCAGATAACAATTTAAGTTGCTACGAAATCCGACCAGAGAGTAGTTCACTTCTTCAATTACTGTGAAGCCTGGCTTTTGACCAGATAACAGTTTAAGTTTCTATGAAGCCTGGAATCCTACCAGATAGTAGTTCACTTCTTCAATTACTGTGAAGCCTGGATTTCAACCAGATAACAGTTTAAGTTGCAACGAAATCCGACCAGAGAGTAGTTCACTTCTTCAATTACTGTGAAGCCTGGATTCGAACAGATAACAGTTTAAGTTGCTACGAAGCCTGGAATCCGACCAGATAGTAGTTCACTTCTTTAATTACTGTGAAGCCTGGATTTCGACCAGATGACAATTTAAGTTGCTATGAAGCCTGGAATCTGACCAGAGAGTAGTTCACTTCTTCAATTACTGTGAAGCCTGGATTTCGACCAGATAACAGTTTAATTTGCTACGAAGCCTGGTGTTGTACCCCAAAATTTTCCCTCTCATTTATCAATTATTTTCTCACAAAGATCTCTCTTGGTTCAAGACTGCACTAGAGTTGATCAACTCAAGACACCTCCTTAAGCACTGATGACCAAATTTAGGGTTTGAGATTGCACAAGGATAATTGAACTTTCAATGCCTCATATGACTTTCATGGATCACTATGGACCCCTAAGATTACTTATGTCAAGTTTCAAGCCTTGGATCACATTTCTACTCAGTCAATTGAGCAGTTGACCTAAAAATCAGATGTATTGGGAAAAGTCAACGGTGCCCATTTTACAGTCAAACTTCATAATTTTTTATCTATAGTAACATTATAAGCTCATATGTATCATTTGATCAAGTTTGCACCATAATTCCCCAAAAATCTGATCAAATCATCAAAAGGGCAAAATGATCAAAATTAGGGTTTTGATTGAGGAAAGGCAATTTCTGATTTTTGACCTAGAAAATTGTTAAGTGGTTTGAGGCATGATCTCAAGAGTTAAATTTCATCATTTTGACCTAATGGCATGACCTAAAACATTGTTCAAGATCAATTGGATTGATAGTGAATTTTCAGTCAACTGATCAAAAGTCAATTGTACACTGAAAAGTCAAACTTTGACTTTTTGGTCAAAATCAAGTGCCAAAGATCACAATTCATCAAAACATGTCAAAATATGAAACTTATTCATCAAGAAATCAAAAAGTCAAGATTTCATTTTGAAAAGTCAAAGTTTTCTAACTTAGAAATTTTTCTAAGTGTTTAAAACTTCATGTTTTTTCACAACTTTGAACCAATTTTTCACCATGATGCAAGATGATTCAGAAGAAACTTTCAACATGAAAGTTGTAGATCTCCATGATATATACAACATTTCTTTACACAACTTCTTATAAATATTATTAGATCTCAAGTTATTAATTTATAAAGTCATGGTCTTGAAATTGAACACTTAGTGAAATTTTGCCCTAGTTTTGGTCAGGATTTTGACCTAACTTCATGGCACTTTTTCACATAGTTCCAAGGGGAATTTTCAAAAGTGGTTCAAAGAAGGGTTGTAGAGCACATTACAGGATTTCCAAGATATCCAAGAACTCTTTGAGATTATTTGTGAGCAAGGATAATCGAAGAGATGAATTTAGGGTTTTCAAACTTAAATTACAAGCCATTTCATGATGAACAAAAATTCAAATCCAAGCCTAGGATGCATAATATTTGCTTTGCAGACCTCAAACTTGTTTGTCACTCCATAATTAAATGTTTACACAGCTGTTAGAGCTTTAATCCAAGCACTTGAGCCTTTATCCAAGTTACATTTGGCACAAAGTTGCCATTTCCATTTTGATAAAGCACTACTTTTGCAATTGTCAACTTCTTGAGCTTTGCACTTGTTTTTTCTGCACACACAACCCCTATAAACCAAAAGAAATATATCTAAAGCCTCTTTGAACTCAGAACATGCTTGTACAACACTTTGAGATTTGTCTTCTCACTTTTCTTCAAAAGCAAGTTATAGAGCCAAAATGCTAGAATTCAGAAACCTTTAGTGCATTTGATCTCTAACCTTTTCCATACATATACACAAGTCTATTGCAACATAACACATGAAGGCTAAGACCCCAAAACACTCCCAAGCACTCTGCAACTTAGAATTTGCCATAACTTGACAATTTTGAACCTCACATAGCCATCTCCACATCCACTCGTGTGTATTGAGTTTTAACCATCCAAACACTTAATATACATCATATCAAAGTGATCCAGGCCCCTATTTCCTGACTGTAACTCCTCCATCACTATCCACCATTTCCAAATTTAAGGCTTGCAACTTGACTTGAGTTGGGAGTTTCAGCCATCCTCAAAGCAATGTAGGAGTTGGAACACACTCAAGGAGGTCCAGGCAAGCTACAGAAATCACCAGGCCATCACAAAGGTTTCTCAAACTCCATACACGACTTCGGCTGCAAGAGGTAAGTTTTCAAACTTCTATCTCTTCATACAAGTATCATTTGATTCTGATCTGTGAAGATAAAATATGGATACCATTTCCACGAAGCTGTACATATCCATAGTTTGCATTTATATGGCCTGAGCTTAGAGAATTTTAGAGTTGAATTTTTCTAAAAATTTTAGGTTTTAAATTAGGGCCAGAAAAATTCTCATTCATCTTTGACGGTTAGCTTAAGTTATTTACATGGTTGGATTCATGGGGAAAAATGCCACAACTTTCATGTTTGAACTTTTTGTTTTTGTTGAGAGACAAAGAAGTTACAGATCCTTTGGCTGGAGGTTGAAGATGAAGTGTAATCAGGGCGCGTTTTGTCTTACGTATTTATCCTTTCACACAAGTTAACGGATGTATCACCATCAAAGTGGTTAAAGCGCGCACCTGTCACCCTTAGTTCCTGGGTTCAAGCCCCAGCGTGACCTTTTGCATTTTTTCACTATTTTTGACATTTTTGAGCTTTTTTTGCAGCGCCTAGGCTTCTATTTAGGCCTCTTGTTTTTTTTCTTTTCACTAACCTTGATTTACTTCAACACCCCTGGCTTGTTTTTCTTTAATTATTTCTTTTTCTTTTTTTTTATTTCATTATATTTTATTTTCTTTAATATTCTTATTATTTATTATTATTAATATTATTATTATTTTCTTTTTTTTATTAATAAAATCCAAAAAATTATTTTTATTATTTACACTTATATATTTTATTTTCTCTATAAAACAAAAAGAATAAAAACATTTTCATCAAAAAATTAATTTCTTTTTCTTAAATAATTAATATTTAGACTTAGGCTTAACTATTATTTTATTTTACTTTTTATTCAAAATTAATTTAGAACTTAGGTTTATTTTAATTAATTAA
Organism: Vicia faba; assembly: GCA_948472305.1. Taxonomy (NCBI): domain Eukaryota; kingdom Viridiplantae; phylum Streptophyta; class Magnoliopsida; order Fabales; family Fabaceae; genus Vicia; species Vicia faba. The sequence goes on along the minus strand of OX451740.1, from coordinate 1,312,865,282 downwards.
TTTTCATATTATTTTTATTAAGTTAAAACATTTTCACAAAAAAACCCTAAAATACATTGTTTTAACTTAATTTCCTTCTTAATTAATTTAGGTTTAAATGTTATTTATTTTTCATTAATCATCTCACTTAATTAGGATAAAACCTCTTTCATAATAACAACAAAGAAAATCTTTTCTTTTTCTATTTTATATTCTTGCATTTTATTTTCAATTTTGTATAATATTCAATATGGTTGTAATAGGTAATTAGGTTTAATTTTCTTGCAATCCCCATTTGTAAATTTGTACACCCCCTCCCATGATTATTGTAATAGCATAGTAATTTTAAATTCCGCAATTTATCGCTTTATATAAATGCTAGTAATTAGGGTTTTGTATGGAAAGACTAAAACCAATCAAATGGCAAACCCTAATCAAGACAAAAACAAAGCATGAAATCAACACACTTGCACACAAGCACCCCTAGAGTAAATCCACTTGGTTGCCTTACAAAAATGACCATATTACGCATGTGAGGTATCTTAGCAAAGACAGGCAAAATACAAGATCATAGTCCCTCGATGACGCTATCAAAAGTTGCCTTTTAAAATGATTTTAGTCCCTAAAGAAAAATGCTAAGATACCTTGCAACATTGCTAATCATGGTTATACAATGACCCACGCCCGTCCCTTTTACATCCAAAGGTAGGGTTACTTACCAAATCAATGGTAAGATAACAATGTCAAAGGAGAAATGAAATAAACATGAAAGACTTTTGAGTAGGTAGAATGTTCCTAGTTACTTGCTCAATTTCAAAATAAAAACATCCTTTCTATTTTCAAAACAAACACTTTCACTTCCAAAACATCTTTCAAAACTTGAAAATATTTTCAAAAAGATCAACACCTTTGTATACATTCTTACGAAAGAGAATCATTACAAAAGTTTGCCTAAACAATGGCCTCTTTTCGAAAATACTTTTCAAAACCACATAAAGCACAATTTCAAACAAAAGCAAGTGATCTAGCAAATAACTAAGAGCCCATGGAAAACCATGGATGAAAAGGGTGTTAATACCTTCCCTTTTCATAATTTACCCCCCGAACTCAAGAAATAATATCAAAGGTCTTTCCTGTGCTTTTTCACCTTTCCTTTTGGATAAAAGAAAAGCCGGTGGTGACTCTTGTTAACCGCAACATTTGCAATCAAACCCAAAACACCCAAGTCAGTTCTCCCACCGCATCACACCTGGAATCCAACGAGAGAGTAGTTTACTTCTTCAATTACTGTGAAGCCTGGATTTCGACCAGATAACAGTTTAAGTTGCTACAAAGCCTGGAATCTGACCAGATAGTAGTTCACTTCTACAATTACTGTGAAGCCTGGATTTTGACCAGATAACAATTTAAGTTGCTACGAAGCCTGGAATCCGACCAGAGAGTAGTTCACTTCTTCAATTACTATGAAGCCTGGATTTCGACCAGATAACAGTTTAAGTTGTTGCGAAGCCTGGAATCTAACCAGATAGTGGTTCACCATACTGTGAAGCCTAGACCTGACCAGATAACAGTTAACATCATTTCTGAAGCCCGGAATCCAACCAGATAATAGTCAATCAACAATTAAAGAAACTGTGAAGCTTGGAATCCGACCAGATAACAGAATAAGGTGCTACGAAGCCTGGAATCTGACCAGATAGCAGTCTACTCTGTCAATTAATATGAAGTCTGGACTCGACCAGATAATAGTATACCTCAAATTTAAGTTGAAGCATGGATCCAACCAGATAACAGCTTAATCTCTTCAAATGACTAAAGCCTCGACACGTCCAGATAACAGTTCAAGTCACTGAAGCCTGTATGCCAACCAGATAAAAATTTGAGTTACTGTGAAGCCTGGAGTACAACCAGATAACAGTTTAATTTCATATTCCCCAATAGATTGATGTGAAGCCTGGAATACGACCAGATAACAGTCAACTTTTGTTATCCTTAGCAAGTTACTGTGAAGCCTGGATTTCGACCAGAAAATAACAAACTTTCATCTCTCTAATCCAGAGATAAACCCTCAGTAGAGACATGGACAACTGAAGTTCCTAGACTCCGTTCCCCAAAGAGTTTTCCTTAAACAAGAAAACAACAGAAATCAACATCCCCAAGTGGACTCCTCCTAAGACAACAGGAACAGGAATCCCCACAAAGAGACCTCTTATGAAGTCAGCATCTAATCTGGTTGGCATCTTTAAGCCCATCTCCGACGACTCTCCGTCATATCCTCTAGATGGCGTCTTTAAGCCCATCTCTAACGACTTTCAGTCATCTTCTCCAAATGGCATTTGTAAGCCTATTATCGACGTCATCAACCATCGTATTGCTTCCTGTGAGTGCAAATTTTTGGGAACTCTAGTGTTCAATCATCTTCCACCTTTAGATCATGAAAGGCGTACAAGCCAATCTAAATCCTCAGGTTTAAGAAGATTGAACAGGGGCAGCTGTTGTACCCCCAAAATTTTCCCTCTCGTGTTTTTCCAAGATTTCCTCCTGCATAGGTGGTTAGAAACCTTTTCCTAAAGAAAAGGAAATTTTTCAAATGATGGTTAAGTATCCTTCGATTGGCATCTGCAAAAGGTCCTTCAATTGGCATTTGTAGAAGGTCCTTCAATTGGCATCTGCAAAAGGTCCTTCGATTGGCATACGTAAATGGTCCTTCGATTGGCATCTGCAAAAGGTCCTTCGATTGGCATACGCAAAAGGTCCTTCGATTGGCATCTGCAGAAGGTCCTTCGATTGGTATAGGGCCTTTCGATGGGCATTTCCAACAAGGAAGCTTCGACGGGAATCTTAAATCAGGTTGTTTTTTGTTATAGCGTACAAAGTGCCTTTCGAAAGGCATGTTAACCAAGTGATGTTTCGATTGGTATATCAACAGGGTCATATTCTGATTGTCCAAGTTAGAGAAAATGAGATCAAAAAGAGCAAGAACTAAGAAGGTTCCAGAAGCTCTGATGATGGGCATTCAAATTCATGCAGATTGGAGAGGATAACTTTAAGCCTTTCTGCGGACTATGGTTCAAACGTAGAAGCTCTGATGCTGAGAATATGAGCAACTTGAATCAAGATGCAGAGCCATCAAAGGGAGAAAGGCTTAAGATTTAATTGAAGGAGCCGTGATAACGAAGTTGGTGCAATTCTAATTCAGAGCCTTCGAAGGAAAACAATTATTCTGATGAGGGAAGTTCTGGGAAATTCTAATAAGGACTTAGAGCCATCAAGGAGTGTATAACAACACTTTGATTAGTTAATAAGATAACGCTTCGATTGGACCAAGTTCAAAGCCGTCGAAGAGAGAAAAACTTGATACTTAATCGAAGGAACCATGATGAAAGCCTTAAGCCAAATTCGAACAAAACACCTATCCTAACCTATCCAGGTTCACCCAAAGTTCAAAATGGCATGTTTTCCTTGCAAATATGGCAAGAATTAAATGTTGATCATGGATTTAATTCCTGAGTTAAAGGCCAGATTCTTGCCTTGTTTGTTCCTAACTCTACAAGAGCTGATTCAACCAGGGTGATTCTCTTCAAATTAAACAATCGAAGTAGAGGGTGACTCAATCGAAGGAGCCATGACATCGAAGCTGGTGCAATTCGAATTAGAGTTCAAAGCCTTCAAAGAGAACAAATTTGAAGGGAAATGGATCTGCATGGGCATGTCAGTTTTCGGTTTCTATCATATTGGAGGCACAAACAACTCATAACAGGCTGGCAGTAACGCATGAAAATAGATGGGCACTTGATTGAGTCAAATATAGCAAGTTTTTATGAAGAAATCTAATCTAATCTCTTCATCATAATGGACCAAGATTTTATGCACAAATGTTGACCTAAAATACATTGTCTATATAAACCTCATGATCTCAGAGAAAAAAGGACACACGGAGACTGCCTCATAAAAAAATGAAGCCTACCCCACGAGGTTCCAGAATGTTGCACAAAATTTCCAAAGACTGTCAAACTCAAAGTTGATTATGCAAGCAGCCTCCGTCCAGACTAACACCTGGATCGTGTTCCTAGGATTCACGCAAAATCATCCCTTATACAATCCCTCTGTTGATCCAATATCCCAGATCGAAGGATGACACATCTAGATCGAACGCCCCCAGATGTCCAGTCTCTCAGGCACCTTCGATCAAGATTCTTCATTGGATAGAAAGGCAACCCAAGCCTCTTCGATCCATGCCTTACTTCCAAGAATGCACTCTTTTCATTTACTATTTTTGTCTTTCGATTTTATCCTTTCTTTTGATTGTTTGTCCTTCTTTCTTCTAAGCTTTAATTAACATTAAAAAAATCACAAAAACATTAGGCTTATCTTTTTATATTAAATTAATTTTGTCAATTAATTAATTAATTATTTTAATATTTTCTTTAAAAAATCTAAAATTGAATAGACTTAGGATTTTTAACTCAATTTCTTTTCATAACAAAAACAAACAAAAAGAATTCCTTTCACTTAGGATTTTAGACGTATTTTCAATTCATGCGCGCGTTTATTTACTTTTGAATTTTTTTTATTATTGTAGCTACCTGCGGTTTGTAATAGCTTAATTAGGGTTTTAATTCCCGCACTTTACATTTTCAGTTAGATATAATTGTAATTTCTCGAAGCCTTGTCATAGCTGTACGTTTTACTTTCCAACTATATTATATGCCTGTATATAAATTGTTAGTAAATTATGCCTGTATGGAAAGAACTAGATAATCAGACTTAGATCACTAACACCAAGATAAAAATATCTGAAAAAAGCACACTATTGCACACTTGCACCCTTAGGGTATCTCCCACTTTGGTTTCCTTCGGAAATGGTCATGTCCCTCGAACGTAGGGATACTCTTAGAAAAGACCCTCAGTTTAAAGTTATCATAAAGATCATAGTCCCTAATTGTCCCTCGAGTGGCCTACAAGAAATGATCTTGTCCCTCGATGTTGCCTACGAATATATGATGACAGTCCCTTTGAATTGCTAAGACATCCTCACATTCTGCCTTCAATGACCATAAATGTCCCTTCGATAGTCCCTCAAACTCCCGACGCTAAGGCTACCTACTCACTAATAGTAGGATAGCACTATCTAAAGGAAAGGAGGAAAAGAACGCCATTTTTCGAGTATGTAGATAGTTCTTAAGTACTTGCTCAAATTTAATTCATTTTCACACCACATTTTCAAAACTACTTTCAAAAATGCTTTATCACACTGTTGAGGACTGATACAAGAGTTATCATAAAGCAAACAAAAACTTTTCAAAACACACAAACAGGAAAGCAATTTTCAAAAATGAGCAAGTACCTAAGAGCCCGTGGAAAACCACGGATGGAAAGGGTGCTAACACCTTCCCTTTCCATAATCTACCCAACTTACTCAGAAAATCTCGAAAAAGGTCTTTTTCTATTCTTTTCACCCTTTCCTTTGTTGGATAAAAGAAAAGTCGGTGGTGACTCTTGCTTACTCCACATTTGAGAATACAAAAGGCAAACCAGTATTAAAAGTTGGTTTTTCCACCGTATTAAAGACTTCTTTGGGGAAATTTCATCTCCTACTTTGTTTGGGTGCTAGACTGCTTTTGGACAAGTTCATTTCATGCTTTCATTTGAAAACTTTATTCCCTTCGTGCAAATCTTCCGTTTGGCCATATAGCTTCTTTCCTGCATGTTAGCCAAAATTTACAAGACAAAATTCCCCCACCATGATAGCATGCACAAGGCCAAAGTCACCATTTGAAACAACTTGTTGTAAGCTTCGACAGGGCAACACTTATCTTCAACTAGTTTCAATCCATAAGGCAAAAGGCCTCCTGATTGATGTCCTTCGATTCAGGAGGCAAAGGCCTCTTTTATGGTCTCCTTCGATTTCACGTTTAGCCTCCTACATGCCTCTTTTGTTTCTGGCATGTGGCCCTCTTTTGTTGCAAGCTTCGATTGTGCCCTTTATCCTCTGCATGCGTTCTTCGTTTGGGGCGTTTGAATCCTTTAGTACAAGCTTTTGGTCACACCTTTGGTTTGGGCATGTGGCTCCCTTTTTACAAGCCTTCGTTTGAGAAAAAAGCTCTTGCATGTTTGCATAAAGTCACAATGCAGGGACCTCTTACATACACCCTTTCGTTTGGCCATATAACCCCTTGCAGGCAAGTTTGAGTTGGCAGTATCTCCCTTGGAAGTAGCTTACTTCAAATTCTACACTATGCCATTGTCTCATGCGAAAGAAGTACCATGGTAACATATTCAAAGGACTTTCCTGATATGTCTGAATGTCCCAATCAAATGACATGTTTTGCTGACCCACCCAAGGAGCATGTATTTGGACCATTCGAAGGAACCCATGAAGGGCCAGGTAGAAAGACACTTATTTGGGCCTCTTCAAAGGATACCCACATGAGCCATTCTAAGGACACTTAAATTTGAAAAAAATAAATGATTATTGAAGAGTCTGGTCGAAGAATAGGGCTAGAGGGTCAAGACAAAAGGTTGAGATGCCCAAAGGTACTTGTTGACACAGTCTCATGCGCTGCCAGGTTCAGCCCTGATACACTGGCCATAAAACTCCAAAACTGCTGCACAGCAGTCCTGCAACACTTCCTTATTCCTTTCACCAAAATGGCATACAAACAATGTCCCTCGAAAGCTACAAACACAACATGCCTTTTTTGTTTAAACTTTTTGTTTTCCCTCCTAAAACATCAGCCAAGGCCATCTATAAATATGAGCCTCTACCATACATGTTAGGGGCTCCTGAAGAATTGTAAGAAAAATTTTGTGAAAATTCCCAAAACTCTCAAACACCTCCCAATGTTTTTTTCCAAACACTTCTAAAAACTCAACCCCCTTTGTACACTAAGTGAATCCTTCGATTCACCCCCCAAGTGACCATATAACTAGCCTTTGACCCACTTCCCCAACTACAATACAGTAATTTTTATACCTCAAAATTTTCCCTCTCATTTCTCAAGGAATCACCCTAGACCCTCAGGTTTGCTTCCATCCAATTCCAAGCCTTGAGCTGCAATTTCTCAAGAAAATCATCCACAAGGGCAAAATGGTCATTTACACGCTGAGAAGTCAAACTTTGACTTTTGGATCAAAATCGAATTTCGAGAATCATATTTCATCGAGACATGTTAAAATATGAAGTTTGTTTCACCTAAAAATTCAAAAGTCAAGTTTACTTTAGAAAAGTCAAAACATGGCTCTTCAGCCTCTACGCAAGCTCAGTCAAAGTTTTCCAGGGTAATGCAAGGAAGGTTAAGAAGCGTGCTGCAAGCTTTCTAGAAAGTCTGAAAGCTCCTTCAGAACATGCTGGAGTCAGAAGATGGGATGCCACGCTGAAGCAGAACTTCTGATCCAGAACTAAGCCTTGGTGTAGAGTTTCACGTTGTAGGATTTCTGGTTGTGATAAGTCTCAACATCATTTAATGCTCATTAATGCTCATAACCACTTTTGAGTCTTTGTCCAAAGGATCTTCACCACGTGTACCTCTACTGTCTTGGGATAGCAACTTTGCTTTTTTCTTTTCCTTAATTCCTACTGACAACCACCTTGCTTGCTTCAAAGACAAGGCAACACTTCAGCACATGAAGGCTATTTTCAAATATTTGGTCAGAACTTGACCAAATCCCCAAAACCTTGCTTATACAACTTGTTGTAGACCTATGACCAACAATTGGCTCATCCTACGCCTGCATCTCATGATTACACCAAACTAGCATACGAAAACTGTGATGAAAAAGCAAAGGAACAGGATGCCAAAATAGGTTCAAATCCTATTTGTTTTTCCCCCCAAAGTCAAAGTAAATTCATCTATAAATACTTGGATCCATAACACGTTCAAGAGGTTGGCTTTTGGAAAGAGAGAACGATCAAGAGAGAAAAGTGGTTGTGAAACCTTCATAAAAATCCAGATTTCTCATACACGAAAAACAAACCTTTGTTCCTCCCTTTAAATCAAAGAACACAACCATTGTTCCGTCACCCTTGCTGACTCAGAATATCCAAAGGCAGCCACTCAGAGCTCCAAGCACGTTCCAGGTTCCAGGTAAGTCTTTCTGACTTTGCTTGTTTTTCATTTTGAGCATCATTAACATGTAAATATCATAGTATTAATGTTGTACATATCATTGTATGAATAGAAAAAACTATGGATTAGAATTTCTAGAATAATGCTAGGCTCAGACTTGGGATTGGAACTTCTATGATTTGTTGTGTTGTGATCATTCTAATCTGCTGAACTGAATAAATTGCTGATGTGTTGATTAAGAGTTGAAATGTAACACAGGACTTCTGCTTTTCACTCACCATTTTCACAACATTGAACTTCTGATGTTCATTCATATTTCTAACACACAGAACTTGAGTTCTCCTCACATGAAAAATACACTGAACCTCTGATGTTTCCATCAGCTGTTTTCAAACACTCAGAGTTTATGACTTTCACATGCTGACAATGCACTGAACTGATGACTTTTTCTCACTGTTTTAGTGTAATACAGAACTTCTAACTTTTGGTTCACTGGCTGCATACCATCCAGAACCTCTGTGTTTGTCATCTAATGTTTCTTGCAGGTCCTCAGAGTTTACCAGTCCAGAACTTCTGATCCCACGGACGTCTTCTGCTGAGTCACGCGCCTGACTTCAAAACTTCTAATCTGTGTTCTTTGTTTACAATAACACGTTGTTTCTACCTTGCATTTATTTTCCTTTTCATCCTTTTAATATTAATATAAAAAACATAAAAATATTTTCCTTTTAATTTATTTCCTTAAGACAAAAAAAAACATTTTTTAAACAAGTCTATTTCTTTCTTATATTATACATTTCAATATGGTTGTAATAATAACTTAGGATTTATTTTTACTTGCAACCCCCATTCGTACATATGTACCTCTATCCCCTAAATATTGTAATAGCGTAGAATTTCATTTTCCGCAATTTACTATTTTCCTTATACTGTATAGTAATTAGGCGTGTATGGCAAGATAAAACCAATAAATAGACCACCAAAAATCAAAGACAAATGCATGCAATCAAACATACTTGCACACATGCACCCTTAGGGTAATCTCACTTGTTGCCTTACAAAATGGCCATGTTATGCATGTGGGACGTCTTAGCACAAACGAATCAAAATTACAAGATCATAGTCCCTCGATGACGCTATCAAAGTTGCCTTTCAAAATGATTTTAGTCCCTAAAGAAAAAGTGCTAAGTCATCTCACAACATTGCTATCATGGTCATACGATGACCCAACGCTTGTCCCTTCACATCCAACGATGGGGCTTCTTACCAAAACAATGGTAAGATAGCAACATCTAAAGGAGGAGGAAAAATACATCTAAGAACTTTTGAGTAGGTAGGCTCGCTCCTAGTTATTCGCTTACTCACAATAAAAACATTTTATGCACCCACACTTTCATTTGGAAACATTTTCGAAACAAACACTTTGTATACATTCTTAGAGACACGAGAATCATTACAAAGTTACATTTTCAAAATACTTTCAAAAAACACATCTCACAAACACATCTTTGAACTATTTTCGAAACAAACACTTTGTATACATTCTTATAGAAACGAGAATCATTACAAAGTTACATTTTCAAAATACTTTCAAAAAACCACACACAAGCACTTTCAAACAAAAAGCAAGTGATCTAGCAAGTAAACTAAGAGCCTATGGAAAACCATGGATGAAAAGGGTGCTAATACCTTCCCTCTTCATAATCTACCCCTCGAACACAAGAAAACATCTTGAAAGGTCTTTCCTGTGCTTTTTCACATTTCCTTATTGGATAAAAGAAAATTCGGTGGCGACTCTTGCTAAACCGCAACATTTGAAAACACAAACGCAAACCCTCAAGTCAGTTCTCCCACTGTATCACAGAACTGGAGACTCTGCTGGGGATTAGCTGGAAGTGGGGTTACCTTAGGGTTAGATCACATTTACTTTCTTACATTGTTTGATTTGTTTGCTTTACATTTTTGGTTCCTTGTTTGGGTTTGTTTTAAATCCTACACCCGAATTTAGGGGCACCTTTTAGGTAAGTAGCAATAAACTGTGAGGGAATTGTGCAGCCTATACCGACATGGTTGAAGCAGTAGCTACATTGATGTGGAACTTTGGTTTGTACCAGTAACCCTTTAGTCAGTCAAGGAGAGTACGGGGCCTCCGTGTGGTGTCGTGAAGCATCAACTGACCTTAGAACCTTACTTGACCAACTTGGCCATTAGGAAGTAGTGAGATAGTCGGTTTTGGTGTAAAGTTGAAAATTGGTTGATACTCGATGCTACACTCATTGAAACTTGACCCCTGAGTTTTGTTCGGTTGCGAGTCAATTGCTTATTGAACGAAGCTTGTGGGAAAGGTCAGTAATATTGAGATCCCTTAGAACCCGGTTACTATTAACTAGGACAGGTTGAGCCAACTAAACTTCAAGAGGGTACTTACCTACAAACTTCATGCAAGCCTAAACCTAAGGACTTGTCTGCTTTGTGTGAATATGATTATTTGTATATACACTTGCTTACCTCGCATACTTGTACATAACATCATAACATCATACCATAGCATTTTCAATAACCATTTCAAGGATCTCGAGGGTCTTTGATGCAGGTTATGATGAACCAAACATCTAGCAAGGGACAGGGGGATTTATTTTCCTCTCACCAAACGCCGTCAAAGATCTAGTACAACAATTCGAGTCAAGGGCTATGACCCACTTGATATGGTGAGCTTAATCCTCATGGAAGGACATCCACCGATGCAAAGTTCTCCAATCAAAGATGTTGATCAAAATTCAATCTCTAACTTTTTCTTGTGTTTACCCCGCAAGATCCTTGAAAACATGCATCCACATATCATGCATCATATCATGACAAGTTTCTCCCATACATGTCTCCTTATCTTCCTACTGTTTATTTCAGTTGAGATGGCTCTAGAGCAGACAATCAAGGACATCCAGGCTCAAAATGCTCAACTTCAAGAGATGTTCTTGAACCTATCCAAGGGGCAAGAAGAGGTGAAAGCTCTCCTCACTAGGGGCACAACCATGGGGAATCCTGATGACAACAAAGATGACCAGTTGGAACGGCTACAAACTGAGATAGCCATAATGAAGGTCCAAATGATGGGACAACTGGTGGGCCAGATGGCTCTTATCCAAAATTTGGCACAAGGACAAGAATAGCTGAGGGTCCTTATCAACAAGCTTCGTCGGGATGGATGTAACCAAATGGGGCAAACATCTAGAATTGGGGATCAAGCCACCATTCAGCCTCCCATAAGACAAGAAGCCGGTTTAAGGGAGAGAAGACCTTTCCAATTTGCTTCCACGTCACAAACCCAACAACATTCTCGCCATAAACAGGGTAATCGGCGTAGGCGGAATACATCTGAAAGACACTTCACCGAAATTAACATGTCATTGTATCAAGCGCTGCAACACATGTTGGAAGCCAAGCTGGTTGTATTAGGGGACCCTCCTCAAAATCCCAACACGGCCTCCCCAAGGTACAATTTAAATGCAAGATGTGCGTACCACTCCAACAGCCCTGGACATGACACCAATGGCTGTTGGACATTGAGAAATAAATTTCAAAATCTGATCGACGAGGGAGCATTAGAGTTCACACAAGATGGCCATACTGAGTTCTTTTGTCATCCTTCAAAGGCTCACCACCTAAAGTGACAAGTCCATACAAAGAGGCTTCTGTTCATTTGAATTTTTAGTTGTAATTTATTTGTTATTCAAATAATTATCTATTAATGTCAAACTTTGTTTCATTAGTGCACTGCATATGTTTGTCTTGATTTGATCCACTCATTTTCATTCAAGCTATGCTTTTTACTCACTTTATGACATTCAACTCTTGCTAAAAGTTACAAGCCTTTAGAGGGAGGATGACGAAAACAATGCCATAATCTTATACAGTATGCTTTTCAACAGACCTTGCTGACGATGTACAGGCATTCTTTCAAATCCTAAACACTGGATTTATAAGGAAGATAATCCCTAGTCAACCCCTTCGAGCCAAAGAAGTAGAAGTTTTTCTTTTTCACAAAGTTAAAACCTTTAATCAAAACCTGGGGTAGGGTAGTCTCTCAGTTAATTCAAACGCGCGTTAAGCCGCAAACTCTCATCTCATAATACAACGAATGACATCAAGAAACATTCCTATGGAATCAAAAGACGATGATGGTTCCCTATTACATAGGCAGTCATTATCTCTCAAAAGGAAAAGCCCACTAAGTTAAAACCTACGAAGGAGGCTTAAGAAAAACTGGGGCATCCCGATGACTGAAATCTCAAAACAAGAACAATCAGGCAAAAATCAGGGATAACAAATCAAAAAGAGGTCACTACAAATCCTCGACAACATGAAAAATATTGCAAAAATGATTGCCTTCCGAAAAACTTAACTTGTTTGAGCCGTCACCAAAACGTCATTCCAGACTCAATTGGAGTTCAAACGCACAATTAACTGAGCTTAGGACTGAAGAACATCACGAAGAGCGGGTGGGTACAAATACACTTTGAGCCTTTATCCTTTGTTTCTTAAACCATGAAAGAAGCCACGTTATAACCCTTCAAAAGTCCTAATTGAAGCATGGGTTAGTTCGAAAGAATACTGTTACAAAAGGTATCATGACTCTTGTAAGGCTTTACTCAAAATCCAAAGTTGAATTACAAACTTCTTTACTTGCTAAAAACACATTTTTCAAAACTTCATGACAAACATAAACTTTGCACTACTTAAATATCAATGTTTGCATTTGGCTATTTGTTTGACAGCAGAGAAATTCACATAATGAATATCCAGTGAACGAAATCTCTCGCAGTGAGCAAAATCAATTCAAGAAGGATGACACTCCCATTGACAAATATCCTATCAACAAGGGGACATGACATGTCATTATCTAGCACACCTAGGGCAGTCCAGTCAAGATTCCAAGAAATCTCTTAAGAATTGCAGATTAACCAGGGGCAAGTCTCCATCTCTGTCACTTGGGGCATTGAATGTGAATCCCGACAAAGGTTTACGTACAACCAAACATTTCCAGGAAGTGCCACAAACACTCGCTACTGGGGGCAGTGACAAATCTCCCCAAAATCCTTCTAATGGGATGATTCCCCAGTCAGAGTTTAATCTCTGAAAACCTTTCCCCAGCTGGGACAACTTCCAGAATCCTCGAGGACTTTCCCCAACAAAGTCGTCATCTCTCTAACAGACCGGCAACAAGGTTTATTTCCCCGACAAACGATACGATTCCCCAGCTTGAGTTTGCCTCTCCAACTACTACAAATCAAAGGACCACAACTCCTCTTCCATAGTAGTTTACTCTACAATCCCCAACAAGTTACTATGAAACCTGGACCTGACCAGATGTCAGTTCAACTTCGACCCCAGTAGAGCAACGGACGGCCGAGACTCCTGAACTCTTTTTTCCCAAGCAGGAATAAACATTCTCCCCGCAGAGTTTTCAATATTACCCAGCGGAGTTCTCCTCAAACAACAAAACAGGAATCCCCATTGGAAATATTCTAAGCAAAGTTTGAAGACACACCAACTCTTCAACAACAGTCCAGGATTTAACGACTCCCCGACATTTGTCAAGGATTTATTTTCCCAGACAAAAATACATTCATAAACCTTTCGCATTTCATACATCCTATTTACATACACAATAAGTGTATACGACACAATCTCATTTATTTTGAGAACATCATGACATCATGCATTTCATGCATCATGACATTGCATACAACTAACGTTTTACCTTTTTCAGGAAAAGGTCGATCAACAGATGGCTACCATCAACCTTTTCAAGTTCCATATTAATACATGTAACAAGCTAGGAAAACTATATGTGGACGACTCAATGCAGATTAATACCTGTAACAAGCCAGGAAAACTATCTACATGAAGAGATTAAAGATTAACACCTGTAACAAGTCAGGAAAACTATCTGTGGACGACAAATTATAGATTAATACCTGAAACCAGACAGGACAGTTATCTACTTAACCAGCTTAGGTAACCCTACACAGGTTCCTCCTTTCTAAGATGAAGTTTTTACACTGACTCATCGTGAAGCAACCTTACACAGGTTCCTTCTCACTTCTAGATGCAGTTTTACACGAACTCATCATCAGGCAACCCTATACAGGTTCCTCCTTTCCAAGATGTTGTTTTACACTGACTCATCATGAAGCAACCCTACACAGGTTCCTTCTCAGGAAATTTCAGATGAATTTTTACACGGACATATCATCAGGAAACCCTACACAGGTTCCTCCTTTCTAAGATGCTGTTTTACACGGACTCATCATGAAGCAACCCTACACAGGTTCCTTCTCAGGAAATTTTAGATGAAGTTTTACACAGACTCATCATGTAGCAACCCTACACAGGTTCCTCCTCAATTTCAGATGAAGTTTTACACTGACTCATCATTGAAGCAACCCTACACAGGTTCCTTCTCAATTTCAGATGCAGTTTTACACGGACTCATCACCAGGAAACCCTACACAGGTTCCTCCTTTCCAAGATGCAGTTTTTCACGGACTCATCAGGAAGAAACCCTACACAAGTTCCTTCTCAGGAATTTCAGATGAAGTTTTACACTGATTCATCATCAAACAACTCAACTTTCCAATACAGTACGGATACGCTCCAGACACAGAAGCCATTCTGATACTCATTCAGACTCTACTTTTGATAAAGTACGGATACGCTCCAGACACGGAAGCCATTCTGATACTCATTCAGACTCTACTTTTGATAAAGTTCAGATACACTCCAGACACGGAAGCCATTTTGATACTCATTCAAAGACACCTCTTGATACAGTTCAGATACGCTCCATACACGGAAGCCATTCTGATACTCATTCAAAGACACCTCTTTATACAGTTCAGATACGCTCTAGACAAGGAAGCCATTCTGATACTCATTCAAAGACAACTCTTGATACAGTATGGATACGCTCCAGACATGGAAGCCATTCTGATACTCATTCAGATTCTACTCTTGATACAGTACGGATACGCTCCAGACACGGAAGCCATTCTGATACTCATTCAGACTCTACTTTTGATACAGTTCAGATACGCTCCAGACACGGAAGCCATTCTGATACTCATTCAAAGACACCTCTTGATACAGTTCAGATACGCTCCAGACATGGAAGCCATTCTGATACTCATTCAAAGACACCTCTTGATACAGTTCAGATACGCTCCAGACACGGAAGCCATTCTGATACTCATTCAAAGATAACTCTTGATACAGTACGGATACGCTCCAGACACGGAAGTCATTCTGATACTCATTCAGATTCTACTCTTGATACAGTACGGATACGCTCTATACACGGAAGCCATTCTGATACTCATTCAGATTCAACTCTTGATACATTATGGATACGCTCCAGACACGGAAGCCATTTTGATACTCATTCATATTCAACTCTTGATACAGTATGGATACACTCCAGACACGGAAGCCATTCTGATACTCATTCAGATTCAACTCTTGATACAGTACGGATACGCTCCAGACACGGAAGCCATTCTGATACTCATTCAGACTCTACTTTTGATACAGTTCAGATACGCTCCAGACACAGATGCCATTCTTATACTCATTCAAAACTAAAATTTTGATATAATGCAGATACGCTCCAGACACGGACGCCATTCTAATGTTCAACTTACGAATTACATCTCAACGATCATTCTTGGATGGCGTCTACAAGCCCATCTCCAAGAAGATTCTATCACCTCTCCAAATGGAATCTTTAAGCCCATTCCCTACACAATAAATCATCGCATCACCGAGTGCAAATTTTTGGGCACTCTAGTGTCCAATCATCTTCCACCTTCGAGTCACGAATGGCAAATCTCGCCAATCTAACTCTTCAGGTTAAAGAAGATTGAACAGGGGTAGCTGTTGTACCCCAAAATTTTCCCTCTCATTTCTCAAGGAATCACCCTAGACCCTCAGGTTTGCTTCCATCCAATTCCAAGCCTTGAGCTGCAATTTCTCAAGAAAATCATCCACAAGGGCAAAATGGTCATTTACACGCTGAGAAGTCAAACTTTGATTTTTGGATCAAAATCGAATTTCAACAATCATATTTCATCGAGACGTGTTGAAATATGAAGTTTGTTTCACCTAAAAATTTAAAAGTCAAGTTTACTTTAGAAAAGTCAAAATTCTAAATACTTAGAACTTTTCTAAGTATGACACTTCATAACTTTTGAGCCAGCCTCCATGCAAGTGCAGTCAAAGGTTACAAACATGGTTCAGAACGTAGCCTTCAGTCAGAACATGGCTTTTCATCCTCTATGCAAGCTCAGTCAGAGTTTGCCAGGGTAATGCAAGGAAGGTTAAGAAGCGTGCTGCAAGCTTTCCAGAAAGTCTGAAAGCTCCTTCAGAACGTGTTGGAGTCAGAAGATAAGAAGATCCGAAGATGGGATGCCACGCTGAAGCAGAACTTCTGATCCAGAACTAAGCCTTGGTGTAGAGTTTCACGTTGCATGATTTCTGGTTGTGATAAGTCTCATCATCATTTAATGCTCATTAATGCTCACAACCACTTTTGAGTCTTTGTCCAAAGGATCTTCACCACGTGTACCTCTACTGTCTTGGGATAGCAACTTTGCTTTTTGCTTTTCCTTAATTCCTGCTGACAACCACCTTGCTTGCTTCAAAGAAAAGGCAGCACTTCAGCATATGAAGGCTATTTTCAAAGCTTTGGTCAAAACTTGACCAAATCCCCAAAACCTTGCTTCTACAACTTGCTGCAGACCTATGACCAACAGTTGGCTCAACCTACGCCTGCATCTCATGATTACTTTAAACTAGCATACGAAAACTATGATGAAAAAGCAAAGGAATAGCATGCCAAAACAGGTTCAAATCCTATTTGTTTTCCCCCGAAAGTCACAGCAAATTCATCTATAAATAATTGGCTCCATAACACATTCAAGAGGCTGGATTTTGGAAAGAGAGAACGATCAAGAGAGAAAAGTGGTTGTGAAACCTTCATAAAAATCCAGATTTCTTATAAACAGAAAACAAACCTTTGTTCCTCCCTTTAAATCAAAGAACACAACCACTGTTCCGTCACCCTTGCTGACTCAGAATATCCAAAGGTTGTCACTCAAAGCTCCAAGCATGTTCCAGGTTCCAGGTAAGTCTTTCTGACTTTGCTTGTTTTTCATTTTGAACATCATTAACATGTAAACATCATAGTATTAATGTTATACATATCATTGTATGAATAGAAAAAACTATGGATCAGAATTTCTAGAATAATGCTAGGCTCAGACTTAGGATTGGAACTTCTATGATTTGATGTGCTATGATCATTCTAATCTGCTGAACTGAATAAATTGCTGATGTGATGATTAAGAGTTGAAACGTAACACAGAACTTATGTTTTTCACTCACCATTTTCACAACACTGAACTTCTGATGTTCATTCATAGTTCTAACATACAGAACTTCTGAGTTCTCCTCACATGACAAATACACTGAACCTCTGATGTTTCCATCAGCTGTTTTCAAACACTCAGAGTTTATGACTTTCACTTGCTGACAATGCACTGAACAGCTGACTTTTTCTCATTGTTTTAGTGTAATACAGAACTTCTGACATTTGGTTCACTGGATGCATACCACCCAGAACCTCTGTGTTTGTCATCTAGCGTTTCTTGCAGGACCTCAGAGTTTACAAGTCCAGAACTTATGATCCCACAGACGTATTCTGCTGAGTCACACGCCTAAATTCAGAACTTCTGATCCTTGTTCTTTGTTTACAGTAACACGTTGTTTCTACCTTGCATTTATTTTCCTTTTCATCATTTTAATATTAATATAAAAAACATAAAAATATTTTCCTTTTAATTTATTTCCTTAAGACAAAAAAAAACATTTTTTAAACAAGTCTATTTATTTCTTATATTATACATTTCAACATGGTTGTAATAATAACTTAGGATTTATTTTTACTTGCAACCCCCATTCGTACATATGTACCCCCATCCCCTAAATATTGTAATAGCGTAGAATTTCATTTTCCGCAATTTACTGTTTTCCTTATACTGTATATTAATTAGGCGTGTATGGCAAGATAAAACCAATAAATAGACCACCAAAAATCAAATACAAATGCATGCAATCAAACACACTTGCACACATGCACCCTTAGGGTAATCTCACTTGTTGCCTTACAAAAATGGCCATGTTATGCATGTGGGACGGCTTAGAACAAACGAATCAAAAATACAAGATCATAGTCCCTCGATGACGCTATCAAAGTTGCCTTTCAAAATGATTTTAGTCCCTAAAGAAAAAGTGCTAAGTCATCTCACAGCATTGCTATCATGGTCATACGATGACCCAACGCTTGTCCCTTCACATCCAACGATGGGGCTTCTTACCAAAACAATGGTAAGATAGCAACATCTAAAGGAGGAGGAAAAATACATATAAGACCTTTTGAGTAGGTAGGTTCGCTCCTAGTTATTCGCTTGCTCACAATAAAAACATTTTATGCACCCACACTTTCATTTGGAAACATTTTCGAAATAAACACTTTGTATACATTCTTAGAGACACGAGAATCATTACAAAGTTACATTTTCAAAATACTTTCAAAAAACACATCTCACAAACACATCTTTGAACTATTTTTGAAACAAACACTTTGTATACATTCTTATAGAAACGAGAATCATTACAAAGTTACATTTTCAAAATACTTTCAAAAAACCACACACAAGCACTTTCAAACAAAAAGCAAGGGATCTAGCAAGTAAACTAAGAGCCCATGGAAAACCATGGATGAAAAGGGTGCTAATACCTACCCTCTTCATAATCTACCCCCCGAACTCAAGAAAACATCTCGAAAGGTCGTTCATGTGCTTTTTCACCTTTCCTTATTGGATAAAAGAAAAGTCGGTGGCGACTCTTGCTAAACTACAACATTTGCAAACACAAACGCAAACCATCAAGTCAGTTCTCCCACCGTATCACAGTAACCCTTTGATTCATTTCGTTACTTGTTAAATAAAGAACCTTCGATCCACTCACACACCCTCCTTCGATTCAGTGACTGCTTACACAAAGCAGTAACTGGATTAGTCTCAGGAAGGCCGCAACGAACTTCCATTCACCCCCAAGGAAGACGCTTGCAGTTTCCTTCGATTTAAGGACTTCAAGAGGTAAGTTCCTTTTAAAATTGAAACTATTTTATTTAAATATCATGTGCACATACCAATAAAGAAAAATGTAGATATTTCATATAGGGAGCTTGACCATGTTTTAACCTTCGATTCTGACTGCCCTATGCTGAAAATCTCAACTCTGACTAGTTAGGCTTTGGACTTTGAGACCCAATAATTTTATGCTAACCCCTGGCCTGTAGTTACACTTGAATGTTGAATTTTAAGAATTTAAGACAGGTTCATTGTACCCTTCGACTGGATAAGTGATCAAGCCTTTCGAATCTCAACTTAAGGGCCTAGCATGCTTGCAGTCGGAGGAGTCAGCAAGGAGCCTGAGGCAAAGAATGCACCTCACACTGACTCCAAGCCTCAAACGAAGGAAGAAGCCAGTAGAATGCACCCCACACTGACTCCAGGCCTCAAACAAAAGAAGTAGCCAGAAAGGCGGCCTTGCTGACTTCCAGCTCCCAAACGAAAGGAACAGGCAAGGGGTGAAATCGAAGGACATGGCTTTGCTGACTCCAGGCCCAAACCAAAAGAAATCAAAAAATGAAGAATCGAAGGATGTTTCTTCCTGAATCGAAAGAGCTCATTTTTATTCTTTTTTTAAAATATTTTTTCTTTATATTTTCTTGCAATTTCAGTATGGTTGTAATAGTGTAGGATTTATTTTTTTCATTTTTATTTCTTTTGTACAAATGTTAGTAATTAGGATGTACGGCAAGATAAAAACCAACAAGTAGAAAACCTAAAAAAATCAAAGACAAAATGCATGCAATCAAACACACTATAGACCAATGCACCCTTAGGGTAATCTCACTTGTTTCCTTGGAAAATAGTCATGTCCCTCGAATATGGGTGTTTTAGCAAAGACCCTTGATAAAAGATCGTATTCCCTCGATGACCCTCAATGTTGCCTCCGGTAAACGATCTAGTCCCTAAACGAAATTGCTAAAACATCCCATAGGTTGCCTTCAATGACTATACAATCATCCCACGCCCGTCCCTTCACATCCAATGATGAGGATTCTTACCAAATCAATGGTAAGATAGCAACATCTAAAGGAGGAGGAAAAGAATATTAGACCTTTTAAGTAGGTAGGATGCCCCTAGTTGCTCGCTTTCTCACAACAAAAACATTTTATACATCAACACTTTCATTTGAAACATTTTCAAAAATATAAAACTCTTTGTATGCATTCTTATAGAGACGAGAACCATTATAAAGATACTCTTCAAAATACTTTTAAAACCCACACCACAAACACATTTTCAAACAAAAGCAAGTGATCTAACAAGAAACTAAGAGCCCGTAGATAACTACGAGTGAAAAGGGTGCTAACACCTTCCCTTTTCGTAACCTACCCCCCGAACTCAAGAAAATAATCTCAAAGGTCTTTCTTGTTCTTTTCACCCTTTCCTTATTGAATAAAAGAAAAGTTGGTGGCGACTCTTGCTATCCGCAACAATTATGATCAAACGTAAAACACTAAAGTCAGTTCTCCTACCGTGTTACACTCTCCTAGCTCGTTCAAATGGGGGGGCCCATCCTCATCATATACTGGTACAGTCTTGAAAACAGTCAGCATCACTTTGCTCGAGAAAGGCTACACCATAACATATTTGTCCTTGAAATGTCGAACAGACTCCAAATAAGCTTTTAACAGCTTCATGTTGCCTTGCTTCAAGGAAACCCATCCCCACTGACCATCAATCTTGTTCCTCTGGAGGTGGAAATGGTAAAATAATAGAGGGATAGTGGCCCCAATCTTCAAATAGCCGCAAACAATCTTGAACGCCCACATGAAAGCAACCCCATTCGAATTAAACTGGGAGGGGGCCAGTCGAAGATGACGAAAGACGGCCACTTGGAAATCTAAAAAGGGGAGTTTGAGGCCCATCTCTCGGAAAACGATGTCTTACATGGGGATCTACCTCTTATCATATTTGGAGCATATCTAACTGTATTTCCTAGAGATCCAAAGCGACCAATCCCCTCGACCTCCATCATCATGCGCATATACCTCGGTGAAAACCTCATCACAGTGTTTGAAGAAATAAGAAACCCAACCCCAAGGATCTTGGGTGACCCAAGACCGCAGGTCCTCATCTTCGTCGGGCAGAAACAGGCCACCCTGATTAACGGGGGCCATCTCTGTGTCTTCTTCCCCTAACTGCTGATCATACTTGTTCGGTTCACCCCTAGATATCTCCTAGAAGCTCGACGTACTACATGTGTCTTTCATAGAGCTTAGAGAGGATCTAGTTCACTCATCTAAAAATCATCCCCGATATTGTCGTTCATAGTACCTGAAAAGCAGAGGATAGAGGTGAGTTCGACATCATCTCCAGAACCACCATTTCACCACTAATCAAGTGAAAGAGCACTGATAAACAAGGATTGTGTCCTCGACCAAAACCCTCACTAAGGCATTGGAGCAAATGAATGCTTCTTCAAACAAGGACAAGCTTTAGTTTGCAAAAAACAACCTAAACTTTCAAGGGTCACCTACGGTGCATCGCGAATGTAAAAAAAACCCACGGCGGCTCCGACGTCTCTAAAAATGCAAAACCATCATCCGCTGCCAACACTCGTCTAAAAACACCCCAACTGACAAGATCCTAAACCTAACCGCATGCATTCCTAAGGCTAAAATCACGAATATCTGAAATACAAAGGTCTAATGACAACAAATAATTAAAAACTTACCAGTTGGAGAAGAAAGAAGGCTAAAGAGGGCGGCAGCGAGCAACAAATCACCAAGAAGCAGTGGCAGTCAAACAGACGAGAAGAATGAGGAAAAAATGAAAAGTAAAGAATGCCCTACTCCTCTCGTATTTATAGCTAGGGCCATCCACGCGTGGGAGACACACGCCTAGGGAACCCTAGGGTCGCCATCATTACACCCTATCCCCCAGGCCTTCAATGTGGTGCTTCGTCAGCGCACTACCCAAAACACGCTACCTCTTTAAATTCGAAGCTAAAATGGCCAACACGTCATCTCCCTGCAAGAAAGGCAAAACAGGAAATGCTTATATCCCTCGGAAATAGCACTCCACACCATAATCAGGTGCTAAAGTCATCACTCATGTTCCCAGAAGCAACGACTTAGGGGTAAATGTTCTGTACTGTCCTGATAGCCTGTGTAGGCCCAGTCTAGAGTCCTCCTTTGGTAAAACACACACAGGACTTCCTGAATCTCCCACGCTCTTCGTCGAGCACCGACGATCATTTTCCCTCTTAGACCGGCACTGGACCCGATGTTCCACGAGTGCCTCCTAGTCTTCCCGACCAAAAAATCGATCAGACAACCAGGAACTGACCAGACCACTGCCCGTAACCCACCTCCTCCTTGGGACCAACGAATAGTTACGGGCATACCTGCTCAGTATGACCAAGTCTTGGCAGTTACCTATTTTCACGGGTCTGTATATCTAGGCCCAAAAATAGGAACCAATGGCCACGCCCCATGGCCATTATATAAACCCTCACACATGTGAGGGCCAGGTATCAAATATTCATTATTCACCACTAAAACTTTAATAATTTTGCTTGTATCTCTTCGCTCCCACACTTACTTGATCTTCAGAGGGCCTTGTAGGTACAACTACCTTTTTTCCTCCTCGACTTTCCAGCCCGACAGAAGATTATCAGCCTGCAACCTTGCAGGTTCTGATTAACCGTTAAGATTAAAAACTATACAAAAGATTTCTCTACAGAGTTTTTATGCAGCGATTTAGTATAGATTTGTTGAACTGGTTCGTTAATTTCAAATTCTAATAAGTACTTATTTTATAACTGAAAAAAGAGATCAGTTGGAGGGTAAAATAAGAAATACAAATACAGTTGTATTGTTCCTAACAGTCATGGTGATACTGGTAGATAATAGTACAAAAAGGTTTGTCCTTATGCCACCCTAGAGAGTATAGGTCACAGTGTACTATTGTACTTTTATACTCACCATCACATGCAATCTCTTTAGTCTTAACCTTCGTCTTTTATGTCTTCAGAGGCTTCTGATATCTTTTTTGATGAAGCATGTTGTAGAGGACTCTTGGCTTCTCAATTCTTCAGCACTTGGTCTTCAAAATAATGTCTTCAAATCTTCAAAACTTCGTTCGGCAGAACCTTTGTCTTCAGCATCTTCAGAAATTGGAACATCATAAGTAAAGCATTAGAAGGCCTCCAAAGCTTCCTTGAATAAGTCACGATCAGAAGCTCTTTTACTAATGTTCCTTAGAATAGTTGCATTAGGCAAATTCCTTAATCTTGACTTAACTTGTAACACACCAAAAGTATTCTTCCAAAGTGTTAAATTCAGAACTTGGTGACATCACACGCCTTCTTACCAGAGTCAAAACATATATGACAAAAGCTACACACTAGATAAAAACCTGTTAGAGTACACAATTGTTTTTAAAGATAACACGTAAAGTTATCATTAAAACATAAGGCCAGATGTAGAACAAACTTTGTTCTCACAATCTCCCCTTTTTAATGATGACAAAATCGTGTACTTTGATAGAACAATTCATACATGGTAATCACCATGGAACACAAATTCAATAAAGCTAGCAGGCTCCCCCTGAATTGTTATTACTCAAAATTCCATTAAAGCTTTTCAAAGTCTCCCCCGAGCCCAAGACTCATAGAATGAATTTTGCAGTATACAAAGTAACATAGAGAAGGAATAATTCTCTGTTGATGGCTCATCAACATCTGACTAGAAATACATGGTCTTCACCTCAGAACCTGGATTGCTATCAGAACACTATAAGGCATCAGAACTTGTTTAGTTACTATCTTGATGACTTGCATAAAACATCAAAACTAATATGTGATTCATTTAGAAACTAGAATTATGACACCAAAAGGCGCACAATATCATGTCATCAAAGATTTCAACACCTAAACTATTTCCTGACTGACCATGTCTTTTGAACATGTCTTTTGACCATGTCTTAGAACATGTCTTTTAGACCATGTCTTTTAGAACATGTCTTAGGCCATGTATTTTAGACCATGTCTTCATAATATGTCTTAGACCATGTCTTTATACCATGTCTTTCGAACATGTCTTAGACCATGTCTTTTAGACGATGTCTTCCAAACATGTCTTAGGAACATGTCTTCCGAACATGTCTTAGGAACATGTCTTAGACCATGTCTTCCGAACATGTCTTAGGGCCATGTATTAGGCCATGTCTTTTGTCGCTTCATAAACTTTGAAGCAACTTGGTTAACAAGAAAACTACTATACTTCCAGACAATTCATAATTTCTGTAGTATTAGAACCTGATAACACGTAACATGGTTACAAACACTTTTAGACAGTTAACAACTTCTGAACAGTCTTGCAATAGTGGATCAAACGTTTCTGAAGCACACATTGACATTCTTTCAGATAGTCCACGAGTTTTGAAAATGAATGCTAAGTAACTTGACATCTTTGTTAAGCTTCCAGACAGTTCACAACTTATGAAGTAACAAAGTCTGATTACCCTTTTATCAGGAAGTTCACAGCTTCTGAACAATAGGTATTTTCAACATAGGACTTCCTTAATTTCAGAAATTTCACAACTTCCTTGAACAATAGGAAAATGAGAGCTTGATCTAACCATATTTTCACAAAGTTCACTCCTTCTGAATAATAGGTTTTTTTTAGCGCACGATTTCTCTACTTTCAGCTAGTTCATAACATTTTTTGAATAGTAGGATTATCATATCTTGATTTAACCATATTTTCACGAAGTTCAATCCTTCTAAACATTAGGTAT
Organism: Vicia faba; assembly: GCA_948472305.1. Lineage (NCBI taxonomy): Eukaryota > Viridiplantae > Streptophyta > Magnoliopsida > Fabales > Fabaceae > Vicia > Vicia faba. The sequence continues at coordinate 1,312,840,240 of OX451740.1, read as the reverse complement.
ATCAAAGCCTTTTTCAGCCTTTAACTTAGTCAGAGCCTTCTGACCAAATCATAGTTTCAGTTCATGATTCATTTTTAGACAGTTCACAACTTCTAAAGAATACATGTTCATAGATGCTTAGCTCATCAGAGCTTTATTCACACATCTTTGATCTTCTTGTTACTTGCCAGATGCTTAGCTCATCAGAGCATTCTTTGAGCATCTTGATATTGATCTTGATCTTCTAGTTGGAAGATGATAATATTTTAATAGCCAACTAACATGTCTTATGAAAACCAATGAACTTTTGCAAAGTTCCTGAATCTAACATCAAACAAATTGTTAGTAGTAAAAGTATTATATCATGTTTGGGTTTGGGATATGAGATTAATATCAAAATCATATATTCTTTATCCCCCTTTTTCAGAAATAAAAAAGGATTTAAAAGACAATATGAATTTTTATTGAAAATAAAAAAGGATAAAGATACAATTGTTTTAGAAACAAAAGAAAAACAATTCTTAAGTTCTAATACAAAGGGTTAAGGCTCTAAGCATCATCCTTCTTATCCATATTTTCCATTAACTTCATCACTGCATCAAATAGATATTTGAAAGAAGTAGCTTGAGCTTCAATCCTTTCATCCTGGCTATCCAAGTGTTGATAGATGAGACGATTTTTTCATGTTGTTTTTCCATAACAGTCTTCAGCCAAGCTAGTTGGTATTAGCTTACGTAGCTTGTTTTCCCTTTTATCCATATGATTATCCCACAACGAACGACATTTTGGACCTAGAAGAAATAACCATAGTAGCTCTTTCTGAAGAATCATCATAGGCAACATCTTGTTGCACAATATCATAACCAAGAACCTCTAGAGCAAGTAAACTCAAGGGAATGTTTGAAAGGGTTTTAATCCATTCTTCATATTTCTTCTCAGTTTCTTGGTGACAGATGATTCTCATGATGTTAGAGTTGATCTCCATCCATATTTTGAAGGAAATCCAAATGACATTTGTTTTCTCAAGACTCATGCATAGTGAAGAACTTTCCAAGGTATGTTGGAGAGTGAGAAAAGCATTTTTCTTAAACTGTTCCATGAGCTCAAGAAAGATTGGGTGACGAACAAAGGTTATGTGAAAAGCTAGATGATAGGATTTATTTGGAATATTATAGAAGGTGTTGGATGGAAGCCTTATGTGGGTGATTTCTGGTGAAGGAACATAAGGACTTGCTTATGAAATCAGTGGATTTTTTTAGAGGATTTTGTTCTAGGTGTGGAATCAGATGGGATAGTTGAGGTGGATAAATTGAGTGGGTTTTTAGAGATATCTTTGGGTGAAAGAGTATCAGAGGTGATTGAATCATCTTTCTTAATTCCAAGAGTTTATTCTATGGAATTGAGTTTCTTGGATTTCTTCTTATGCTTATTATCAGAACAATCTTTCTTTGATTGTTTTCTTTTCTTTTTCTTCTTCTCAATAGGAGAAATTGCAGGAGAGACATTATTATCAGTTGCAGAAGGAGGGGTTTTAATGAATCTCTCAGGAAGGAACGCAAGAGAAATTTATGTAGGGTTTCTTCTTTGAGAAAATTCCATTTGATCCAAGTTTCAAGTAACTTGACTATTTTTTAGATTAAAGACATTTCAAGTAGGTCCTCACCATTTAAGGGTTTTCCAGTCAAAACCTCTAGTAAAGCTTGAGGGTTCAAGTTTTCTGCAAACTTAATTTCAGTTAAGATGGCAGAGATTAACCTTCCATAAGGAATCCACTTCCTTTGATTTTTGGAGATCTTCTTGGAGAATCTGATAACACCATGCATATAAGTTGTGAGATACCATGGTAGGTTAATATTATCACCCAAGGCTAAGCTGTATAGCATGAACTTGTGATCTATATCAATTTTATTAACATAATTTGAACTTATTTGAAAGACACTTCTAGAGAAAATTCTGAACCATACTCTTTAAGACATCAAAAAGGTTGGATGCCTTTTGAGAGTCTCTACCAGTTTTGAAGATGACTGTAATAATTCTTTGAACAATATCTGCATAAGTTCTATTGTTATGACAATGTACACTTTAACCATTGTGATGGATGAGTTTTGAAATATCTTCTTCACCAATGAAGATGTCTTTCCCTAAAACCTTGGAGAAAATTAGGCCTTGGTTTGAGATGAAGGCGTTAAACCATAATTCTTTAACTAGAGCATGAAATGTAGGACCTTTGACAAAATTGAAGTAGGGTTCCCATCCTTGAGATTTCAACATATCATAAAGGTCAAAACCATGGGAGGCAAGATTTTCAATGTCTACTATCATTTCGAAGATAACATAAAGCCGATCAATTGGAATTACCAGAGTTATGATAGGATCATCGTTTTTCTCGAGGTTGTTGTTGTTGGAGAGTGTAATACGGTAGGAGAGATGACTTGGTTGTTTTTCATTTTATCGAAATTGTTGCGGATAGCAAGAGTCACCATCAATTTTTATTTTATCCAATAAGGAAAGGGTGAAAAGAACAGGAAAGACTTTTGAGATATTTTCTTGAGTTCGAGGGGTAGATTATGAAAAGGGAAGGTGTTAGCACCCTTTTCATCCATAGTTATATATGGGCTCTTAGTTGCTTGCTAGATCACTTTTGAAATTGCTTTGTTTGAAATGTGTTTGTGGTGGGTTTTGAAAGTATTTTTGAAAAGCTCCTTCGTTTAGGAAAACTTTGTAATGATTCTCATCTCTATAAGAATGCATACAAAGTGTTGGACTTTTTAAAATATTTCATGTTTTGAAAGTGTTTGGTGTGTTTGAAAAGATGTTTGTTTTTTGAAGATGGATTGTGAGCAAGCAACTAAGAACATTCTACCTACTCAAAAAGTATTTTGTTCATTTCTTCCTTCCTTTGATATTGCTATCTTACCATTGATTGGTAAGAAGCATTATCTTTGGATGTAAAGGGATGGGCATGGGTCAAGGTATAGTCATGAATAGCAATGTTGTGAGATATATTAGCATTTCTCTTGAGGTACTAAGATCATTTATAAGGCAACATTCGAAGCGTCATCGAGGGAGTATGATCTTGTATTTTTTGTTGATTTTGCTAAGACGTCTCACATGCATAACATGACCATTTTCATAAGGAAACAAGTGGAGTTAACCCTATAGGTGTAAGTGTGCAAGTGTTTATATTTCATGCTTGATTTATCTTGAATTAGTGTTTTCTAAGCATTGATTTTATCTTTCCATACAAACCCTAAGTTACTAGCATTTATATGAATGCGATAAATTACGGAAAATAAAATCCTACGCTATTACATCATTTGGGGATGGGGTGTACAAATTTACAAATGGGGATTGCAAGAAATTAAACCTAATTATCTATTACAACCATATTGAATAAATGTACGAGAAATGACATGAATATAATGTACAAGGAGTATAAACAGAAATGGATTTTGCTTTGGATTTTTTGTTAGGAAAATTGTTTTGACCTAATTAACCTAAAGGGATATGATTAATAAAAAATAGGAAAACTAATCCTAAGTTAAAAGGAAATAAAATTAATAAAGAAGTCAATTTTTAGGGTTTTTGAATGAAAATAGTTTTTGTTTGGCCTGGCCCAATAATCATTTAATTAGAAAACTAAAAAATAAAAAATGGGTTGCATTGCTGAAGTAAAATAGGGGGTCAGAAAAATAAAAATGTTAAGGCCCATCCAATGGAGGCCTGGGCGCGCTTCCTGCAAACAAAGAAAAAGTGAGAAAATTTGGAAAAATGACAAAAGGTCTCACTGGGGCTCGAACCCAAGACCTTCTACATGTCAAGGTTTTAGCGCATTGTTTGTACCACTAGGGTGGTCTGTTTCATCCGTTAGTTATCCAAATTGTACTAAATATAAAATGAACTCATTTCTGAAAAACTTGAACATGGCTTCATCTTCTTCCTTCGTGCGCGCAGGGATGTTCATCACCATTGTTAAGATTCTAAAAGCTCTTGAATTGAAGTTCGAATGACTTCTACAGGACTTCCAGAAATGGTTCGATGATGGGTTTAGCCTACAGGGACCTTCCTTGATCTAGTGGGATCATTACTTTGCTTTAAAATTCATTGAATCGAAAGGCTGTTATATGGAAGTTGGGAGTGAATTAAAAGGATAACTACCTTCATTGAGAGGTTTTTTTAGGGCTTTGGAGTGTTCTAAGGTGTATAGATGATGTTCGAATGGAAAATGCACGAAGGATTTTGGAGTTGGCTCTTCAAAGTCAAAAATGGCAAGCAATGTGGCTTTGGATGGAGATTTTGAGTTCAAGGAGTTTTTGAGAGTTTGGGAGTGTTTAAGGATTTTTTTCAACACACAAGAATCTGGCCCCCTTTAGCTTGCAAATGGTCTCTCTATTTATAGAGAAAGGGTTTGGGAATTTGAAGTAATCAGATTTGTAAGATAACAAATTATTGTTTGGTTGGAATAAAAATATCAAGTTTTCCATGATCCCAAGATGAAGTGCCAAAGTTGTTGGTAAAGAGAGGCTACTTTTCATGATCAGAAGTAAGCAAGGTATGGGCTCAAGACAAATTTTGTACCAAAAATCTTGATTTATGGAAAGATCTTTTGGACAATGGCTTAATAACTTGGGTAATAGCTTAATTCACTGTGTAAACTTGAGGCCTACAAAGCAAGATCATGTAGCATGGCCTATGGATTTTGTATTCAACTTGATTCCTTAAATCGAATACTTCGCCCTTTCATTTTGATCACATAGATCCACAACCTTCAAATGCCACAACCAACTATCCTTGTTGATCGAAGAAAACTTGAAGGAAGTCATTGATTTGTGGTTCGAAGCAAGCATGAAGGAAATCAATGCTTTATGGATCGAAGAAATCTTGAAGGAAGTCATTGCTTTGTGGTTCAGGCTGGTCAAACCACATGACTGTAACGTATAGCCTAAATATAGTACTGCAAGTGCACAGCCTATCGAAGTAATATATAAGATTATCGAACCACAGAGACCAATTGTCAATCTATCAACTCTATTGCTAAGGTGCTTATCTAAGGTGAACAAGAATATTGATGTGAGTGCAGTGCAACAAAGTAAATGAGCGAGGTAAATAACAGTTTAAAAGACAGGTTGGAATGTAAATCATGTAATCAGATATTGGTCCGGTCATGCGTAGATGAAACTACTTATGGGGCAGTATTTTCTATTGATAGCAAAGAATCAATTTAACGGGAACTTGTAGCTTTTGACTACTAAGAACCGAATTTACTCTTTAAATTAAATTCCTTTATTGTCACATATAAAGGGTGCCTTCCGCGTTAAAGAGGTAAACCTATTTTTAAGAAATTGATAGTTTTGACTTAACAGAAAAGTAATTTTACTTGGAAAGATTAACTTAAAGAGACTTTTGGCTTTTGACCAAGAGTCAGATTTCAAACCTACAAACGCGTCCGAAAATAGTTTCAAAATAGTTTTCTAAAAAGGTCAATGATTCCTATTTAACCAATCAACGGCTTTCGCTCTTTTTTGTTTGGTTAAATAATAATCAAGTCGTATCATTAGTTTGGACGGCTTTCGATCTTACCCAATAAACATTTAAACATAATTGACTTAAGTTAAAAGCAAAACATCCCCAGAGTATTTTCACTAGCATGATAATTGGAACACGACCATGATGACAATCATTACATCCAAACCTTTATAGTTTAGCCAGACATAATAAGTGTGAGTCTATAAAACGTGTAGACTATGATAAGAGCGAGTAAGTAAAAGAGTGCGAGTCTATAAAACGTGTAGACTATGGTAAGAGCATTTAGAGTCTATAAAACGTGTAGACTATGGTAAGAGCATTTAGAGTCTATAAAACATGTAGACTATGGTAAGAGCAATTATAAGTAAAGAAATGCAATAAAATAGAACCTTGCTCCAGTCGGAGACTTGAATCTGATACAAATCTGCGGAATGGTAAGGCTGGTATGATGAACTTCAACCAAAGTTCTCCAAGACTCGATTACAACTCAATCTACACCGCAATAACTCCCCGATGTGAAGAGATTATTACTTTACAGAAACTGATAGTATATGGCTTAAGATTGTACTAAGCTTGGATGAAACTAAAAAATGAAAATCGAAAACTATTTATAGAGGATCCTTGAGATGCGTAAAGACCAGCATGCCCCTCAACTTCTTCTGAGCGGGAAACTTTTGTGAAGGTCGCGGGCGCGGTGGCAGTGGCCGCGGGCGCGGTGGCTGGAACTGCCAGATCGTGGGAACGTGGCAGTTGGTCTCTGGGTGAAAGTGGGCCACGTCATCGCGTTCCCTGTAGCCGGCGCGGCGCTGAACGCCATAAGTGCAGAATATCTTGAAAAACCCTAATTTCTTGGCGTTTTGGCTCGTTTCTTCACAGAAGGCTCTGAAATGACAAGAATCCTGAAAACAAAGGAAAAAGGAACATAATACGAGAAAATGATAATAAAAACTAAGGAAAACATGTGATATTTGAGTCAGAAACATAGTGCGATTTAGTGCGATCAAATCCTCCCACGCTTAGACCTTTGCTTGTCCTCAAGCAACAACTCTTAGAAGTAGATGAAAGAAAATTATGGTGTATACAGGTTTTGGGCAAAGAGGGCTTCTAAGTTCGAGTAAGGGTGTGTTGTCAGGCACTAACTATCTGAACCAAGGGTATCGTAATTACACTACTCGCAGAAATGCGGACATAAACCTCATAAGTATACAGATCGATCCTAATATCCTTACTATGCTAAGACTTCTTTTTTTGTACGAGGTCCTTTTTCATTCAGGCACAATCACATTAAGCCCGTTATCCGTACATACTCATGGTGTAGTGACCGGTTAGTGACTCTGATCTCAAGTGATGGGATTCTGGTACAAGAGTTGGTTTAACCCCTTTTTATTTTACCCATTTGCAGTTGCGGGGGATCGGACCGTAGTCCACCCTACCAAGTCCAGCACCAGATACCTCTGGACCAACTACAACGGATGTGCCTTATATATATTTTTTTTTCTTTGTTTTTATTAGTGCTTACAACTTTCTTGAGTTGAGTAATCTTTGTGAGGATCACCCAACTCGTAGTCGTATTCATACTTTATTTTATAAACTTTTAAGGCAAAATAGAGATCATCCACTTATATTCATCGATCCTACACTTAGAGCATGCTTAGGCCGGAGCTGACTGCTAAGATAAACTACTTGAAGACCTATTTGTACAGTTTTATTCAAAATCATAGCATATTGGGAAGAAAGGATCTAATCTAAATGTTCAAAAAGGCTTACGGTGTTAAAACGATAACGAATTTTTCAAAAAGTGAGTGCCCAAGAAATAGACCCTATCTAGGACCTGTCTCATAGCCCAAATCCTTAAAAACAACCACAATTCTTTGAAAAAGATTTTGTAAAAATTTTGTAAGGCTAAAAAGTGGGGGAAATGAAAGGGTACACTACGCAGAAAGACTCGCCTATCACATGCATTTTATTAACTACGAATATAACATACCTAAAAGGAAAAATGCGGAAGGGAAATAAAAGCAGGAAAAACGGGAAATAAAAGCAATAAATGCTCCTCCCACACTTAAATCGGACATTGTCCTCAATGTTCCAAAATAAGGTAGGAGGAGGTACCTGAAAACGCTAGTGGGGGCCACTAGGACCTTCACCATCCTGGTTGGTACGACCGGAACGGCGGCTACGGCTGCGACGGCGGCTCTCTCGGTCCAAAACTAGCTGCTCCATTCTCTCTGTCAAGGAGGCATTTGCCGCTTGTAGCTCTTGGGTCCTACCAATGAGGGTGCCTTGGGTTGCCTCCATCAATTGGAAGTGACGAGCGTATGTGGTCTGGTTAAGGTGCTGTTCTCTCTGGAAAGCCAGCTGACTTTCCATAATAGTGTGCAGAGAGCTAGCATTTTGCTGTTGGGATGCTTGCATGAAGGCCATGTTATCGGTCGCCTGTTGCTGCAAAGTAGCAAGGAGGGTGTCCCTCTGGGCCTCTCGGGCCATATGCTCACGCCACATGTCCTCAGTGACATGGAAACTAGGAGCTGTACCTGCATGTGGGTTAGAAGTAGATGGTGTCGTGTGTGGTGGTGAAAAGCGGGGTGGTTCTTCCGTACGGAAATAGTACTCATCACCAGTGTTGTTACCCTCATTTAAAGGTAGATTTGGGGGCAACGGACCAATAAAAGCAGGAGCGTTGAGATCGTAGGTCCAGTTACGCTCATATCTGATATAAGTACGACGGGTGCAAGGAATAACAACACTGGGTACAGCGGCACCTCCAACCATGAGGAAGTAACCACCTTCCCTCCTCGTCTTGCATAAACGCATATCCTTTAAAAATTTAAGATTTGCAATACAAGGAGGAAGTGGCTCAAGGGTGGCAAGTTCTGTATCCAATCCTATGGCACGGGCAATAGTAGTAATCAGTCCACCAAAGGAAATCGGCCCACCTTTTCTTAAAACATGGTGCATGTGGGCAATCATAAAGGGGACTGGATTAACTTTGGTGTATGTGAGGCAGCTCTTCATGATAATTAATTCTTTAGCATTCACCTTGTTTGGGTTTTCCCGAGCAAAGATGGTGGATGCTAAAAGAAATCTAAAAACACGAAGGGCAGGATTGTGGATATGAGAAGCAAGTAGGCCATCAAAAGATGTTGCATTTTGTTTAGTAATCCTGGCCCAAAATGCTTCAAATGCCCAATCCGTGTCTAAAGGTGCTTCACAAACGGCACCATCCCCATAAGGCCATCCTAACATGGCAGCTAGACCGTCAGTGGAGTAGTCATATTCAATATTAAACATTCTAAATTTTACTCCACCTACGGCGCTAGCAGTGTTAGGAGAGACGTTATAAATTAAAGAACTCAAAAATTCGAACGTCAGCCTAGGGTAGGTTGGTGCTTGAGTAGCAAAAATATCATGCATGCCTAGTTTGTCGAGAAGGAAAAATACACTATGGTATATACCTAATGAATATCGACAATTTTCATCGATATACCTGGTAGAGTGTATTGGTGTTGTCAGCAATTTCTCAAGCCGCTTTTGTTGTCTTTCTCCGGGTTGGCCATCTCGCAAAATGTAGCCGTGATACTCCATAGGATTTTCTTGTGGATGAATATAAAGAGAAAGAATGGGATGTAGAAGTAGTGAAGGTGTGAGGAAGAAAATGAAATAGTGGGGGTATTTATAGGTAGTGAAGAAAAATGGTGGTTGATGAATATTTATGATGGGAATAAATGTAGTGGGGTAGGTATGGATAATAAAGGAAGTTATGGGGGGTTAAGAATGGAAGAAAATGGGATTGGAAGTGGAAAAAGAGGCAAAATGGGGGGAAAACCGAGCCACTAGCCGTTAGGTGACCGTTACGTCACCGCGGGCACGGCAGGGATCATCGCGGGCGCGGTCAGGGCGAGCCAAGTTGGGCCGGTCTTGCTTCCTTTCCATTGGGCTTTTCCTTCCTTGCCATTAGCTTCAATTTTTGGAGGTGTACCTAGTTTTCTTACGAACATGCATATATGTATGTGAATACATATATACATGTATATTTATTTATTTTTATATCAAAATTTTCATTATGGTGACCAGAAAAACAAAAACATTAGTAAATGAAAGATATATATAGAGAAAAAAAACACATATGCATATATATATATATATATATATATATATATATATATATATATATATATATATATAGGTACGGACATCGGGTCACCAAAATAGTTATTAATAATGCAGGAAACAGATAATGCAAATAAAAATGAGTCTGAAAAGGAAATCAATATAATACTAATAATACTAGAACTAGAGATCTTGTGAATAACACAGATCTATCGCCAACCGGGAGGATGCTCTGCAGGAGTGTCTGGGCCACGCAGCTCAGTCAGCTGGCGTCGAATCTCTGCCACCTCGTGAGCTAATTCATCTAACTCACCAGCAAAGGTAACATCATTCAGTTCCAACTGTAAATGAAGGTCAGCCACCTCATTGCGGAGAGTGGCTATCTCAGTGCGCATAGCAGTCAACAGAGTGCGAATATCAGGTTCCTGCAAGCTGAGGTTATTAGTAAGAACAGTAGTGCGTGTAACCTCGGGTCGGGATGTGTGATATGGAGTAGAGTCCTCGGGAGCAGGAGTGTATTCAGGAGTAGGATCTTCGGAAGCAGGAGTATATTCTGGGGCATACTCTGATATCTCACCCCAACCTTCTACAGAATAGTTCCAATTAGCAGGGTTGGAAACACAAGTCATTTGAGGGTCTGGCAGTGTGAAGGTGTAAACTGTATGGTCATCGATGAGCAATCTGTACTGATATGGGTGGAAAGAGGCCCTCCTCATGAGCCCACGATCCATGCAAAAGTCTAAATCCAGGAAAGTATATCCACAGTATGGGGTCAGCTGTGCTATCATACTGTCCAAACCCAAAGCAGAAGCTATATGTGTCACATTCCCTCCAGAATGAATGAGTCCTACAGCGGATCGAGCAGTCTGCTCGAGGCTCTCTATCAGAAAACCTCCACTAGCTATAGGTCTGGACTGACTGGCACAGTATAGGAAAAGGATCTCCTCAGCGGTGACTAAGTGGTCACAGTAACTCCTCCCAAAGAAAGTGTGGCACAGAATCATCTCGAAGTATCGGAAAGCCGGGTTATGGATCTTCCTGGACAGCTGGGTAGAGGGGTCAAGGCTGGCTCCATCAGTAATGTCCTGCCAAAATTTATCAATATCTCTGTCCATATAGTAACTCAATGGTAACTCAGTGATAGCGGTCGGTCCAGTTTGGAAACCAAGCAAATCCCCAAATTCTTTGATGGTCAGGGTATACTCGGTACCAAACAATCTGAAACTTAGGCATCCTCGCTCATCTCCTTCACCCACCCATGGGTTATAATCCACAGAGCTAAGAAACTCCAGAGTAAGGTTCCTGTAGGTTTTGTGGACATCATCAGCATAATAATCCCAGCCAAGTTGGTTGCACAGATACCTAATACTTGGCTCAATCCCGAGTGCCTCCATGCAGCTCTGATCGGGGTACCTAATGGGTACCATAGGTCTAGCAGATAAGGTAGCAAATCGGGCTTTTTGTGCTTCATCCCTGAAAATCACAACCATACCATCGGGGTAATGCATCTTGAAAATATAAACACAAGAAATTAGTCCAGATAAAACATATATAAATTAATAAAATAAAATAAAATTAAGAATAAACCATGGGTTGCCTCCCATGCAGCGCTTGTTTAACATCTTTAGCTTGACGATTAAATCTTACTTTATGTGGGTATTGGTGGGTCTATAAGAATATGACTAGAGTAGTCAACAGGCAAATCGCCTCCTTTGTATAGCTTCAGTCTTTGTCCATTTACCACAAATGGAGCGCATGAATTGTTTTTGATTTCTACTGCTCCAGACTTTAGAACTTTTGACACTTCAAATGGACCTGTCCATCTTGAACGAAGCTTACCAGGAAAAAGTCGTAACCTTGAGTTAAATAGGAGAACAGGGTCACCAATGTTGAAATCTTTCTTGATGATTTTTTTATCATGCCACATCTTGGTTCTTTCCTTATATATGATGGCATTCTCATAGGCATTCAAGCGAAGCTCTTCCAGCTTGTGAATGTCCAGGATACGTTTTTCTCCGGCTTTTAGGTAATCTAGATTCAAGGATTTAATGGCCCAATAGGCTTTATGTTCTAGTTCGAAGGGTAAATGACAGGACTTTCCATAAACCAATTGATAAGGAGTTGTTCCGATAGGGGTTTTATAAGCCGTTCTATAAGCCCATAAGGCGTCTTTAAGTTTTCCAGACCAGTCTTTTCTGGATATTGATACGGTTTTCTCTAGGATCTGCTTAATCTCCCTATTCGATACTTCTACTTGGCCACTGGTTTGCGGGTGATATGGTGTTGCTACTCTATGTTTTACTCCGTATTTGCTTAGAAGCTTGTCAAATATCTTAGATATAAAATGCGATCCTCCATCACTTATGACTAACCTCGGGGTTCCAAACCTAGGAAAAATAATATTCTTAAACAGTTTGATAACTACCTTGGTATCGTTTGTGGGTGATGCAACAGCTTCTATCCACTTTGAGACATAATCGACAGCTACTAGGATATACTTGTTACCCATTGAGGAAGGAAAAGGTCCCATGAAATCTATACCCCAGACATCAAATATTTCCACTTCTTGGATGTTACTTAAAGGCATTTCATCACGTCTTGAGATGTTCCCAGTGCGTTGGCATCGGTCACATTTTGTAATGTAAGTGTGGACATCGCGCCATACAGTAGGCCAATAAAAACCTGCTTGAAATATTTTGGCGCATGTTTTAGATGTGCTTGCATGTCCACCATAAGGTGCAGCATGACAATGTTTAATGACGTTGCCTACTTCTTCTTCCGGCACACATCGTCTGAATATATTGTCTATTCCTCTTTTGAATAGGAGGGGTTCATCCCAAAAGAAGTGTTTAACATCACTAAAAAACTTCTTCTTCTGTTGGTAGCTTAAGTCAGGGGGTATGATATCAGCGGCCAGATAATTCACAATATCTGCGTACCATGGTATGTTGTTCAAGGTTGAGATTTCCTCATAGGTCTCTTCTTCAGTTGAGTTTATCCCAGCTATTAATCTTTCATAAGTAGAGTGATCGTCTATAGGTATAAGTTCAGGTTTAAGGTGTTCTAACCTAGAGAGATGATCAGCTACTAAGTTTTCAGCTCCTTTTTTATCCTTAATATCCAAGTCAAATTCTTGGAGTAAAAGAACCCATCTGAGCAATCTAGGCTTAGCATCTTTCTTACTTAACAAGTACCGGATTGCTGCATGATCTGTGTATACTATTATTTTTGCTCCCACCAAATAAGATCGAAATTTATCAATAGCAAAAACTACGGCTAGCAATTCCTTTTCTGTGGTTGTATAATTTAGCTGGGCAGCGTCTAGTGTTCTACTAGCATAGTAAATAGCATGCAGTTTCTTGTCTTTTCTTTGCCCTAGTACAGCTCCTACAGCGAAATCACTAGCATCACACATGATTTCAAAGGGTTGTGTCCAATCAGGTGGTCTTATGATAGGTGCTGAAATAAGAGCTTGCTTTAAAACTTCAAAGGCCTCAATACATTTTTGGTCGAATTCAAACTCGACATCCTTCATCAATAAGTTAGTTAAAGGTTTTGTTATTCCGGAAAAATTCTTGATGAAACGTCGGTAGAACCCGGCATGTCCTAGAAAACTTCTTACTTCCCTAACGGTCTTAGGTGGGTTTAGGTTTTCTATAACTTCTATCTTGGCCTTATCAACTTCTATACCTCTTTCAGAAATAATGTGTCCCAAGACTATCCCTTCATTTACCATAAAGTGGCACTTTTCCCAATTCAACACAAGGTTTACTTCCACACATCTTTTTAAGATTTTCTCTAAGTTTGAGAGGCAGTTTTTGAAATCAAACCCACACACTGAAAAATCGTCCATAAATACTTCCATAATTCCATCTAGGTAGTCTGCGAAAATTGACATCATACAACGTTGGAAAGTGGCAGGTGCATTACAGAGTCCAAAGGGCATTCGTCTATAAGCGAATGTTCCATAAGGGCAAGTAAATGTGGTTTTTTCTTGGTCCTCTGGGTGAATAGGGATTTGGAAAAACCCCGAATACCCATCAAGATAGCAGAAATATGAGTGTCTTGTTAGACGTTCAAGCATCTGATCTATAAATGGGAGAGGGAAATGGTCTTTTCTCGTTGCCTTATTCAACTTTCTGTAATCTATACACATACGCCATCCTCCTTCTGTTCGTTTTGCCACATGCTCACCTTTCTCATTTTCCATAACAGTGATACCTCCTTTCTTGGGTACCACATGGACTGGGCTTACCCATTCACTATCCGAAATTTGGTATATGATACCAGCTTCTAATAACTTAAGAACTTCTTTCTTGACTACATCACTCATGATAGGGTTTATTCTTCTTTGATGTTCTCTTGAGGGTTTTGAATCTTCTTCTAGCATAATCCGATGCATGCATACGGATGGGCTTATACCTTTTAAATCTGAAACTTTATACCCTAAAGCTGAGGGATATTTTCGCAAGGTATCTAAGAGTTGATTTGTTTCTATTTGGTTTAGAGCGGCGCTAATTATAACAGGTCTATTCATCTCCTCATCCAAAAACTCATATCTTAGATTCTTGGGTAGTTCCTTAAGTTCTATAGTGGGTTTCTCAGTACGCGGCATAAGGTCAGGGGTAAGAGCTAAGCATTCGAAAAGGTTGTCGTCAATGTACGGTTCGATACTCTTAAATCCGTCATCCTCTAAAATAGGGGTTGATGGTAATTTGATTAAAGATTCGTTTTGTTCGAGCTCATTTACACATTCGTCAATGACGTCGATGGCATAACACGCATCTCCTATCACTGGTGCCATTAGAAACTTTGATAAAATGAACTCAATCTTTTCATCTCCTACCTCGAAAGTCAGTTTCCCTTTCTTAACATCTATTATAGCTCCGGCGGTCGATAGGAATGGTCTTCCTAAGAGGATTGGGATGTCTTCATCTTCTTTAATATCCATTACGACGAAGTCGGTCGGAATGTACAACTGACCAATCTTGACAGGTATGTCTTCTAAAATACCCATGGGATATTTGACAGATCTATCAGCTAGTTGTAAGGACATCTTAGTAGGTTGAAGTTCTCCTAATTTTAACCTCTTACAGATGGCCAGAGGCATCAGACTTACGCTTGCTCCTAAGTCTAAAAATGCTTTGTCTATCATATGGTTACCTAGGATGCAAGGGATAGAAAAACTTCCAGGGTCTTTATCTTTCTTGGCGAGTTTATTTTCGGATATAGAATGACATTCTAAAGGCTTGGGATCATCGAGTCGCCGTTTATTGGTCAAAATATCTTTCAAGAACTTAGCATATGATGGTATCTGGGTTATAGCTTCAGTAAAAGGAATCTCTACATGGAGTTTCTCTATTACCTTAATAAACTTTTGGTACTGGTTTTTTACTTTGGTGTTTTTCAGCCTATGTGGGAACGGAATAGGTGGTTTATAAGGTTGTTGAGTGTTATTCCCTACTTCTGGTTTTGATTGCTTTTCTGGTTTCTCTGGTTCCTCTACCTGGTCTTTAGGTGTAGCATCTTCCATAGGTTTTTCTGATGTGCTTAAGTTAGGATTTTTAGGCCCTTCATAAGCAGTTCCACTTCTTAAGGTGATAGAATTTGCTTGGCCTTTTGGATTTGGTTGAGTTTGTCCAGGAAATTGTCCTCCAGGTGCAACTTGTACAGAGGTGTTTTGTGCTACTTGGGAAATCTGAGTCTCAAGCATTTTGGTGTGGGTTATCATCTGGTCAAACTTGGTTGCCAGTTGAGTAACTAGTTCGTTCGTGTGAATGTGTTGGTTCATAAACTCCATATTCTGCTGAGTTTGAGTCTGAATAAAGGTGTCTATGGTTTCTTTAAGGTTTGGTCTTGGGGGCACTATTTGCATAGGTTGGTTTTGTTTTTGCGTTTGGAATCCTTGAGGTCTCGAAGGTCCGGGATTTTGGATAGGGTTATTGTTTTTGTAAGATAAATTCGGGTGGTTCCTCCATCCAGGATTGAAGGTATTCGAGAAAGGGTTCCCTTGGGTATAGTTAACTTGGTCTGAGCTAGATTCGTTCAAAAGGTTACAGTCAACGGTTTGATGTCCTTGAGTTCCACAGAGTTCGCATTCCGATTGGATTGCTGCTACTATGGTTGGGTTTTGAGACATGTTCTCGACTCTCAAAGCTAGGGCGTCCATCTTGGCATTAATCATGTCCATGCAACTTACCTCATGCTTTCCTCCATGGCTCTCCTTTTTCTCTACTGTCGCTCGTTCTAATCCCCACTGGGCGTGGTTTTGGGCCATGTCCTCTATTAGGGCACAAGCGTCAGGGTAAGGTTTGTTCATCAACGCTCCGCCAGCGGCAGCGTCTATGGACATCTTTGTGTTGTAATGGAGTCCATTATAGAAGGTATGTATGATTAACCATTTCTCCAGGCCATGGTGCGGACAAGCTCTTAAAAGTTCTTTATATCTCTCCCAGGCATCAAAAAGTGATTCGCCTTGGTTTTGGGTGAAACAAGTGATCAGGTTCCTAAGAACAGCGGTCTTGCTTGGTGGAAAATATCTCGCAAGAAAAGCTCTCCTAAGGTCTTCCCAAGTTGTTATTGAGTTAGCTGGAAGGGCGTCTAACCAGTCGTGAGCTTTACCTCTAAGGGAAAAAGGAAACAGTCTTAAACGGATGGCTTCGGGTGTGGCTCCATTTGCCTTAAGGGTGTCAGCTAACTGGATAAATACCTTTAAATGTTGATTCGGGTTCTCGGTAGCGAGACCAGCGAATTGGTTTTGTTGTACTAATTGTAATAATGAGGGCTTTAGTTCAAATTTGTTGGTAGTTATAGTAGGGTTTACTATACTAGAACTAGGTTCCTCGTTAGATGGTTGGGCGAATTCCTTGAATGGTCTTTGGTTACGATCTTCTGCCATAGCTCTTCTTATCTTGCGTATAAAAAGACGGGCACGAGCGTAACTTTCAGGTTCTACTAAAGGATCTATTAGGTTACCGGTGCTACGATTTCTACGCATCTACCGGCTAGAATAGCCTTAATCTAAACGGGGTAACAATAGGGTACGAAATTTGACGAAGTTGGTCCCCGGAAACGGCGCCAAAAACTTGATGGGGATCTGTAACGTATAGCCTAAATATAGTACTGCAAGTGCACATCCTATCGAAGTAATATATAAGATTATCGAACCACAGAGACCAATTGTCAATCTATCAACTCTATTGCTAAGGTGCTTATCTAAGGTGAACAAGAATATTGATGTGAGTGCAGTGCAACAAAGTAAATGAGCGAGGTAAATAACAGTTTAAAAGACAGGTTGGAATGTAAATCATGTAATCAGATATTGGTCCGGTCATGCGTAGATGAAACTACGGGGCAGTATTTTCTATTGATAGCAAAGAATCAATTTAACGGGAACTTGTAGCTTTTGACTACTAAGAACCGAATTTACTCTTTAAATTAAATTCCTTTATTGTCACATATAAAGGGTGCCTTCCGCGTTAAAGAGGTAAACCTATTTTTAAGAAATTGATAGTTTTGACTTAACAGAAAAGTAATTTTACTTGGAAAGATTAACTTAAAGAGACTTTTGGCTTTTGACCAAGAGTCAGATTTCAAACCTACAAACGCGTCCGAAAATAGTTTCAAAATCGTTTTCTAAAAAGGTCAATGATTCCTATTTAACCAATCAACGGCTTTCGCTCTTTTTTGTTTGGTTAAATAATAATCAAGTCGTATCATTAGTTTGGACGGCTTTCGATCTTACCCAATAAACATTTAAACATAATTGACTTAAGTTAAAAGCAAAACATCCCCAGAGTATTTTCACTAGCATGATAATTGGAACACGACCATGATGACAATCATTACATCCAAACCTTTATAGTTTAGCCAGACATAATAAGTGCGAGTCTATAAAACGTGTAGACTATGATAAGAGCGAGTAAGTAAAAGAGTGCGAGTCTATAAAACGTGTAGACTATGGTAAGAGCATTTAGAGTCTATAAAACGTGTAGACTATGGTAAGAGCATTTAGAGTCTATAAAACGTGTAGACTATGGTAAGAGCAATTACAAGTAAAGAAATGCAATAAAATAGAACCTTGCTCCAGTCGGAGACTTGAATTTGATACAAATCTGCGGAATGGTAAGGCTGGTATGATGAACTTCAACCAAAGTGCTCCAAGACTCGATTAAAACTCAATCTACACCGCAATAACTCCCCGATGTGAAGAGATTATTACTTTACAGAAACTGATAGTATATGGCTTAAGATTGTACTAAGCTTGGATGAAACTAAAAAATGAAAATCGAAAACTATTTATAGAGGATCCTTGAGATGCGTAAAGACCAGCATGCCCCTCAACTTCTTCTGAGCGGGAAACTTTTGTGAAGGCCGCGGGCGCGGTGGCAGTGGTCGCGGGCGCGGTGGCTGGAACTGCCAGATCGTGGGAACGTGGCAGTTGGTCTCTGGGTGAAAGTGGGCCACGTCATCGCGTTCCCTGTAGCCGGCGCGGCGCTGAACGCCATAAGTGCAGAATATCTTGAAAAACCCTAATTTCTTGGCGTTTTGGCTCGTTTCTTCACAGAAGGCTCTGAAATGACAAGAATCCTGAAAACAAAGGAAAAAGGAACATAATACGAGAAAATGATAATAAAAACTAAGGAAAACATGTGATATTTGAGTCAGAAACATAGTGCGATTTAGTGCGATCATATAGTCTTTAAATACAGGGAAGAGTTACTTAGATTGTAAAAAAACCTTGCTTGTAATGATAATTTATTCAATGAAAGCGTTAATGGTAGGAGATAAAGTCTTCTTTAGTAACTGTGAACCACTCTCAGTAGGAGAGAGACACGTTCTTGATTAGCTTTCTCTCTTTCCAAGCTTTGACTGCTTGAAAATGTTACAAATTTTGAGAAGACATTTTTCCATGCCATTAAAGATGATTCTTCTGAGATTGCACACTTCACAAGGTGAAGAATAAAATTGTCACAACCGTCCAAACAGTCATAACTATAATTTGTCATTAATGTAATTCCAAAACTACCCCTCATGTTCTCAATGTAACTTGCACCTCAAGCTATGATGAAAATACTTCCCAAATCTTCTTAGCCATACCAAGCTTAGGAGTGTCAATATAAGCCTGTATCAAGACCCCTGACACACTGATGACAGAACCAGTGACTTTGTTCTGCAAGCAAAATAAAATCTTTATACCTTGATTGCAATAGCATGTTACACTACAATGTCATGACATCTAGCTTGACATTACACTCTTTTAGTAATCAACCCAATTGAAAATACATCTTCCTCAAAAATGTACCTAATCTTAAAGATATACAAGGATTTAATATGAAATTCTTGTATGCAGATTTGAGATATCCTAAGAGATGTTGAGACATTTGATCTTTGAATTAAACACAATGACAAGGTAAAACATATATAATATTGAAAAGTAAAGAAACACACAAAATTATTAACCCTGTTTGGTGTACAATAACACCTAATTTAGGGGCTACCAAGACAGAAAGGAAGTCCACTATTAGCAATATTAGTTCAAAGCTAAACTAGTCCCAAGTTTACAACTTCTCGCCTAATCACTACCCAATAATACTTCTACCTAGGTCCTCCTTAGGTATGAGAAATCTCCATCCCACTTCCAATCACCGCAGTGATAAAAGACCTATCCCAATCACAGGGTTTCCTGTAAATAAGTCATAGTCACAGAAACTTGAGACCAAAACTAAACCGGAGTTTAAACTTCAATCACAAATACTTAGTCTTGCTTAAAGGCTTATGCCAAGAATAATACTCAAAGGTTCTTATAAGCTTCCTCCATGAATAATAATCAACTTTATGCTTAAAATCTCATGACTGATTCATAGTTACAACTTAACTAACAACATTCTTACTCTTCTATCAACATGATATTAGAGAGGCTTACAAATAACATAAACCAACTCTTCTAGAGAGTGACTCACAGACAAAGCCCTAATATACGATAATTTTACATACTTGAATCGTATCTTATTTAGGTTTAGAATCTTTTATTTATAACCTTTTTCTGAACTGGATTTGGGCTTCAAAACACAGCAAAACAACTGCTAAAAACGCTCCAAGATATTCTCCACAAATTTAGGACTTCAATCATTTAGTTTCCTAAAAAATCTCCATATTTAGAAACTGAAATTACTCCTTGAAAACAGATAGAATATTCTATCCTTAAATTTAGTTCCACATAGGATTCCATAATATTCCCAGAATATTCCGCGTCTGTAACAAACTAATAGTTTCCAAAAGTCCAATTGTACACAAATACGATGTCGAATGATTCTGCATAGGACATCTTTGTTCGACATGTTTCTCCAGTTGATAGAACATCTTATTTCAACATGTCTATGTTAAGTTAGTTTTACCAAACATAATGCCAATCACAACAAAACAGAGAATTAACATGATTAATTATAATTTAAGTAACCAGAATATCCTCCAATAATACAATCTTCTTCAGACTTGGCCTATAGCTTTTTACTCTAAGACTCACAATCACTCAATATCTCATCTCCGAAACACCTTTTGCACTCCAAATAATGAACTCCCTCTTAAAATTATTTCTAGAGAGCTTCCTTATTCAGTGTCTCCTAGCCCTTTAGAATCTTCCACACACTGGAGTAAGAAATTGTTGTGATGATGTTCCAACATCTGGTTGAACATCAATATCTTTCTCAATGAACACATCACTAATCTTAATCCTAAAGTTACTCATCACTAAAAGTACTTCTCCCAATAAAGTAACTCAGAAACATACCTTGCCCTTATTCAAGGAGTAGATAAGACCTTTTGAAGACTTCACAAATAATAAATTCACTTTGTTAAAGGACACCAAATAAAATCATATATACCTTTCTATCCATCGGGACCATCACCTTGCATTGAACTAAACAGATCCTTATAACAGGTTCTACAACTTTTGCAACTTTCTGATGTTGCACCATCTGGTGTGACATCTTGACTTCTTCTTTTAATGAGCACCAAGTAACATGATAAACAATTAAATACTTGTGAAATTAACAAATAGAAATAGTTCTTAAATCATTAGAATAACTTCAACCACTTCATTAGTGACAAAATATTCTTCTTTCTTGATGGCATATACCTCCATACCTTGATCACACAACTGGCTTATGTTTATAACATTAGTCAACAGTCCTTTAGTAAGAAGAAAAATTACCAAAAAGAGAATCCATTCTGAATTCTTTAGTTATCCAATGCCTTTAAACTTCTCTTTCAGCATCATCAACAAGTAACATTTGATTATAATGAGACTTAAACAAACCACCAGGAACACTTTTACTACAGTTAAGTGTCTTGAATAGTTAGTGTTAAAATACCAATCATCTTAGTTGGAGATCTAAGAAAGGTATGAAAGATATAGCAATTATCACCTTCCCTGAGTATTAACCACTACTTGGTTAAACAATACTAAATTTGACCTTTTGAGAAATTAACCAGAACTGTTAAGATCAACTTTTCACATATATCTTTAGTTCAAGTATACCCTTTAGCATGAATAATCTGACGTCTAACATAATCTTAAGGAATTAAGATTGACATCCTTAAATCAACTTGCCTTTTGATAAAAACAACCTTTTAACACTTGAGTTTTCTCTTTTCTTAAAAACCCAATCCCTTTTTGCATTCCAATCTCCTTTCCTCTAGAAGAAACCTTATAACTGTTTTGAATATATCCTTATATGCTTGATTAAGATATCAAGTTTTTAGGAATCATTAATTCATCTTACCTTGTAAATCATAGATGGTGGACAATCCTTCATTTTATTAAGACATAAGATCATAAATAAACCACCTCATATATTATTCATCGTTGAAAACCCTTCTTATTCTAGATACACATATCTTTGAATAAAAATATCTAGCATATTACACGATAATTATTCAATACATAAATCTTTATAAGAAGACCACCTTTCAGTCAAAACAGAACTATAGAATCCATACAATTATTCTTGAGATAAGTATGGCATTCTTCTCTACAAGGATCCAAGGTATTCACACTCCTATGAATGCTTAAACATTGATCTATACATCAAGTCCAGCATTTCCTTTAGCATTACTAACTTGCTGAAGTCACTACAGATGTTATGACATGTGGTCACGACATATTGACTATTTTCTTCAACACCTGATTGGATTACATTCTAAGGAACACAATAGTAATAAGAAACCCTTCATCGGAAAACTGAAAACAATCTTCTACAGAGTTGGAAACAAAATCCATGCTCTTGTTCTTCTATAATAGTTTTAACTTCTATGTCAAATCTCTTGAATAGAGACCTAAGTATCTTCTTCTTGATCAACCTCTCTTCTTATATTTTTTCTCCCAAAACACTAAGACATGCCTTTATAAGTGGACTTGAGAAGCTCCCAAGTATCTTTGGCAATAAGTGATAATTAGTTTGAAAAAAAATCAATTCCATTGATTATGGTATTACCAACTTCAAGGTTACATAGAGACTACTCTTCAATCTCTTCAGAACAAGGATTCTCCTATCCTAATAATTCTTCAAAAAGTGTTTTCCATTAATTACCAGAATATAATCATTCCAGTCTTCCATAAGGAACATAGTACAAGAAAAATTACTCCCCAAAGCTTACTTAATAGGCCAAGGTGCCTGCTCTGATACCAATTGATATTTCTCTAATACCTATGACACATGTTAATATTGTTGTTTCAACATCAAAACAATGTCATACAGATGTTACAATATTTGTTGACAGAATGAACAAATATATTAAGTTATAACAGATACTAAAACTTAAACTGCAGAATGATAAATACATGAAGTTGTGAACCCAGTTTGGTGCAACATCACCTAATTTAGGGGCTACCAAGCCAGGAAGGAAGTATACTATTAGCAGTATTAGTTCAAAGTTAAATAATCCCAGTTTACAACTTCTTGCCTAATCTCTATCCGATGCAAATTCTACCTAGACACCTCCTAGATATGAGAAATCGCCATCTCACTTCCAAAATCACCGCAATGATATCTAATACGCCCAATCCCAGTGACTGTATCAAGAATAATTCAACAAGAAGGTCATAATTCCATTACAATACTTAGCGAAGATTCTTGACTAAGAACAACACCTGGATTTGCTTAAAAGCTTCATCCAAGAACAATACTCAACTTGTTGCCTAAAGACTTCTTTTGTTAATTATGCTGCTGGCTATGATATGCTGGTTTTCATCTTCACTCAATGGTGAATGACTTTTTTGTATGATAAGAATGAATCAATGAATTTATATACTAGCTAGTTGTTACTCTTAAATTTAATTGTTATTATTTACTGCATGCCATGAGTTTAGTTGGATTCTATATTTATATTTAAAAAGAGTGTTATTTGAACACATAGTAGAATGTGGCATGGCCGACAAGACCTGTCTTGTTGGTCATAGTCGAATCCTTAATTGAGTAAAGGTTTCAAATATTTTCTTGAAGTTAGTATTAACACACTTGTGCAAAATTGTTTCCCTTGGTGTGCTCAGGGTGAGTGTAAGATGAGAATTTGGAATGTGACCCTATGTCTTATTCCTCTCGACCTCGATTATGTGAGGTGAATCAAGCGACAAAAGAGTCATATAGCTCTTTCCAAGAGTTTACGTGACTATCAATGAGGGTTTTAAACCAAGTCATGGTTCTCCATTAAGTGTTATAACGAACAATTTACAATTTATTGTGCCATAGGTGTGGTGATAATTAAGCATATGATCCATGTGTTCGACGTGCTCGTCTGAATCTCTAGTCCCATTACACCTGTCTAACTTTGGGAGTTTTTAAGGGACTTCAAGATTCAGCTATCAATGATAACCTTGGGGAACAGGTTCCTTATTCGATCATAAACTTGGCTTCCTTCATCGTGTTTGTCTTCCCTTCAGGAATGGTGTGGTGGCGATTGGCCAGGATGAAGTTCTTCTAGAGGACTAAGTCTACTACCTCTTCCTTTAGAATTAAGTTGAGGATATTAGCACTTTGATATAAAAAACTATCTAGAAACCTAGGAGTTTCCCATCCTAGATAGGTGGTATCAACAAGGATCACTTATGGTGTATCTCCATAATTATCGTGCAACGTCACTTTGGATGGAGAGTGATCTTTAGAAGAAATATATTGTAGGTTTTCTTCAATCCCGAGAAGTCTTTCGACCAAGAAATGTGAGTTTTGTTGTTGTACCAAGTTGTAGACATTGTGAGTAGTTTGTTTGCTCCTTGCATGCCCAGGCTACCTTGGAGTTGTTGGATTTGGAGCATCGCTTGTCTAGGAATCAGTGGTTGCAATTGATGTTGTTTGGAGGTTTAACCTAAGAGCAACTGTTCAAAAGATTTAAAAGTTAGAATAACATGGAATGTGTTCTAGTCGATAGTAGGAGGAAGTTGGTTGATCAGAGTGGGAACACAAGGAGAAATCATTATAATTGGATTGGTTTCTATTATTGGAAGAGGTAAAGCTTCTTCCACGGGATCACGAGCACATATAGATATAGTTTGAGAGTAAGATAATACCTAAAATATCATGTCGTTGAGGTTATATATGGCAGATGTTTAAAACAATTTCATCTAACCTGGAGTGAGATGCAAAAAACCGCCCGATCAGATCTAACTATAGATGATGCGCTAGTGGAGCTACGATCATCACTTGTTCCTTTTTGTCCGTCGAATAAATTACTACAACTTAAATCTTATAATTGATCCTTCTTCTTTGGAACTGCAATCGACTTAAAACACCAATTAGTTTTGTTTGTATAATAGTTTAATTTTAATAATTACTGCTAATTTTTTTTCAATAACTACTGAAGTTATCATTTTCCCTATTTTTAAGCAGATGTGTTATTTGTGTTGGAAATCCACCAAAGTCTATGATGAATTTCTACCACAATGACAATTTAATTATGAGACAAACAAAGAAAAGAAGACAAGACAAATAATTTCTGCAGAGTTTCTCTCTGCTCACAAACTGTGAAAACTTTCTTATTCACTTTGCAACTGCAAAATACTGTGAATGACTTGTTTGACTTGCTTACAAATATAGGGGTTACTCCCTCTATTTATAACTGAGCTTACACCCTAAGTCCAAAGCCCAAAATATATTTTTGTTACTAAATCAAACTAATTTATTCTAGACTTAAATCAAATCTATTTAAATCTAAAACAAATCAAATCTTTTCGACACATTGGATTAAAATTTAACACACCACCTAATTAATTGTGTCTAAACTATCTATGTTCATCATGGCTCTTAGATTTCTGAATACATCGACTTGCACTCCCTTCGTCATGATGTCTGCAATCTGATTCTCAGTTCTGCAATGTTCCAAATTCATCTTCCCATATGCTACCTGCTCTCGAAGATAATGGAACCTCATTTCGATGTGCTTACTTCGACCATGTGCTATTGGGTTCTTTTCCAGATTAATAGCTGACATGCTGTCTATCTTCATGGTAATTGCTCCATGATTTTTCCCTGTTATCTCTTCGACCAAGTTCACCATCCAAGTTTCTTGACATGCACAAAGAGAAGCAGCTATGTATTCTGCTTCGCATGATGATAATGCCACTACTGGTTCCTTTCTTGAATTCCAAGCAACTGGTGCACCACCTAGCATAAACACATATCCTGCTATTGACTTTCGATCTTTAGCATCACTACACCAACTCGAATCAGTGTATCCCACTAACTTGCATTCTTTTCCTTTATCAACTGCAGGAAACAAAATGCCATAATCGAAAGTTCCTTTGAGATACCTTAGTATCCTCTTCACTGCTGCTAGATGTGATACATTTGGCTTCTGCATGAATCTACTTACCATACCTACACTATATGCTAAGTCAGGCCTTGTATGACAAAGGTATCTCAATGATCCAATAAGTCTTCTGTATTGAGTTGGATCAACATCATCTTCATCTATATCTTTCGACAGTTGCAGTCTTGGTTCTGCAGGTGTCGAAGTTGAGTTGCATTCTTCCATCTCAAACCTCTTGAGAATTTCTCCTGCATATCTTCTTTGATGCATCATCAAACCTCTACTGCTCTTGTAGAATTCGATACCAAGGAAATATGAAATCTCACCCAAATCAAACATTTCGAATTCCTTGCTGAGATCACCTTTGAAGTCTTCAATCTCACTTTTACAGCTACCTGTTATCAACAAATCATCTACATAGAGACATAGTATAAGCAATTTACTCTTGCTTCTTCTTACATATACTCCATGTTCAGTTGGGCACTTCACAAATTCCTTCTCCCTTAGAAAACTATCAACTTTCTTATTCCAAGCCCTTGGAGCTTGTTTCAATCCATACAGAGCTTTATGTAGCATGTACACCTTTCTTTCTTCGTCATGTTTCACAAACCCAATTGGTTGTTTAACATAGACTTCTTCATATAAGGGTCCATTTAGGAATGCACACTTCACGTCCATCTGACATATGTGTCAACTGTTTATTTCTGCTAGACCAACAACTAACCTGATTATTTCGATCCTAGCAACAGGTGCAAAAACTTCATCAAAGTCTATTCCTTCTTTCTGTAGAAATCCTTTCGCCACAAGTCTTGCTTTGTGTCGAGTTACTTCACCTTTCGAATTCGTTTTCACTTTGTATACCCACTTGACATCAATTGCCTTCTTGCCTTGAGGAAATTCGACAAGTGACCAAGTGTTGTTGTCTTCGATAGACTTTACTTCTTCGTTCATTGCTTTCACCCACTTCGAATCCTTTAATGCTTCAACTGCATTAGCGGGTTCGACATCTGCATAGAAAGCATAATGTACCAGCTCACCTTCATTATCTATTACATCATCTGATATAATCACACAATCTTGCAATCTTGCAGGCATGCGTCTTGTTCTTTGAGGCATGCTTGTACTTGGTATATCTGCTGGTTCCTCTTGTCGAACTTCTCTTTCGACTTGAGTTTCTGGCTCTTCAAGAAGGATTCCCACTAAATCTTTCTTGATATTTTCAGTCCAATCCCATTCTTTAAACTCATCTATGATCACATCCCTGCTGATCACAATCTGCTTTTTCACTGGATCGAACAACTTGTAGCCTCATGTCGAATGATATCCAACTAGAATCATTTGACTTGACTTATCATCAAGTTTTCTTCTCAACTAATCTGGCACATGTCTATGTGCAATAGATCCAAATACCTTCAGATGACTCAAGCTAGGCTTCACACCAGACCAACATTCTTCTCGAGTAATTCCTTCTAGCTTCTTTGTAGGACATCTGTTTAAAATGTATGTTGCATTCGAAACAACTTCACCCCAAAACTCTTTAGGTAAACTCTTGCCTTTCAACATACTTCTCACCATATTCATGATGGTTTGATTTATCCTTTTTGCAATTCCATTTTTTTGTGGAGTATAGGGTGGCACCACCTCATGCACAACCCCTTTCTTTTCACATAATTTGTCGAAGTCTTTCGACACATATTCTCCACCACCATCAGTTCTCAAAACTTTGAGCTTTCGACCACTTTGTCTTTCGACCATAGACTTAAACTTGGTAAATACTTCGGTCACTTCACTTTTCTTCTTGATCAGGTAAGTCCATAGCTTTCGACTGAAATCATATATGAATGTAACAAAGTATTTGTTACCTCCCATCGAATCCACCTGGATTGGTCCACATACATCAGAGTATATGACTTCAAGAATAGCCTTCGACCTGCTTCCTGCATCCTTGCTGAAGTTATTCTTGTGTTGCTTCGCCTGCACACATTCCTCACATACCTCGTTTAGAATGTCAATTTCTGGCAATTCTGAAACCATATTTCTTCTCTTCAAATCTCTGATATCTCTGAAGTTGAGATGGCCTAGTCTATAATACCATATCCATTCATTTCTGCTAGCTACAATCGAAAGGCACTTGTGCTCCATCACATTTAGTTCAATCTTAAAGGTTCGATTCTGAGACATAGGAGCCTTCAAGATTAATCTCCCATTTGCATCAACGACTCTCATCATCTTATCTTCGATTGACACTTTAAAATTCTTTTCGACCAACTGCCCTATACTGAGCAATTTGCTCTTCATGCCTGGTATGTACAACACATTGGAGATTACTTACCTTTTGCCATCTTTCCTCATAATCATAACATCATCAATACCTTCAGCTGCTAGGGTATTGTCATTTGCAAATTTTACCATATTTTTCATTGAGGATTTTATATTGACGAACCAGTCTTTCCTTCCAGACATATGTGATGAACATCCTGAATCCAAATACCATTGGTCCTTGAATCTATCTTCATCTCTTGTTGTGACCATCAACATCATCTCTTCTTCTTCTTCATGTTTTGCAAGCTTTGCATCACTTTCTTGATTCTTTCATTTTTCTAGACAACCACTCGAATAGTGACCATACTTATGACAATTGTAACATTGAATGTGACTCTTATCAGGTTTTCGACCACCACCTCTTCCTCTATTTGCAACACCACCTCTTTGGTTGCCTTGGTATGGTCTTCTTTGATTCGACACGTTTCCTTCAATCTGGTTTCCTCTACCATTCGATTTGTTGTAGCCACCTCTACCTCTGTCGAAACACTTTCCTTTGCCTTTGGTCTCTTTTGCTGAATGTGCCTGCAAGGCCACATCACTCTTCGATTTTCCTGCAGCTCTTTCGTTCATTCTTTGTTCATGAGATTCAAGCGTCCCTTGAAGCTCTTCCTTTGTCAATTTCGACAAGTCTTTCCCCTCTTCTATCGCCACCACTATGTGGTCGAACTTAGGAGCTAAAGATCTCAAGATCTTCGACACAACAGCTCTTGTTGTCAATGCTTCTCCACATATCTTGATTTGATTTACTAGTTTTGTAACTCTAGTGAAGAAATCAGATATGCTTTCAATGTCTTCCATCTGAAGCAGTTCATAGGTCCTTTTGTGAGTTTGTAACCTCACTTCTTTCACTTTCTCAGCGCCTCCAAAAGACTTCTCAAGGATTTCCCAAGCTTCTTTTGCAGATTCTGAATCACTAACCTTTTCGAAATTGTCTGGGCTGACACATTGATGAATTATAAATAATGCTTTATAACTCAGCTTCTCAGATTCTATGTGTTTCTTCTTTTCTTCTTCTGAAGCATTTTCTCCAAGCGCTTCGACTCCATCTTTTACAAGGTCCCAAAGACCTTGACACCTGAATAAGACTTTCATCTGTTTGCACAAATTCTCATAGTTGTAAACTTTCAGAATTGGTAGCGTTGCGGGATAATTTGCATTCCCATAACTTGTCATCGTGAATTCTTCAATCGTTCTTGATTGACACTTTCCTTGAATCGAAACAAAGCTCTTGATACCAGATGTTGGAAATCCACCAAAGTCTATGATGAATTTCTACCACAATGACAATTTAATTATGAGACAAACAAAGAAAAGAAGACAAGACAAATAATTTCTGCAGAGTTTCTCTCTGCTCAGAAACTGTGAAAACTTTCTTATTCACTTTGCAACTGCAAAATACTGTGAATGACTTGCTTGACTTGCTTACAAAAATAGAGGTTACTCTCTCTATTTATAATTGAGCTTACACCCTAAGCCCAAAGCCCAAAATATATTTTTGTTACTAAATTAAATCTAATTTATTCTAAATTTAAATCAAATCTATTTAAATCTAAAACAAATCAAATCTTTTCGACACATAATTTCGACACATTGAATTACAATTTAACAATTTGAACATGTTTTTAAGTGTTTAACATTATTATTTTTTTACAATTACATACATGACTTCGTTTTATAATTTTACTCTCTCTCTCTTTTGTTACATCAACCATTATAAATAACATATTTATATACGGTGTTGGAGAGACTGAAGAATGATTTGGCAACAAAAGTTAAAACTTAATGTTGTAATGGAGGTGTATTTGAACCCTATGAACTCACAATGATATCTTGAAATTGGCAATAAAATTTCGTCTCAGCATAAAAACATAATTATTTTTTAATTATTAAAAAAGAATTTATAGTTATTAAAAAATGATTTATAAGTAATAAAAAATAATTTATAAGTATAAATAATAATAATTTTATTAAATTATTTATACAACTAATGAGTTATCATCAACTCAATATTAATTTTATTTTTATTTAATAGACAATTTTTATTTTTAAATATAAATTTTTTTTCTCTATCACACAATTTTTTTCTTTTTTATATAATTATTTAATATAATTGAATTTATATGATTATTATTCATTTTATATTTAATTACTCATTTTAAATTTATATGTGTATCTAAATATATTTTATACTGTATCAAATGTGCGTACAACTAATTTTTCATCTCACGTATAAGTATTCATACAATTAGTTTCAATTGATTTTTAATCTAACAATTGTTTTTATTTAAAAGACAAATTCTTTAGTTACAAGTGTTAGAAAAAAAATTTCAATCTAAATTTTTTTTAGTTCTTATATAATTATTTAATATAATTGAATTTATATCAATTTTAATTAATTTATTTTAAATTTATATTTATATTTAAATATATTTTATATCATATCAACTGTTCATATATATATATATATATCATATCAACTGTTCATTTATATATATATATATAATTGACTTTGAAAAATAAAAAATGTAAAAATTAGTCCATTGTCAAATTCTACTATCTAAATCCGTGAAGCAAATTTTCTCGGACAAAATTACAATAATAAAATAATAATTCTGATATCCGCTAAAAAGTCATATTTTTAGATACTAGGAAGATACCTAGTGTAATGTTTTGCCATGTGCATGTAAGCATGGGTAGAAAAAACGAGATATTGGCGTGACATTTGATGAGATGTGGTGGAATTCTGTTGACTTTTTAACGTCACTTTTCTTTTTAAGTTTTGGTATGAAAGTACATCAACAGTCTCCTGCCCATCTTATTGCACTACCATAGTTAATGCCTAATTTTGGTTTTTGGTTTATAAGTCTTATTCAGCTTTATATTTGTTATATCACTAATTCCTTCATAAATACTTTAAATATCTTTTGGCACCTAGTTTAGGAAAAAATAAGTATCATGATTCAATAAATGGATGTGAAATTAAACTCTTAATTGCATGGACCCCAAAACATGTTTCTATGCTTTGATTTTGATGATGACATATTCTAATAATACTATTACTTGCAATTGAAAAAATTTATTTTTTAAATACATTGAATAAATAATATATTTGTATAATATATTATTTATTTAATATATTTAAAAAAAAATTTAATAAACAGAAGTAGAAGGAGTATTAATGATCGTGTTGATTCGTTGTATCTATTGTGTTGATTCATTATATCTTCTGTTCTGAGTCGAAAAAGAAATTCAACTTATTTTGCTGATTTTACTTAAATTCTGCTATCTGCCATTGACTAATTTCTTTGTTTTGTTATAATTTTCAAATTAAGTTGCATCCATCAATAAGTGGCATCGTGTCATTGAATGAATACACCCGCCTAGCTTCATCTTACATCTAAGTTAATTAAAGCAAACGACTCCAAACAAGAAAAAAGACTTTCATATAGGGATATTTCTAAACGTATATTTAAACTCATATTTCCTCCGTAATAATTTATAATTAAATTTTATTTTTTTAAATTTATTAGGTAATTAATATATTTGATTTATATATAAATCAAATAGATTAATCATCTAATAAATCTAAAACACAAAAATTATTTATAAATCGTTACAGAGGGTTAATCTCACGGTAACACTTTTTTTTATGATCATTTTAATAGAAACATGTTATCATAATATTTGTCTAATATCTATCCAAGTTTTCTTATTTTTTTGAGGGGGGAGAAATAGAATGAGCGGGAAGGTAGTTCTCATAGTACGGTTTAGAGATGTTATGGTAAATTGAGATGCAATATTATATATATATAATTTGTTACACTCTATTTCTAATTTATTATATAAATTGCTAAATGTGTAATTTCTTGTGACGAAGCAGGTTATTGTTCGAACACAAGGTGTGTCGAAGTGTTGTAAGTAGGTTGCTACATACATATTTGATTTAGATTTGATTTAGGTCTAAAATAGATATTTTGGACTATTATAGCTTTGAGCTTTTTGGCTTATGGAGAAAGCAAACTCAATTATACATAGAGGGAGTAACCCCTATTTTTGTAATCAATTCATTCATTCACAATATTTGTAGTTGCAAGTGAATAAAAGTTTACCACAATTTGTGGGAAGAGAGTTACTCTGGAGAAATCCTAATTTTTTCTTCTTTAATTTTTTTCTTTTCATCGTTATTTTGTGAGTGATAACAATCTTGTTCATCAAGATTGGTAGAAATTCATCATAGAGGTGGTGAATTTCCAAATTTTAGTATCAAGAGCTCATGTTGAGCGATCAAGGGAAGAAGAAGAAATCATGATGTCGGTGAATTATGGGAATGAGAATTATCCAGCGAGTCTTCTAATTCTGAAAGTAGACAATTATGAGAATTAGTGTAAACAAATTAAGGTTATATTCATGTGTCAAGGTCTTTGGGATCTTGCAAAGGATGATTAAAAGCGCTTGGAGAAGATGCTTCAGAAGAAGAAAAGAAAGAACACATAGAATCGGAGAAGAAGAGTTATAAAGTACTCTTTATAATTCATCAATGTTTGAGTCCAAAAAATTTCGAAAAAGTTAGTTATTCAGAATCTACAAAAGAAGCTTGGGAGATCCTTGAGAAGTCTTCTAGAGGTGCAGAAAAGGTGAAAGAGGTGAGGTTACAAACTCCCAAAAGAACGTATGAATTGCCTCAGATGGAAGATAACGAGAGTATATATGATTTCTTCATTAGGGTTACGAAACTAGTGAACCAAATCAAGGTATGTGGAGAAGCGTTAACAACAAGAGTTGTTGTTTCAAAGATCTTGAGGTCTTTGGCTCCTAAGTTCGACCACGTGGTTGCAACTATAGAAGAATCGAAGGATTTGTCGAAGTTAACAAAAGAAGAGCTTCAATGGACACTTGAATCTCATGAACAACGAATGACTGAAAGAGTTACAGACAAGTCAAAGAGTGATATGGATTTTCAAGCACAATTATCAAAACAACGTAAAGGCAAAGGGAAGTGGTTTGACAAAAGAGGTGGCTACAATAATTCGACTGGAAGAGGAAACCAGCAGGAAAGAATTATGTCGAATCAAAGAAGACCCCATTACCAAGGCAACCAAAGAGGTGGTATTGGAGGTAGAGGAAGAGGTGGTGGTCGAAAGCTTGACAAGAGTCACATTCAGTGTTACAGTTGTCAGAAGTATGATCACTATTTCAGTGATTGCCCAGAAAAGAGAAAGAATCGAGAAAGTGATACAAAGTTTGCAAAACATAAAGAAGAAGAGATGATGCTGGTGGTCACAACAAAAATGAAGATAGATTCAAGGACCAATGGTACTTGGATTCAGGATGCTCATCACACATGACTGGAAGGAAAGATTGGTTTGTCAACATAAAACCCTCGATGAAGAACATAGTTAAATTCGCAAATGTCAATACCCTAGCAGCTGAAGGTATTGGTGATGTTACGATTATAAGGAAAGATGGCAAGAGGTCAGTAATTTCTAATGTGTTGTACATACCATGCATGAAGAGAAATTTGCTCAGTATATGGCTGTTGGTCGAAAAGAACTATAAAGTATCGATTAAAGACAAGATATGAGATTCGTCGATGCAAATGAAGATTAATCTTGAAGGCTCATGTGTCTCAGAATAGAACCTTCAAGATCGAACTAAATATGATGGAGCACAAGTGCCTTTCGACTGCAGCTAGCAGGGATGAATGGATATGGCACTGTCGACTAAGCCATCTCAACTTCAAAGACATTAGAGATTTGAAAAGAAGAAATATGGTTTCAGGGTTTCCAGAAGTCGACATTCTAAATGAGGTGTGTGAGGAATGTGTGCAGGCGAAGCAGCACAAGAACAACTTCAACAAAGATGCAGAAAGCAAGTCAAAGGTTATTCTTGAAGTCATATACTCTAATGTATGTGGACCAATCCAGGTGGATTCAAATGGAGGTAATAAATACTTTGTTACATTCATAAATGATTTTAGTAAAAAATTATGGACTTACTTGGTCAAGAAGAAAAGTGAAGTGATCGAGGTATTTTCCAAGTTTAAATATATGGTAAAAAAAAGTGGTCGAAAGCTCAAAGTTTTAATAAATAATGGTGGTGGAGAGTATGTGTCGAAAGACTTTGATACATTATGTGAAAAAGAAGGGATTGTGCATGAGGTGGTGCCACCCTACACTCCACAGCAGAATGGAACTGCAAATAATAAGAATTGAATCATTATGAATATGGTGAGAAGTATTATGAAAGGCAAGTATTTACCTAAAGAGTTTACGGGTGAGGCTGTGTTGACAGCAACATACATTTTGAACAGATGTTCGACGAAGAAGCTAGAAGGAATTACTCCAGAAGAATGTTGGTCTAGTGTTGCAGCGGTAGAGCGAAAAGCAAAAATTAAGTTATTAATTTACCGGGTGATATTTAGGTTATATCGTATCGTGTCCATAGATATTAGTTATTGATTCACGGTTTGACAAATATCTTATTAAGGAGTTTGGGGATAAATGGGTTGAAAGGAAAAGTATGAACAGAAAATAAATTTATAAAAAAGGTAAAAAAATAACTTATCAAGCATGCATATTGTTGTATCCCAAAATTTTCCCTCCCATTTTACTCAAGACATGTTCATTAAGGTCTTCAATTGCTCAAGGTTGACCAAGAATTGATCAGACAAATTCTCCTCCTAAACAATGGCCTTTCAACTAGGGTTTCACTTTTCACTAAGATGTGTGAGATCCAAAAGTCTCAATTGTTTCCCATGGTCCTAATATGTATTCAAGATTGTCCATTCCAAATTTCATGCCTTACACTACAAGTTTGCTCAGTCAACTGCTCAAGTGTTTGAAAATCAACTATACTAGATCAAAAGTCAATTGTGGCTAATATACAGTCAAACTTCAAGATTTTTTGTCAACATCAACATTTTTAAATGATATACATCATTTTATCAAGGGTTCATCATGATTCCTCAAGAAATGCTCTTAATTTATCAAAAGTCAAGAATTGCTAAATTAGGATTTCTATAGGAAAAGTCAACTGAACTTTGACCAAGCATAACTTTTACATACTTCATCCATTTTCCCCCAACCAAAACTCGTTTTGAAGATAATCCAATTCCCTACAACTTCTCTTTTATCCTCAAGCTCAAGAAATGCATCATTTGGAAGATATGAGCTCATACATTACAGGTCATTTTTAAAAAGTCAACAAAAGACACTTTTTTTCAAGACAAATTACATCAAGATAATATCTTCAAAAGAAAAAATGATCAATATAGAGATTTTATAGGACATCTTGGGATTTCCAAAAAGTCAAAGACCATCTTAAAAAGATAAAATTGAGCAAGTCATGGTTTGCACAAGTTGGGCAAATTTGTGAAAAAATGTATGAAGTCAACTTTGAGCAAAATTGAATTTTTAGGTTAATGGACCTAACCTTTAGGGTTAAAACATGTTTATGACATATCCAAGGACCTATAAATCTAAGCATGCACTATTTTTACTTTTATTTCTATTTATTTGAATTTTTATTCATTTAAATATGAATTAAATCAAATAAATTAAATAAAAATACAAAGAATAATGGGTGATGACATTTGGGTTTGATTTGATCTATTAGAAGACCCATATTTTCGTGAAAGATACATCCAAAGGGACCAGGTTCATGCAAGTGACCAAAGAGGCAAAGATATCACAAATACATTGAGGGATCCTCATCGGAATCCCAATACCTCTGCTCCTAGCTATCATCCTAATGCAATGTGTGCATATAATTCCAATAGTCCTGGACATGATACGAATAACTCTTGGGCATCGAAGAGTAAGATTCAGGACTTGATCGACAAAGGGGTGCTAGAGTTCATACAAGATGGTCAAACTGAATTCTTCTGCCATCCCTCAAAGGCACACAATCTGAAGTGACAAGCTCAGACAAAGAGGCTTTTTTGTTCATTAGAATTTTCAAGTTGTAATTTTCTTTTGATTGTTCGAATACTTATTTCATGTGAAACTTTGTTATTCCATTAATGTATTGCATATGTTTGTCTTGAATTAATCCATTCGTTTTCACTATACCGAAGTTATGCTTTTACTTCCTTTTTGTGATATTCGACTCTCGATTGAAAGTTGTAAGCCATTAGAGGGAGGATGACGAAAACAATACCACAATCTCATACAATGTGCTTTTGAACAGACCTTGCTGACGATGTACATGCATTGTTTCAAATCCTAAACAATGGAGTTATAAGGAAGATAATCTCTAGTCAACCCCTTTGAGCCTAAGAAGTGAGAGTTTTCTTTTTCACGCAAATTGAAACATTTAATCATAACCTGGGGCAGAGTAGTTTCTCAGTTAATTCAATAGTGCAATCAATCGCAAGCTTTCCCCTCGAACACGACAAGTAGTGTCAGAGGTATCATTCCAAAACAAAAGATGGTGATGGCTCCGCATAATCATTAAAACAGGCGGTCATTATTGAAGAAGTGAAAAACACAAGAAGGCGGGGTTGAATTTAAACTTAAAATCAAAAGCAGTAGACACAATATTTTTATCCTGCTTCATTTGATCTCAAACTACTCCAGTCCACCCGCCAAGGTGATTTCGCCTCTCTCCAACGAGGACTTAATTCACTAATCAAAACTGATTACAACACAACTTTGACAACTGCCAAAGTCTTCTTGAGTACAACCACAACCCGGTTTATCTCAAGGAAAACTAGCTTAATCAAGATAAAATAATCAACTGTGTACTGTTGTTTTTCCTTACAAAAATTGTATCACTACTGTGATATTTTACACAATTTTGAGCGTATATATGAATATGTAAGATTGCAGCGTTTTAGAGGTATTTGCAGTTGTGTGTTAAAATCGTAAATGATTTGTCCTCTAAGCTTGTTTATATAAGCGTGGAAATCTTGTTCAACATAAAGCGTGATAATGGATGTTCAATGTTATTTCCATATTGAGAAGATTCTTGTCTGAATGAAGCCGTTGCATATGATGTTGTCTTAAATGAAAAGTAACGCTTCAGAACTTAGAATCTTGCATGCTGCAATTGCTTCAGAACATTGATGACTCAGAGATGTGAGGATCTGATGGTATATTAAACTTCTGTTCAGAATCAGAGTATTCTTCACTTTAGCGCAGATTCTGATCATCATTCTTCAGCGTAGATTCTGATTACCTCAGCTTGAAAGCTTCTGTAGCTTAATTTCTGATGTTGTTTCGGTCAGAACTTCTGCATACAAAATAACACAAATTTAGAGTGCATATTTTTTCTTTGTGTTTGTTATCATCAAAACTCTAATTAAGGATTGTAGAATCAAACTATGTTCTAACAATCTCCCCCTTTTTGATGATGACAAAAACTAGGATTTTCAATGAAAAATATAGAACAAAAAGATTTAGGAGAGTCTCCCCCTGAGTTGATTACTCAGATAGAGATGAGTTACTTCCCTGAAGTTCTTTCTCGTCAGAGCTTTTGATGCATCTCCTTCTGTCCTTATCAAAATATGTTCCTGTTCAAGCTTTTCAGAAAACATATAAAAACATAGAGGTTAAGATATTCGGAATGTTTGTGACTTTGTCCCGGTATACTGTTATTGAAAATATCTTACTTTCTCCCCCTTTTTGTCAGGTATCAAAAAGCAATATAATCAGAGTCAGAAAGATGATTTATATTGAAAACAGAATGCAATGACAATTTTCAGAAACAAGGAGGATAAGATGAAAAATAAAAATACAGATAAACATTTAAAGAAAATCTAAGAAGGAGGGGGAAGACGTGTGAACAACGCTTCCAACAAGCTCTTAATTAGAGTGCTTGATTCTTCCTGCTTTCCCATAATGTATTTGATTTCTTTTGTCGTATCTTCTTGTTTATCCAATATATCCTTGATCTCTTTGTTTGTGTCCTCTTGCTTATCCAGTCTGGCATGGATTAAGGCATTCCCCTTCTTTAACTCTTCCAGAGTTTGCATGGCTAGAGACGAAGTTGGTGTATCTTCAGGGGTTGCATGTCGTTCAGAACACTATGCAGCCTCTTCTGTTGCAATCACCTTTTCTGGAGCAGTAGTCAGAGGGTGACTATCAGAATCTGGTTCAGTGGCTTCTGAAGGTTGGTTCTCTTTCCAGGGAGCATTATCTAGCAGAAGAATTTCTTTCTTGTCCCATTGGCTCATAACTTGATCTTTTATGGCTCTCAGCTGATCACTGAAGTTCTACTGAGCCCTTTCATAGCTCAATTCTTTCAGCTTATGGGTTTTAGAGTTGATCCATTTTCTGAATCTTTCCCATAGAGAATCAGAAGTAGCGGGATTAGAAATATCTTGACTTGCTTGCTTCAAAGAAGTAATCAATTCCTGTATTTCTATTTCAAAAATCAACAAATTCTTACCAACATCTCATTTGGTTGAGGTTGGTTTAGGTTTGGGGGTGGCAATTTTGTTTGAGGTGGAAGCTAGTTGGTCCAGCACTTGTAGATCAATGACAAGTCTGGGGTTGTCAGCTAGACGGTTGATAGGTGAGGGAGTGGAAGAGTCATAAATCAGGATTGGTGAGTGAGGGGTGTTTGGTGGAGTGGATTCATATGGTGAAGGTATTTCTGGAATATTATGAATGGAGAGAGATAAACGAACCGTAAGAGGTTCTGTTATCCCAAGAATTGGGGTAGTGGTATCAGAGTCTGAAAGGGAGTCTTCTGATTGGTTTGCGGTAGCGTGTTGAATTTCTAGTTCAGGTATTTCAGAAGATGGATTTTCAGATTGAGGAGTGCGAGGGTTTTCATTTTCTTGTTGGGGTGAGTTGAGGTTTTGATGTTCTGGTTGAGGAGAGTGTGGTTATGGATTTTCTGGTTGAGGAGAGTGTGGTTATGGATTTTCTGGTTGAGGAGAGTGTGGTTGTAGATTTTCTGGTTGTTGAGGTTGAGTGTTTGGATTTTCTTGGAGTGGTGAGGAAAAGTCTTGATCAAACAGTTCAATATCAGAAAGAACTCTATCAAGTTCTGGTTGATGTTGTTATGGATTTGGATTTGGATTGGGGGAGTGAGATTCATTCAAGAAATTTCCAAGAGTTACAGATGGGTCAAACTCTATGTCAAAATCCTCAAATGTTTGGGGTGACGGATTTTCTGTTTGTTGAGGGGGAATGGTTTCAGATGTTGGAATAGCTATTGATTCTACAACAGAAACAAAGGAAGGGTTACCTTTCTTT
The DNA here is from genome assembly GCA_948472305.1 of Vicia faba. Lineage (NCBI taxonomy): Eukaryota > Viridiplantae > Streptophyta > Magnoliopsida > Fabales > Fabaceae > Vicia > Vicia faba. Next base: position 1,312,801,295 of record OX451740.1, on the reverse strand, counting down.
TTCGCAACTTTGGGTGTCCTCTGAGAGGATCCTTCTCCTGCTGCCTTCCTCTTTCTGGATTTCTTTAGCACAACCTCTGGAGCTGGCTTATGCAGATCTTGGATGTTGATTTCTGGAATAGTCCCATCAGCCTTGCAAGTTTCAAGGTATCTGACTATAATCTTTGGAGAGGCATCTATCTCAGAAAATAGTGGAAAATCCTTCAGAGGGATTCTCCTAGAAATGATGACCTCATGAGAAGCAATTGTTGGTTCCTTCTTAATGTTATCAATAATCTTCATTTTCTTCATATTCTTGGCATTTAAAGGTTTCCCAGCAGTTGCTTCCATAGTACTGATTTATTGAGCCTTTGTCAGATGTCCTATCAGCCTATTTTCTGTTAGAATATCTGAAATCAATCTTCCTAGAGGAATCCAATCCCTCTTAGTTCTTTCTTCTTCTCTTGTCTCTTTCACACTTGTTCTGAGATGGTTGAAGAGAAAATATGGAAGGTTTATCTTGGTCTTCTTTGCAATAAAGTAAATCAGAAACTGCTGACCAATATTGATATAATCAGGGGAGCTTGTAGGCTTCCTGTGATTGATACATCCCAGAATTATTCTAGCCCAGATTATGTAATGGTCCTTCAAGTCTCTGATCTTGCTGGATGGCTGTCCAGAAGTGAAGATTTCCCTAGCAATAGATTTTAGGTCAGAGCACTTATCAGCCATATCAATGCATCTGACTCCATCACCATTGTATCCAATGAGTTTCCCAATCAAATCTTCTGTAATCACTATCTTCTTTCCCATAACATATGATGTGACCTGGTGGTTGGATGAGGTAGCATGAATCCAAAACTCTTTAACAAGAATGGGAAAAGTTGGACCCAACAGACGATCAAAGTATTTGTTCTATCCCTGTGCATTTACATCTTCATACAAATTAAACCCATTTTCTTGTAAGCTTTCAAAACCAACAATCAATTCACAGAGAACTTCAAGGTTGTCAACCAGAGTGAGTAGCGTTCTAATGGGCTCTTCATACTGTTCAGTTGATGAAGAATTAGGATCACTGTTGAGATTCTTGAGACTTGATGATGATGCCATTGTTCACACGGATTCTTTGAAGAAAATTGATGGAAGGGGTTTTTGAAAAAGAAACTAGAACAAGAGAGAATATTGAAGATGGTAAAACATGAATGAATGAAATAGTAAATTGAGTTTATATAAATTCTTTAGAAAACGTAATCAGTAAGAAAGAGAAAAATAAGTAATGATTATATTGAATTAATGACACCTGAAATTAGGGGATTTAGAGAGATATTGAACAGTTACCAATGACAAGTGTCTCAATGCATCCAATCAAAGCCTTGGACCCTTCAGAATTTGAACGTGTGTTCAGCCTCAGAAGGTAGCTTGTGAAAGGATGACATATGTTTGATTGTGTGAATTGCACGCCTCTATCTGTTGAAATGAAACGTTCAGATCTTCATAGATAGATTCTGAGGCAACTGTACTTCTAACTTCTGAAGACAAGTTGATCAGATGTTCACAGAAAACAATAAAGTTATGAGGGTTAGGATATGTAAATAAAACATTTTATTCTGGATACAATTTCATGCTGAGATGTTTCAGAATGGAATTGAATCTATCTTCAGAAAGGGGTTTAGTAAATACATCAGCCCATTGATGGTCTGTGTCAATAAATTTCAAAGTAAAAATTCCTTTCTAAATATAATCCCTAATAAAGTGATATTTTATTTTTATATGCTTAGCCCTAGAATGAAAAATGGGGTTTGTGGATAAACATATGGTAGAAGTGTTATCACATAAGATAGGAATGTTACTCTCAAATATGCTGAAGTCTTCAAGTTGACTTTTCATCTAGAGAATTTGAGTGCTACATCCAGCAGCTGCTATGTATTCAGCTTCTGCTTTTGACAAAGCTATTGTGGACTGTCTCTTGCTGGTCCATGAGATCATATTGTCTCCCAGAAACTGGCAGCTTCCAGAAGTGCTTTTACGCTCTACTCTGTCTCCAACAAAGTCAACATCACAGTATCCTACTAAGCTGTATTCATTTGATTTTCTATAAAACAAACCCTAGATTAGTAGTACCTTTCAGATACTTGAAAATTCGCTTAACTGATGTTAAGTGAGATTCTCTAGGATCTGATTTGAATCTAGCACATAAGAAAACACTGAATAAAATATCAGGCCTTGAAGCCGTCAGATAAAGGAGAGATCCAATCATACCTCTGTAGATTTTCTGTTCTACCTTTTTACTGACCTCTTCCTTTTCAAGAATGCACGTGGGATGCATTGGAGTCTTTGAGGGCTTAAATTCTGAGAGGTCAAATTTCTTCATAAGTTCTCTGACATATTTGCTCTTATGAATGTAAGTTCCTTCTGGAGTTTGGTTTATCTGAATGCCTAGAAAGAATTTGAGTTCCCCCATTAAGCTCATTTCAAACTCTGCCTGCATGCACTTAGTAAATTCACTTCCTAGAGAAGGTTTAGTGGATCCAAAAATGATATCATCTACATAAGTCTGACAAACTAAAATGTCATTCTTAAATGTCTTACAGAACAAGGTTGTGTCCACTTTCTCTCTGGTGAATTCCTTTTCTAACAGGAAGTTACTTAGTCTTTCATACCAAGCTCTGGGAGCTTGTTTCAGACCATAAAGTGACTTCTTTAGTTTGAAAACATATTCTGGGTGTTTGGAATTTTCAAACCCAGGGGGTTGGTGCACATATACCTCTTCATCTATGTGACCATTTAAGAATGCACTTTTGACATCCATCTGATACAGAGTGATGCTATTATTGACAGCAAAGGAGATTAAGAGTCTGATAGATTCTAACCCGGCAACTAGAGAAAAGGTTTCTGTATAGTCTATCCCCTCTTGCTGACTATAACCTTGTGCCACCGATCGTGCCTTGTTTCTGATGACGTCTCCTTGCTCATTCAGTTTATTTATGAACACCCATTTTGTTCCAATGACGTTGAATGCTTTTGGTTTGGGAACCAGATCCCATACGTCATTTCTGGTGAACTAGTTTAATTCCTCCTGCATTGCCAGAATCCAGTCATTGTCCAGATGAGCTTCATAAATAGATGTTGGTTCAATCAGAGAGACCAGTCCCATGAGGGATTCTTCAGAGTTTCTGAATGTTGATTTTGTTCTGATTGGATCATCCTTCTTTCCCAGGATCTTATCTTCTGGGTGAGCTATGCTGCTTCTGGATAACCTTTTATGGAGTTGATCAACACAAGGTACTCGATCACTTGTAACATTTCTTTCTGAAGTTGTTGGAGCATCTCTGTTGAGAACTTCTGATGAGAACTTCTGATGAGGTGTCTTCAGTACCTGTGAATTCAACTTCTATATCTGCAAAAGATTCATTCTGCTTTGACTTTTGAAGGTCAAGCTTATCATCAAATCTAACACTGATTGACTCTTTAACAATCTGTGTTTATGTATTGTATACTCTGTACCCTCTTGAGCGTTCAGAGTATCCTAACATAATACACTTTTATGCTTTAGAGTCAAACTTGTTCAGATGATCTTTAGTATTCAGAATAAAACATGTGCATCCAAATGGATGGAAATAAGAAATGTTGGGCTTTCTGTTCTTCCACAATTCATATGGAGTCTTTTCCAGAATAGGTCTTATAGAGATTCTATTCTGAATGTAACACGTTGTGTTAATTACTTCTGCCCAGAAGATCTTAGCAATGTTAGTCTCATTGATCATGGTTTTGGCCATTTCTTGCAATGTTCTGTTCTTTCGTTCTACAACTCCATTTTGTTGGGGAGTTCTAGGACAAGAGAAGTCATGCAAGATGCCTTTTTCATTAAAAAAATGTTCCAAATTTTTTATTTTCAAATTCTCCACCATGATCACTTCTGAATTTGACAATTCTAAGATCCTTTTCATTCTGAACTTGGTTACAAAATGCAACGAACAAAGAATGTGACTCGTCCTTGTGTCTTAAGAACTTTACCCGTGTCCATCTGCTATAGTCATCTACGATCACTAACCCATGCTTCTTGCCACTAACAGACGCAACTTTCACTGGTCCAAATAAGTCTATGTGCAGAAGTTCTAATGGCTTAGAGGTGGAAACAACATTTTTAGATTTAAAAGCAGGTTTTGCAAATTTTCCTTTCTGACATGCTTCACACAAAGCATCTGAGCTGAACTTCAGATTAGGAAGTCCTCTGACCAGATTGAGTTTGTTAATATGAGATATTCTTCTCATACTAACATGCCCCAATCTTCTGCGCCAGACCCATTGCTCGTTGTTAACAGAGAGAAGACATTTTACATTCTGACTTTTTAGTTCAGAAAGTTTTATCTTATAAATGTTGTTTTTCCTCTTTCCATTAAAAAGGATAGTTCCATCTTTCTGACTAACAACTTTGCATGAATTTTGATTAAAGATTATATCATAACCGTTATCACTTAATTGACTTATGGATAACAGGTTATGCTTTAATCCATTAACTAAATGCACATTATTGATAGAAGGAATATTACCATTACCTACTATTCCAGAGCCAATGATCTTCCCTCTTTGGTTGCCTCCAAAGCCCATGTAGCCTCCAGGTTTAAGTTCCAGGCTTTGGAACATATGTTTTCTTCCCGTCATGTGTCGAGAGCATCCAGAGTCCAGGTACCATGACTGGTGTTTTAGCCTTGCTGCTAAAGATATCTGCTACATATATAATTTTGTCCTTAGGTACCCATATCTTTTTGGGTCCTGGTTTGTTAGTTTTACCAAAATTCTGGTTGAATTTTGGTTTGATAGAGTAATCATTACTAGTGTATTTTAGGTCATGTGTGTGCCCATATGTGAAGTGTGATTTTAGTGGTGTGCGTTTTATAACAAGGTCTATGACTTTCTTAGGTGGAGATACCTTACCTTGGTATCTTATTCCTTTTCTGTCATTCCTACTAACTCCATAGATCATTGAAGCCATCTTGCTTCTATCTATGTTTTTATCCAGAAACTTCTGAAAGCTGTGATCATACTCTTTGATGATCTTATCAGCACTATTGGGAGTCTCTGAGATTATTTCTTTCTGAGAGTTTTGTAAATTATTTTCTAATTTTAAAATCTTATCTTTTAACTCAGAATTCTCTAATCTGAGACTCCCAGTTCTTTCAGAGTCAGAGATAAGTTCCCTTTTCAGGTTCTTGAATTTGACTCTGATCTGCTGATATCTTTCCAGAATTTCATTTAGACTTTCTGCAAGTTCAGCCTTAGTAAAATTAACAGTGAAATCAGGGAATACCTCTTCTGTGTTTGATTCTGAGTCTGAACCAAAAGCTTCGCTGTCTTCTGACACATTTCCCATGAGAGCTATGTTGGCTCTTTCATCATCTGACTCTGAGTCAGCATCAAAAGTGTCTGAATCGTCCCATGTTGCCATGAGGCTTTTCTTCTTCTCCTTGACGAACTTATTTTTGGGCTTCTCCTTTTGAAGCCTTGGACAATCACTTTTGTAGTGCCCTTGTTCATTGCACTCATAGCAGATGATGTCTTTGTTGTTTGACTTTCTGTGTCCTGAAGAAGCTTCAGATCTTCTGTGTCCAGAGGAGGACTCAGACTTTCTGTATCTGGAGGAGGATTCATTTTGATTCTCTGATCTTCTCGGGTTTCTGAATTTTCGTTGTCTCTGCTTCCACGGTTGATTGACTCTTCTGGAGAGAAGAGATAATTCATCTTCTTCTGATGAGGATCCATCAAAGGTTTCTTCCTTAGCCTGCAAAATCTTAGAATCAGATTTTTTTGTTATATTTTAATGTTAGAGGCTTACCTTGATTTTGATGCTCGTCTTCTTCTAGCTCTATCTCATGACTTCTGAGGGAGATGACAAGTTCCTCCAGAGATATCTTGTTGAGATCTTTATCCAGCTTAAGTGCAGTGACCATTGGCCTCCATTGCTTAGGTAGACTTCTGATGATCTTCTTTATGTGATCAGCAGTAGAATATCCTTTGTCAAGAACTTTCAGCCCAGCAACAAGAATCTGGAATCTTGAGAACATTGCTTCTATGGATTCACTGTCTTCCATCTTGAATGCTTCATATTTCTGAATGATCGTAAGGGCCTTGGTTTCTTTGACTTATATGTTGCCTTCATGCGTCATTCTCAGAGAGTCAAACATGTTTTTGGCTATCTCTCTGTTTGAGATTTTCTCATATTCTGAGTATGAGATAGCACTGAGAAGTATTGTTCTGGCTTTATGATGGTTTCTGAAATCACGTTTTTGCTGGTCAAACATCCTTTTTCTGTCTATCTTCTGACCACTTTCATCCACTGGATGTGTGTATCCATCAATTACCATGTCCCATAAATCAGCATCATGAGCCAAAAAGAAGCTCTCAATTCTGTCTTTCCAGTATTCAAAATTTTCTCCATCAAAGACTGGAGGTTTGCCGCTGATTCTGTCCTTGTCCTCATGATAGTCATTGCTGATGTTTTGGCTTGGTCCCACCATAGTGATTTTCTAAAGCTTGGATCTTGTACTGAGACGGTTAAGTGTATGAACTCAGAACTAGGCACTCTGATGCCAATTGAAGAAGTGAAAAACACAAGAAGGGGGGGTGAATTTAAACTTAAAATCAAAAGCGCAGTAGTCACGATATTTTTATCCTGGTTCGTTTGATCTCAAACTACTCCAGTCCACCCGCCAAGGTGATTTCGCCTCTCTCCAACGAGGACTTAATTCACTAATCAAAACTGATTACAACACAACTTTGACAACTGCCAAAGTCTTCTTGAGTACAACCACAAACCGATTTATCTCAAGGAAAACTAGCTTAATCAAGATAAAACAATCAACTGTGTACTGTTGTTTTTCCTTACAAAAATTGTATCACTACTGTGATATTTTACACAATTTTGAGCGTATATATGAATATGTAAGATTGCAGCGTTTTAGAGGTATTTGCAGTTGTGTGTCAAAATCGTAAATGATTTATCCTCTAAGCTTGTTTATATAGGCGTGGAAATCGTGTCCAACATAAAGCGTGATAATGGATGTTCAATGCTATATCCACATTGAGAAGATTCTTGTCTGAATGAAGTCGTTGCATATGATGTTGTCTTAAATGAAAAGTAACGCTTCAGAACTTAGAATCTTGCATGCTGCAATTGCTTCAGAACATTGATGACTCAGATGTGAGGATCTGATGGTATATTAAACTTTTTTCAAAATTAGAGTATTCTTCACTTCAGCGCAGATTCTGATCATCATTCTTCAGCGTAGATTCTGATTACCTCAGCTTGAAAGCTTTTGTAGCTTAATTTCTGATGTTGTTTCGGTCAGAACTTCTGCATACAAAATAACACAAATTTAGAGTGCATATTTGTTTTTTGTGTTTGTTATCATCAAAACTCTAATTAAGGGTTGTAGAATTAAACTATGTTCTAACAATTATCTCTCAAAAGAAAAGTCCGCTAAGTCAAAACCTATGAAGGAGACTTAAGAAAAAAACTGGGGCATCCCGCTGACTGTAATCACAAAAGAAACAGTTCAGGCAAAAGGTAAGGATAATAAAATAAAATACAAGAGGTCTCTATAAATCCTCAACAAAAAGAAAAGGTTAAAAAAATGACTGCCTTCTAAAATAAACTTTCAGTATCCGAACTATCACCGGAATATCAAGGCCAAGATTCCAGAACTCAATTGGGATCTAAATGCACAGTTAGCTGAGTATAGGACTGAAGAACATCACGAAGAATGGGTTGGGTACAAATAAATTTCGAGCCTTTATCCTTTGTTTCTTAAACCGTGAACCAGGGCACGTTACAGCCCCTAAAAGTCCTAGTTGAAGCATGGGTTAGTTCGAAAGCATATTGTTACAAAAAGATATCCTGACTCCTGTAAGGCTTGCTATAAATCTTGAGTTGATATCACATTCTTGCAAATTTTGTTTTACTAAAAAATGCATTTTCAAAAACTTCAAGACAGACATAAGCTTTGCATTTTTAATACCATTGTTTGCATATAACTAATTGTTCAACAACAGAGAAATTTTCACAACGAATATTCAATGAACGAAAATCCTCTAAATGAACAAAATCACCTCAGATGGAAATACTTTTCCAATAACAGGCCTTTCATAATCAAGAGACATGACACAGTGTCTAAACTAATCTTGGGGCAGTCGAGTCAAGATTCAAGGAATCCCTCAAAAGCTCTGAATAGCCAAGGGCAGACCTCCATCTGAATCACTTGGGGCATTGAACAGGAAAGGCCACGTGCGATCAAGAAAACATTTTCTGGCGGTGCTGCAACACTTACTACTATGGACAATGAAAATTTCCCGCACCCTGTGAACATGGACATAGTCGGAAAATACTACGCATAAAAAAAGACACGCTAGGTTGACTGGCCTAAGCAAAAGTAAGGGCATCCCGACGAACCAAAGGAGTTCGGGAAAAATTTAGGGATATATAAATAAAATTGTACACCTGGAAAGTCGAAAACCTGAAAAGGCGGCTTGGGCAAAAAAGGGTATCCCGATGGAATGAAAATCTGAAAGGATAGTCCAGGAAAAAGTTAGGGATTAAAGCGCACGACTAAGTCCCGTCATCTCGTCACTTGTCTATCAATAAAAGGCTTATCACCCTGATCAACATTTACTCAAGACTCTAGGAGTTGGGATAACATTCAAACCATCCACAAAATCCCCACAGAGTAACAATCCCTAGGGGATTATCTTCACAGAGTTCGTCATCGGTAAGGATAGGTTCCCCAGTAGGTATGGAGACAGAGACGTCCTCCCGCAAAGTCATTGTCATGTCTTCAATATATAACCTAATAATTTCAGACATTATGGCATCTTCTTAATAGATCAAAAGCTTCAATCATCTCCCCAATATCTTGGAGATTTCTTTAACTTGGTTCATAAACTTCTTGGGTTCCCCAACAGGGCTTCATAAAGATCCCCAAGCAGTTTACAGAGTTTTCTTTCCCTAATAGAGTTTATTTCTTTAGCCACAGAAGTCCATCTCCCAGCAATTAAACTTCAACAAATATTGAAGAATCACATTCTTCATCCCCAGCAGCAGTCAGGGATTTATCTTCTCTTAGTACAACGACACCATAAAGAGCAACTGATATGCTCACATATTATAGTCATACAACATTTAAAATACATCGTAGCATATGCATAACTGAAACACATATAACATTCTCATTTATTTTGAGAGCATTATGCAATTCATACATCATAACATCGCATGAAACTGACTTTACCTTTTCAGGTTGAATTTGCAGACAGACGGATACTATCAACTTATGCATAGCAGGTCAAAGATTAATGCTCGAAACCAGACGGGGAAACTATCTACACGACCAAGTGGTATGAACTACCAGAGCAAGACGAGTTTACCAATAAATACAACAGGCCACAGATTAATGCCTGAAACCAGACAGAGAAACTATCTATGTGACTAGCCAAAAACAGGCCACGGATTAATGCCCGAAATCAGACAGGGAAACTATCTCAACAACCAACAAAAATAGTTCCAGATTAATTCCTGAAACTAGACAGGGCAACTATCTACAAATAACTAATTAGAGATTAATTCCTGAAATAAGACAGGGCAACTATCTGCGAACAGCTAATTAGAGATTAATTCCTGAAACAAGACAGAGTAACTATCTCAATAACCAATAAAAACAATTCCAGATTAATTCTTGAAACCAGACAGGGAAATTATCTGTGAACAGCTGATGAAGGTCAATTCCCGAAACAATACAGGGTGACTATCTACACGACTAGACAAAGAAATATTACACGGGTTCCCTCTCATAATCTTTAGATGTAGCTTTACACGGGTTCATCCTGAAGCAATCTTACACGGGTTCCTTCTCATAATCTCCAGATGTAGCTTTACACGGGCTCATCCTGAAACAATCTTACATAGATTCCTTCTCATCCCGAAATGCAGCTTTACACGGGCTCAACCTGAAGCAATCTTACACGAGTTCCTTCTCATAATCTCCAGATATAGCTTTACACGGGCTGATCCTGAAGCAATCTTACACGGGTTCCTTCTCATAATCTTCAGATGCGGCTTTACACGTGTTCATCCTGAAACAATCTAACATGGATTCCTTCTTATCCCGAAATGCAGCTTTACATAGACTCATTCTGAAGCAATCTTACACGGGTTCCTTCTCATAATCTCCAGATGCGGGTTTACATGGGCTCATCCTGAAGCAATCTTACACGGATTCCTTCTCATCCCGAAATACAGCTTTACACGGGCTCATCCTGAAGCAATCTTACATGGACTCCTTCTCCTCCTAAAATACAGCTTTACACGGTCTCTTCCTGAAGCAATCTTACATGAGTTCCTTCTAATAACCTTTCAAATGTAGCTTTACATAGGCTCATCCTAAAGTAATCTTACACGGGTTCCTTCTCATAATCTCCAGATGCCGCTTTACACGGGCTCATCCTGAAGCAATCTTACACGGATTCCTTCTCCTACTGAAATGCAGCTTTACACGGGCTCTTCCTGAAGCAATCTTACATAGGTTCCCTCTAATAACCTTTCAGATGCAGCTTCACACTGGCTCATCCTGAAGCGATCTTACACAAGTTCATACTATGACATTTCCAAATGTAGTCTAACACGGGCTCATCCTAAAGAAATCTTACACAAGTTCCTACTAAGACATTTCCAAGGGTATGCTAACACAAGCTTATCCTAAAGCAGCCTTACAGGATTGCCTTCTAATACATTTCTAGTCGCGGCTTGACACAGGCTCTTTCCAGCATTTCATTCAGATAAAACTAGACGTAGGTTCATTCTGATACTCCTATCAACAGTTACTTTAGATGGAATCTTTAAGCCCATATTCAAAGACTATCTGTCATCTTATCCAACTGGAATCTGTAAGCCGATTCCCGATATCATCAACCAACAGTGTTACTTCATGTATATGCGAGTGAAAATTTCTGGGCACTCTAGTGTTCAATCATCTTCCACCTTCAGGTTACGAAAGGCATACGAGCTTATTTAAATCCTCGGGTTTAAGAAGATTGAACAGGGGAAGCTTTTGTATCCCAAAATTTTCCCTCCCATTTTACTCAAGACATGTTCATTAAGGTCTTCAATTGCTCAAGGTTGACCAAGAATTGATCAGACAAATTCTCCTCCTAAGCAATGGCCTTTCAACTACGGTTTGACTTTTCACCAAGATGCGTGATCTCTAAAGGACTCAAGTGTTTTCCATGTCCTAATATGTCTTCAAGATTGTCCATGCCAAATTTCATACCTTACACTACAAGTTTTCTCAGTCAACTGCTCAAGTGTTTGAAAATTAACTGTACTAGGTCAAAAGTCAACTATGGCTAATATACAATCAAACTTCAAGATTTTTGGTCAACATAAACATTTTGAAATTATATCCATCATTTGATCAAGGGTTGATCATGATTCCTTAAGTAATGCTCTTAATTTATCAAAAGTCAAGAATTGCTAAATTAGAGTTTCTATAGGAAAAGTCAACTAAACAGGACTAGACATAACTTTCACATACTTCATCCATTTTCCCCCAACCAAATCTCATTTTGAATAGAATCCAATTATCAACATCTTCTCTTTTATCCTCAAGCTCAAAAAATGCATCATTTGGAAGATATGAGCTCATATATTGCAAGTCATTTTCAAAAAGTCAACAAAAGACACTTTTTGTCAAGACAACTTACATCAAAATAATATCTTCATAAGAAAAAATGATCAACATAGATATTGTATAGGACATCTTGGTATTTCCAAAATGTACAATATCATCTTAAAAAGATGAAAATTAAACAAGTTATGGTTTGCACAAGTTGGGCAAATTTGTGAAAAATGCATGAAGTCAACTTTGAGCAAAATTGCATTTTTAGGTTAATGGACCTAACTTTTAGAATCCAAACATGTTTATGACATACCCAAGGACCTCTAAACCTAACCATGCACTATTTTTATTTTTTATTTCTATTTATTTGAATTTTTATTCATTTAAATATGAATTAAATCAAATAAATTAAATAAAAATACAAAGAATAATGGGCCATAACATTTGGGTTTGATTTGATCTATTAGAAGGCCCATATTTTCGTGCAAGATATATCCAAAGGGACCAGGTTCATGCAAGTGACCAAAGAGGTAAAGATATCACAAATATGGACATTTTTCAATGTGTTTTATCCTTGTCTCCAAGGCCATGAATGCATTGATTCTTTACCATGTTTGTTCACTCATATCTTCTTTCTATAAATAAATAACATTACAAGCCAAAGGGAGGATGAAATTCCTCTTCAAAAAGCTCTCCAAAATTCTTCTAAAAATTCTTTAAAAAAAATCATAAAGTTGCAAAATCTGTAACTTCACTTCGAGACGCTATCAACCCAAACCAAAATCATCAACCCTCTCATGAGTTTCCTAGGAGTCCTCTAGAGCACAGGTTCAAGCCTTACACATCTCAGATCCTCCTCATAACCATCCTACAGTTTTTGGTAAAATCTTGAATCTCAAATCCTCTAAATTATATAATTTAAATCAGTTTTATGCATGCATTCATATTACTATTGATGTTTTAAGAAGATCTAACGTGTTACATGCGAGCTTAGGTACCTGAATCCAAGAACACCATTCTTAAGGAACTCCTCTTCCAGCTCCTGGGTTCGACCCAGGAAGGAAACAAATTTTTATTTTTCCTGATCTTTGTTTTGCAGATCCCACAGACGTCTGGGCCCTCTTGTCATTTGGTCTGGGGTTTCTGTTTATTCTCACACCCTAACTATTTTTGCAGCTCCTGGGCCCTCTTGCTAATAGGCCTTATAATTCTTTGAAGCGCACCCCCCATTTCATTTTGTTTGCATGCCCATTTTAATTTTCTTTATTTTGTTTTAATTAACATTTCTGTTTTAATCAATTTTATTTCATTACAACATTAAAATAAAAAAATCATAAAAATATTAGGTTAGTCTTTTTTTAAAATTAAATTAACTTGGTAAATTAATTAAGTAATAACTTTAACCTTTTATTTAATTTAAAAATAAATAGACCTAGGATTTAATTTATTTAATTTCTTTTATTCATAACAAAAATTCAAAAAACTTACAATTAATTTCTTTTTAAAGTTCAATTTTATTTAATAATTAACATTTTTTATTAAGATCTAGATTATTTAATTAATTATCAATTAAACATTTTCTTACATAAAACAAAAACAAGCAAAAAGATTTCCTCTCACTTATGTTTTAGACATCTTTTCTATTTCGCGCGCGTTTGATATTTCTACTTATTTTCATATTAATGTACTTGCTTATGAGATGTAATAGAATTAAACTAGGACTTTACATTTACTTCTTTTATTTCCCCTTTTTGGACATGTAATTGATCCCCTTCCCCAAGCCTTGTGATAGCTAGGTTTCATCTTTCCGCATTTTAAATTTTTGCAAACTATTAACTGTCTATATGCATGACTAATAGGATTGTATTGCAAGAACATAAAATCAAATGCTAGCAAACCTAATATAAGATAAAAATAACTGAATACAACACACTCTCACATATACACCTCTAGGGTATCCCACTTCGGTTTCCTTTGGAAAAACAATCACATCTCTCGAAGCGTGAGAGATTTTAGTGGCTACCTTTCAGTTTAAAGATCATAAGTCCCTCGATGACCCTCTCGACGTTGCCTCGGTAAGATCTTAAAAACTCTAGTGTAGTTACTAAAGTTTCCTGCCCAGTTGCCTTTGTGACTGTATAAATGTCCGTTTGAATGTCCGTCAAACATTAAACGACTAGGGCTACCTACTCACTAATAATAGGATAGCACTGTCTAAAGTAAAAGAGGAAAAGGACAACCTTCAAAGCCCACTGTAACACCCCAATCCTACCCCGAAAAATTATATAAATAAATCAGAGTTATAAAATTCAATCATGCAAACGAATCGGGACGTCACAAATTCTTCTTTAAAAAATTCATTGCATTCATCATGGATATATAACACTTTTTAAAACATCGGGTGAACCATCAACATAACATCTTTAATCAAATAAATCAACATCTACGCAGCGGAATTCTTAATAACATCTCTAACAACAAAACAGCAACTTCGAAACATCACATATTTAATAATAATCAATTTAAAGTTCAACAACTGAAAATCAACAATCAAAAATAGCAAGCGTTCATCCCCCCGAGTGTTACATATAAGAGAAATGACACCGACTTGAACTATTGAAGGAATACAGCCTTCACTCTCGATTACCTTCATGTTACCAACACAAGGGCAACATTCAAACAGAAGGGGTGAGATACCTAACAATATAATAAAGCGCATGATAATTAATATATTAAATTAGATCAATAACATCACCACTTCTCATCTCATAATCAATAATAATTACAACGCATATACACATTCATCAACATCAAAATACACTTCACTATGCAATCATATAATGCGACTCAATACTATGAAAATGCATGTGGTACCATTGGAGCAGAACTCCCATCTCAAAAAATTTCCAATTAATAGAGGCATCAACAAGGCATAGCTTTCATCTCAAAATTCGCCAATACAGGCCATCTCAACGAGCATAAGCTCCATCTAAAAAATGCAATGTATGCGACACAACCATGAATGTAATAACAACACCCAAGTTAACAACATCTCAAATCATCTCAAAAACATCTCAATTAACATCTCAAAATAACAACATCTCAAATGCATCTCAACGTCTCGTCATCAACATCTCATATCATCAAAATAATTTATTAAACATCATTTATTTATTATAAATCATCAAACATCATTTATTTATTATAAATCATCAACATAACATCATGAATAACTTCTCACTAACAAATCAGTTGTACATTAATTCCATAGTAAATCAATACTGTTATTCTGCAACTCAAACGTCATCACCATCACTATTCCTATTGTTATAGTTCAAACAACAGCTTCTAAGCATCTAACTTCCATATTCTGTATGAAAACAACGTAAAGGCCAGCATAACCTCTAACATCACAACCTCTAACCAACACAACTTCTAATAACACAGCTTCTAATAACACAACTTCTGACCAACACAACTTCTGACAACACAACTTCTGACAACACAACTTCTGACAGCACAACTTTTGACAGCACAACTTTTGACAACACAATTTCTGACCAACTCAACTTCTGACCAACCCAACTTCTGATCGGTACAACTTCTTACCAACTCAACTTCTGACAACGCAAATTCTTATGACACAATCTTCTGACAACATAACTTCTAACCAACACAGCTTCTAACATCAGAACTTCTACTTCTTACTAATCTAACACAACTTCTAACAACATACTTCTAACATCTGAACTTCTGCTTTTTGCTAATCTAACGCAACTTCTAACAACATACTTCTAACATCAGAACTGCTACTTTTTTTATTAATCCTACTATTTTAATTCTTAGCCTGATATCAACCTAACTAAGAACAGTATGACAAATTCTATCTCCAATTTAATTCATTATTCTAATACAACAACTTCTGATATCCTTCTGGCCTAATTCTGCATTTTTCATCACTGCAATATTCTACGTTTTTCATCATTGCAACTCACTACAGAATTCATACCTAAAGCCCTAAAACTTAATATAATCATCACTCATAATTTACCTTATAATTCTACATCAATTAAACAACATCATGACATCAATATTCATCTAAAATTCATCATTTCTCATCATACAACAATCATGTATTTTCAATTCAAGAACAAGACAACAATCATCTCTAACCCCATATACCAATCATCATAAACCCAATTATATAGTCAGAACCCCACCCTTACCTTAGATTGAAGGTCGCTATACAATTCCGGTTGAATTCTCGTTCTTGACGTTTTCCACTTTTTCCAGCAGCTTGCACGTTCTCCTCTCAATCCTTATTCTTCTACAGCTTATTTCTTTCTATTCTATTCCAACAACAATAAAATAACCCTATTGTTCTATTATTCCATATTGGGCTTAAAACCAATACACCCCCTTATTACTTCTATTCCTTCAAAACAAGCCCACACCAAATAATATTATAATTCTAATATTATTTCTCCACTTAATAAAATAAATTCAATTAATTATAACACAACTTCACAAATATTACAAAAATAATTTAATTAAATAATTAATTAAATTAAGGGCATTACAACTCTCCCCCACTTAGAATATTTTCGTCCTCGAAAATTTACCTCAATCAAACAATTCAGGATAGGAGTCTCGCATCTTGCTCTCCAACTCCCAAGTCATGCTTTCACCAGCAACTCCTAGCCAAACCACTTTAACAAAGGCAATCTCTTTGCCCCTCAGAGTCTTTATTTCACTATCCGTGATCCGTACAGGCATCGTCTCCACTGTAAGATTATCCCGTACTTGCACATCGTCCATATGAATCACATGAGATGGATCTGAAATATACTTCCGAAGTTACGACACATGAAACACATCATGCAAATTAGAAAGATTAGGCGGTAAATCCACTCTATAAGCAACATTCCCCACTCTCTCTGAAATATGATACAGTCCAATAAAACTAGAAGTGAGCTTCTTAGACTTCAATGCTCGCCCAACACCAGTCACAGGTGTAACTCTCAAAAACACATGATCACCAACTTGAAATTCTAAATCTTTCCTTCTCTTGTCATGATAACTCTTTTGTCTACTTTGTGAAGCTTTTATCTTTTCTCGAATCAACTTCACCTTCTTAGTAGTCTCACGAATAAGTTCAGGTCCAAGTACTACACTTTCACCAAATTCATGCCAACATAATAGAGTTATACATCTTCGACCATACAACGCCTCAAAAGGTGCAATCCCAATACTAGAATGGTAATTGTTGTTATAGGTGAACTCTACCAACGGAAGATAAGTATCCCACGAACCTCACTGCTCAAGAACACATGCCCTCAGCAAATCTTCTAACGATTGAATCGTCCGTTCAGTCTGACCATCTGTCTGAGGATGATACGTTGAACTCAACCTCAACATAAAACCCAACGCTTCTTGCAAACTCTTCCAAAAATCAGAAGTAAATCTTAGATCTCTATCTGACACAATTCACAAAGGAACACCATGCAACTTCACAATCACACTAGTGTAAATCTCAGCCAACTTCGACACTGGAAACTGATGTTAATAGGAATAAAATGAGCTGACTTTGTAAGCCTATCAACAATCACCCAAATCGAATCATGTCCTCTTAAAGTATTAGGCAACCCTGTCACAAAGTCCATTGAAATGCTATCCCATTTCCATTCTGGAACTTCCAACAGTTGCATCAACCCTGCAGGCTTCCGATGTTCAACTTTCGACTTCTGACAAGTCAAACATGCATACACAAAACGAGCCATATCACTCTTCATCCCAGGCCACCAAAACAAACCTTTCAAATCTTGATACATCTTTGTAGCTCCTGGATGAATAATCAACTTACTTCTATGGCTCTCTTCAAGTATCACTTTCTTTATCTCAGCATCATCAGGAATACAAATCTGGTTACGAAATCTCAACACACCTTGCACATCTAGCTTAAAGTCATTATTCTCAGACTGGTCAATCCCAACCATCAAATCTACCAGTTTCACATCCAACTTCTGAGCTTCTCTGATACTCTCTAAAAATTCATTATTAATCTTCAACATACCCAACATAACACTCTACGGAGTAACCTCGCAAACTAAGCTCATATCTCTGAACTGCTCAATTAATTCCAACTCTTTAATCATCATTGCTGACATATGTAAAGTCTTTCGACTCAATGCATCAGCTACCACATTTGCTTTTTCGGGATGATAATTCAAGCTGAAATCATAATCCTTTAGCAATTCTAACCATCTTCGTTGCCTCATATTCAACTACTTCTGATCAAATAGTTACTTTAAGCTCTTATTGTCACTAAACACTTCAAATCTAGAACCATAAAGATAATGCCTCCAAATCTTCAATGTAAAAACAACAGCAGCAAGCACTAAATCATGCGTAGGATAGTTCTTCTCATGAGTCCTCAACTGCCTTGACGCATAAGAAACTACCTTACCATTCTGCATAAGCACACCTCCTAAATCCATCTTAGAAGCATCACAATACACCACAAAAGGCTCTCCTGGATTAGGCAACGTCAAAATCGGAGCCGACATTAACCTCTTCTTCAATTCCATAAAACTTTCTTCGCATTGAACATCCCATACAAACGCTTTACCTTTACAAGTCAACTTAGTCAACGGAAGTGACAACTTAGAAAACCCTTAGATAAACCTTCTATAATAACCAGCTAATCCCAAGAAGCTTCTAATCTCAGTAGCTGACTTCGGAGTTTCCCATTGCAACACAGTATCAATCTTCGATGGATCTACAACAATGCCACTACCTGAAATCACATGACCAAGAAAACTAACCTCTTTTAACCAGAATTCAAACTTGGACAACTTTGCATACAACTTCTTCTCTTTCAAAATCTGCAATACTACTCTTAAATGTTCAGCATGCTCTTCTTCTGACTTAGAGTAAATCAAAATATCATCAATGAACACCACTACGAACCGATCCAAATAAGTATGAAAGATATGATTCATATATTCCATGAATACTCCCGGTGCATTAGTAACAGTGAAAGGCATCACCGAATACTCGTAATGTACATAACGCGTTCTGAAATGCGTCTTCTAAATATCTTCATCCTTCACTTTAATTTGATGGTAACCCGACCTCAGATTAATCTTACTAAACACACGAGCATCCACCAATTGATCCATTAAGTCATCTATTCTTGGAAGCGGATACTTATTATTAATTGTCACCTTGTTCAACTGTCTATAATCAACACAAAGCCTCATACTTCCATCTTTCTTCTTCACTAACAACACTGGAGCACCCTACGACGATACACTTGGTCTTACAAACTTCTTCTCAAGTAACTCTTCTAATTGCTTCTTAAACTCGGATAACTCAGATGCAAACATCCTGTATGGTGCCATAGACACAGGTCTGGTACCATGTACAAGATCAATTGCAAATTTAACTTCCCTCTCTGGCGGTACATCAGGAATCTTGTCAGGGAAAACTTCAGGAAATTCACACACCACCTGCAATTCCTCAATTATAGCTTGAGTATCTACAGATAGCGACGCCATCAACGAAAACATATGTACTTCTTCTTGCATCAACTTACTCAACTGTCTAGCAGACAACATACCATCTTCTTCTTTTTCAGGAGTAGAAAACTTCACCGAATTGTCATAACAGTTAATATGAACACATTTATGCTCTAACCAGTTCATACCCAAAATCACATCCAAACCTCTTAACGGTAAACAAACCAATTCAACAACAAAGTATTTGTCAAAGATCAACAAGGGACACTTAGCACACACAAAAGAAGTAGTCACCGACCCCTTGGCTGGAGTATCGACGACCATTTCTCCATTCAAGGAAGATAACATAAGACCCAATCTTTCAACACAATCAACAGCAATAAAACAATGTGTAGCACCAGTATCAATAATAGTAATTAAAGGAGTAATATTAATGAAACATGTACCTCTAATAAGTCTGTCCTCAGCAGCTGTCTGATCCTCAACCAACGCAAACACTTTACCACTTGAATGAGCCCTCTTCGGTTTCGGACACTGACTATCACTGTGCCCTTCTTCTCTATAGTTGAAACAAACCACATCTTTACACTCACACTCAGATACAACATGTCCGTTCTTACCATAACGGAAACACCTCTTCACTTCAGTATTGCACATATTACTCTTGTGCCCAGACTTCCCACACTTAAAGGAAACCACACCAGTAGGAGCATCTCCCCCAATAGTCCTCTGTCTCTGAGCAACTTTCTGTTTACCTTTACCAGCTAGGGCATCATATGGCTTACCACGATTTTGTTGGTGTTTACCCCTCTTCTCACTGGTAATCTTGTAATGAGCATTATTGTCCTCTTCGTAAATCCTGCAACTATCAACCAAATCAGCAAAGACACAGATTTTCTGATATCCAAGTGCTTTCTTAATCTCTGGGCGCAACCCATTCTCAAACTTAATACACTTTGAAAATTCAACATTTTCCTCAGCGTAATGTGGATAAAACTTAGCCAACTCAGCAAACTTGGCAGCATACTCAACAACTGACAGATTTCCTTGCTTCAGCTCAAGGAACTCAATTTCCTTCTTACCACGAACATCTTCAGGAAAATACATTCTCAAAAACTCCATACGGGACACAACCCAAGTGACATTCTCACCTGCAACTTCCAACTTCTGACAAGTCTCTAGCCACCAGTCATAAGCCTCGACTGCTAGCATATGAGTCCCATAGCGAACCTTCCGCGCTGGAGTGCAATCCATCACATAGAAGATTCTCTCTATCTCCTTCAACCACTCCAATGCTCCATCAGGATCATACTTTCCCTTGAACGTAGGTGGATTCTCTCTCTGCAAAGTCGCCAAGCTACGAGATCCAGCATTCCCGTCAGCATTCGGTTGATTTTCCATCGCATGAGCCATTGCTTCTAAAGCAGCAGCAAGTGCAGCATCATTCCTTCCAGCCATCTTAACTTCTCACTACAACATAAACAACAATTAAAACTCAAATAACAATACTCGACTATTAGACAACTAAGACTCGACGACAAGGTCGGACCAACCTTTTGCTCTGATACCAACTTTGTAACACTCCAATCCTACCCCGACAAATTATATAAATAAATCAGAGTTATAAAATTCAATCATGCAAATGAATCGGGACATCACAAATTCTTCTATAAAAAATCCATTGCATTCATCATCGATATATAACACTTTTTAAAACATCGGGTGAACCATCAACATAACATCTTTAATCAAATAATTCAACATTTACGCAGCGGAATTCTTAATAACATCTCTAACAAAAAAACAGCAACTTCGAAACATCACATATTTAATAATAATCAATTTAAAGTTCAACAACTGAAAATCAATAATCAAAAACAGAAAGCGTTCATCCCCCCGAGTGTTACATATCAGAGCAATAACACTGACTCGAACTATTGAAAGAATACAACCTTCACTCTCGATTACCTGCATGTTACCAACACAAGGGCAACATTCAAACAGAAGGGGTGAGATATCTAACAATATAATAAAGCGCATGATAATTAATATATTAAATTAGATCAATAACATCACCACTTCTCATCTCATAATCAATAATAATTACAACACATATACACATTCATCAACATCAAAATACACTTCACTATGCAATCATATAATGCGACTCAATACTATGCAAATGCATGTGGTACCATTGGAGCAGAACTCCCATATGAAAAATTTTCCAATTAATAGAGGCATCAATAAGGCATAGCTTTCATCTCAAAATTCGCCAATACAGGCCATCTCAACGAGCATAAGCTCCATCTCAAAAATGCAATGTATGCGACACAACCATGAATGTAATAACAACACCCAAGTTAACAACATCTCAAATCATCTCAAAAACATCTCAATTAACATCTCAAAATAACAACATCTCATATCATCAAAATAATTTATTAAACATCATTTATTTATTATAAATCATCAAACATCATTTATTTATTATAAATCATCAACATAACATCATGAATAACTTCTCACTAACAAATCAGTTGTACATTAATTCCATAGTAAATCAATACTGCTATTCTGCAACTCAAACGTCATCACCGTCACTATTCCTATTGTTATAGTTCAAACAGCAGCTTCTAAGCATCTAACTTCCACATTCTGTACGAAAACAACGTAAAGTTCAGCACAACGTCTGACCAACACAACCTCTAACATCACAACCTCTAACCAACACAACTTCTAATAACACAGCTTCTAATAACACAACTTCTGACCAACAACTTCTGACAACACAACTTCTGACAACACAACTTCTGACAGCACAACTTCTGACAACACAACTTCTGACAGCATAATTTCTAACCAACTTAACTTCTGACCAACCCAACTTCTGATCAGTACGACTTCTGACCAACTCAACTTCTGACAACATAAATTCTGATGACACAATCTTCTGACAACATAACTTCTAACCAACACAGCTTCTAACATCAAAACTTCTACTTCTTACTAATCTAACGCAACTTCTAACAACATACTTCTAACATCTGAACTTCTACTTTTTTCTAATCTAACGCAACTTCTAACAACATACTTCTAACATCAGAACTGCTACTTTTTTTATTAATCCTACTATTTTAATTCTTAGCCAGATATCAACCTAACTAAGAACAGTATGAAAAATTCTATCTCCAATTTAATTCATTATTCTAATATAGCAACTTCTGATATCCTTCTGGCCTAATTCTGTGTTTTTCATCACTGCAATATTCTGCGTTTTTCATCACTGCAACTCACTACGGAATTCATACCTAAAGCCCTAAAACTTAATATAATCATCACTCATAATTTACCTTATAATTCTACATCAATTAAACAACATCATGACATCAATATTCATCTAAAATTCATCATTTCTCATCATACAACAATCATGTATTTTCAATTCAAGAACAAGACAACAATCATCTCTAACCCCACATACCAATCATCATAAACCCAATTATAGAGTCAGAACCCCACCCTTACCTTGGATTGAAGGTCGCTATACAATTCCGGTTGAATTCTCGTTCTTGCCGTTTTCCACTTTTTCCAGCAGCTTGCACGTTCTCCTCTCGATCCTTATTCTTCTACTGCTTCTTTCTTTCTATTCTATTCCAACAACAATAAAATAACCCTATTATTCTATTATTCCATATTGGGCTTAAAACCAATACACCCCCTTATTACTTCTATTCCTTCAAAACAAGCCCACACCAAATAATATTATAATTCTAATATTATTTCTCCACTTAATAAAATAAATTCAATTAATTATAACACAACTTCACATATATTACAAAAATAATTTAATTAAATAATTAATTAAATTACGGGCGTTACAACTCTCCCCCACTTAGAATATTTTCGTCCTCAAAAATTTACCTCAATCAAACAATTCAGGATAGGAGTCTCGCATCTTGCTCTCCAACTCCCAAGTCATGCTTTCACCAGCAGCTCCTAGCCAAACCACTTTAACAAAGGCAATCTCTTTGCCCCTCAGAGTCTTTATTTCACTATCCGTGATCCGTACAGGCATCATCTCCACTGTAAGATTATCCCGTACTTGCACATCGTCCATATGAATCACATGAGATGGATCTGAAATATACTTCCGAAGTTGCGCACATGAAACACATCATGCAAATTAGAAAGATTAGGAGGTAAAGCCACTCTATAAGCAACATTCCCAACTCTCTCTGAAATCTGATACGGTCCAATAAAACGAGAAGTGAGCTTCTTAGACTTCAATGCTCGCCCAACACCAGTCACAGGTGTAACTCTCAAAAACACATGATCACCAGCTTGAAATTCTAAATCTTTCCTTCGCTTGTCATGATAACTCTTTTGTCTACTTTGTGAAGCTTTCATCTTTTCTCGAATCAACTTCACCTTCTCAGTAGTCTCACGAACAAGTTCAGGTCCAAGTACTACACTTTCACCAAATTCATGCCAACATAATAGAGTTATACATCTTCGACCATACAACGCTTCAAAAGGTGCCATCCCAATACTAGAATGGTAATTGTTGTTATAGGTGAACTCTACCAACGGAAGATAAGTATCCCACGAACCTCCCTGCTCAAGAACACATGCCCTCAGCAAATCTTTTAACGATTGAATCGTCTGTTCAGTCTGACCATCTGTCTGAGGATGATACGTTAAACTCAACCTTAACTTAGAACCCAACGCTTCTTGCAAACTCTTCCAAAAATCAGAAGTAAATCTTAGATCTCTATCTGACACAATTCAAAAAGGAACACCATGCAACTTCACAATCACACTAGTGTAAATCTCAGCCAACTTCGACACTGGAAAACTGATGTTAATAGGAATAAAATGACTTGACTTTGTAAGCCTATCAACAATCACCCAAATCGAATCACGTCCTCTGAAAGTATTAGGCAACCCTGTCACAAAGTCCATTGAAATTCTATCCCATTTCCTTTCTGGAACTTCCAACAGTTGCATCAACCCTGCAGGCTTCCGATGTTCAACTTTCGACTTCTGACAAGTCAAACATGCATACATAAAACGAGCCACATCACTCTTCATCCCAGGCCACCAAAACAAACCTTTCAAATCTTGATACATCTTTGTAGCTCCTGGATGAATAATCAACTTGCTTATATGGCTCTCTTCAAGTATCACTTTCTTTATCTCAGCATCATCAGGAATACAAATCTGGTTACGAAATCTCAACACACCTTGCGCATCTAGCTTAAAGTCATTATTCTCAGACTGGTCAATCCCAACCATCAAATCTACCAGTTTCACATCCAACTTCTGAGCTTCTCTGATACTCTCTAAAAATTCATTATTAATCTTCAACATACCCAACATAACACTTTGCGGAGTAACCTCGCAAACTAAGCTCATATCTCTGAACTGCTCAATTAATTCCAACTCTTTAATCATCATTGCTGACATATGTAAAGTCTTTCGACTCAACGCATCAGCTACCACATTTGCTTTTCCAGGATGATAATTCAAGCTGAAATCATAATCCTTTAGCAATTCTAACCATCTTCGTTGCCTCATATTCAACTCCTTCTGATCAAATAGATACTTTAAGCTCTTATGGTCACTAAACACTTCAAATCTAGAACCATAAAGATAATGCCTCCAAATCTTCAATGCAAAAACAACAACAGCAAGCTCTAAATCATGCGTAGGATAGTTCTTCTCATGAGTCCTCAACTGCCTTGACGCATAAGAAACTACCTTACCATTCTGCATAAGCACACCTCCTAAATCCATCTTAGAAGCATCACAATACACCACAAAAGGCTCTCCTGGATTAGGAAACGTCAAAATCGGAGCAGACGTCAACCTCTTCTTCAATTCCATAAAACTTTCTTCGCATTGAACATCCCTTACAAACGCTTTACCTTTACAAGTCAACTTAGTCAACGGAAGTGACAACTTAGAAAACCCTTCGATAAACCTTCTATAATAACCAGCTAATCCCAAGAAGCTTCTAATCTCAGTAGCTGACTTCGGAGTTTCCCATTGCAACACAGTATCAATCTTCGATGGATCTACAACAATGCCACTACCTAAAATCACATGACCAAGAAAACTAACCTCTTTTAACTAGAATTCACACTTGGACAACTTTGCATACAACTTCTTCTCTTTCAAAATCTGCAATACTACTCTTAAATGTTCAGCATGCTCTTCTTCTGATTAGAGTAAATCAAAATATCATCAATGAACACCACTACGAACCGATCCAAATAAGTATGAAAGATATGATTCATATATTCCATGAATACTCCCGGCGCATTAGTAACACTGAAAGGCATCACCGAATACTCGTAATGTCCATAACGCGTTCTGAAATCCGTCTTCTAAATATCTTCATCCTTCACTTTAATTTGATGGTAACCCGACCTCAGATTAATCTTACTAAACACACGAGCATCCACCAATTGATCCATTAAGTCATCTATTCTTGGAAGCGGATACTTATTCTTAATTGTCACCTTGTTCAACTGTCTATAATAACCACAAAGCCTCATACTTCCATCTTTCTTCTTCACTAA
Organism: Vicia faba; assembly: GCA_948472305.1. Classification (NCBI taxonomy): domain Eukaryota; kingdom Viridiplantae; phylum Streptophyta; class Magnoliopsida; order Fabales; family Fabaceae; genus Vicia; species Vicia faba. Next base: position 1,312,775,547 of record OX451740.1, on the reverse strand, counting down.
CAACACTGAAGCACCCCACGACGATACACTTGGTCTTACAAAATTCTTCTCAAGTAACTCTTATAATTGCTTCTTCAACTCTGACAACTCAGATGCAGACATCCTGTATGGTGCCATAGACACAGGTCTGGTACCAGGTACAAGATCAATTGCAAATTTAACTTCCCTCTCCGGCGGTACATCAGGAATCTTGTCAGGGAAAACTTCAGGAAATTCACATACCACCTACAATTCCTCAATTATAGCTTGAGTATCTACAGATAGCGACACCATCAACGAAAACATCTGTACTTCCTCTTGCATCAACTTACTCAACTGTCTAGCAGACAACATACCATCTTCTTTTTCAGGAGTAGAAAACTTCACCGAATTGTCATAACAGTTAATATGAACACATTTATGCTCTAACCAGTTCATACCCAAAATCACATCCAAACCTCTTAACGGTAAACAAACCAATTCAACAACAAAGTCTCTGTCGAAGATCGACAAGGGACACTTAGCACACACAAAAGAAGTAGTCACCGACCCCTTGGCTGGAGTATCGACGACCATTTCTCCATTCAAGGAAGATAACATAAGACCCAATCTTTCAACACAATCAGCAGCAATAAAACAATGTGTAGCACCAGTATCAATAATAGTAATTAAAGGAGTAATATTAATGAAACATGTACCTCTAATAAGTCTGTCCTCAGCAGCTGTCTGATCCTCAACCAACGCAAACACTTTACCACTTGAATGAGCCCTCTTCGGTTTCGGACACTGACTATCATTGTGCCCTTCTTCTCTATAGTTGAAACAAACCACATCTTTACACTCACACTTAGATACAACATGTCCGTTCTTACCATAACGGAAACACCTCTTCACTTCAGTATTGCACACATTACTCTTCTGCCCATACTTCCCACACTTAAAGCAAACCACACCAGTAGGAGCATCTCCCCCAATAGTCCTCTGTCTCTGAGTAACTTTCTGTTTACCTTTACCAGCTAGGGCATCATATGGCTTACCACGATTCTGTTGGTGCTTACCCCTCTTCTCACTGGTAATCTTGTAATGAGCATTATTGTCCTCTTTGTAAATCCTGCAACTATCAACCAAATCAGCAAAGACACAGATTTTCTGATATCCAAGTGCTTTCTTAATCTCTGGGCGCAACCTATTCTCAAACTTAATACACTTTGAAAATTCAACATTTTCCTCAGCGTAATGTGGATAAAACTTAGCCAACTCAGCAAACTTGGCAGCATACTCAACAAATGACAAATTTCCTTGCTTCAGCTCAAGGAACTCAATTTCCTTCTTACCACGAACATCTTCAGGAAAATACTTTCTCAAAAACTCCCTACGGGACACAACCCAAGTGACATTCTCACCTGCAACTTCCAACTTCTGACAAGTCTCTAGCCACCAGTCATCAGCCTCGACTGCTAGCATATGAGTCCCATAGCGAACCTTCTGCGCTGGAGTGCAGTCCATCACACAGAAGATTCTCTCTATCTCCTTCAACCACTCCAATGCTCCATCAGGATCATACTTTCCCTTGAACGTAGGTGGATTCTCTCTCTGGAAAGTCGCCAAGCTACGAGATCCAGCAACTTCGAAACATCACATATTTAATAATAATCAATTTAAAGTTCAACAACTGAAAATCAATAATCAAAAACAGAAAGCGTTCATCCCCCCGAGTGTTACATATCAGAGCAATAACACTGACTCGAACTATTGAAAGAATACAACCTTCACTCTCGATTACCTGCATGTTACCAACATAAGGGCAACATTCAAACAGAAGGGGTGAGATATCTAACAATATAATAAAGCGCATGATAATTAATATATTAAATTAGATCAATAACATCACCACTTCTCATCTCATAATCAATAATAATTACAATGCATATATACATTCATCAACATCAAAATACACTTCTCTATGCAATCATATAATGCGACTCAATACTATGCAAATGCATGTGGTACCATTGGAGCAGAACTCCCATCTCAAAAATTTGCCAATTAATAGAGGCATCAACAAGGCATAACCTTCATCTCGAAATTCGCCAATACAGGCCATTTCAACGAGCATAAGCTCCATCTCAAAAATGCAATGTATGCGACACAACCATGAATGTAATAACAACACCCAAGTTAACAACATCTCAAATCATCTCAAAAACATCTCAATTAACATCTCAAAAGCATCTCAAATGCATCTCAACGTCTCGTCATCAACATCTCATATCATCAAAATAATTTATTAAACATCATTTATTTATTATAAATCATCAAACATCATTTATTTATTATAAATCATCAACAGAACATCATGAATAACTTCTCACTAACAACTCAGTTGTACATTAATTCCACAGTAAATCAATACTGCTATTCTGTATCTCAAACGTCATCACTGTCACTATTCCTATTGTTATAGTTCAAACAGCAGCTTCTAAGCATCTAACTTCCATATTCGGTACGAAAACAACGTAAAGGCCAACACAACTTCTGACCAACACAACCTCTAACATCACAACCTCTAACCAACACAACTTCTAATAACATAACTTCTAATAGCACAACTTCTGACCAACACAACTTCTGACAGCACAACTTCTGACATCATAACTTCTGACAGAACAACTTCTGACAATACAACTTCTGACAGCACAATTTCTGACCAACTCAACTTCTGACCAACCCAACTTCTGATCAGTACAACTTCTGACCAACTCAACTTCTGACAACGCAACTTCTGATGACACAATATTCTAACAACATAACTTCTAACCAACACAGCTTCTAACATCAGAACTTCTACCTCTTACTAATATAACGCAACTTCTAACAACATACTTCTAACATCTGAACTTCTGCTTTTTGCTAATCTAACGCAACTTCTAACAACATACTTCTAACATCAGAACTGCTACTTTTTTTTTATTAATCCTACTATTTTAATTCTTAGCCTGATATCAACCTAACTAAGAACAGTATGACAAATTCTATCTCTAATTTAATTCATTATTCTAATACAACAACTTCTGATATCCTTCTAGCCTAATTCTGCGTTTTTCATCACTGCAATATTCTGCGTTTTCATCACTGAAACTCACTACGGAATTCATACCTAAAGCCTTAAAACTTAATATAATCACGGATAATCATCACTCATAATTTACCTTATAATTCTACATCAATTAAACAACATCATGACATCAATATTCGTCTAAAATTCATCAATTCTCATCATACAACAATCATGTATTTTCAATTCAAGAACAAGACAAAAATCATCTCTAACCCCACATACCAATCATCATAAACCCAATTATAGAGCCATAACCCCACCCTTACCTTGGATTGAAGGTCGCTCTACAATTCCGATTGAGTTCTCGTTCTTGCCGTTTTCCACTTTTTCCAGCATCTTGCACGTTCTCCTCTCAATCCTTATTCTTCTACTGCTTCTTTCTTTCTATTCTATTCCAACAACAATAAAATAACCCTATTATTCTATTATTCCATATTGGGCTTAAAACCAATACACCCCTTATTAATTCTATTCCTTCAAAACAAGCCCACACCAAATAATATTATAATTCTAATATTATTTCTCCACTTAATAAAATAAATTCAATTAATTATAACACAACTTCACAAATATTCCAAAAATAATTTAATTAAATAATTAATTAAATTACGGGCATTACACCCACCACAAACACATTTCAAACAAAGCAATTTCAAAAGTGATCTAGCAAGCAATTAAGAGCCCATAGATAACTATGGATGAAAAGGGTGCTAACACCTTCCCTTTTCATGATCTACCCCCCGAACTCAAGAAAATATCTCAAAGGTCTTTCCTGTTCTTTTCACCCTTTCCTTATTGGATAAAAGAAAAGTATGTGGCGACTCTTGTTATCCGCAAAAATTGTGATAAAAATGCAAAACAACCAAAGTCAGTTCTCCCACCGTATCACAGAACTAGCGACTATGTTGGGGACTTACTTAAAAGTAGGGTTACCTTAGAGCTAGATCACCTTTAAATGCTTTCATTGTTTGACTTGCTTGCTTTACATTATGGGTCCTTGTTTGGGTTTGTATTGATCCTCTACCCAGATCGGGGAACATTATTAGGTAAGTAGCAATAAATCATTGAGACTGTGCAGGGTATATCGACATGGTTAAAGTGATGGCTATGTTAGTGTGACACATTTGTTGGTACTGGTAGCCCTTGAGTCTAGTCAGGGAGAATACGGGGCCGCTGTGTGGTGTCATGAAGCACTAACTGACCTTAGAACCTTTAATTGAACAACTTGGCCATTAGGAAATAGTGAGATAGTCGACTTTGGTACAGTCCGAAGTTGGTTGATACTCGATACTACGCTTATTTAGATTGGACTTTCGGGATATTTCGGTCGCCAATAAAGAGGCTTGCGCTGAAACAATGCCCGATGAAGAAAGATCAGTGATATTGAGATTCCCTAGAACCTGATTACTTTGTAGGACAGATTGAACCAACTAAACTTCTAGAGGGTACTTACCTATAAACCCATTGCAAGCTTAAACCTAAGGACTTATTTGATTTGCTTGTATATGTGTATATGTACATAACATCATGACATCATACCATAGCATTTTCAATAACCATTTCAAGGGTCTCAAGGGTCTGTGATGCAAAGTTATATTGAACCAAGATGTCTATCAAGGGGAAAGAGGATTTATTTTCCTCTAACCAAATACTGTCAAAAGCCAAAACGCGATAACTTGAGTCAAGGGTTATGACCCACTCGACATGGTGAGCTTGATTCTTGTGGAAGGACAATTAACGATACGAAATTCTCCAATCAAAGCTATGATCAAAGTTCAACTTCTGACATTTTATTGTGTTTACCCCGCAAGATCCTTGAAAACATTGCATTTTACGTATCATGCATGTCATTACGTAACAGGTATTCTCAAGACAGGTTTCTCATTTTTCTCGCTATTTATTTCAGTAAGAAAATGGATCTAGAGAAAATAGTTAAAGATCTCCAAGCTCAGAACGCCCAGTTCCAACAGGTGCTCCTGAACTTAGCCAAGGGGCAGGAAGACCTGAAAGCACTCTTCACCAAAGGGAGTAAGAAGGAGACTAAGAAGAAGGTTGTCATCCTCAATATAGGAAGAAGGTTCAAGGGGCCTGCCCAACTAGCTCAAAAAGAAGATGCTTCTTCTGAGGAAGAAGACAATTAAGAAGAGGAAGCTAGAAGCACTAGAGCTAGGGATAACCAAGATGTTGTACCCCAAAATTTGCCCTCCCATAATCTCCAAAGTTTTGACAAGCAGCACCTCAAATGGTTCAAAGCCTACTCAAGGGCTACACAGTCAAACATCCTCACAAGCCAGTCAAATTAGGGTTTTGGTTCCTTCAAGGAAGTTGAGGTTTTCAAGGGCTCAATCAAGTCCCATATGCTCGTATACATTGTCAAGCACCTACATGTCAAGTTTCAAGCCTCACAAGGTCAAGTTGCACAGTCAAAAGCCCTAATTGCTCCACAGTCAACTGTAGGGGCAAAATGGTCATTTGGCAGTCAAAAGTCAAAATTTTTAGTCAACATCTTATTTTGAAGCCACAATCATCATTTGGTCAAGTCTTGACCATGATTTCACAAGAATGGCTCAAAAATCATCAAGGTGTCAAAAGTTTCTATTTTTGGACAACTGAAAAGTCAACTGTAACTTGACCAAGGCATAACTTTTTCATGGTTCATCAGAAAAATCCCATCCAATGCTCATTTGGAAGGGGAGGACATTTCCTACAACTCATCTTCACATTCCAAGTCCAAGAAATTCTCTCACAAAAAGTTATCAATTTCAACATTATAGGTCATTTTTAAAAGTCAACAAAAAGGAATTTTAAGTCAAAGACCATAACTTGAGATTGGTAACTCAAAATGACATGGGACCAAAGGCATTGGTTAGAGGACTTCAAGACCTTTCCAAAATGTCCAAGAACATGTTCATATGATCAAAATTGAGCAAGATATGCATTGGAGAAGTTGGGAAATTTTTGTGAAATGGCCAAAATCAACTATCCTTGAAACTTCAATTTTTGACAAAAGGGCCCACTTTTTTCCACTTGGTTCAGCCTTTTCATGCCACCCACGTGTCCCATTATTAATTTCAGGATTAAACATTAATTTTTCTATTTTTTATTTAATTTTATTGATTTAATTCATTTTAAATCCATAAAATTCAAATAAAAATCAAAAAAATTAATTCAATGATATCTTGTGGTTTGAATGACCTTGATGAAGCATAATGCACCTACCAAATTCATGTAAGATCCATTTTAAGCATAAAATTCAAATTTTGAACAAAATTGGCAAGTTCCTTTAATGGTGGTTATGGAGAAATCCAAAGTTTAATTGCAATAGTTAAGAGCTCATAATAGTGACTGATTCTCACTCATTACTATATATACAAGCCTTGCAAGCCTCATTCAAAAACGAAAAAGTGCACAAACGGCCAGAGCAAAGTTCAAAATTTGTCAAAAAAAGTGTGAGATCAAAAGGAGTTTTGCAAGCATTTTCAGGCCAAAAGGAGAACGTGACTCTCTTCTTTGCCATACCTTGAAGCTAAAGCAACCCTTGCCACGCCCTAAGGTCCATTATCAAGCACTGTAAGTATTCCCAGGTCCCCTCAAAATCCCATATTATTTTTTCTTACATACTTGTGTGCAGGCTTCAAAGAAGGCTTATCATGCGCCTCACAAATCCAAAGCGCCAAGTGTCTCCAAGTGCAAATCCAATGGCCACAAGGGAAGGAGCATCATGTTCTCAGGTCAACACAGGCACAGGCAATCTCCAAAGTCAAACAAAGCTGGTTTCTTGATGGGTTTCAGATTCCAATCAAAACACCCCAATCTGGCCCAAAACCCCCCTTGGGTTTGCAATTTTTATTTTGTCATTTTTATATTTTGTTTGTCTTATTTTATTTTTTCCCTTTTATTAACTATTAACATAACTAACTATTTTTCATAAAAAATCAAAAAAAGAACTAATATTATTATTATCATTAATTTCATTTTATTTTTGTAAATAAATACTAATAAATTGAATTAATTTTAATTAGGCAACTTTAACTTTTTTCCTTAATAATTAAACAATTTAGAATTAGGTTAACTTTTAATTTTATTTCCTTTTATTTTATTTCATAAAAAAAGACAAAAAAATTCATTTCTTTTCTTAAAAGGGTCAAAACCCTTAAGGCATTCCCGATTAATTTTTATTCGCGCGCATTTATTTTATTTTGATTATTATGTAACTGCTTCAAGAATGTAATAGTAATTAGGTTTATTGCTTTCTTTACCTTCCGCACTTTATCAAAACGGGTCTTTGTTTTTTGGCGATGTATAGACCCGCGCCCTGTAATAGTTAGAATTTACATTTCTGCAATTTACTTTCCGCACCCCTAACTGTTAAATGCATGAAAGAATGTATGTAAATAAAACCAATCCGTAGCTCACAAAATAACATGTACAAGATAACATTAACTGAAAAACAACACACAAGCACATGCCACTCCTAGGGTACGCCTCACTGGTTGCCTCGAACGTGGTCATCAAGTATAGGACGTCTTAGAGGTCGCCCTTTGTCTAAAGATCCAGTTGCCTTGAAACGGTTGCCTCGGATAAAAGGATCTAGGACATTAGGGTTACTTCTAAGATGTCCTACCATTGCTTCGGTGACCACACTGTCCCTTAATTGAATTGACCCGAACACCTCCAACGATGGCGCTACCTATCTCTCAATGGTGGGATAGCACTATCTAAAGGACTCTTACACAGCTTAATTCCTTAGAGTAGGTAGATTCTCTTAAGTACTTGCTCTCTTCAAACAAAACAAAACAACTTTTCACACCTCACACTTTCTAAAAGATTTCAAACAAATTTTTCACACACTCTTGAGGACTGATACAAGAGTTACTTAGAAATTTTTCAAACGAAACATTTTCAAAACCCACACACACTTGAAAAGCAAACATTTTTGAAAACATAAGAGCAAGTACCTAAGAGCCCGTGGATAACCACGGATAGAAAGGGTGCTAACACCTTCCCTTTCTATAAATCTACCTCCCGAATCGAGAAACATTCTCGAATAAGGAATTTTGCTGTGCTTTTGTCCTTTCCATATTGGAGAATATAAAAGACGGTGGCGACTCTTGCTTACCGCGACATTTTGCGAAACCAGCTTAAAAACAGTCAGTTCTATTTCCACCGATCACAGAACTGGCGACTCTGCTGGGGATAATGTAAAAGTGAGGTGCACCTTAGGATTAGATCATACTTATGTTTTCAATTGCTTTGCTTTGATTGCTTTATATTTGTGGGCTTTGCATCGGAGTTTCATAGATCCTAACCCGGATCTGGGGATACCCTTTTAGGTAGCATAAGATGTGAGGGACCTGTCCGGCGTAGACCGACACAGGTGAAGCAGTGGCTACATTGGTGTGGCACTTTGGTCTGTATCGATATCCCTTGTGTTGTAACAAGGAGAATATGGGTCTTCTGAGGAGTCATTAAGCACCAACCGACCTTAGAACCCTAATGTGACCCAACTTGGCCATAGAACAGTAGCAGTATGCTACACCCATTGAGGCTAAACTCTCGCGATGGTTCTGGCCGCAAGAAAAGATTACGACGCTGGAGTTATGACCGATTGAGGGTAGTCAGTGATATTGGGATCCTCTAGAACCCGGTTACTTTTGATAGGACAGGTTTGAGCCCACCAACTTCAAGAGGGTAGTACCCCAAACTTCATGTTGGCCTGAACTCTAAGGGTTGTCTTGTGTGACTTGTGTGCCTTCATACTTGACTACTTGCACACTTGTTATCTAACAACACGAGTTCCTTGCAGGTTTTGTTTACAATCCTCAATTGGGACTCATTACAGGGCCTACTTACATCACTCCATGCATAGCATAACATCATACCATTGCATACATCTTGCATAAAAACTAATCCATTTCAAGGATCTCAAGGGCTTGTGATGCAGGTCATGATGAATCAAAGTGTCTAGCAAAGGGCAAAGGGGATTTATTTTCCTCTAGCCGAGGTTGTCAGGGGCTATGACCCACTCGATATGGTTAGCCTTGACTCTTGAAGAAGGACTCTCAGCAACATGAAGTTCCTTCAATCAAGCTACCCAAATTCAAATTCTAATAAGTTTCTCTGTTTACCCCGCGAGATCCTTGAAAACATTGCATGCATACATACATATCATTGCATTACAGGTACCCTTTGTACAGGTCACTTACCTTCTTTGCTGTTTATTTCAGCAATGGCTTCCCAACAAGACAACCGGGACCTTCATATTCAAGAGACTCAGTTCGGGGAAATCCTCCTAAATCTATCCAAGGGGCAGGAAGAGCTGAGAACACTCCTCATGGGGACTTTGGTCAGGAACAATCCTGAAGACGATAAGGACGAACGGATGAAACGTCTACAAGCTGAGGTGGATACAATGAGAACCCAGATGCTGGGGCAAATGGCTCTTATCCAAGACTTATCTCAAAGACAAGGGGAGCTCAGGTTTCTCATCAACCAACTGCTTCAGGATAACCAACTGGGGCAAACATCTAAGGTTGAAGAGCAAGCCATCATTCAACCACATGTGGTGCAAGAAGACAAGGGAAAAGCTCCTCGGTTTGCTTTAGGGTCCCAAGCCCAGCATCAACCTCACCAGCGTCAACAGGGTAATCGACGTAAGCGAAATACGTCTGGAAGACATTTCTCGGAGACTGGTATACCATCATCACTGATACTGAGACGCTTGTTGGAGGTCAAGCTGATTGCTTTAAAAGATCCTCCTAAGAATCTCAACATAACCTCCCTGAAGTACAACCCTGATGAAAGGTGTGCCTACCATTCTGACAGTCCTGGACATGACACTGACGACTATTGGAGCTTGAGGAACAAGATCCAGGACTTGATCGACGGAAGGGTGCTGGAGTTCATGCCGGGTGGCAAAATGAAAATATTCTGCTGAGAATCTTCCATCTGAGATGACTAGTGCAAACTAAGAAGCTTTTGTTCATTCGAATGTTCAAGTTGCATTTTTCTTTGATTGTTCAAACATTTGTTAATGTCAAACTCTTTTACGTTATCAATGCATCGCATATGTCTGTTTTGAATCAATATATTTGCATTCGCTATATTCAAACTGCTTTCATTTTTTGATGTCAACTCTCAATTAATAATTCTAAGCCTCTTGAGGGAGGATGACGAAAACGATACCACAATCTACAGTATGCTTTTGAACAAACCCCGCTGATGAGCTACATGCCTTATTTCAATTCCTAAACACTGGAGTTATAAGGAAGATAATCCCTCGTCAACCCCTTTGAGACAAAGAAGTAGGAGTTTTTCTTTTCGAAAATTAAAACCCTTAATCATAACCTGGGGAAGGGTAGTTCTCTCAGTTGATCCAGGTGCACAGCGAATAGCATCAAAAGAAGTCCTTCCAAAACAAAAGACAGTGATGGTTCCGAATGATCATAAAGACAGGCAGTCATCATTTCTCAAAATAAAAGCCCAACAAGTCAAAACCTATGAAGGAGACTTACAAAAACTGGGGCATCCCGCTGACTGTAATCACAAAAGAAACAGTTCAGGCTAAAAACAGGGATAACGAAATCAAAAAAAAGAGGTCTCACAAACCCTCAACAAAAAGAAATGACTTCCTATTCAAAATAAATTGTCAACATTCGAACCATCATCGGAACATCATAGCAAAGACTCAAACAAGGTCTGACGCACGATCAACTGAGTTTAGGTTTGAAGAACATCACGAAGAGCGGGTGGGTACAGATAAATTTGAGCCTTTATCCTTTGTTTCTTAAACCGTGAACCAGGCCACGTTATAACCCTCAAAAGTCCTAGCTGAAGCATGGGTTAGTTCGAAAGCATACTGTTACCAAAGGTATCCTGACTCCTTAAGGCTTGCGGTAAAATAACGAGTTGACATCACAGTTCAAAAAAAAAATTCACTTGTTTTTATGAAAAAAATGCATTTTCAAAAAAGACATAAACTTTGCATTTTTAATATAACATTGCTTGCATATGACTATTTGTTTGAACAACATAGAAGTTCGCACGACGAATGTCTAATGAACAAAAGCACCTCCAATCAAGGGGGCATGGCATGATCATTGTCCATTATTTGGGGCAGTTAAGTCAAGATTCGGAGAATCTCTCAAAAGGCCAACCAACTTGGGGCAAATCTCCATCTGGTTCACTTGGGGCATTGGACGATCAAACGAAGATGTTCTGGTAGTAGGGCAACGCAACACTACTAACAGTGGCACCTCCCTACATCCTGAGAGCATTGACGTAGTCGAAAAATACTGCACATAATCAAAGACCCGCTAGGTTGACACACCTAGGCAAAAATAAGGGCTTCCCGGCGAACCAAAAGGGTTCGGGCAAAAATAAGGGATGAAAATGAAAAATCTGTACACCCGGCAAGTCGAAAACCTGAAAAGGCGGCTTGGGCAAAAAGGGGTATCCCGGTGGACTGAAAACCCGAAAGGGCGGTCCAGGTAAAATTTAGGGATCAAAGCGTACGACTATGTCCCGTCACCTTGTCACTTGCCTACCAGAAGAAGATTTGTCAACCGGCAGTCATCAAGCACCTCCACAGGTACCTTCTCCTGCAGAAACAGGGGCAATAATGAGTTGTCCAAGCGATCTAGTTGCTCTGTCAACCAAGGTACCAAGGTAGGTTCGGCTGAAGAACATAACCAAGAGGCCTCCACTCCCCGGGAGTAAAACAGGTTTCAGCAATGCTCTCCCCAAGTAGAGTTGGTCTCTCATTAACCCCGAAGAGGCATAGTATCCCTAGCAAGTCAGCAACGCTCTCCCCAAGCAGAGTTAGGCTACTGTCAGCCTTAAGGAAGTTGGGTATCCCCAGAAAATCTCAACATTCCCCAGCGGAGTATACAGATGTTCCCAAGCAAGCATCCTCGGCAGTCTTAATGTAAGATTGTTCCCCGGCGGAATACAGACATCCAGTGGAGCCACTTCCCCCAGTATAGTTCAAAAGTTTCCCCGGGATAGTTGAATCAATTTCCCCAGTAGATTCTGGAAGCTTATCCCCAGTAGATTCTGGAAGCTTGTCCCCTGCAGAGCACGAACGCGTCTCCCGAGCTTTATTCAAAGGTTATTCTCCACCAGAGCGTATAACTGGGTTATCCTCAACTAATTGCCACGGAAATATCGTCCTCAACGAAGTTCTTCCTATCCCCAGCGGAGTTCATCAAATTTCTCAACATAGCTTCTCAATGGAATCCCCAACGAAGTTATCACCAAATCTCAGCGAAGTATCTCTTCTCACAGAGTAATCCCCCGCAGAGTAATCTCTTTAACAAGTTTATTCCCCAATGGAGTCATCTTCTCCTACCGGTTTATTCTTGTAATCACCATCCCCAGCGGAAACGAAGAACTCTGTTCTTCAACATCAGCCCAGGATTCAACTTCCCGGCATGCGTCAAGGATTTACTTTCCCAGACGAAGATACATTCATAAACATCACATCATGATACATGCATATGAGCATCATGTCATACAATCTCGTTTATGTCGAGAACATCATTGCTTGATCCATATCATGCATTGCATACGACTGACCTTTACCTTTCAGGAAGGATACAGTTAAATAATCAGCTACGTCAAAGTAGACAAATACAGTCAAAAGAGACCAATCCAGTCAAAAAAGACAAATCTAGTCAAAGAAGACAAGTCCAGTTAAATCCCAAAGGTTTTTCTGATGCTCATCTAGTTAAAGAAGACAGGTCCAGTTAAATTACTTCCTAAAGTCAAAGAAGACAACCCGTCGTTATAGACACCCGTCATTATAGACAACCCGTCATTGAAGACAACTCGTCATTGAAGATAACTCGTCATTGAAGACAACCCGTCAGTATAGACACCCGTCATTGAAGACACCTCGTCATGGAAGACAAATCGTCATTTAAGATAACCTCGTCATTAAAGACATCTCGTCATTGAAGACAACTCGTCCTTGAAGACAACTCGTCATTATAGACAACCCGTCATTGAAGACAACTCGTCATTGAAGACAACTCGTCATTGAAGACAACCCGTCAGTATAGACACCCGTCATTGAAGACACCTCGTCATTGAAGACAACTCGTCATTTAAGACAACCTCGTCATTGAAGACATCTCGTCATTGAAGACAACTCGTCATTGAAGACAACCCGTCAGTATAGACACCCGTCATTGAAGACACCTCGTCATTGAAGACAACTCGTCATTTAAGACAACCTCGTCATTGAAGACATCTCGTCATTGAAGACAACTCGTCATTGAAGACAACCCGTCAGTATAGACACCCGTCATTGAAGACACCTCGTCATTTAAGACAACCTCGTCATTGAAGACAACTCGTCATTGAAGACAACCCATCAGTATAGACACCCGTCATTGAAGACACCTCGTCATTTAAGACAACCTTGTCATTGAAGACATCTCGTCATTGAAGACAACTCGTCATGGAAGACAACCCGTCAGTATAGATACCCGTCATTGAAGACACCTCGTCGTTGAAGACAACTCGTCATTGAAGACAACTCGTCATTGAAGACAACCCGTCCATGAAGATAACCCGTCCAAAGAGACAACTCATCAAGAAAGACAAAACCTCCTCTGGTTCAGTTAAATCCCAAAGATTTTTCTGAGATAACCTGTCAGTAGAGACAACCCATCAACCTTTTGAAGTTCCAGATTCGATACCTGTATCTAGCCAGGGCATGTCTGTGAGCGACTGAGTGAAGATCGACCCCTGTAACAGGCCAGATAATTGTCTTTCTTTCTCAGGTACACAAGTTCTCGCTAAGGAATCTCTTACGCGATCGACACCTAGATGGCATCTATAAGCCCATCCTCCCATTACAGTTCCAAATGGCATCTATAAGCCCATTCCCGACAAGGTTCTGTCACATTTCCAGATGGCATCTATAAGCCCATCCTCCTATCCATCATCTCTCCAAATGGCATCTGTAAGCCCATTCCCCCTATCACACTGCTGATACTCTGCTATGTGAGTGCAAATTTCTGGGCACTCTAGTGTTCAATCATCTTCCACCCTCGGATCACGAAAGGCACACAAGCCAATCTACATCCTCAGGTCTAAGAAGATTGAACAGGGGAAACTGTTGTACCCCAAAATTTTCCCTCCCATAATCTCCAAAGTTTTGACAAGCATCACCTCAAATGGTTCAAAGCCTACTCAAGGGCTACACAGTCAAACATCCTCACAAGCCAGTCAAATTAGGGTTTTGGTTCCTTCAAGGAAGTTGAGGTTTTCAAGGGCTCAATCAAGTCCCATATGCTCATATACATTGTCAAGCACCTACATGTCAAGTTTCAAGGCTCACAAGGTCAAGTTGCACAGTCAAAAGCCCTAATTGCTCCACAGTCAACTGTAGGGGCAAAATGGTCATTTGGCAGTCAAAAGTCAAAATTTTTGGTCAACATCTTATTTTGAAGCCACAATCATCATTTGGTCAAGTCTTGACCATGATTTCACAAGAATGGCTCAAAAATCATCAAGGTGTCAAAAGTTTCTATTTTTGGACAGTTGAAAAGTCAACTGTAACTTGACCAAGGCATAACTTTTTCATGGTTCATCAGAAAAATCCCATCCAATGCTCATTTTGAAGGGGAGGACATTTCCTACAACTCATCTTCACATTCCAAGTCCAAGAAATGCTCTCATAAAAAGTTATCAATTTCAACATTATAGGTCATTTTTAAAAGTCAACAAAAAGGCATTTTAAGTCAAAGACCATAACTTGAGATTGGTAACTCAAAATGACATGGGACCAAAGGCATTGGTTAGAGGACTTCAAGACCTTTCCAAAATGTCCAAGAACATGTTCATATGATCAAAATTGAGCAAGATATGCATTGGAGAAGTTGGGAAATTTTTGTGAAATGGCCAAAGTCAACTATCCTTGAAACTTCAATTTTTGACAAAAGGGCCCACTTTTTTCCACTTGGTTCAGCCTTGTCATGCCACCCACGTGTCCCATGATTAATTTCAGGATTAAACATTAATTTTTCTATTTTGTATTTAATTTTATTGATTTATTCATTTTAAATCCATAAAATTCAAATAAAATCAAAAAAATTAATTCAATGATATCTTGTGGTTTGAATGACCTTGATGAAGCATAATGCACCTACCAAATTCGTGTAAGGTCCATTTTAAGCATAAAATTCAAATTTTGAACAAAATTGGCAAGTTCCTTTAATGGTGGTTATGGAGAAATCCAAAGTTTAATTGCAATGGTTAAGAGCTCATAATAGTGACTGATTCTCACTCATTACTATATATACAAGCCTTGCAAGCCTCATTCAAAAACGAAAAAGTGCACAAACGGCCAGAGCAAAGTTCAAAATTTGTCAAAAAAAGTGTGAGATCAAAAGGAGTTTTGCAAGCATTTTCAGGCCAAAAGGAGAACGTGACTCTCTTCTTTGCCATACCCTGAAGCTAAAGCAACCCTTTCCACGTCCTAAGGTCCATTATCAAGCACTGTAAGTATTCCCAGGTCCCCTCAAAATCCCATATTATTTTTTCTTACATACTTGTGTGCAGGCTTCAAAGAAGGCTTATCATGCGCCTCACAAATCCAAAGCGCCAAGTGTCTCCAAGTGCAAATCCAATGGCCACAAGGGAAGGACCATCATGTTCTCAGGTCAACACGGGCACAGGCAATCTCCAAAGTCAAACAAAGCTGGTTTCTTGATGGGTTTCAGATTCCAATCAAAACACCCCAATCTGGTCCAAAACCCCCCTTGGGTTTGCAATTTTTATTTTGTCATTTTTATATTTTGTTTGTCTTATTTTATTTTTTCCCTTTTATTAACTATTAACATAACTAACTATTTTTCATAAAAAATCAAAAAAAGAACTAATATTATTATTATCATTAATTTCATTTTATTTTTGTAAATAAATACTAATAAATTGAATTAATTTTAATTAGGCAACTTTAACTTTTTTCCTTAATAATTAAACAATTTAGAATTAGGTTAACTTTTAATTTTATTTCCTTTTATTTTATTTCATAAAAAAAGACAAAAAAATTCATTTCTTTTCTTAAAAGGGTCAAAACCCTTAAGGCATTCCCGATTAATTTTTATTCGCGCGCATTTATTTTATTTTGATTATTATGTAACTGCTTCAAGAATGTAATAGTAATTAGGTTTATTGCTTTCTTTACCTTCCGCACTTTATCAAAACGGGTCTTTGTTTTTTGGCGATGTATAGACCCGCGCCTTGTAATAGTTAGAATTTACATTTCAGCAATTTACTTTCCGCACCCCTAACTGTTAAATGCATGAAAGAATGTATGTAAATAAAACCAATCCGTAGCTCACAAAATAACATGTACAAGATAACATTAACTGAAAAACAACACACAAGCACATGCCACTCCTAGGGTACGCCTCACTGGTTGCCTTGAACGTTGTCATCAAGTATAGGACGTCTTAGAGGTCGCCCTTTGTCTAAAGATCCAGTTGCCTCGAAACGGTTGCCTCAGATAAAAGGATCTAGGACATTAGGGTTACTTCTAAGATGTCCTACCATTGCTTCGGTGACCACACTGTCCCTTAATCGAATTGACCCGAACACCTCCAACGATGGCGCTACCTATCTCTCAATGGTGGGATAGCACTATCTAAAGGACTCTTACATAGCTTAATTCCTTAGAGTAGGTAGATTCTCTTAAGTACTTGCTCTCTTCAAACAAAACAAAACAACTTTTCACACCTCACACTTTCTAAAAGATTTCAAACAAATTTTTCATACACTCTTGAGGATTGATACAAGAGTTACTTAGAAATTTTTCAAACGAAACTTTTTCAAAACCCACACACACTTGAAAAGCAAACATTTTTGAAAACATAAGAGCAAGTACCTAAGAGCCCGTGGATAACCACGGATAGAAAGGGTGCTAACACCTTCCCTTTCTATAAATCTACCTCCCGAACCGAGAAACATTCTCGAATAAGTAATTTTGCTGTGCTTTTGTCCTTTCCATATTGGAGAACATAAAAGACGGTGGCGACTCTTGCTTACCGCGACATTTCGTGAAACCAACTTAAAAACAGTCAGTTCTATTTCCACCGATCACACAAGCTACTGAGGACGAAGACTATTCTGAGGAGCAGTATCCATCGGCGGATGAAAAATACAAACAGCTTAAAGACCGACTTAAGGCTGTGGAAATCAAAGTAGTACCTGGTCTAGACTTTGGAGATTTAGGTTGGTCTCTGGGGTAGTCATTCCCCCCAAATTCAAGATCCCTATCTTTCCCAAGTATGACGGGGAATCTTGTCCTAAGATGCATCTGAGATCTTATGTCCGCAAGATTCAGCCACACACCACTGATCAGAAGTTATGGGTTCACTTTTTCCAAGAAAGCTTATCTGGAACGCAGTTAGAGTGGTTCTATCAACTTGAGAGGACTAATATACACACATGGGAAGATCTAGCTGCTACTTTCTACAAGCAGTACCAATACAATGCTGATCTTGCACCAACTCGTGTGCAGTTGCAGAATATGACTATGGGCTCAAATGAAGGCTTTAAAGAGTACGTGCAAAAGTGGAGAGACCTGGCCGGCATGGTGCAACCACCCTTAATTAATAGGGAGTTGCTTGATATATTTTTGGAAACTTTGACGGGACCTTTCTTCAATCACATAATCGTAAGCTCTTCGGTCGGGTTCACCGAGCTGATTCTAACTAGGGAACGAGTTGAAAATGGAATTAGAAGCAGAAAAATCTAGGTGGTTGCGTCTTCAAGTACTGAAAATAAGATGTACATTGGAAAGTAAGAGTCCAATGTTGTATATGGCCAAGAGGAACATGCTAGTGGTAACCACAACCAATCTGTGTGAGTTGTACTAATCTCTAATCATACGCTTGTGCAACAACATCAACAGGGGAATCAGCGTAAGGAGGTCGCACCTAAGGGACAATTCACCAAAATCAACATGTCACTAGCTCAAGCATTATAGCACATGTTAAAGGCAAAGCTAATTACGTTAAAGGCTCCTCTGTGGAATCCCAATACATCTGCTCCTAGTTACCATCCCAATGAAAGGTGTGCATACCATTCCGATAGTCTTGGACATGATACAAATGGCTGCTGGGCTCTGAAGAACAAAATTCAAGATATGATTGACGCTAAGGAGATTGATTTCGGCCCTCCGGAGACTCCCAACGTGATCACTGCTCCCATGCCAAATCATTGAGAGCGTCCGGTTCGATTTTGAATTTATAATTGTAATTTCTTTTGTTTGTTCGAACACTTATCTATTATGTCAAACTTTGTTTCATTAATGAATTGCATATGTTTGTCTTGAATTAATCCATTCATTTTCACTATATTTAAACTGTGCTTTTTTATTCTCTTTTTGTGATATTCAACTCTCATTAAAAGTTATAAGCCTTTAGAGGGAGGATGACGAAAAAAATTCCATAATCTCATACAATATGCTTTTGGACAGACCTTGCTGACGATGTACAGGCGTTATTTCAATTCCTAAACAGTGGAGTTATAAGGAAGATAATCCCTAGTCAACCCCTTTGAGCCAAAGAAGTAGGAATTTTCTTTTTCGCACAAATTGAAACCTTTAATCATAACTCGGGGCAGGGTAGTTTTTCAGCTAATTCAAATGCGCGTTCATTCACAAGCTTTCACTTCGTACACAACGAGTGACATCAAAAACATCCTTCTGAATTAAAAGACGACAATGGTTCCCCGTAAAATAGGCAGTCATTATATCTCAAAAGAAAAATCCCACGAAGGAGACTTAAGAAAAACGGAGGCATCCTGCTGACTGTAGTCTCAAAACAAAAAAAGTCAGGCAAAAATTAGGGATAATAAATCAAAAGAGGTCGCTACAAATCCTCAACAACAGAAAAATGTTGCAAACATGACTGCCTTCTCAAATAAACTTCCAATATATGAACCATCACCAAGATATCATTCCAGATTCTATTGGGAGATAAACGCGCAATTAACTGAGTCTAGGACTGGAGAACATCGTGGAGAACGGGTTGGGTACCTATAAACTTTAAGCCTTATCCTTTGTTTCTTAAACCATGAACCAGACCATGCTACAACCCCTTAAAAGTCTTAATTGAAGCATGGGTTAGTTCAAAAGCATACTATTACAAAAGGTATCCTGACTCCTGTAAGGCTTACGGTAAATCCTGAGTCGAATTCATATTCTTAGAAAATTCTTTTATTTGCTAAAAATGCATTTTCAAAATGTTAAGACAGACATAAACTTTGCATTATTTGAATACTTGTTTTTGCATATAGCTAATTGTTTGACAACGAATAAATTCGCACAACAAATATCCAATGAACAGAAATTTTCTCAAATGAACATAATCGCTTAAAATCCAATGGCAAACCCTCCATAGTCAAGGGACATGACATGTTATTTCCCGACTCACCTGTGGCAGTCAAGTAAAAATTCCAAGAAATCTCTCATAAAGTCCTGAATAGCCAGGGGCAGGTCTCCATCGGAATCAGTTAGGGCATTGAATGTGAATTCTAGTAAAGGATCATGTATAAAGAAGCAAACATTTTCTGGCAGTGCTAAAACACTTACAGTGACCAATCCCCACAAAGTCCCTTTCATAAGGTGATCCCCAGTGAAGTCGCCAGAGCCACCTCTACAAGGCTATCCCCGACAAGCGCAGAAGCATCTTTAAACAAAAGTGGGGCATCCTCTAGCCGATGACATAGTCAAACTCACCAGCAGATACAGGAGTTTATCTTCTCCTAACGAACACACACATCATGCCATTTCCCAAACGGATGGAAATTGCTGGCAGTTTATCATCTTCTAGATACAATGCACATACAATCTAAATACAGATTTATTCTGACATTCACTCCAGACTCTCCTGCAGATACAATTAAGATACGATCCAAATATAATGTCATTCTAATACTCATTAAATACATCCTCAGATAAAATCAAGGTTTGGATTTATTCTGACATTCCCCAATCGAGTTTGGTCTTCCAAAACTGGAAAAGAAACCTTGTAAAAATTCTTCCCCAGACGAATTCATTTCCCTACTAAGATCGTCAGAATATTCTCCTCAATAGGGTTTATTTCTCCAACAAACTACAAATTTCCCAACACAAGTATTTTCTCAGGCTATTACAAATCAACAGATAAAACCCCTTTGTCCCCAGCGAAATCGTTACTATCCCCAGAAAGTTGCTGCAAAGCATGGAATTCGATCAAATACTAGTTAACTTTTATTCTCCCCAGTCAAGTTTTCCCATTAGAGTAACATACAACCAAAATTCCTAAACTCAAATCCCCAAACAGAAATCAGCACATCCCCAGCGAAGTTTCTTCAAACAAATAAACAGGGATCCCCAGTGGAAGTATTCTAAACAAAGCTGAGGATATAGACTCTTCATCTCTAGCAGTAGTCCGGGAGTTAGTCTCCCAAAACTCCCCAGCAGTAGTCAGAAATTTATTTTCTTAGACAAAGATACACTTCAACCACATTTCACATTTCATACATCATAATATATGCATATGAAACACATATAGCATTCTCATTCATTCTGAGAGCATCATTACGCAATACATTACATACATCATGCCCTTGCATGAAACTAACTTTATCTTTTCAGGTCGATTTCCGAACAGGTAGATCTCTTCAACAGTCTATCATTTGTCAAATACAATCAACCAAAGATTCTCTTCTAGATAATGTCCAGATACGATCCAGAGACAGATGACATTCTGACACTTATTCCAGATTCTCTTCTAGATACAGTCCAGATACGATCCAAAGACAGATGACTTTCTGACACTTATTCCAAATTCTCTTCTAGATACAATCCAGATATGACCCAAAGGCAGATGAAATTCTGATACTTATTCCAGATTCTCTTCTAGATACAGTCCAGATACGATCTAGAGACGAATGACATTCTGACACTTATTTCAAATTCTCTTCTAGAAATGGTTCAGATACGATCTAGAGAAGGGTGACATTATGAAACTTATTCCAGATTCACTCTAGAAATGGTTCAGATACGATCCAGAGACGAATGACATTCTGACACTTATTCCATATTCACTCTAGAAACGGTTCAGATACGATCCACAGACGGATGACATTCTGACACTTATTCCAAATTCACTCTAGAAACGGTTCAAATATGATCCAGAGACGGATAACATTCTAACACTTATTCCAGATTCACTCTAGAAACGGTTCAGATATGATTCACATACGGATGACATTCTGATACTTATTCTAGAAATGGTTCAGATACGATCCAGATGCAAATGTCATTCTGACACTCATCCAGTACATTTCTCAAATACAGTTTAGATACGATCCAGATATCATTCTGACACTCATTCAGTACATTTCTCAAATACAATTCAGATACGATCCAGATGTGGATGTTATTCTGACACTCATTCAGTACAGTTCTCAAACACAATTCAGATACGATCCGGATGTGGGTGTCATTATGACACCCATTCAATACATCTCTCAAAAGTCGTTCAGATACGATCCAGATACAGATGTCATTATTACACCCATTCAATACATATTTCAGATACGAGTTAGATACAATCCAATTATGGATATTATTATGATACTCATTCCACTACATCTTCTGACTTAGATTAAATCGGCCAAAGATTTATTCTGATACTTCTCCCAGTTACCGTCAAGCTTAGACCTAGTCTAATTTCTATCAAGAATCACCTTTTGATGGCATCTATAAGCCCATCTCTGACAAAATCTTTATCACTTCTCCAAATGGCATCTTTAAGCCCATTCCCGACATAATCAACTAACACATAGTCGAGTGCAAATTTCTGGGCACTCTAGTGTTCAATCATCTTTCACCTTCAAGCTACGAACGACGAATCCACAAATCTAACTCTTCAGGTTTAAGAGGATTGAACAGGGGCAGCTGTTGTACCCCAAAATTTTCTCTATCATTTTCTCAATATTTTTCTCATAAGATGTCCATTGGTTCAAGAAGGCACAAGGATGGATCAGCTCAATACACCTTCTCAAGCACTGATGACTCAAAATTAGGGTTTGAGTTTGCACAAGTACAATTGGAATTTTAAGGCCCCATATTACTTTCATGGATCATTTTGGACTCTCAAGATTGCTCATGTCAAGTTTTAAGCTTTGAATCACATTTTTGCTCAGTCAATTGATCAATTGACCTAAAATTAACTATATTAGGCAAAACATCAAATGTGGTTAATTTACAGTCAAACTTCATAATTTTTTATCCATATCATCATTTTGAACTCATATATGTCAATTGGTAAAGTTTGGATCATAATTCCTCAAGAAATTTGATCAGATTACCAAGAGGGCAAAATGGTCAAAATTAGGATTTTGATTGGGAAGGCTCAATTTTTTACTTTTGACCAAATATAAGACTTATTGGTTTGAGACATGATATAAATGATTAAAATGCATAATATTGACCTAATGGCATGGTTCAAAACACTTCTCAAGATCAATTGATTGATAATTGAAATCTAGTCAACTGATGAAAAAGTCAACTGTACACTAAAAAGTCAAACTTTGACTTTTTGATCAAAATCAAGTTTCAAAAATCACATTTCATCAAGACATGTCAAAATGTGAATATTGTTCATCAAGAAATAAAAAAAAGTCAAATTTATCTTTGAAAAGTCAAAATTCTAAGACTTAGAAATTTTTCGTAAGTGTTGGAAAGTTAACCTTTTTTCATGACTTTGTGTCAAATTTTCACCATGATTCAAGATGATTCAAGGAAAACTTCCAACATAAAAGTTGTAGATCTCAATGTTATCTAAAACATTGTAGGACAAAAATGTTTCTATAAATGCTTGGATTTTGAGTTTATAAGTTCATGAAGTCATGACATTTTCATTTAACACTTAGAGAAATTTTCAACAGACTTTGGTCAGGATTTTATCCCAACTTCTTGGCATTTTTTCACATAGTTACAAGATGATTTTGTCAAAATGGACAACATGAAAGTTATAGAGGGTGTTTCAAGCTTTCCAAAATATCCAAGAGCATGAATTTATCATACTTGAGCTAGAAGATTCAAGGGCATGAAGTTGGGCATCCATTCTTGAATTGGAAGTCATTTTATTGAAGAACACATAACAAAACCCTTATGATATGCTGCATAATATTGTGTTGCAGGCCTCCTTGATTGCAAATCTCATCATATTTTAATGTTTACACCCACTCTTGAGCTATTACCCAAGTTTTTAAGCCTTTGTCCAAAAGATCTTTCCATTTATGGCATAAAGTTACCATTGCAATTCTTGAAAAGCAAACTTTTTGATACAAATTTGTATTGAGCCCATACTTTGTTTGCTTCTGATTTTGCTCCACCATAAATCATGGAAAACAGCCCCTCTGAACCAACAACTTTGGTACTTCATCTTGGTATTATGGAGTACTTGACATAGTTTGATCTTTGCAATCCAACCAAACCATAACATGCTGTCTTGCAAACCTAATAAGCTCATATACACAAACCTCTTGCCTATAAATAGAAGAAGCATTTGCAAGAGAAAGAGGTAAGAAAAAATAGAGAGAAAAGCCAGAAGTTTTATTGATAAACCCTCAAAATATCATATTCACAAAAGCTATAACATTCCACAAAGCTTCCACTCTTAAGTTTTGAAGTCCAAACCTTTGAACCTCTCATACCTTGCAAAGCTATGGCCAAACAAACTATCAAAATACTCCACATACATCATATATAAGTTTGTTCAAACTCAAGAACAAGCTTCTGTAACACCTCTATTTCCCCCAAGTTCAAGAACAATCAAGGCAGGAACTCAAGCTTAAAGCATAAATTCCAGATTCAAGGTAAGTCTTCTTGACTTTAACCCTTCATTTCAAGCATCATTAATGATTCATATTTGAAGATAAAATGTAGTAACCATTGCACTTGAAGATAACATTTTGCTTGTCTTCCATCCTTGTCAATTATATGTTAAGAACTGACATGTACAGACCATAAAAAATGCTGGAGTGAAAAAATTACAGTATGAGTCAACACATACCTATATGAGTCGACACATCTTAGTGGAAAAACAGGCTATGAGTCGACACAAAGCCTCATGAGTCGACACATACTGCTATAACAGGCACAAAATAGAAAGAAAAAAGGCACATGAGTCGACACAAAACACGTATCTGTCGACACAAATAAGGAATTAGTTGACATACGCCATTATGAATCGACTCATACTAAGTTGATTTGGTATTATAAGGGCAATGGAAGGTTATGTGTCGATGCATATAAGCATGTGTTGACACATAATGTTAAAGAATTGTTTTTTTCTCTCTTTTATACTATTTTTACATATTTCACATATTTTCTTCATAGCTATTCAACATGGTTGTAATATTTAAGCTTCTATTTCATCCCTATTTGTAAATTGTACCTCCATTCCCTATTGATGTAATAGCATAGGATTTTAATTTCCGCAAATTTATATAATTGTTAGTAATTAGGGTGTGTATGGCAAGATAAAATCAATGCTTAGAAAAACCTAATCCAAGATAAACTCATACATGAAAAATAAACACTAGCACAATTGCACCTCTAGGGTTAACTCCACTTGTTACCTTGAGAAAATGGTCATGTTATGCATGTGAGACATCTTAGCATAAACAAACAAAATACAAGATCAAAGTCCCTCGATGACGCTGTGAATGTTTCTTTACAAATGATCTGTATCCCTTAAGAAAAATGCTAAGATATCTCGTAACATTACATCTTATGACTATACGATGACCCGCGCCCGTCCCTTCACATCCAAAGATAAGGCTTCTTACCAATCAAATGATAAGATAGCAATGTCAAAGGAGGAGGAAAAGAATTAAAGACTTTTTAGTAGGTAGAACATTCTTAGTTGCTTGCTCATAATCCATCTTCAAAATAAACAACTTTTCAAACACACCAAACACTTTCTAAAACATGAAATATTTTCAAAAGTCCAACACTTTGTATGCATTCTTATAGAGACGAGAATCATTACAAAGTTTGCTTAAACGAAGGCGCTTTTCAAAAATACTTTCAAAACCCACCACAAACACATTTCAAAAAAGCAATTTCAAAAGTGATCTAGCAAGCAACGAAGAGCCCATAGATAACTATGGATGAAAAGGATGCTAACACCTTCCCTTTTCCTAATCTACCCCCCGAACTTAAGAAAATATCTCAAAGTTCTTTCCTGTTCTTTTCACTCTTTCCTTATTGGATAAAAGAAAAGTCGGTGGCGACTCTTGCTATCTGCAACAATTGCGATAAAAACGCAAAACAACCAAAGTCAGTTCTCCCACCGTATCACACAAACATACTCGATAAATGTTGCAAGAAGAGTATACACCCCACAAGCAACCTCGTGAGGCAACGGGGATAAGATGAATTCCCCGAGCAGTTTCACGAGTTTCACGGGGATGAGATGAATTCTTCGAGCAGTTTCACGAGTTCCGCAGGGATAAGATAAATTCCCGAGCAGTTTCACGAGTTCCGCGGGGAATGGGATGAATTCCCCGAGAATTTTCATGAGTTCTACGAGGAACAGGTAAATTTCACGGGCCATTTCGCAAATATCACGAAGATATGTATGAATATCCCGAGTAAAATTCCCCTGGGTCGTGTATCCCGTCAAAGATTATCGAAAAAGCCAATCGTAAATGACAATAATTACTGGAAAAAATTTACTTGATTGAAGTCAGTGAGCAGTCTGCGGCGGAGGTTGCGACGTTGCTTGCAGTTGAAGGAGGAGATAGAAGACAATGGAAAACTAAAAGCGATAGGGAGAAAGGAGAGAGCGATAGTTGGAAATGTTGAAAATGAACCCTAAGGCACTATTTATAGAGTTGGCACGAAAGACGAAACGTCGCGTCGAACATCACGCCAACCACCCTTCTCCTCGCCATCTACACAGACATG
Source organism: Vicia faba (assembly GCA_948472305.1). Taxonomy (NCBI): domain Eukaryota; kingdom Viridiplantae; phylum Streptophyta; class Magnoliopsida; order Fabales; family Fabaceae; genus Vicia; species Vicia faba. The sequence continues at coordinate 1,312,749,463 of OX451740.1, read as the reverse complement.
GTTATAATGACCCCTATTCCCTAGGCCATCATTTTATCCCAAAGGCCACACCACGTGTCTACATCCTGCGGACTTTAGTCTCCCCGTGAGTCGAGGAGCAGATAATCTTTCTCCGTGCGCGAAGTTCAATCTCTATTCAAATAGTCGCGACTGAAAGCTATACCACATAGCTTACGAGGTAGACATACTCCGTACTCCGTCTCCCGGGCAACTCAAGGAACAATTGAAATGTTCTTTGTGAAGCAAGTTCCAACCTCTTCTCGAGTGGCCACACGTAAAAATGACCCCATCCTTTGATGCGGTGAAAAACCCCAACTAAGTTGTGCTCGCCATACGGAGAAATTGGTTTTAAGTCATAACTCCTTTTCTGTCAGGAGCAACGATTTGGGGGGTTTCTGTTTTGAACTGGGCCTGCACTTGACCAAACCATACAAGGCCCAATCCAACTACGCTACATGAGAAGCCCCGCAGGAAGAGTCTGCCCTCGACCATGTAAGGTAGTAACTCCACTCTTCTGGTCGACTTGGTTTTGACCTACGAGGATAACCCATGAATGGCGAGGAGAACCAATAATGCTCGAGAGTTTCTCACGAACATCGTCCACTCTTCTCGTCGACCAAGACAAGTCCTCCAGGAACAACCTCACGACTGACGAGGAGGGTCAACGACGGTCAGAAGGACCTCGCGAGCATCATCCTCGTAGGACTGACACACAACATCTCTGAATATCACGGAGTCCTCTTGACCCCGAAAAGACCACATTCATATGCTCCTGATAGTTCGGAGAAATTCATCCAGATTGGGGACCACGTGCTGGCCCCCACTTCACATGTAGGACCTGACAATCTCCATTTTCGGGCCTGCTTGCTCAGTCCAGCAGTGGGGATCTTGGCCCAGCGCTGAGAGCTATAAATACCCTCTCACTTGAGAGGATCAAGTATTTCAATCACTGACCCATATTCTCATACTCGCTTGCATTTGCTCTAAACCTCACTTTGGCATCAAAATATCTTGGAGATATTTCCCACTTCACATCCAACTGCTACTCGACTTGAAGCTTATATGCTTTGACAATCTCTTCTAATCAGGTACGAAAGAGAAATTTTTTTTCACAACAATAAATTGAATTAATTTTAAAGAAAAAGGTTGACCGGCATATGTGAACGGATATGGCATATGGCTAAAAGAAAAACAAAAGCGTGAGATCTATTTTGCTCGAAAAATCACACATCCATAAATATATAATAAATTAAAGTTTTCTTTTCCGTTGAAAAAGTTTTGCAATTTTATTACCAAAAATTCTTCACAATGGAGCTAAAGATGCATCGAGAGGTAGGGGTGATTCGTTTATAAGTGGAAAAGTGAATGCAACCGAGTCAAACAGTGACAGCTTCATAGCATTTAAGTTCAGTCTTACTCTTTTCATATACTTATCTATCATACATACTCTTCAACAGTACTTCTCAACTACGCTCATTCCTCATTCAATTTCCAAATGTCCCTACAGAATTCTTGCCAGGTTCTGTTTTTGTTGTTCAATCTAATCAATACCTCTTTCTGTTTTCTGTGCTTCTCTGTTTAATTTCAATGCAGCCCTTTCTTACTTTCTCTGTCTTCACAAGTAAAAAACCTTTAACCCATTCCTTTCACTTTTGCTCAGATTCTTGTTTTCTATAAATTCTGTTCAGGGAATTAATAACCTTGTCTGAGGTTTTTTGAGAACCACGTCATCGCTTCTTGTTGCTTTTCTCCCTTTAAAAGCTTTCTCTTGTAAAGCCACAAGCACAACAAAACAATAGAGACAGTCACTTTCTGGGTGAAGCAAGCTGTTTTGTTTTGATTTAAGAAACCAAAAATGGACGTAAGCTTATATTTCAACGAACCTTTTATTTTTCTTAAGTTATACTAGTTGTTAAAGTTGATGAAAAATGATTCAAGTTGTTTTTTATTGTTAGGAATATTGGAAGAGAAGTGGTCAAATACCAGCTTTCGGAAACTGGGATATTGCGAACGAGTTGCCAATAACTCAATACTTTGAGAATGCAAGACAAGCTGGTTTGATTCGTTACAGTTCTTCATCTGGTGAGAGCGGTTCTTACCTGCACGGAGAACAAGATCTGTATGCAGTTGATTCCAAGAAACCAGTTGAAAAGGTAACAAGATCTTGTTTAATTGTATTTTGTAGTACATTTTTGTTTGGTTCAGATAAGAACAAGATATGTGATGTAGAAAGAAAGAGTGCGTGATGTTGTTTGTGTTTTAATATCCGTAGGACACGAGGATTAGAGAAACTAGAATGAGAAAAGATGGCAAAGTGTATGATGTAACAGAATATTCAATGAAGCAGACAATGAACAAGAAGAAGATATTAGATGTAAAGGACATCGTTTGCAAGGCTTCTTTACCGACAAGAAATCCGAAACCAGTAGATGAAGATCTTTACAAAATTTCTCCTCAACTTCTTCGCAAAACCAAACGGGTTCGTTGCATTTTGTATTTTACTACACTAAATGTTGTGATTTGATTCATTATTTTGACTTGATTATTTATTGTTTGAGCAGAAGAAAATGTTGGGTTTCATTTCCAAGTGCCTCGTGCCTACTGCCTGTGTTTCATGACCAATTAATTAGGTTGCCGACATACGTCAAGCAAGTTTTTTATTTTTTTGTTTTGTTCTTTTGTTAATTAAGCTGATGGCTATGTTTGGCTTGTTTTCATCTTCACTCAATGGTGAATGACTTTTTTGTATGATGAGGATGAATGAATGAATTTATATACTAGCTAGTTATTGCTTGCATACCATGAGTTTGTTTGGATTCTATATTTAAAAGAGGAATTCTAATACAGTATACAAATACATCATTATTAATGACTATTAAAATTAAATTAACTGATGTTCCAAGTGGTCCGTAGGTCTAAAGAAGAAGGTTCAAATATATCCTAAGTTGCACTATTCATTCAACATACAAAGGAACAAGTGATTTTGGCTACTAGTGCTATATATAAACTCAACGATGTGACATTTTAAATATTATCCCCTTCTGTTCTAATTGGAGAAATGGGCTCAATTGTAGTGACTTCTCCTTCTGTTCCAAATCTTATAAATCCACTTAATCCAACTATCGACCAGAGCACATTTCAAGTCTTTGAGATTTTTTAGTATTCTCATTAACTATTACTAGGTTAAACCTTCAAACAACCTCCCTTGCAACCACTGATCCCTAGATAAAAACCTCCGGCAACTCCAAGACAAGTTGGGCATGCAAGGAGAGATCAAACTGCTCAACAATGTCTACAACTTTATACGACATCATAACTCACATTTCTTGGCCAAAAGATTCATATATATTGAAGAAAACCTGCAATAGGCTTCTTTTAGAGATCACTCCCTTCACAAGGTGACGTCGCACATAATCACGGAGCCACATCACAACCAATTCTCGTCGATACCGTCTCTCCAGAATGGGTAGCTCCTAGATTTCCAGATCGCTTATGCTATCAAAAATGTTGATCTCCTCAACCTAATTTTGGAGGAAAAGGCCGTAGCCATACTGCATTGGGAGGACTTCATTCGCATGAATCACCACCACATGTCATTCCTGAAAGGAAGACAATCACGAGGACGAGAGACACGTTCCTAACCGAATAAGGAACTCGCTCTCCAAGTGTATCCTCGACAGTCAGACCCCGAAGTCCCTCGAAAAACCCCCCAAAGTTAAATAAGGAACTCGCTCCACAAGCGTATCCTCGACAACCTAATCCTGAAGTCCTTGTGAAACAACCGGCTGAAAATCATCAAACAATGAAGTCGCCATCGAACGTCTTTTATCCCACATTTATGGAAAGGTAAACATCGAGAAAACCTGAGAAGGGAGAAGTCACGGTCTTGCGACCGAGAGATCGGGTAAGGGAGTCTGTTACGCGAGGGGAAGGTATTAGCACCCCACACGCCCGTAGTACTCTATGGTATCCACTCTTGTTGTCTATCTTATGGGTGTGCTTAATCTATGCTTACTGTTTACTATACTACTGAAGGGAGAATGCATGCAAAAGAAATGAGAAAAGAATGTAGGGAAAATGAAAAGTTGTGGTCGCCTGAGCCCTACCCCAATGCCTACGTATCCTTTTTGAGGAATCAGAGCTACCGTAGTTCGGCTCATATGTTTTTGTTTGTTTTGTGTTTTTTATGGACAATGTTAATTCCGCCTTCTGCCGCAGCTCGACCTTTGGAGACTTATGCATTGGCACAGAAGTAAACTAATCATGTCCTTACCTGAAAAGGGTTTTAGAGAAAAGGTGCTTGAGCGCACAAAATTGTTTGAATTGGTTTGTATTTTTGTTACCTTGAAAAAGGGTTTAACTACGATTAACATGTTTTTGATTTGCTAAAAAGAGAAGTTTTTGTTTTGAATGCAAGGATGCAAGAAGGGGAAGAAAAGAGTCTAAGGGAGACTAGCCTATTTCTAACCTAATGTTATCATACAATGGTAGTCCTATGTCAAGGATGAAGGGGAAGTTTCTACCTACTGTTAGCATGTATGGTTTACAACCTAAGGCCTAACTTGCGTCCGAACGGAGCGAGGGCATCCTAAGGGAACATGGTATGTACAAGGATAAAGCAAGCAAGCCAGCAAAAAAGCACACCTAAAGAGATCCTGCCTAGGTTAGCATGTCGAAGAAAAGTCTAAAAAAACTATCCTATAGGGAGCATGCAATGAGAGCGAAGTCGTGATCTCAATTGCTAAATTGAGTGACTCATCGATCGATAAGAAAGTAAACAAACACAAGCACAACACATATAGCAAATGAAGTGCGGAATGTCTGCTACAAGTCTTTAAACAGTGACTTCGAGCACACGCTCTTTATTTCCTACTTCTCATGGTATCTAGAAAGAAATAGAGTGCGAAAATGGGGAATAAAATGAAGGTCACGGTGATACCGAACGGAGAAGGTCCGTTGCCTCTTCAAAACCACACAAGCAATAAGAAATCTCTACAGAAGTGGCTCCGCACGAGTGATCAAAAATTAATCTCCAAGCATTTCCCATCGCGGAAGTTACATCAATATCCTATCGTAAAATCTAGGCTAAAAATGGCAACAAAAATGATTACCAAACATAAAATCAATAATAGAATATTGGCAAAATACTCATTTTGGTCCCTTAACTATACCCTTGGGTTCACATTGGTCCCTTAACTTTTTTTCGTGTCATTTTGGTCCCTTAACTTTCAAAATGTTTCATTTTAGTCCTTTTTGTCTAATTAGCTACGAATTTAGCGGCTGATTTCAAAGTTTTTCCGTCTAATTAGCTACGAATTTAGACAAAAAGGACTAAAATGAAACTTTTTGAAAGTTAAGGGACCAAAATGACACAAAAAAAAGTTAAGGGACCAATATGAACCCAAGGGTATAGTTAAGGCACCAAAATGAGTATTTTGCCTAGAATATTCTAATAAAATTCTAAAGAGAATCTAAAAATATTTCCTAAAATATTCTACTATTTTTTAGGTTATTTTGTCATAACAAAAACATAAAAAAACTACAAAGTTCCTAAATCTTAATATGAAAATATGAGTTCAAGGGGGGTGAAAACTGGAAACAGGGGTATGCTACAAGCAGAGTGCTAGGCCCATCAGAATGAAGTCCATGAAGTTTTTTTGAATCAAAGCTTTAAAATTCCAAAAAAAAAAACTCCATTGGGCTTAGGAGGGAGGTACAGTCCAGATATATCATTTTATATTCCTTTTTTTTTACTGCATTATATACATATTGTGATCGGTGGGAATACAACTGACTGTTTTGGAATGCTGGTTCGCGTTTTGCGTTTGTTTTCGCGAAATGTCGCGGTAAGCAAGAGTCGTCACCGTCTTTTATTTTATCGAACAAGGAAAGGACAAAAGCACAGAAAAATTCTTTTTTGAGATATTTCTCGGGTTCGGGAGGTAGATTATAGAAAGGGAAAGTGTTAGCACCCTTTCTATCCGTGGTTATCCACGGGCTCTTAAGTACTTGCTCATTGTGTTTTCAAAAGTTTGCTTTTCTTTGTGTTTGTGGGTTTGAAAAGAGTTTTTGTTTTGAAGAGAGTGTAGGTGCAAAAAGTTTTGTTTTGTTTTAAAAGGAGCAAGTACTTAAGAACCATCTACCTACTCGAAAAAGGAATTAAACTGTGCTAATGTCCTTTAGACAATGCTATCCCAATATTGAGGAGTAGGTAGCATCGTCGTTGGAGTTTTTGGGTCAATTCGATTAAGGGACATGTGGTCACTAAAGCAACGTTAGGATGCCTTAGCGGTAATCCTAATGTATTAGATCATTTTTCCGAGGCAACCGTTTCGAGGCAACTATGATCTTTGGACAAGAGGGCGACCTCTAAAACTTCCTATACTCAATGACCACGTTCGAGGCAACCAAGTGAGGTGTACTCTAAGAGTGCGCATGTGCGAGTGTATTGTTTTTCAGTTATTTATCTTTGTACATGTTATGGGTGATCTATTGTTGATTTTAAATTAAAATTGATCTTGTCATGCATTGCCTAGTTATCAAACATCTAACAGTTAATATTATACGGAAATTAAATTGCGGAAAATTGAATCTAAGCTATTACAAGGCGTCGGGTATTTACATCGCCAAAAACAAACCCTTTAAAATTAAATTGCGAAAAGTAAATAAAAGCGATAAATAAATAAATAAAATCCTAAGTTAAAAACTATTACATTCTCGAAGCAGTTACAATATTGGAATATGGATCAAAAATAATACGCGCGCGAGAAAATTAAATCGGAGTGTCTTGGGGTTTTGACCCTTTTTTATTAAAGAAAGCATATTTTTGTTATTTTTTGAATTAAAAATTGGTCTAAGTTAATAATTGAATTAATTAATTAAATGAAAATATTTTTGGGTTTTTATTTAATTAAGGAAATAAAATAAGAATGGTTGAAAATATTAAAACCTAATATTCTAATTTGATTTTAATTTATTGCAAAATATATTATTGTTAAACCTATTTAAACTAAATAAATTAATTAATGTTTATTTACAAAAATAAATATTGAAATTAATGGGTTTAATAAAAATATTATTTTTTGTTGTTTCTGATTTTTTTAAGAAAAAAGGTTAATTGGTTAATTAATTAATTAAGATAATAATAATAGTAAAACAAAAATAGGAAAATAATGAAAAGAAAATAAAAAAAAGAACAAACTCAGGGGGTATTGGGCCTGATCTGGGTGTATGATCAACAATTTTTGAGGCCCATTAGCGCTCCAGCCCGTTTGACCTTTGTGATTCCCTGCGTGCTTGTTGACCAGGGAGTATGGTGGATACTCAATTCTGGCTTTTGGATCTTGGTCTGAAGCCACTTGGCACGTTGATCTCTGCAAGCGCATGGTGGATTCCATCTTTGACGTTGCACAAGATTGCCTGAAAACAAAATTTATCAAAGTTTTAGGGGACCTGGGATTCGAACCCAGGTCCCAAGGGGTTTTGCCATAGCGTGCTTACCACCTCATCCATGCTGATTCTTTGTTATTGGAATAGAAAAAAAATATTATATTCAAAACAATTAATTATGCCCTGAAAAATAAAAAACGCGCTAATAATTTAAACAAGCCAATGACGCTAAGCCACATAATCGTCTTCCCCAACGCATCCCTGGTTCGTTTACCTGCGGATTTTTATCCGCAGGAAGATTCGTAGGGTATTTCAAAAATCTCCCTCAGGCCATATAAACGAAACCTAAGAGTACCAATGCGTTCGTCTCTTCCTCCTGGTTGTCCCTATACCCATCATTAGCATTGATTTTGCCTGTATCAAAAAGGCCTAAAAAACAAGAACAAGAACCCTAGGTTCGGGCATCATGATACAGGTTCTAAAAATAAAATTGAATAATGCCAAAACGTTCTAAATCAAACAACAAACACAAATATGCCAAGATTTTAAAGAAAAGATGCAAGAATTGGAGATTTGGATTCCATGCTCAGAGCTTGGTTCGTGATGACTTACAATGCAATTGATGGCGTCTAAAGGGATAGTTTTGATTGCTACAGCTTCAGGAGATGTCAGGGAAGAGAGCTATGTCAAGCTTTTGCTTTGTATATAGCTCCAAGATGGATTTCAGATTCCAAGTTTTCAAGCTTTTTTTTCCAAAGTTCTTCTGGCCGTTTCAACAATGCTTTGTGCGTGTTCTTGATCCCTAATGCTTGTGTGAGTGTTATAGAATGAATTTAGGTAAACACTTGGGCCATAATCCATATGCATTAAAGATGGAAGATTTGATTTTGATCACCATTATCAAACTTCCCAAAATAGCTCAAATCTGATTTTTTATGCATGAATAAGCCTTGATACGAATTGATTTGATGAATCATGACAATTGAAAGTTGTACCAATCACAAAGATATTATTTCATCAATTTTTTAGATTTTATTTGATTTAATATTGATTAAAAATGAATTAAATCAATAAAAATTAAATAAAATAGAAAAATAAATGAATGGCCATGAAATCAAATATGGGACACGTGTGTGGCATGACAAGACCATATCAAGTGGAAAAAAGTGGACCCTTTTGTCAAAAATTGGAGTTTTGAGGATGGTTAACTTTTGGCAAATTTGGAAAAATGCCCAACTTCAACAATGCATAACTTCTTCAATTTTGAACATTTGGAGGTGTTCTTGGACTTTTTATAAACCTTGAGATGTCCTATAATCAACCCTTTTGGTATCATCTAATTTTGATGTTCCGTGCTCAAGTTATAAGCTTTGGAAAAAAAGGTGTTTTTGTTGACTTTCAAAAATGACCTATAATGTCCAAATTTGTAACTTTTTGTGAGAGCATTTCTTGATCTTGGGGTGTGAATATGGATTGTAGTAAATTGCATCCTATTCAAAATAAGATTTGGATGGGTCATTTCTCATAAAGTATGAGAAAGTTATGCTTGGTCAAATTTGAGTTGACTTTTCCTTCAAAACCCTAATTTAGCAACTTTTGAATCTTGATGAATCTTGAGCAATCCTTGATGAATCATGATCAACCCTTGATCAAATGATGAATTATCCTTCAAAATGAGAATGTTGACAGAAAATCTTGAGGTTTGACTGTATTTGGGTCATAGTTGACTTTTGCCCTAGCACAGTCGATTTTTGGACTTCTTGAGCAATTGACTGACCAAACTTCCTCTGCAAGGCTTGAAATTTGTCATGGATGAACTTAAGAACATATTAGGACATTGGGGAGCACTTGAGGTCATATGGATGTAAGGACTTTAATGCAACACAAAACCCTAATTTCGAATTGACTACCTTAGGAGATGATTTGACTGTCCAACTCTTGAGCCATCTTGAACAACTTGGAGATGATTCTTGACATGTATTTGAGAAATATGGGAGGGAAAATTTTGGGGTACAACAGTTGACCCTGTTCAATCTTCTTAAACCTGAGGATATAGATTGGCATTTGGGCCTTTTGTGATCCGAAGGTGGAAGATGATTGAACACTAGAGTGCCCAGAAATTTGCACTCGCGTGAAGTAGTATCAGCCTTGTGACGTCGGGAATGGGCTTACATATGCCATTTGGAGATTGATGATGGGATATGGGCTTAAAGATGCCATCCGAAGGAGTGTCGATCGCGTAAGAGATTCCTTAACGAGAGCTTGTATACCTGTTGTTGAGGGAGATTCCGCTGGGGAATGCTGTTCTTTGTCTTAGGAGAAATAGAACTTTAGGAGCTTCGGTCGTCCGTTATTCTACTGGGGAATCATCTATGTCGAATTTTAGGAGCTTCGGTCGTCCGTTATTCTACTGAGGAATCATCTCTGTTGAAGAGGTGATAGTGAACTACTATCTGGTCGCAACCCAGGCTTCATAGTGATAAGACCGACTGCTATCTGGTCGTAATCCAGGCTTTACAGTGACTTACTGGGGAGATGAGATTAAACTTGCTATCCGGTCGTAATCCAGGCTTTGCAATACCTTACTTCTTATCTGGTCAAAATCCAGGCTTCAGAATAAATCAAGTGGTTATCCGGTCGCATCCGGGCTTCAACTTGAATTTAGGGAACACTAATATCCGACCGACTCCGGGCTTCTTAGTAACTGTCCATATAAACTGCTATTTGGTCGGAATCAAAGCTTCACAGTGTCTTGTACCGCTATCTGGTCGTAATCCAGGCTTCACGATGTGTTATACCATTATTTGGTCGAATCCAGGCTTCATGGTGTCGCGTACTGCTATCTGGTCGAATCCAATCTTCACAATACCTCACTTCTTATCTGGTCGAAATCCAGGCTTCAGAATAAATCAAGTGGTTATCCGGTCGCATCCGGGCTTCCCTTTGACTGTTGAGTTTACTAGTATCTGGTCGAATCCGGGCTTCATAGCAACTGGCTGGGTAAACTGTTATTTGGTCGTAATCCAAGCTTCACAGTGTCCCTTAACGCTATTTGGTCGTAATCCAGGCTTCACGATGTATAATACCACTATCTGGTCGAAACCCAGGCTTCGTAGTACTCTTGGTTGCTATCTGGTCGTAATCCAGGCTTCACAATAACTTGCTGAGTTGTTATCCGGTCGTGATCCGGGTTTCACGGCTTGTGTTTATGATATACCACTATCTGGTAGAATCCAGGCTTCATGGTGCTTACTGAGCTGCTATCCGGTCGTAATCCGGGCTTCACGGCTCACTGGGGAATAAACTATTATCCGGTCATTCTCCGGGCTTCATAGATTACTTTTGAGAGATATCACTATCTGGTCGTAATCCAGGCTTCGTGGTAGTCTGATATTGTTATCCGATTGTAATCCGGGCTTCACAATATGCTGTAGAAATCAAGATACTATCCTGGTCGTACCCGGGCTTCATAACTTGAATTTTGATTGTATCTTTCCTGAAAGGTAAAGGTTAGCTGTATGTAATGCATGATATGTATCAGGCAATGATGTTCTCAAAATAAATGAGATTGTATGGTATGATGCGTATATGCATGTAGCATGATGTATGGGCATGTAATGTTTTAGCTGGGGAAAATAAATCCCGGAGCTGTTGGAGAATAAAGTTGAATGCTTCGCTTCCGCCAGGGATGGTGAACGAAGATGGTTGTGAGGAGAAACCTGCAGGAGAAAATAACTCCGTTGAGGAATAAACTGATGAAGATATTACTATGAGGGGAAATATTATGTGGGGGAGGGATATTCTGCTGAAGATTTTAACGATAAACTCTGCTGGGGATTTTAATGATGAACTCCACTGGGGATGGATTACCGTTGCTGGTGATACAGAATCGGTTGAGGATTGATGTCCTGCCCGGGGGGAAAGAAAGAACTTTGCTGGGGATGATCTTTCAGTTGCAACTTGCTGAGGATAGCCCAGTTAGACTCCTGTGGGGATAACCCTCTGAATTTGGCTGGGGGGATTGATTTTGTACTCCACTAGGGGTAAGCTTCCAAAGTCTACTGGGGATGATGATTCAACTCTGTTGGGAAATCTTTTTATATTGCGCTTGGGAAATGACTCCACTGTGGATATTTTGTATTCTTCCGGGGAACATTCTTATATTCTGTTGGGGAATATTAAGACTGCCGGGGATACTCTTGTACTTGCTGGGGAATATCTTTATACTCCGTTGGGGAAGATTAAGACCTTCTGGGTATACCACACCTTCTTGGGGTTGATGGTAGACTAACTCTGCTTGGGGGAGAGTATTGCTGATTTGTTCAACTGTAAGTCCTAGCTGGGAGAGCTACCATTACTGTCTTACTCTGCGGGGAGTGATGGTATCTTGGTCATATTCTTCAGTTGAACCTACCTTGGTGGACAGAGCAACTAGACAGCTCGGACAATTCTTATTGCCCCTGCTTCTGTTATTACCCGTAATTCGTCCTTTGTTTCGCATGTAAATTTTTATGAGCAACAATTAGTGTCAAATGCATATATCAAAAATGAACATTGGACGTTTTTTGCAAAACAAAACAGATAAAGGAAAAACAATTTGAAATTTTTCTGAAAAATGAATTTGTATTGATTTTGAAGTTTGCCTGTAAATAGGCGTTTTTGTACAAGAGGCTGACGTCCTAGTAAGAGAACGCCGCCGAACAAATAGAATTTATACAATTTGTGAAAAGAAAACAAAACAGCTAATATGAATAATCCCACTGGGTTCCAACTCTGCTATTGCCTTTATATCTTCAAGCGTCTCATCACTTTGCTGCTTAGTTGAAGATGAATCTGATTGATTAGTGTCGTCCGAGCTTGATAGTCGATACCGAAGTCTGGATGCAAGGTGATCCAATGAGACATAGTGTTACACTTTAATCCCTAATTTTTGCCTGGACCGCCCTTTCGGGTTTTCAGTCCACCGGGATACCCTTTTTTTGCCCAAGCCGCCTTTTCAGGTTTTCGACTTGCCGAGTGTACAGATTGTTTTTATTTTCATCCCTTATTTTTGCCCGAACCCTTTTGGTTCGCCGGGAAGCCCTTATTTTTGCCTAGTCCAGTCAACCTAGCGGGTCTTTGATTATGCGTAGTATCTTTTTACTATGTCTGCATTGACGGGGTGAGGAAGGTCGTCACCATCCATGGTGGTTAGAATCATAGCTCCTCCTGAGAAAATGTTCTTAACCACAAATGGCCCTTCGTAAGTAGGGGTCCATTTACCCCTGGGATCACCTTGAGGTAGAATAATGCGCTTGATTACTAGTTCCCCAACTTGATACTCTTGTCGTCTGACTTTCTTGTTAAATGCCTTGATCATCCGTTTTTGGTACATCTGACCATGACAAATAGCAGTGAGTCTCTTCTCGTCAATTAGGTTTAGCTGATCAAGCCGGGTCTGCATCCAGTCATCTTCACTCAAACCTGCATCCTTCATTATCCGAAGAGAGGGTATCTGAACTTCAATAGGCAAGAATGCCTCCATACCATATACCAAGGAATAAGGTGTTGCCCCTGTTGAAGTCCGTGTTGAGGTACGGTACCCATGAAGAGCAAACGGTAACATCTCGTGCCAGTCTTTGTATGTCACTGTCATCTTCTGCACAATCTTCTTAATGTTCTTATTAGCCGCTTCAACAACCTCATTCATCTTCGGCCGGTAGGGAGAAGAGTTGTGATGCTGTATCTTGAATTGCTCGCAGAGCTCAGTGATCATCTTGTTGTTAAGATTGGTACCGTTGTCCATAATGATCCTCTCTGGTACACCGTATCGACAGATCAGGTTATGCCAAATGAACCGTGCCACGACGTTCTTGGTTACCGTAGCAAAAGAAGTTGCTTCAACCCACTTCGTAAAGTAATCAATCGCTACCAGGATGAAACGATGCCCGTTGGATGCCGTAGGTCTGATCTCGCCAATCATATCAATGCCCCACATTGCAAAAGGCCAAGGAGCTGTCAAGACATTCAGAGGAACTGGAGGTATGTGCCCCTTATCAGCATAGACTTGACACTTGTGACATGTCCGAGAATGCTGATAACAGTCGGCTTCCATTGTAGACCAGTAATATCCTGCCCGAAAGATTTTCTTTTCCATGGTATGTCCACTGGAATGGGTTCCAAAAGTACCTTCATGTAACTCCGCCATGATCCTTTCTGCTTCATTCTTATCCACGCAACGCAGTAAGGTCGAATCATGGTTACGCTTGTAAAGAAGGCCATTACTGATGAAGAACTTTGCCGCGAACCTCCTCAGAAACTTCTTGTCATTAACAGATGCACCCTCGGGGTACTCTTGAGCTTCAAGATACCTCTTCACCTCATGAAACCAGGGCTTTTCTATTACTTCTTCAGTCTCAAGATCACAACAATGTGCAGGTTCGTCCAATCTTTCAATAATGATCCGGGGAGCCTCGTTGTCCCAATTGACTTTGAACATAGAAGACATTGTAGCTAACGCGCCCGCCAACTGATTCTCCTCTCTAGGGAAGTGTTCAAAGGTTATCTCCTCAAAATGGGGAAGCAATGTCAACACATACTCCTTGTAAGGGATAAGATTTGGGTGTTTCGTATCCAACTCGCCTTTGATTTGATTGATCACGAGAGCGAAATCTCCGAAGACACTCAGAAACTTAATCCTTAGGTCAATTGCTGCTCGAAGACCCATGATGCATGCTTCATACTCCGCCATGTTGTTGGTGCAGTTGAAACATAGTCGGGCGGTAAACGGAGTATGAGAGCCTTTAGGAGATATGATCACAGCGCCAATGCCATTACCCAAAGCGTTCAAAGCTCCATCAAAGTACATAGACCATCGGGATCCCTCCTCAAGTCCTTCATCCGGTCCAGGTGTCTCACAATCAGTCACTACCATGATATTCTCGTCCGGAAATTCAAAGTTCATAGACTGGTAATCATCCACTGCCTGATGTGCCAAATGGTTTGCCAATACACTTCCCTTGATTGCTTTTTGAGTCGTGTACTGGATGTCATACTCAGTCAGGATCATCTACCATCTTGATATTCTTTCGGACAAGGCAGGCTTTTCGAAGATATACTTGATTGGATCCATCTTTGAAATCAACATAGTAGTGTAAGTTAATATATACTGTCTCAGCCGGCGAGCAGCCCATGCCAAATCGCAGCAAGTTTTCTCAAGCAGTGAGTATCGAGTCTCACAGTCGGTAAACTTTTTGCTAAGGTAATAAATAGCATGCTCTTTTCGGCCAGACTCGTCATGCTTCCCCAGCACACATCCCATTGAGTTGTCAAGTACTGTCAAGTATAAGATCAGAGGTCTCCCTTCAACTGGTGGCATTAGAATAGGTGGCTCCTGGAGATACTCTTCGATCCTTTCAAAAGCAGCCTGGAATTCATCGTTCCAACATACCACTTGATCTTTCTTCAGTAACTTGAAGATTGGCTCACAAGTAGCAGTTAGGTGCAAGATGAACCGGGCAATGTAGTTCAGTCGTCCTAGAAAGCCTCTGACTTCTTTCTCTGTTCTGGGAGCTGGCATCTCTTGTATGGCTTTCACTTTGGCAGGGTCCACTTGAATACCTTTGTCGCTTACGACGAAACCTAGTAGTTTGCCAGATCTCACCCCGAAGGTGCACTTGTTCGGGTTCAACCTTAACTTGTACAACTTCAACCTGTCAAACAGCTTCTGTAGATGGTCAAGGTGCTCCTCCTCAATCTGGGACCTTGCAATCATATCATCAACGTATACTTCAATCTCATGATGGATCATGTCATGAAACAAAGCAACCATGGAACGTTGATACGTTACCCCAGTGTTTTTCAACCCAAAAGGCATGACCTTGTAGCAAAAGGTACCCCACTGAGTAACAAAAGTCGTCTTCTCCATGTCTTCAGGAGCCATTTTAATCTGGTTATAACCGGAGAAACCATCCATGAAGGAGAATACCTTATGCTGAGCAGTATTGTCAACCAGAACGTCGATGTGAGGTAGAGGGAAGTCATCCTTAGGGCTCGCCCTGTTCAAATCCCTGTAGTCAACACACATTCGGACCTTCCCATCCTTCTTCGGCACCGGAACCACATTGGCGACCCACAGAGGGTAAGAGGTCACTGCTAGAAAACCAGCGTCAAACGGTTTCATAACTTCAACCTTGATTTTCTCAGACATCTCTGGGCGCATACGGCGAACCTTCTGTTTTACCGGAGGACAGTCTTCCTTGGTAGGCAGGCGATGAACCACAATGTCAGTATCCAAACCAGGCATATCTTCGTAAGACCAGGAAAAGATCTCAACGTAGTCACGCAACATCTGAATCAACCGCTGTTTCACACTAAGCTCCAAGTTTACACCGATCTTGACTTCCTTTTTGTCTGTCTCAGTACCCAGATTCACTATTTCCACTGGCCCTTCATGTGGCTGAATGGCCCTCTCTTCCTGGAGTAGTAGTCTTGCAAATTCAACAGGAACTTCGCAATCATCTTCACGTTCGTCTTCGTCTAAGTTGATCGGATTTTCGAAGTCATAACTGGCAGTAGCAGAGTCGTTACCAGTGAGATCCAGAGTGGATGTGGACCTGTATATGTGAGTGTGTGTAAAATAGCTGTTTTGCAATATATAATAAAGAAAGACAAGGAGCGCGAAATTTGAAATGCAAAAGACGTCCAATTATTTTATTAATGATATATGAAAATGGCACACAAAAGCTCTCACAAATGAAGCCACGGTGCCCCGGGTAAGACACCGGGCCATAAAGTTTCACAACATTGTCTGTTACAAATTCAAAACAAAGAGTTCATTACTGGGTAACAAAAGTAATAGGGATGAAGTCCTTTGCTGTCCAGTTGCTTGGTCCACCATTGGTCGTAGGATAGATCCAGCTGTCGAATTCAGACTCCTCCATATCATCTTCAATGGCATTTACTCCCGAGTTGCTGATGAACACGGGAGGTCTTCCGATCCTTGCACTATGAACATCCCTCTAAGCTTCTGCAGTGAAACCCAAACCAAACTTGTTTGTCTTCTGTGTAAAATCAGGAAGTCGGCCCAAATTTGCACACTCACCCTTCTCAATAACAGCCCGAGCATCCCTTAAGGAAGCCATCTTCATAGGAGAATCTTCAACCACAGTCTCAACTGATGCCAGTGTCTGGGGGACCTCTTCAAAATGCTGAAATGGGGTCTCAAAGAACTCCCCATCCATCTCTACATATCTGAACGAGTTGAGGTGGCTGACCATGTACTCTTCCTCCCCTTGAACTGTCACAATCTTTCCTCTGACAGGGTACTTCAACTTCTGGTGGAGCGTTGAGGTTACGGCCCCAGCTTTATGGATCCATGGACGACCCCGCAAACAAGAGTAGGATGGCCGAATGTCCATCACATAGAACGTAGAATTGAAGACCTGAGAACCAACTTTAATTGGAATATCAACTTCACCGTGCACCATCCTTTTAGACCCATCAAAGGCCCTGACGACGATGTTACTTGGTTTTAGCTCTAACCCTTTGCAATCCAACCGGTCTAGAGCTTTTTTGGGAAAGACGTTCAAAGAGGAACCAGTATCAACCAATACATGTGCAAGAGTAGTGCCCCTGCATTCAATGGAGACATGCAGAGCATCATTATGGTTCTTCCCTTTAGCAGTCAAATCAGCGTCGGAGAAACCCAAACCATTATCAACAGTTAAATTATCCACACAATCTTTAAACTGATCAGCTGATGTCTCTTGTGGCACGTGGGCAGTCTTTAGGAAGGTAATCAGAGCCTTAGCATGGGCCTCTGAACACAACAACAGTGACAACATAGAAATCTTGGATGGGGTTTGCCCCAGCTGCTCAACTAAGTTATAATCACTCTTCTTAATAATCTTCAAAATCTCTTCCATCTCCTGTTTGGAAGCTTCAACAATAATGGTCTTCGGTGCCTCCGTCTGGGCAGGCACATCAGTGATGATCCCTTTGCCCCGAGCGTCAGATGACTCAGCGATAGGGGCAGGACTAGGAACTTGATCAGGAATGGTATTAGGTACACTTGCAGGTGTAATGACAACAGGTCTTCGGACAGTTGGTGGAACAATATCAGGTGAGAAAAGTCTACCGCTGCGGGTGACTTTAGCAGGTCCAGTAATGTTGCTGATGCCGGTATCAGCATCCAACTCTTGCTTAACTCCAAGAACATAAACATCAGCCCCATAGTGCCACGGGACAGCTTTGTCAGAGGTGTAGGGGATGGTCCCCGGAACAGTCATAATCACAGGTGCGACCTTCGGAACAGATGTAATTCTAACAGGCTTCCTTGAGGGAGCCTTGGAAGAATTGTCGAAAATGGTAATAATGGAAACTTCTTTAGAATGAATGGAAGGAACAACAATCTTCTCAAACAGGATCTCTTTATTATCCATCAGGTTTTGGACACCTGACTTCAGGAATGGGCAACCAGTAGGTAAAACAGAACACATATGGCAACCTTCGCCACAACTCGGAAATAAACCGGTTAGCAACAGGTTCTTCTTGACAGTCATCAGAGGGGAAACAATGTCATCCACAGAAACTACAAACAAGTCTTCCTCTACAGCATTTACTCCACGTTTGGGCATGGGAGCAGTCACAACATTAGGCCTCTCGTGCGCCTCGAACTCAATCTCCTTTGCATCAATTAAGTCTTGTATCTTGTTCTTTAATGCCCAATAATCATCTGTATTATGCCCCGGGCTATCGGAGTGATAAGCGCAACGGGCGTTAGGGTTATACCTTGGTGACATTGTATTTGCATTCTTTGGGGGTTCCCTTATAGTCACCAGGTTAGTCTTCAGCAACTGTGGCAGAATCTGAGATAAGGTCATGCTGAGGCGAGTGAACTGCCTCTTAGGTCTCTCGTCCTTTTGTTGATTGTTGTACTGAGGAGCACCAACAGGTTTTGAAATAACAACCGCGTTGACAACTTGGCGGTGTTCATGTCTATTCTGTCTTCTTTCACTGTAAACAACACTGGACTCTTTCTTAAATGGCTTCTTCTCGGTGCTTGATGAGGCACCCTTCTGTATTTTCCCAGCCTTAATACCAGCTTCAATCCTCTCACCAGTCAAAATAAGAGCTGTAAACCCAACAGAAGAGCTTCCAATCAGATGGTTAAAGAATGGACTAGACAGGGTCCCCAAAAACATATCAACAAGTTCACGATCAGCCAAAGGTGGTTGCACCCTTCCGGCAAGGTCTCTCCACTTCTGCGCATACTCTTTAAATCCTTCACCCGTTCCTATTGACACACCCTGGAGTTGGGTACGCGTAGGAGCGAGGTCGGAGTTGTACTGATACTTCCTATAGAATGCAGTAGCCAAATCTTCCCAGCTGCAGATACTGGCTCCATCCAACTGATAGAACCACTCAAGCTGAGTCCCTGAGAGACTGTCTTGAAAGAATTGGATCCATAAGTTCTTATCAGCAGTGTAAGGCTGGATCTTCCTCACATATGACCGGAGGTGCAGCTTTGGACAGGAAGCTCCGTCATACTTGGCAAAGGCAGGTGCCTTGAATTTGTGGGGAATCACCACCCCAGATGATAGACCTAGATCTCCGAAATCCAGACCAGGTACCTTCTATATTTCCATAGCGCTCAAACGGTCTTCCAGCTGTTTGTACTTATCCTCAGCAGGAGGATACTGTTCTTCATCGTAGTCCATCTCGTTGTCGGAGACCATAGGGCTAGGAGCCCTCCTTTCTTGTGGACTTTCTTTCCCTCCAGATGAAGTGGTCAGATCAACTTCATTATGCGACCCGTTTCCAAACCTGCGTCCAGTATTGAACATGATGGTCCTCTTCTTCTTCTTCTTTTTCTCCTTCAGAATCAAGGTCTTCAGGTCCTGCTGACCCTTAGCTAGATTCATGAACAGTTCCTGAAATTGGGCATTCTGGGCCTGGAGGGCCTTGATAGCTTGCTCAGTGGAAGGTTCAGCAGACATGATGAGCGCTGAAATAAACAGCGAAGAAGATAAGAGACCTGTAATGGGTACCTGCTTATGGAGTGTATGGGATGAAATGCGTATGATTATGATTTCAAAGACAATCGAGATTCAAATTTGTAAACAAGAAAGGAAACACACTTTATTAGATTTAAACTTCAAAATTTAAATTGTTCAACAAATTGCCCTTAGGCGTTACAAGAATGGAAATACTAAAAAGTAAATAAAACTGTAAAAGAAAACATCAAAGGTCCATCAATGCTCCCATGGTCTCTTCTTCTCAGTGCAGACATAATCATTCAGGATCCGCTCGTTCTCCAGTTGCCTAGTCAGCTTCTGGATCTTCTGCTCTTGTTCATTGAACTTCTCTCGGTACGAATCCCGTTCATCCCTCAACTGCATCCAAGACCTCTTCAGTGTCCCAATATCAGTGGGCATATAAGGGTGGAGAATAGTTGGAAGAACCCCCTCCTCATTAGCAACTTCAAGAGTAACAGGCCTGACAACTTCATATGGCATACCTAGCTTCTGGGCACGGATGCGGACCCATATGAGATATGGCTCCATTGGCAGAGAAGTCTTTGGACCCAACTCATGTGGGTCAGATTGGTGAACTCTGTCCCAAGCCCTTATGAATCTACGATATAGCTCGTCGCTGTCTCCCTGAAAATCAAAGATGATATGAGGCATCAACATTTCATGTGGTCCTTCTCTTCTAGATCTTCCAAACTGACAGAGAGATAAGCATGGGTTGTAAGAAATCCCTCTATGGGTTCCGATCAACGGAACATTAGGATACTCTCCACAGCGATCAATGACAGTCACCTCATCCATACCTTTAAGAGTCCAGATAATGTCATTATTAGAAAGAGACATCACCCTATAAGCCCAACCCATTCCTTCTTTGTTTTTCAGCACTGACTTCGGGAGATGCGAAATAAACCATCTCGACAATAAAGGAGCACAACACATCAAAGTTCCCCGCTTTCGGGCAGTACGAGCATAGAGCTGATGAAGGATGTCACCCAAGAGGGTGGGTACAGGGTTCTGAGAAATGAAGATCTTTATGGCATTAATATCAACAAAAGTGTCAGGATTTGGAAACAATACCAAGCCATAAATCAAGAGAGCCAGAATATCCTCGAACGCCTTGAAGTCTAAGTTGTCCCAGAAGTAGTTAGCCTTTCCAACCAAGAACTTAGTCAGGAAACCCTTAGCTCCACTTCTAGTCTCCCGTTAGCCATTGCCTCTTCTTTGGTCAAGTGAAGGGCTGCAGCAATTTCTTCGGGCTTAAGAGTCTTTTCCCACCCAGTGAACGGGGTCTGCTCCAAAACAGAGATACCGAGCAACTCAGAGAACTCTTCCAGGGTAGGAACCAACTGGAAGTCCTGGAAAGTAAAACAATGGTACAGCGGATCATAGAATTGGACCAGGACACTCATCATTTGTTCGTCCAATTTTGAGGTGACCAAACTGAGAAGAGAACCATGCCTTCTGATGAAGGAAGTAGTGTCTGGAATCCTGACAACCAACTCTTTAAGCAAGGTAGGGACTTGGACAAAGTTGATCCGGATAGTATTCTTACGCATGGGCATCATAATGACCTACAAAATAGAGCAAAGATGAAACCCTCTTGTCTTTGAAATAGGTTAGTCCTTATGCAAAATGTATGCAATGTTATGATGTCATGATGTCATGGTAAAGGCACACCACAAGTATCCACAAAAGGCAAACATGGTAAAGGCACACAAGTCACACAAAAGAGCCCTTAGATTTTAGGCTGGCATGGAGCTTAGGTACTACCCTCTTTCAGTTCAGTGGGTTTAAACCTGTCCTAAAAATAGTAACCGAGTTCTAGAGGATCTCAATATCACTGACTAACCTCAATCGGTCATAATTCCAGTTTAGCAACCTTTTCTTGCGGCCGAAATCATCGCGAGAGTTTAGTCTCAATGAGTGTAGCATACTGCTACTGTTCTATGGCCAAGTTGGTCAATTTAAAGGTTCTAAGGTCAGTTGGTGCTTAATGACCCCTTAGAAGACCCATATTCTCCTCGTTCCAACACAAGGGATATCGGTACAGACTAAAGTGCCACACCAACGTAGCTACTGCTTCATCCGTATCAGTCTACGCCGTACAGATCCCTCACAGTTTGTTGCTACTTACCTAAAGGGTATCCCCCAGATCCGGGTTAGGATCTATAGAAACTCTGATACAAGCCTCCAAAGATAAATCATACAAAGCAAACAATTGAAAACAACAGTGATCTAATCCTAAGGTAAACCCCACTTATTCATCCCCAGCAGAGTCGCCAGTTCTGTGATCGGTGGGAATAGAACTGACTGTTTTGGAATGCTGGTTCGTGTTTTGCGTTTGTTTTCGCAAAATGTAGCGGTAAGCAAGAGTCGCCACCGTCTTTTATTTTATCCAACAAGGAAAGGACAAAAGCACAGAAAAATTCCTTTTTGAGATATTTCTCGGGTTCGGGAGGTAGATTATAGAAAGGGAAGGTGTTAGCACCCTTTCTATCCGTGGTTATCCACGGGCTCTTAGGTACTTGCTCATTGTGTTTTCAAAAGTTTGCTTTTCTTTATGTTTGTGGGTTTGAAAAGAGTTTTTGTTTTGAAGAGAGTGTAGGTGCGAAAAGTTTTGTTTTGTTTTAAAAGGAGCAAGTACTTAAGAACCATCTACCTACTCGAAAAAGGAATTAAACTGTGCTAATGTCCTTTAGACAATGCTATCCCACTGTTGAGGAGTAGGTAGCATCGTCGTTGGAGTTTTTGGGTCAATTCGATTAAGGGACATGTGGTCACTAAAGCAACGTTAGGATGCCTTAACGGTAACCCTAATGTATTAGATCATTTTTCCGAGGCAACCGTTTTGAGGCAACTATGATCTTTGGACAAGAGGGCGACCTCTAAAACTTCCTATACTCAATGACCACGTTCGAGGCAACCAAGTGAGGTGTACCCTAAGAGTGCGCATGTGCGAGTGTATTGTTTTTCCAGTTATTTATCTTTGTACATGTTATGGGTGATCTATTGTTGATTTTAAATTAAAATTGATCTTGTCATGCATTGTCTAGTTATCAAACATCTAACAGTTAATATTATACGAAAATTAAATTGCGGAAAATTGAATCTAAGCTATTACAAGGCGTCGGGTATTTACATCGCCAAAAACAAACCCTTTAAAATTAAATTGCGACAAGTAAATAAAAGCGATAAATAAATAAATAAAATCCTAAGTTAAAAACTATTACATTCTTGAAGCAGTTACAATATTGGAATATGGATAAAAAATAATACGCGCGCGAGAAAATTAAATCGGAGTGTCTTAGGGTTTTAACCCTTTTTTATTAAAGAAAGCATATTTTTGTTATTTTTTGAATTAAAAATTGGTCTAAGTTAATAATTGAATTAATTAATTAAATGAAAATATTTTTGGGTTTTTATTTAATTAAGGAAATAAAATAAGAATGGTTGAAAATATTAAAACCTAATATTCTAATTTGATTTTAATTTATTGCAAAATATATTATTGTTAAACCTATTTAAACTAAATAAATTAATTAATATTTATTTACAAAAATAAATATTGAAATTAATGGGTTTAATAAAAATATTATTTTTTGTTGTTTCTGATTTTTTTATGAAAAAAGGTTAATTGGTTAATTAATTAATTAAGATAATAATAATAGTAAAACAAAAATAGGAAAATAATGAAAAGAAAATAAAAAAAAGAACAAACTCAGGGGGTATTGGGCCTGATCTGGGTGTATGATCAGCAATTTTTGAGGCCCATTAGCGCTCCAGCCCGTTTGACCTTTGTGATTCCCTGCGTGCTTGTTGACCAGGGAGTATGGTGGATACTCAATTCTGGCTTTTGGATCTTGGTCTGAAGCCACTTGGCACGTTGATCTCTGCAAGCGCATGGTGGATTGCATCTTTGACGTTGCACAAGATTGCCTGAAAACAAAATTTATCAAAGTTTTAGGGGACCTGGGATTCGAACCCAGGTCCCAAGGGGTTTTGCCATAGCGTGCTTACCACCTCATCCATGCTGCTTCTTTGTTATTGGAATAGAAAACAAATATTATATTCAAAACAATTAATTATGCCATGAAAAATAAAAAACGCGCTAATAATTTAAATAAGCCAATGACGCTAAGCCACGTAATCGTCTTCCCCAACGCATCCCTGGTTCGTTTACATGCGGATTTTTATCCGCAGGAAGATTCGTAGGGTATTTCAAAAATCTCCCCCAGGCCATATAAACGAAACCTAAGAGTACCAATGCGTTCGTCTCTTCCTCCTGGTTGTCCATATACCCATCATTAGCATTGATTTTGCCTGTATCAAAAAGGCCTAAAAAACAAGAACAAGAACCCTAGGTTCGGGCATCATGATACAGGTTCTAAAAATAAAATTGAATAATGCCAAAACGTTCTAAATCAAACAACAAACACAAATATGCCAAGATTTTAAAGAAAAGAGGCAAGAATTGGAGATTTGGATTCCATGCTCAGAGCTTGGTTCGTGATGACTTACAGTGCAATTGATGGCGTCTAAAGGGCTGGTTTTGATTGCTACAGCTTCAGGAGATGTCAGGGAAGAGAGCTATGTCAAGCTTTTGCTTTGTATCGAGCTCCAAGATAGATTTTAGATTCCAAGTTTTCAAGCTTTTTTTTCCAAAGTTCTTCTGTCCGTTTCAGCAATGCTTTGTGCGTGTTCTTGATCCCTAATGCTTGTGTGAGTGTTATAGAATGAATTTAGGTCAACACTTGGGCCATAATCCATATGCATTGAAGATGGAAGATTTGATTTTGATCACCATTATCAAACTTCCCAAAATAGCTCAAATCTGATTTTTTATGCATGAATAAGCCTTGATATGAATCGATTTGATGAATCATGACAATTGAAAGTTGTACCAATCACAAAGATATTATTTCATCAATTTTTAGATTTTATTTGATTTAATATTGATTAAAAATGAATTAAATCAATAAAAATTAAATAAAATAGAAAAATAAATGAATGGCCATGAAATCAAATATGGGACACGTGTGTGGCATGAAAAGACCATATCAAGTGGAAAAAATTGGGCGCTTTTGTCAAAAATTGGAGTTTTGAGGATGGTTGACTTTTGGCAAATTTGGAAAAATGCCCAACTTCAACAATGCATAACTTCTTCAATTTTGAACTTTTGGAGGTGTTCTTGGACGTTTTAGAAACCTTGAGATGTCCTATAATCAACCCTTTTGGTATCATCTAATTTTGATGTTCCAGGCTCAAGTTATAAGCTTTGGAAAAAAGGTGTTTTTGTTGATTTTCAAAAATGACCTATAATGTCCAAATTTGTAACTTTTTGTGAGAGCATTTCTTGATCTTGGGATGTGAATATGGATTGTAGGAAATTTCATCCTATTCAAAATGAGCTTTGGATGTGTCATTTCTCATAAAGTATGAGAAAGTTATGCTTGGTCAAAGTTGAGTTGACTTTTCCTACAAAACCCTAATTTAGCAACTTTTGAATCTTGATGAATCTTGAGCAAGCCTTGATGAATCATGATCAACCCTTGATCAAATGATGAATTATCCTTCAAAATGAGAATGTTGACAGAAAATCTTGAGGTTTGACTGTATTTGGGTCACAGTTGACTTTTGCCCTAACACAGTCGATTTTTGGACTTCTTGAGCAATTGACTGACCAAACTTCCTCTGCAAGGCTTGAAATTTGTCATGGATGAACTTAAGAACATATTAGGACATTAGGGAGCACTTGAGGTCATCTGGATGTAAGGACCTTGATGCAACACAAAACCCTAATTTTGAATTGACTGCCTTAGGAGATGATTTGACTGTCCAACTCTTGAGCCATCTTGAACAACTTGGAGATGATTCTTGACATGTCTTTGAGAAATATGGGAGGGAAAATTTTGGGGTACAACACATATATACTCAACATTTGGATTAAAAAAGAAAAGGGTAATAAAAATAATATGAATTAAATGACGCGTTTGGTAAAAGGATAGGGTTTGATGTTGTAGTGTTACATCTTCTCCACGAACATCTTCCCCCCGCAAACAGCGCTGACACCCCCAAACAACGCCCATAGTCAATGATCGCCACCGTCAAACCCAACCTCAGCCTCATCTCTTCGAATTTCCACCTTCTTCTTTGATTCGGCTTCATCGTTTAACTCACCATTCCATTTTGATTCTCTTGTCGCGAATCACCACCACGTCACCTCCTTCGATTCAGATTCCTTCCGCTGGGAAAGATACTCACTCAACCTCGCCGTCTCAATCTGTCATCATTCTTTATCCTCATCACCATCTCATTGCATCCCCCGTTTCAATTTCAACGCAGCAATTTCACGGATTCGACAAAAATCACAAAAGAGTGAATGAAATACTTTCCTACCGAATTAGCTCTGATGGTTCTTGTTTGTTGAAGAAAGAGACACTGATGCAAATTTCTGGTAATAAACTCAATCTCGTGCGTTCTTGATTATGTGATTTCTCCTCTGATTTCTTTTTGGTTTGCATTATGATGATGCATTGATGCTGAAACTGCAGATTGTTGATGTAATTGAATGAAGATGCATGTTGAAGTGGTTGTTGTGATGCATAATGAAGATGTTATAGATACAGAGAATTATGGAAAGATGTTATTCAGTGCGTGAGGTGAGGATGAGGGAGATATATTTGCAAGAAAGGTGAAGGTTAAAGATAAAGCTCTATGAGAAGAGTGATTATGTGAAGGTTGCAGAGAGAATCAGAGTGAGGTTGTTGGTGAGGTTGAGTGAAAGTGAAGGAGAGAATTCTGAAACTGGAAAAATGGAGAGTGATGCGTGGCTTCTGGTTTTTTTCTGGTGAGTTTCCTCTCTATCTAATTTTCTGACTTTTCTGGTTCTGTTACTGTGTATTCTGTTGTGAATCTTATTATGTATATGACGAGAGAGTTGGAGGGAGCTTTTATAAAATTATGTTTTAGTTTGTTGGAAATTAGTGAATTCTGTTTTGGTTTTTTTGGAAATTCTGTTAGTTGGGCTATTTGCAGTTTGGACTGTTAGAAGATGGTTAGGGAATGTGTTTGACAGTTGGTTGGTTAGAGGTTTTAAATATGAACAATTCTGTTATGCTTGGTTTAACTGTTAGGAGTTTCTGTTACAGGTTTGGTTAAATAATTCCAGTTAGAGGTTGGTTGGACTGTTAGTTGGTTAGGGAATTTGTTAGCTGTTATGACAGTTTTGTCAAATTCTGTTGAAGTTTGTTACTAGTTCTGTTTGACAGTTAGTTAGAACGGTTATAGGTTGTTAGAAGGTTGTTATGATTGGTTATGGAAAGGTTTTTAAGCTGGTTGGCTGGATGTTGGAATTCTGTTTAAAATCTGTTTTGGTGTTTTTTCTCTCGTGCGGGGTAGCAAATATGATTTTCTGATTAATTTTGGAATCATAAATTGAATCGCTTTTTGTTGATTTTTTGGTGCAGGTTCATGTTTGGATATCAGGGCTATTGGGAAGCAAAGGCAAAATGGAAACACCAAGTGAGGATTTGAATGAGTTTGGAGATGATATGAAGTTGGAACAAAGGCGCATAACACGAAGTTTTGGAAGCTTGAAGTTTGGGTTAAAGGTTGAAGCATGAAGAATGATTGAAAATTAGGATAGGTTTTGGTAAAAATGTATAGATGTTGTGTATAATTGTAATGGAATTTGGACTTGTATGTATTTGAATACATATTGGAATGTATGTTGACTTTATTTCCACATAATGAAATGGCTTTTGTATGAATTTAAATAAATGGTATGAATCCAAAATATTTGCAAGGTAATCAAAAGAGACTTGAATCTTCTTATCAAGATATATCCCCCTTGAATGATATTTGATGAATGAATCCTCCTAGAAACCATATGAACGAATCTCTCGCCCTTATCTTGAATCAATTTCAAATCCGAGCATGATTAAAAGTTTTAACGAATCCAATTCAATAATCATCAGTAAGCCAAGTTACTTGCGATGTGAGGTAACAAGTATTCGAAAGAACGATGAAGTTTTGAACTCAATGGACTTACAACTTCATGCTATACACCACAACTTGCATTTTACAATCCAATCCACACTATATCTTGACTTCATGGACAACAACAATGTCTTGAGGGCGCCTCAAAGTATAGAAAGAAACATAATATGAAGCCCAATGAACCTCAGTCAATAGATACTACAAATTCGAATATAGAAGATGTGACACCCTAATCAACTTGTGTTTGATGAATTCTTAATGGAGGATGACCTTGTAGCCTGATGAAGGAAAGATCCATAACATCTATGAACAAAAACCCTAATTCCACAATTTCAATGCCTTGAAAAATAACCAGAAGAATCAGGTTCTATTGAACATATATACACCTCAGTCAGTTGATAAAACCCTAATCCTGAAGGTTCTCGACCCCTTACGAAGTTATGTTGTTAGAGGATGTATGCAAAATTAGATGACCTAATGGAGTTATGTATATGAGTAAAATACGAGATGCATACGCCAGATAAAAGTAAAAGGGGTAGGACAAATTTGGGGTATTACAGCTGCCCCTATTTAATCATCTTAAACCTGAAAGTACGATTGGCACATGCCTTTCAGAAGTTCAAGGTTGAAGATGATTAAATATCAATACCAAAAATTTGTCCTGAGAGAGAGAGAGAGTAAGTGTTTTCTTTATTTATTTTTGTGTTATCTGCTGGGAAAAAGAAATTTGTTTTTTCAATGAAGATACAGAGATTGGACTTCTAATGTGGCTTGATGCCAATACAAGACAAATGGTTGGTATGAAAAGACAGCGGACGAGGTCTACGGGCGACCGATGATCCTAAGGTGACACATGAGAGTGATTTGACAAAGGACCTAGCCAAAGGGCGATCTCAGGTTCTAATACAAAGTATATGAAAAGAACCTAGCCAAGAGGAGATCTCAGGTTCGACGATGATTTGAAGGAAGAACCTAGCCAAGAGGCAATCTCAGGTTCGAAGAAGGTGATCTAAGGAGGAACCTAGCCAAGAGGCGATCTCAGGTTCGACGGTGATTTGAGGGAAGAACCTAGCCAAGAGGCGATCTCAGGTTCGACGATGATCTACGGGAAGAACCTAGCCTATGGGCGATCTCAGGTTCGACGATGATCTAAGGAAGAACCTAGCCTAGAGGCGATCTCAGGTTTGACGATGATCTATGGGAAGAACCTAGCCTAGAGGCGATCTCAGGTTTGACGATGATCTATGGGAAGATCCTAGCCTAGAGGCGATCTCAGGTTCTAAGAAGATCTAAGGAAGAACCTAGCCAAGAGGCGATCTCAGGTTCTAAGAAGATCTAAGGAAGAACCTAGCCAAGAGGCGATCTCAGGTTCTAAGAAGATCTAAGGAAGAACCTAGCCAAGAGGTGATCTCAGGTTCGAAGATGATCTAAGGAAGAACCTAGCCAAGAGGCGATCTCAGGTTCGAAGATGATCTATGGGAAGAACCTAGCCTAGAGGCGATCTCAGGTTCGACGGTGATCTAAGGAAGAACCTAGCCAAGAGGCGATCTCAGGTTCGAAGATGATCTATGGGAAGAACCTAGCCTAGAGGCGATCTCAGGTTCGACGATGATCTATGGGAAAAACCTAGCCTACGGGAGATCTCAGGTTCTAAGAAGATCTAAGGAAGAACCTAGCCAAGAGGCGATCTCGGGTTCGAAGATGATCTAAGGAAGAACCTAGCCAAGAGGCGATCTCAGGTTCGAAGATGATCTATGGGAAGAACCTAGCCTAGAGGCGATCTCAGGTTTGACGATGATCTATGGGAAGAACCTAGCCTAGAGGCGATCTCAGGTTCAACGATGATCTATGGGAAGAACCTAGCCTAGAGGCGATCTCAGGTTCGACGATAATCTATGGGAAGAACCTAGCCTATGGGCGATCTCAGGTTCGACGATGATCTAAGGAAGAACCTAGCCTAGAGGCGATCTCAGGTTCGACGATGATCTATCGGAAGAACCTAGCCTACGGGCGATCTCAGGTTCGACAATGATCTAAGGAAGAACCTAGCCTACGGGCGATCTCAGGTTCGACGATGATCTAAGGAAGAACCTAGCCAAGAGGCGATCTCAGGTTTGAAGATGATCTAAGGAAGAACCTAGCCAAGAGGCGATCTCAGGTTCTAAGAAGATCTAAGGAAGAACCTAGCCAAGAGGTGATCTCAGGTTCGAAGATGATCTAAGGAAGAACCTAGCCAAGAGGCGATCTCAGGTTCGAAGATGATCTAAGGAAGAACCTAGCCTACGGGCGATCTCAGGTTCTAAGGTGATCTAAGGAAGAACCTAGCCTACGGGCGATCTCAGGTTCGACGATGATCTAAGGAAGAACCTAGCCTACGGGCGATCTTAGGTTCGACGATAATCTACGGAAGAACCTAGTCTACAGGCGATCTCAGGTTCTAAGATGATCTATGGGAAGAACCTAGCCTACGGGCGATCTCAGGTTCTAAGATGATCTAAGGAAGAACCTAGCCTACGGGCGATCTCAGGTTCTAAGATGATCTAAGGAAGAACCTAGCCTACGGGCGATCTCAGGTTCTAAGATGATCTAAGGAAGAACCTTGCCTACGGGCGATCTCAGGTTCGACGAAGGAAACATAGGTTACGACATGATGATTGTTTAGATAAATGACATGGACGAGTGTTTAGGGAACTGACTACCAGACAAGAACTGGGTTTAGAATGACAAAGTGTATTGGTTTTGCTGAGCATTGAAAAGGTGACGGTCACCGACTGAGGACTTTGGGCATGATACCTCCTATAGGGACGTATTGTTGTCCTTGAATAATTCAGGTCTTTCATGTAAGGTACCTGATCTGGCTTATGCTTTGTATGCATGTTTGAATTTCTTTTGCCGCAAAGATCCATTCTGATGGATCAGCTACGCGCTTTTGAGGATGTAATGTTATGCAGTGATAACTATATGCAGTGCGAAGAAATAAACTTCATGGGAATACGAGAAGGCTTACTGGGAACCATGCTCATCACTGGGGATGCCAATATATATCGATGTTAGAAGCCTGTAGTATCAAAGGTTGTTGGGGATACTGATAAAAATTTGCACTGGAGAGCTCTTGAAGATCAAAGATTGTTGTTGACTCTGCCGAGGATTGAATTGTTGACGAAGCGATTCTTCAGGTACGATGTTGGATTCTGAACCATACCGTTGGGGAAGAGATAATCTGGCCAGACTCCCATACATCCCGAACCATTGAGAGGATGATAGAACTGAATATGCTGAAGAATGGATACTGAACACCATGTGGATCTCTTTGAATACATGCCCCAAGTTTACGCACATTGGGGAATTATCTCTTGAATCACTTGGGGATAAGAGATGGGCGTGGACACTTACGAGTGCCCCAGTTGAGTTCTACGAATGCCCCGGTTTAGCTCCACTGGGTATGTTCTTGATTAACTCCACTAAGGATGCACTTGCGCGTGCTGAGTCAAACGATGACCCTGAATTTTCTGAACTCACTTGGGGAATCAGGTTTGAAATTGTCTGCAGCAGATGAATGCAGCTTCGTGCGCTGGCTAAGTCAGGGTGACTGTTATGATGCTTTTAGAGGATTGTAGTGGTCTCGTGCAACATAATTGGCTTGAGCAACTAAGTACGGATGGGGAATGCCACTGTCTGGAGGATCTCTGAGAAGATCTATGTTGAATAGAAGACCAGAAGATTCGTGCCACAATACGATATGAGGTGGCCTGCCCCCAATGTCTTGAGCCACAAAACAAATTGCTCTTGATTACAGTTTTCTTAGAGAGATTTGTCGAATCTCGATGTAACCGCCCCAGGTTGAATGAATTCTGAATAGATCTCTCGACGTGGTAGCCTTTGATTGATCGAGCTTGAAGAGATTTATCGATGTGATAGCCTCTGATTGAAAGCTTTGAGGGAATGCCCCAGATTTGGCTGAACTTGGAGAGATCGACTCTCGACTTGATTGCCCCAGATTGGCAGGCTCTGGTAACTTCATCCTTGAATTGTACTCAGACTGCAAAGTACCAAGATGATTTCTCTTGACAGAACCTCTGGTTTAACATGCCTCTGGATTAGTCACTTCTCTTGTGGCAACTGACTCTTGCTTCAATAGGGTATTCAAGCCTCTCTTTTCTGACAAGATTGAGCTCTTCACCGATTGTTCATTGTGCAAACTTACTTGATGTCAATCAGTTGTTTTGTATGCAGAAGAATGTTTATTATGAGAATGATAATTCTAATGCAACACATATGTAAGTCGAGAAAGTTTGAAAAACATTGAATGAAATGATGTCACAACTCTGTTGTGAACGAGTCGCTAGCTAGAAAGAAACATTTGCAAATTCTTTTTTATGAAAGATAATGCAAGCATATGATGCCAACACAGATATTGAGACGTACCTCTTAGGAATCAGTTAAACGTTATCTCGTTGTAGCACGCTTTCAAATTGTCCCATGCTTCAGTTAGGACTTTTATGGGTTGTAATGTGGCCTGGTTCACGGTTTTAGAAAAAGGTTTTAAGACTCAAAATTATTTGGTGCCCACCCATTCTCCATGATGTTCTTCATTCCTACGTTCGATTGACCTGGTACAAGCATTCATCTCTCTTGAAGAGTTTGCGATGGTTGAGGAACCACTGTGGTTTCTTGGACACGACAGTCACTAACTTCTGATTTTGGTGTCTGATCAGACGACTTTGTTCTTTGATGAGGATTTTCATTGGTAATCCTTTTCTCGCCTTTTAGGCTTTATTCAATTTCTTTCTTGCTTTCCCTAATTTTTGCCTGGAAAAATTCTTTTGAATTTCGATTTGAAGTCCAACGGGATGCCCCAATTTTTGCCTAAGCGACTTATTTTCAAGTTTTGACTTAGCGGGGATTTCTGTTTCTTTCTTATTCGTATTTTTCATTTTGAACAAGTCGTTGATCTTTGCGTTGTTTTTGATTTTTCGGAAGTGATCGTGACTGCCCGAGTCTCTAGTAGATGATGGATAGCCATTATTGTATCGTCATCTGTCCACCTCCTGATGTGCGAGAGATACCCATTGGGATATTGTCAATAAATGCACGTTATTGTCAGAGGAGGGTTAACCATTGTGGTTTTGACTTTCCTTGGGTGCACACTCTTGATGAGTTCTAGACGCTTGATCAGATTATCTGAACCCTACCCGCCCCAGGGTTGAAATGAGGGTTTTTTATGAATAGAAAGAAAACTCCTATTTCGAAGGCTCAGAGGGGTTGACGAGGGTCTATCTCCCTTATATCTCCGGTGTTTAGGAATAGAAACAAGGCCTGTACATCGTCAGCAGGGTCTTACTTAAAAGCGTACCAACAAGAGATTTTTGCATTTTCAGATTGTCATCATCCTCCTTTGAATCTTTACCTAAGCATAAGACTAGGAAATCTGGCATCAATATGCAAGTAAAACATTTAAAGAGTGATAACGAATGGATGAGTAAAAATGAAAGGAACACTTCAAGACAAGCATACTTATTGCATTAAGATTTCTGTTCAAAAATAGACAAGTTTCTATATACAAGCTATGTTTAAACAAACAAGCAAGAATACAAATGAAAATGCAGTAAAGAAACCAATGATTGCCATTGTTGAGGAGACTTGACTCCGTATGGACTTGCTGATTCTGACGACTTTCTGTAGTCTTGATGCTCGAGTGTGCGAGAGAATTCCCCTTCAGATCTGATGCGAACACAATAGTCTCTGGATTGAGCCTATCTTGGACATTGTTTTTGGATGACATACCATCTTCAATCGATTGGCTAGGTGCCCCAGTATAATACGCATATGAGGTTCTTTCAGGAGAACGAATGAATGATTTACCCAGTGAATTGGTATGAACTGCATCACCAAGTATATCATGTCTTAAAGAAATAGTAGACATCATCATTAGAGTTTCCATGAACTGGCTTATCTGAGTCTTCAATCAATCATCTTCCTGCTTGAAGAGATTTCTGACTACGGGCCAAAGCTTGTATGTACCACTCGGAGTTATTCCATAACTGATCCCTGAGCATGTGCGGTGAGAAATCACGTTGAACCTTTGAAGAGAACCCCAGGTATGAATAAGAATCCCCAATCTCCCGGTACATGTTATGAATGCATGAATATGCATGGGGTGCATGAATGAATGCCATGTCATGTTCTGTCATTTCCAAGGAATTTGCGTGCTTTGATTTTGAATTTGCGCAAGTAGGAGATGGAAGAGTTTTAGCACAAGACTTGCAAATGTGATTCCTTGGAGATAACAAAAAATGTATGTTAAGCATGTGATTAACCATGTTATGTATGCAAAGGCATGAGATCAAAGAGGATCAAGGTTCCATCATTTCTGAATATGATTGCTGCACTGTTCTGAATCATATGAGTATCATCATATCAAAGGTCCGACATAGCTTCTGCACATATAAGAAACAAGTACC
This sequence comes from Vicia faba, assembly GCA_948472305.1. Taxonomy (NCBI): domain Eukaryota; kingdom Viridiplantae; phylum Streptophyta; class Magnoliopsida; order Fabales; family Fabaceae; genus Vicia; species Vicia faba. The sequence goes on along the minus strand of OX451740.1, from coordinate 1,312,715,604 downwards.
ATGTGGATCTCCCATTGTACGGGGTCAAGGCTTCTGGAACATCGGATACTGTTGAGTATTTCTGAACATGCTGGGAATACCAAGATTGAAGGCTTGAATGAACCTCCAGGTAAACAAGTCAGGAACTCAGAAAATAAATCTGAGAACCATACGGTCACCAACAAGATATAGCATCTGCATAAAGTCATAACAGAAATCCAGATCATAGCCATTAGAACCAATAGTTACCGTCTGAGCGTAGTCACCATCCGAGCATGAGTAACCATATGAGCATAGTCACCATCTGTACGTGTAATAAGAATTCCCTCCCCGCTCACGGGTGAAAACTAGGTCAGGGTAAGGCAATGGTAACTCATAATCGAGGGTACTCCTGAAAAACTTCCGCCGTATCACCTACGTGAAAACGATAGCCCCTCATTTGTACCTCATCTGAGCATGGACGACATGGCGGCGATAGTGAGACCTAAGTTAACTAGCCATTCATGTTCCACTCTATTCCTAGGGTTCCTATGGTATACAACTCTGGCCTGGGTATTGGGCCTTTTACCTCAATAGTAGCACCCACCCAATAAGAAGCAGATCAGTACAACAGTAGTATATGGAAAACAGTAAAATGCAATGTATACATATGCTCAAGTATATACAAAATGAGTGAATAAAATGAAAGCATAAAGATAAACACCCAAATAAAAGAAAGCAAGAGCTAGGAGCGACTCCGGGATGGACCAGCATTTGGTCGACCTTTCCCCAGTGAAGTCTCCAGCTGAAATAACCGGATCAAAATCATCAAACAATGAAGTCGCCATCGAACGTCTTTTATCCCATATTTAGGGAAAGGTAAACATCGAGAAAACCTGAGAAGGGAGAAGACACGGTCTTGCGACCGAGAGATCGGGTAAGGGATTCTGTTACGCGAGGGGAAGGTATTAGCACCCCACACGCCCGTAGTACTCTATGGTATCCACTCTTGTTGTCTATCTTATGGGTGTGTTTAATCTATGCTTACTGTTTACTATACTACTGAAGGGAGAATGCATGCAAAAGAAATGAGAAAAGAATGTAGGTAAAATGAAAAGTTATGCTCGCCTAGGCCCTACCCCAATGCCTACGTATCCTTTTTGAGGAATCAGAGCTACCGTAGTTCGGCTAAGATGTTTTTGTTTGTTTTGTGTTTTTTATGGACAATGTTAATTCCGCCTTCTGCCGCAGTTCTACCTTTGGAGACTTATGCGTTGGCACAGAAGTAAACTAATCATGTCCTTACCTGAAAAGGGTTTTAGAGAAAAGGTGCTTGAGCATACAAAATTGTTTGAATTGGTTTGTAAATTTTGTTACCTTGAAAAAGGGTTTAACTACGATTAGCATGTTTTTGATTTGCTAAAAAGAGAAGTTTTTGTTTTGAATGCAAGGATGCAAGAAGGGGAAGAAAAGAGTCTAAGGGAGACTAGCCTATTTCTAACCTAATGTTATCATGCAATGGTAGTCCTATGTCAAGGATGAAGGGGAAGTTTCGACCTACTGTTAGCATGCATGGTTTACAACCTAAGGTCTAACTTGCGTTCGAACGGAGCGAGCGCATCCTAAGGGAACATGGTATGTACGAGGATAAAGCAAGCAAGCCAGCAAAAAAGCACACCTAAAGAGATCCTGCCTAGGTTAGCATGTCGAAGAAAAGTCTAAACAAACTATCCTATAGGGAGCATGAAATGAGAGCGAAGTCGTGATCTCAATTGCTAAATTGAGTGACTCATCGATCGATAAGAAAGTAAACAAACACAAGCACAACACATATATCAAATGAAGTGCAGAATGCCTGCTACAGGTCTTTAAACAACAACTTCGAGCGCACGCTCTTTATTTCCTACTTCTCATGGTATCTAGAAAGCAATAGAGTGCGAAAATGGGGAATAAAATGAAGGTCACGGTGATACCGAACGGAGAAGGTCCGTTGCCTCTTCAAAACCACACAAGCAATAAGAAAGCTCTACAAAAGTGGCTCCGCACGAGTGATCAAAAATTAATCTCCAAGCATTTCCCATCGCAGAAGTTACATCAATATCCTATCATAAAATCTAGGCTAAAAATGGCAACAAAAATGATTACCAAACATAAAATCAATAATAGAATATTCTAATAAAATTCTAAAGAGAATCTAAAAATATTTCTTAAAATATTCTACTATTTTTTAGGTTATTTTGTCATAACAAAAACATTAAAAAAACTACAAAGTTCCTAAATCTTAATATGAAAATATGAGTTCAAGGTGGTGAAAACTGGAAACAGGGGTATGCTACAAACATAGTGCTAGGCCCATCAGAATGAAGTCCATGAAGTTTTTTTTTGAATCAAAGCTTTAAAATTCCAAAAAAAACTCCATTGGGCTTAGGAGGGAGGTACAATCCAGATATATCATTTTATATTCCTTTTTTTTACTGCATTATATACATATATACTCAACATTTGGATTAAAAAAGAAAAGGGTAATAAAAATAATATGAATTAAATGACGCGTTTGGTAAAAGGATAGGGTTTGATGTTGCAGTGTTACATCTTCTCCATGAACATCTTCCCCCCGCAAACAGCGCCGACACCCCCAAACAACGCCCAGAGTCAATGATCGCCACCGTCAAACCCAACCTCATCCTCATCTCTTCGAATTTCCGCCTTCTTCTTTGATTCGGCTTCATCGTTTAACTCACCATTCCATTTTGATTCTCTTGTCGCGAATCACCACCACGTCACCTCCTTCAATTCAGATTCCTTCCGCCGGGAAAGATACTCACTCAACCTCGCCGTCTCAATCTGTCATCATTCTTCATCCTCATCACCATCTCATTTCGTCCCCCGTTTCAATTTCAACGCAGCAATTTCACGGATTCGAAGCATTTTGCGGATTCAACAAAAATCACAGAAGAGTGAATGAAATACTTTCCTACCGAATTAGCTCCGATGGCTCTTGTTTGGTGAAGAAAGAGACACTGATGCAAATTTCTGGTAATAAACTCAATCTCGTGCGTTCTTGATTATGTGATTTCTCCTCTGATTTCTTTTTGGTTTGCATTATGATGATGCGTTGATGCTGAAACTGCAGATTGTTGATGTAATTAAATGAAGGTGCGTGTTGAAGTGGTTGTTGTGATGCATAGTGAAGTTGTTGTGGTTACAGAGAATTATGGAAAGATGTTATTCAGTGTGTGAGGTGAGGATGAGGGAGATATATTTGCAAGAAAGGTGAAGGTTAAAGATAAAGCTATATGAGAAGAGTGATTCTATGAATGTTGCAGAGAGAATCAGAGTGAGGTTGTTGGTGAGGTTGAGTGAAAGTGAAGGAGAGAATTCTTAAACTGGAAAAATGGAGAGTGATGCGTGGCTTCTGGTTTTTTTCTGGTGAGTTTCCTCTCTATCTAATTTTCTGACTTTTCTGGTTCTGTTACTGTGTATTCTGTTGTGAATCTGATTATGTATATAATGAGAGAGTTGGAGGGAGCTTTTATAAAATTCTGTTTTGGTTTGTTGGAAATTAGTGAATTATGTTTTGTTTTTTTTGGAAATTCTGTTAGTTGGGCTATTTGCAGTTTGGACTGTTAGAAGATGGTTAGGGAATGTGTTTGACAGTTGGTTGGTTAGAGGTTTTAAATCTGAACAATTCTATTATGCTTGGTTTAACTGTTAGGAGTTTCTATTACAGGTTTGGTTAAATAATTCCAGTTAGAGGTTGGTTGGACTATTAGTTGGTTAGGGAATTTGTTAGCTGTTATGACAGTTTTGTTAAATTCTGTTGAAGTTTGTTACTAGTTCTGTTTGACAGTTAGTTAGAATGGTTATAGGTTGTTAGAAGGTTGTTATGATTGGTTATGGAGAGGTTTTTAAGCTGGTTGGCTGGATGTTGGAATTCTGTTTAAAATCTGTTTTGGTGTTTTTCCTCTCGTGCGGGGTAGAAAATATGATTTTCTGATTAATTTTGGAATCATAAATTGAATCGTTTTTTGTTGATTTTTTGGTGCAGGTTCATGTTTGGATATCACGACTATTGGGAAGCAAAGGCAAAAGGGAAACACCAAGTAAGGATTTGAATGAGTTTGGAGATGATATGAAGTTGGAACAAAGGCGCATAACACGAAGTTTTGGAAGCTTGAAGTTTGGGTTAAAGGTTGAAGCATGAAGAATGATTGAAAATTAGGATAGGTTTTGGTAAAAATGTATAGATGTTGTGTATAATTGTAACGTAATTTGGACTTGTATGTATTTGAATACATATTAGAATGTATGTTGACTTTATTTCCATATAATGAAATGGCTTTTGTATGAATTCAAATAAATGGTATGAATCCAAAATATTTGCAAGGTAATCAAAAGAGACTTGAATCTTATTATCAAGATATATCCACCTTGAATGATATTTGAATGAATGAATCCTCCTAGAAACCATATGAACAAATCTCTCGCCCTTATCTTGAATCAATATCAAATCCGAGCATGATTAAAAGTTTTAACGAATCCAATTCAATAATCATCAGTAAGCCAAGTTACTTGCAATGTGAGGTAACAAGTATTCGAAAGAACGATGAAGTTTTGAACTCAATGGACTTACAACTTCATGTTGTACACCACAACTTGCATTTTACAATCCAATCCACACTATATCTTGACTTCATGGACAACAACAATGTCTTGAGGGCGCCACGAAGTATAGAAAGAAACATAATATGAAGCCCAATGAACCTCAGCCAATAGATACTACAAATTCGAATATAGAAGATGTGACACCCTAATCAACTTGTGTTTGATGAATTCTTAATGGAGGATGACCTTGTAGCCTGATGAAGGAAAGATCCATAACATCTATGAACAAAAACCCTAATTCCACAATTTCAATGCCTTGAAAAATAACCAGAAGAATTAGGTTCTATTGAACATATATACACCTCAGTTAGTTGATAAAACCCTAATCTTGAAGGTTCTCGACCCCTTACGAAGTTATGTTGTTAGCGGATGTATGCAATGTTAGATGACCTAATGGAGTTATGTATATGAGTAAAATACGAGATGCATAAGCCAGATAAAAGTAAAAGGGGTAGGACAAATTTTGGGTATTACACTTTGAAAACCTCCCAAAGTCAAAGAAGGAACATGCTCCCCAAGCGTATCCTCGACATCCAAAGTTTAAGGCCGTGGGTCCCCTGGGTGGTCTTTGCCAGCTGGTTCAAACTCAAGTGGGATAGTTGTGAAATGGTGCGAGGAGTTATTACCATGAAAAGCTCGAAGTTGGGAAACATGGATCACCGGATGAATCTTCGAGGATGGCGGAAGTTCAAGCTTATAAGCGACACGTCCTATTTGCCGTTGAACCTTGAAAGGGCCAAAATAGTGTTTCGAAAGCTTTTGAGGTGCACGACGGTTAACCAAAATCTGGCAATATGGTTGAAGTTTGAGTAAGATGATGTCCCCTTTCATCAAAGGTATAGTTGGTAAGTATTTTATTACTTTGGACTTCCATCTTTTGTTTGCTCCTGGCTAGGTTAAGTTGTAATGTTTGTAATAATTCATCCCTTGGTTGCAGGGAGACATCCAAGTTTGAGAAGGTGGTAGGACGGCCGTAAAGTGCTTCAAAAGAGAACCTTTTAATGGAAGAATGATGATTTGGGTTGTGCCAGAATTCGACGAAGTATAAGTAGTTAAACCATTTTTATGGGTTATCACTTGTAAAACATCGTAAGTAAGTTTCCATGCAATGATTAACTACTTATGTCTGGCCGTCAGTTTCAGGTTGGTAGGCGGAGTTGTACTTCAATGTTCTTCCCTGAGCACTAAATAATTCCTTCCAGAAGGTGCCAAGGAAAAGTGGATTGCAGTCTGAAACAATATACTTCAGAACACCATGTAGACGAAAAATCTCCATAGAAAAACGGAGGGCTAGATCTTTTGCTGAGAACTTGGAAGGAAGTACGATGAAGTGAGAAAACTTCATAAGGCGATCACAGACCACCCAAATAATAGTGTTTCCGAAGGAATTTGATAAGTGAGTAACGAAATCCATGCTTAAATCATCTCACACTTGTGTTGGTGTGGTTAAGGGTTGAAGTAGTCCTTGTTTATTTTTTGGCATGTATTTTTTGTTGGAAAATTGTGCAAGATTTAACAAACTCTTTGATCTCTTTGTATACTTCAGACCATAGAGAGGAAGATGACATACGAGCGAGATTTGGTTGGAATCCCGTGTGACCTCCTTTTGGTGTGCAATGGTATTCAGTTATTATTTTCTCCCGGAGCTCTTATGCCACAGGTATAAAGATTCTGTCTTTGTAATATAAAAATCCTTATTTACTCTGAAAAGTGTTCTAGAAGAAAGGATCAGTGTTAACTTTCGCCATTAGTTGTTACCCATCCGAATATGACTTGTAGTATTTTTTAACTGATTCACAAGGAGGGGAACATGGGAAGATAAGGAAATCAGAATGACCTCATCTTCATTCTGGATTCGAATTAGAGCATCTGCAACATGGTTAGCTTTACCAGGTTTATAATAAATGTCAAAGTGAAAACCTTGTAACTTAACAATCCATTTTGCTGTTCTGGAGTTTGGATAACTTAATGATCAAATCTTCAAGCCATGCTATGCAATCTCTCTTTTCAGGCCATAGTACCTCTAAATCTATCCAAGATCAGAAGAGTACACAAGATTTCAAGCCTTTACCCAAGAGATACAAGTCATTATCCAAATAACTTGCCATTTTTGGAAGAAACTTACCAATACCATTATTGAAAAGTAAGCTATTTGTACAAAACATGTCTTGATCCCATACCACTGCTCTCTTCTGATCACACTCCACCATGAATCAAGGTAACAATGTCTCTTCACCAACCTTTCCTTGTACTCGACCTTAAAACCATGGATTTGCAAGATTTCTTCTCAACTAAGTTTCACAAACTTTGTGCTTCAAACTGATCAGTTCCAAACCTTAATGTTTCCCTATAAATAGAGATCATTTCTACACTTAAAAACAACCAATTCACAACTTCAAAACACCCCTCAATCTCTCTCAAATCAGAATTGGCCAAAATCTTCATTTTTGAGTTTTGAAATCCATTTCTTCGAAACTCCCAACTCTTGCCATATCTTTGCAAGTTAACCATCCTAACACTTCATAAACATCGTATAGAACTCATTCATACCCTTGTTACACTTTTGTAATATCATCATCACCATCGTCCAAACTCCATAATTGGAGCTTGTAACTTGACTTGGTTGGATTGATTCAATAACTTTAAACACAAAGTAAGAATTGGGATAGGTTCCTTGAGTTCCCAGCAAGCTCATAGGATCACCACTTTGCACTGAAAAGCCATAGAAGAAGCATTGGACTTTCTCCAATTTGGTAAAATTCTCAAACGGTGATATCCTTATCCATGCATAGTTTGTGTTTGATTTCTAAAGATAAAATGTAGATATGATTCTCCTGAAGCTAACCATGTAATTAGTTCCCATTTATATTATTTTTGCATTGAGAATTTTATCTTTTAACAATTAGGATTCAACTTTGGTACCAATAGAAATTCTTTTTATTCTTTGAGTGTTAGTTAAAATAAATGGCATGGTTGAAATCGTGATTAAATTTCAAGAAACTTTGGTGTTTATAGTTTTTTAAATAGTTGAGAATTAAAGGTTTTACAAATTTAAAAATGGTGATATTGTTGGGTCTGGCGTGTTGTACCCAAATTTTTGCCCCTAATATTCCTCTATCATCTCATACCATCACAATGCAACAAGATCACACTAGGGTTTGGCTCATCTCCATATCTTTAGATTTGCTCATGGGGAATCACCAAGCACCTTGACTTGTATTTTGTGATCATCCATGCTTTGTATTGATTAACTTTAAACCAATAAATACAATGAATGTTTGCCTTAATTGTTGATATTGTAGGTGAGAGCACAACATATTCCATCAGGTTGACCTATAGGTTCATGAGTTTATTCCCATGCTTTCTCCAACAAAGCTTCATTGAGACTCAAGCCTCATCATTGAAGACGTTTTGAAGTAATATCATGACAAAGTTTATTATGATTCATCATGCCTCAATTTGTCAAAGATAGTTCAAAGTACAAGAGTTGATTGAAGAAGTTTGACCTAATTGAACAAATTCTTGATTTCTTGATCACAAGTGCATATTCTCCTCAATCCTCAATATTTGTAAGTGGTTGTGGTTGCTATGATTCCTCATTATCATCCTCAACAACTTCTATTTTCATGACAAAAGTATTTGTGCAAGAAGGTTTGTCAAAATTGAAAAGGGTTTCCAAGGCATTTTGTTGCTCTAGGAGCTAGGATTTTGGACTTCTAAGGGCTATATCTTACTCATCTTTTGGTATTTTTGAGTGATTCCCAAAACATGCTTCTCTTAAAAGGGTTATCAACAAATCAATTCAAAAGTTTCAATAAAATTTTGTGTGGAAGATACCTAATGATGAAGAAAGATTACAAGTTCCCTAGATAAACCATCAAAATCCCTTATGTGACTTCAAAAGATTATAACTTAGTCAATTTTTATCTCCTTGAGCCCATTATTTTTCCATAATGATCTTGAAGATGTGAACTTCAACCCTTGTTTTAAGTGAAAAGTGTGAAAATGAATGGAAGATGCCCTAAAGATGCAAAATATTATAGGTCATCTCATGAATTTTTTCCAACTTCACCAAGTCATAACTTATCATTTTTTGGATATTTTGAATGGTTCAAGTCTCAAAATGTCATTCAATAGATTTACTTCATGCCATATTTTTTGGTCAAGAGCAAATTTCAAGTGGAAGGCCATGTTTGGATGCAAGATATTATAGGTCATTTTTGAAGAAAAACTTAGGGAATTTTCTAAGTATAGAAAGCAACCTCTTTTTCTCAACTTTGACTCATCACAATTTTCAGCTCAAGCATCCATTTGATTCCATTCTTTGCACATTGTAAAGTTTGTAATCTCATCTTTCCAATGCATCAAGAATCAAGTCTTGAGATACCCTGAATCATGCACACCATTGATTTGAACATGGTACCTTGAAATTGAAGTTTCACCTCAAGTCAGAATTTGAAATCCTTGATTTAGTTTCTAAATACAAAATTTCTGCGTGTTTTTACTTCTAATCATGTTTAATGAACTTCTAGAAGTGATTAGCACATTGAAACGCAAGTTTTTGATGAGTTTTGATTAAAATAGAAGTCACACTTTTCTTGTTTGCAACTTCACACGATTTCCCTCCAAACTTCATCATTTCACACACTTGAGCATTCTATTTGATTCCCTATAAATAGAGGGCCATACATCATTCATTTTCTCAAGCTTAGAGAGCCAGAATCACCCTGCCAAACTCACTCTTGAACCTAATTTTCTACAACTTCGAATTTTCTTTTACAACCTTTCTCAATCCATTTTCTTTGTTAATTCACTTTCCTTGAACCTCGCTGAAGCTAACAGAAGAAGAATTAAGCTCTAAGACTTCCTAAATCGTGCTAGTTAAGTCAAGTTTTAGAGCTAAGCAATTGAACTTCAATAGGTAGATTCTTTCACCAATTCTCTCAAATTTTGATACTGTTATGAAGCTCTCATCATCCCGGTTCTAGTCGCAACATTTATTTTCAACTGGAAGTGTGTTTTGACCATGAAATTTCAAATCCATTTTCAAATCTTTTCTTCCAAAACGACTGAGCTATAACTTATATAAATTTTTCGCGAAGGTACCATTGGAATCGTCTTGAAAAGATGAAGCGAATGGTACCGGTCTCGTTTTCTAATTTTACCGTTATCAGGGACCTGCAAATCTCGTGGCTGGAGGTTGAAGATGAACAACGTGTCATCCATCAACCAATGAAAGCACGCCACACTTTTTTTCAAAATCTGATTTAATTATTGATTCCATGCTTTATTCAGTAAAGACCATGATATCCACAGCGTATATGATCCATTGGATTAGCTTACTAACGCATTTTGACTCTCATCCTTTGGTCCACTTTTTTTTACTTTATTTTATTTTCGGATTTTTATATATATATTTTTTTGTTTTAAACTTAAAAAATTCATACAAAAATCCATTTTAACTTAAAAAAAAATCAGAAAAAATTCTTAAAAACACTTTTGATTTTTCTCTTACTGATTTATATTTTTTTTCATAATTTTATTTTGTGTTTTGATATTTTTTTTATAATTTTTCACTTTATTTGAATTGTTTAAAAATTCTTTTCTTAATTTTTAAATTCTGAAAAAAAATATGTAAGGATCCAATGACCTTTTGACAAATACTGGTTTTGTACCTCAAAATTTTGTGAGCAACCCCTTCATAAATTGATTTTGAATGATTGCAAATATAATATAACATGTTTGAATAAGCCAAAATTACACATGTTTGAATAAGCCAAAATTACATTTCTCTCATAATGCATCTTTATGTGTCGACACATCAAGTTTTGTATCGATACATAGCTTTCTGAAGTCCCTGGACTTGTATCTCAAAACTATTATGTATCGATACAAAAGCTTATGAGTCGATACATAACTCTTTGATGACCCTGGAATGTAAATCTAAAAACTGCATGCATCGATACATACATTCCATGCATCGACACATAATATGTTGATGCCCCTGTAATACTTGTATGAATCGACACAAAACCTTATGTATCGACACAAAACATTCTGATGATCCTGGAAAACATTTTGAAACTTATATGTATCGGTACATAATAACATGTGTCGACTCATACTATGTTTTAAATTCAAAAGTTAAAATTATAATCAGTATGTATCGACACATACGCATTATGTGTCGACGGGTAATTCAAAAGTTGAATTTACAATCAGTATGTATCGACACATACGCATTATGTGTCGACGGGTATAAAAGTGTTGGTTCTGTAAAAACGCTTTAACAGGTTTTTGTATCGACTCAAAACATAATGTATCGACTCATCCTGTTACATGTAACTAACATGAGTCGACACATGACCAACATGCATCGACTCATGCACTCTCTTTTTTGACTAACCATTTTCTATTATAAATATAAGCAAGCATTTTTTCAGATACAACATTGCAGCATAGAAGATTGTGTGCAAAACAATTGTGAGCAACCAGAAGCTTTTGATTCCTTCATCTTCATCATCTTCTCAACCATCTTACATTCAAGAACAATAAAGAAAATCAAACATCCTTGTTGAATTGATTCAAGCGGTTTGAGATAACGTTCAGCTGAGTATTGAAGAAGTCTAGCTGAGTTGAAGGTTAAAGAGGAAGCTTCAAGAAATAAACCAGAGGGATTGTCCTTCAAGAACGAGTGTGTTCTTGAGGGTTTTGTCAGTCACAGTCATGCGAGTCGGATTCATCCGTAGCGAGTGTTAGAACATAGTTTGATTCTACAACCCTTGATTAGAGTTTTGATGATAACAAAATACAAAGAATAAATTATTTCAAAGATATATATAAAGAACAATTATGCTCCTTAAAATTATGCTTTGTATATACAGAAGTTCTGATGGAATCAGCATCAGTATGAAATCAGCATTAGAAGATCAGCAGCCTATGGTACACACTGAAACCACCAGACCACACTGAAAGTTTGATGACCAAAATTTGCGCCTAAACAAATACACTCTGACTCTGATCAAAGACATCTTTACCAAGTCATCAACACTCTGAAGCGTTATCAGCAGATACAACAAAGAAGACTCTGAAGCGTTACTGGTTATTCAAGACAGAATTAAATGCTAACGGCTTTCTTCAGACAAAGATCTTCTACAAAAGGAAAGTGAATTATTATCATTAAACCTGATTTATGGACAACGTATCCTTGCTTGCCTATATAAACAGGACTGCTTGTGAAAAGAAGCACGTACGTACGCACTCAATTTTGCTAAGCTATCCAAACCAGACATATTCAAAGCTTAAGAAAAGTAATTTTATTCCAAGCTTATTTAGTGTAATTATCACAGTTGTGGTATACAATTTTGTAAGAAAACAAAAACACACTTGTTCATTTCATTTGTAAAAGAAGTTCCTTGAGATTAACTGGATTGTGGTTGTACTCAAGAAGACTTTAACAGTTGTTAAAGTAGCTGTTGTAATTCTTTGAGAATAGTGAATTAAGACCTCGTTGGAGAGAGGCGAAATCACCTTGACGGGTGGACTGGAGTAGTTTGAGATCAAACGAACCAGGATAAAAATACAGTGTTGTCAAGCCATTTATTTTAAGTTTTACAATTCAACCCCCCCCTTCTTGTGTTTTTCACATCTTTAATTGGTATCAGAGCACCTGGTTCTGAGCTTTAACACTTAACCGTGTCAGTACAAGATCCAGCGTCAGAAAAACACAATGGCAGGACCAAGTCAAAACATCAGCAATGACAACAATGAAGAAAGGGACAGATTCAGTGGCAAACCTCCAGTCTTTGATGGTGAAAACTTTGACTACTGGAAAGACAGAATTGAGAGTTTCTTTCTGGCCCATGATGCTGATCTGTGGGACATGGTGACTGATGGATACACGCACCCAGTGGATGGACGTGGTCAGAAGATTGACAGGAAAATGATGTCTAATCAGCAAAAGCGTGAGTTCAGAAATCATCACAAGGCCAAAACAATTCTTCTCAGTGCCATCTCATATTCAAAATATGAGAAAATATAAAATAGAGAAACTGCTAAGAATATGTTTGATTCTCTGAGAATGACGCATGAAGGCAACATTCATGTCAAGGAAACAAAAGCCCTTGTGCTCATTCAGAAGTATGAGGCATTCAAGATGGAAGACAGTGAATCAATAGAAGCTATGTTTTCAAGATTTCAAATTCTTGTTGCTGGTCTAAAAGTTCTTGACAAAGGATATTCCACTGCTGATCACGTCAAGAAGATCATCAGAAGCTTTCCAAAATAGTGGAGGCCAATGGTCACAACGCTTAAGCTAGCCAAGGATCTCAACAAAATCTCTCTGGAGGAACTTATCAGCTCCCTCAGAAGTCACGAGATAGAGCTAGAAGCAGATGAACCTCAAAAGCAAGGTAAGCCATTAGCATTAAAATCTAACAGAAAATTTGACTCCAAAGTTTTGCAGGCTGTGGAAGAAACCTCTGATGGATCCTCATCAGAAGAAGATGAATTGTCTCTTCTCTCCAGAAGGGTGAACAAACTGTGGAAGCAGAGGCAAAGGAAGTTCAGGAATCCCAGAAGATCAGAAAATCAGAATGAATCTTCCTCTAGATACAGAAAGTCAGAATCCTCCTCTGGAAACAAAAGATCTGAAGGCTCTTCAGGATACAAAAAGCCAAACTACAAAGTCATCATCTGCTATGAGTGTAACGAGCAAGGGCACTACAAAAGTGATTGCCCAAAGCTTCAGAAGGAGAAGCCCAAAAAGAAGTTTGGCAAAGAAAAGAAGAAAAGTCTCATGGCTACATGGGATGATTCTGATACATCTGAAGCTGACTCAGAATCAGATGATGAAAGAGCAAACGTAGCTCTCATGGCAAACATATCTGAATACAGTGAAGCTTCTTGGTCAAACTCTGAGTCAGATACAGAAGAGGTATTTCCTGACTTTACTATAGATTTTACTAAGGCTGAATTAGCTGAAAGCCTTAATGAAATTCTGGAAAGGTATCAGCAGATCAGAGTCAAATTCAGAAACCTGAAAAGGAATCTTGCTTCTGACTCTGATAAGACTGAGAGTCTCAAATTGCAAAATTCCGAGTTAAAAGATAAAATTTCGAAATTAGAAAATCAATTGCAAAACTCTCAGAAGGAAACAATCCCTAAAACTCCTAGCAATGCTGATGAGATCATCAAAGAGTATGATCACAACTTTCAGAAGTTTCTAGCTAAAAACATAGACAGAAGCAAAATGGCTTCAATGATCTATGGAGTTAGCAGAAATGGCAGAAAAGGGATAGGATATCAAGGTAAGGTTCCTACACCAAAAAATGCCATGGATTTAGTTATAAAACGTACTCCACTTGATTCACACTTTATATATGGGCACACACATGACATAAAATATACAAGTAGTGATTACTCTGTCAAACCAAAATTCAACCAGAGTTTTGGTAAAACTAACAAATCAGGACCCAAGAAAATGTGGGTACCTAAGGATAAAATAATACATGTGGAGGATATCTCTAGCAGCAAAGCAAAGACACCAGTCATGGTACCTGGACTCTGGCTGCTCACGACACATGACGGGAAGAAGGAATATGTTCCAAAGCATGGAACTTAAGCCTGGAGGCCACGTAGGTTTTAGAGGCAATCAGAGGGGAAATATTATTGGCTCTGGAACAATAGGTAATGGAAATCTTCCCTCTATTAGCAATGTTTTATTAGTTGATGGATTAATGCATAACCTGTTATCCATAAGTCAATTAAGTGATAACGGTTATGATATAATCTTCAATCAAAATTCATGTAAAGCTGTTAGTCAGAAAGATGGGACTATCCTATTTAATGGAAAGAGGAAAAACAACATATATAAAATCAAACTTTCTGAACTAAAAAGTCAGAATGTAAAATGTCTTCTGTTTGTTAACAACGAGCAATGGATCTGGCACAGAAGATTGGGACATGTTAGTATGAGAAGAATATCTCAGATTAACAAAATCAATCTGGTCAGAGGACTTCCTAACTTGAAGTTCAATTCAGATGCTCTGTGTGAAGCATGTTAGAAAGGCAAGTTTGCAAAACCTGCTTTCAAATCCAAAACGTTATTTCCACCTCTAAGCCATTAGAACTTCTGCACATTGACTTATTTGGACCAGTAAAAACTGCCTCAGTCAGTGGCAAGAAGTATGGGTTAGTAATCGTAGATGACTATAGCAGATGGACATGGGTAAAGTTTTTAAGGCACAAGGACGAGTCACACTCTGTGTTTGTTACCTTCTGCAACCAAGTTCAGAATGAAAAGGATCTTAGAATCGTCAAAGTCAGAAGTGATCATGGTGGAGAATTTGAAAATAAAGACTTTGAATTATTCTTTAATGAAAAAGGCATTCTGCATGACTTCTCTTGTCCTAGAACTCCCCAGAAAAATGGAGTTGTAGAACGAAAGAACAGAACATTGCAAGAAATGGCCAGAACCATGATCAATGAGACTAATGTTGCTAAGATCTTTTAGGCAGAAGCAATAAACACAGCGTGTTACATTCAGAATAGAATCTCCATCAGACCTATTCTGGAAAAGACTCCATATGAATTGTGGAAGAACAGAAAACCCAACATTTCCTATTTTCACCCATTTGGATGTACATGTTTTATTTTGAATACAAAAAATTATTTGAACAAGTTTGACTCTAAAGAACAAAAGTGCATTATGTTAGGATACTCTGAATGCTCAAGAGGGTACAAAGTATACAATACAGAAACACAGATTGTTGAAGAGTCAATCAGTGTTCGGTTTGATGATAAGCTTGACTCTCAAAAGTTAAAGCAAAATGAACTCCTTGCAGGTATGGAAGTTGAACTCACAGGTACTAAAGACAACTCAGAGGCTCTCAACAGAGACACTCCCTCAACATCAGAAAGAGTCACTACAAGCAACCCAACACCTTCTGTTGATCAACTCCAGAAAAGACCATCCAGAAGCAAAATTGATCACCCAGAAGAAACAATCTTAGGAAGGAAGGAAGATCCAATCAGAACAAGATCTACCTTCAAAAACTATGAAGAATCCCTCATGGGACTTGTTTCTCTGATTGAACCAACAACAATTAATGAAGCACTTCTGGAAAATGACTGGATTCTGGAAATACAGGAGGAGCTTAATCAGTTCACAAGAAATGACGTATGGTATCTGGTTCCCAAACCAAAAGGATTCAACGTCATAGGCACAAAATCGGTGTTCAGAAACAAACTGAACGAACAAGGTGAAGTCATCAAAAACAAAGCACGGCTGGTAGCACAAGGTTATAGTCAGCAATAGGGGATAGACTATACAGAAACCTTTGCTCCAGTCACCAGGTTAGAGTCTATCAGACTTTTAATTTCATTTGTTGTTAATAAAGGCATCACTCTGTACCATATGGATGTCAAGAGTGCATTCTTAAATGGCTATATAGAAGAAGAGGTTTATGTTCACCAACCCCCTGGTTTTGAAAGTTCCAAAAAATCCAGAATATGTTTTCAAACTAAAGAAGTCACTCTATGGTCTGAAACAAGCTCCTAGAGCTTGGTATGAAAGACTAAGTAACTTCCTGTTAGAAAAGGAATTCACCAAAGAGAAGGTGGACACAACCCTGTTCAGTAAGACAGTTAAGAATGACATCTTAGTATGTCAGATTTATGTTGATGACATTATATTTGGATCCACTAAACCCTCTCTGGGAAGAGAGTTTGCTAAATGTATGCAGGCAGAATTTGAGATGAGCCTAATGGGGGAACTAAAGTTCTTTCTGGGCATTCAGATTAATCAAACTCTAGAAGGAACCTACATTCATCAGAGAAAATATGTCAGAGAACTTCTGAAGAAATTTGATCTCTCAGAATGTAAGCTCTCAAGGATTCCAATGCACCCCACGTGCATTCTGGAAAAAGAAGAGGTAAGTAACAAGGTAGAACAGAAGGTCTACAGAGGTATGATTGGTTCTCTTCTCTATCTGACGGCTTTAAGGCCTGGAATTCTATTCAGTGTTTGAATTTGTGCTAGATTCCAATTAGATCCTAGAGAATCTCACTTAACAGCAGTGAAGCTAATTTTCAAGTATCTGAAAGGTACTACTATATGGGTTTGTTTTATAGAAAATCAAGTGATTACAGCTTAGTAGGATACTGTGATGCTGATTTTGCTGGAGATAGAATAGAACGTAAAAGCACTTCTGGAAGTTGCCAGTTTCTGGGAGAAAATCTGATCTCATGGTCCAGTAAAAGACAATCCACAATAGCTCTATCAACAGCAGAAGCTGAATACATAGCAACACCTGGATGTAGCACGCAAATGCTCTAGATGAAAAGTCAACTTAAGGACTTCAATATATTTGAGAGTAACATCCCTATCCTCTGTGACAACACTTCTGCTATTTGTCTCAGTAAAAATCCTATCTTGCATTCTAGGGCTAAGCATATAGAAATAAAACATCATTTTATTAGGGACTATATTCAGAAAGGGATTCTCAATTTAAAATTTATCAACACAGACCATCAATGGGCTGATGTCTTTATAAAACCTCTTTCTGAAGATAGGTTTAACTTCATTCTGAAACATCTCAGCATGAAGCTTTGCCCAGAATAAAACAATTTTATTTCCATATCTTAACCTTCAGAATTTTGGTTATTTTCTGTGGACTACTGATCAATCTGCCTTCAGATCTTTAGAAGTACAAATTGTATCAGAATCTATCCATGAAGATTTGAGCACTTCATTTCAAGGATAGAAAGGTGCTGTTCACTCAAGCAAACAGTTGTCATCCATTCATCAGCTACTTTCTGAGGCTGAATACGCGTTCACTTTTCTGAAAGGTCAAAAGCGCTGATTGGATGCATTGGGACACATGTCATGGGTAACCGTTCCAATATCTTTCTGAATCCCCCAAAATCAACTGTCATTAATGCTCATAATCATTATAATTTATTTCTCTCTCTTGCCATTTACGTTTTCAAAATCTTTTTCAAAATCTATTTAAACACATTTCTCATTCTTTACACTCTTTCACTTTCACTTTCTCTACAATCTAATTGATTTCAGTTTGCATCCTTTTCAAAACCCTTTCACTTTCTTCTCAAAACTCCCTGTGTGAACATGGCTTCCTCAAGCAACCCAACTTCCAGTACTCAGAGAACAGATTCCTCAGAACAATATGAAGAACCTTTCAGAACTCTCCTCACGCCCATTAAAAATCTAGAAGTACTCTCAGAATTGATTGTGGACTTTAACAATCTTCAAGAGAACGGGTTCAATCTCTCTGAAGAAGTAAAGGCTCAAGGATGGAACAGGTATTTTGACCGTCTGGTAGGTCCTACGTTCCCAATCCTTGTGAAGGAATTTTGGATTCATGCTTCATCTTCCAACCATCAAGTTACTTCGTACATAATGGGGAAGAAGATAGTCATAACTGAAGACCTTATTGCAAGATTGATAGGCTACAATGGTGGTGGCGTAAGATGCATAGACATGGCTGAAAGATGTGCTGATGTCGCCCTAATTGCTAGAGAAATCTTCACTCTGGGTCTTCCCTCCAGCAAGATAAGGGATCTGAAAGACCATCACAGAATATGGGCTAAGATTATTCTGGGATGCATAAACCACATGAAGCCAACGAGCTCTCCTGACTATATCAACATTGATCAGCAGTTTCTGATCTACTTCATCTCTCAAAAGATTAAGGTGAATATGGCTCATTTGCTGTTCAACCATCTAAGGACTAGTTTTAAGGAAACCATAGAAGAGGAGCGCACAAAAAAGGACTGGATACCCCTAGGAAGGCTCATATCAGATATTCTAACAGAGAATAAGTTGATAAATCATCTAACAGAAGCACAGGAAATCAACACTTTAGAAGCAACTGTTGGCAAACAGTTGAATGCAAAGAATCTGAAGAAGATGAAGATCATTGAGAACATAAAGAAGGAACCCAATGTCACTTCTTTTGCAACCATCTCCAACAGAAGAATCCCTCTGGATAAATTTCCCATGTTCTCAAAAATTGATTCCAAACCTGAGATAATAGTCAGATATCTGGATGCATGCAAGGCAGATGGTACAGGACCAGATTTAAACATTCAGGATCTATAGCAGAAGGCTCCAGAAGTTGTGCTGAAGAAAAAAAAGAAAAGGAAGGCTGCAGCAGAAGGATCATCCCAGCGGACTCCCAAAGCAGCCTAAAAGAGAGGTAATCCTTCTTCTGTAACTGTTTTAGATTCAGTATCTGTATCAACATCTGTACCAATCCCCACTCAATCAGAAAACCCTACTCCACAAACACTTGATGATTTTGACATTGAATTTGACCCCTCAGAAAATTTAACTCTTAGAGGATCTCACTCCCTACCTATAAATCCAAATATTGAAGTAACTCAACAAGAACTTGCAAAAGTTCTATCAGATATTGAAACCTTTGACCAGCATATATCTGCTCCCATACCAGCAAATCCAAACTCTGAAACCATTTCAGAAGCACCTCAACCAGAAATTCCACTCTCTCCTCTACCAGAAACTCTTTCACCTTCTCCACAACCTGAACCATTACAACCAGAAGTGCAAACTTCTGAGGTCCAACCCCCTGAATCCTGCGAACCAGAACTTCATCACCATCAATTCAACCAAACTATTGATTCTGATCCCATTCCCATTCCTGGAATCACTGAACCTCTGAACATCAGTATACCCCTGACCATTCTGGATATTCCCCAAATTCCCTCTTCACTAGAATCAACTCCACCAAACACCCCAACAAGTCCAATAATCATTCCAGACTCTCCAACTTCCTCAACAAAGATCAATCTAAATGACAACGCCAAAACTGTCATTGATTTAACTATTTTTGAACGCCTTGCTGCCATAACCAACAAAACAGCCATTCCAAAACCAAAACCATCTGAACCTACACCAGATGTTGGTACCAGTTTATTGATATTTGAAACAGAAATGTAGAAGTGGATAACTTCACTGAAGCAAGCTAGTCTTGAGCTGATTGATCCTGCTGCATCAGATTATCTTTGGACAAGTTTCAGAAAATGGGTATGTTCTGAAACTCATAAAATGCAAGAACAGAGCTACAGACAAGTTCAACAGAACTTCAGTAACCTGCTAAAAGTTTTTGAAGATCAAGTTCTGAGCCAGCTACTCACGGAAGAAGTTCTCCCTCTGGACAATGCTCCCTGGTCTGAACATCGTCCAGCAGACAAAGTTCAACCAGAGTCAGAAGATCTCAATCTGACTGATACTCCAGAGCAGATGATTCCTGCTGAAGAACTGGGTCAAAAAGAGGACATTGCAGAATGCTCTGAGAAGCATCCAGTTGCTGAAGATCCTCAAGCTTCCTCCTATGAAAGGCAGACTTTAGAAGACTTGAAGAGATCTGATATTTTGATGCAGGAAAGAATGGATAAACAGGATGACAAAATTTTGGAAATCAAGAGCATGTTAACCAAGCAAGAGGAAACCAACATCCAGATCAAGGGCTTGTTGGAAGCTTTGTTCACGCGTCTTCCTCCTCCCTCTTAGTTTTTCCTCTGTTTAAAAATTTGTTTATCTGTAATATTCTCAACATAGCTCTGAACTTATCATTGATTCTGTTTTTAATATCAACTCATTTTGGCTCTGATTATGTGTTCTTTTTGATAACTGACAAAAAGGGGGAGAAAGAAAAATATATTTTCAATAATAGATTACTGAGACATAAGTCTCAAACATTCTAATCTACTTAAAATTCTCTCTTTTAAAAAGCTTGAACAAGTACAAAACTCTGCTGAAAGATACAGTAAGATTCTGATGCTCAAAGACTCATGGAATTCAAAGGAAGTAATCAACTCAGGGGGAGTTTTTCTTCTTAATTATATACTTGTTATTCTTTATTCTTTATTGAAAAATCTGGTTTTTGTCATCATTAAAAAGGGGGAGATTGTAAGAACATAGTTTGATTCTACAACCCTTGATTAGAGTTTTGATGATAACAAAATACAAAGAATAAATTATTTCAAAGATATATATAAAGAACAATTATGCTCCTTAAAATTATGCTTTGTATATACCGAAGTTCTGATGGAATTAGCATCAGTATGAAATCAGCATCAGAAGATCAGCAGCCTATGGTACACGCTGAAACCACCATACCACACTGAAAGTTTGATGACCAAAATTTGCGCCTAAACAAATACACTCTGACTCTGATCAAAGACATCTTTACCAAGTCATCAACACTCTGAAGCGTTATCAGCAGATACAGCAAAGAAGACTCTGAAGCGTTACTGGTTATTCAAGACAGAATTAAATGCTAACGGCTTTCTTCAGACAAAGATATTCTACAAAAGGAAAGTGCATTATTATCATTAAACCTGCTTTATGGACAATGTATCCTTGCTTGCCTATATAAATAGGACTGCTTGTGAAAAGAAGCATGTACGTACGCACTCAATTTTGCTAAGCTATACAAACCAGGCATATTCAAAGCTTAAGAAAAGTCATTTTATTCCAAGCTTATTTAGTGTAATTATCACAGTTGTGGTATACAGTTTTGTAAGAAAACAAAAACACACTTGTTCATTTCATTTGTAAAAGAAGTTCCTTGAGATTAACCGGATTGTGGTTGTACTCAAGAAGACTTTAACAGTTGTTAAAGTAGCTGTTGTAATTCTTTGAGAATAGTGAATTAAGACCTCGTTGGAGAGAGGCGAAATCACCTTGACGGGTGGACTGGAGTAGTTTGAGATCAAACGAACCAGGATAAAAATACAGTGTTGTCAAGCCATTTATTTTAAGTTTTACAATTCAACCCCCCCCCCCCTTCTTGTGTTTTTCACATCTTCAGCGAGGGGTTTGGAAATCGGAAGGATTTTGAACAAACAGGTCGTGGAAGCGGAGGATCGTTCGGTGACTTTGCAGGGAATCTTGATACAACTCTTATCAAGTGGTGGTTCTTACAAGAAGAAGAAGATCATAAGGATTTTTGTCTTTCTGTGTAGTGTAACCTTACTATCAAACATTCAGCATATTGATATAAAATTTCTCAATTTCGATTGTGAAATTGAGAGGGAGATGTACCCACACGCGAGGACAACAATGGGGAACTTCCTTACCAAACTGCCTGTGTATCGTTCTCTCTTTTCTTTCTCTTTACAGTTTTACATATTCTATAATTTTGTAATTCAATTGGCGTGCTAAGTTTTACAGTCTAATGATAAACATAGTGGCTCAAACATTTTCACCAAATCACCACTATTAAATCATTATACAAGCATACGCCAATTGTTTGACTAAATTCCTATTATATTTCTAAATTCATTGGAAATTCTATTTTATGATAAGTGCATTGAAACGTCAAGATTTCTGAGTTGTATATTCATCCATTCCATTCAATACAATCCAGCAAAGTTTTCACTTGTCAAGCTTTCTAGTAGTCAGTTCAAAGTAGACAGAATTGATTCAGGACATTGATTTTCGCTGCTTTCAATTCTCTTTAATAAAACAATTTTAAATCCTTGAAAAAGAAGAAGTGATCTATTCACCCCCCCCCTCTCGATCACTTGCCACACCGTCTAACAAGTGGTATCAGAGCGCCGGTTAGCTGGTGCTTTGTATCTACTCGTAACACTATGGCCTTTGAACCAAATGGGGCGTATAATAAAGCTCCTATTTTCAATGGTGAAAACTATGGCTACTGGAAAGACTGCATGCGAGTACACATAAATTCCATTGACAGGAATGTATGGACTGCCATTCAAAATGGTCCTTTTCAAATAACCATGAGGAATGCTGCAGGTGCAATAGTACCTAAACCTGAGGATCAATGGAATGAAATGGATGAAAAGAAATGGTTGTGCGATTGGAGAGCCAGAAAGATGATGATCTCAGCACTTGGTGTTGATGAGTATTATAGGGTGTCTCACTGCACGTCCACTAAAGAAATGTGGGACGCTTTAGAAATTGCCCATGAAGGCACAACTGAAGTTAAACAATCCCGCATTAATACACTCAATCAAGAGTTCGAGCTCTTTCGCATGAAGCAAGGAAAATCTGTCTCTGACATGCAGTAGAGATTCGTACATCTTGTGAGTCGTTTAAATGCACTTGGAAAACCTGTTTCCAATGAAATTGCTACTAATAAAATTCTGAGATGTCTTAGCAGGGAATGGCAACCTAAAATAACAACTATCAAGGAAGAAAATGACCTCACTACGCTTACCATTACAACTCTGTTTGGAAAGCTGGAAGAACATCAACAAGAATTACAAAGTCTTGAAAAATACGAAAATAAGAGTAAGAAAGAAAGGAACAAAGACAGGGAGGGTGAGAAGAAGTCAATAGCTCTAATGACTTCTAGCTCTAAGTCCTCAACCAAAGAGCAAGATGATAATGGCTCAACTAGTGATGAAGATTCTGATGATGAAGAAATGGGAGTTTTTGTTTGGAGATACAACAGATTTATCCGAAATAATGGAATCAAGCACTCCGATAAGAATCTCATAAGCTTTTGAAAACAATCCAAAGAACCAAGGCAAGAAGATAAAAAAAAGCAAAGAGGTAAAGGATCTTGTTACAATTATGGTAAAGTTGGACACTACAAACCAGACTGTCCAAAGATGAAAAAGGATAAGGAAAAAGCTCCACCAAAGAAGTTCAACAAACAAAGAAGATCTTATATTGCATGGGAAAGCGATAGCGATTCATCAGATGATGACAGTTCAAGTTGTAGTGATGAAAGTGAAAATTTATGTCTGATGGCACATACAAAAAATCAATTCTACAACAAGAAAGACAACCACAACAAACAAGTAAGACAAGCATATCCTAACAACTTTTCTTCTATGACCTTTTCTGAACTAAAGTTAGCTTTTGAAAAACTGCAATACAAAGCTGAAGATGCCTTTAAGAGATTATCCTCCGATAAACAAATATTTTCATTTCTCGAGAGTAAAGTCTATAAAGCTGAAAAAGACTTAAAAAGTCTAAAAGCTAGTATTGCAGAAAGTTCAAAAGATAAGGATGTTACAGGATGTATTCCCAGAAGGGAATGTGAAGTTTTTCATATTTGGCAGCAAGAGGTTAGGACTCTTAATGCCAAATTAGAAAAAGCTTTACAGCCTAAAGTTACTTTTGCAATCGATCCTAAAATTTTTAAGAAAACATTAAATCCACCGTATTCAAAATACTCTTTTGTTGAAAAATTACCAAAGGATACAATGAGCAAAAGTAAAACAATTCATCATCATCATGGTTTATGCCATTATTTTTTTCACTTTGGACATACCATTGAAAAATGCAAGTTTAGGAGGTTCCTTGTTCCTAAAGGCATTTACCAATGGAGGCCTAAAGGCAACCATGTTACCACTTACCTACATGGACCCAATGAAAATTGGGTACCTACCACTCTCTTTTGATATTGCAGGAAAAATGCCTCACACCCATGGATAGAAGATGGTTTTTAGACATCGGGTGTTCAAGGCATATGACTGGTGACATATCGCTCTTCATTGACTTCAAGGCAAAGAAGAAAGGATTTGTTACCTATGGAGACAATAACAAAGGAGCTATACTCGGTAAAGGTAGTGTAGGTAATCCCTCTATCACTACTATTTCTAATGTCAATTTAGTAGAGGGGCTTAAACACAATTTGCTCAGTACTAGTCAATTATGTGACAAAGGTTATAAAGTTACCTTCACAAATACTTGCTGTATAATTGAAAATACTGAAAAAGATATTGTGTTTAATGGCGTTAGAGTAAACAATGTCTATATGCTTGACCTTTTGGATGTATCCTTAACAAGCACTAAGTGTCTAGTCACCTTGAATGATGATTCATGGCTTTGGCATATATGCTTAGCGCATGTTAACTTTGATTTGCTTAATAAGGTTGTATCCAAGGATCTAATAGTAGGTCTTCCAAAGATAAAATTTACAAAGGATCACCTATGTGATGCGTGCCAAATGGGAAAGCAAACAAGGGTCTCTTTCAAATCCAAAAACATGATTTCCACTTCACGACCCCTTGAGCTTCTCCATATGGACCTTTTTGGACCCTCTAGAACAAAAAGTTTAGGAGGAAATTATTATGGTTTTGTTATTGTTGACGACTACTCTAGATTTACTTGGACTATATTCCTTCATAGCAAAAATGAAACTTTTTCTGCTTTTAAGAGTTTTGCAAAACTATCTCAAAATAGAATGGAATTGAAAATAATTGCAATTCAAAGCAATCATGGAGGTGAATTTCAAAACCATCTCTTTGATAAGTACTGTGACAAGTATGGTATTGAGCATAATTTTTCAGCACCTCGAACTCCACAGTAGAATGGAGTTGTGGAGCGCAAAAATCGCGTCTTAGAGGAGCTAGCAAGAACAATGCTCAATGAAGGTGGATTGCCAAAATATTTCTGGGCTGATGCAATTAGCACAGCCTGCTATGTTTTAAACAGAATACTAATTCGTCCAATTTTGGATAAAACACCTTATGAAATTTTGAAAGGAAGAAAGCCAAACTTGTCACATCTTCATGTATTCGGTTGCAAATGTTTTATTTTAAATAATGGAAAAGAAAATCTTGGAAAATTTGATGCAAAAGCAGATGAAGGTATCTTTCTCGGATACTCTCAATCAAGCAAATCATATAGGGTATACAATAAACGTCTACTTACAGTTGAGGAGTCAATTCATGTCTCTTTTGATGAATCTTATCCGAAACATGTCGGAAAAGGTATTTCTCTTGATGGTGCAGGTGTATCTACTGAAAATATACTCAAAGAAACTGTTGAAGAAAATGTTCAATCCAAAACTATTGATGATAAGGAAGAAAAAGATACAAGCCCTTCAAAAGATGAGGAAGAAGAGCAAATGGAAGCAAATGATCTTCCACTAGCTTGGAAGTCCTGTAAAGACCATCCAATTGACAACATATTGGGAGACATCTCAAAAGGAGTAATGACTCGCTCCAAGATAAGTAATTTTTGTTATCATTTTGCTTTCGTTTCACAAGTAGAACCTAAGAATGCTAAAGAGGCCTTGATTGATGAATTTTGGCTAATGGCCATGCAAGATGAGCTAAATCAGTTTAAAAGAAATGACGTTTGGGAACTTGTCCCTCATCCGCGAGACCATCATATCATAGGCACTAAATGGGTTTTTAGAAATAAACTTGATGAAAACGGAATGATAACCCGCAATAAAGCACGCTTGGTAGCACAAGGGTATAACCAAGAGGAGGGCATTGATTATGAGGAGACTTATGCTCCAGTTGCTCGCCTTGAGGCTATACGTCTCTTGCTCGCTTATGCGTGTGCAAAATATTTTAAGCTTTATCAAATGGATGTAAAGAGTGCCTTCCTTAACGGAGTCATAAATGAAGAAGTGTATGTCTCACAACCTCCCGGTTTTGAAAGTAACGAATATCCATATCATGTATTTAAATTAAAACGAGCTTTATATGGTCTTAAACAGGCTCCTCGGGTCTGGTATGAAAGACTTAGTAAATTTCTACTTGAGCATGGCTATTCAAGAGGTCAAGTGGACACTACTCTTTTCATTAAACGTAAAGGAAAGCACATCCTTTTAGTTCAAATATACGTAGATGACATTATTTTTGGTTCAACTAATCTACACTTGGTCGAGGAATTTTCTAAAGTCATGCAGGGTGAATTTGAGATGAGCCTCACGGGGGAGCTCAACTACTTTCTCGGTCTCCAAATTAAGCATCTCAATGAAGGCACAATTATATGTCAAACAAAATATTGCCAAGAGTTGCTTAAATGATTTGGGATGAACAACTCTAAACCAATTGATACTCCCATGCCTACCAACGGAAACTTAGACAAGGATGAACACGGTAAGAGTGTCGATGTCAAGAAATATAGAGGTATGATCGGATCACTCTTGTATCTTACAGCATCTAGGCCTGACATCATGTTTAGTGTTTGCATGTATGCACGATATCAATCGGATCCTAAGGAATCCCACTTGAAAGTTGTCAAGCGTATACTTAGATATCTCAATAATACACCTAAGTATGGGCTATGGTATTCCAAGGGAAGCGATTGCAGTTTAGTAGGTTACTCTGATTCTGATTTTGCTGGCTGCAAATCAGATAGAAAAAGCACTAGTGGAACATGTCACTTGTTTTCAAACTCTTTAATAAGTTGGCATAGCAAAAAGCAAGTTTTTGTTGCTTTGTCAACTGCTGAAGCTGAATACGTTGCAGCCGGTAGCTATTATGCTCAGATCTTATGGCTGAAGCAACAATTACAAGACTACGATATTCAATTAATACGTATTCCAATTAAATGTGACAATACAAGTGCTATAAACCTCACTAAGAATCCTATTTTACACTCACGCACTAAACACATAGAAATTAGACATCACTTTCTACGCGATCATGTTGAAAAGGAGGATGTTACGTTTGAGCATGTTGATACTAAAAATCAACTTGCTGACATCTTTACAAAACCACTTGTAACAGACCTCTTCTTCAACATCCGCCGCGAGCTAGGGATTTTAGATCTCTCATACGTGTTGTCATAAACATATATGTAATTGAAATATATCTATGTCACACCATACTGTTAAGATGTGCTTTTTCAGTTTTAGTACGAGTGTTCTCTTATCAAATCAAACGAGGTAATATCCTTCCTATCTTCACCCTCAAGCACCTATAAGTTTATCTAAATGTTCACTGAAAATGTCTTCGTATATATCTTTTACATAAATTGTGCTTATATAATCTAACTTTTTATCTACCAATGCATTACTTTTAACGTGATTACTTTATGTTTACTCTGCTATTTACTCACTTATTGATAACTTTATGCCTGACATTCTGTGTGAATGCCAAGTCCATTAACTGCTGAAATTGTATATAAATTTTCCTATGTGCTGAGTTTCTTGAAAATGTTGCTTATTCTATTTTTGATATGGTCAAAGGGGGAGAAGAAGAGTGTGTCAGTGAAGATTGTGCTTGCATTAGGAAGAATGTACACAAACTCAGGGGGAGCAAGCTTTTTTCATTCACGACACATCATCAGATATTTGACATCATCAAAAAGGGGGAGTTTGTGAGCAACCCCTTCATAGATTGATTTTGAATGGTTGAAAATATAATATAACATGTTTGAATAAGCCAAAATCACACATGTTTGAATAAGCCAAAATTACATTTCTCTCATAATGCATCTTTATGTGTCGACACATCAAGTTTTGTATCAATACATAGCTTTCTGAAGTCCCTGGACTTGTATCTCAAAACTATTATGTATCGATACAAAAGCTTATGAGTCGATACATAACTCTTTGATGACCCTGGAATGTAAATCTAAAAACTGCATGCATCGATACATACATTCCATGTATCGACACATAATATGTTGACGCCCGTGTAATACTTGTATGAATCGACACAAAACCTTATGTATCGACACAAAACATTCTGATGATCCTAGAAAACATTTTGAAAGTTATATGTATCGATACATAATAACATGTGTCGACTCATACTATGTTTTAAATTCAAAAGTTAAAATTACAATCAGTATGTATCGACACATACGCATTATGTGTCGACGGGTAATTCAAAAGTTAAATTTACAATCAGTATGTATCGACACATACGCATTATGTGTCGACGGGTATAAAAGTGTTGGTTCTGTAAAAATGCTTTAACATGTTTTTGTATCGACTCAAAACATAATGTATCGACTCATCCTGTTACATGTAACTAACATGAGTCGACACATGACCAACATGCATCGACTCATGCACTCTCTTTTTTGACTAACTGTTTTCTGTTATAAATATAAGCAAGCATTTGTTCAGATACAACATTGCAGCATAGAAGATTGTGTGCAAAACAATTGTGAGAAACTAGAAGCTTTTGATTCCTTCATCTTCAACATATTCTCAACCATCTTACATTCAAGAACAACAAAGCAAATCAACCATCCTTGTTGAATTGATTCAAGAGGTTTGAGATAATGTTCAGCTGAGTATTGAAGAAGTCTAGCTGAGTTGAAGGATGACGAGGAAGCTTCAAGAAATAAACCAGAGGGTTTGTCCTTTAAGAACAGGTGTGTTCTTGAGGGTTTTATCAGTCACAGTCACGCGAGTCGGATTCAGCCGTAGCGAGGGGTTTGGAAATTAGAAGGATTTTGAACAAACAGGTCATGGAAGTGGAGGATCGTTCGGTGACTTTGCAGAGAATCTTGATACAACTCTTATCAAGTGGTGGTTCTTACAAGAAGAAGAAGATCATAGGGATTTCTGTCTTTCTGTGTAGTGTAACCTTACTATCAAACATTCAGCATATTGATATAAAAGTTCTTAGTTTCGATTGTGAAATTGAGAGGGAGACGTACCCACACGCGAGGACGACAATGGGGAACTTCCTTACCAAACTGCCAGTGTATCGTTCTCTCTTTTCTTTCTCTTTACAGTTTTACATATTCTATAATTTTGTAATTCAATTGGTGTGCTAAGTTTTACAGTCTAATGATAAACATAGTGGCTCAAACATTTTCACCAAATCACCACTATTAAATCATTATACAAGCATACGCCAATTGTTTGACAAAATTCCTATTATATTTCTAAATTCATTGGAAATTTTGTGTTATGATAAGTGCATTGAAACGTCGAGATTTCTGAGTTGTATATTCATCCATTCCATTCAATAAAATCCATCAAAGTTTTCACATGTCAAGCTTTCTAGTAGTTAGTTCAAAGTAGACGTAATTGATTCAGGACATCGATTTTTGCTGCTTTCAACTCTCTTTGATAAAACAATTTTAAATCCTTGAAAAATAAGAAGTGATCTATTCACCCCCCCTCTCGATCACTTGCCACACCGTCTAACAAATTTTCCCTCTCATTTCACTCAAGACATGCCTCTAGAGGTCCTCAATTGCTCAAGGATGACTAAGGATTGACCAAACAAATCCTCCTCCTAAGGCAACAAGCTTCAAACTAGGGTTTCACTCCTCATCAAGATGGTTGAAGTCCAAGGGTCCAAAATTATTTCCATGGTCTCAATATGTTCTCAAGATCATCCATGTCAAGTTTCATGCCTTGCACAAGAAGTTTGCTCAGTCAATTGCCCAGATGCCTGAAAATCAACTATACTAGGTCAAAAGTCAACTGTGGCCCACATACAGTCAAACTTCAAGATTTTTGGTCACCATCAACATTTTGAAGAGATATACATCATTTTATCAAGGATTGGTCATTATTCCTCAAGGAATGCCCCCAAATTCATCAAAACCCAAAAGTTGCTAAATTAGGGTTTCATATGAAAAGTCAACCAAACTTTGACCAAGCATAACTTCTTCATACTTTATCAGAAATTTTCCATCCAAGACTCGTTTTTAAGAGGATGCAATTACCTACAACTTATCTTCATCCCACAAGTTCAAAATATGCACTCATCAAAAGATATGAATTTCTACATTATAGGTCCTTTTGAAAAGTCAACAAAAACACCTTTTGGGTCAAAGCTTCTTACATGAACATGGAAGACCCAATTGATATTAAACCAAAAGGGTTGTTTAGGGGACATCCTAAGCTTTCTAAAAAGTCCAAGAACACATATCTAGGGTTAAAATTGGAGGAGATATGCCTTATCAAAGTTGACCATTTTTGCAAAATTGCCAAAAGTCAAATATGCTCAAAAATACATGTTTTGTCAAATGGGCCTAGCATTTCATGATTGTATCTTGTTGGAAACATGGTCCACGACCCAAATCAGCATCCACACATTATTTGCTTCATTATTAATTTTATTTTGATTTTTTATTACTTAAAGTTCAAATTAAATCAAATAAATGGAAAAAAATACAAAGGATTGAATTTGATTTGATTTTTTTTTGTAGGAATCAAATCTATTCAAGTTGGATTAATCAGACCAAATCAAATCAAGGCAAATTGAATCAAAATTGGCATGATTAGGCTATTTTGGAAAGATCATACAAGGAGCAAAATCAAATCAAATCTCCATGATTTTCAAAGATATAATTTGTTTTTGTTAACCTAATTTGTCCTAGTACATATACAGAACACAACCAATGCAAAAGAAGAAGGATTGAGGTCGTGCAATGAATCAAAGAAAACTCAAAATTTTGGCCAAATGGGGTGGATCAGTTTCTACTCTAGAGGACAATTCAAAGCATTACAAGGCTGCCAATCGATTCCTGGACATCTCCAGAACATTCTCCAATCATTTGCAAGCTTCCTCACGCCCAGAATCGTCACATAACACTCACGCGGTTTGCTTCCTTTTTCAAACTCGATTACAATGATTCATGCATCATAAACATGTTCTAATGATATATTTGTGTTCATTGACATATTTGTAACATGTTTGAATGGTTTAATTGATGTTTCAGTGCCTGTGTTCATAATTTCCATTGTTAGGGTTTGCCTTGCCGTTTTAGGGTTTTTCTATACAGGTTAAATTTGCCTAAGAAAAGGGTACCATGATGCTCGTGAGATCAAGACGAATTGATCTATGTACTCACAATTGATTTATCATGCTTGATGTGAATTTTTTAAACTTGCAGTGCTATATCCATGGAAGATGTCCGTAGGTAGAGCTATCGTACCTAAGACGACGGACAGGGGAAGAAGAAGATATGTGGCACGACCCCATTGGCCTGTTTGAATAAAATGCATGTTTATTTTTTATTTTTTCAGTTATCCACTTTTTTTATATAATATGCATTGTTATTATTATATTAACAACTAAAACATGTAGCCCAGTGGTGAATCGCACGTTGGAAAATAGAGAGGACCTGGGTTCGATCCCAGGTCCAGGCGTTTTGTTATTTTCCTAATATTTGATTACAGATTCCATGTTCCACGCATCAAGACATCTTCCATACGCTACAACCATCCAGCCGTTTGATGCATCTCTAATCCAAATCCAGCGCTCCATCAAAGAAAGGACCATGGTACACCTTCCAACATAGCCCCCACTAGATCCAGCGCAAGGGAGATGGGCCAAGGAATTTGGGCCTAATACATTCAGTGTCACACCCCTTGAACTGCTTATACAGGACCATTCTTTTCTTTTTTATTTTATTTCTTTTAATTATTTTCTAATTATTTTCTTTTTAAAAATAACACAAAAATCATTACTTTTTTCATTTAATCAAAAAATCATAAAAACATTAAAAATCATTTATTTTCATAAAAAATATTTTATTTCCTTAATTAATTAGATTAATTATTTAGGGCATTTTAATCCTTTTTTTCATAATTTAAATCAATTAGAAATTAGAGTTTAATTTGTACATAACCTAATTAATTTTTTCTCAAAATCTAACCTAAATCTTTTTCAACTAGATTTTTTAGGTTTTCTAATTATTCTCGCATTTAATTCGCCGCTCGCATTTTTTAATTTCCTTTTTATTATTATTGTAACTGCTCCGAGTTTGTAATAGTAATTAGGGTTTCAATTCTGCATCTTTATTTTCAGTCAAGATAATTATGTATCTGCAAAAGCCTTGTAATAGCTAGGACTTTAACTTTCTCGCATTTTATTTCCGCAAACTATAAACTGCTTAGATATATGTTAATAGGATTTTATGGAAAGACAAACTGAAAATTAATACAGTAGAAAACCCTAAATTTGCAAAGGTAAATTAACTGAAAATTACACTCGCACATGCTCACTCCTAGGGTTTACTCCCTCCGGTTGCCTTCGATAAACGGTCATGAAGTATAGGATTTGTTAGTGGTTATCCTCTAGCCCCGAAAGATCTAAAATGACCCATTCGGATGTTGCCTCAGAAAAATATCTTTAAGGCTTTAGGATGATTACTAACATTTCCTAACATTTCCTAACATTGCTTTTATGATCATACATGTCCCTTCGAACGTCCCTTAAAAATCCAACAATGATGCTACCTATTTCTCAATAACGGGATAGCGTTGTCTAAAAGGAAAACGAACAGACCTTTTTCGAGTAGGTAGATTAGTTCCAAGGTACTTTCTCAAACCAAAAAAAACTTTTTCACACCAACACTCTCCCAAACAAAGTTTTCAAAAACAACTTCGTAACACTCTTGAGGATAGAAACAAGGGTTAAAACGAAGTAAAACAAATTTTCAAAACAAGCACACACAAGCAGTTTTCAAAATGAGCAAGTACCTAAGAGCCCGTGGAAAACCACAGATAAAAAGGGTGCTAACACCTTCCCTTTCTATAATCTACCCCCCGTACTCAGAAACATCTCGAAAAAGGTTTTTTCTGTTCTTTTTCCTTTTCCTGATTGGATAAAATAAAAGTCGGTGGCGACTCTTGCTTACCGCGACATTTGCGAACAAAAAACGCAAACCAGTATTAACAGTCGATTCTGCCACCGTATCACAGAACTGGCGACTCTGCTGGGGATATAAAATATAAAGTGGGGTAAACCTTAGGATCTAGGTCATATTTAATTGCTTTCTCTTGATTGTCTTGATTGCTTTATATTTATGGGAACTGTTTGGGTTATTTGATCCTACACCCGGATCGGGAAACACTTTTTAGGTAAGTAGCCTTAAACTGTGAGGGAGCTGTGCTGGGGTATACTAACACGGTTGAAGCAGTAGCTATGTTGATGTGGCATTTTGGTTGGTACCCGTAACCCTTGAGTCAATCAGGGAGATGTACGGGGCCGCCGCGTGGTGTCATAAAGCATCAACTGATCTTAGAACCTTTAATTAAACAACTTGGCCAGTATGACGTAGCGGGATGGACGACTTTGGTGTATGCCCAAGGTCGATAGATACTTGATGCTACACTCATTGAGGTTTGACTTCTGTGTTTTGTTTGATTACGAGTCAATCATCGATTGAACAAGGCTTGAGGGAAAGATCAGTGATATTGAGATCCCTTAGAACTCAGTTACTATTTATAGGACAGGTTGAACTAATCCAGCTTCAAGAGGGTATGACCTTAAAACCCATGCAAGCCTAAACCTAAGGATGTTTGCGTGACTTGTATGCTTTTAACTTGAACTACTTGCAGAGTTTTATTACTTGACAACATGAGTTCCTTGTAGGTTTTGTTTACAATTATTATCCGATAACTTGGATTTCTTGCAGAGTTTACTTGCTTACATCACTTTGCTCCTTTGCTTAAAAGCATAGCATACACATCATAACATCATGCCTTAACATTTCCTTAACCATTTCAAGGATCTCGAGGGCCTGTGATGCAGGTTATGATAAACCAGACGTCTAGCAAGGGGCAAGGGGATTTATTTTCCTCTAGCCAATGTCGTAAGAAGATCAAAACTCAACAACTTGAGTCAGGGGCTATGACCCACTTGATATGGTGAGCTTGACTCTCGTAGAAGGACTCTCAATGATACGAAGTTTTTCAATCAAAGCTGCAAATTTCAACTTCTGACATTTTCTTGTTTACCCCGCGAGATCCTTGAAAACATCGCATACATATATAATACATATCATTGCATAAGCAGGTTTCAAAGAAGGTCTCTCATGTTCTCGCTGTTTATTTCAGCAATGGCTCCCCAATAAGACAACAGAGATCTCCAAGCTCAAGATGCCCAATTCAAGGAATTTCTCCTGAATCTATCCAAGGGGCAAGAAGACCTGAAAACACTCTTCACCGGGAATCTGACCAAGGAACATCCTGACAACAACAAGGATGAACAATTGGAACAACTGCAAGCTGAAGTAGAAGCAATGAGAATCTAGATGTTGGGGCAGATGAGTCTTATCCAAAACTTAGCTCGAGGACAAGAAGGGCTAAGAGCCTTCCTCAACACGCTTCACCAAGATGGATGCAGATCCATGAAACAATCAGTTAAAATTATGGATCAAGGCATTAATCAGCCCCCAGTGAGAGAAGAGGTTGGTTTTCTCAGGAACAGACCTTTCTATATTTCTACTACATCACAAGCCCAACCACAACCTCGCCAACGACAATGGGGCAATTAGCATAAGAAGAATACATTTGAAAGACGCTTCACCGAGATCAACATGTCATTGGCTCAAGCATTGCAACGCCTGTTGAAGGCCAAGTTGGTTATGTTAAGGGACCCTCCTTAGAATCCCAACATAGCCTCCCCAAGGTACAATCCAAATGCAAGATGTGCGTACCACTCCAACAGTCCTGGACATGACACCAATAACTGTTGGGCGTTGAGAAATAAAATTCAAGACCTGATTGATGAAGGAGCGCTAGAATTCGCACAAGAAGGACATGCTGAGTTTTTCTGCCATCCCTCCAAGGCATACCATCTGAAGTGACAAGTTCTCACAAGAAGACTTTTCGTTCAATAGAATTTTAAATGTGTAATTTTCTTTTGATTTGTTTGAACATTTATTCATATCAAACCTCATTATTTCATCAATGCATTGCACATGTTTGTCTTGAATCAATTCATTCGTATTCACTATTTCAAAAATGCGTTCTTATTTCCTTTTGTGACATTCAACTCTCAATTAAAAACTCTAGCCTTAGAGGGAGGATGACGAAAATGATACCACAATCTCTACAGTATGATTTTGAACAGACCCTGCTGACGATGTACAAGTGTTGTTTAAAATCCTAAATAGTGGAATTATAAGGAAGATAATCCATAGTCAACCCCTTCGAGCCAAAGAAGTAGGAGTTTTTCTTTTCGCACAAATTAAAACCCTTAATCATAACCTGGGGCAGGGTAGTTTCCTCAGTTAATTTAGAGGTGCATTCAATCATAATCT
Organism: Vicia faba; assembly: GCA_948472305.1. Taxonomy (NCBI): domain Eukaryota; kingdom Viridiplantae; phylum Streptophyta; class Magnoliopsida; order Fabales; family Fabaceae; genus Vicia; species Vicia faba. The sequence continues at coordinate 1,312,680,242 of OX451740.1, read as the reverse complement.
TCCGCTTCGTACACAATGAATGGCATCGAAGACGCCCTTCCAAAACAAAAGACAGTGATTGTTCCGTATAATCGTCAAGACAGGCAGTCATTATCTCTCGAAATAAAAACCCATTAAGTCAAAACCTATGAAGGAGACTTAAGAGAAAATTGGGGCATCCCGCTGACTGTAATCACAAAAGAAACAATTCAGGCAAAAGAAGGGATACCGAAAACCAAAAAAAGAGGTTACTAAAAATCCTCGACAAAAAGAAGATTACAAAAATGATTGCCTTTTCAAAACAAATGTTCAATTTATGAATCACCACCAAGTATCAGAGCAAAGATTCCAGACTCAATCGGGATCTAAACGCGCAATTAAATGAGCATAGGACTGAAGAACATCACGAAGAGCGGGTTGGGTACAAATAAAGTTTGAGCCTTTATCCTTTGTTTCTTGAACCGTGAACCAGGCCACGTTATAACCCTTAAAAGTCCTAGCTGAAGCATGGGTTAGTTTGAGAGCATACTGTTACAAAGGTATCCTGACTCCTGTAGGCTTTGTTACGAATCCTGAGTTGATATCACATTCTTGTGAATTTCGTTCTAATACACAAAACACATTTTCAAAATTTTTTTTTCAAGACAAACATGAGTTTTGCATTCTTTAAATGATATTGTTTGCATATGACTAATTGTTTGACAGCAGAAAAATCCGCACAATAGATATTCAATGAACAGACATCCTCTCAATGGACAGAATCACCTCAGCGGGAAAGACACTTCCAATAACAGGTCTTCCATAAGCAAGGGGCATGACATGATGTCTAAACACACCTGGGGCAGTCTCTCCAAAAGTGCCAAATAACTAGGGGAAGATCTCCATCTGAATCGCTTGGGGCATTACCCACGCATTCCAGCAATGAATCATGTGCCATCAAGAAAACATTTTTGACAGTACTACAACACAACACTATGGACAATGACAACTCTCTACATCCTGAAAGCATGAACATAGTCGGAAAATACTACGCATGAAAAAAAGACCCGCTAGGTTGACACACCTAGGCAAAAATAAGGGAATCCCGGCGAACCAAAAGGGTTCGGGCAAAATTAGGGATAAAAAATGAAAAAATATGTACACCCGGCAAGTCGAAAACCCGAAAGGGCGGCTTGGGAAAAAAAAGGTATCCCGATGGACTGAAAACCCGAAAGGGCATTCCAGGCAAAAGTTATGGATTTAAAACGTACGATTATGTCCCGTCACCTGTCTATCAGTGGAAGGCTTATACCTTGATCAACATTCATCAAGAGCACTAAAATCGAGAAACAGTTCACATACGATCTGGATACGGGTGTCATTCTGCTACTTATTCAAGATTTTCATACATCGAGAAATGGTTCAGATACGATCCGGATACAGATGTCATTCTTCTACTTATTCAAGATTTTCATACATCGAGAAATGGTTCAGATACGATCCGGATACGGATTTCATTCTGCTACTTATTCAAGATTTTCATACATCGAGAAACAGTTCAGATACGATCCAGATACGGATGTCATTCTGCTACTTATTCAAGATTTTCATACATCGAGAAACAGTTCAGATACGATCCAGATACGGATGTCATTCTGCTACTTATTCAAGATTTTCATACATTGAGAAACAGTTCAGGTACGATCCAGAGATGAATGTTATCCTGGTAGTTATTCCAGATTTATCTTCTAGAAACAGTCCAGTTCAGATATGATCCAGAGACGGATGTCATTCTGACACTTATCCAACACATGTTTCAAATACAGTTCAGATACGATCCAGAGACAAATGTTATTCTGATACTTATCAAACACATGTTTCAAATACAGTTCATATACTATCTAGAGATAGATGTCATTCTGACATTCATTCAACACATGTTTCAAGTACAATTCAGACACGATCTAGAGACGGATTTCATCCTGACACGCATTAAGTACATGTTCAAGTACAATCACGATATAGATCCATCCATAAAATCTCCGCATGTACTTTTTCCAGCATGGTACAAGGGGCAGAGACAGTTGGAAGAAAAGTCACTATCACATACAAGCCAGTGATACCTATATTCCCCACAGAGCCGAGACAACCAAGGTTCGACCTCCGTATCCCCAAGCAGGAATTTCTTCCCCAGCAGGCTCTTTCAGAAAGCTAATGTCTGTATTCCCCAGCCGAGTTTTATAACCATGAGCAGTTTATAAAGCCATCTCCCGAGCAGAGTTTATTTCTCTAACAGCGGAAGCTCAATCTCCAACAGAGATCTTCTCTCCAGCAATGGAAGTTCATCCCTAGCTGAGTTTATTTCTCCAAATCAGTAGATCTTCCAACAGAGTATCTCTCTTCCCCATAGAGTTATTCCCCCGCAAGATTGTTCTCAGACAGAGTCTCTCCCGGCAGAATATTCTCAAGCAGAATGGATGTAAATCTCCAGCTAATCATCTCCGGTCACTATCCCCAACGGAAATGAAGAACTCAACTCCTTATACTCTCCAGCAGCAGTCCATGATTTATTTTCCCCAGCTAGAGAATATCACAATAGCATTGCATATCCATACATCATGGCATGCACTTACATATTACACAACACAATCTCATTTATTTTGAGAACATCATTACTCAATACATTTCATACATCATGACATTACATACGACTAACTCTTTACCTTTCAGGGAAAGATGCAATCAAGTTCTCACAAGTTCTCTCTTGTTCAGTCAAACCGACACCAAGGTTTCTATTCCAGTTAAAGATGTTCCAACACTTTTCAAGATTTTCTCTGGTTCAGTCAAACTGATACTAAGGTTTCTATTCTAGTTGAAGATGTTCTAAGACTTTCGTCTGTGTCAGCTGAATCGCCGCTAAGATTCCCCTGATTTATATTCCATTCAAAGTTATTCCGAGACCCCTCCCGGGTTCAGTCAAATCGATACTAAGATTTCTCTACCAGTTGAAGATAACTCGAGACCTTTCCCTAGTTCAGTTAAATCGATACTAAGATTTCTATTCCAGTTCAAAAGCTATGAAGCCAAAAAGCTGACCAGATAATTGGCCAAAGAAAAGGGTACCATGATGCTCGTGAGATCAAGACGAATTGATCTATGTACTCACAATTGATTTATCATGCTTGCTGTAAAGTTTTGAAACTTGCAGTGCTATAGCCATGGAAGATGTCCGTAGGTAGAACTATCGTACCTAAAACGATAGACAAGGGAAGAAGAAGATATGTGGCACGACCCCATTGGCATGTTTGAATAAAACGTGCGTTTTTATTTTTATTTTTTTAGTTATCCACTTTGTTTTCATATAATATGCCATGTTATTATTATATTAACAACTAAAACATGTAGCCCAGTGGTGAAGCGCGCATTGGAAAATAGAGAGGACATGAGTTCAATCCCAGGTCCAGGCGTTTTGTTATTTTCCTAATATTTAATTACAGATTCCATGCTCCACGCATCAAGACATCTACCATACGCTACAACCATCCATCCGTTTGATGCATCTCTAATCCAAATCCAGCGCTCCATCAAAGAAGGACCATGGTACACCTTCTAGCGTAGCCCCCACTGGATCCAGCGCAAGGCAGATGGGCCAAGGAATTTGGGCCTAACAAATTCAGTGCCACACCCCCTGAACTACTTATACAGGCCCATTCTTTACTTTTTTATTTTAATTCTTTTAATTCTTTTAATTATTTTCATAAAAAATATTTTATTTCCTTAATTAATTAGATTAATTATTTAGGGAAATTTAATCCTTTTTTTTTCATAATTTAAATCAATTAGAAATTAGGGTTTAATTTGTACATAACCTAATTAATTTTTTGTCAAAAACTAACCTAAATCTTTTTCAACTAGATTTTTTAGGTTTTGTAATTATTCTCGCATTTAATTCGCCGCGCCCATTTTTTAGTTTCCTTTTTATTATTGTAACTGATCCGAGTTTGTAATAGTAATTAGGGTTTCAATTCCGCATCTTTATTTTCAATCCAAGATAATTATGTATCTGCAAAAGCCTTGTAATAGCTACGACTTTAACTTTCTCGCATTTTATTTCCGCAAACTATAAACTGCTTAGATGTATGTTAATAGGATTGTATGGAAAGGCAAACTGAAAATTAATACAGTAGAAAACCCTAAATGTGCAAAGATAAATTAACTGAAAATTACACTCGTACATGGTCACTCATAGGGTTTACTCCACTCCGGTTGCCTTCGGTAAACGGTCATGAAGTATAGGGTTTGTTAGTGGTTCTCCTCTAGCCCCGAAAGATCTAAAATGACCCATTCAAATGTTGCCTCGGAAAAAGATCTTTAAAGCTTTAGGATGATTACTAACATTTCCTAACATTGCTTTTGTGATCGTACATGTCCCTTCAAACGTCCCTTAAAACTCAAACGACGATGCTACCTATTTCTCAATAATGGGATAACATTGTCTAAAAGGAAAACGAACAGACCTTTTTCGAGTAGGTAGATTAGTTCCTAGGTACTTGATCAAACCAACAAAAACTTTTTCACACCAACACTTTCCAAAACAAAGTTTTCAAAAACAACTTCGTAACACTCTTGAGGACAGAAACAAGGGTTAAAATGAAGTAAAACAAACTTTTCAAAACAAGCACACACAAGTAGTTTTCAAAATGAGCAAGTACCTAAGAGCCCGTGGAAAACCACGGATAGAAAGGGTGCTAACACCTTCCATTTCTATAATCTACCCCCCGTACTCAGAAACATCTCGAAAAAGGTTTTTTCTGTTCTTTTTCCTTTTCCTGATTGGATAAAATAAAAGTCGGTAAAGACTCTTACTTACCGCGACATTTGCGAACAAAAAACACAAACCAGTATTAACAGTCGGTTCTGCCACTGTATCACAACTGGTGACCTCATTTTATTTTTATTTCTGACTTTACTATTTTTTTCATAATTTTTGGTTTATTTTACCTATTTCTTTTAATTTTAAAAATAGTTTAAGACTTTAAAAAATTACCAAAATTTTTATATAAATATTTGAGCTAATTTCTCATTTTTCTATGGTCTTAGTTGATTTTTCTTGGATGTTTTGAATATAGTTGCTATTTTCCCCTTTCATTTTCATTTAAAAAATAATTTTAAAAATCTTTTCCTTTATTTTAAAATACCATTTTATTTTTCTATATATTCTGGTTGATCTTGGACTATGAAATTTTGATCACGAGCTTTATTAACATCATTGGATCCATGGTATTGAGTTCAACTCCATAAAAAATGGATGAATGATTTTAATAATAGCTTGATTAAATTTTGGTTCAAATATGGTTTAATTCTTACCCCATCCCTCTTCATCGTATTCCCTTCTTATTGTACTAGATGTTATTGAACAATAATTTACATATCATTTCTCAAAACATATGGTACATAGATTGCTATTGACCGGTCTCAAAATAGGTGTGACTTCTATATAAGTCCACTTACGATTGCTTAATATAGCGCTAAATTTTATCCTGATTCAAGAAATGATCTTTCTTGTCCCAAACACATGTTTGTAAGCCCAAATATGTTAATTTGAATCCTTTGATCCAATAACCTTGAGATTCATTGTTAGGAGACTTTGGTATTATCAATCCTCTAATGAATCTTCATGATCTTTGGTCAAAGAGAATCACTTAAACATCATTGATCATTTATTGTTGCCTTGAGAAATTTAAATTAATGATATACTTGACAAAAAGCAAATGAAACTTGTTGTTGAGAGGCTTTGGTTTTACCAATCCTCTAATGAGTTTCAAATGCAAGTTTCAAGATGGTCATTCAACTAACATCTAATTCCTAACAATTGACTTTATTTTATGCTTTTACTTTAAGCACATTTACTTTAGCATTTACATTTCATGTTATTTTCATCTTTGCTCATTTGAGCATTTACTTTTATGTCATTTTTACTTTGCTCACTTGAGCTTTTCATTTCTTTTTGAAGATACCTAATAATCAACTTGAACCATAAAAATAAAAACTTTAATGCTACTTGGACTACATGGTTACTATCCTTGGCATTTATGGAGATTGTGGACTTCTTGGACTTAGGATTAGAACCGTTGACCTATCTTGAGACCTTGTGACCTCAACTGTATTTTTGTCTGGAGTTCTTGGGGTTTACCCCAAGACATTGGGTTGTTTGTTTGCTTTGTTTGCAGGTTATTATAATCACATGCTTTGCCTGTAATCTGAAATTCATCTGTATACAGCTGTTACTCTGTCCAATTTTTGTGAAGACTTAATGCAATTGAAGCTTGGTTTTCTTAAGAGGTTTATAATCTTTGTTTGTTTGGTTTCAAATCCAAAGGATGAGAACTATACATTGACTCATTGTGTCAAGTGTTGGCTTCTTGTTGGTTAGATGGTTCTTTTCCCTAGGTTTTACCTTATGCTTTAGGATAGTCCCTTCATCTCCTCCCATCTTCTTTAATTTCAAAAAATCGTCTCTCTCCTTATTGAAAACTCTTCTTGTTTTATAACTTGAACCACTTTCATAATAAACTTGAACTTAGGTCCATGCATTTCAAAAATATTTTCTTAATTAAATTTTAACCAACTTAATCATGCTTTGACATTTTTGTGAGAAGACTAAAAGTCAATCAATCTCATTAAAACCTATTTTGCCACTTTGGCTTTTTACCTTTAAAATTTTCTCAAAGGATTAGACTCTTGTCAATCCTTGTCGTGATGCGAACTTCTATACTTATACGGTATATAGTGAAGTGTGATATTTTCAACTTGGGTGTTGAGTGAGGCTTTGTTGATTTTAAAATCCAAGTCATATCCTCAACTTTGAGATGACGCAAATTCTCCTTTCTCATAATCGTGGGTAGTAAGTATGTTTTCCACTTAGATAAGCCGATGATGTCTCGTCTCTTAAAATTAAACCAACACACTTGTGTTTTAAATTTTTTAAAGGTGAACTACGTGTACCCTGACCCCCTATTACACAAAAGGTGGTACGTAGGCACTAAAGGTTCGCAACCGCGGCCGATGCAGAAATCATAAAAAATACTTCTTTTCTCATCTCCACAATCTATTTTTATATACAACATTTATAGCCAAAATACACATATTTTCAAAGAGGTTCTTGCGGAGTACCGTATATGTTTAGGGTGCTGACACCTTCCCTTCGCATAACCAACCCTCGAACTTAGATACTTTCCCCCTCTTTTGGGTTATTCGCTCTTTCCCCATTCCTTTGGAAACAATAAAGCATGGTGGCAATATTTATTTTGATCTGTGCGAGTCAAGTCAATCTAATGGCTTAGTCTCAATGTTTTTACCGCTACAAAAAAAATGGTGATTTCACTGGGGACAAATCGACCTATTGCTGGTCCATCCCTAAGTGGGCTGAGCCTATCTTTATTTATTTGTGTATGTGTTATTATCTGTTGTATATTATATGCTGTATATATGTTTGTCTAGACTTTCTTGGTTTTCAGGATGCTTGGTGACTTCGCATAAGCCCTATACCCGGACATGGGAAAACTTAAGATAGGATGGGAGGTATGGTCATGTTAACTTTGAGGGAGTAATCCCAAAAAAGGAGGCATGAAATCCCCCACTCAGTGGAGGCCCCTTTGACTGTAGTGTTATTTATCGAGTAATCAGGAAGACGTGCTGCCTTCAACCTGGGAGCCTGCTGAAATTGAGGACCGTAGAACCTTTAACCCATCTTGACCTTTTAGGTGTAGTGAGAAAGCTATGACGGAGTAATCCGAAAATGGTTGTCACGCGATACTGCGCTCAGACGAGTTTTTCTTGAGAATATTGTTAATTACCGAGTCAACGGGAAGTTGGTAATATCCGAAGGAAGGATGTAGACTCTGGGAACCTCTTAGAACCTTGTTCGGCAAGTGATAAACTTTTAGACCATACCTTATGGGTAGTACCTCCGACCTCATGCTCGTGATGTTGAACCTATGAATCCTATGTTTGTGATCTTGTGTGTGATTGTTGCATCATGCATTCATGAACCCATGAGCATCTTCTAAAAACGTTCTATTTCAAGGGACTTAAAGTTGGCTCTTTGTCAATATCTCAGGTACTTTTTGACCATGGATTCTGGAAAAAGAAGGACTGGGAAGTACATTTTCAAAAACCCCAAGATAGATGAGTTGATGAGTCTGATTCCTGAGATCGGGAGTTCTACAGATTTTTGGAGGAAGTACGGGTCCATCATTTCTCTTATGAAGCTCAGGATAAATGAGGGTATTCTCTCGACTTTGATCCAGTTCTATGATCCGATGTATCGTTTCTTTAATTTTCCTGATTATCAGCTGATGCCTACATTAGAGGAGTATTCTTATCTACTGGGTTTACCTATTACCGATCGTGTTCCTTTTACTGGTTTGGAGGGGGAGCCAAAATCTCATGAGATTGCTACTTTGATCCATTTGGGGAAGTCTAAGGTTGAAGCCCGCATGACTACCAAATAAGGGATTAGAGGATTACCATCTCAGTTCTTATTTGAGAAATATCGCTACTTTGCTAGGATGAAGAGTACGATTGCTTTTGAGGCCATCTTTGCTCTACTTGCTTATGGGTTGTTCTTATTTCCCAATGTCGATAAATTTGTGAATATTAATGTCACCAGGATCTTTATGATTGGGAACCCATTTCTTACATTATTGGGTGATGCTTATTACTCTATTCATCTTCGGGATTCTTACCATGGAGGGATGACCATTTGCTGCACGCCTTTGTTGTATCAGTCGTTTATTTATCACTTTCCTAGGTCTGATGCTTTCTGGGATGTCAGGAAGGAACCTCATTGGGCACCAAAGATTATGGCCCTCACTCATTCATATATTGTTTGGTATCATCAGGTATACCATAATTTAGATACTTTCGACATTTGTGGTAGTTTCCCCGATGTACCTCTTCTTTGTACAAAGGGAGGAATTAACTACAACCCTATTCTTGCACGATGACAGCTTGGATATCCGATGAGGGATAAGCCAAATAGTGTTCATCTGAGTGGATTATTCCTTAAAGAGGGAGAAGTTCATAAGGAATCTAAGGAGGAGATTGTGAAGGCTTGACGTCATATTCATAGGAAGGGTAGGAAGGACTTAGGACCTACAGGGGTTGTTTCTTTGGATCCTTATCTTCAGTGGGTACAAGCGAGAGCCATCTAGTTGAAGATGCCGTATTCCTATGAAGCACCCATGTCTGATATGTTTGTGAAGACCACTCCTCCCCTATTGGATGATGTAGAAGAGCTCCAACTTTCCCTAGTCAGGATGCAACAGGAAAAGGAAGTTTGGAAGAATAAGTTCCAAACTTTAGAGGTTTCCTACCGCGCAGACCTGAAGGAGAAATATGACCTGATCGAGATTCTCGAGAGTCGTGCTGTAGAGACGATGGAAGGTAAGAGGATTTATTTTCCTCTAGAGCTCAGTCAGGACCTAGTTTCTCACTTCCCGACTCTAATGATTAGAAAGAGGTCGCCAACAGGTATGCAGAAGAGAACAAGCGGTTGAAGGCTCAGATTGTAAGACTCATGGGGAAGCATCAATGTGTAGAGTGGTCTCCATCAACTTTGCTTTCTTAGGGTTTTAGATTTTATCTTCATCTTGTACTTGGGATTATTGAAGCTTGTACGGAAAAAGTTGTAATCACTTTTAAAGTTATTATAATGAGATTTTCAGTATTTTAAATGTGTTAATACTTTGATATTCGCAAATTGTCTATAAATATTTGAGTTCCTTGAAATAATATTAAAATAAATCTAGTGCATTTCATATCATGCATCATATTGTACATACTTCTTGCATTTTTGTTCATATCCAGGTGTCTTACTGAGCTTCTTTACTTCATTCAGTAAGTTGTCTCATCAGTACAATACTCAGGCCAATTTCAGAAGGAAGATGGATAATCTAGAATAAGAGAATCGTGAGTTGCGCAAGGAAGTTTCCGCTCTGAAGGCCGGTATGGCCAATCTGACTGCTCTGATGGAATATTTGGTGGCTTCTCAGAATCAGCCACCACTTGCTCAGCCTCAACAGAAAACAATTACTTCTGAAGCTCCGACAGTTCCTGTTTCTACTACTCTAGTTCAAAATTGTATGCCTCAAGGTTATCCGTGGGGAATGCCAGAGAACTTCATGCCAGAAGGTTATAACCATGATAATCAAGTTTCTCCACTTGATCAAGTTGTTGCTGCTCCTGCACCTCCTGTGGTGCATATTACTCCTGCTACTAGAAATGAGATTCACTATGCTGCACCTCCCTTGATGAATGTTGTACCATTTATGAATGATGAAGTTTATCGCCCTATTCCTGCACCAAGTGAAAGCTTGGGATTTTATGATCGAATGGACAATTTTCAGGACCAGTTTGATAAGATGCAGAAAGAGTTGAAGGCCCTCAGAGGAAAAGAACTATTTGGGCAGAATGTGAATGATCTGTGTTTGGTTCCAAATGTGAAAATACTTGCAAAGTTCAAAGTACCGGAGTTCGAAAAGTACAAGGGTAACACTTGCCCTCGTGCTCACTTAGTGATGTATGTGAAAAGGATGCCTACTCATACCGAGAATCAGCTCCTATTGATTCACTTCTTCCAAGATAGTTTGGTTGGTGTTGCATTTAAATGGTACATGAGCCTGGATAGTGCCAATATTTACTCTTTCAATGACTTGGGTGAAGTGTTTATAAGACAGTACAAACACAATTTGGATATGGCACTTGACCGTGATCAACTCAGGGCCATGTTCCAGAAGGACAAGGAGTCATTTAAGGAATATGCGTAGAGATGGCGTGAAGTATCCACCCAGGTGATTCCTCCAATGGAAGAAAAAGAGATGACAAAGATTTTTCTGAAGACTCTTGGTGCTTTCCATTATGAAATAATGGTGGCAAGTGCGCCAGGTGATTTTACCGAGATGGTAGGAATGGGCGTCCGTTTGGAAGAAGCTGTAAGAGAAGGTCGTTTAAAAAAAGGTGAAAGTTTTGGCAGTGCGAAAAAACTATCATACGGATTTTCTAAAAAGAAAGAAGGAGAGGAAAATGATGTTATTCAAGAGAGAAGGGTTAATCCTCCTAGAAGAAATCATCAACGCCATCAATGGGTTTCCTCAGTAACTCCAGTTATTAATACGGCTCCAACCGCAGTCGCTTATCAAAGACCAACCCCTCAAGGAAATAAAGGACAGGTTAGAGGAGAGAGCCTTTTGACTATATCCCCATGAGTTATGCAGAATTACTCCCAGCATTGATCCAGAAAAAGTTAGTCCAGACTAAGCCACCCCCTACTATACCATCCCCTCTGCCTTGGTATTATAAGACATACCAGACGTGCGCATTTCATTAGGGTGCACCAGGGCATAATGTGGAAAATTGTTATCCCATGAAATCATAGGTACAGATAATGGTAAGATCTGGCATTTTGTCATTTAAGGATGTTATCCCTAATGTAAAGGATAATCCTCTGCCAAAGCATGGAGGAACAAATGTTGTCAACATGGTTGTTGATTGTCCAGGGGACTTCCGGATTTATGATATTAACTTGGTCAGAGGAGACTTGGTAAAGATGCATGCGGACCATTGTGAGTTTAGTTACTACACACATGACCATGTTGGTTGTGGTATCTATAGTACTAATATACAAGGGTGCGATAAGATAAAGGCTGATTTACAGGAAATGATGGATGAGTGCCTCATCCATATAATCAGGCCTAGGGCAGAATATGAGGAAGAAGTGAACATGGTCTTTGGATGTTCGAGAGGATTCCAGATCTTTGATGTGAACCATATGAACGATGATCTTGTGCAATTGCATGCTACCTTCTGCCATATGGAGGGTCAAGTATAACACTGCTATGGATCTTGTCGGGTTTGCTGTAGGGATTCCCGAGGTTGTTCCATTGTAAGAAAAGATATTCAGTTCTTATTGGATAATGGAACTATCAAGGTGTCAGGCCAAAGAGATGATTACCATGAGGTTAATATGATTGAAGATTTCTTTTGCTGAGATTGAATCAAATGATGAATATGCCTCTGCGGATGAAATCTTTTTCCTCAGACGAGGATGTGCTCTCTAGTGATGATTCTGCAATGACCAGATATTCTGAAGAAGGAGTGAACATAATTGTGCATTTTTTCAATGATTATGCCCCTGTTGAGATCGAATACAATAGTAAGCCAGTTGTTGCCTCAGGGGTGATTTGCTTGCCAGGTCCCGTTCCTTACAAATCAGACAAAGTTGTCCCGTACAAGTACAATGCTACAATTCTAGAGGATGGTGTGGAAATTCTCATCCAGCCTTTGTCTAATGTTAAGAATACTGTTGAGACCAGTAGAGTGACCCGCAGTGGTCGTGTGTTCGCGCATGTTATTCAAGGAAATAATAGTGCTGGTAAGAAGGTTGTCGAAAGTGTTGAAAATAAGAAAGCAGTAGGGGAGTCCAGTGGTGCTATGCTGGAGAAATATGTGGATGATATTTTGAAAGTTATCAAAATGAGCGACTATAGGATTGTAGATCAGCTATTGCAGACTCCTTCAAAAATATATATTCTGGATTTGTTGATGAACTCATCTCCTCAAGGGGGCAAATGGCTTCTGAATCAAAAGGAAGCTGCAGGAGGCCATTGCCTTGTGCATGCTAGCCTGAAGAAGGTCCTTTCCTTGTGAATTGGGAGCAAGAGTAAAAAAGGAACTTGTCTTCTGAATTGAAGGACATTAACAGGAGGCTTTTCCTATTTGAATTGAAAGAGGCCACAAGGGGTTTCTTTGCCTTGTTCCTGCTGGCCTGGTGGGAGCCTCTTGCTTTGAAGCATGCAAGAAGGAAACTATTGTTCAATCGAAGGCTACATGCAGCCAGCCATCACTTTGTGAATCAAAGCAAGCATGGAGGGAATTATTTGTCCAATCAACACAGGCATGCAAGCATCCAATGTCCAATCAAAACAGGCATGCAGGCCACCATTACATTGTGAACCATGTGAGGCCAATGATGCAATCGAAGGTTGCATGCAGGAAGCTCCTACATTATGAATCAAAGCCAGCGTGTCAGAGGCCAACGTTCAATCAAAGGATGCAAGCCAAGCTTGCATCAAAAGAGGCCAAAAGTCCAATCGAAGGATGTGAATCGAAGAAAACTTGTTTTTCTCCAATTTTGTCAAAAAGATTATTTTGATCTGTTTTCCCCTTTTTTAACAGTTTCCTCTTTAACTTGATGCTGGAAAATCCAATTGTACTTGTGCAAGCTTGAATTTTGTGAACCCCTTATGAGAAATTCCTTGAGAAATGAGAGGGAAAATTTTGGGGTATAATAGCGCTTTATCAAGAACAATCTCATATGTCGGTATGGTGTACCAAGCAGGATTATCACTGATAACGGCTCAAATATGAATAATAAGATGATGACTGAACTTTGTTAAGAATTCAAGATTGTCCACCATAATTCGTCTCCCTACAGACCAAAGATGAATGGGGATGTTGAAGCTGCTAATAAAAACATCAAGAGGATCATCCAGAAAATGATTGTTATTTATAAAGATTGGCATGAGATGCTCTCTATTGCTTTGCATAGGTATCGAACATCTGTCCGCACTTCAATAGGGGAAACCCTATTCTCTCTGGTATATGGAATGGAAGCAGTGCTCCCCATTGAGGTTGACATTCCCTCTTTACGTGTGATAATGGAAGCCAAGTTGTCAGATGCTGAATGGGTCCAGAACATGTTTGACCAATTGAATTTGATTGAAGAGAAAAGAATGATGGCTTTGTGTCATGGTTAGTTATAGCAAAAGAGGATGAAGAAAGATTTTAATAAAAAGGTCAAACCTCATCAATTCAGAGAAGGCGACCACGTGCTTAGGAAGATCATGTCTTTTAACGCTGATTCTAGGGGCAAGTTGACTCCCAATTTTGAAGGCCCATATGTTGTCAAGAAAGCCTTCTCTGGCGGTGCATTGATTCATGAAACAATGGACGGAGAGGAGTTACCATGACCTTTGAATGCTGATGCAATCAAGAAATACTTCGCCTAGATAGATTAAAGAACAGCTCGCTAAGACGAAAATCCGAAAGGGCGACTTAGGAAAAAAGGAGCGTCTCGGTAGGCCGAAAACCCGAAAGGCGGTCTAGGAAAAAATTAGAGACATAAACATAACAAATTTTCCCGGTAGGTTGAAAACCCGCAAGGGAAATCTAGGCAAAAGGTAGGGATTTCCTGGCAAGTAACTATATCAGACAAGACTTGATCACTGAAGCAACAATCTTCTTGGATCCTCACCACTCTTCAACCAAAGTCGCTGGGCAGGAATTCAAATTTGTTAGGGAGAATAAGGGTCATTGTATTACAATATATCTTTTCCAATGTATATTACCATTTTCCAAACTTTGTAATCATCTATGGAGTCTCACCATTCGCAGATTACCATTCTATTAATAAAGTTTGAGCTTTTATCCAATTTTTTGCAATTCTTATTTTATTCTGCTTACAAAGACTTCATTTATTATTGATAGTAATTTTCAAAGCAAACAGATTAAATAAAAAAATTGTTTTTTGAAAAGAATTTACAAATTACTTCTTGCTTTAGATTTTGTGACTCTAGGAGAGCAAAAATAGTAATTCCAAGGATGGACGAACTCTGAAATTTTGGAAGTATGTAATCCCCAGGAAGGATCTCCCAAGTCACTTTTGCTGGTATGAGTATGACTTTCTTGTACTTCTCAGGTAGTTGAAGATGATACCAATTGATGTATGGTGCAATATTGGGTTCGTGATCCCTTTTTCCCCAGTCAAGTCTTGGTTCATTTTGATTTCGGGTTTGCATGGTACGAAGACTCTATCCCAAATTCCCCAGTAAGGTCTTCGCTCACATGGCGAAAGTATCTTCCCTCTTTGTGTGATGAGATGAAATTATTTGCAAGAATATCGCCTTTTGTAGTGCTAGAATTTTTGTTGGTGTTCGTTTCCCAGCAACCAGACAAGGGTAATGTCTTTTCCTAAGAAGTGTTGAAACATATGTCAACTTTTTGGGTTTTCTCTCACCAAGTGATATGGTTGGATTTAACATTACCATAAGTTTTATTTCTTTCTGTAATGTTTAAAATTCTTAAAATCCCCAAGTGAAGCTGAGATATTATTTCTGGCTAGAAGTTGTTATCCCCGTGAAGTTTCATAATTTCTCCCTAAGAGAAGTTGGTGTAATCCTCACTCTCAGTATTGAAGGATGTATCTTGGTTTCCCCCCGACAATATGGTGTTGCCATCCCCAATGAAGTCGGTACAATATCCCCAACCGATGACTCAACAATATGGTATTGTTTTCTTTAGTGAAGTCAGTATTGCAATCCCCAATAGAAGTACAGACCCTAAAACTTTCGTTTTCCCTATTGAAGTCTGTGTGATATTCCTCGATGAAGCCTGGAGGAGGATCTTATATGCCTATGTCTGGACTGTTTTATTGTTATAATTTGATTACTCTTGGATTATGTTCCTTCACAGTGAATTTAAGTCGTGAATAGGAATTTGTTTCCTCACTTGGTGCTTATTTTCTTATGAAATTTTCATCTTGGACGTGATTTAGCGGAATATTGACTATACCCAAGTTGGTTATGTCTGTTTATTCCCAGTGTTATATGTCAGTTTTGTCAGCATATACATGATAACATTCATATATTCATACATACATCATGCATAGGTGAATTTAGCAAATCATTGCTTATTTGCATTCATTAATATTTTGTTGGCATATTACCCTATTTTACAGAGTTGTATTATCCTCTCTCCAATAGAGTGTCAACCTTAAGCAGAAAGTGTATATCCTTTCAATTTCCTCCGTGGAGTTATCCCTCATGGAAGAATTATTCTTTAGCCTTTCCTTTCATCTCTTTGTCTGGATAGAAGTGATTCCCTCTTGAGTTTATTTCTCATGAGGTGTTATTTTGGTTGACTGTTTCATTCCGGTTTATTTCTGGTTTGAATTTGTGATCCCCAACAATATTATTATATTGATTTCTATAGGATTTGAGCCCTAATTTGAGAATGTGCATTTAATTTGCAAGTGAAGATTTTATCTCCTCAATAGGAGCATATCGATATTTCCCCAGGAAGTCATGTTACTTTCCCCAGAAAGTCATATCTCATTTCCCCAAGAAGCCATATTTATTTCCTCAGGAAATCATTATTGCAATTCCTCCTCATAACAGCAAGTGGCAGGTGTCTTTAATTGATCAACCTGTACTTCCCCAATAAGTCTGACAGTTCCCAGAGAAGATTCAGATTTGCTACTCCAATGAATGGTAGCCTTGTCATTATGGAAGGTAGTTCGTTGTTGAGATTTGTTACTCCAATGAATGGTAGCCTTGTCAACATGGAAGGTAGTTCGTTGGTGAGATTTGTTACTCCAATGAGAGGTAGCCTTGTCATTATGGAAGGTAGTTCGTTGCTGAGATTTGTTACTCTAATGAATGGTAGCCTTGTCAATATGGAAGTTAGTTTGTTGTTGAGATTTGTTACTCTAATGAATAGTAGCCTTGTCATTATGGAAGGTAGTTCATTTCTGAGATTTGTTACTCCAATGAATGGTAGCCTTGTCATTATGGAAGGTAGTTCGTTGCTGATATTTGTTACTCCAATGAATGGTAGCCTTGTCATTATGGAATGTAGTTCATTGTTGAGATTTATTACTCCAATAAATGGCAGCCTTGTCATTATGGAAGATAGTTCGTTGCTGAGATTTGTTACTCCAATGAATGGTAGCCTTGTCATTATGGAAGGTAGTTCGTTGTTGAGATTTGTTGCCTTATTGAATGGTAGCCTTGTCATTATGGAAGGTAGTTCATTGTTGAGATTTGTTACTCCAATGAATGGTAGCCTTGTCATTATGGAAGGTAGTTCGTTACTGATATTTGTTACTCCAATGAATGGTAGCCTTGTCATTATGGAAGGTAGTTCATTACTGAGATTTGTTACTCCAATGAATGGTAGCCTTGTCATTATGGAAGGTAGTTCATTGCTGAGATTTTTTACTCCAATGAATGGTAGCCTTGTTGTGATGCGGTGGGAGAACTGACTTGAGGGTTTTGCATTTTATCGCAAATGTTACGGTTAGCAAGAGTCGCCACTGACTTTTCTTTTATCCAAAAGGAAAGGTGAAAAAGCATAGGAAAGACCTTTGAGATTGTTTCTTGGGTTCAGGGGATAGATTATAAAAGGGAAGGTATTAGCACCCTTTTTAAACATGGTTTTCCATGGGCTCTTAGTTACTTGCTAGGTCACTTGCTTTTGTTTGAAATTGTGCTTTGTGTGGTTTTTGAAAGTATTTTGTAAAGAGGCCATTGTTTAGGTAATCTTTGTAATGATTCTTGTTCGTAAGAATGTATATAAAGATGTTTGATCTTTTGAAAATGTTTTCAAGTTTTGTAAGATGTTTGAAGGTGTATGTGATTATTTTTAAAATAGCAAGGATGTTTGTTTTGAAATGGAGCAAGTAATTAGGAGCAATCTACCTACTCAAATGTCTTTCTTGTTCATTCTCTCTTCCTTTGACAATGTCGTCTTACCATTGATTTGGTAAGCAACCCTATCTTTGGATGTTAACGAGATGGGCATGGGTCATTGTATAGCCATGATTAGCAATGTTGCAAGGTATCTTAGCATTCTTTTGAGGGACTAAGATCATTTTATAAGGCAACTTTGAATAGCGTCATCGAGGGACTATGATCTTGTATTTGTTTGTTTTTTCTAAGATACCTTACATGCGTAATATGGCCATCTTGTATAAGGCAACCAAGTTGAATAACCCTAGGGGTGTTTGTGTGCAAGTGTGTTATTTTCATGCTTGTTTTTGTCTTGGATTAGGGTTTTCTATTTGATTGATTTTATTCTTTCCATACAAACCATAATTACTAGCATATTACGTGAAAGCGATAAATTGCGAAATTTAACGTTACTACACTATTACAACATTTGTGGGAGGGGGGTACACAATTTATGAATGGGGATTGCAATAATATAAACCTAATCAATCTATTACAACCAAATTGAATATTGTCCAAATAATTGAAGGAATATATAAAGCACAAATGCAAATTGAAAGAAAAGATTTTGATGTTTGGATTTTTGTATGAAAGAGGTTTTAACCTAGACTTAATTAGAGAAGAAAAGTAATTAAATTAAAATAAATTAAGTTAATTAAGAAAAGAAAATTAATTAAGAAAAGAAAATTAATTAAGAAAAGATTTTTTTATATGAAACCCTAAATCTATTTTAGTTGATTAAAAGAAAATAAGTTTTAAGAAAAAAAGTATTTTTTTTTGTGTTTTTGTCTTGAAAATAATATGTGGTATTATGGAATATTTTTGGTCTTTTTTATATTAAAAAAAATATCTTTAGGTAAATAATAATCTAGTTTTAATTTAATTTACAAGATAACTAATAAAGATAAATAAATCATAATGAATAAAAATAATTTTTTATGTAGAAAAATATTTAAATTATGTCAAAATATAAATCAATTATTTTTATACATTTTATGATTTTTTTGGTATTTTAGAAAATATATTTAAAAGAAAAAAAATAAAAATAAAATGGGCCAAGGTGGTGTCACAAGTAAACAGGGAGCTATGCTAGCAAAAACAAAAAAAGAATGCCAGGCCCAAAGGGCCCAACGCCTGCAAGCAAAAATCAAGAATGTCAAAAATATGAAAAAAAGCAAAATGGTCACGCTGGGGCTTGAACCCAGGACCATAGGGTGAACAGGCGCGCGCTTTACCACTGGGGTGGCTATACATCTGTTTATATAGACAAAACCATAAATATATAAGGCAAATCAAGTCCTGATGACTTCATCTTCAACCTCCAGCCGGTGTACCTGTAACTTCTTCATTTCTCAACAAAAATGGAAAGTGACAAAATGAAAGTTGTTGCACTCTTCCTCACGAATCTAAACATGTAAATAAATATGGCTGAAAGTCAAAGATAAATGAGAATTTCTCTGGAACTAATTTAAACCCTAAATTTTTTAGAAACTTCAACTCTAAAATTCTCTAAGCTCAGGCCATATAGATGCAAACTATAGATATGTACAACTTCGTGGCAATGAGGTCTACATTTTATCTTCACAAATGCAAGCCTAACAATGCCTAAGTAATGCGATAGAAGTTCAAGAAAAATACCTCAAAACTGGAAATCATGAAATGCAAATGAGCTCGTTTCAGTCAGTGCTAATGATCAAGTTAGCTTCCTTGGACCTCTAGGAAGCTAATGCAATGGCTGGCTTGAGCTGAGGATGGCTGGAATCGCCTGGAGAAGTCAAACTGTGATACTCTGTTTTTGGTTATGGAAGATAGGGAAAATGGTGTTACAGAAATGAAACAGGTACAAGGCAGAGTTACTCTTGATGCAAAGAGGCTTTAGAAACTAAAAGGCCAAGAAACGCACGAGGGAAATGTGAGTTTGGTATGTAAAGTCAGAACATGCACAACAATGGTGTTTTGGGACAATTTATGGCTAGAGGGAGTTTTTAGGGAGTTTCAGGGGCTTTTTGCTCGTGTGTTAACTTGCAAATAGTGTGTATACTTATAAGCAAGAGGTTTTGAGGCTTGTAACAACTCAGAATTTGAATTTTCATCCTTAAGCCAAACATGTGATTTTTGAGAAAACAAGTTTCAATGCTTGTGTACTTTCTAAGATAGAGTAGTTTATGCTTTAAACAAGTTTGTTTATGACTTTGTGGATGGAGTGTGATCAGAGGGAACAAGTTAGAGGCTCAAGAATGACTTTATGCAAAAAACTTGCTTTACAAGAATGGAAGTGTTCACCTTGTGCCATTAATGGAAATGCAACTTGGATAATAGCTCATTTGCTTTGATCAAAGCCTTAACAGCTGTTTAAGAATTTAATTAAGGAGTGAAAAACAAGTTTGAGGCCTGCAAAGAAAATATTATGCAGCCTAACATTAAATTGCATTTGTGTTCATCATGAAAATGACCTATAATTCATGTGACAAAATACCAACTTCATCTCTTCGATTCTCCCTACTCAAGAATGATCTCAAGGAGTTCTTGGACATTTTGGAAAGCTTTAAATTCACTCTACAACTCATCTTTGAATTTATTTTGAGGATTTCCCTTGGAACTATGTGAAAAATTGCCATGAAGTTAGGTAAAAAATCTGCCTAACTAGGGCAAAATTTCACTAAGTCATTTTTAGTTCATGAGCATATATTCACAAAATTATAACTTGAGATCCAAGCATTTTTAGGAGAAGTTGTGTGAAGCAAAGTTGTAGATTTCATGGAGATCTACAACTTTTATGTTGGAAGTTTCCTTTGAATCATCTTGCATCATGGTGAAAATTTGGCTCAAAGTTGTGAAGAAATTTGGCTCTAAGAAATTTCATCTTTTCAGAATAAAATCTTGAATTATTGATTTCTTGATGAACAAGTTTCATATTTTGACATGTTTTAATGAATTATGACCTTTGGCACTTGAATTTGACCAAAAAGTCAAAGTTTGACTTTTCAGTATATAATTGACTTTTGATCAGTTGATTGCAAAATTCATCTGTCAATCAAATGGATTTGCAATGTTTTGAATCATGTCACTAGGTCATAATGATTCAATTCTACTCTTGAGACCATGCCTTAAACCAATTCATCATTTTCTAGGTCAAAAATCAGAAATTGCCCTTTCTCAATGAAAACCCTAATTTTGACCATTTTGCCCTTTTGGAGATTTGATCAAATTTCTTGAGGAATTATGGTCCAAACTTGATCAAATGATACATATGGGTCTAAAATGTTGAAGTGGATAAAAAATTATGAAGTTTGACTGTAAATTGGCTATGGTTGACTTTTTCCCCAATACAGTTGATTTTTAGGTCAAATGTTCAATTGATTGATCAAAAGTGTGATCCAAAGCTTGAAACTTGACATGAGTAATATTGGGGGTCCATAACGATCCTTGAAAGTCATATGAAGCATTGATGATCCAAAAATCCTTGTGCCAACTCAAACCCTAATTTTGGTCATCAGTGCATAAGGAGGTGTCTTGAGCTGATCAAACCCTAGTGCAGTCTTGAACCCAATGAGATCCTGTGAGAAAATTCTTGATAAGTGAGAGGGAAAATTTTAGAGTACAACAACTGCCCCTGTTCAATCTTCTTAAGCCTGAAGAGTTAGATTGACATGTTGTGCCAATCGTGACTCGAAGGTGGAAGATGATTGGACACTAGAGTGCCCATAAATTTGCACTTGGTGATGTGATGGTAAACGGAATAGGCTTAATGATGCCATTTGGAGAGGTGATAAAAATCTGTAAGAGATGGGCTTAAAGATGCCATCCAAAAGTGATTGTTTGCATTGTAATTTGTAAGTTGAAAGAATGAGTATCAGAATGGCGTCCGTGTCTGGAGCGTATCTGAGTTGTATCTGGAAGAGGCTTTGATTGAGTATCAGAATGGAATCCGTATCTGGAGCATATCTATACTGTACCTGAAAGTTGAATCAGAATGGAATCCATGTCTGGAGCGTATCTGTACTGTATCTGAAGTCTGAATCTGAATGAGTATCAGGATGGCATCCGTATCTGGAGCGGTTCTGAACTGTATCTGAAATATGAATCTGAATGAGTATCAGGATGGCATCCGTATCTGAAGCGTATCTGAACTGTATCTGAAATCTGAATCTGAATGCGTATCAGGATGGCATCTGTGTCTAGAGCGTATATGAACTGTATCTGAAATCTGAATGTGAATGAGTATCAGGATAACATCTGTATCTGGAGCGTATCTGAACTGTATCTGAAATCTGAATCTGAATGAGTATCAGGATGTCATCCATATCTGGAGCGTATCTGAACTGTATCTGAAATCTGAATCTGAATGAGTACCAGGATGGTATCCGTATCTGGAGCGTATCTGAACTATATCTAAAATCTGAATGAGTATCAGAATGGCATCCATATCTAGAGCGTATCTGAACTGTATCTGAAATTTGAATCTGAATGAGTATCAGGATGGTATCCGTATCTGGAGCGTATCGGAACTGTATCTGAAATCTTAATCTGAATGAGTATCAGGATGGCATCCATATCTGGAGCGTATCTAAACTGTATCTGAAATCTGAATCTGAATGAGTATCAGGATGGCATCCGTATCTGGAGCGTATCTGAACTGTATCAGAAATCTGAATCTGAATGAGTATCAAGATGGCATCCGTATCTGGAGCGTATCTGAATTGTATCTGAAATCTAAATCTGAATGAGTATCAGGATGGTATCCGTATCTGGAGCATATCTGAACTGTATCTGAAATCTGAATCTGAATGAGTATCAGGATGGCATCTGTATCTGGAGCGTATCTGAACTGTTTCTGAAATCTGAATCTGAATGAGTATCAAGATGGCATCCGTATCTGGAGCGTATCTGAATTGTATCTGAAATCTGAATCTGAATGAGTTTCAGGATATCATCCGTATCTGGAGCGTATCTGAACTGTATATGAAATCTGAATCTGAATGAGTATCAGGATGGCATCCGTATCTAGAGCGTATATGAATTGTATCTGAAATCTGAATGAGTATCATCATGGCATCTGTATCTGGAGCGTATCTAAACTGTATCTGCAGATTGAACATTGTTAATGGTAGCTGTTAATCTTATCCTGAAAAGGGTAAAATGTTAGCTAAAATGCCAAGTCATGATACATGAAATGTATGCATAATGGGATTATGTTGTATGCATTCGTGTTTACCAATGTTTATGATATATGAATGTGATGTATGCGTATGTGAGCTGATCTACTGTGCCTTGGTTGGATTGGGGAAAATAAATCCCTGATTATGGATGAGGATATGGAGTGTAAGTCTTCATATTGTGAAGTTGAAGTGTTGATGAATCTCCTTTTAGAGAAATAAACTCTATTGTAAAGGAAATACCGTGTACTTCCTGTAAAATCATGTTGGGGAATCCTGAGAATTTTGTTGATTTCTACAGGGGATTGATAACTGGAAGTTTCGTTCCGCTGGGGATTAAACTGCACACTATGAGGGATCTGTAGTTTGTTGGGGAAATAAACCCTGTTGTCGGTCTGTTGGAGAAGTGTTTTTTTCACTGAAGAAAGTTCTCGAGGGTTCTTGAGATCAACTCAGTTGGTGAAGAATTTTCAGAGATTGACACTCTGGCTGGGGGTAAATCCCTAGAAGGATTTTGGGGAGATTTATCACTGCCCCTACTAGTAAATTCCAGAAAATGTTTGCTTGGTCGCACATGACCCTTTATGTGGGAGTCTGTTTTCCCCCTAGAGTTAATCTGATGTACCTCGAGGCTTGATATTTTGATCATATTTTCGGTAGCCCTGAACTTCCTAGAGATATTTTTCTAAGACTGTTGTGGAAGAAGCTGAAGACCTGATACTGAAACCATCTGATGCTATTGGTACGAACGAATTGGTGATACCCAAGATCTTTTGGTCAAGTCTCAGAAAATTCTAAGAACTGTCATGGAAGGATCTGAAGACGTGATACTGACACCATCTGATACTATTGGTACGAACGAATTGGTGATACCCAAGATCTTTTGGTCAAGTCTCAGAAATTTCTAAGAATTGTCATGGAAGGATCTGAAGACATGATACTGACACCATCTGATACTATTCGCACAGAAAAATAATTTTATGGTACCGAAACACTTCAAAGTGGATTTTGCCCCTGGTTATTCAACAATTCTTTGAGAGATTCTTTGAATCTTGACTTGACTGTGAAGAAGTGAAAAACACAAGAAGGGGGGTTGAATTGTAAAACTGAAAATCAATGCAATGAACACGATATTTTTATCCTGGTTCGTTTGATCTCAAACTACTCCAGTCCACCCGTCAAGGTGATTTCGCCTCTCTCCAACGAGGTCTTAATCCACTATATTCAACTGAATATTAAAATCTGCTTTAACAACTGCTAAAGCCTTCTTGATGCAAACCACAAACCGGTTTGTCAAGGAAACACTTTCTTACAAAGAAGAGAAATAGGTGTGTGAATGTTTTCTACAAAACTGTTTATCACAACTGTGATATTACACAACTTAAGCTTATTGAAACTAGATTGCTAAATATAATTGAGTAAGGAATAATGGAGCTTTTTAGCAAACTGAGAATGAGAAGATGATGAATAGCTTTTTGGCGTGTAATATGATGTAGAGCATTAGCCAATTCAATCTTCATTGACTTGTTTATATAGCACTGAATTTGTTGAATGTTGGAGCAATAATCTTGATTCAATGCAAATAACAAACTTTCCTTATTGAGCAGATCTTGTCTGGAATGATGTCGTTGGTAATAATTCGCTTTGAATGCACAATACCGTTGCTACTTAAAGCGTGTTCTGGCTTTGGCTCATTCTGACTCTGCTTAAGTGCTGATGAACTATTGTTGTCTTTATCAGAGTGTTGAGCGCAGTTCTGTTCATCAAGCTTCAGCATTCGTGTGAGTTGTTCTTCTGATTCTGGTATTCTGATATAGCAACTTCTGATGCTGATGTTAATAACCAATATTCTGATGCTGATTAAGTGTACTCCTGCTGATACATATCAGAGTTTCTGCAAAACAGAAGGTAATATTTTAGGTAGCAAATAGTTCTTACATGAATCACATAATTAATATATCCTTTCATTTTGTTATCATCAAAACTTAAACTTAGGGTAGTAGATTCAAACTTTGTTCTAACAATCTCCCCCTTTTTGATGATGACAAAAACTAGATATTTTTAATTGAAAATAACGTGAAGAAATATCAGAGATAACTATTTGATAAGATGTATCAAAGTAAGAAGTTATCAAAGATAAGGGATAAAGAGATATCATAGTTGAGATCGGAGATACTCCCCCTGAATTTATAACTTCCCTTTTTAATTCCAAGAGTTCTTCAGGATCAGATCTTTATTGCCTTTCTTTGAACATCAGAATATCAGAGCTTTGACTATCAGAAGCTTTAGATCAGAATATCAGAGCAGAGCTTCAGATCAGAATATCAGAGCTTTGCTTTGGGTCAGAGTATCAGAGCTTTAGTCTTCAGAATATCAGAGAGCATTCTTGTACCTGTAGACTTAAGCAAAAAACAGAAAACATATTCAAGTATATCAGAGTTAGAATGTTTGAGATTTTCTGTCTTAGTAATCCGTTATTGAAAAATATCATTCTTGTTCTCCCCCTTTTTGTCAGCAATCAAAAAGTGTAAGTGATGTGCTAAAACATTTAGATCATAAAAACTTGTCATATTAAAATAGTCAGAGCTAGACAAAACAGTACAGAAGATATGCAAAGAAAACATGAAAATAGCATGAATGAAAATCTAAGATTGGGGAGGAAGGCGTGTGAACAGAGTCTCCAGCATTGCTTTAATCTGATCAGCAGTCTCATTCTACTTGTGCACAATGCTGACTACTGTGTCTATCTTGCTATCCTGCACATCCATCCTTTCCTTCATCTTCTGGTCATTTTCATCCATCCTTTGCTGCAGACGGATATCATTCAGCTTCAGCTCTTCCAGAGTCTGCCTGTCCAAGGCAGCTTGAGAAACATCAGAAGCAGGGAGCTTCTGAGAGCTTTCTGCAACATCTTCAGCTTGACTGGCTTCAGCTTGAATAGTTTGATCTTCTTCTGGCTGCACCTTTGAAGCTGGACGCTTCTCAGACCATGGCTCACTATCCAGAAGGAGCACGTCTTCTTTCAGCAGCTGACTTCCTACTTCGTTCAGAAGCTTGCTGAAATTCTGCTGTGCTTGCTCGTAATTGATGTCTTGCAATTTTAGAGCTTTAGCACGTACCCAAATTATGAATTGTGACCAGAGCTAGTCAGAGGCAGCTGGATCAATCATTCCAGGACAGAGTTGCTTCAGAGAAGCAATCCACTGCTGCAAACCTGTTTCAAAATTCATAATTCCAGAGCCAACATCTGGCTGTTTTGGTTTTGGAATGGCTATTTTATTTTTCAGATCAGCAAGACGGTCAAGGATTGTTAAATCTATGAAGGTTCTGCTGGGGTCTTTTATGGTTTGTTTGGGAGCTGTTTGTTTGGGAGATGGAGTGGGAGAATCAGAAATAATGATTGGACTGTTTGGGGTTTTGGGAGTGTTTGGTGGTGTGGTATCAGGCGAGGATGGCAGCTGGGCCATTGTTACAGTTGTTCCACATGGCAGCTGGATTGCCAGAGGTTGTGGCTCAGAGGATTGAGGAGACTGAGGTTCAGGAGATGGAGGAGGTGGAGTTTCAGAATGACGTAACTCAGGTTGAGGTGATGGTTGAGGTGATGGTGGATGAATTTCTGTTTGAGGAGAGGGAGAAGGAATTGCTGGTTGTGGAGAAGGAGGAGGAATTTCTGATTGTTCAGGAATATGTGGTTCTTCTGGAATGGGTGAGAGAGGTTGTTCTGGTTGAGGAGATGTGGCAATATCTGGTTCAGTGTTTGGATTGTTGGGAAGGTTATCAGAAGCACGTTGATCAATGTCAGACAGAGCTTTGTCAAGTGCTGATGTTGTTGAAATTGTTGGTTTGGGATGTTTGGTGCGGGGTCTTCTGAGTTGTAGTGCCTCAGAAGGGTCATCTTCTGGTTCGGTTTCATCTATTGTTGGGATGGGGATTGGGATATCATGAGAAGCTGGAGTGGGAATTGATGTTGGAATAGCAGAAGAATTTAAAACAGAAGCAGCAGATAAATTACCTCTTTTCTTGGGTGTCTGCTGGGATGTTCCTTCTGAAGGGGCCTTCCTTTTCTTTGTCTTCTTCAGTGTAACTTCTGGTTGAGGTTGGTGCAGATCTTTGATATTTAGCTTGGGATCTGTACCATCAGCCTTGCACGCGTCTAGGTATCTGAGAACCACCATTGGTTTATACTCTATCTCAGAAAATAAAGGAAAGTCACTCAGTGGGACTCTTCTGCTGGTGATGTCAGCAGTGGGAGTAACGCTGGGTTCCTTTCTGATATTCTCTATTAACTTCATTTTCTTCAGATTCTTCGCGTTCAGAGGCTTGTCAATAGTTGGTTCAATGGTGCTTAACTCTTGAGCTTCTATCAGGTGCTCTATCAGCCTATTCTCAGTCAGAATATCTGATATTAACCTTCCAAAGGGTATCCAATCCCTCTTTGTTCTTTCTTCTTCCCTGGTTTCCTTCACGCTTGTTCTGAGGTGATTAAACAGAAGATGAGCCAAGTTGATTTTTACCTTCTGATTGATAAAATAGATCAGAAACTGCTGATCTATATTTATGTAATCAGGGGAACTAGTTGGCTTCCTATGATTAAAAAACCCAGAATGATCTTCGCCCAAACTCTGTGGTGATCCTTTAGATCTCTGATCTTGCTGCTGGGCACCCCATGGGTGAAAATCCTTTCTACTATGACACCTACGTCAGAGCATCTTTCAGCCATATCTATACAGCGGACGCCACCGCCACTGTAACCAATCAATTTTGCTATGTGATCCTCAGAGATCACAATCTTCTTACCCATTATGAAGGAGGTGACTTGATGCGTTGAAGCAGATGCATGAATCCAGAACTCCTTGACTAACATTGGGAATGTTGGTCCAACCAACCTGTCAAAATATCTCTCCCATTTCTGTGCCCTAATTTCTTCTGTCAAGTCAAAACCATTCTCTTTCAGACTGCCAAAATCAATAATCAGTTCAGATAACACTTCAAGATTCTTCACTGGAGTAAGGAGTGTTCTGACTGGAACTTGGTACTGTTCAGAGGAAGCTTTCTTCTGAGAACCTGCAGAAGCACTGCTGGAGGTTGCCATGTTCACACTTAGGGTTTTTCTGAGAACACTGAGAAAAAGGGTTTAAGGTTGAAAGAGATGAACACAGAGAAAATGCAGAAAATATTTGAGAGATAATGAGAAACTGTAAAAGATTAATGTGAGAAATTAACGTTCTTAAATAGATTTCAGAATATTTTGAAAGATTAAACGGTTTCAAGAAAGAGAAATAAAATCATGATTACGTTTTAAAAACATGATTACTTTCATTTAATGCTTGCTGATTTTGGGGGATTTGAGAAAGATACTTGAAACGGTTACCAGACATGTGTCTCAATGCACCCAATCAGCGTTTTGCCTTCTCAGAAGCGTGCACGCGTTCTGCTTCAGAGATTTGCTGATGATTGGATGACACTTGTTTGATTTAGTGATCATCACGTTCTATCCTTGAGCTGAAACGCTCAGATCTTTAAGACTAGCATCTGATACAATCTGCATGTTCTATCTTTCTGAAAAGAGATTGATCAGAAGTTCACAGTAAAACAAATACATTCTGAAGATAAATATATGGAATTAAAACATTTTCACTCTGGGCAGATTTTCATGCTGAGATGTTTCAGAATGAAATTGAACCTATCTTCAGAAAGGGGTTTAGTGAAGATATCAGCCCATTGATGGTCTGTATCTATAAATTTTAAGTTCAAAATTCCTTTCTGAATATAGTCCCTAATGAAGTGATGTTTTATTTCTATATGCTTAGCTGTAGAATGTAAAATGGGATTCTTACTTAAGCAAATAGCAGAAGTATTGTCACAGAGTATAGGGATGTTACTCTCAAAAATCTGGAAGTCTTCAAGCTGACTTTTCATCCAGAGCATTTGTGTGCTACATTCTGCTGCTGCTATGTACTCAGCTTCTGCTGTTGATAGCGCAATTGTGGATTGCCTTTTGCTGGACCAAGAGATCAGATTTTCTCCCAGAAACTGGCAGCTTCCAGAAGTACTTTTACGCTCTACTCTGTCTCCAGCAAAGTCAGCATCGCAGTAGCCTACTAAACTGTAATCACTAGATTTTCTATAAAACACACCCAGATTAGTAGTACGTTTCAGATACTTGAAAATTCGCTTAACAGCTGTTAAGTGAGATTCTCTAGGATCTGACTGGAATCTAGCACAAATACATACGCTGAATAATATATCAGGTCTTGAAGCTGTCAGATAAAGGAGAGAACCAATCATACCTCTATAGACTTTCTGTTCTACCTTTTTGCTTACCTCTTCTCTTTCCAGAATGCACGTGGGATGCATTGGAATCTTTGATGGCTTACATTCTGAGAGGTCAAATTTCTTCAGAAGATCTCTGATGTATTTGCTCTGATGAATGTAAGTTCCCTCTGG
This sequence comes from Vicia faba, assembly GCA_948472305.1. Lineage (NCBI taxonomy): Eukaryota > Viridiplantae > Streptophyta > Magnoliopsida > Fabales > Fabaceae > Vicia > Vicia faba. Next base: position 1,312,651,114 of record OX451740.1, on the reverse strand, counting down.
GGTTTGATTGATCTGAATTCCTAGAAAGAATTTCAGTTCCCCCATGAGGCTCATCTCAAATTCTGCCTGCATACACTTAGCAAATTTTCTTCCAAGAGAAGGATTAGTAGAACCAAAGATAATATCATCAACATAAATTTGACAGACTAAGATGTCATTCTTAACTGACTTACAGAATAGGGTAGTGTCCACCTTCCCTCTGGTGAATTCATTTTCTAACAGAAAGTTACTTAGTCTTTCATACCAAGCTCTGGGAGCTTGCTTCAGACCATATAGTGACTTCTTTAGTTTGAAAACATGTTCTGGATGTTTTGTATTTTCAAAACCAGGGGGTTGGTGCACATAAACCTCTTCTTCTATATAACCATTTAAGAATGCACTCTTGACATCCATCTGATATGGAGTGATGCCTCTATTAACAGCAAATGAAATTAAAAGTCTGATAGATTCTAACCTGGCGACTGGGGCAAAGGTTTCTGTATAGTCTATCCCCTCTTGCTGACTATAACCTTGTGCAACCAGTCGTGCTTTATTTCTGATGACTTCACCTTGTTCATTTAGCTTGTTTCTGAAGACCCATCTTGTTCCAATGACGTTGAATCCTTTTGGTCTGGGAACAAGATCCCATACGTCATTTCTGGTGAATTGATTCAGCTCTTCTTGCATTGCCAGAATCCAGTCATTATCCAGAAGTGCTTCATCAATAGAAGAAGGTTCAATCAGAGACACAAGTCCCATGGGGGTTTCTTCAGAGTTTCTGAAGCTTGCTCTTGTTCTGATTGGATCTTCCTTTCTTCCTAAGATAGTCTCTTCTGGGTGATCCAAGCTGCTTTTGGGTAATCTCTTCTGAGGTTGATCAGCAGCTGTTGTAGGATTTCTAGCAGTGCTCCTTTCAAACGTTGAAGGAGTGTCTGTGTTGAGAGCTTCTGATGACTTGTCTTCAGAACCTGTAAATTCAATTTCCATACCTGCAAAAACTTCATTCTGCTTTGACTTTTCAGAGTCAAGCTTATCATCAAAACGAACCTTGATTGATTCTTCCACAATCTGTGTTTCTGTATTGTATACTCTGTACCCTCTTGAGCGTTAAGAGTATCCTAACATAATACACTTCTGTGCTTTAGAGTCAAACTTGTTCAAATAATTTTTTGTATTTAACATAAAACAGGTACATCCAAATGGATGAAAATATGAAATGTTGGGCTTTCTGTTCTTCCACAATTCATATGGAGGCTTTTTCCAGAATAGGTCTTATTGAGATTCTATTCTGAATGTAGCACGCTGTGTTTATTGCCTCTGCCCAGAAGATCTTAGCAACATTTGTCTCATTGATCATGGTTCTGGCCATTTCTTGCAATGTTCTGTTCTTTCGTTCTACAAATCCATTTTGTTGGGGAGTTCTAGGTCAAGAGAAATCATGCAGAATGCCTCTGTCATTAAAGAATGACTCAAAATCTTTGTTTTCAAATTCTCCACCATGATCACTTCTGACTTTAACGATTCTAAGATCCTTTTCATTCTGAACTTGGTTACAGAAGGTAACAAACACAGAGTGTGACTCGTCCTTGTGTCTTAAGAACTTTACCCATGTCCATCTGCTATAGTCATCTATGATTACTAACCCATACTTCTTGCCACTGACTGAAGCAGTTTTAACTGGTCCAAATAAGTCAATGTGCAGAAGTTCTAATGGCTTAGAGGTAGAAACAACATTTTTAGATTTAAAAGAAGGTTTTGCAAACTTGCCTTTCTGACATGCTTCACACAGAGCATCTGAATTGAACTTCAAATTAGGAAGTCCTCTGACCAGATTGAGTTTGTTAATCTGAGATATTCTTCTCATACTAACATGCCCCAATCTTCTGTGCCAGATCCACTGCTCGTTGTTAACAGACAGAAGGCACTTTACATTCTGACTTTTCAGTTCAGAAAGTTTGATTTTGTAAATGTTGTTTTTCCTCTTTCCATTAAACAGGATAGTCCCATCTTTCTGACTAACAGCTTTACATGATTTTTGATTAAAGATTATATCATAACCGTTATCACTTAATTGACTTATGGATAACAGATTATGCATTAATCCATCTACTAGCAGAACATTATTAATAGAGGGAAGATTCCATTACCTACAGTTCCAGAGCCAATGATCTTTCCCCTCTGATTGCCTCCAAAGCCAACGTGGCCTCCAGGCTTAAGTTCCAGGCTTTGGAACATATGCCTTCTTCCCGTCATGTGTCGCGAGCAGCCAGAGTCCTGGTACCATGACTGGTGTTTCTGATTTGCTGCTAAAGATATCTGCAACATGTATTATTTTATCCTTAGGTACCCAGATTTTCTTGGGTCCTGATTTGTTAGATTTACCAAAACTCTGGTTGAATTTTGGTTTCACAGAGTACTTACTGCTAGTGTATTTAATATCATGTGTGTGACCATACACAAAATGTGAATTCAGAGGAGTGTGTTTAATGGTTAAATCCATGACATTCTTTGGTGTAGGAACCTTACCTTGGTATCCTATTCCCTTCCTGCCGTTTCTGCTAACTCCATAGATCATTGAAGCCATTTTGCTTCTATCTATGCTTTTAGCAAGGAACTTCTGGAAACTGTGATCATACTCCTTGATGATCTCATCAGCGTTGCTGGGAGTTTCAGAAATTGGTTCCTTCTGAGAGTTTTGTAAAGTATTTTCTAATTTTGAAATTTTAATTCTCAGCTCAGAATTCTCCAATTTAAGACTCTCAGTCTTATTAGAGTCAGATTCAAGATTCCTTTTCAGGTCTCTGAATTTAACTCTAATCTGCTGATACCTTTCCAGAATCTCATTAAGGCTTTCAGCAAGTTCAGCCTTGGTAAAATTAACAGCAAAGTTAGGAAATACCTCTTCAGTATCTGATTCTGAGTCTGATTCAGAAGCTTCACTATCTTCTGAAATGTTAGCCATGAGAGCTATGTTTGCTCTCTCATCATCTGATTCTGAGTCAGCTTCAGACGAGTCAGAGTCATCCCATGTAGCCATGAGACTTTTCCTCTTTTCTCTTCCAAACTTCTTTTTGGGCTTTTCCCTCTGAAGTTTTGGGCAGTCACTCTTGTAGTGTCCTTGCTCATTGCACTCATAGCAGATGATGTCCTTGGTGTTTGGCTTTCTGCTTCCTGAGGAGCCTTCAGATCTTCTGTATCCAGAGGAAGAATCTGTCCTTCTGTATCTGGAAGAAGACTCGTTCTGATCAGATCTTCTGGGATTCCTGAACTTCCTTTGTCTCTGCTTCCACAGTTGATTCACTCTTCTGGAGAGGAGGGAGAGTTCGTCTTCTTCTGATGAGGATCCATCAGATGTTTCTTCAACTGCCTGCAAAACTTTAGACTCAGATTTTTTGTTAGATTTTAATGCTAAAGGCTTACCTTGCTTCTGGGGTTCATCAGCTTCTAACTCTATCTCATGACTTCTGAGGGAGCTGATAAGTTCCTCTAGAGAAATTTTGTTGAGATCTTTTGCTAGCTTCAGAGCTGTAACCATTGGCCTCCACTGCTTGGGTAAGCTTCTGATGATTTTCTTGACGTGATCAGCAGTAGAGTAACCTTTGTCCAGAACCTTGAGACCAACTACCAGAATCTGGAATCTTGAGAACATTGTTTCAATGGATTCACTTTCTTCCATTTTGAATGCCTCATACTTCTGAATGAGCGCCAGAGCTTTGGTCTCTTTGACCTGAACGTTTCCCTCATGCGTCATTCTGAGTGAGTCAAACATGTTCTTTGCTGTGTCTCTGTTGGAGTTCTTTTCATATTCAGCATACGAGATGGCGCTGAGAAGGATGGTTCTGGCCTTGTGGTGATTCTTGAAGTCACGCTTTTGTTGGTCAGACATTATTTTCCTATCAATCTTCTGACCGCTTGCATTCACAGGGTGCGTGTATCCATCTGTCACCATATCCCACAGATCAGCATCATGTGCCAGAAAGAAGCTTTCAATTCTGTCTTTCCAGTAATCAAAGTTTTCTCCATCAAAGACTGGAGGTTTGCCGCTGAATCTGTCTCTGTCCTCATGGTTGTCATTGCTGGTGTGTGAATAATTTCCTGCCATTGTGTTTTTCTGACGCTGGATCTTGTACTGACACGATTAGGTGTTTTAGCTCAGAACCAGGCGCTCTGATACCAATTGAAGAAGTCAAAAACACAAGAAGGGGGGTTGAATTGTAAAACTGAAAATCAATGCAATGAACACGATATTTTTATCCTGGTTCGTTTGATCTCAAACTACTCCAGTCCACCCGTCAAGGTGATTTCGCCTCTCTCCAACGAGGTCTTAATCCACTATATTCAACTAAATATTACAATCTGCTTTAACAACTGCTAAAGCCTTCTTGATGCAAACCACAAACCGGTTTGTCAAGGAAACACTTTCTTACAAAGAAGAGAAATAGGTGTGAATGTTTTCTACAAAACTGTTTATCACAACTGTGATATTACACAACTTAAGCTTATTGAAACTAGATTGCTAAATATAATTGAGTAAGGAATAATGGAGCTTTTTAGCAAACTGAGAATGAGAAGATGATGAATAGCTTTTTGGCGTGTAATATGATGTAGAGCATTAGCCAATTCAATCTTCATTGACTTGTTTATATAGCACTGAATTTGTTGAACGTTGGAGCAATAATCTTGATTCAATGCCAATAACAAACTTTACTTATTGAGCAGATCTTGTCTGGAATGATGCCGTTGGTAATAATTCGCTTTGAATGCACAATACCGTTGCTACTTAAAGCGTGTTCTGGCTTTGGCTCATTCTGACTCTGCTTAAGTGCTGATGAACTGTTGTTGTCTTTATCAGAGTGTTGAGCGCAGTTCTGTTCATCAAGCTTCAGCATTCGCGTGAGTTGTTCTTCTGATTCTGGTATTCTGATATAGCAACTTCTGATGCTGATGTTAATAACCAATATTCTGATGCTGATTAAGTGTACTCCTGCTGATACCTATCAGAGTTTCTGCAAAACAGAAGGTAATATTTTAGGTAGCAAATAGTTCTTACATGAATCACATAATTAATATGTCCTTTCATTTTGTTATCATCAAAACTTAAACTTAGGGTAGTAGATTCAAACTTTGTTCTAACAGACTGCCCCAGATGTGTTGGACAAAGGTCATGTCGTGTCCCTTGATCATGAGAGATTTGCCATTGGAAGTGTCTTTCCAATTGAAGTGATTTTGTACACTGAGAGCTTTCGTTCATTGGATATTCGTTGTGTGAATTTCTTCGATGTCAAACAAATCAACATATGCAAACAGTGATATTCATGTAATGTAAAGTTTATGTTTGTCTCAAAAATTTTGAAAATGCATTTTAGCAAGTAAATAAGTTATGTAAGAAAAATTCAACTCAAGATTTTAGAGTAAAGCCCTACAGGAGTCAGGGTACCTTTTGGTAACAATATGCTTTCGAACTAACCCATGCTTCAATTAGGACTTTTGAAAGGTTGTAACGTGTCTTGGTTCACGGTTTAAGAAACAAAAGATAAAGGCTCAAAGTGTATTTGTACCCACCCTCTCTTCGTGATGTTCTTCAGTCCTAAACTCAGTTAATTATGCAATTGAACTCCAATTGAGTATGGAATGACGTTTTGGGTGATGGTTCAAACAGGTTAGGTTTGTCGGAAGGCAAACATTTTTCGTAACACACATTTTTTTGTTGAGGATTTGTAGTGACCTCTTTCTTTTGATTTGTTATCCCTAATTTTTGCCTGACTGTTCCTGTTGGTCAGCGGGATGCCCCATTTTTTTTCTTAAGTCTTCTTTGACTTAGTGGGCTTTTCCTTTTTTGAGATATAATGACTACCTATTTAGTAGGGAACCATCACTGTCTTTTGATTTCAGAGGAATGTTTTTGACGTCACTCGTTGTATTACGAGATGAGAGTTTGCGATTTGAACGCGCATTTTGAATTAACTGAGAGACTACCTTGCCCCAGGTTTTGATTAAAGGTTTCAATTTGTAGAAAAAGGAAAACTTCTACTTCTTTAGCTCGAAGGGGTTGATCAGGGATTATCTTCCTTATAACTCCAGTGTTTAGGATTTGAAAGAACGCCTGTACATCGTCAGCAAAGTCTGTTCAAAAGCATACTGTATGGGATTTATGGCATTGCTTTCGTCATCCTCCCTCTAAAGGCTTGTAACTTTTAGCAAGAGTTAAATGTCATAAAGAGAGTAAAAGAGCATAGTTTAAATATAGTGAAAACGAATGGATGGATTCAAGACAAACATATGCAATTCATTAATGAAACAGAGTTTGACATTAATAGATAATTGTCTGAGCAACAAAAGAGATCACAATTGAAAATTCCACTGAATAAAAGCCTCTTTGTCTGGAATTGTCACTTTAAGTGGTGAGCCTTTGAGGGGTGATAGAAAAAGGCTCCAATTGACCGTCTTGTGTGAACTCCAATGCTCCTTCGTCGATCAAGTTTTGAATCTTGTACTTCAACGCCCAACAATCGTTTGTATCATGTCCAGGACCGTCAGAATGATAGGCACACCTGGCATCAGGATTGTAACTGGGAGCATAAGTTTTGGGATTTGGACGAGGTCTTATTGGTGCAATCAGATCCATTTTTAACATATGTTGCAAAGCTTGAGACAGTGGCATGTTGACGTTAGTAAACTGTCTTTTGGGTTCTTTTTTCCTTTTCCAATTTTTCGGTTGATGTTGACGAGGCCGTTGTTGGACCCGTGACGTGGTGGAAATTTGGAATGGTTTGTTTTCCCTTGAACCAGCTTCTTGTCTTGTGGGTGTCTGGATGATGATTTGGCCCCTACTCCTAGCTGTTTTCCCTGTTTGGTTACACCCGTCTTGACGGAGTTTGTGGATGAGGGTCCTTAGCTCTTCTTGTCCTAGAGCCAAGTTTTGGATGAGAGCCATCTGGCGTAGCATTTGGATTCTCATTGCTTCCATCTCAACCTGTAGCTATTCAACCTGGTCATCCTTGTTGTTATCAGGATGTTTCTTGGTCAGATTCTTAGCGAGGAGTTCTTTCAATTCTTCCTGTCCCTTGGATAGTTTAAGGAACATTTCCCTAAACTGAGCCTCTTGAGTTTGAAGATCTCCGTTGTCTTGTTGGAGAGCCATTGATGAAATAAACAGCGAGAACATGAGAGACCAGTACTAGAGACTACCTGTTATGCAATGATGTGTATGACATGCAAATGTTTTCAAGGATATCGCGGGGTAAATGTTAGTAGTCAATTACAACTTTGATTGGAGAACTTTGTATCGTTGAGAGTCCTTCTACGAGAGTCAAGCTCACCATATCAAGTGGGTCATAGCCCTTGACTCAAGTTGTTGTACTTGATCTTTGACGGTGCTTGGTTAGAGGAAAATAAATCCTCTTGCCCCTTGATAGACGTCTGGTTCAACGTGACCCTGCATCAAAAACCTTTGAGATCCTTGAAATGCTATGGTTCTATGTTTTTTTTTTGAAAATGCTATGGTATGATGTTATGCACAAGTATGCAAAGTAAACAAGCTTATACAAATAATCATATACACACAAAGCATACAAGTCCTTAGGTTTAGGCTTGCATGGAGTTTATAGGTAAGTACCCTCTTGAAATTTAGTAGGCTTAAACCTGTCCTAGTAATAGTAACCGGGTTCTAAGGAGCTCAATATCACTGGATTGTTTCCTTGGTCATTGTTTCAGCTCAAGCCTCTTTAATGGCGACCAAAATATCCCAATAAACCAAACCTCAACGAGTGTAGTATCAAGTATCTACCAACTTCATACTGTACCAAAGCCGGTCATCTCACTACATCCTAAAGGCCAAGTTGGACAAGTAAAGGTTCTAAAAGTTCATTAGTGCTTCATGACATCACTCAACGGCCCCATATTCTCTTTGATTAACTCAAAGGCTACCGGTACCCACAAATATGTCGCACTAACGAAGCTATTGCTTAGACCATGTCGGTATACCCTGCACAGTTTCCACAATGTATTGCTACTTACCTATAATGTATCCCAAATCCGGGTAGAGAATTCAAACCTAAACAAAGAATCATAATGTAAAGCATACAAGTCAAACAATGTAAGCAAATAAATGTGATCTATCCCTAAGGTAACCCGACTTTAAAGATTAAATTCCCCAGCAGAGTCGCTAGTTCTGTGATACAGTGGGAGAACTGACTTGAGGGTTTTGCGTTTTATCACAAATGTTGCGGTTAGAAAGAGTTGCCACCGACTTTTCTTTTATCCAAAAGGAAAGGTGATAAAGAACAGGAAAGACCTTTGAGATTGTTTCTTGGGTTCAGGGGGTAGATTATAAAAGGGAAGGTATTAGAGCCCTTTTTATCCATGGTTTTCCATGGGCTCTTAGTTACTTGCTAGATCACTTGCTTTCGTTTGAAATTATGCTTTGTGTGGTTTTTGAAAGTATTTTGTAAAGAGGCCATTGTTTAGGCAATCTTTGTAATGATTTTTGTTCGTAAGAATGTATATAAAGATGTTTTATCTTTTGAAAATGTTTTCAAGTTTTGTAAGATATTTGAAGGTGTATGTGATTGTTTAGAAAATAGAAAGGATGTTTGTTTTGAAATGGAGCAAGTAATTAGGAGCAATATACCTACTCAAATGTCTTTCTTGTTCATTCTCTCTTCCTTTGACATTGTCGTCTTACCATTGATTTTGTAAGCAACCCTATCTTTGGATGTTAACGGGATGGGTGTGGGTCATCGTATATCCATGATTAACAATGTTGCAAGGTATCTTAGCATTCTTTTGAGGGACTAAGATCATTTTATAAGGCAACTTTGAATAGCGTCATCGAGGGACTATGATCTTGTATTTGTTTGTTTTTGCTAAAATACCTTACATGTGTAATATGGCCATCTTGTATAAGGCAACCAAGTGGAATAACCTTAGGGGTGTTTGTGTGCAAGTGTGTTATTTTCATGCTTGATTTTGTCTTGGATTAGGGTTTTCTATTTGATTGATTTTATTCTTTCCATACAAACCCTAATTACTAGCATATTATGTGAGAGCGATAAATTGCGAAATTTAAAGTTACTACGCTATTACAACATTTGTGGGAGGGGGTACACAATTTATGAGTGGGGATTGCAATAATATAAACCTAATCAATCTATTACAACCAAATTGAATATTGTACAAATAATTGAAGGAATATATAAAACACAAATGCAAATTGAAAGAAAATATTTTTATGTTTGGATTTTTGTATGAAAGAGGTTTTAACCTAGACCTACTTAGAGAAAAAAAAGTAATTAAATTAAAATAACTTAAGTTAATTAAGAAAAGAAAATTAATTAAGAAAAGATTTTATATATGAAACCCTAAATCTATTTTAGTTGATTAAAAGAAAATAAGTTTTAAGAAAAAAAGTATTTTTTTTGTGTTTTTGTCTTGAAAATAATGTGGTATTATGGAATATTTTTGGTCTTTTTTATATTAAAAAAAAATATTTAGGTAAATAATAATCTAGTTTTAATTTAATTTACAAGATAACTAATAAATATAAATAAATCCTAATGAATAAAAATAATTTTTTATGTGGAATAATATGTAAATCATGTCAAAATATGAATCTATTATTTTTATACATTTTATGATTTTTTTGGTATTTTAGAAAATATATTTAACAGAAAAAAAAGAAAAAAAGAAAAAAATAAAAAAAAATGGGCCAAGGTGGTGTCGTAAGTAAACAGGGAGGTATGCTAGCAAAAGCAAAAAAAAAAAGAATGCCAGGCCCAAAGGGCCCAGCGCCTGCAAGCAAAAATCAAGAATGTCAAAAATATGAAAAAAAGAAAAATGGTCACAATGGGGCTTGAACCCAGGACCATAGGGTGAACAGGCACGCGCTTTACCACTGGGGTGGCTATACATCCGTTTATATAGACAAAACCATAAATATATAAGGCAAATCAATTCCTGATGAATTCATCTTCAACCTCCAGTCGGTGTACCTGTAACTTCTTCATTTCTCAACAAAAATGGAAAGTGACAAAATGAAAGTTGTTGCATTCTTCCTCACGAATCTAACCATGTAAATAACTAAGGCTGAAAGTCAAAGATAAATGAGAATTTCTCTGGCCCTAATTTAAACCCTAAAATTTTCAGAAACTTCAACTCTCAAATTATCTAAGCTCAGGCCATATAAATGCAAACTTTAGATATGTACAGCTTCGTGGAAATGAGGTCTATATTTTATCTTCACAAATGCAAGCCTAACAATGCCTAAGTAATGAGATAGAAGTTCAAGAAAAATACCTCAAAATTGGAAATCGTGAAATGCAAATGAGCTCGTTTCAGTCAGTGCTGATGATCAAGTTAGCTTCCTTGGACCTCTAGGAAGCTAATGCAATGGCTGGCTTGAGCTGAGGATGGCTGAAATGGCCTGGAGAAGTCCAACTGTGATACTCTGTTTTTGGTTATGGAAGATAGGGAAAATGGTGTTATAGAAATGAAACAGGTACAAGGATGAGTTACTCTTGATGCAAAGAGGCTTTAGAAACTAAAAGGCCAAGAAACGCACGAGGGAAATATGAGTTTGGTATGTAAGGTCAGAACTTGGACAACAATGGTGTTTTGGGACAATTTATAGCTAGAGGGAGTTTTTAGGGAGTTTCAGGGGCTTTTTACTCGTGTGTTAACTTGCAAATAATGTGTATACTTATAAGCAAGAGGTTTTGAGGCTTGTAACAACTTAGAATTTGAATTTGCATCCTTAAGCCAAACATGTGATTTTTGAGAAAACAAGTTTCAATGCTTGTGTACTTGCTAAGATAGAGTATTTTATGCCTTAAATAAGTTTGTTTCTGACTTTTTGGATGGAGTGTGATCAGAGGGAACAAGTTAGAGGCTCAAGAATGACTTCATGCAAAAAGCTTGCTTTACAAGAATGAAAGTGTTCACTTTGTGCCATTAATGGAAATGCAACTTGGATAATAGCTCATTTGCTTGGATCAAAGCCTTAACTGCTGTGTAAGCATTTAATTAAGGAGTGAAAAACAAGTTTGAGGTTTGCAAAGAAAATATTATGCAGCCTAACATTGATTTTCATTTGTGTTCATCATGAAAATGACCTATAATTCAAGTGACAAAACACCAACTTCATCTCTTCGATTCTCCCTACTCAAGAATGATCTCAACGAGTTCTTGGACATTTTGGAAAGCTTTCAATGTGCTCTAAAACTCATCTTTGAATTGCTTTTGAATATTCACCTTAGAACTATGTGAAAAATTGCCATGAAGTTAGGTAAAAAATCTGCCTAACTAGGGCAAAATTTCACTAAGTCATTTTTAGTTCATGAGCATGTATTCACAAAATTATAACTTGAGATCCAAGCATTTTTAGCAGAAGTTGTGTGAAGCAAAGTTGTATATTTCGTGGAGATCTACAACTTTCATGTAGGAGGTTTCCTTACAATCATCTTGCATCATGGTGAAAATTTGGCTCAAAGTTGTGAAAAAATAAGAAATTTTCTATACTTAGAAAAAATTTCTAAGTTAAGAAATTTCATCTTTTCAAAATAAAATCTCGAATTCTTGATTTCTTGATGAACAAGTTTCATATTTTGACAAGTTTTGATGAATTATGATCTTTGGCACTTGAATTTGACCAAAAAGTCAAAGTTTGACTTTTCAGTATACAGTTGACTTTTGATTAGTTGATTGCAAAATTCATCTGTTAATCAAATGGATTTGCAATGTTTTGAATCATGTCACTAGGTCAAAATGATGCAATTGGACTCTTGAGACCATTCCTTAAACCAATTGATCATTTTCTAGGTCCAAAATCAGAAATTTCCCTTTCTCAGTCAAAACCCTAATTTTGACCATTTTGCCCTTTTGGAGATTTGATCAAATTTCTTGAGGAATTGTGGTCCAAACTTGATCAAATGATACACATGCGTCTAAAATGTTGATGTGGATAAAAAATTATGAAATTTGACTATAAATTGGCTATGGTTGACTTTTCCCCCAATACAACTGATTTTTGGGTTAACTGTTCAATTGACTAATCAAAAGTGTGATCCAAAGCTTGAAACTTGACATGAGTAATCTTGGGGGTCCATAATGATCCTTGAAAGTCATATGAAGCATTGATGATCCAAAAATCCTTGTGCCAACTCAAACCCTAATTTTGGTCATCAGTGCATAAGGAGGTGTCTTGAGCTAATGAAACCCTAATGCAGTCTTGAACCCAATGAGATCCTGTGAGCAATCTCTTGATAAGTGATAGGGAAAGTTTTGGAGTACAACACTTGTCATTATGGAAGGTGGTTCGTTGCTGATATTTGTTACTCTAATGAATGGTAGCCTTGTCATTATGGAAGGTAGTTCGTTGTTGAGATTTTTTACTCCAATGAATGGTAGCCTTGTCATTATGGAAGGTAGTTCGTTGCTGAGATTTGTTACTCCATTGAATTATAGCCTTGTCATTATGGAAGGTAGTTCGTTGCTGAGATTTGTTACTTTAATGAATGCTAGACTTGTCATTATGAAAGGTAGTTTGTTGTTGAGATTCATTACTCCAATGAATGGTAGGCTTGTCATTATGGAAGGTAGTTTGTTGTTGAGATTTATTACTCAAATGAATGGTAGCCTTGTCATTATTAAAGGTATTTCATTGCTAAGATTTGTTACTCCAATGAATGGTAGGCTTTTCATTATGGAAGTTAGTTCGTTGCTGAGATTTGTTACTCCAATGAATGGTAGCCTTGTTATTATTGAAGGTAGTTTGTTGCTGAGATTTGTTACTCCAATGAATGGTAGCCTTGTCATTATGGAAGGTAGTTTGTTGTTGAGATTTGTTACTCCAATGAATAGTAGCCTTGTCATTATGGAAGGTAGTTTGTTGCTGAGATTTCTTTTTCCGATGAATGGTAGCCTTGTCATTATGGAAGGTAGTTCGTCGTTGAAATTCACATTACTCTGAAGAAGTTCATTTATTTCAAATCGCGAGTACTAGATGCTTACCTTAATATTGGAATTTACTGGTATTATCTTACCATATCTTTCCTCAGTGGGTCAACGTTACCTTTTTTCTATCTCCTAAGTTAGTGGATAGTTCACAGTCATCTGTCAATCACTGTTATCCTTTACCTTCTCTCCTCAATCTTTGAGTTGGTGAAACATTATCTCCTCTCTAGGCTTTACCTTAATAGAGTCAGGTCTTTTGTTCACCAGTGATTTATTTCTCGGTCAGGTTTTTCTTTTGATCCATGTTTTTTATTATTTGCAACATCCCCAATGGTGTCTTGTGTCTCTTTTTGAGTTTTTTCATTTGCATTCATAATCATAAGCATTGTATGGCATCTTAGGGCCAAAAATAGGGCTTGTTTTATATTAAGTATTTTCAATCGCGTCGACATGAATATTTTTAACCTTCGCATATTCGGATAGAAGACACTTAAATAAGGGAATCTGTTTTTTCCCAATTCCCCCCCACCCCCCATAAGATTCCTCTATCATATCATACCATCACAATGCAACAAGATCACACTAGGGTTTGGATCATCTCCTTATCTTTAGCTTTGCTCATGGGGAATCACCAAGTACCTTGACTTGTATTTTGTGATCATCCATGCTTTGTATTGATTAAGTTTAAACCAATAAATACAATGAATGTTTGCCCTAATTGTTGATATTGTAATTGAGAGCACAACATATTCCATCAAGTTGACCTATAGGTGTAGCGGTATAAATGTTTAAGATTAAGCCATTGGATTGACTAGACTTATACAGATCAAAATAAAAATCACCACCGCGCTTTATTGTTTCCAAAAGAATGGGAAAAGAGCGAGTAACCCAAAAAGAGGGGGAAAGATTCAAGGTAAGGGGGTTTGTTATGAAAAGGGAAGGTATTAGCACCCTAAACATCTACGGTACTCCGAAGGAACCTCTTTGTAAAATCTGTATATTTTGGCTATAAAATATTGTAAAAAATAGATGGTGGAGGTGAGAAAAGAAGTATATTTTTATGTTTTTTTGCACCCGACGCGGTTGTGAACCTTTAGGGCCTACATACCACCTTTCGTGCAATAGGGGATCAGGGTACACGTAGTTCACCTTTTAAAAAATTTTAAAACACAAGTGTGTTGGTTAACTTTATGAGATAAGACATCATCGTCATTTTCCGTGTGGAAAACATACTCACTACCCACAATCATGAGAAAGGAGAATTTGCATCATCTCAAAGTGGAGGATATAATTTGTATTTTAAAATCAACAATGTCTCACTCAACACCCAAGTGGAAAATATCTCTCTTCACTACATATTGTAGAAGTATAGTTGTTTGCATCTTTTGAGAAATCTTTTGAGAAAGGTTTTAAAAGCCAAAATGGCAAAATGGCATGAAATGAGATTGGTTGAATTTTAGTCTTTTCACAAAAAAATGTCAAGGTATCATTAAGTTAATTGAAGTTTATTTATGAAAAAGGTTTTGAAAATGCATGGACCTAAGTCTAAGTTTATTATGAAAGTGGTTTAAGTTTAGAAACAAGAAGGGTTTTCAAAAGTAGGAGGGAGATTTTTGAAATTAAAGAAGATGGAAGGAGAAGAAGAGACTATCCTAAAGCATGAGGTAAAAGCTAGGGATAAGAACCATCTAACCAGCAAGAATCCAATACTTGACATTATGTGCCAAGATAGAATTACCATTCTTTAGATTGAAACCAAGCAAGCAAAGATACTATACCTCTTGTGAGAACCAAACTTCAAGTGTACTGAGTCTTCACAAAAATTGGGCAGAGTAACGGATGTATACGGGTGAATTCCAGATTACAAACAAAGCATGTAATCACAATAACCTGCACACAAAACAAACAAACAACCTAATGTCTTGAGGTAAACCTCAATAACTCCAGGAAAAATATCAATTAAGGTCACAAGGTCTCCAATATAGGCCAAGGGTTCTAATCCTAAGTCCAAGAAGTCCAATGCTTCATAATACCAAGGGTAGTAACCAAATAATCCTAGTATCATTAAAGGTTTTTTTATGGTTCATGTTGATTATTAGGTGTCTTAAAAAGAGAAAATAAAAGCTCAAGTGAGAAAAATAAAAATGACAAGAATATAAATGCTCAAGTGAGCAAAATAAAAATGGCATGAAATGTAATGCTTAAAGTAAATGGTACATAAAGCATAAGAAATAAAAGGGCATAAAGTAAAAACAATTTAATAATTAGTGGGTAGTTGGATGACCATATTGAAACTTGCATTTGGAACTCATTAGAGGATTTGTAGAACCAAAGCCTCCACACAACAAGTTGCATTTGCTTTTTGTCAAGTATATCATCCATTTGGAATCCTCAAAAGTACCATTTAATGATCAACGATGTTTAAGTGATCTGCGTTGACCAAAAGTGTTGTAGATCCATTAGAGGATTGGTAGAACCAAAGCCTCCACACAATGAATCTCTAGGTTATTGGATCAAAGAGATCAAATTAACATACTTGGGCTTGCAAACATAGGTTTGGGCCAAGAATGATTATTTATTCGAATCGGGACAAAATTTAGCGCTATGTTAAGCAATCGTAAGTGGACTTATTTAGAAGTCACACCTATTTTGAGGTTGGTCAATAGCAATCTATGTATTTCATGTTTGGATAAATGACATAGAGATCATTATGCAATAACATGTAATAAAATAAGAAAGGGGAATAAGATGAAGAGGGAGGGGATGAAACAAACAAACCACATTTGAATGAAATTTTAATTAAACTATTATTAAAATCATTCATCCATTTTTATGGAGTTAAACTCAACACCATGGATCCAATGATGTTAACAAAGTTTATAATAAAAAATTCAATCCAAGATAAGCCATCAAATAATCACAAAATAATATTGCATTTAATATATACATAAAAAAAGTTTTAAAAAAGTTTTAAAATAGAAATAAAAGAGAAAAATATTAACTATGTTTAAATTAATCAAGAAATAAAAAGCAAGACCATAGAAAAATCAAAAATGAAATAAAATATTTTTATAAAATTTTTGGTAATTTTTTAAAGTCAGAAACTATTTTTAAGATTAAAAGAAATGAGTAAAAAGAACCAAAAATGATTAAAAAAATACCAAAATCAGAAACAAATAAAAAATGAGGTCACCAATATTTGTCACAATGTCATTGGATCATTCCATAATTTTTTCAGAATTTAAAAATACATAAAAGTATTTTTAAACATTTAAAACAAATCAAATAAAGTGAAAATTTATAAAAAATATCAAAACACAAAATAAAATTGTGAAAAAATAAAAATCAGAGAGAGGAAAATCAAAAATATTTGTCATAATTTTTTCAGATTTTTTGGACTAAAAATGAACTTTCTATGATTTTTTGAAATTTAAAACAATTAAATATAAAAATCAGAAAAGAAAAATAAAGTAAAAAATATGTGGACCATTGGATGAGAGTCAAAATGCGTTAGTAATCAAATCCAAGGGATCTGGCGCGCTGTGCATATCACGATCATTAGTGAATAAAGCATAGAATCATTAATTAAATAAGATTTTCAAAATAAAAAAAACAGATGGCGCGCCTTCATTGGTTGGAAGATGACACGTTGGTCATATTCAACCACCAACCAACGTGAATTGAGGTCTCTCAAACTGTAAAATCAGAAGCTCATACATATGCCATTCGCTTCGTCTCTTCAAGACGAAAACAACCACACCTTCGCAACAAATTTATATAAACTGTAGCTCAAGCAATTTGGAATGAAAGTTTTGAAAAGGGATTTGAAACCTCATGGGCAAAAATGTTTCCAGATAAAAGTAAGTGTTGCGACTAGAACCAGGGCAATGAGAGCATCACAATGATATCAAAGTTTTGAAGAATTGATGGAGAAATATATTTATTGAAGTTGAGTTGTAGAGCTCTGAAACTGGACTTCCATGGAGCAATATAGGGCACGATTATTGAATGTAATTATATGGTTAGCTTCAGGGAAGATCAAGGAAGGTAAATTGATAGAAAAATTATATTGAAAAAGGCTTGAAAACAGATTTCGAAGTTGCAGAAATTTGAGTTATGAAACAAGTTTGGCAGGGTGATTCTGGCTATCCAAGCTTGAGAAAGTGAATGAGGGATGACCCTCTTATTATAGGGAATCAAATGGAATGTCCAAACGTGTGAAATGATGAAGTTTGGAGGGAAATCGTGTGAAGTTGAAAACAAGAAAAGTGTGACTTCTAATTTGATTAAAACTCATCCAAAACACGTATTTTGTTGTGCTAATAACTTCTGGAAGTTCACTAAACATGTTTAGAGGCAAAAACATGCAGAAACAAAGTGTTTAGAAGCTAAATCAATGATTTCAAATTCTGACCTTTGAAGAAACTTCATTTTCAAGTTACCAAGTTCAAACCAATGGCATTCTCAGCTCAAGGGGTCTTAGGGCATGATTCTTGATGCTTTAGAAAGATGATGTTACAATATTTGCAATGGAAATAGAATTAAATCAAATGGATGCTTGAGCTGAAAGTTGTACTGAGTCAAAGTTGGAGAAAAAGGGTTGACTTTCCATACTTAGAAATATTTCAAATTTTTCTTCAAAAGTGAGCTATAATGTTTTGCATCCAAACATGGCCTTCCACATGGAATTTGCTCTTGACCAAAAAAGATGGCATGAAATAGACCTCTTGAGTGACATTTTTAAACTTGAACCATTCAAAGTATCCAAAAATTGAGAAAGTTATGAATTGTTGAAGTTGGCAAAAAATCATAAAATGACCTATAATCTTTTGTATCCTTAGGGCATCTTCCATCCATTTTCTCACTTTGCATATAAAAGAAAGAATAAGTTTCACATCCTCAAGATCATTATGGAAAAAGAGTGGGCTCAAGGTGATAAAAAGTGACCAAGTTATGATCATTTGAAGTCACACATGAGAAATTGGGGGCTCATTTGGAGGACTTGTAATCTTTCATCATCATCATCGTCAAGTTTCTTCTACATGAAAACTCCTTGAAACTTTTGAAGTGATTTGTTAATAACCTTTTTAAGAGAAAGATGTATTTGGAATCTAAAAAATACAAAAAGATGAGAAAGATATACTTCTTTGTAGTTCAAAACCCTTACTCCTAGATCAAGAAAATGCTTTGAGGAACTTTGACAATTTTGAACAACCTTCTTGTACCAACACTTTTTCTATGTAGATAGAAGTTGTTGAGGATAATAATGAGAACTCATAGCAATCAAAACCACTTCCATATATTGATAATGGAGAGAAATATGCACTTGTGACCAATGGGAACAAGACCTTGTCCAACCATGACAACTTCTTCAATCAACCCCTTGTACTTTTGAATCAATTTTGATAACTTTGAAATGTGGTGAACCAAAATGAACCTTGCCATGACATTTCTTACAAAACAACTTCATTGGTGAGGTTTGGATTTCTCAAGCTTTATTGAATAGGGCATGGAAATAAACTCATGAACCCATGGATCAACTTGCTAAGCCACATTGCCTTTAGCTACATTATTAACAAGTGAGACAAACCAACATTGAATTTTACTAATTAAAATGAAAGTCAAAACAAAACATGCATGATCATAAAATAAAAACAAGTAAAGGTTCTTGGTGATTCCTCAAAGGGCAAAGCTAAAGATAGGGAGGAGAACCAAAAGCCCTAATGTGATCTTGTTGTGATTGAATCAACATGGTACGATGAATGGATCTTAGGGGAAAAATTAGGGTACAACAGATTCCCTTATTTAAGTTTCTTCTATCCGGAGATACGAAGGTTAAAAATCTTCGTGTCGACGCGATCGAAGATACTTAAATATAAAACAAACCTAATTTTTGGCCCTAAGATGCCATGCAATGCTTATGAGCGTGAATGCATATGAACAAAATCAAAGAGACGCAAAACACCATTAGGGATGTAACAAAGGAAATAAAGAACAAAAGAGAAACCCGACCAGGAAAATGAATTATTGGATCAAAAGACTTGACTCATAGAGGATGATAACAAGTCAAAGGATATACCAACTTTTACTAAAGGCGAAACTACCAACATTCACTGAAGGTAGAGAGAAAGAATCATCAATGTTCACTGATGATGAACTACCAGCTTTCACTGAAGGTAGAAGGAAAATAAATATCATAGCATCACTGTCCACTGATGATGAACTACCAACGCTCACTGAAGGTTGAAAAAAGATAACAATCATCAATGTTCATTGTGGAAGACCTACCAACTTTCACTGAAGGTAGAAAAAGAATATATCATAGCATCACCGTTCATTGACGATGAACTACCACGTTCACTGAGGGTAGAAAAAAGATAACAATAACTAACTTTCACTGAAGGTGACCTACAACCTTTCACTGAAGGTAGAGAGAAAATATATCATAGCATCACCATTCACTCACGATGAACTACCAATGTTCACTGAGGGTAGCAAAAAGATAACAAGCACCAACTTTAACTGAAGGTGACCTACCAAATTTTACTGTAGGTAGAGAGAAAATATATCATAGCATCACCATTCACTAACGATGAACTACCAATGTTCACTGAGGGTAGCAAAAAGATAACAAGCACCAACCTTAACTGAAGGTGACCTACCGACTTTCATTGAAGGTAGAGAGAAAATATATCATATCATCGTTGTTCACTTACGATGAACTACCAACATTCACTGAGGGTAGAAAAAAGATAACAAGCACCAACTTTCACTGAAGGTGACCTACCAACAAGATGCTCAGAGATACGAAGGCTATAGCAGAATGCTAACCCCGTGGGATTATTGCACATAGCTATCTTTTCTTTGTATCAAAATTTTCATTTTTTATGACGACATTCTCTTACTAGAATGTTTGTCTCATTGTACAAAAATACTTACTCAAAGTCAATACAAAGATATCCCTTTCAAACTGCAAAAACTATCTATTTTTCTTTACGCTTGTGTTTTATTTACAAAAACGTCCAATGATTCATTGTTGAACATATGCATTTGAACATAATTACTGTTTACAAATAAACAAAATAAAAGACAATCACTGATGGCTTTAAGAGATAGGGAAATCTCTCTAAGTTATTTCCATAAAATCTCAAGCAGAACAGAGCTTCCAGTTATCAATCCCTAGTAGAAGTCGTCAAATTTCTCAGGATTCCCCAACCAGGATTTTTTCAAACAGTACCCGACATTCCCCTTAAAACAGAGTTTATCTCTCCAAGAAGAAGTTCATCAACACTTAGACTTCACAACATGAAGACTTATACTCCATATTCCTCAGCAGTAGTCGGGGATTTATTTCCCCCAACCCAACAACAGTGCAGCAGACTAGCTCACATACGCATACATCGCATCCATATATCATAAACATTGATAGCACAAATGCATCATACCGTGCATTTCATACAACACGGCTTTGCATGTTAGCTAACATTTTATCTTTTCAGGATAAGATTAATCAAACAGCTACCATTGACATTGTTCAAAGTTTTCAGATACAATTGAGATATGCTCCAGACACGGATGCCATCCTGAAGTTCATTTAACTCTCAGATACATTCAGATACAGTTCAGATACGCTCCAGACACGGATGCCATTCTGATACTCATTCAGATTCAGTTTTCAGATACAGTTCAGATACGCTCCATACAAGGATGCCATTCTGATACTCATTCAGATTCAGCTTTCAGATACAGTTCATATACGCTCTAGACACAGATGCCATTCTGATACTCATTTAGATTTCAACTTCCAAATACAGTACATATACACTCCTGACACGAATGCCATCATGATACTCATTCAAAAATAACTTTCAGATACAGTTCAGATACAATGCGGATATGCTCCAGACACGGATGCCATTCTAATATTCATTCATATGTAATTCTCAAGATACAGTACAGATACGCGCCATTCTGATGCTCATTCTTTCAGCTTACAAATTACAATTCAACAATCAATCTTGGATGGCATCTACAATCCCATATCTAACAACTTTCTAACACTTCTCTAAATGGCATCTTTAAGCCCATTCCCTTTATCATTACATCACCAATTGCAAATTTCTGGGCACTCTAGTGTCCAATCATCTTCCACCTTCGAGTCACGAGTGGAAAAACTAGGCAATCTAACTCTTCAGGTTTAAGAAGATTGAACATGGGCAGCTGTTGTACCCAAAAAATTTCCCTCTCACTTATCAAGAATTTTCTCACAAGATCTCCCTTGACTCAAGACTGCATTAGGGATTGATCAACTCAAGACATCTCCTTAAGCACTGATGACCAAAATTAGGGTTTGAGTTTGCACAAGTATTTTTGAACTTCCAATGCCCCATATGACTTTCATGGATCATTATGGATCCCCAAGATTAATCATGCCAAGTTTCAAGCCTTGAATCACATTTTTGCTCAGTCAATTGAGCAATTGACTTAAAAATCAACTATATTGGGGAAAAAGTCAACTATGGCCAATTCACAGTCAAACTTCATAATTTTTGATCCACATCAACATTTTAAACTCATATGTACCATTTGATCAAGTTTGTATCACAATTCCTCAAGAAATTTGATCAAATCTCCAAAAGGGCAAAATGGTCAAAATTAGGGTTTTGATTGAGAAGGGGCAATTTCTGATTTTTGATCTAGCAAATGATCAATTTGTTTAAGGAATAATCTCAAGAGTCCAATTTCATCATTTTGACCTAATGACATGGTTCAAAACATTGCAAGTCCATTGGATTGACAGATGAATTTTTCAGTCAACTGATCAAAAGTCAACTGTATACTGAAAAGTCAAACATTGACTTTTTGGTCAAATTCAAGTGCCAAGGATCACAATTCATCAAAACATGTCAAAATATGAAACGTATTCATCAATAAATAAAAAAGTCAAGATTTCATTTTGAAAAGTCAAAATTTTTAAACTTAGGAATTTTTCTAAGTGTTGAAAATTTCTTATTTTTTCATAACTTTGAGCAAATTTTTCACCATGATGCAAAGTGATTCAAGAGAAACTTCTAACATGAAAGTTGTAGATCTCAATGAAATCTACAACTTTTCTTCACACAAATCCTTCTAAAAATTCTTGGATCTCAAGTTATAATTTTATGAACATGTGGTCATGAAACTAAACACTTAGTGAAATTTTGCCCTAACTTGGTCAGGATTTTGACCTAACTTCATGGAACTTTATCATATAGTTCCAACGGGAATATTCAAACGAAATTCAAAGATGGGTTGTAGAGAAAATTGCAAGATTTCCAAAATGTCCAAGAACTCCTTGAGATCATTCTTGAGGAGGGAGAATCGAAGAGATGAAGTTAGGGTTTTGTCACTTGAATTACAAGGCATTTTGTGATGAACAAGAATTCAATTTCAAACCTATGCTGCACAATCTTGTTTTGTAGGCCTATAAACCTCAAGATCTCTCCATAATTAGAATATTAGACTTGCTTTTGAGCTATTATCCACTTGATTCAAGCTTTATCCAAGTTGCATTTCCATTAATGGCACAAAGTAACATTGCCATTCTAGTAAAGTGGCTTTAATCACAAAGTCAACTTTTCTTGAGCTTTGCATTTATTCTTTCTGCACAAGCATCCTATACACAATCAGATGAGCATGTTTAAAGTTCCTAACCACTTTAGATAGCCTTGTACCTTGCCTTGGAACAATGCTTGTCAAGCTTGCTTCAAAAACAAGCCAAAAAGCCATAACATGTGAACTTTTACATCTGGCCATCTCAGCTCTCAAAACCTTTTCATATACATTGAGACACTATTCTGCAACTTAGGACACGATTTTGGCAAGCCTGGAACTCTCTCAAATTCCCTCTAGCCATAAATTGTACACAAACTCCATTTTTGTGTAGTTTCTGACCTTGAACTCGTATCTTCTATTTCCCTTGTGCGTTCTTTGGCCTTTTAGTTCCTAAAGCTCATATACATCAAATATAACTTGTCCTTGTCCCTGTTACACGATTGTAACATCATCTTCCTCAACTTCCATAGCCAAAAACAGAGCATTACAGTTGGACTTCTCCAAGTCATTTCAGCCACTCTCAACTCAAGCAAACCATTAGATTAGCTTCCAAGGACCTCAAGGAAGCTAACCTGATCATCACCATCACTTGAAACAAGCTCAAACTCCAAACACAATTTCCAGTTTTGAGGTAAGTTTTCTCAACATGAAACTCTTCATACATGAATCATCAATAGTTTATTTGTGAATAAAACATGTAGATATCATTGCCCTGAAACTAACCATGTCCTTAGTTTCCATTAATTTTGCTTGAGCTTAGAGAATTTTGAAACTGAAATTTATGAAATTTTTAGGATTCAGATTAGGGCCATTCAAATTATTTCTTATCTTTGATCTATAGTTTTAATACTTTACATTTCTGGAATCGTGAGAAAATTTGCTACAAGTTTCATGTTTACAGTTTTCATTTTTTATAAGAAATAAGCAAGTTACAGTTGGTCTGGCTGGAGGTTGAAGATGAAGTCTTCAGAACACGTTTTGCCTTACATATTTATTGTTTCATTTGTATTAACGGATGTATAGCCACCCTAGTGGTAGAAGCGCGCGCCTATAACCTATGGGACTTGGGTTCGAGCCCCAGTGGTACCCTTTTCATTTTTCTTCTTCATGTTTTTACAATTCTGACTTTTTTTTTGTGTTTGCTAGCTGACCTCCACATTGACTCTTGGCACCCCCTGGCCCAAATTATTTTATTTATTCATTTATTTCATTTTTTTCTTTTCCTAAATATTTTCTAAATACTAAAGTCATAAAATACAAATAAATGATATATTCGTATTTTGACTTATTTTATTCTATTTTTCCACAAAAAAATATTTTTATTTATTACACTTTATTTATTTTATTAAGTAAATCTTATAAACTTAATTAATATTATTTTATTTATTTATTTGTTTTTTTTACACCATTTAAAATACATTATTTTATTATAAAAAAGACTAAAAATATTTTATAATACTATAAATATTTTCAAGATAAAAAATACCAAAAAAATACTTTTCTTAAACTTATTTTATTTTGATTAATAGAATTTGGGTTTTCATTTAAGATCTTTTCTTAATAAATTCAAACTTAATTAACTATTTTATTTAATTAGGTTAAGACAAAAATCTTTTTTTCCATGAAAAGCAAACAAAATTCCTTTTCTTTACATTTTGCATCCTTGTACATTTATTCATTTTTATACTTTGTATTTATTTAATTCCTTGTATATTTATACCAATTCAATATGGTTGTAATAAACTAATTAGCTTTAAATTCTGGCAATCCCTATTCATGAATTTGTACACCCCCTCCCCACAAATGTTGTAATAGCGTAGTAACTTTAAATTTCACAATTTATCGCTTTTATATAACATGCTAGTAATTAGGGTTTGTATGGAAAGACTAAAACCAATACTTAGAAAACCATAATTCAAGAACAAGCATGAAAACAATACACTTGCACACAAGCACCCTTAGGGTTATTCCACTTGGTTTCCTTATACAAAATGACCATATTACGCATGTAAGGTATCATAGAAAAAACAAGCAAATACAAGATCATAGTCCCTCGATGACGCTATCTAAGTTGCCTTACAAATGATCTTAGTCCCTCCAAAAGAATGCTAAGATACCTTGCAACATTACTAATCATGGTTATACGATGATCCACGACCGTCCCGTTTACATCCAGAGACAGGGTTATTTATCAAGTCAACGGTAAGACGACAATGTCAAAGGAAAAGAAAATGAACAAGAAAACATCCTTGCTATTTTCAAAAACAAACACCTACACTTTCAAAACATCTTACAAAATTTGAAAACATTTTCAAAAGATCAACATCTTTGTATACATTCTTACGAACGAGAATCATTACAAAGTTTGCCTAAACAATGGCCTCTTTACAAAATACTTTCAAAAACCATACAAAGCACAATTTCAAACAAAAGCAAGTGATCTAGCAAGTAACTAAGAGCCCATGGAAAACCATGGATGAAAAGGGTGTTAATACCTTCCCTTTTCATAATCTACCCCCCGAACTCAAGAAATAATCTCAAAGGTCTTTCCTGTGCTTTTTCACCTTTCCTTTTGGATAAAAGAAAAGTCGGTGGTGACTCTTGCTAACCGCAACATTTGCGATCAAACGCAAAACCTTCAAGTCAGTTCTCCCACCGTATCACAGAACTAGCGACTCTGCTGGGGAAAATTCTAAAAGTGGCGTTACCTTAGGGTTAGATCACACTTACTTGCTTTCATTGTTTGATTTGTATGCTTTACATTATGGTTCTTTGTTTGGGTTTGAATCCTCTACCCGGATTTGGGATACCTTATAGGTAAGTAGCAATACATTGTGGAAACTGTGCGGGGTATACTGACATGGTCTAAGTAATAGCTATGTTAGTGCCATATATTTGTGGGTACCGGTAGTCTTTGAGTTAATCAAGGAGAATACGGGGCCGCTGAGTGATGTCATGAAGCACTAATGAACTTTTAGAACCCTTACTTGACCAACTTGGCCTTTAGGATGTAGTGAGATGACCGGTTTTGGTGCAGTCCGAAGTTGGTAGATACTCGATACTACACTCATTGATGTTTGGTTTCTTGGGATATTTCGGTCGCCATTAAAGAGGCTTGTGCTGAAACAATGACCAAGGAAACAATCTAGTGATATTGAGCTCCTTAGAACCCGATTATTATTACTAGGACAGGTTGAGCCAACTAAACTTCAAGAGGGTACTTACCTATAAGACTCCATGCAAGCCTAAACCCAAGGACTTGTTTTCTTTGTTTGTATATACATACTTGTACATAACATCATGAACATCATAACATCATACACATTCACTAACCATTTCAAGGATTTTTAGATTCATCTTTGTTCTTGTTTTATAGGATATGGATTCTCTTCGTAGGAAAACCATTGAAGTCAATCTTGTAAGGATCCCTCCACAACTTAAAGAGCTAGCTTCAAGGATTCCAAAAAAATCTCCATTCACCGAGAGACATGGTCGCCTACTCAACTTGGTCACCTCCAACACAGATGAGGACATGATGAAGGTGCTCTTTCAGTTCTTTGATCCTTTACACCATTTCTTCACATTTCCCGACTATCAACTTGTGCCTACTTTGGAAGAATTATCCCGACTCTTGAGAATTCCCATTCTCAATCAACTACCTTTCAACAGTACAGAAAGAGACCCAAATCCAGAAGAGATTGCTCAAGCTCTACACTTGCACTCATCTGGTGTCATAACTCATTGGGAAACAAGGAGTGGTGTCAAAGGTTTCCTAGCAAGGTTCTTGTTTGAGAAAGCCCAAAATTGTTGGAATTCTTTGGACCTGCAAGCCTTTGAGGATATTGTGGATCTCCTTATCTATGGGATGGTTTTGTTTCCAAATCCTGACCAACTCATAGATGTGAACACCGTCAAAATCTTCATATCTTGCAACCCGGTGCCTACATTGATAGGGGATATCCTACACTCTTTTCACACTCGCACAATGAGGAAAAGAGGTGTCCTCATGTGTTGCACTCCTCTCTTGGCAAGACGGTTTATTTCACATCTTCCCCAATCTGTATTAAAGAAGTAGCAAGGATCAAGGTGGTCACAAAGGTTGATGACGCTCAAACATTCAGACATCCATTGGTGCTTCTGATCCAAAGAGAATGTTACTATTGTCGACCGTTATGGGGAATTTCCTAATGTCCCTTTACTTGTAATTAGGGGAGGTATCACCTACAACCCCTGCTTAGCTTTAAGACAGTTTGGTTATGCCCGAAGGGATGGCCCGCACGAGATGCTGATTCAAGGTTTGGTATTTAACTACGACAACGACGATCAAGGTCTTCGCCAGAGATTTATCCGAGCTTGGAGGATGTTAAACAAGGTAGATAGCAAGACTTTGGGGCATAAAAATTCCATCCCTCTTGAGCCTTACCTCAAATGGGTATGAACTCGTGCTCAGAGTCTTATGATGCCTTACCCCTCCATTCTCCCGGTAATCATTGAGCCTGTCATGGAGGGAGATGTTCCATACACTATCCTACAACCTGATATGCCCACCTATCTTGAAAACCTACAAAGAGATTGGATAAAACTAAAGGGAGAGCGAGATATTTTCGAATCCCAATTCTACGCAAGCGAGAAGAAGGTTTTAGAACTCACTAGGCTACTTCATGAGGAGCAGACTCTGAATGCTTACATTGCACCTAAGAGGATGTGTACTACCTTTCTACCTTAGTTTCTTGTATTTGTTTTGCCCAAGAAGGCATTATTGTACTCATGCTATAACTTATTAATATAACGTGTGTTTCCTTTTTGTCTAAAACAAATTTGAACTTAAGATCCTTGAAATCATTGCATACGCATTTATCATTCATCATAACATAAGAAGGTTTCTTGCAATAAGTCTCCTCATCTCTCTATTGTTTATTTCAGTAAGATAGATTTCGAGCAAACAGTGAAAGACCTCTAAGCTCAGAATGCACAGTTGCAACAATTTTTCTTAACTCTGGCCAAAGGACAAGAAGAGTTGAAGACCTTGCTGGTTGAGGAGAAGAAAAAGAAGACGAAGAAAATAACCGGAATTCTGAACATGGGAAGAAGATTCCAAAGGCAAACAAGAAGGGCCTTAGACTTTTCAACGACATTCAGTGAGAAACACAACCAAGATGGGAAAGGCAAGGTGTTGGCTGAAGATTTTGATGACACAGTTCGAAACAAAGCAAGTTGGATGTTTCGTTGGAATAAAGCAAGATGTCATGGTTCAGAATGGTAGGAGCAGTTCTTCGAATGAACATGTCAAAGCTCGGAGCTTCGAGTGACAGTTGTGAAGATATATTTAAAAGAAGCCTCGAAGTGGTAATGAGACTATGTTTAAGAAATGAGTTCGAAGCGAAGAGTGCCAGAACATTTGAAATTCAAACGCAAGCGGGATGTTCGAAATTTAAAATATATGCGCTGGAGCGTTCGAAGACGCGTGGAAGCTAGAGAGAAGCAGTGCCCTGCATGTTCTAAACATGGCAGAATCTTATAGGCAAGACCGTTATGGTCGAAGTAGTATAAATAGAAGTCTTAGCGTTAGGATTTCGTGTGTCATATCTATTGTACAAAATTCAGTAAACATTCAAAATACCACATGGCTAGGGAAACGAATGCTCGAACAATGTACGTATGATAACACCAAATATTTATGATTCAGTAAAACTCTTTATCATTTCCAGTTTATCTTATATCTTCATGTCAATATCATTCAAAAGCCTTTACATTAAAGCCTTTACATTCAAAGTCATTTACTGATCTCTTGCATTTAAACGTTTTCTTTCTATTTCGAATCCTTTACATTTTAGAAACTCTTTTACATTTCATGCTTTTATCTTCATGCTTTTGTCATTCGAATACCTTTACATTCAAAATCATTTACTGATTCCTTGCATTTAAACGTTTTCCTCCTATTTCGAATTCTTTACATTTCAGAAATTCTTTTACGTTTTCATGCTTTTATACTTCAAAGTTATTTACTTGTTCCTTGCATTTTTATATTTCTTTGTAATAGAATCTTTATTCATGCAATTTAGTTTCGCACGTCTTTACTTGATCATGTCATTAGATCCTTTTAATATGGCAATCGAAGCGAGTTGAACGTCTATAAAACATTCCAAATACAAGTCCTAACCATGAATATTAGTTTTACAATTAAAATTATCCAAACGACCAATACACCATAGGATCAATCTAGTCGATCCTGCAAGTTACCAGAGAGATTAAATAGCAGTCATTAAGATTATTTGATAGTTTGGAGGACTAGCGGTTGTTTACCAGAAATCACTGTAAACAAATTGGCACACCCGGTGGGACCATCATTGGTCGTTACGAAATTTAGAACAAAGTAAAGATTGTTGAGACATAACCATTGTAAAAGTACTTTCTGAGTGATAAGTTCGTTGTTATATGAACCTTAGAAGTGGTAGAATAACCAATAGCAATCAACCCTTACCCAAAAAACGTAATAGCAAGATGTCTAATCTAAACAATCAACAAGGGGAACAAAATATCCAACATGCAACAGGCACTAATATGTCCGCTTCGTCGGGAACATCTAATGCGATCCCTTCGAACGCACAGTCTGTTGCATCTTCTACCAGTAGTGTAGCCACGAATGGAGCATGTGGCATGTCGACTAACAGTTCGATCCTA
The DNA here is from genome assembly GCA_948472305.1 of Vicia faba. Lineage (NCBI taxonomy): Eukaryota > Viridiplantae > Streptophyta > Magnoliopsida > Fabales > Fabaceae > Vicia > Vicia faba. Next base: position 1,312,621,912 of record OX451740.1, on the reverse strand, counting down.
GGAAATACAGGAACCATTGGTTATCCTGGGGGATTCGTCCCACCATCAGGGACACAAACCCATTTCGCCACCCCACTAACTAGACCACCCAGTTTCGACGGTAACAGACACAAAAATTCCTCTTATGGGATGCCAACATCTTTTAGGCGGGTCTGCACACTTCGACATCGAATACGTCACCACAATTAGGGTCTGGATCTGGGACTAATCAATTTATGACAAATAACCAAGGGTCAGTGGGTTATAGTGCAATGCCCATCTTAACCACAGAAAATCAGTTGGCCTTTAGGCAATTAATGGATGACAATAACCATAATATGATAGGAGTATTAGCGCAAACTATGCAAGAGTTCTTTGCCCCAATAGTACAAAATGTAACTGTGACAAACAGAGAAAACGCGGATAACATGAGTCAAATAGCAGATTTTTTCGCTCCCCCAGAAAGGCGTAGGCAGAATCAGGCGGGAGTTCGAGCAAACGTACCTATCATAGAACAAGTTGCTGATGACCCACCCTATAGACCAGCCAGAGAGGGGGTTAATTTGGGGGCAAGGGCACAAAGGTTAGAAGCCCCAATGATTCAAGACCCACAAAGGGAAATTATAGAACCAGGGGCATGGATCGAAAGGTTAGAAGTCCCAGAGTTTCGAGAAGAACAACCTAGAGGAGTTGTCCTGGTGGGTCGAAATCAAGATGCTGATGCAGTCGTTCACAGAATTCGAAACGATAACATCTTGGCAGAGAATAATTTAACCACCATGATAGAGAGAATCATGGCCCAAAATGGCCTCAATACAGGAATTAGAAGGCCAAATTATGCCTCTCCTATATTAGATTACATAATGCATACTGATTTACCAAGGGGATATAAAGTCCCTAAGTTTACCAAGTTTGCTGGAGATACCAATGAATCAACAGTCGAACACATAGCCAGGTATCTAACCGAAGCGGGAGATATAGCAAATAATGAAGACCTTAGGATAAAATATTCCCAAGTTCCCTAACTAAGAACGCTTTCACATGGTTCACCACTTTGCCTCCTGGATCCATAGATACTTGGGATCTGTTGGAGAGATTATTCCATGAACAGTTCTACATGGGACAATCTAAAATAAGTCTGAAGGAACTAGCCAGTGTCAAGAGGAAGTTTACTGAACCCATAGATGATTATCTGAATAGGTTCAGACTCTTGAAATCTAGATGCTTTACAGTAGTTCCTGAACATGAGTTAGTCGAAATGGCTGCTGGCGGCCTAGATTACTCTATTCGAAATAAATTAGATACACAATACTTGAGAGACATGGCTCAGTTAGCCGATAGGGTTCGACAAGTCGAAAGGCTAAAGGCCGAAAAGGCCAGAGTTTTTAAAAATAACAAGAAAGAAAGGGTCTCCTATGTTGGAGCTGAGGAAGCAGAAGATTACCCTGAATTCGAAGAGGTCGAAATTGATCTCGCTGAATTGAAACAGGCTCCACCTTACTCTTGTAAGTTATTAGTTCCCACAAAAGGGAAAGAAATTGTTGAAAATGAGAAAAGTGACAAATTCCCAAAGAAGGTTTACACTTTTGACATAACAAAGTGTGACGAGATTTTTGATTTACATGTCAAAGATGGCCAACTCATTGTGCCATCGAACGTCAAAATACCTCCTTTAGATCAAAGAAAGAAAAGAGGATTTTGCAAGTATCATAGTTTCCTAGGCCACAAAACCTTACAGTGTTTTATTTTCAGGGATCTAATTCAAAATGCAATTAAGGATGGCAGATTGAAATTCACTGACAAACCAAAAATGAAAGTAGATGAAGATCCTTTAGATGTCGCAGACACCAACTACTCCGAGCCTGCGTGCATTGGAGAAATCAATATGGTGGAAGCAGATCAAGATGACACTCCATTAGGAGAGAAAGGCACTGAGAATGAAAACTGGGTGTTAGTCGAAGTCAATAAGGGGGTCACTGAGGACGTCCACAAGCAACCAGAGGCTTCGATCGAAGCAGCACCTTTAGCTGTTGCAAAAGAAATCCAGGCTACTGAAGGCCAGGAGAACCAAAAGCAAGAGTTGACACAGGTTACTGAAGGCCTGAGGCTAAAATTGGAGAAAGTTCAGATCACGAAGCCACCCTCCCCTCAGAAACAAATATGGGATACTTTAGGAGAACCTAGTGGAAAGTTTGACTACTTGGTGAAGTATTCTTCCCCAGAGAGTTCAAAAATCCAAATTGAAGATATAAAACCTACAGGATGGGGAGACGATGACATAAAGGGGGAGGATATAGATGTAAACATGGTGGATATGGAGAGACCTCGTTCTGAAATGGAGGAGATGGAGAGATACTTAGAAAAGGAAAAATACAAAGTGGAGGATAATCATGCTGAGGATGCCAGTCTTAAAGATTACCTCATGTTGTACCACAAAGGAGATGCGGAAATGATATTATGCCCTAGGTGTAGCATCATCTGCAGCCAGAGAATTGCTGCAAACTTCGAGAGGGTACAAAGGGCACGAACTGGCATCAACTGGCGCCAGGATAACCAGTTATTCAGGTGTTATCCTAAAGCTGGAGAAAGTTTGTTGGAGTTTTTGGTTCGTTGTTACAAAGGAGCAACAAAATGCCTAGTATGCCCAAGGTGTTCTGCTGTGTACGATCAAAGCATGGCCAGAGCCTTCGAAACAATCCCTTTCGCCCCATGCTGGAACCACCAAGAGACTGGTCAGATGGGCCAACGCTTCGATAGCAAATACACTCAACGAAGGCCTGATAGTCCTCATCCCAGAGGCACACGAAGGGTAACGTTCAAAATTCCTGCTGAAATACCAACAGACAAGTGGCTACAAGTCAGAACTGACAAGGGCAAAGACAAATGGAGGAACAATGAACGAAACGCACGCCACGCTATGGCATATAGAAGGCAGTTCAACATAGCGAAGAGGGAAGAAGTGAGGTTAGAGAACTACAAAGGAAGAAACCCCATGTCAAGATCTCAATGGCGAAGGCAACAAAGAATTCGAAAGGCTGAAAGGGAAGCTATGGCAAATAAAGGAGCAACTTCGATAAAAAACCAAGGTGAATCAAGCACCAACAAACCCACACCAAATAATCCGCCCGAGGACAAACCCCCAGTTAGTAGGAGACTCTTCTCTGAAACACAACCAAATGAATCGAAGGAATACACACCAGGCCCAGAAGAAGACGAGGATATGCTAACGGACAACTTCGAATCAGAGGGGGAGTCTTCACTCAATATCAATTGCAACGTGGTATCTGTACTACCTTGTGAGTTTGGACAGGAAACTGAAATCGAAGAGTATGAGGAGGATGATACAATCGATCTGATGAAGCATAGGCCTGTGTGTTACTACATGATGGATAACGGAGCTGTCGAGGAGTAGAATGCTTTCTTCGAGCGCCCAGAACCAGCTATGAAAAATCATCTAAAGCCATTATTCATTCGGGCGAAGGTTGGTGCCCATGGCGTAAATAAGGTTTTAGTGGATGGGGGCGCTGCAGTTAACTTAATACCCCATTTCATGCTGAAAAAGTTAGAAATACGCGAAGGTGACATCAAACCACACAACATGGTTCTGTCCAATTATGAAGGGAAAGTAGGCCAAACATTGGGAGTAGTTCAACTGGACTTGACGATAGGATCAAGCTGTAGGCCCACCATGTTCATGGTGATCGAAGCCAAGGCCAACTACAACTTGTTGTTGGGAAGAGAGTGGATCCATGGCGTAGGAGCAGTTACTTCGTCAATGCACCAGAGGTTGGTTTTATGGAGAGAAGATGGGATCGTGGAGAACATTGAAGCAGACCAGAGTTACTTCATGACAGTAGTCAACTTAGTTGACAAAAGGAATTATGACAAACATTTGGCCAAGATTGCTCCTTGTGTCCCTAATGATGAAATCAACGAAACCAGGAACGCACACTATTACATGACCCTTCGCCATGATGGCATATATTGGGATAGAAGAATAGTCAGTGAAGATGAAGGAGGCGAAGGTACCATGCAAAGACGGCCAGCAGGCTGGGAATTCGACAACCTTGCACATTATTGAGTCCTCCTTCTTCGAAAGGATTTCGACCTATATGGCTGAGAACGAATCGAAAGAGGCCTTAGAGGCTGAAATAAATAAATTGGCTGTAGAAGTGAACGAAATAAATGGGGATGGCTCGAAAGGCTCACCCTTTGAAGAACACGAAATAGATCAAAGGTTGGATGCCATCTATGATAAAGAACCCTTAGGCTTCGAGAAGGACCCCATAGACTCAGGTGCCAAAATGTTGGCGCAGGATCCGCTCGAAGAAGTGAATCTGGGGGATGAGAACACGAAAAGAATAACCTACATAAGCGCAAAACTTAATCCAGGCCTTAAGCAGGAAGTGATCGAAGTCCTCAAGAGAAACAAAGATTGCTTCGCATGGGACTATGATGAAATGCCTGGTTTAAAGAGGGAGTTAGTGGAACACAGACTTCCAATCAAGGATGGCAAGAAGCCCATCAAGCAAACTCCTAGAATATTCGCACCAGCGGTTCTCACAAAGATCAAAGCTGAGATCGAAAGGTTGCTGCGCTGCAGATTCATCAGGACCACAAGGTATGTCGAATGGTTAGAAAATATAGTGCCTGTTATTAAGAAAAATGGCTCTCTGAGAATTTGCATAGATTTTAGCGATTTAAATACTGCAACCCCTAAAGATGAGTACTCCATGCCTGTGGCAGAAATGTTAGTAGACTCTGCTGCGGGTTTCGAATATTTAAGTATGTTAGATGGATACTCTGGGTACAATCAGATTTTTATTGCTGAAGAAGATGTTGCCAAGACAACATTTCGTTGCCCAGAAGCCTTAGGCACTTAAAAATGGGTGGTGATGCCTTTTGGTTTAAAGAATGCTGGGGCAACTTATCAAAGGGCAATGAATTCGATTTTCCATGATTTCATTGAAACCTTTATGCAGGTATATATTGATGATATAGTCATCAAATCTATATCTGCAGAAACCCATTTGCATCATTTGAGCCAATCATTCGAACGAATGAGAAAACATGGCTTAAAAATGAACCCCCTTAAATGTGCATTTTTTGTGCAGGCTGGAGATTTCCTTGGCTTTGTGGTTCATAAAAAAGGAATCGAGATCAACCAAAATAAGACCAAAGCCATAATGGAGACGAGGGCACCTACGTCAAAAAGGGAGCTGCAATCTTTGTTAGGGAAGATTAACTTTCTCAGAAGGTTCATTTCGAATCTAAGTGGAAGAACCCAAGCTTTCTCTCTGTTGCTTCGTTTGAAGCAAGGCCAAGCCTTCGAGTGGAACGAAGCCCATCAGGAGGCATTTGACAAGATAAAAAGATATATCTCTCAGCCCCCCATCTTGTCTCCACCTTCATGGGGAAAGCCCATGAGATTGTACATATCTGCCTCTGAAGTTAGTATAGGTAGTATGTTAGCACAAGAAGATAGAAATGGCATCGAAAGAGCCATATACTATTTAAGTAGGGTATTGAATGATGCAGAGACTAGATATAGCAATATAGAAAAGCTATGTCTCTGTTTGTACTTTTCTTGTATGAAACTCAAGTATTATATTAAGCCTGTTGATGTTTATGTTTCATCTCATTTCGATGTTATTAAACACATGCTTTCGAAACCAATAATGCATAGCAGAATTGGTAAATGGGCTTTAGCCTTAACAGAATATTCTTTGACTTTCATGCCTTTAAAAGCTGTGAAAGGCCAAATAAATTCTGATTTCATTGTGGACCATTCACTGGTCGAAAAGACTGTCATGGGTTACGTTGAAATGCAACCTTGGAAGTTATACTTTGATGGTTCAACCCACAGGGATGGTAGTGGTGTTGGAGTTCTCATAATTTCTCCTGAAGGAATTCCAACAAAATTCAAGTATAAGTTAGATGGTCCTCGTTGCTCGAACAACGAAGCTGAGTACGAAGCGCTTATTGTTGGACTTGAAGCTTTGTTGGAATTGGGGGCAACTAGAGTCGAAATTAAAGGAGACTCAGAGTTAGTAGTCAAGCAAATAACAAAGGAGTACAAGTGCATAAAGGAGAATCTGATGACATACTTCGTCATAGTTAACAGTCTACTTAGAAGATTCGAATACATGGATATTCAACATATACCAAGAATAGAAAACCAAGAAGCAAATGACTTAGCACAGTTGGCTTCAGGTTATAAAGTTTCTGCCAAAAACTTTGAGGATTTGGTCGAATTAAGAGGTAGAGTTATGGCTACTAGATTCATACCATCAGATCTAGAGAGTATAAAATTAGGTTATGCTGAGAAACAAGGATTCGAAGTACTAGCCATAGACACCTTATCAGATGCAGATTGACGAAGTCCACTTGTGAGTTATTTAACAAATCCAACTTTGAATGTTGATAGGAAGATAAAATATAGAGCATTATCATATGTCCTCATGGGAAATGAATTGTTCAAAAAGACCCAAGAAGGCGTATTACTGAAATGCCTAGGAGAAAGTGAGGCATACTTAGCATTGTCAGAAGTCCACAATGGGGCATGTGGGGAACATCAAGCAGGTCATAAAATGAAATGGTTGTTATTTCGATATGGCATGTATTGGCCCAACATGCTCAAAGATTGTGTAAACTTTGCTAAAGGGTGTGAAGAATGCCAGAAACATGCAGGGATTCAACATGCTCCTGCAAGTGAGTTGCATTCGATCATTAAACCATGGCCCTTTAGAGGATGGGCATTGGATTTAATAGGAGAAATAAATCCTGCTTCGTCTAAAGGACAGAAATATATCTTGGTAGGAATAGATTATTTTACCAAGTGGATCGAAGCGATACCATTGGTAGCTGCTGATCAAGAGGCTATTATTGAGTTCATACAGAAACAAATTATCTATAGGTTCGGATTGCCAGAGAGTATAACCACAGACCAAGGTTCTGTGTTTACTGGAAGGAAGATGCAAGAATTTTCTCAAGAGATGGGGTTTAGATTACTGACATCAACACCATATTACGCTCAAGAAAATGGTCAGGTCGAAGTAGCCAATAAAGTGATAATAGGGTTAATTAAGAAACATGTTGGTAAAAAGCCAAGAAACTGGCACAAGACCTTGGACCAAATACTATGGGCCTGTAGAACATCTCCTAAAGAAGCTACTAACACCACACCTTTCCAACTAACATTTGGTCATGATGCGGTTTTGCTAGTAGAAATTCATCTACAATCAGTTCGAATTCAAAGACAAAACGAAATCCCATCTGCATTATATTGGGAGATGATGATGAATGAGTTAGTTGAGTTAGATGAAGTTAGATTGCATGCATTGGAAATCCTAATGAGACAAAAGGAAAGGGTAGCCAGGGCATATAACAAAAGGGTGAAAGGAAAAGCATTCACTATTAATGACTTAGTCTGGAAAGTCATATTGCCCATGGACAAGAAAAATAAAACATTGGGTAAATGGTCACCTCATTGGGAAGGACCTTTTCGAATAATAAAGATATTTTCAAACAATGCATATGAAATCGAAGAGTTGGCTGATGATAAGCGAATCCTAAAGGTTAATGGGAAATATTTAAAGAAATATAAGCCACGCCTACAAGAGATTCGAATAATAACAACGTAATCGAAATATCATAAAGGAATGCCAAAATGGTAATATAGGGTTGCCAAAATGACGTTGTTTGGATATTACAGACCAAAACCAAGTTTCAAAACTGATTAAATAAACTGAGATTTAAAAATAGGCATTGTTCCTCAATCTATTAAAGGTACTCCGAAAGGACTCAAGCCTTTGTTGAGTGAAACGCCTTGCTCCTTCTAGGGTAGCTACTTCTCCTTTAAGTTGCTCTGCTGCCTCCATTTCTGCAAGTCCTTTGTTGAGGAGCTCTTCGAACTGATCACCAGCAGTATTGGTTTCATAGGCCAATTGTTGTTGTTGAGCCTCCTTAACCTTTTGTTGAAGTTCTTGAATTTGCTTTTCCCAGAGAAGAATAGACTCAGCTCGAGCTTCATAGTCAGTTTTGGCTTGCTTTGTGTGCATGGCTTGGTCTTCAGCTTCTTTAGAGAGCTTCGAGGCATGCTCATAAGCAGCGCCCATGGCATTTCCTTTCTCTTGGACCTTTTTGGTAGCAAATTCGTCTTGAAGAAGACACCCAGTCACGTTATCTAACAGAGATTGAAGATCGAATAATATGGTGCTGACTGGCAAAGAGCAGGTGGCGAGGTTAACTTGCGTAAGTAGCTCCTTCATGGTATAACAAGCTGTATTGTCCTGTTTGAGCACTTCGAACAAGTCCACATCGAGGATTGTTCTCCTAATTCTGTTAAGGAGTACAACTCTATCATCTGAGGGCAACAAATTGCTAGTCGAACTAGTGCCAGCCCTAGCAAGAGGAATATCCCTTTGAGCTAGTTTTGCCTTCATGTACCCAATTGGGTCATTTCGTCTTAGGAGAGCTAGCTCCTTTTCAGTCATTTGAGATTGAGATGATTGAGGCAGTTCCATGCGCAAGGGAGTCACATCCATTTCGACTTCCATAGGCTTATTGGTCTTGTCACCGTCACCTTCACTTGTTTCCTGCTCATTGCCTTCTTCATTATCAACCAGATCCACCACTTCGATATCGTTGTTCTCACTGCTATTGGCATCTGACTCTGTTCCAGCAGTTGAACCATTATGGGAATCTTCTTCCTGGGATCCTTCCTCTGCAGATTCTTCGTTCTCTTGATCAGAATCAGCCTTCTCTTCTTCAGCATGAATGTCTGTTGGGTTCTCTTGAAGGGTTTCGAGAGGGGACTTTTGAAGAGAAGTTTCTGGTAGAATCTCTGCAGGTTCATGAAGGGTTGCTTCATTCGTTTCTTTTAAAGGAGGAGAAGTACTTTGGTCATCTTGCTGCTCTGAAGCCCCAGTCAGAGCCGCCATGTTGGAGGATCCTTTATTTTGCACCAGGTTATTGGAGTCCCCATGAGGAGAAGAGTTGATGGGAGCAGCAGTCTTTGATGGAGAAGTCGAAGCGGTAAGAGTTGGGTGCAAAATGTCCTACAGAGACAAAGAATATTGAGAGCATGCACCAAGGTAATGAATAACTATTTTTGTTAAAAATTTGAGTTTAATTTACCTGTGGATTCTCAGAAGAGAGGTTGCTATCTATATGTTCCAACATTACGTTGGAGGTCGAGGATGGATTTTTGGATTTACTTGAGGGAGCATCATCTCTGGAATCGAGTCCAGAAATGCCAGTTGGTGCAGCGCCTTTGGAAGTTTCTTTCTTCTGCTTCTTCTTCGAAGCGGTCGGTGAACTCCCTCCAGCATTGGGATTCTTCCCAGAAGTGCTGGTTTTCCTTTTCTTTGGAGTGGTTGGTGGGAGTTTGTTAGTCTGAAAAGATTTAAACATGAGTTAGATCCAAATCATGAAATTCAGTTTATTCGAAACATCAGGGCTAATTGATTACCTGTGGAGTTGGAACAGTTGTGATTATTGGTGTTGTTGTTGTTGCAGTAGTTGTTGTTGGTTTGGATAAAGTCACATCATCAGTGGTTTCGACAGATGTTTGGGAAGCACTTCCTTCTTTAGACTTCGAAGCAGCGGTCTTTATCCTGATGGCTGAAAATCGAAACAATTAAGGTAAAAGTTAAAAATGTAGAAAGTGAGAAACATTTGGGATTTTCCCAAGCATTCGCACCTGCGCCTTGATTAGATATAATCGACATGGCAGAAAGGTCATAGCGAAGATGTCCTGGGAAATCGTGGAGCCAATGACGAGCCCATGTCACAGTCTCAGATGGCTTTGGTTTCTTTTGAATATATTTGAACATTTCTTTGCAAGTGAACCACCAAGGGTATGGAGGAAACCAAGCCAGAGCCAGTTCTGAGGTAGGAAATCTAGGGAATTTAGGTGGATGCATTTCGAGTGCCAACCTATACCTATCCTCAGGTGACAACCCTGAAGGAAGTTTTAGCTTAGAAATTTTTTCTTTAAATTTTTCCTTCAAGGTCTCAGCCGCTTGATGCACAGTGGATTCCAAGTGTGTGGGATCATAAGTGGTTTCGAAATAATTTTGAAAAGCCCTAATCTCTTTGGCGTGAGTGAACATACCTTTCTTGGAGTGTACCTGCACATCGAACGCATCAGTTAGTTTCTGTTGAATGGAGAGGGTATCGAACATGTAATATTGGTAGAACTTTGTCCACCATTCCAGAAAACCCTTTGCTGTGAAGTGTGTGGGTTCAAAAGGTATTAGTTCAAAGTGGGCGAAGCCTTGATATTGTTCCTGTTGCAGTTTGGCTTCTCTGGCTTTAAAGGTTCGACCAGAAGTGATGGCATTCTCTGTTTGGAACAGAGGTTCAGGGATTAGTTGGCACAGGACAAATTGTTTAGAAACAAAATTGGGTTGATAGGCAAAGAGGAAGATTTGATTCTTGGACGGAGTGATTCGCGAGGAAATTAATCTGGGAAGAAAAAAGGCTTTCCAAATATCTTGAATTTCTTTGCTTTTTACTGCTTCTGAAAGATGCATGGTGAACCATGATGGTCCATGAGTCCTTGAAGCAAAGGGCGCCATGGTCTCTTCAAATTTGTGTCTCTTGGAAAAAATCATGATATAATTTGAGAAAAGGACCTTGAAGTCATCTTTATCATCGTTTGGGGTAAGTTTTCGCAGCCTCGTACCTTCAATGATTCTATCCGCTATCTCCGGATCTTGTTCGACAATGGTGTTAGCAGTGGATAGTGAGGGTTCAAACATGGCATTAAGCCATAATTGGAGTAACCAGAAGGGGCCAGCTAGAAGGATGTTTTTGGGAGTGTGGGATTTCAAACTCGAAACGACTGATCTTAAGCTTTCGTAAAGATCAACAAGTAACAGTTTGCTTAAACACACCCTCCTATTCTCATGTAAGTCTCTAGCTAGAGGGATGAACCTGCTGGCTACCTGTAAGGACCTGCTGCATAATACATACCTTGATAACCATAGGGTGAGGAAAGCAATATGTTCCACATCTGACACATTATCTCCTTCAGTGTGGTAATGACTAATGAATTTTGAAAAGCTGGTTAATTTAACTTCGAAGTCAATAATGCTGGAGTGCTCTTCATTGTCAGGGATGTAGGTTTCTCCTATTGGTGACAAACCAGTAATGGCTGCTATATCGAAAAATGTGGGTGTAATCATTCCCCCAGGGAGATGAAAGGTGTTGTAGGTGCTATCCCAGAAATATAAGGACGCAAATAGTAATGGATGACTATAGGTGAAGCCTGATTTCGATAACTTAATCAAATTGTAGATTCCTAATTCCTCCCATTGCTGGGATTTCTTGGCTTCTACTTTGGTAAGCCAGTTTTGGCAAGCTATATCAAAGGTAGGGCAGGATCGGAATGGCTTAAAGTTGCTCTTTACATAGTCTAGCACAAAGGGATCTTTTGGGGGAACGATTGGAGTTTCCATGGTTGTCGAATCAGAAGACTCGCCTATCTTAGGGATGTCCATCTTATTAAACAAAGGCTTAAAGTTATAACAAACAGGGAAGATTTTTCTAGTATCTTTTAAGATTTCAAAGACTGTAAGAGGACCCATTAGAGCAAACCTCTTTCCAGCAGCGTTAGTTGGAATTAGTACCTGAGAGGCGTAAAGCATTTCCTTCTCTTTGGAGATCATTTGGGGGATAAGCACAGATTGACCTTGATAAGTACCAACCTTGCTTTTCATTATTGTTCCTGTGTTCTTTCCTTTCTTTTTGGAAGTTTTCTTCAGTTGGGATGATGTTGTGGAAGACATTGTTGAAGATTGTTGGAAGTTTTTAGGGTTTTCGGTGAGAAGAGAGGAAGAAAAGTTTCAGAATGTGGAAAAGAATAAAAGACTAAGTTGATTGGTTTTTATAGTGTGGAAGTTTAAACATCCACTAAGTGAGACTAGGGTACGTGGGAGTCGTGGGTTGGATTGAGAAGGAGGTGGCGTAAAGGTTGATATTAGGAATAGGCGTGATTAATAATAATCATTGTTTTGTAACTGCACCATGCTGTGAAATACTGATTCAAGACGGTTAAGGAATCCAAGAGGCGTCGTGATTGATGTGACTGGAGTCATACACAATAAATGTTACGATTACTCAAAGGTCACATCAAAATCTTGCATATGTATTTAAAATAAGTGTTTCTCAAAGAATCGAAATACATATTTTAAAGGGGCATTTTGTTGGCTGAAGATTTTGATGACACAGTTCGAAATAAAGCAAGTTGGATGTTTCGTTGGAATAAAGCAAGATGTCATGGTTCAGAATGGTAGGAGCAGTTCTTCGAACGAACATGTCAAAGCTCGGAGCTTCGAGTGACAGTTGTGAAGATATATTTAAAAGAAGCCTCGAAGTGGTAATGAGACTATGTTTAAGAAATGAGTTCGAAGCGAAGAGTGCCAGAACATTTGAAATTCAAACGCAAGCGGGATGTTCGAAATTTAAAATATATGCGCTGGAGCGTTCGAAGACGCGTGGAAGCTAGAGAGAAGCAGTGCCCTGCATGTTCTGAACGTGGCAGAATCTTATAGGCAAGACCGTTATGGTCGAAGTAGTATAAATAGAAGTCTTAGCGTTAGGATTTCGTGTGTCATATCTATTGTACAAAATTCAGTAAACATTCAAAATACCACATGGCTAGGGAAACGAATGCTCGAACAATGTACGTATGATAACACCAAATATTTATGATTCAGTAAAACTCTTTATCATTTCCAGTTTATCTTCTATCTTCATGTCAATATCATTCAAAAGCCTTTACATTAAAGCCTTTACATTCAAAGTCATTTACTGATCTCTTGCATTTAAACGTTTTCTTTCTATTTCGAATCCTTTACATTTTAGAAACTCTTTTACATTTCATGCTTTTATCTTCATGCTTTTGTCATTCGAATACCTTTACATTCAAAATCATTTACTGATTCCTTGCATTTAAACGTTTTCCTCCTATTTCGAATTCTTTACATTTCAGAAATTCTTTTACGTTTTCATGCTTTTATACTTCAAAGTTATTTACTTATTCCTTGCATTTTTATATTTCTTTGTAATAAAATCTTTATTCATGCAATTTAGTTTCGCACGTATTTACTTGATCATGTCATTAGATCCTTTTAATATGGCAATCGAAGCGAGTTGAACGTCTATAAAACATTCCAAATACAAGTCCTAACCATGAATATTAGTTTTACAATTAAAATTATCCAAACGACCAATACACCATAGGATCAATCTAGTCGATCCTGCAAGTTACCAGATAGATTAAATAACAGTCATTAAGATTATTTGATAGTTTGGAGGACTAGCGGTTGTTTACCAGAAATCACTGTAAACACAAGGAAACGGTTATTCAGTCTAATTCAGAAGAGGAAGAGGAAGAAGAAGACTATTCTGAAGAACAATACCCTCCAGCCGATGACAAGTATAAGCATCTAGAAGAGCGGTTAAATGCAATGGAAATCCAAAAAGTGCCTGGCTTGGACTTTGAGGAATTGGGGTTAGTGTCGGGGATTGTCATTCCTCCGAAACTCAAAGCACCTGTGTTCGCCAAATATGACAGAGTATCATGCCCTAAAATTCATCTCCGGTCCTATGTGAAGAAAATCCAACCCCATACCGCTGACAAAGATTTATGGGTACACTTCTTCCAAGACAGTCTGTCTGGAACTCAACTTGACTGGTTTTATCAGCTAGAAAGAGCCAATGTTCACAATTGGGAAGATCTTGCTGCAGCCTTTTACAAACAATACCAATGCAATGCTGACCTTGAACTCATTCGTACTCAACTCCAGAGTATGTCCATGGTTTCAAATGAAGGCTTCAAGGACTATGCGCAAAAATTGAGAGATTTGGTCGGAAGAGTTCAACCTTCTCTATCTGAAAGAGAGTTGGTAGACATGTTTTTGGGAACCTTGTATGGTCCCTTCTTCAATCACCTAATTGGGATTTCATCGGCGGGTTTTACTGAATTGATATTGACTAGAGATAGAGTAGAAGCCGGGATAAAAAATGGAAAGATTCAAAAAGATGCTTCCTCTACTACTGTAAGGAAGCCATTCATCGGAAAGAAAGAAGTGGTTGATGTGTATCCTCAGAGAAATCAAGATAGGGCGGAACAACGTCCAATGGTGGGGTCCGTTATGATTCCTAAACCTGCGCCTAATCAGCAAAGAAACAATTAGCCAAGAATGGAAAGACCAGTCAGACAGTTCACCAGAATTAACATGACCCTGTCTCAAGTATTGTCACATTTGTTAAGATCCAACCTAGTGACCTTAAAAGAAGCTCCAAAGAACCCTAACACAACATCTCCTCACTATCATCCTAATGCCCGCTGTACATACCACTCTGAGAGTCCCGACCATGACACTAATAACTGTTGGACTCTAAAGAACGAAGTACAAGACCTCTACAAAAAAAATATTTTTATTTATTACACTTTATTCATTTTATTAAGTAAATCTTATAAAATTAATTAATATTATTTTATTTATTTATTTTTTTACACCATTTAAAATATATTATTTTAATATAAAAAATACTAAAAATATTTTATAATACTATAAATATTTTCAAGATTAAAAATACCAAAAAAAAACACTTTTCTTAAACTAATTTTCTTTTGATTACTAGAATTAGGGTTTTCATTTAAGATGTTTTCTTAATAAATTCAAACTTAATTAACTATTCTCTTTATTTAATTAGGTTAAGACAAAAATCTTTTTTTCCATGAAAACTAAACAAAATTCCTTTTCTTTACATTTTGCATCCTTGTACATTTATTTATTTTTATACTTTGTATTTATTTAATTTCTTGTATATTTATACCAATTCAATATGGTTGTAATAGACTAATTAGGTTTAAATTCTTGTAATCCCCATTCATGAATTTGTACACCCCCTCCCCACAAATATTGTAATAGCGTACTAACTTTAATTTTCGCAATTTATCGCTTTTATATAATATGCTAGTAATTAGGATTTGTATGGAAAGACTAAAACCAATACTTAGAAAACCCTAATTCAAGAACAAGCATGAAAACAATACACTTGCACACAAGCACCCTTAGGGTTATTCCACTTGGTTGCCTTATACAAAATGGCCATATTACGCATGTAAGGTATCTTAGCAAAAACAAGCAAATACAAGATCATAGTCCCTTGATGACGCTATCTAAGTTGCCTTAAAAATGATCTTAGTCCCTCCAAAAGAATGCTAAGATACCTTGCAACATTTCTAATCATGGTTATACGATGACCCACGCCCGTCCCGTTTACATCCAAAGATAGGGTTGTTTATCAAATCAATGGTAAGACGACAATGTCAAAGGAAAAGAAAATAAACAAGAAAGACATTTGAGTAGGTAGATTGCTCCAAATTATTTGCTCCACTTTAAAACAAACATCCTTGCTATTTTCAAAAACAAACACCTACACTTTCAAAACATCTTACAAAACTTGAAAACATTTTCAAAAGATCAACATCTTTGTATACATTCTTACGAACGAGAATCATTACAAAGTTTGCCTAAACAATGGTCTCTTTACAAAATAATTTCAAAAACCATAGAAAGCACAATTTCAAACAAAAGCAAGTGATCTAGAAAGTAACTAAGAGCCCATGGAAAACCATGGATGAAAAGGGTGCTAATACCTTCCCTTTTCATAATCTACCCCCCGAACTCAAGAAATAATCTCAAAGGTCTTTCCTGTGATTTTTCACCTTTCCTTTTGGATAAAAGAAAAGTCGGTGGTGGATCTTGCTAACCACAACATTTGCGATCATACGCATAACCTTCAAGTCAGTTCTCCCACCGTATCACAAGAACTAGCGACTCTGCTGGGGAAATTCTAAAAGTAGTGTTACCTTAGGGTTAGATCACATTTACTTGCTTTCATTGTTTGATTTGTATGCTTTACATTATGGTTCTTTGTTTGGGTTTGAATCCTCTACCCGGATTTGGGATACCTTATAGGTAAGTAGCAATACATTGTGGAAACTGTGCGGGGTATACCGACATGGTCTAAGCAATATCTATGTTAGTGCGACATATTTGTGGGTACCGGTAGCCTTTGAGTTAATCAAGGAGAATACGGGGCCGCTGAGTGATGTCATGAAGCACTAATGAACTTTTAGAACCCTTACTTGACCAACTTGGCCTTTAGGATGCAGTGAGATGACCGGTTTTGGTGCAGTCCGAAGTTGGTAGATACTCGATACTACACTCATTGATGTTTGGTTTCTTGGGATATTTCGGTCGCCATTAAAGAGGCTTGTGCTGAAACAATGATCAAGGAAACAAACTAGTGATATTGAGCTCCTTAGAACCCGATTACTATTACTAGGACATGTTGAGCCAACTAAACTTCAAGAGGGTACTTACCTATAAGACTCCATGCAAGCCTAAACCCAAGGACTTGTTTTCTTTGTTTGTATATACATACTTGTACATAACATCATGAACATCATAACATCATACACATTCACTAAACATTTCAAGGATTTTTAAATTCATCTTTGTTCTTGTTTTGTAGGATATGGATTCTCTTCGTAGGAAAACCATTCAAGTCAATCTTGTAAGGATCCCTCCACAACTTAAAGAGCTAGCTTCAAGGATTCCAAAAAAATATCCATTCACCGAGAGACATGGTCGCCTACTCAACTTGGTCACCTCCAACACAGATGAGGACATGATGAAGGTGCTCTTTCAGTTCTTTGATCCTTTACACCATTGCTTCACATTTCCCGACTATTAACTTGTGCCTACTTTTGAAGAATTCTCCCGACTCTTGAGAATCCCCATTCTCAATCAACTACCTTTCAACGGTACGGAAAGAGACCCAAATCCAAAAGAGATTGCTCAAGCTCTACACTTGCACTCATCTGGTGTCATAACTCATTGGGAAATAAGGAGTGGTGTCAAAGGTTTCCTAGCAAGGTTCTTATTTGAGAAAGCCCAAAACTGTTGGAATTCTTTGGACCTGCAAGCCTTTATGGATATTGTGGATCTCCTTATCTATGGGATGGTTTTGTTTCTAAATCCTGACCAACTCATAGATGTGAACACCGTCAAAATCTTCATATCTCGCAACCCGGTGCCTACATTGATAGGGGATATCCTACACTCTTTTCACACTCGCACAATGAGTAAAAGAGGTGTCCTCATGTGTTGCACTCCTATCTTGGCAAGACGGTTTATTTCGCATCTTCCCCAATCTGTATTAAAGAAGTAGCAAGGATCAAGGTGGTCACATAGGTTGATGACGCTCAAACATTCAGACAATCATTGGTGCTTCCGATCCAAAGAGAATGATACTATTGTCAAACGTTATGGGGAATTTCCTAATGTCCCTTTACTTGGCATTAGGGGAGGTATCACCTACAACCCCTGCTTAGCTTTAAGACAGTTTGGTTATACCCGAAGGGATGGCCCGCACGATATGCTGATTCATTGTTTGGTATTTGACTACGACAACGACGATCAAGGTCTTCGCCAGAGATTTATCCGAGCTTGGAGGATGTTAAACAAGGTAGATAGCAAGACTTTGGGGCATAAAAATTCCATCCCTCTTGAGCCTTACCTCAAATGGGTACGAACTCGTGCTCAGAGTCTTATGATGCCTTACCCCTCCATTCTCCCGGTAATCATTGAGCCTGTCATTGAGGGAGATGTTCCATACACTATCCTACATCCTGATATGCCCACCTATCTTGAAGACCTACAAAGAGATTGGATACAACTAAAGGGAGAGCGAGATATTTTTGAAGCCCAGTTCTACGCAAGCGAGAAGAAGGTTTTAGAACTCACTAGGCTACTTCATGAGGAGCAGACTCTGAATGCTTACATTGCACCAAAGAGGATGCGTACTACCTTTCTACCTTAGAGTTTCTTGTATTTGTTTTGCCCAAGAAGGCATTATTGTACTCATGCTTTAACTTATTAATATAACGTGTGTTTCCTTTTTGTCTAAAACAAATTTGAATCTTAAGATCCTTGAAATCATTGCATACGCATTTATCATTCATCATAACATAAGCAGGTTTCTTGCAATAAGTCTCCTCATCTCTCTACTATTTATTTCAGTAAGATAGATTTCGAGCAAACAGTGAAAGACCTCCAAGCTCAGAATGCACAGTTGCTACAGTTTTTCTTAACTCTGGCCAAAGGACAAGAAGAGTTGAAGACCTTGCTGGTTGAGGAGAAGAAAAAGAAGACGAAGAAAATAACCGGAATTCTGAACATGGGAAGAAGATTCCAAGGGCAGACAAGAAGGGCCTTAGACTTTGCAACGACATTCAGCGAGAAAGACAACCAAGATGGGAAAGGCAAGGAAACAGTTATTCAGTCTAATTCAGAAGAGGAAGAGGAAGAAGAAGACTATTCTGAAGAACAATACCCTCCAGCCGATGACAAGTATAAGCATCTAGAAGAGCGGTTAAATGCAATGGAAATCCAAAAAGTGTCTGGCTTGGACTTTGAGGAATTGGGGTTAGTGTCGGGGATTGTCATTCCTCCGAAACTCAAAGCACCTGTGTTCGCCAAATATGACGGAGTCTCATGCCCTAAAATGCATCTCCAGTCCTATGTGAAGAAAATCCAACCCCATACCGCTGACAAAGATTTATGGGTACACTTCTTCCAAGACAGTCTGTGTGGAACTCAACTTGACTGGTTTTATCAGCTAGAAAGAGCCAATGTTCACAATTGGGAAGATCTTGCTGCAACCTTTTACAAACAATACCAATACAATGCTGACCTTGAACCCACTCGTACTCAACTCCAGAGTATGGCCATGGTTTCAAATGAAGGCTTCAAGGACTATGCGCAAAAATTGAGAGATTTGGCCGGAAGAGTTCAACCTCCTCTATCTGAAAGAGAGTTTGTAGACATGTTTTTGGGAACCTTGTCTGGTCCCTTCTTCAATCACCTAATTGGGAGTTCATCGGCGGGTTTTACTGAATTGATATTGACTGGAGAAAGAGTAGAAGCCGGGATAAAAAATGGAATGATTCAAAAAGATGCTTCCTCTGCTGCTGTAAGGAAGCCATTCATCGGAAAGAAAGAAGTGGTTGATGTGTATCCTCATAGAAATCAAATAGGGCTGAACGACGTCCAATGGTGGGGGCCGTTATGATTCCTAAACCTGCGCCTGATCAGCAAAGAAAGAATTAGCCAAGAATGGAAAGAGCAGTCAGACAGTTCACCAGAATTAACATGACCCTGTCTCAAGTATTGTCACATTTGTTAAGATCCAATCTAGTGACCTTGAAAGAAGCTCCAAAGAACCCTAACACAACATCTCCTCACTATCATCCTAATGCCTGCTGTACATACCACTCTGAGAGTCCCGACCATGACACTAATAACGGTTGGGCTCTAAAGAACGAAGTACAAGACCTCCACAAAAAAATATTTTTATTTATTACACTTTATTCATTTTATTAAGTAAATCTTATAAAATTAATTAATATTATTTTATTTATTTTTTTTACACCATTTAAAATACATTATTTTAATATAAAAAAGACTAAAAATATTTTATAATACTATAAATATTTTCAAGATTAAAAATACCAAAAAAAATACTTTTCTTAAACTTATTTTCTTTTGATTAATAGAATTAGGGTTTTCATTTAAGATATTTTCTTAATAAATTCAAACTTAATTAACTATTCTCTTTATTTAATTAGGTTAAGACAAAAATCTTTTTTTCCATGAAAACTAAACAAAATTCCTTTTCTTTACATTTTGCATCCTTGTACATTTATTCATTTTTATACTTTGTATTTATTTAATTCCTTATATATTTATACCAATTCAATATGGTTGTAATAGACTAATTAGGTTTAAATTCTTACAATCCCCATTCATGAATTTGTACACCCCTCCCCACAAATGTTGTAGTAGCGTAGTAACTTTAAATTTCGCAATTTATCGCTTTTATATAATATGCTAGTAATTAGGATTTGTATGGAAAGACTAAAACTAATACTTAGAAAACCCTAATTCAAGAACAAGAATTAAAACAATACACTTGCACACAAGCACCCTTAGGATTATTCCACTTGGTTGCCTTATACAAAATGGCCATATTACGCATGTAAGGTATCTTAGCAAAAACAAGCAAATACAAGATCATAGTCCCTCGATGATGCTATCTAAGTTGCCTTACAAATGATCTTAGTCCCTCCAAAAGAATGCTAAGATACCTTGCAACATTTCTAATCATGGTTATACGATGACCCACGCCCGTCCCGTTTACATCTAAAGATAGGGTTGTTTATCAAATCAATGGTAAGACGATAATGTTAAAGGAAAAGAAAATAAACAAGAAAGACATTTAAGTAGGTAGATTTCTCCAAATTATTTGCTCCACTTAAAAACAAACATCCTTGCTATTTTCAAAAACAAACACCTACACTTTCAAAACATCTTACAAAACTTGAAAACATTTTCAAAAGATCAACATCTTTGTATACATTCTTACGAACGAGAATCATTACAAAGTTTGCCTAAACAATGGCCTCTTTACAAAATACTTTCAAAAACCACACAAAGCACAATTTCAAACAAAAGCAAGTGATCCAGCAAGTAACTAAGAGCCAATGGAAAACCATGGATGAAAAGGGTGCTAATACCTTCCCTTTTCATAATCTACCCCACGAACTCAAGAAATAATCTCAAAGGTCTTTCCTGTGATTTTTCACCTTTCCTTTTGGATAAAAGAAAAGTAGGTGGCGACTCTTGATAACCGCAACATTTGCGATCAAACGCAAAACCTTCAAGTCAGTTCTCCCACCGTATTACACATAGCATCACCGTTCACTGACGATGAACTACCAAAGTTCACTGATGGTAGAAAAAAGATAACAAGTTTTCCCAAAATTCTTGCATTTCACCTAGAACGGGTCTCAACTTCTTCTTTAACCAAAGCATTATGCTTAGAAAGGGTAATATATAAGCTGTCTCAAATAAATAGACTACCACTTGCAAATATTTCACAATGAACTGTCTCGGTGATATTGAGAGTCTCGCCATCCACTGGAGTAATTTGACAATGTACTACAAACTATCCACTCATAGAGAAGATAGCAAAAAAGTTACGTCGATTCTTACAGGGAAGTACAAGTTGCTCAAATAAAGAGACCTGTTACTCGTTGTTATAGGAAGGATTGTAAAAATGACTTTCTAAGGAGAACAATATGGCTTCCTGGGGAAATGCCACTATATTCCTGCTGAGGAGATAAAATCTTCTTGTGCAAAATAAATGCATATTCTCAAACCAAAACTCGAAGCTTGCAGAAATCCCAAGTAATAATATTGCCGAGTATAAAAAAAAAATTCAAACCAGAAATAAACTTGAATGAGACAGTCGTCCAAAATATATCCTTTGAGAAATAAACTCAAGAGGGAAACTCAAATCATCAAGATAAAGAGCTGTGCAGGAAGGCTAAAGCAAAAATCTTCCACGAGGGATAATTCAGTGGGGAAATTGAAAGAACATACATTTTCTGCTTATGACTGACACTCTATTGGAGAGAGGACAACACAACTCTGCAAAACAGGGCAAAACGTCCATAAAATAATAAAGAATGTGAATGAGCAATGATTTTCCAAATTTTAACTATGCATGATGTATGTATGGATGTATGAGTGCTATCGTGCATATGCTGACAAAACAGACATATAACACTGGGAGTTACCAGGCGAAACCAACTCGGGCACAAACAACACTCGGCTAAATCACATCCAAGATGAACATTCCAAGAAAAAGTAAGCACCAACTAAGGAAACAAAATCCTATTTCGCAGCTTAACTTCACTGGGGAGAAACATAGTATAGTGATGAAATAGTATAGATACAGAGATATAACATCATTCTCCAGGCTTCAGCAAGAAGTAGCATTCAGACTTTAACGGGGAAGTAAATGTTTTCAAATGTAACGCTTCTACTGGGGATTGCAAAATCAATTTCAAGTAAAGAAGATGGACACCAAATCATCAAAACATACATTAGGGAATTCAGACCCATTTTGAAGGAGGAAAAACACAAAAACTTCGCTAAGGCATGTAATGCCCCATCATCGAGACATTAACTGGGAATTTCGTGCTGACTTCATTGGGGAGTCAACATCACATTCTAAAAAGGGAAAGCCAATATATGTTCTTCACAGGAGAAACCAGAGACATGTGTTCTTCGAGAGTAATTATTGTACCAACTTCTCTATGAAGAAATAACTTCTATCAAACAAGAAAAACCTTCGCTGGAGAAATATTGGATTGAGTCTTCACATCGTGCAAACTCAGAAAAGAAGAAAGAAAAAGAACCAAGACTTGATGGGGGACACTGGAGTCACAAACCCAATACAGCAAAAAAATCCTGAGTAAACCTTCCCAGGGGAAACAAAACTTCTCGAAACAACTGGAGTTCGTCCATTCCTGGGATCACCACTTTCATTTTTCTCTTGCATCACAAATTCTAAAGTAAAATCAAATTGTAAATTCTTTTTGAAAATCAATTTTGTTATTTAATCTTTTCGCTTTGAAAATTATTATCAATAATAAATGGAGTATTTGCAAGCTATATAAAATAAGAAACACAAAGAATTGGGTAAAAGCAAAAATTTCACTAATAGAATGGTAGTCTGCGAATGGCGAGACTCCATGGATGATTACAACATTCGGAAAATGGTAATATATAATGGGAAAGATACATTGAGATACAATGACCACTATCCCCTTTAATAACTTTTGAAATCCTGAGCAGCAGCTTCCGTTGAAGTATGATGAGGATCCGAGAAGATTGTTGCTTCAATGATCAAGTCTTGTCTGATGTAGTTACTTGCCAAGAAAGTCCCTAACTTTTGCCTAAGCTTCCCTTGCAGGTTTTCAACTTAGCGGGAAATTTATTCTGTTTATGTCTCTAATTTTTTCCTAGACCGCCCTTTCGGGTTTTTGGCCTACTGAGGCGCTCTTTTTTGCCTAAGCCTCCCTTTCGGGTTTTCAACTTAGCGAGTTGTTCTTTTATTTCTTTAGGCGAAGTATTTCTTGACTGCATCAGCATTCATGGGACGTGGGAACTCCTCACCGTCCATAGTTTCAAGAATTAATGCACCGCCAGAGAAGGCTTTCTTGATAACATATGGGCCTTCAAAATTGGGAGTCCACTTTCCCCTAGAATCAACATTAAAAGACATGATCTTCCTGAGCACGAGGTTGCCTTCTCTGAATTCACAAGGTTTGACCTTCTTATCAAAAGCTTTCTTCATTCTCTTCTGATATAACGGCCCATGACACAAAGCTGTCATTCTCTTCTCTTCGATCAAATTAAATTTGTCAAACCTACTGTGGACCCATTCAGCCTCTGACAACTTGGTTTCCATCATCACTCGCAAAGAGGGAATCTCAACCTCGATTGGGAGTACTGCTTCCATTCTGTACACAAGGGAGAACGGGGTTTCTCCTGTTGAAGTGCGGACAAATGTCCGATATCCATGCAAAGCAAAAGGGAGAATTTCATGCCAATCCTTATAAGTAACAACCATCTTCTGGATAATCTTCTTGATATTCTTATTAGAAGCTTCAATAACACCATTCATCTTTGGTCTGTACGGAGATGAACTGTGAAGTACAATCTTGAATTCCTCACAAAGTTCTTTCATCATCTTGTTGTTCAGATTCGAGCCATTGTCAGTGATAATTCGGCTCGACACACCATACCAACATATAAGATTATTCTTAATGAAGAGCACAACCACCTTCTTAGTAACATTAGCATATGAAGCTGCTTCCAACCATTTGGTGAAGTAATCAATTGCTATAAAGATAAAATGGTGTCCATTCGAAACTCTGGGTTCTATCATCCCAATCATGTCAATACCCCACATAGAGAACGGCCATGGGGAAGAGATCACATTGAGAAGTGTCGGAGGCACATGAACCTTGTCCGCATAAATCTGACATTTATGACACTTCTTTGCAAATTTGTAACAATCAGATTCCATTGTCAGCCAATAGTAACCTGCCCTTTGCATATTTTTAGCCATCGACTGCCATTGGCATGAGTGCCAAATGAACCTTCATGAATCTCATGCATCAACATGTCTGCTTCGTGTCTATCCACGCATCTGAGCAAGACCATGTCATAATTTCTCGTGTACAACACATTTTCACTGAGGAAGAAACTGCCAGTCAATCTTCTCAATAACTTTCTATCTTTACTCGATGCACTAATCGGGTATTCCTGAGTTTGGAGAAAATTCTTGATAACATAATACCAAGGTTTTTCATCTGCTACCTCCTCTGTTATAAACACATGAGTAGGCCTATCCAGTCTCCGAACCATAATTTGAGGTATATCATTCCAAGTATTCACTTGATACATATAAGCCAGAGTTTCCAGAGCATCTGCCATTTGATTTTTCGTCTCTGGGGATGTGATAGAATTCAACTTTATTAAAGAAGTGTAACAATCTTCTAGCATAATCTTTGTAAGGGATCAAGCCGGGGTGACGAGTATCCCACTCTCCTTTAATATGATTTATTACCAAAGCTAAATCGCCATACACATCTAGAATTTTAATTCTGAGATCAATAACTTCCTCGAGACCCATGATGCAAGCCTCATATTCTGCCATATTATTAGTACAATCAAATGTCAACCTTGCAGTAAAAGGAATGTGTGATCCATGTGGTGTGACAACCACAACACCAATTCCTTTACCATAAGCATTCACTGCTCCATCAAATATCATACTCCAGCGAGATTCAGGATCAGGACCTTCCTCAGGCAATGGTTTATCACAATCTTTCACTTTCAGAAACATCACATCCTCATCGGGGAAATCATACTTCACAGACTGATGATCATCAACTGGTTGGTGAGCAAGATAATCTGCCAACACGCTACTTTCAATAGCTTTTTGAGTGTGGTATTTGATGTCATATTCAGATAACAGCATCTTCCAGCAGGCAATTCTCCCAGTAAGAGCAAGCTTTTCAAAAATGTACTTGATTGGATCCATTTTGGAGATCAACCAAGTAGTGTGATTTAACATATACTGCCGCAAACATTTTGCCGCCCAGTCCAGAGCACAACACGTCTTTTCCAACATGGAATACCGTGACTCACAATCAGTAAAAATTTTACTGAGATGATAAATGGCATACTATTCCTTCCCCATTTCATCTTGTTGTCCCAGAATACAGCCCATGGAATTATCTAACACTGTCAGATACATAATCAACGGTGTTCCTTCAATAGATGGGAGAAAGATAGGAGGTTCAAGCAGATATTCTTTAATACTTTCAAATTCCCTTTGGCAGTCACCTGTCCATACACAACCTTGATCTTTCTTTAACAACTTAAAGATCGGTTCACACGTTGCAGTCATGTGAGAAATTAATCTGGAGATATAATTCAAACGCCCGAGGAACCCTCTGACTTGCTTTTCAGTTCTCAGCGCTGGAATCTCTTGAATTTCTTTGACTTTATCAGGGTCAACTTCAATTCCTCTTTGGCTAACAATGAAACCCAACAATTTCCCCGACCGAACACCGAAGGTACATTTATTTGGGTTCAAGCGGAGACGATACTTCCTCAAACGCTGAAACAACTTCAACAAATCTTCTACATGCCCTTCTTCAGTATGGGATTTAGCAATCATATCATCAACATATACCTCAATTTCCTTGTGCATCAGATCATGGAATCGGGTTGTCATAGCCCTCTGGTACGTTACACCAGCGTTCTTCAACCCGAAGGACATCATTCGGTAACAGAATGTTACCCAGGTTGTGATAAATGTTGTTTTTTCCATGTCCTCTGGAGCCATTCTTATTTGATTATACCCGGAAAATCCGTCCATGAATGATAATACTTTGAATTTTGATGTGCTATCCACTAACATATTAATGTGCGGTAATGGAAAATCATCTTTTGGACTAGCTTTATTTAGATCTCTGTAATCTACGCACATGTGAACTTTTCCGTCTTTCTTCGATACTGGGACAATATTGGTAATCCATTGAGGGTACACTGATGTCACAAGAAAACCGACATTAATTTGCTTTAAAACTTCCTCTTTGATCTTTACTGCCATATCCGGGTGAGTTCTTTGCAACTTCTGTTTGATTGGCGGACACTCTGGCTTCAACGACAAACGGTGCTCTACAATTTCTGTATCTAGGCCAGACATATCTTGATAAGACAAAGCAAAAATATCCACATACTCTTTCAACAACTCAATCAACCTTCTCTTCACATCAGGATGCAACAATGCTCCAATCTTGACTTCCTTCGGATCTTCTTCTGAACACAAATTGATTACTTCCAATGGCTCTTTATATAGATGAATGGTATTTTCCTCACGCTTAAGAAACCGTGAGACCTCTTCTGGAATTTCATCATATCCTTCTTCTTCGGCCCCATACACATGACATTCAAAGTTGGGAGAGGGTGCAAGGTCATTGTATTCAGCGGGTTTTTTAATTAATCTGCACATATGATTTATGATTGTTTTTAGAAACTGACACATATAACAAGTGATCATGCATATTGAATTTCAGTTATCATTTATTTTGAAAGGTTTTTTCTGATTACCATTTTCCAAGAAAAAGAAAAAAATAAAAGACACAATTTGGGAAACAAAGATAACTTTTATTACTGATTTTAAAAGTCACAGTAAACAGATAAGCCCATACATTATTAATACTTCCACCTTGGGAAGAGTGAAAGTTTTTCAAAAAGATTAACAAGACAAATTACTTTGAAACATGTATGTAAGAGGGAACGTCAATGGTGATCCAGTTCTGAACCCTAACTCCGTGCGTCACGTAATTTGGCATTTCTGGCTCTGCTTCATCTTTCATAATGGCATTAATCCCGGAAATAGTTGGATGAAGATAACCCCCGCTACGGAAGATGTCTTGATACTTGCCTACAACAGACTTTGGCTTCATGGTCTTACCTTTGTCATTATTCAAAGAGAACCCCAAGCCAGCTTTGTTCTTGTTCACAGGTGGGTCCACAATCTGTCCCCATATCTCACTATGACCCTTACGCACAACTTGTTGCGCATCCCTAAGCAAAACCATGGAATTCTCATTTCCCCTTATATTGTCAATGGATAAAGCTTGGAACTTAGTTCCAACAGTAGCTTCATCCGCCTCCACAATGCTGAAAGAGGACAAATGAGATATCAATAATTCTTGTTCTCCATTTATAATCACCACTTTTCCCTCACGTACAAACTTCAGCTTTTGGTGTAAAGTCGAAGTGACAACCCCTTCCTCATGTATCCACGGCCATCCCAGCAAGCAGGTATAAGCGGGTACAATATCCATGACCTAGAAAGTAATATGAAACAAATGTGGGCCTATATGAATAGGCAAGTCCACTTCACCAATAACAAATTTCCTTGATCCATCAAACTCTTTCACAATAATGCCACTTGGGCGTTCCTTGATATTTCAACTTCATAAGTGTGCTTCTTGGTATAATTTTCAAAGCGGATCCATTATTAATCAGCACATTGGATAGTGAATCATTCTTGCAGTTCATAGAGATGTGAAGGGCCAAGTTATGATTCCTTCCTTCATCTGGCAATTCATCGTCGCAGAAACTCAAGTTGTTACATGACGTAATGTTCCCTACGATACTAATGAATTGGTCTATAGGCATGTCACTTTCCACAAAAGATTGGTCCAATACCCTCATCAAAGATTCTCTGTGAGCAGAGGAGTTCATTATTAAAGCTAAGATAGATATTTTTGAAGGAGTCTGCAGTAGCTGATCTACAATTCTGTAGTCGCTCATCTTGATTATCTTCAAAATATCATCCACCTCCTTTTCTAGCGTAGCTTCACTAGATTCACCCGTAGCCTTCTTGGGTTCAACATTCTCAGCAATTTTCTTTCCGACGCTAACATCTCCACATAAAACTGGTGCCAATACACGACCGATGTGGGTCACTCTGCTAGTCTCAACAATATTTCCAACATCAGGCATCAGCTAGATTGGAACTTCCACACCATACTCTAAGATTGTAGCATTATATTTATAGGGTACAACCTTATCTGACTTGTAGGGGAAAGGACCCGACAAACTAATCACCAATGGGGTAACAACTGGATTGCTATAATACTCAACTTCAAAATAGGCGGGTGCACCAAAACAAGGCATAATGACGTTTACCCATTCTTTAACACAATCAATCATCATGGGGTCATTTCTGGAAAACATATCTTCATCCGAGGAGAAGAACTCATCTGCAGAGGCATACTCATCATCCGACTCTTCTTCAGCCAAACAAACCTCAATCATATCAACTTCATGGTAATCACCCCTTTGACCTGTAACCTTGATAGTTCCATTGTACAATAACAACTGAACACCTTTCCTCATAATTGAACATCCTCGTGAGTCTCGACAACAAATTCGGCAAGATCCATACTGATGTTCCACCTGACCAGCCACGTGGCAGAATGTAGCATGCAACTGTACAAGATCCTCATTCATATACTCCACATCAAAAATCCTAAACTTTCCAGGACATCCAGAAACCATGTTCACTTCCTCTTCATACTCTGCCCTAGGCCTGATTATGTGGATGAGGCCCTCATCCATCATCTTCTGCAAATCCGCCTTTATCTTATCGCAACCCTGTATGTCTATAATGCAAATAGCATAACCAAAATGGTCATGCATATAGTAGTTAAATTCACAGAGGTCTGCATGCATTTTCACCAGATCTCCTCTAACCAGATTAATATCAAAAATCCAGAAGTCGTCTGGATAACCGGTCACCATGTTTACAGCATTCGCTCCTCTATGCTTGGGTAGAGGATTGTCTTTCACATTAGGGCCCACATCCTTGAAAGATAGAATACCAGACTTCACCAATTTATGCACCTCAGTCTTCAAAGGATAACAATTCTCAACATTATGCCCTGGTGCTCCCTAATGAAAAGCAGATGCTTGGTCTTCTTTGTAATACCAAGGCAATGGTGATGGTACAACGGGAGGTGGTCGGGTCTGAACCAACTTCTTCTGAATCAATTCCGGTAGTAACTTTTTATAACTCATAGGAATAAGGTCATAACTCTCCCTTCTCTGATTATACCCTTGATTCCCCTGCTGGGATGGTCTCTGATAAGCAACGGTGGTTGGAGTTACACCAACAACTGGAGTAACTGAAGCGACTTGCTGATGAAGCTGATAATTTCTTCTAGGAGGATTAATCCTCCTATCTTGCATGACAACATTTGTATCCCCTTCCTTCTTCTTGGTAAACCCATAAGATGGCTTCTTCGCACCTCCAAATCCTTCACTCTTCATTAAACGACCCTCTCTTATAGCCTCTTCTAAATGGATACCCATGCCTACCATTTCAGTAAAGTCACTTGGCGCACTCGCTACCATCCTTTCATAGTGGAAAGCACCCATAGTCTTTCAAAAAATCTTAGTCATCTCCTTCTTTTCCATGGGAGGAATCACTTGGGCGGCTACCTCACTCCATCTCCATGCATGTTCTTTGAATGATTCCCTGTCTTTCTGAACCATTTCCCTGAGTTGATCACGGTCAGGCGCCATATCCACATTGTATTTGTATTGTTTGATAAATGCTTCTCCCAAGTCATTGAAAGTATGGATGTTGACGCTGTCCAAACTCATATACCACTTCATCGCAACACCGGTAAAACTATCCTGAAAAAAGTGAATCAGCAGGCGCTGATCATCAGTATGGGTAGACATTCTCCCTACATACATCACTAGATGAGCACGAAGGCAAGTGTTTCTATTGTACTTCTCGAATTCCGGGACCTTAAACTTTGCAGGTATCTTAACATTCGGGACCAAGGATAAT
The DNA here is from genome assembly GCA_948472305.1 of Vicia faba. Lineage (NCBI taxonomy): Eukaryota > Viridiplantae > Streptophyta > Magnoliopsida > Fabales > Fabaceae > Vicia > Vicia faba. Next base: position 1,312,592,041 of record OX451740.1, on the reverse strand, counting down.
TTATTCACATTCTGCCCGAATAACTCTTTTCCCCTGAGGGCCTTCATCTCTCTCTGCATCTTGTCAAAATGCACTTGAAAATCATCCATTATGTCATCAATATCCAAGTCTTCACTTGGTGGAGGAAAAGGACAACACATATCATCATTAACAAATGGAACCAAATTCACCGAAGGAGGTGCAGCAGGAGCAGCATGCACCACATGAGGTGTAGGAGTAACAATAGTCTGAACAACTGGATGTTCTTGAGGACCAAGATTGAAACCTTCAGGTGCAAAATTCTCTGGCATTCCCTATGGATAACCTTAAGGCATGCGATTCTGAACAACGACTAGGGTAGAAGACACAGGAACAGTCGGAACTTCAGCAGTAGCCCTTGTTGGTTGAGGTTGAACACTCGGTGGTTGATTCTGAGCAGCCACCAGATATTCCATCAGAGCAGTAAGATTGGCCATGCCGACCTTCAAAGCAGAAACTTCCTCGCGCAGCTCGCGATTCTCTTGTTCTAAGTTGTCCATCTTCCTTCTAAAATTAGCTCGAGTGTTGTAGTGGTGAGTCAACTTGCTGAACGAAGTAAATAAGCCTGGTAAGACACTTGGATATTCATAACAAATGCAAGAAATACATGAAATATGATGCATGATATGCAATGCACATGATTACTTTTTATTATTAATATTTCAAGGGACTTCAAGATTTATAGACACATTGCAAATATCAAAGTAATAACTCATTTGAAATACTGGAATTTTTTATTATAATAACTTTAAAATGGATTACAAGTTTCAATAATCCCAAGTACAAGATAAAAATAAAGTCTAAAACCCTAAGAAGTAAAGCTGTCAGAGATCACTCTATACGTTGGCGCTTCCCTGTAAGCCTGGTAATCTGAGCCTTCAACCAGTGGTTTTCTTCAGCATATCTAGTGGCAACCTACTTCCAATCACCTGAATCAGGAAGTGAGCAACTAGCATCTAACTGAGGCTTAGGAGAAAATAAATCCCCTTGCCTCTCCATGGTCTCTACTGCTCGACTCTCTAGGATCTTAATGAAGTCATCTTTCTCCTTTAAGTCTGCTCTATAAGAAATCTCTAAAGTTTGGAACTTATTCTTCTAAGCATCCTTTTCCTGCTGCATCCTGACCAAAGCAAGTTGTAGCTCTTCTATATCATTCAATAAGGGAGGAGTGGTATTCACAAACAAATCAGGCATAGGTGCTTCCCGAGAATACGACATCTTCAACTGAATAGCTCTCGCTTGGACCCACTGAAGATAAGGTTCTAAAGAAACAGCCCCTCTTGGTCCCAAATATTTCCTACTCTTCTTATGAATGTGACGCCATGCCTTCACAATCTACTCCCTAGCTTCCCTATGGTCTTCTACCTCCTTAAGAAAGAAACTACTCAAATTAATATTATTTGGTTTATCGCTCATCGGATAACCAAGCGGTCGTCGTGCAAGAACAATGTTATAGTTAATTCCTCCCTTTGTACCAAGAAGAGGTACATTGGGGAAACTACCATAACCGTCAACAATCTCTACATCTTGGTAAGCTCGATGATACCAATCAATATCCAAGTGAGTAAGTGCAATGATCTTAGGATCCCAATGGGGTTCCTTCCTGACATCCCAAAAAGCATCAGACTGAGGCATATGAGAGATAAACCACCGGTACAACAAAGGCGTGCAACAAATAATCATCCCCCCATGATAATAATTCTAAAGATGAATATAATAATAAGCATCACTCAACAATATGGGAACTGGGTTTCCAATCATGAAGATCCTGATAGCATTAACGTCAATGAACTTATCCACATTAGGAAATAAAAACAACATGTAAGCAAGTAGAGCAAAGATGGCCTCAAAAGCGACTGTACTCTTAATCCTGGAAAAGTAACAAGCTTTCTCCAATAAGAACTGAGTTGGGAATCCTCTAATCCCTCGTTTAGTAGTCATATGGGCTTCCACCTTAGACTTCCCCAGATGGATCAAAGAAGCAATATCATGTGGTTTTTGCTCACCCTCCAAACCAGTAAAAGGAACACGAGCGGTAATAGGTAGATCTAGCAGATAAGAATACTCCTCTAGTGTAGGCATCAACTGATAGTCGGGAAAAGTAAAGCAATGATACATCAGATCATAGAACTGGACCAAGGTCGAGATAATACCCTCTTTCATCCTAAGCTTCATAAGAGGAATGATGGATCCATACTTCTTCCAAAAATATGCAGAACACTCAATCTTAGGAATTAGACTAATCAACTCATCTATCTTAGGATCCTTGAAATGTATTTTCGAGTCTTTATTTTTCCAGAATCCATGGTCAAAAGTGCCTGAAATGTTCACAAAGGGTCAACTTTTAAGTCCCTCAAAATAAAATTTCTTCAAAAGATGCTTATGAGTGCATGGATGCACGATGCAACAATCACACACAAGATCACACATATAGGGTTCATAGGTTCAACGTCACGAGCATGAGGTCGAAGGTACTACACATAAGGTGTTGGTCTAAAAGTTATCACCGTCCGAACAAGGTTTTAGAGGTTCCCAGAGTCTACATCCTTCCTTCGGATATTACCAACTTCCTGATTAACTCGTTAATTAGTAATATTCTCAAGAAAAACTCGTCCGAGCGTAGTATCGCATGACAACTATTTCCGGATTAATCCATCATAGCTTTCGAACTACACCTAAAAGGCCAAGATGGGTTAGGTATTCTATGGTCCTCAGCTTCAGCAGGATCCCAGGTCGAAAGAAGTAAGTCTTCCCGAATACTCAGTAAACGACACTACAGTCAAAGGGGCCTCCACTGAGTGGGGGATATCAATCCTCCTTTTTTGGGATTACTCCCTCAAAGTTAACATGACTATACCACCCATCCTATCTTAAAGTTTTCCCAAGTCCGAGTATAGGACTTATGTGAAATTACCAAGCACCTTGAAAACTGGGAAAATCCAGACAAACATATATACAACATATAATACATAAACAACAATAGCACAAAAACATATATAAACAAAGATAGGCTCAACCCACTTAGGGATGGACCAGCAAGAGGTCAATCTGTCCCCAATGAAGTCGCCATTTTTTCTGTAACAGTAGAAATGTTTAAGACTAAGCCATTGGATTGTCTAGACTTATACAGATCAAAATAAAAATCGCCATCGCGCTTTATTGTTTACAAAGGAATGGGAAAAGAGCTAGTAACCCAAAAAGAGGGGGAAAGATTCAAGGTAAGAGGGTTGATTATGCAAAGGGAAGGTATTAGCACCCTAAACATCTACGGTACTCCGCATGAACCTCTTTATAAAATCTGTATATTTTGGCTATAAAATGTTGTAAAAAATAGATGGTGGAGTTGAGAAAAGAAGTATATTTTTATGGTTTTTTGCACCGGCCGTGGTTGCGAACCTTTAGTGCCTACATACCACCTTTCATGCAATAGGGGATCAGGGTACACGTAGTTCTCCTTTTAAAAAAATTTAAAACACAAGTGTGTTGGTTAATTTTATGAGATAAGACATCATCGTCATTGTCGGTATGGAAAATATACTTACTATCCACAATCATGAGAAAGGAGAATGTGCATCATCTCAAAATGGAGGATATGACTTGGATTTTAAAATCAACAATGTCTCACTCAACACCCAAATGGAAAATATCTCTCTTAACTATATATTGTAGAAGTATAGTTGTTTGCATCACTATAAGGATTGACAAGAGTCTAATCTTTTGAGAAAGGTTTTAAAAGCCAAAGTGGAAAAATGGCTTGAAATGAGATTGATTGACTTTTAGTCTTTTCACAAAAAAATGTCAAGGTATCATTAAGTTGATTGAAGTTTATTTATGAAAAAGGTTTTGAAAATGCATGGACCTAAGTCCAAGTTTATTATTAAAGTGGTTCAAGTTTAGAAACAATAAGGGTTTTCAAAAATAGGAGGGAGATATTTGAAATTAAAGAAGACGGGAGGAGAAGAAAAGACTATCCTAAAGCATGGGGTAAAAGCTAGGGATAAGAACCATCTAACCAACAAGAAGCCAATACTTGACATTATGAGCCAAGATAGAATTCTCATTCTTTGGATTAAAACCAAGAAGTCAAAGATACTAGACCTCTTGTGAGAACTAAACTTTAAGTGTACTAAGTCTTTACAAAAATTGGGCAGAGTAACGGCTGTATACGGGTGAATTCCAGATTCCAAACAAAGAATGTAATTAAAATAACCTGCACACAAAACAAACAAATAACCCAATGTCTTGAGGTAAACCTCAAGAACTCTAGACAAAATATCAATGAAGGTCATAAGGTCTCCAACATAGGCCAAGGTTTCTAATCCTAAGTCCAAGAAGTCCAATGCTCCATAATGCCAAGGATAGTAACCAAATAATCGAAATATCATTAAAGGGTTTCTTATGGTTCATGTTGATTATTAGGTGTCTTAAAAAGAGAAAATAAAATCTCAAGTGAGCAAAATAAAAATGTCAAGAATATAAATGCTCAAGTGAGCAAAATATAAATGGCATGAAATGTAATGCTTAAAGTAAATGGTACATAAAGCATAAAAAATAAAAGGGCATAAAGTAAAAACAATTTAATTATTAGTGGTTAGTTGGATGACCATCTTGAAACTTGCATTTGGAACTCATTAGAGGATTGGTAGAACCAAAGCCTCCACGCAACAAGTTACATTTGCTTTTTGTCAAGTATATCATCTACTTGGAATCCTCAAAAGTACCATTTAATGATCAACGATGTTTAAGTGATCCGCGTTGACCAAAAGTGTTATAGATCCATTAGAGGATTGGTAGAACCAAAGTCTCCGCACAATGAATCTTATGGTTATTGGATCAAATAGATCAAATTAACATACTTGGGCTTGCAAACATAGGTTTGGGCCATGAATGATCATTTATTCGATTCGGGACAAAATTTAGCCCTATGTTAAGCAATCGTAAGTGGACTTATATAGAAGTTGCACGTATTTTGAGGTCGGTCAATAGCAATCTATGTATTTCATGTTTGGATAAATAACATAGAGATCATTATCCCATAACATGTAATACAATGAGAAAGGGGAATAAGATGAAGAGGGAGGGGATGAAACAAACAAACCACATTTGAATTAAATTTTAATTAAACTATTATTAAAATCATTCATCAATTCTTATGGAGTTAAACTCAACACCATGGATCCAATGATGTTAACAAAGTTCATAATAAAAAATTCAACCCAAGATCAGCCAGCAAAATAATCACAAAATAATATTGCATTTAATATATACATAAAAAAAAGTTTTAAAAAAGTTTTAAAATAGAAATAAAAGAGAAAAATATCAACTATGTTCAAATTAATCAAGAAATAAAAAGAAAGACCATATATTTGTAACAATGTCATTGGATCATTGCATAATTTTTTCAGAATTTAAAAATGCATAAAAGTATTTTTAAACATTTAAAACAAATCAAATAAAGTGAAAATTTATAAAAAAATATCAAAACACAAAATAAAATTGTGAAAAAATAAAAATCAGAAAGAGGAAAATTAAAAATATTTTTCATAATTTTTTTGGACTAAAAATGAATTTTCTATGATTTTTTGAAATTTAAAACAATTAAATATAAAAATCAGAAAAGAAAAATAAAGTTAAAAATATGTGGACCATTGGATGAGAGTCAAAACACGTTAGTAATCAAATCCAAGGGATCTGGCGCGCTGTGCATATCATGGTCATTAGTGAATAAAGCATATAATCATTAATTAAATCAGATTTTCAAAAAAAAAACAGATGGCACACCTTCATTGGTTGGAAGATGACACGTTGGTCATCTTTAACCTTCAGCCAACGTGAGTTGCATGTCTCTCAAACTGTAAAATCAGAAGCTCAGACCTATGCCATTCGCTTCGTCTCTTCAAGACAAAAACAACCACACCTTCGCGACAAATTTATATAAACTGTAGCTCAAGAAATTTTGAAGGAAAGTTTTGAAAGGGATTTGAAATTTCATGGTCAAAACATGTTTCCAGATAAAAGTAAGTGTTGCGACTAGAACCAGGGCAATGAGAGCATCACAATGATATCAAAGTTTTGAAGAATTGATGGAGAAATCTACCTATTGAAGTTGAGTTGCAGAGCTCTGAAACTGGACTTCTATGGAGCAATATAGGGCACGATTCTTGAATGTAATTATATGGTTAGATTCAGGGAAGATCAAGGAAGGTAAATTGATAGAAAAATTGGATTGAAAAGGCTTGAAAACAGATTTCGAAGTTGCAGAAATTTGAGTTATGGAACAAGTTTGGCAGGGTGATTCTGGCTATCCAAGCTTGAGAAAATGAATGAGGGATGAACCTCTATTTATAGGGAATCAAATGGAATGTCCAACCGTGTGAAATGATGAAGTTTGGAGGGAAATCGTGTGAGGTTGCAAACAAGAAAAGTGTGTCTTCTAATTTGATTAAAACTCATCCAAAACGCGCGTTTTGTTGTCCTAATCACTTCTGGAAGTTCACTAAACACGGTTAGATGCAAAAACATGGAGAAACAAAGTGTTTAGAAGCTAAATCAATGATTTCAAATTCCGACCTTTGAAGAAACTTCAGTTTCAAGTTACCAAGTTCAAACCAATGCCATTCTCAGCTCAAGGCGTCTTAGGGCATGATTCTTGATGCTTAAGAAAGATGATGTTACAAGATTTGCAATGGAAAAAGAATGAAATCAAATGGATGCTTGAGCTTAAAGTTTCATTGAGTCAAATTTGGAGAAAAAGGGTTGACTTTCCATACTTAGAAATATTTCAAATTTTTCTTCAGAAGTGACCTATAATGTTTTGCATCCAAACATGGCCTTCCACTTGGAATTTTCACTCGACCAAAAAAGATGGCATGAAATATACTTCTTGAATGACAATTTGAAACTTGAACCATTCAAAATCTCCAAATATTGAGAGTTATGAATTGTTGAAGTTGGAAAAATATCATGAAATGACCTATAATCTTTTGTATCCTTAGGGCATCTTCCATCCATTTTCTCACTTTGAACATAAAATAAAGAATAAATTTCACATTCTCAAGATCATTGTGGAAAAAGAGTGGGCTCAAGGTGTTAAACATTGACCAAGTTATGATCATTTGAAGTCACACATGAGAAATTGGGGACTCATCTGGAGGACTTGTAATCTTTCATCATCATCAACTTTCTTCTACATGAAAACTACTTGAAACTTTTGAAGTGATTTTTTAATAACCTTTTAAAGAGAAGGATGTCTTTGGAATCACTCAAAAATACCAAAAATGAGAAAGATATACTTCTTTGTAGTACAAAACCCTAGCTCCTAGATCAAGAAAATGCTTTGAGGAACTTTGACAATTTTGAACAACCTTCTTGTACCAACACGTTTTCTTTCCAATAGACGTTATTGAGGAAGATAATGAGAACTCATAGCAAACAAAACCATTTCCATATATTGATAATTGAGAGAAATATGCACTTGTGACCAATGGGAACAAGACCTTGTCCAACCATGACAACTTCTTCAATCAACCCCTTATACTTTTGAATCAATTTTGATAACTTTGAAATGTGGTGAAACAAAATGAACCTTGCCATGCCATTTATTCCAAAACAAATTTAATGGTGAGGTTTGGATTTCTCAAGCTTTATTGACTAGGGCATGGAAATAAACTCATGAACCCATGGATCAACTTTCTAAGCCACATTGCCTTTACCTACATTATTAACAAGCGAGACAAACCAACATTACATTTTATTAATTAAAAGGAAAGTCAAAACAAAACATGCATAATCACAAAAGAAAAACAAGTCAAGGTGCTTGGTGATTCCTCAAAGAGCAAAGCTAAAGATAGGGAGGAGAACCAAAAGCCCTAATGTGATCTTGTTGTGATTGAATCAACATGGTATGATGAAGGGATCTTAGGGGCAAAAATTGGGGTACAACAATAGGTTCATGAGTTTATTCCCATGCCTTCTCCAACAAAGCTTCATTGAGACTCAAGCCTCATCATTGAAGATGTTTTTAAGTAATATCATGACAAAGTTTATTATGATTCATCATGCCTCAATTTGTCAAAGATAGTTCAAAGCACAAGAGTTGATTGAAGAAGTTTGACCTAATTGAACAAATTCTTGATTTCTTGATCACAAGTGAATATTCTCCTCAATTATCAAGATTTGGAAGTGGTTATGGTTGCTATGGTTCCTCATTATCATCCTTAACAACTTCTATTTACATGAAAAAAGTATTTGTGCAAGAAGGTTTGTCAAAATTGAAAAGAGTTTCCAAGGCATTTTGTTGCTCTAGGAGCTAGGGTTTTGGACTTATAAGGGCTATATATTACTCATCTTTTGGTATTTTTGAGTGATTCCAAAAAAATGCTTCTCTTGAAAGGGTTATCAACAAATCACTTCAAAAGTTTCAAGAAAATTTTGTGTGAAAGATACCTAATGATGAAGAAAGATTACAAGTCCCATAGATAAACCATCAAAATATCTTATGTGACTTAAAAAGATCATAAATTGGTCAATTTTCATCTTCTTTAGCCCATTCATTTTCCACCATGATATTGAATATTTGAACTTCAACCCTTCTTTTAAGTGCAAAGTGTGAAAATGAATGGAAGATACCCTAAAGATGCAAAAGACTATAGGTCATATCATTAATATTTGCCAACTTCACCAAGTCATAACTTTCTCATTTTTTGGAGATTTTGAATGGTTCAAGTCTCAAAATGTCATTCAAGAGATTTACTTCATTCCATCTTTTTTGGTCAAGGGAAAATTTCAAGTGGAAGGCCATGTTTGGATACAAGACATTATAGGTCATTTTTGAAGAAAAACTTAGGAATTTTCTAAGTATAGAAAGTCAACCTCTTTTTCTCAACTTTGACTCATCATAATTTTCAGCTCAAGCATCCATTTGATTCTATTCTTTGCACATTGTAAAGTTTGTAATCTCATATTTCCAATGCATCAAGAATCAGGTCTTGAGATACCCTGAATCATGCTCACCATTGATTTGAACACGGTACCTTGAAACTGAAGTTTCACCTCAAGTCAAAATTTAAAATCCTTGATTTGGCTTCTAAACACAATTTGTACGTGTTTTTGCTTCTAATCATGTTTAATGAACTTCCAGAAGTGATTAGCACATTGAAACATAAGTTTTGGATGAGTTTTGATCAAAATAGAAATCACACTTTTCTTGTTTGCAACTTCACACGGTTTCCCTCCGAACTTCATCATTTCACACGCTTGAGCATTCTATTTGATTCCCTATAAATAGAGGGCCATACATCATTCATTTTCTCAAGCTTAGAGAGCCAGAATCACCCTACCAAACTCCCTTTTGAACCTAATTTTCTGCAACTTTAAATTTGCTTTTACAACCTTACTCAATCCATTTTTTTTGTTAATTCACCTTCCTTGAACCTCATTGAAGTTAACAGAAGAAGAGTTAAGCTCTAAGACTTCCTAAATCATGCTAGCCAAGTCAAGTTTCAGAGCTCTGCAATTGAACTTTAATAGGTATATTCCTTCACCAATTCTCTCAAACTTTGATACTGTTATGAAGCTTTCATCATCCTGGTTCTAGTTGCAACATTCATTTTCAACTGGAAGTGTGTTTTGACCATGAAATTTTAAATCCCTTTTCAAATCTTTCCTTCCAAAACAACTAAGCTAAAACTTATAAATTTTTTTTTGCGAAGATACCATTGGAATCGTCTTGAAGAGACGAAGTGAATGGTACCGGTCTCGTTTTCTAATTTTACCGTTTCAGGGACCTGAAAATCTCGTGGCTGGAGGTTGAAGATGACAAACGTGTCATCCATCAACCAAAGAAAGCACGCCACACTTTTTTTCAAAATCTGATTTAATTATTGATTCCATGCTGTATTTAGTAAAGACCATGATATGTCCAGCGTATCTGATCCATTGAATTAGCTTACTAATGTGTTTTGACTCTCATCCATTGGTCCACATTTATTTGACTTTATTTTATTTTCTTATTTTTATATTTTATTTGTTTTAAACTTCAAAAATTCATTAAAAAATCCATTTTAACTTCAAAAAAATTCTTAAAAATACTTTTGATTTTTCTCTTTCTGATTTTTATTTTTTTCACAATTTTATTTGGTTTTTTATATTTTTTTATAATTTTTCACTTTATTTGAATTGTTTTAAATATTTAAAAATACTTTTCTTAATTTTTAAATCTCGAATAAAATATGGAAGGATCCAATGACCTTTTGACAAATATTGGTGACCTCAATTTATTTTTATTTCTGAATTTACTATTTTTTCATAATTTTTGGTTTATTTTTCCTATTTATTTTAATTTTAAAAATAGTTTCTAACTTTAAAAAATTACCAAAAATTTTATATAAATATTTGAGCTCATTTCTGATTTTTCTATGGTCTTAGTTGATTTTTCTTGGATGTTTTTAATATAGTTGCTATTTCCCCCCTTCATTTTCATTTAAAAAATCTTTTTAAAATCTTTTTCTTTATATTAAAATACCATTTTATTTTTGTATATATTTTGGCTGATCTTGGACTATGAAATTTTGATCATGAGCTTTATTAACATCATTGGATCCATGGCGTTGAGTTCAACTCCATAAAAAATGGATGAATGATTTTAATAATAGCTTGATTAATTTTTTGGTTCAAATGTGGTTTAATTCTTACCCCATCCCTCTTCATCTTATCCCCTTCTTATTGTACTAGATGTTATTGGAGATTAATTTACATATAATTTCTCAAAACATATGGTACATAGATTGCTATTGACTGGCCTCAAAATAGGTGCGACTTCTATATAAGTCCACTTACGATTGCTTAACATAGTGCTAAACTTTGTCCCGATTTGAGGAATGATCATTCATGACCCAAACCCATGTTTGTAAGCCCAAGTATGTTAATTTGAATCCTTTGATCCAATAACCTTGAGATTCATTGTTAAGAGGCTTTGGTCTTCTCAATCCTCTAATGAATCTTCATGGTCTTTGGTCAAAGTGAATCACTTAAACATCATTGATAATTTATTGTTGCCTTGAGAACTTTAAATGAATGATATACTTGACAAAAAGCATATGAGACTTGTTGTTGAGAGTCTTTGATTTTACCAATCCTCTAATGAGTTTCAAATGTAAGTTTTAAGATGGTCATTCAACTAACCTCTAGTTCCTAACAATTGACTTTATTTTATGCTTTTACTTTAAGCACATTTACTTTAGCATTTATATTTCATGTTATTTTTATCTTTGCTCATTTGAGCATTTACTTTCATGTCATTTTTACTTTGCTAATTTGAGCTTTTCATTTCTTTTTTAAGATACCTAATAATCAACTTGAACCATAAAAATAAAAACTTTAATGCTAGTTGGACTACATGGTTACTATCCTTGGTATTTATGGAGATTGTGGACTTCTTGGACTTAGGATTAGAAGTCTTGACCTATCTTAAGACCATGTGACCTAAACTATTATTTTGTCTGGAGTTCTTGGGGTTTACCCCCAAGACATTGGGTTGTTTGTTTGCTTTGTGTGCAGGTTATTGTGATCACATTCTTTGTATGTGATATGGAATTCATCTGTATACAACTGTTACTCTGCCCAATTTTTGTGAAGACTTAATGCAATTGAAGCTTGATTTTCTTAAGAGGTTTATTATCTTTGTTTGTTTGGTTTCAAATCCAAAGGATGAGAACTCTATATTGGCTCATTGTGTCAAGTATTGGCTTCTTGTTAGTTAGATGGTTCTTTTCCCTAGCTTTTACCTTATGCTTTAGGATAGTCCCTTCATCTCCTCCCATCTTCTTTAATTTCAAAAAATATTCTCTCTCCTTTTTGAAAACTCTTCTTGTGTTAAAACTTGAATCACTTTCATAATAAACTTGGACTTAGGTCCATGCATTTCAAAAATATTTTCTTAATAAAATTTTAACCAACTTAATCATACTTTGACATTTTTGTAAGAAGACTAAAAGTCAATCAATCTCATTCAAATCTATTTTGCCTCTTTGTCTTTTTACCTTTAAAATTTTCTTAAAAGATTAGACTCTTGTCAATCCTTGTAGTAATGCGGACTTCTATACTTCTATGATATATAGTCAAGTGAGAATTTTCCACTTGGGTCTTGAGTGAGGATTTGTTGATTTTAAAATCCAAACCATATCCTTAACTTTGAGATGATGCAAATTCTCCTTTCTCATAATCGTGAATAGTAAGTATGTTTTCCACTCGGATAAGACGATGATATCTCGTGTCTTAAAATTAAACCAACACACTTGTGTTTTAAAATTTTTAAAGGTGAACTACGTGTACCCTGATCCCCTATTGCACGGAAGGTGGTACGTATGCACTAAAGGTTCGCAACCGCGGAGGGTGAAAAAATCATAAAAAATACTTCTTTTCTCATCTCCACAATCTATTTTTATATACAACATTTATAGCCAAAATACACATATTTTCAAAGAGGTTCCTGCAGAGTATTGTAGATGTTTAGGGTTTTAATACCTTCCCTTCGCATAACCAACACCTGAACTTAGATTCTTTCCCCCTCTTTTTGGGTTATTCGCTCTTTTCCCATTCATTTGGAAACAAAAAAGCATGGTGGCGGTTTTTATTTTGATCTGTGTGAGTCAAGTCAATCCTATGGCTTAGTCTCAACATTTCTACCGCTACATGGCGCGAGGAAGAAGAAGAGAAAAATCATTTTTCAAAAACAAGTTTATAATATATTTAATGATAGTTGTATCATAACCGGATGAAACAGTCACCCAGTGGCAAGAAGCGCGCACATGTGACCTATAGAGAGTGGGTTTGAACCTGCTGGTGCCCACCCTTATTTTTATAACTTGTTTTATTCAATATTTTTCACTTCTTTTTTTCAATTTTCACTTAATTTTTTTCACCAATAAAATTAATCATTTTTATTTCAATTTTTTGCACACTCCTAGTTCATTACCTCTATTTTATAAATATAAGAAAAAATCTCAAAAATATTATTTATTTAACCTTTTTTATTTAATTCAAAAGTATTCCTTTTTTGTAGTCTTAAAATACTTTTTTCATTGGTTCCTTGTTGATTTCTCAATTAAAATATTTTTGGATGACCACCCAATGTCTTTAATGAATGTTGCTTGATAACATGACCCTGTGTATATTTGTACCATGAAGAATTTGATTTTTATTAGGTTTAGAACTTGACTTTTTGATGATAAGCCACAACTTGTTTAAAAACCATAATCCATGATTCATGACTTATCCCCTTGATTGTATATTCGTGTGCCTTTAGTTTACTTCCACTTTAAGGATGTATTTCCTTCATAAACTCTTTTAGTCCAAAGTGATACCATGCTTGCTTGTCCACTAGTTGTTTATTCTATCTCGTGTCACAACTTTTACTTGATAAACATGATAATCACCTCCCTCATTTATGTTTAAACACTTTTGATTTATGTGTTTTTTTATGTTAGTGATTAATGCTTAAATACTTGTGCCCCCAAAAATCCAAGGAAAAGGATAATATGTTGACTTTATAGTCATAAGCATCTGCATTCACCTTTGAATAAAACCTTTGTGAGTAATCACCCTATGTAACTTCTTATACTCTAAGAACCTTTTAAACCCTAAAAAATCATTTTTCAAACCTTCACCACTTTCATATAAAAACTTTGACTTTGTGTCATTGCACTTTCAAACTTTCTTTTAATCAAATGATTTAATATACTTAAGCTTATCAAAACAATTTCAAAAATACTAAAAGTGACTTAACCTCACTCAAATCTTTTTCCCACTTGACTTTTCAATTTAAAACTTTTTCTCAAAGAGATTATATATAAATCCTCTTTATAGTTGAGATATGATTCTCCTACCCCTATAGTAATTGTTAAAGTAAATGTGATTCTTTCCATATGAAGACGTTAGTTGGCAACTTGTTGATCTTTATATCCAAGTTAGTATCCCTTCCTTCATGATGATGCAAGATCCATCTTCTCATATTTGTGGTGGTATTAATTGAGATTTATCTCTAAAAGATGATGAAATATCTTTCCTCCTAAAATCAACCACAACAAACCATTTTGTAATTTTTATCATGAACTACGAGGTTTTGATCCTTAATTGGTACGTAGATATAAGACTATGTCTTTCCAAACAAAATATCCTAAAATACATTTCTTTTCCCATCTCCACACTCATTTAGCAAACAAACAATTTAAACAAAAAATAGATATTATAAGTGGATCTTATAAAGTACTATAGATATATAGGTCGTTAATGCCTTCTCTTTAAATAACCAACCCCCGTACCTTAGATCTCTTCCTTATGCTTTTCTTTTAGTCTATACTTCTTTCATTGTATGTTAAACAATTAGGGTTTCGATCTTTTCCCATTTCATTGGAAACAATAAAGTTCTGTGGTGACTTCTTAAGTCATTATGAGTCAAGTTCCTCAATAGCTTGGTCTCCTAGATTTTTCACCCTGGTAGTATCCAAACTAATGTCTAGCAAGAATATGGTTGTAGTTGATTCCTCCTTTTATAACAAGAAGAGATACATTAGGAAAACTTCCACAATTGTCGATGACCTCCCCTTTGTCATAAGATGGGATATACCAAGTTAAATTTTCTTGAGTAATGGACATAAGCCTTCAAGACCACCTAAGCTTTTCTGGATTGTCTTTGAAGAGATTGGACTTTTGTAAGTTCAAATTAACCCACTTGTACAATAGAGTGGTACAACACATGATAGTTCCATATCCTTTTTGAGTTCAATGATGAATCGAGTGGTAAGCATCTCCAAGCGAAGTAGGTACTGGATTACTAATCAAGAATATCCTAATAGCATTAATATCAACAAAATGATCAATGTTTGGGAAGAGAACAAGACCATAAATTAGTAAGGAAAGAATTGCTTCAAAATCATCCTTACTATTTGCTTGGCCTAAGACAATAGCGTTTTCCATAAAGAACTGGGAAGTAAAACCTTGAAAACCTTTTCTGAAAGTAATATTTTCCTTCACCTTAGACCCCTCTAAGTGAAGGATTTTTGCAATGACAGGGGGCTTGGGGAACCTCCTCAAATCCTCTGAAAGGTAAATCATTCGTCACTGGAAAATCAATCCAAAAATAGTACTCTTCTAAAGTAGGAACAGACTGATAATTGGGGAAAGTGAAACAATGGTAAAGGGGATCATAGAACTGAACAAGAGTCTCAAGAATTCCTTCTGGTATATTAACTTGGAGAATACCCAAAATCCATCCATACCATTTTCTGAAATATTCACGATTAGATACCAAATACCCTAGCTTTCTCAACTTTTGTAACCCAGGCTTCTTGAAAATCATACTTCTTAGTGTTCCTCTTTCCAATTTACACGATTAGAGATCATATTGTGTTTGCAAAGAGCATTTTATAAGTTCCTTGAATTTTTTTTAATGAATGCATGAATGCATGGTTATGAAATAATCACAAACATGGTTTTAAGGTTTTAAAGTCACGAGCATGGAGCCAAAGGTAAGAATCACCCCACAAGGTATGTATTATGGGTTCATTTGTACCTGTAGAACAAGGTTCTAAAAGTACCTTTGGAGTCATGATTCTTCTTACGAATATTATTGATTTACACAACTACTTGTGATACCAATAATATTCTTAAGAAAAGCTCGTCCAAGCGTAGTATCAGTAACAAGTAATTCAAGACTACTTTTTAATTGCCACAATACTACCTCCTAAAGGATAAGATATGTAAAGGGGTTATACGGCTTCTCAGCTTCATCGGCTCTCAGGTTGAAAGTAGTAATGCTTTAACAACTAGCTAGTTTTAACATTACCACCCCAAGGAGGCCTCCAATGAGTGGGGTTATATCATATGTTACTTATGCCAGGATTACTCCAGCCATGTAACTTTTGATTATACCACCATCCTAATTCTTAAGTGTTACTTTAATCTGAGTGTAATATTTGTCCTTTGTAAAAGCACCAATACCCAAGGAACAATAAAACAACACATAGAACAAACAAACAAACAAAAATAATAAAATAGATAAAATAAACTAGTTTTAACCCTCTTGAGGATACATTTCCCCAGTGAAGTCGCCATTTCTGTCGCGGTGAAAAATCGAGGAGACCAAGCTATTGAGGAACTTGACTCACAATGACTTAAGAAGTCACCCGCAAACTTTATTGTTTCCAAGGAAAAGAGAAAAGATTGAAACCCTAATTGTTTAACATACAATGAAATAAGTATACACTAAAATCAAAGCATAAGGAAGAGATCTAAGGTACGGGGGTTAGTTATTCAAAGGGAAGGTATTAAAAACCTATGTATCTATAATACTTTATAGGAACCACTTATAATATTTGTTTTATGGTTTAAATTTTTTGTTTTCTAAATGAGTGTGGAGATGGGAAAAGAAATGTATTTTAGGATATTTGTGTTTGGAAAGACATAGTCTTATACCTACATACCAATTAAGGATCAAAACCTTGTAGTTCGTGGTAAAAATAACAAAATGGTTTGTTGTGGTTATTTTTAGGAGAAGAGATATTTCATCATCTTTTAGAAAGAAAGTTCAACTAATACCACCATAAGTATGAGAATATGGATCTTGCATCATCATGAAGGAATGGCTACTAACTTGGATATAAAGATCAACAAGCTTCCAACTAACGTCTTCATGTGGAAAGAATCACAGTTACTTCAACAATTACTATGGGGATAGGAGAATCATATCTCAACTATGGAGAGGATTTATATCTAATCTTTTTGAGAAAAGTTATAAATTTGAAAAGTCAAGTGGAAAAAAAAGATTTAGGCGAGGTTAAGTCACTTTTAGTCTTTTGAAATTGTTTTGATATCTTTAAGTATATTGAAGTATTTGATTAAAAATAAAGTTTGAAAATGCAATGACACAAGGTCAAGGTTTTTATATGAAAATGGTGAAAGTTTAAAAATGATTTTTTAGGGTTAGAAAGTTACTTTAGAGAATATGAGAATACATAGGGTAATTATTCACAAAGGTTTTATACAAAGGGGAACGCGCATGCTTATGACTATAAAGTCAATAATACTATCTTTTTTCTTGGATTTTGGGAGGCACAAGTATTACAAGATATTAAATTACTAACATGGTAGTGAACACACATATCACAAGTATTAAACACAAAGAAGGAGGTTAGCAAGTTTGTTAAAGTAAGTCATGGATTATGAATTAGGGTTTTGAACATGTTTATGATTTATCAAGAAAAGTTAAGTTCTAAACCTAATCAAAAATCAAGTTTTTATGGTATAAATAAACACAAGGTTCATGTTATCAAACAATATTTATTGGATACATGGGATAGTTTATTCAAAAAAGTTATAGGTAAAAAATCAACAAAGGAACCAAAGAAAACGTCTTTATAAACTCCGAAAAGGACTAGTATTGAATTAAATGAAAAAGGTTTAAATAAATAATATTTTTAGGATTTTTTCTTATATTCATAAAATAAAGGTGATTAATGAGAAGTGCGTAAAAAAATCAACTCAATATGAATTGTTTGATTGGTTAATAAAATGTTGAAGTTTGATATAAAAACAAAAAAAAACAAATATTAAAAAAATGTTTTGAAGCCAAAAAGGCTTGAACTTAGGACCTTAAAGTGACAAGTTTAAAGACTAACCACTGGGTCACACGCTCAATGGCGATAGAAAATGGTCCCATAAAAATATATTTGAAATCTACTTCATAAAATGCAAAACAGAAGAAACAAAACATGAGAAAATGCAAAAGGGGGGTCCCTTTGGTTCAAACCCGCGCCCTTAGTGTCCAAAGCCTTAGCACACGAATTTCTGCCACTAGGGTGGATGTTCACCCAATTATAAAACATGTTGCACTATATATAAAATAAACTTATTTAAAAAAAAGGAATTTCCCACACTATATATTCTTCATCGGCGTTGTTACTGTAACTTTAACAAAAAATTTCAAAAAATCATAACTTTCTCATCTTTTAACCAAATTCGAAAATGTAAAGATCAAATTTGCTTAGAATTTCGCAAGGATTTCAAATATGTAATTAGTTTTTATTTATTTCTAATATAACTCACAAACTTTGATCTGTACCAAACTGAAATCCTAACCGTTCAGAGACAAAATTCTCAACACACAGACAACATAAATGAAAACTAAGGTCATGGTTAGATTCAGGGCAATGATATTGTTGGAGTGTTATAGCGGCAAGCAACAAAAGTTTTGGAAATATTTATCCGGGAATTTATCGTGTCCACAAAGATTGGTTATTGAATTTTCGTTCGACAAATCTCTCGTTAAGGAGTTTGGAGATTAATGAGTTTGTAAATAAAATGTTATCAATAGAAAATAAATGTAAACAAAATTAAAAACTAAGGAAGAACTTATTAAGCCTGCATATAATCTACTCATCACAGACTTAAATCTATTAACCAATTACATTCAACCTAATAATACTCATCAAGGTCACTATGTATCACTCACAACCTAAGTCATTTCTAGCCCAAATTGAGAGACCGATTGTATCACCAAGGAAATGATCTCTCTACCTCCTTAATAACACAAAAGACAACTATGTAGTCGTACTGACGATCTCTCAGCACAACACAACCACATATAGGCATTAAGCTCTGATACCAAAGTAGATGTTAGCTGTAAATCTATCTCTAGAGTTCAGAAACTAACATATAATAATCCTAGATAAGAACCTAAGCAATATATGTCTATAACAACTCAAATCCCTAGCACAGAGCAAAAATCCAAGACAACAATCGACAAAGATTTGTAAAGCAAGTTTAACATAATGCCATGAGCGACAAATATACATAAGCTCAGAGTAAATACATGTACAAACTCAACACATAAAGAATACACAAAGATGAAGAGAAATGAACCATAAATCTACCAGTTTGTCAGCGCCGATTGATGAGAAATCTACCCCAGATCATCCGTATGCAAGCTTCGATGTTGTTTTCTAAGCTAATTCTATCCAAAAATGAAGGTCGATGGAGTTGGGATCAAAAATACCCAAAACCATGCCCAAAAAATAAGTTTTTACACCTAAATACGCATTTCTGACTGTCCAGCATTGCCCGACGACAAAAAGCGTCACCCGACGACAAATGACAGAAAGTTGAAAAAACCAGCACAACATTCTGCACTATTTCGGCCATAAATTTTGAACCATAACTTTGATTCGTGCTCGGTTCGAAGCGTTGGAAATCTTAATCAATGCTGTTTCTAACAATGCCTAAATATCAAAGCTTAAATACCTAAAAAAATGAGATATAATCAATTAAACTCAATGATATTTACATAATAACACAATAAATACACTATAACGTAAACTATACCGAATATACACTAAAGTTGAGGTTTGTTGAAAAAAAATCTAACGAATTAAGCCGATGAGTGCTAATTATTCACAATCAAATTCAAAACAATTTAGAACTCATCAAATTCTCCCCAACTTAAAATATTGTTTGTAGTTAAACAAAGTCAAATAAACTTAAAGAAGAAAAAGACGATAATCAAAGAATCACGAATCAACGGGTTTTGAAAACAGAAAAAAAATGCAATGGTTCAAATGAAAAACAGTACGCACAAAGTAAACACTTACCACTAAACTACGACTATAACATAAACACGAAATAAATGCTAAATACAAAAATTATGCCAAACATTCTAAAACAAATACTAGCTCACAAATGAATCACACCTAGTAAACACAATCATCAGTAGATGAAAAACACACAAAAATGAGGTATTTTCACTCATCCAACAATCTTGCAAACAATAGACTAAATTATGCATTCATCCAAAAATTTACATTGAAAATATAAAAGCAAGAATCTCAAGGGCTTTTCAAGGTTGTAATGTGGCTTGGTTAACAAATAAGTGATAAGTCCTAAAGCTAATCGAAACAAAAACTTGCCTAAACATAAGGGAGTAATTACTTCCTAAAATTTTCAAATAATAGAATTTCAATCAAACTTCATCTTCATCCCAAATTTCAAACCAACACACATCACTTATTCAACACAACATTATTCCATACTCTTTTTGTTTTTCTTTTTCAAAGCTTTTCTATTTTTTTCCTTTCTTTTTCTATCACTTTTTTTTTCATTTCTTTTCTCACTTTTTTCTTCTTTTTCTTTTCAACCTCATAGAAATCAACCAATAAATACACAATCATTTTTCTCTCTAACTTTAATTCAACCATACATTAAAGTGAATACTCCCTACTTTCTAAGGCAAGGTAAAAATTCAAACCAAAATAATGGTTGAGGGTTCAAGAAAGCAACGAATCAACATCCATGCAAAAAGGGAAACTAAACACTCATAGACAAGAATTTAGAAAATACAACATGGATATCGACAAAAAGCTCAAAGGGGCTACTAATGATCACACACACACAAGGTGAGTTGACTATTTGGCCAATGGTAGTTGTGCTCAAAATAGAACAAAAAATATCTTGATCACTTTCTTGCATTCATACAATCAATACAAATAAAAGATTAAACATAATAAAATCCAGTTAAAACAAGAATTGAGGTCTCCAGCATATGTGAACAATGGAAAGCTATCTCACAAAAAGGGTAGGAACTAAAGTGATTCACAAATGAAAAGTATACAAAAGAATGAATGGCATAAAAATTGTAAAAAGTCTAACTATCATGAATATGCTAAGGTATAGAACGCGATAAACACATACCTAGAACGTGTATAAAACTTTAACAAAATCATTACCATGCATTCACAAGTTAAAATACTCAATCTTGGAAAATCACCAAAAGAGACCTCAAGCTATCGAACCAAAATTGAGTACAAACAACAACAACAAAAGAATTAATTATTCTAATAATATTTACTACTACAATGCCTAGGTGGAAGTGGGAAAAAGACAAACCAAGCAAAAATTTAAAAAGAATTTACTGGCTCTGTACAGCAGAATGCGCTAAGCGGCCTAGAGTGCGCTTAGTGTGGTAAACCAGATACAGAAAAAAAGACAGCAGCATCTGGTGTAGCTTCTATGCAAATCCACCATCAACTACACAATCTATGTATAGCAATTACAATATTCACAATATTAACAAACATACTTCCAAAAGCTAAACACGACAAACTTCCGGAAACACATAATTTTACATAACGAAACAAAAGGGAAAGAAATGAATTAACAAGTCGAAAAGTGAAAATTTGAAATTTAAAAACTAATCAGAGTTCAACTTATTAAGACATAAGTCAACATATAACAAAAACAAATTCAAATAAAAATAATACAACATGCTTGTTTTACGTCGTAAGCTCAACGCCTTTATTGTGTGAGCTAGTAACCTCCTCTCGTCATGCCATGGTATTGTCACACCGCACAAACCTAAAGAAAGTTTTCTAACATCCACACAAAAAACATTACGATAATGAGACAATTCATAATAATACGTGAAAACAAAGAAAAACACATACATGCACAAATATCATATACAAGTTAACATACAGTTTTATACAACATATACATTAATTACAAAACTCAAAAATAAAGAAACTATCGCATTGTGAAAACAATAAAACCAATCCCCGACAACGGCGCCATTTTGTTGGAGCATTATAGCGGCAAGAAACAAAATTTTTTGAAATATTTATCAGGGAATTTATCATGTCCACAGAGATTGGTTATTGAATTGTCGTTCGACAAATCTCTCGTTAATGAGTTTGGGGATAAATAGGTTTATAAAGAAAATGTTATCAACAGAAAATAAATTTAAACAAAAGTAAAAACTAAGGAAGAACTTATCAAGCCTGCATATAATCTACTCATCACAGACTTAAATCTATCATTCAGTTACATTCGACCTAACAATACTCATCAATGTCACTACGTATCACTCACAATCTAAGTCATTTCTAACCCAAATTGAGAGACTGACTATATCACCAAGGAAATGATCTCTCTACCTCCTCAACAACACAAAAGACAACTATGTAATCGCACTGACGATGTCTCAGCACAACACAACCACATATAGGCATTAAGCTATGATACCCAAGCCGATGTCAGGTCTAAATCTTTCTCTAGAGTCCAGAAACTAACAGATAATCATCCTAGATAAGAATCAAAGTAGTATATGTCTATAACAACTCAAATCCCTAGCACAGAGTAAACATCCAAGTCAACAATCGACAAAGATTTGTAAATCAAGTTTAATATACCGTCATGGGTGACAAATATACATAAGTTCAGAGTAAATACATGTACAAACTCAACACATAAAGAATACACAAAGAGGAAGAGAAATGAACCACAAATCTACTAGTTTATCAGCGTCGATTGATGAGAAATCCATCTCGGGTGATCCGTATGCAAGCTCCAATGTTTGTTTCTAAGCTAATCCTATCCAAAAATGAAGGTTGATGGAGTTGGGATAAAACATTCCCAAAACCATCCCTATAAAATGTGGTTTTACACCTAAACAGTGTTTTCCCCATGCTACAGCTCGCGTAGTGTCGTCCGGTGACCAAAAAGCATCGCCTGGCGACGGATGACAGAAAGTTGAAAAACCATCACAACATTATACACTTTTTCGGCCATAACTTTTTAACCGTAACTCTGATTCGCGCCCGATTCGAAGTGTTAGAAAGCTTATTCAATAATATTTTTAAAAATGCCTAAATATCAAAGCTTGAATACCTACAAAAATAAGATAAAACAAATTAAACTCAATGATATTTACATAATAACACAATAAATACACTATAATGTAAACTATACATAATATACACTAAAATTAAAGTTTATTGACAAAAAGAAAAGGAATTAAGCTGATGAGTGCTAATTATTCACACTCAATTTCACAATAATTTAGCACTCATCAGATATCTACATTTTATATTTAGAAACCAAACGCAAATGATGCATGTATATGGATATCACAGTTCAAATTTTTTACCTCTTTGGGGAAAATTCCAAAGCTTCTTCTTGCAACTCTAAGTTCAATGTGATGATTGACTAAGATTCCTTGGACTCCCAGGGACCTATCCCAATTATTACTTTGTGTTGAAAGCTGCTGAAACTCCCTGACCAAGTCAAGTTGCAATGGTGAAATGTGAAAATGGTGTATGATGATGATGTGATTACAGAAGTTGTTCTTGGGTCTAGACAACTTCTATTTGATGTATATGAGGTATTAGGATGGTTAGTTTTCACAAAACTTGCAAGGGTGATGAGATTCAAAGAAATGAATATTTTGGAGCTTTTATGGAGTTTTTGAGCCAATTCTGATTTGAGAGAGATTGAGGGGTGTTTTGGAGCTGTGAATTAGTTGCTTATAAGTGCAAGGATAGCCTCTATTTATAGGGAAAGGTTGGAAGGAATGAGAACATCCATTTTGAAAGTTGAAGAGTTATGGTTTGGTTGATGTTCAAATACCAAGTTACATGAAGTTTCCATAGTTCTAATGCATAGTACAAGGAGTGGCTGGCATGTAGAGGTTGTTTTCCTTGATTCATGGTGGAGTGTGATCAGGAAAAAAATAGAGGCATGGTCTCAAGACAAGCTTTATACAAAAAACTTGCTTTTCAAGAATGGAAATGGTAATTTTCTTCCTTAAATGGCAAGTTATTTGGACAAAAGGCTTGTATCTCTTGGGTAAAGGATTGCAAGCTTATGTACTCTTCTGATTTTGGAGAGATTTAGAGGTACTATAGTCTGCAAAGTGAGATTTTATAGCATGGTGTTAACAAGCAATTTTAGACTAAGGAAATAAGCCTTTAAGCTATAAGATTTCTTTGGCTAAAAAGATATATTTTTGTAGAAACAACAGGATGTGTCGGCCAAGTTAAAGGGTATAGACCAGAAGAGCTAGTCGACGAGGACATGGGATTCAGAGGAAGTCATCGACAGTCATAGAGGTCGATGAGCTAGGATATATGATGGCGGGAACGGTTGTCAACACGCAAGCCAACTAGAACGTGGGGAGGTTTAAAGCAACTTCATGCAATTCTCCATAAATCCCCAACGTGGGACTAGTAACTGTCGACAGTTACATTTTTAGATTTTCTATTTAAGCATATGTTTGTATTTGTGTTAGGGGTCAAATTTCTTTACATTTAGAGCATTACACTCAAAGTACCCGCATCTAAGAGAAAAACGAGTTCAGGCTTAACAATGTATGAATGCTTCCATATTTAAATTCTTAGCAATTTCCAGTTTTCACTTTAAATTATAAGTCTTGTCATTTACTTTCTTTACTTTGCAATTGTCTTTTACTTTTGCCCTTTTATCCAATATCAACCAGTTTCAACCCAAAAACACAAAACACTAAGTCTAGGATTATTGTATCTGATCCTACAAGTAACCTTTAATAAGACGCTGGCGATTGTTTCCTGGAGAAACAAATTGGCACACCTGGTGGGACTTGTTTGTGTTTGAGTCTTCTTGTTTCGTGCATGAAATTAAGAAGTGGTAGAAAAATGGTAGATCCTAGAACTCTTGAAAAGGATCAAAACCTGGGAGGAAATACCATCGCAGTGACGAGTGTGGGTTCTAGTCTGGTGGTCGTATCTTTGATGACACCAAACATAGTTTTCGCAACACAACCAATAATTGCAAGAACACCAACGGTCAAAACTTTTAGGCAGTATGTGCCTAGTTTTGCAAGAGAGACACACGATAGTGTGATCCCATCTTTTGGGCAGTATGTGCCTAGTTTTGCAAATATGCATGAATACAAAATACCAACAATGATGATGGCATGACTACATATTAATAGTCCGACAGTTGGTGAAAATTTTGCATCAACATTTTCTTCATATCATGCTTCAAGTCCATTGAGAAATCAATTTGGTCATTCGAATGTGAAATTCTGGCAGCAGATACTCAATGTCACAGTGAATGTTATGACACCGTATCTGACTTTCTGTAAGACAGTAAATAAAAACAGTAAAGAACACAGTCAATTGTTTACCCAGTTCAGTGTGAAACAACACCTACTATGGGGGCTACCAAGCCAGGGAGGAAATCCACTATAAGAGATATTAATTCAGGAATAAACCAACCAGTTTATCTCCTTCACTTAAGACCTACCCAATGCAACTTCAATCTAAGTTCAACTTAAACCTAAGTTCCTACTCACTCCCCCTCAATCACAGCAGTGATACTTAAAACAATTGACTAATGAAATAATGAAGACACTCTTTAGAACAAACACTTGATTATGCTTCACAGCTTTTTAATCAAGTAACACAAACACTCGTGCTTCACAGCTTTGAGTGATATATAAACCTAACTTGACTTTGCTTCAAAGATTTAGTCAAGAGACACAAACACTCTTGCTTCAAAGCTTTGAGTGATACAAAAACCCTTACAAACAAAACCTATTCCAAGTCACTTATCACAATGATACTTGCTTGGATTACAGAAGTTAAAACTATACAGCTCCTAATTAATCTTCAGTCCAAAGCGTTACTCTGCAACCAGCATTCCTGTTGAATATATATGCAGCTGTTTCTTCAGTTAGGGTTTCCACAAAAAGCTAGGGTTAATTAGGTTTAACCTTAAGACTTGGTCACAAGACTTTATCAACCAGATTAGGGTTGAGCTAGGTTAACCTAAAGTCCACGTGAGATTCTGTTCTGGAAGGAATGAACCAACTTCCTGAAAAATCTCAGAATTAACCAAACAACATATCTGTTAGATCAGTACAAGATGTCTTAACATTTGTTGTGACATCAGAATTCCTGTTTACTGATTTTGGTAGAAGGCAATAAATGTGATCATTGCAAAATGCTCAGATACACACTCATAAACAGTAGCTACTGTATGCCATACTTTTTCTGCATAAAGTACCTAATAATCCAGAATGTTATGACATCAGTCATGACATTTACACACCTGGTTTTACCAAAAATACATGCCAATAACTAAACACTTACAAACTCCCCCTTTGGCAGATTTTTGGCTAAAACCCCTAAGCAATCAGAGAATATAGAGCAGCAGAATGACTATGACTGCAGAAAAAATATGATGTCTACCAAGAATTAACACAAAATATCTCCCCCTCTTTAGCCACAAATAGGCCAAAGATACATGTACTTATATGTTATACAGTCATCCAAAATAAGTAATAAAAACAACAAATAAAATCTGAAAACACTTGCATCAACAGAAACCAGCATCAGGCTTGTCAACTCCACCAAACTTTAAGCACTGTCATCTTCAGAGGAGCTACTTTCTTCAGCATTGAGCTGATCTTCAGCAGCACCCTCTTCCCTTCTGTTTCCTTCAGTCTCCTCCTGTTCTAATTTGGAAATTAGGTTTTCTAGAGTCTTTTTCCTTGTCTCCAGCTCTTTGCAGGTCTCTTTCAATACAGCTATAACATCAGATGTCTTGGACTGAGTTTTTACAGATGATGTCTCAGCTGATGTTATGACAATGTCAGGAACATGAGATCCCTGAAATAGCTTGTAGTGTAACCCAAGAGCAGGAGCTCTTTTGCAAGCAGTGTCTCTTTCCACCAGGATATCAGGGTACTGAGCAAGGATAATTCCACATAGGAGGGAGGGAAAGGCAATAGGGCCTTTAACAGCATAGCTACCAGCATGTTTTAAAGTTTGATCAAAAATATACCTGCCATAGTCAAATTCAATCTTGGTTCCAACAGCATAAATGAATCTCCCCAATCCTGTGGAGATGGTTGATTTATGGTTGGTAGGGACCCAGTTGGCTGCACCAATCTTGTGCAGGATGGCAAATTTCATGCTTAGTTTGCTGGCATTCAGCTTGCCTTTTAAGGGCCAACACTTGACTTGTTTTGCTGTGATGGTTTGGCACACTTCATTGTCAGTGACTTCTAGTTCAGGGCAAGCCTCATTTGATCTTCCAAGAAATTTGTTAATTTCAGATGGAGAGAAATTAACCCTTCTTCCTCTCACATAGACACATTCAAAGTCAGCTGACCTTCCATCAGCACATTCATCAGACAAATTCACTATGAATTCCTTGACCAGATTTTCATAGCATTTGGTAAATTTTACCACAGTCTTCATTAGTCCAGCAGCTTTGATCAGGTCCATGATTTCCTTGCAATCCATGGCACCATTGTTTAGTTCTCTTTCCAAGGCTATTCTCTTCAAGCAAACATACTTCCATCTGTTGGCATTTTTAGGGTGGTGAAATGAAATGTTGTCAGTGGGGACTTCAGGAACTCTAGCCATTTTGCTGGAAGGGAGTTTCCTTCTGAGAGGAATGTCTTCAGCATTAATTTCAAATTCTGATTCCTCATCAGAATCAGAAGGCTCAGGTTCTTTTCTATTCTTTGTTATTGGTTGTCTCGCAGGCTTTGAGAGACTCCCAGTATGCACTTGGGCTTTCACCTTCCCTTTGGGAAGTCCAGTCTTCACAGTTTCTACACCAGTCTTGCCTTCAGACCTGGTTTTCTTATCAGCAGGTTTCTCTTTGGTCAGACATTTTGCAGCATCCTGATTACCCTTTCTGTTCATCATTCTCCTAGCTATGCTAGGGTTGATATTTGCAATTAGGTCATTGTCTGAGTATTCCTCATCCACATCAATAACAGGTGGTTCAACATTCTTCTCTGAAGGGTTCTGAATATCATCAAGGTTTTCAGATGATTTCTGAATGTTGTCATTTGGTGTCTCAACATTCTCAGAGACATATGGATTTGCTTCAACATTTGGGCTTGCTGATTCTTGATTTAATGGAACAGAGATCCCCGGTACAGAGTGGTTCTCACTCAGTATTCTTGTAACAAGCATAGCTATTGCTTGGTGTACATAAGCTGATCCTTCCCTATTTGGTACATAAGATGAAGGTTGAGAGGGATTACCGGATGAAGTAGCTTGAGACCTTCCTGCATGCCTTGTTCTCAGCTTTTTGACCTTGGAGGGGTTAGTTGCCATTTCTCTAAGAGGAGTAATCTCCAGGACTTCAGAATCCATGCATGAGGTGATTGCCCGAGAATCTTGATCAGATGATGAAGATGAAACAGTCGTCTTGGATGAGGATGATGTTTGAGACATTTTGATTGACTTAGAAAACCAGTAGCAACTAGAGAGAAATCATTGATTGAGAGAAAGGGATTTGTTGCAAAGTCGAGAGAGGAAGGATGCAAATGAGTGTCTATTCAACTTCTTAATAATTTTGAAAGACTTGGGAAAACATATGATTAACCCACTCAAAATAGACTTAACAAAAATAACTCCTTCAACCCTTGTTTTAAGCAAAATTAATTGCTACAATTTCTCATGTTGGCAAATACCCAACTTGCCCCTCAAGTTTTCAAATTGATTTGCATCAAGTGCCTTGGTAAAAAATGTCAGCCAGATGTAGCTCAGTGGCAACATGTTCCAGATTAATTGTTTTCTCCTCTACAAGGTCTCTGATTAAGTGATGTCTAATGTCAATGTGCTTGGTCCTGCTATGCTGGATAAGGTTCTTGGAAATGTTGATTGTACTCAGATTGTCACAGTACAATGTCATAACATCTTGTGTGACATTATACTCAGTGAGCATCTGTGTCATCCAGATAATTTGAGAACAACTACTACCAGCTGCAATGTATTCAGCTTCAGCACAAAAATGGAAAGGAAGTCTTTTGGCATTTATCATAGCTCTGGCAGATTCGTGTATGGTCCTATTTTTCTTCTCTTCAACTCCATTTTGTTGAGGAGTTATATGACTAATTCCTTCTGAGGAACAGAAATCATCAAACTTACTGTTTTCAAATTCCTTGCCATGATCACTTCTGATTCTGACAATACACCCTTCTTTTTCTCTTTGAATTATTTTGCACGGTTCTTCAAACACATCAGATTTTTCCCTAATGAAGTTAATCCAGGTGATTCTGGAAAAGTCATCCACCACAACATAGGCATATCTCTTTCCACCAAGACTTTCCACCTGCATTGGTCCCATATGAAGAAGTTCTAGAACCTTAGAGGTGGTCAGATGTCTTGACTTTGGATGTGACATCCTAGTCTGCTTACCAACCTGACATTCACCACAAACTCTCCCTTCATCAATTTGCAGTCTTGGAATCCCTCTGACGGCCTCCATGGAGATAATCCTTTTCATTCCTCTTAGATGAAGATGGCCAAGTTTTTGGTGCCACAGTTTCACCTCTTTTTCTTCTTTGGCAATAGAACACACAGTGGAGTAATTTGTGTTCTCAGGCTCCCACAAGTAACAGTTGTCTTTAGATCTGACTCCTTTCATTACAGCTTCTTGTTTTTCATTAATTACAAGACATTCAGATTTTGAGAAGTTGACCTTGAATCCTAGATCACATAATTGACTGATACTAATGAGATTAGAAGTCAGGCCTTTTACCAATAGTACTTCATTCAGATTTGGAACTCCAGGGAAGTCCAAATTACCAACTCCTTTGATTTCACCTCTAGCACCATCTCCAAAGGTCACATAACTAGTGGTGTGAGGTTTAACATTATTGAGAAGGTTCTTGATTCCAGTCATGTGCTTAGAACACCCACTGTCAAAGTACCAGTCTTCCTTTGCAGAGACTCTCAGGGAAGTGTGGGTTATCAGGGCAGTAGCCTTTTTCTTCCATTGAGGAGTATGTGGTACCCTGTTAGACTTAGGTTTGACACCTGGGTTCTGATTAGGGTATCCATACAATCTGAAGCAGAAAGGCTTTATGTGACCAAACCTCCCACAATGATGACATCTCCATCTTTGGTACTTTTTCTTCATATTTCTCTGTTCCCGATGTTGAGTGTTATGTTGTGACATCTGCTTTGACCTTTGTTTATCAGACCTGATCTTCTTGTCTGCACCAGATTTCTTTGCTGCCACAAATCCTAGACCAGACTTGTTTCCCACATTTTGTCCAACCTGAAGGATTTCTTCCAATTTGTCAGTTCCATTTGTCAGCATCTTGACAGATTTAGTCATCTGGTTCAGTTTTGAGTTCAGCATTTGAACTTCCCCTTCTAGATGACTTATAGTTTCAAGGTCTGCCCTTTTTTCAGCATCCAACTTTATGATGAGTTTTGTTTGTCTCTCATTTTGCACACAGACTTCAGTACTTCTGATACACAATTTCTTGTAAGTATCAGCCAGTTCTTCAAATGTCACTTCCTCATCACTAGTGTCACTTTCAGAGGTACACACACCAGTTAGTGCAGTAACTAGTTTGGAAGATTCTTCTTCCGAATTACTTTCTAAATCACAGTCAGACCAGGTAGCAGTCATTCCTTTCTTTTGTTTCTTAAGAAAGGTAGGACATTCAGCTCGAATATGCCCATATCCTTCACAACCATGGCATTGAATTCCTCTGCCTTGATTTCCCTTCTCTTCAGACCTTGGTCTTCTGCTGGAGTCATAAGATCTGTTAATGTCAGAGGGGATGTTCTCAACATTTGACCTTGACTTTGGATCCATTCTCTTGATGAGTTTGTTGAATTGTCTTCCAAGCATGGCTATAGCTTCTGAAATATTTTCTTCTTCATCCTCCTTGTTTTTATCTTCAGAGTTGGATACAAGTGCTATGCTCTTGTTTTTCTTGTCAACATTGTCACTGATCCCCATCTCAAAAGTCTGAAGAGACCCAATGAGTTCATCCACTTTTAACTTGCTGATATCATGGGCTTCCTCTATAGCAGTTACCTTCATTGCAAATCTTTTAGACAAGGATATGAGAATCTTTCTCACCAGTTTTTCTTCAGACATCTTTTCTCCCAATGCTCCTGAGGTGTTGGCAATCTCCAAGATGTTCATGTGAAACTCATGAATGGTTTCATCTTCCTTCATCCTTAGGTTCTCAAACTTGGTAGTCAGCATCTGAAGCCTTGACATTTTTACTTTGGATGTGCCCTCATGGGTAGTTTTGAGAGTGTCCCACACTTCCTTGGCCAGTTCACATTGATGTACTAGTCTGGATATGTTTCTATCAATTCCATTGAACAAGGCATTTAAAGCTTTGGAATTACCCAGTGCTAACTCATCTTCTTCTTTGCTCCATTCTTCCTCAGGCTTCAGACTGATTGTCCCATCTTTCTCAGTTATGGTGGGATGGTTCTATCCTTTGTCAGCAGCTCTCCAAGCCTTTTTGTCCAGTGATTTTAAGAAGGCAATCATACGAGGTTTCCAGTAGTCATAATTTGATCCATCCAGAATGGGTGGTCTATTTCCAAAAACTCCTTCTTTGTCCATAGTGCCAGAAAGTGATATCCCTAGATCTCACCCAGTAATACAGGCAAGGTGCCTGCTCTGATGCCAATTGAAATTCTGGCAGCAGATACTCAATGTCATAGTGAATGTTATGACACCGTATCTGACTTTCTGTAAGACAGTAAATAAAAACAGTAAAGAACACAGTCAATTGTTTACCCAGTTCAGTGTGAAACAACACCTACTCTGGGGGCTACCAAGCCAGGGAGGAAATCCACTATAAGAGATATTAATTCAGGAATAAACCAACCAATTTATCTCCTTCACTTAAGACCTACCCAATGCAACTTCAATCTAAGTTCAACTTAAACCTGAGTTCCTACTCACTCCCCCTCAATCACAGCAGTGATACTTAAAACAATTGACTAATGAAATAATGAAGACACTCTTCAGAACAAACACTTGATTATGCTTCACAGCTTTTTAATCAAGTAACACAAACACTCGTGCTTCACAGCTTTGAGTGATACATAAACCTAACTTGACTTTGCTTCAAAGCTTTAGTCAAGAGACACAAACACTCTTGCTTCAAAGCTTTGAGTGATACAAAAACCCTTACAAAAAAAACCTATTCCAAGTCACTTATCACAATGATACTTGCTTAGATTACAGAAGTTAAAACTATACAGCTCCTAATTAATCTTCAGTCCAAAGCGTTACTCTGCAACCAGCATTCCTGTTGAATATATATGCAGTTGTTTCTTCAGTTAGGGTTTCCACAAAAAGCTAGGGTTAATTAGGTTTAACCTTAAGACTTGGTCACAAGACTTTATCAACCAGATTAGGGTTGAGCTAGGTTAACCTAAAGTCCACGTGAGATTCTGTTCTGGAAGGAATGAACCAACTTCCTGAAAAATCTCAGAATTAACCAAACAACATATCTGTTAGATCAGTACAGGATGTCTTAACATTTGTTGTGACATCAGAATTCCTGTTTACTGATTTTGGTAGAAGGCAATAAATGTGATCATTGCAAAATGCTCAGATACACACTCATAAACAGTAGCTACTGTATGCCATACTTTTTCTGCATAAAGTACCTAATAATCCAGAATGTTATGACATCAGTCATGACATTTACACACCTGGTTTTACCAAAAATACATGCCAATAACTAAACACTTACAGAATGGATTGGGATTTTCCAACCAAATCATGCATAGTTTCACCCCAAGTACTGTTGCTATCATGAGGCAACAAATGGATGAAAGTAACCATGAAATGGTCAATATGCTTACTCAACAGATGAGTCTCATATTAAGACATTTGATTGAGAATTCAATGCAGAGTTATTAGACTTTATCAACTCAAATGACTCGCATAAGGGATTTCCTTGGTGCCCTAAGAGTTCCAGTTCGACAAGTTGCACCTCCCCCACATGAGGAACTAGTGCAGTACGAGGAGATGGTCAACGAAGCTGTCAAACAAGAACAACTGACTCCCCAGCGTTTCGATCATATACTTAGGGAATTACAACAACCCTAATAGTAATAGCAAACTGAAACCAGAATGCTGACCAAATGGTTAGACATGTTCGACGAGAAGTAGTGACTGGGGAATAAAACCTAGAAGCCATTGTCAAACAAATAATGGTTAGGAATGGAATGAATATTGGCTGTCACAGAGTTATGTATGTCTCACCAAAGCCATATTTTTTACAAATAGAGTTACAAAAGAAGACGAAAACTCCCAAAATTTACCAAGTTCACAGGGAATGTCGAAGAACCCACTGTTGAACATATTACCAGGTATCAAATAGAATTTGGTGACCTAGTAGTGAATGAAGATTTGAGGATGAACTATTTTTCCAATTCCCTCATAAATAATACATTTACTTAGTTTACAATGCTTCCTCCATAGTCGGTCCAAACATGGATTCAGTTAGAGAAATTGTTCCATGAACAATTTGACATGGACCAGTCCAAAATAAGCCTAACAAAATTGTCCAGTGCCAAACGAAAGAGCATTGACTTAATAGACCAATAGTTTAATAGGTTTAGACTTCTGAAAGCGCGGCTCTTTACACAAGTCCCTGAACACAAGTTGTTTGAAATGGCTACAAATGGTTTAGAGTATTCTATTAGGAAGAAATTGCTAGATACTTAGTCTTTGAATGATATGGCTCAATGAGATATCAAAGTTTTATTAATAGAACATTTGAAAGCTAGAAAAACCAATCCAAACAAGTACCCTAAAAAAGGAAAAGTTTCTTACGTAGAAACTGATGAGTATTATTCTGACAAAGATGAGTTAGGAGAAGAGATAAAGGTTAATATGGCTGAACTCTAGCCTGGACCTCCTTACGCATGTAAGCTGTTGAAACCTTCGAACGAGAAAAACCCTGTTTAAACTGAAAAGAATGGAAAAGCCATCACCAAGACCTATACTTTTGACATAACCAAATGTGATGAAATATTTGATTTGTTATTAGATGATGGTCAAATTGTGGTCCCTCAGGGCATGAAGAATCCCCTACTTGAACAAAAGAAGAAAAAGGTATTATGCAAATTTCATAATTTTCTTAGTCATAAAACTTCTCAATGTGTTCTTTTCATGGATTTGGTGCATAAAGCTTTGAAAGAAGGCATGCTTCAATTTGGTAAAAAGCCAAAGGTGCAAGTCGACACTGATCCTTTGAAGGTGGATGAGGCTTTTTACTCAGAGACTTTGGATTGCATGATGGTCAAAGCTATTAAGGGCCTCGATAGAGAAGTCATAATGATTGGTGACCTAGAAGTTATGATGGTTGGAACTAATGATAGCTTCAACTTGAAGATGAAAGAGGAATTGCAAGTAGTGTATCCTCAACCTAAAAAGAGTTTGTTGACATTCAGGAAAAATGCAGAGTGAAAGGGTCGAAGGCCAAATTATGTCCAAGATGCCATGTTGTGTATAATTAAGAAGCAACTGAGAAATATGAAGTTGTAAAAAAAGAGGCTCTTAAGCAAGAGAAGCCTCCAGTTCCAAGGTTTGTTTTCGACAAAGAAGGAATCCATCGATGCAATGAAGAGTATATAAGATTGTTCTAACAACCTCGTTCGAAAACCTTTCACCCTCCATCGGACACCCCACAAGAAAAATGGGTGGAACTAGTAAGCCAAAAGGGGGGAAAAGGCCAAAGTGGAAAGTGATTGTACATGAAGCTGAGACCCAAGAAAAGATGGTTAAGTCGAAGGGTTATCAAGTTTTTCCTAATTATAAGGGGACAAATCCAATGACAAGGATGCAGTGGAGGCGTTATCAGAGGAACAAAAAATCCATAAAGGAGGCCTCGACTTCCCAGTCGAAACCTGCCGAAAATACTAGGTGTGTCGAAAGCATGCAACCAGCAGAGGTTGCAAAACTTGGCGAAGCTCCGGTTCAAAAAGGATCCTATCCAAGGTCAAGATTGACTGAAAAGGAAAAGATCACTGTTAATCAATGGTTGGCTATGAGGGTAGATCCTTTAGGTAACAAATAGATGGTAGCAACACAAAGCATTGAATATTCTCCAAAACCTGAGTATACTCCTACATCTGAAGGCGAAGAAGAGGAAGAGCCTGATTATGAACCTTCACCAGAAGACGACATAGTGGACGACGCTTATAATGAAGACTTCATCATTAATTATGGAATTGTGTCGATTCTTCCTACAGAATATGACAATGTGTCAAAGGTATCAGAAAATGAAGAAGACTTCACCTCTGACGAGGTGGCTGATGAAAAGCATATGTGCTACTATGTGATGAATAATGGCATGGACAAAGAACAAAAGGATGTGTTTGAGAAAACAAGCCCAATGATGTTGTATCATCTTAAGCCTTTATTTATAAGGACAAAGGTAGATGGCATGCCAGTGAAAAAAGTGTTTGCCGATGGTGGGGCAGTCTTAAACTTAATGCCACATGCTCTGTTTAAGAAAATGGGGAAGTGCAGGCAGATTTTCAACCTTACAACATGGTTTTATTAAATTATGAAGAAAAAACCAGTATTATACTAGGAGTCATTTAGGTCGAATTGGTTGTCAGAATAACAACCAGGTCGATTATGTTCATGGTCATAAATTCTAAAGAAAACTTCAATTTATTACTTGGCCGTGAATAGATCCATGGAATAGGCGCAATCCCGTAGATTTTACACCAAAGGATTTCCATTTGGAAGAAAGATGGCATAGTGGAGAACATAGAAGCTGATCAGAGCTACTATAAGGTCTATGAGGTTAAAGGTAGAAAGAAATCTTTCGACCAGCACCTAGCGAATGTGGCACCTTGTGATGATGAAAATTACACTCCTAGTGAAAACTCAAACAATTTTCTATGTTTGGATCTTGATCGTGGTTTTAGGTGGGGTTCTGAAGAAACAGTAGTATCTAGGGAGTCGATTCCACATACGGGATGGTATGTGGTCAAAGATAACGACCAGTGAGTCAGAAAGTTTGGCTCGAATTTCGGCTGATGTGGTTGAAAACAAAAGAAAGCCGACTTTAAAGGATAAGAAACTACATCACATGGTTGTCGAAGCCAAAATGAATAATAAAGAAAAAGGCCAACGAGCACAAACAACAACTTCAGAAATTCGGAGGTTAGATGGTATTATGACAATGAGCCTTTGGGGTTTGAAAAAGACCCAATGAATTCAGTACAGAAGATGCAAGCCCAATATCCGTTAGAGGAAGTTGATATGTGAGACAGCATAATAAGATACCAACTTACATCAACATCAAAGTTGGGTCAAAAATGAAAGTCAAGCTAATAAAGATACTAAAGGAGTACAAATATTTCTTTGCCTGGGATTATGGTGAGATGCATGGGCTAAGACGAAAGGTGGTGGACCATTGACTACCTGTTCAGCCAGGTAAGAGGCCAGTAAAGCAGCATCCTAGGAGGTTCGCCTCTAAGATTACTTTGAAGATCAAACATGAGATTGAAAGGCTGCTCAAAAGTAAGTTCATCAGAACTGAAAGGTGTGTTGAATGGTTAGCAAACATTGTTCCTGTTATTAAGAAAAATGGAACTCTTAGAGTTTGCATAGATTTTACGGATTTGAATAATTCTACCCCTAAGGATGAATATTCGACGCCTGTAGCAGAAATGTTAGTCGATTCTGCTGCAGGATATGAATATCTTAGCATGCTCGATTAATATTCTGGCTATAACTAGATTTTTATAGTAGAAGAGGATGTTCCTAAAACGCCATTTAGATGTATAGGGCATTAGGAACGTATGAATGAGTGGTAATTTCATTTGGTTTGAAAAATACCGGAGCCACCTATCAAAGGGAGATAAATGCTATGTTCCATGTTTTTATAGAACATTTCATGCAAATATACATTAATGATATTGTGATAAAATCTTCATATGAGAATGGCCATTTAGACCATCTTCGAAGATCCTTTAAAAGAATGAAGAAATATGGATCGAAAATGAATTCACTAAAATGTGCTTTTTGTATACATGCAAGAGATTTTTTTTTTGTAGTACATAAAAAAGGCATTGATATCAATCAAAGCAAAACAAAGGCAATTTTGGATCTCAAGCCTCCTTCGACAAAGAAATAATTACAGTCTTTGTTGGGGAAAATCAACTTCTTGAAAAGATTTGTCTCAAATCTAAGTGGAAAGACGAAGGTTTTTTCGCCATTATTGAAGGTCAAGAAGGAAAGTGACTTTCATTGGGTAAAGGAACAACAAGAGGCCTTCGACGCCATCAAGGAATATTTAACAAGGCCTTCTATTTTATTGCCACCTATTCGAAATAAGAACATGAGATTATACATAGTTGCATCTGATTTAACAATAGGGAGCATGTTAGTCCAAGAGGATGATAATGGAGTCGAAAGACCAATATATTACCTTAGTCGAGTATTGATATATACATAAACTAGGTATAGCATGATAGAAAAATTATGCCTATGTTTGTATTTCTCATATATTAAACTTAAGCAATATATTAAACCAGTTGATATTTATGTTTCATCTTATTGTGATGTCATTAAACATATGTTGTCCAAACCAATTTTGCACAGTAGAATTGGAAAATGAGCACTAGCCTTAACTGAGTTTTCATTATTTTACATGCCTTTGAAGGCCCTGAAAGGCCAAATCATGGCAGGATTTATAGTTGATCATGTAATAGTTGAACCATCAGTGAATCTGATTGACACCGACCCTTAGAAATTATACTTCGATGGGTTAAGCCATAAGAATGGAACTGGTGTTAGAGTTCTAATTATCTCTCCAAAAGGGGTATCGACAAAATTCAAATGTAGGGTAGATAGAAAATGCTCCAACATCGAAGCAGAGTATGAATATTTGATCACTAGGCTTAAACTTTTGAAAGACTTAGGTGCAAAGAGGGTCGATATCAAAGGTGACTCGGAGCTAGTGATTAAGAAAATCACTCGAGAGTATAAGTGAATAAAAGAGCATTTAATTTTGTATTTTGAGGTGGTTAATCAATTGTTAGAATGCTTTGAGGTTGTAAGTGTTACATTGTTTCTCTGCAAAACAATCGCGAGCCTCTTGTTAAAGGTTACTTGCAGGATCAACTACAATAATCCTAGACTTAGTGTTTTGAGTGTTTTTGGGTTGAAAACATATTGATATTGGATAAAAGGGCAAAAGTAAAAGACAATTGCAAAGTAAATAAATTAAAGACAAGACTTGTAATTTAAAGTGAAAACTGGAAATTGCTATGAATTTAAATGTGGAAGCATTCATACATAGATTAATCCCGAAACATGTTTCTCTCTTAGATGCGTTTACTTTGAGTGTAATGCTCTAAATATGAAGATATGAGACCCTTGACGTAATTACAAACATTTTCCTAAATATAAATCCTAAGTATGTATTCATTGACGGTTA
Organism: Vicia faba; assembly: GCA_948472305.1. Classification (NCBI taxonomy): domain Eukaryota; kingdom Viridiplantae; phylum Streptophyta; class Magnoliopsida; order Fabales; family Fabaceae; genus Vicia; species Vicia faba. Next base: position 1,312,553,955 of record OX451740.1, on the reverse strand, counting down.
GTATCCCACGTTGGGACTTTATGGAGAAACTGCCCTAATCTGCTTTGAACATCCCCCACGTTCTTACTGGCTTACGGGTTGATAACCGTTTCCGCCACCATAAATTATTTCTCATCGTCCCCTACACATGTCGATGGCTGCCTCGAAATCCCATGTCCTTCATCGACTGGTTCTTTTGGTCGATACTCTTCAACCTGGTCGATGCCTCTTATTGTATTCCATAAGCTCGTCCCTTTTCAACCAAAGAAACCTTACAGCTTAAGGCTCATCTCCCTAGTCGAAAATTGCTTGTCAATAAATTTCCCCCCAAAACACCCTGTTCGACAGAGCTGTTGATAGGAGAACTTTGGAATTTTCTCTTCTAAACTTTCGACCGCGTGTCTCTTTGGGATGACTTCATGCATAATCATGCTTACTTTTTGTGTAACAGTTTCCCATGTCACTTCAATCACTTCTCATGATTATTCCTAGGTTTTAAGGTGTGGGTTTTTAAACAACCCCACTAACTTTTCCACATCTTTTGGTCTGCTCACGCTTTTTGAGTTACATTTGTTTCATTTCCAACGATTCTAATTTCTCTTTAAATAGACTTTCAATACCCTTAGTTTATTTTCTTTTTCCCTTTTTGCCTCTAGTCTTATTCTTTATGTTAACTGTGAAATTCTTCCCAGGGTTTCCTTGTGCAGGCGATGTCGAAATGAGTTTGACCGGAACTGCTTATGTAGGTGAAAACACTGCAAAGTCCAGTCATCAAACTTTTTCCAAGACTACCTGTCACATCTTGAACGACGCTCCATTCTTTGACTCCGTCACCCAAAACGAAATCAAAGTCTTGAAGAAACGAGACCCACTGGTAGCATTTAGAAAGATTCACCTTCTTCGTTATACGCATGTGGCTTCACCAAACCCTATCTCAACATCTCTATACCTCGCCAAACTGGACGCTGAAGTAATCCACGCGCTTCACCAACTAAAGTTTTATCTATTTGAGAGTGAGTTTTTAGCTATCGTCGAGGAGGAAACTTTCATGACAGCTGAGATTTTTAAACATCTTGACACTATTTCCCAATATCCTATTCCTGATTCCTTGGCTCAATACTTGATCATTTTTGAAGCTTTGTTCAACCAACTCACAAAAGATCTCTTGTTTCACTGACACACTGACCTCCAACTTAAAACCAAAGCAAATGAGATGAGAGGTGAGTTGGACTTGAGTGAAATTTGTGTGCAAAAGGTTAATGACCTTGAGGCTAAGAGAAAACACCGTCTGGAGCAACATTCAGATTTTGACCAAGAAATCCTAGGTTATCAAAACCAAATCTAAGCACTCAATCAGAAAGTTGTCGACATCGAGTGTTAGACGGCTTTATTGGAATCATATGATGGTCCTTCAGTCGACGAAGTTCAACAATCTACCCTTGAGGGAATAACTCATGTTGAGAAATCCCTTCACCTCGGGAGCAAGACTAATCACATAATAACTAAAAGGATTGGTTTTGACCAAAATATTACCTATGAAAGATCCCACTTGTAAAACCTCAAATCTCTGTTTCCTTTGTAATTTCGTTGTTGCCCATGTTTCAACTGGGATTTATTTTTTTGCATATGTAATCCAATTGGGAAACTTAATAGCCATCTCAGAACTTGTCTATTTTGGCCAAATAAACTTTGGTACACTCTATTTTGCATTAATTTCAACCTCTTGAAGCATAGGTGTATATTTTTTCAAATATTTACCGTTTACTTTCAAGATCCTTTGATCAAATCCTAACTCTTCGATCTCATATGCATTATTGTTGAACGCCCAAAGTACTTGGGATGGTCCTTCCTAATTTGGTGACCACTTCCCCAAAATTATATATTTCTGATCCATGGGGAGAAAAACTTTCCACACATAGTAGGCCCTTACAACCCATTCTATTTCTCAAATTAGCACATCCAATGCAATAAATCTTTCTTCATCCAAATCCACTATTTCGTCAAACATCATATTCCAATATTGTTTTGACGAAAGTTCGTGTTGGTGTTGTACTCACAATGATTGGAAGCTTATTTCAATTGGAAAAACCATATTGTGTCCAAATTCCAATCGAAAAGGTGTCAATCTACTTGGTTCCTTGGGAGATGTTCGACAAGTCCATAAACCTTGATCCAACGTCTTGTGCCAATTCTTGGGTTTCTAAGAGACATTTTTCTTAATTAACCTAATTATTACTTTGTTGGCAGCTTTGACCTGACCATTGTCTTGAGAATAATAGTGCGTAAATGTTACCAACTTGAATCCTATTTCAGACGCAAACTCTTTCATCTTACGCCCAATGAAAACTGACCTTTGGTATATAGTGATTGTCTCAAGAATTCCAAATCTATAAATGATGTGCTTTTGAAAGAAGTCAATCACTGCTTCTTGGTCGACATTGACCAATTGTATTGCTTCTATCCATTTATTGAAGTAGTCTATTCCCACCAGGATGAACTTTTATTGTTTCGACGAGGCTGGTCGAATTTATCCTATGATATTTAGCGCCCATCCTCGAAACGGCCACGACTTAATAATTGTGCGCAATTCGCATGTAGGTACATGTTGAATACCTGCGTGCTTTTGGCATTCTTGACACCCTTTAGAAAACTCAATACAATCTTTCAGCATACTTGGCTAATAGACACCCTGTCAGAATAGCAATCATTTCATTTTATGGCCGGCTTGGTGGGCACCACAAGCTCCAATGTGGACTTCGACTATTGCCAAATAGCTTCAGTATCTCCTAAGCACTTGAGCAAAACCCCGTAGGGAGTCTTTTTGAACAATCATTACCTATTCACACGCAGCTCAAAGCCCTGTACTTTATTTTTCTATCGACATTTCCAACTGGATTTTCCAAATAATTCACAATTGGCTTTCGCTAATCTGTGTCCGAAAAATTGTCAATGATAAAAACTTCAAAATTTTCTAAATTTTCTAACTTTGACAAATCGTATCCCCCCCCCCCCAGTTTTTGGGATTGACAATGTTGATAATGGTATCGAAACTACCTTTTCCCTTACCTCAACAAAACTTTTTAGTTTGTCAGTTGATACTTTGTACCCAGAAGCAATCTGTGACAAATCATTAGCCACTTGATTTTCTAATCTGGGCACATGTGTAATGCTTACAACTTCAAAATATTCCAACAATTGATTAACCACCACAAAATACAAAAACAAATTTTCTCTAATGCACTTATATTCTCGAGTTATTTGTCTAATCACTAGCTCCGAATCACCTTTGATTTCGACCCTCTTTGCACCTAAACTCTTCAACAGTTTAAGCCTAGTGATCAAAGCCTCATACTCTGCTTCGTTGTTGGAGCATTTTCCATCTACCCTACATTTTAATTTGGTTGGCACCCCTTTTGGAGAGATAATTAAAACTCCGATGCTAGTTTCGTTCTTATGGCTTGACCCGTCGAAGTATAATTTTCAAGGGTCAATGGCTATCAGATTTACTAATGGTTCAACTATGGCATGATCGACTATGAAGTCTACCATATTTTACCCTTTCATGGCCTTTAAAGGCATATATATAAAACAATGAAAACTCAGTTAAGGCTATTGCCCACTATTAGAACATAGTTTGGTTCTACATCTTAGTAATAGTTTTGATGATAACAAATACATTATATATATAAAGAACAAATATGCTCTCTAATAGTTTATTTAAATATGCAGAGAAGTTATGACAAAGAAGCATAGAAGTTGGCGAACAAAACTGTGCTAAAAATATCTGATAAGAATTTATGTACAACTAAATTAAAGTATCACGCTCAACACAAGAAGTTCTAATGTTATAACTTCTAAAGCACCAACGCTGCAAGCTAAAATATGATGAAGCAATATTGTTATTATCTAAAGTCTTAATGTTAATATTCTTATTCTGATCAGATTTCAAAGAAGCAAGTTCAGATGCGTTACATTTCAATCATTACAAATCAAAGAAGTAACAGCTGGTACCAGATAAGATTTGTATTTTTGTAAAGTGCATTAACAATATTTTATCAACCTTCCAAAAACATCTTCTCATGTCTCAAAAGCTTCACGTATATAAAGGAGTCTTGAAGGGTGATCAAAATAACACTTGCGCATACAAAAAAATATTCATAAGCTCTTTTTCATTGTGCCCTAATATCGTGTAAACATCACAATTGTGATATAGTTTTCTAGAAACATTCTTGTACACATTTTGATTCATTTTTTTGTAATTCCTTGAGAAACCAAGTTATGGTTTGATCTCAAAAAGATGTTTACAATTGTCTTCATGAACTATAATCAAGTCTTGATTAGTGGATTAAGACCTATATTGAGAGAGGTGAAATCACCTTAGCGGGTGGATTGGAGTAGTTTGAGTTCAAATGAACCAGGATAACCAAACGTGTCTTATTGCTTTTATTTTTGAAAACCCCAATTAAAACCCGCCCTTTCTTGTGTTTTTCTATCCTTCAATTGGCATCAGAGCTCCTGGTTTTGGGTGATAACACTTAATTGTGTCAGAAAAAGATCCTAGTAAGAAAAACACTATGGTGGGACCCGTTTAAAACAACAGCAATGATAACTATGATGAGAAAGACAGAGTCAGCGGAAAAGCTCCAATCTTTGATGGTGAAAACTTTGAATCCTAGAAAGACATAATCGAATTTTTTTCTAGATCATGATGCTGATCTCTGGGATATGGTAAATAATGGTTATATTCACCCAGTTGACGCAAGCGGTCAGAAGATCGACAGAAAGAAAAAGACAGATCAACAATAGAAAGATTTCAGAAATCATCACAAGGCCAGAACAATTCTCTTGAGTGTTATCTCGTGCATCGTGTATGAGATGACCACGAACAGAGATTCAGATAAGAACATGTTTGACTCTCTGAGAATGACACATGAAGGCAACACGTAAGTCAAAGAACCAAAGCTCTTGCACTCATCCATAAGCATGCGGTTTTCAAAATGGAAGAAGATGAAACAGTTGAAACAATGTTCTCAAGGTTTCAAATTCTGGTTGTAAGACTAAAAGTTATGGATAAAGGATACTCAACAGCAGATCATGTAAAGAAAATCATCAGAAGCTTACCAAAGAAATGGAGACCTATGGTCACAACCTTAAAGCTTGCTAAATATCTAAACAATATATCTCTTGAAGAACTTATCAGTTCTCTGAGAAGTCACGAGATAGAACTAGAAGAAGATGAGCCCCGAAAGAAAGGAAAGCCTCTTGCTCTTAAATCTAGTAAAAATGTGAAACTAATGCTTTTTAGGAAGAAGAAGAAAGCTCTAGTGGATCCTCATCAGAAGAAGACGAATTATCTCTTCTCTCCAGAAGAGTCCATCAGTTATGGAAGCAAAGACAGAGGAAATTCAGAAACCACATAAGAACATGTAATCACTCTGAATCGTCCTCTAGATACAAAAAATTTAGCACAAAGATGTCGTCTGCTACAACTTGTTCACAGTGATTTCTGGCGAAACAACCGCTAGTCTTCCAAACAGATTTGATGTGTATGGTTACTTGCAGGATCGACTAGATTGATCCTAGAACATTGTCTTAACGTCAATTGTAACGCTTTCTTGAGGGCTTATGTAAAATATGAAGTGATACTTGTGCATGTGTTTGTGTAAAGGTTTGGAGTGCAAGGCTTCTGAAATTAAACTCAAATGTAAAGTTTTAGCTGAAGCATCTTAATTAAATGAAAAAAGGTTTGATTATAAATTTTTGACAATAAAAAGACTTAATACTGGAATTAAGTGACTTAATTTGATCTATGAATCTTTGCAAGAGAGTAAGATAATTTGACAGAACATAAAGAATTTAACGTAACATAAAGAATTTTAAGAACAATTGTAGGAAATTGTAAAAGAATGATTTTAAAGAAAATTATATTGATAAGTGCAATTTCAAAGATAAAATTGTGAGGTCATACGTACATTCTCAACGAAACTCTTTCTCTTTAACTTGATATTTGAGTATTTTTGTGAGTAACTTTGTACGAATTTTGACCTTCTAATCCTTAACACTAAAGAGCGATTTATAATGTCCTAATCATAACGGTACTATTCTAGGAAAAGGCCACGTTGCTCTCTTGCACGTCTTTCGACACTCTAAGGCTTCCATCGCGTCCTTCTTATCCAAAGAAACCTTTTTCGTATTTCAAATAATCCCGCTCAAGCCTTCAGTAATGATTTTCTTACGTGGCCGTCGAAAATGCGCTCTTTGGACCAAATAAACAATCTGTCTTTTCAAACTATCTTCGACGTAGATCTAGTAATATATTTCGACATAAAAGCTCTTTTTTAAGCCGTCTTATGGAAATTTTAAAATGTAAAAGCTCCTATATTAACCTAGTCGAAATTCCCAGCTAACAAATTGCCCCCAAAAAATGTCTGTTTCAAATGGGTGCAGAAATAGGCATTTCTTGTGATTTATGCTATTTCGACCAGCAAAGAGGACCTTTTCGTATTTTAAAGATATCATCATGACATCTCTCCAAAAACGTCGTTTCAAGACGTGCGTGCAACAATTTATAATGATGAATAACTATTCCCAATGTCAGGTGACTTGACAAACTTCTCACCTTCTCCTTCAAGATGTGAACACGTGTCCCTCGATAGATGATCACTCTTCACTATAAAACAATTTTTCTTCTTCCTCTCTCCTACTTTTACATACTTCTCTTAGAAAAAACCCTTTCAGTTCTCTGTAAAACCCTTTCCTTTCCAAAAACTTAGAAAATCTCCAGAAAACTTAAAGAACCTCAACAATGGCCTCAGACAAACAATCAATGAAAATCAAAATCAAAAATTCTGGAGCTTCCACCGGTTCATCTTCTCAATCCATTCCAACTAGCAAAATAATCACGCATGAGAATAAGGAGTTTATCACACCTCCGAAGCTGTCCAAAGAACAAAAAGCCATTTTTGCTTCCCATGTATTAATTTCTTCTTCACTATCTGGTAAAACCTTAGGATTCCTAGGTCCTTTAGTTTCTACCGAACATCTGGAAGACTGAAAAAACTTTTTTCCAACCTATCATGCTGTGAAACCCATAGCTAACAAGGGAAATATTCCTGATGATTCTTCCAAATCCCCTAAAAATATATCCACAGAAAGTCCTGAAGTAAACAGGGGACCTTTCTAAATGAACTATATCACTAAGAACTTTAGACCTTTCCGATCCTGCCCCACTTTAGACAAGTCTTATTTGAACTGGCTAGGACAAGTAGAGAAAAAGAAAAGCCAATTTTGGAAAGATTTAGGCATTTTCGACCTGATCCAGATGTCGAAATTAGGTTTTAGCTATTGCCAACCTTTACTTCTTGCGTCTCACTATTTTTGGGATACCACTTATAACACTTTCCATCTTCCTTGTGGGATGATAACCCCTACATTGTTCGACGTAGCAGCTATCACAGGACTTTCTCCTATTGAAGAGATATTTGACCCTTTTCTCCAATCTGACAACACAATAGATTTCAACACCAAAACCGCCTCCTTTAACGCTTATATGAATTTTTATCATACAGACGGCGAAGATGTTTCCGACATCGAACATATAGCTTTCTTAGCTTTATGGTTGTCCAAATTTGTTTTTTGTTGCAAATCCCTCCAAGTAGCTAGAGGATTTTTGACTTTGGCTAACCAACTACATTCTGGTCGAAAGGTTTGCCTTAGTGAATTATTACTAGTAAGTTTGTATGAAAGTCTAGGCGCTGTTGTAGCCAAGCTTAAAGAACATGAAGCTGGTAGTAACCTCCTCTTATCCGGACCTTACTGGCTTCTTCAACTGTGGCTAAATGCCACCTTCGAACCCTCTCTTCGAACTTCCGGAAATGTGAATGAAGAGGATCCCATGATAGTAGCAAGAAGTATTGAAGGAACTAGGCTTCTGCTACTGACTCCTAGTGAAGACATGAATCTTCAATCCAGCCTTACCAAGTATATTCTTATGTTCTCGAAACGTCATGCCTTTACTCCTGCTATGGCTCCCATTTCCAAACGAACTAATGGCCCTTCCTGGTTTACTGCTTCAATCGAAGAAGCCATAAAGGATGCCAATACTAAAGTTGAAGATGTCTGGCGTGCATTCCTCCTTCCCAGACTCCTCATTTCCAGGATTTTGCCTGTGAAGAACTAAGTATGCATGCTAGCTTATCAACCAAACTTTGTTTCTCGACAATTTGGGTTGAATCAACTTGTCCCCGTGTCTCTCTTTAATCGTAAGAAGGAGATATGCTATGCTGGAATAGATTACGTTATGAGGGACATGGCGAAACATCAAGAATACCATGCTGACTTTGCTACCTTCAAACTTGCCTCTTTCGAACCTGCGACTTATATGACCAAAGGCTTTTATACTTAGTGGAGCGAGTTTTATAATAACAACATGTTCGACAGTACTGAAATAAAAGATCAACTTACTCAAGCCTTTTCATCTTTGCAGGATCATGGACCCAAAGGTAAAACTACTCATTGCAAAGAAATAAAAGCCTTTCAGGATTATTTTGAAACTGTCTATGACCCTACGCAGCTTAGTCGAAGAGTCTATCAAGCGTCACTTACTTTGAAAGAAAAATTTACGAAAACTCTTTCAAAATTAAAACATCCCAAATCTGTAAAACCTGAATTCAAGTATGATTTAGCTTTTGAACTGCAACCACCCAGATTTCCAAAATTTCCCACAACGGATTTTGCTCTGGCATTTTCGCCACCTTATCCAGACTGGTTTGTTTGTGGGAACATTTTTCATGATTTACACAATGATAGTAAAAAATGTGCAAAACGGGTTGTTCCGACTAAGCTCACTCTGGACAGTTTCGACGGTTTCCTACACTATGATTTGTCTGCTGTGAAAATCATTTCTCCAATGCTTTAAGGTGCCAAGTTGAAAAATGTATTTTAAAATTTTCCATCTTAACATGTTCCCTTATGACTTTGTTAATTTTCAGATGTCGAAAGGAAAACCCCAAAAAAGGGAAAACCCGCTTCAAAGACTACTCCAACTGGAACGTCAAAGCCTACTTCTCCACAACCAGACAATGCCGGGAAGAACGTTTTTTCAAGAAAAAATGTCAAAGTTTTTGAGGTTTTTATACTAAACTTTCTTCTCTGGAATTTTCTTCTAGTTTTGCTTATTTATCAAAATTTTGATATTTTCTCCAGGATGGGAGTTCGCCAGTTGCCAAGGCGAAGAAAAGAAAAAACGTTTCTGAAAAAGAAAAAATTACACTCGAAGGTAGCAGCGCTGATGACTCTCCTCCTCCTTTGAAGAAACAAAAGAAAAAAGGGTCGAAGGTTACTTCGTCCCAGGGCACTGCCCAAAAGGAAACCGAAACTGCTACTCTCCCTTCTTCTGCGAAAGAAGCGGGGCCTCCAACCTCTGGAGTCAAAATTTCGGAGTGTATTGGAAGCAACACCTCTACTGCTGATAAGGTAATTTATTTTAAACTCTTCTTTTCATTTCCCTATATTTTGACATACTATATTCCTTGAACCAATATTGGTATTCACTTTTGCAGAAAAAGTCTGACAAGTCCCCCAGAACTTGTGATCCTCTAAAAAATCCGATTGTCGAAGGGACCCCTTCACCTCCTCCGAATGCTGGAATTGCCAAAACAAAGGGTCTACGACTGGACAACCTCAATCTGAGTCGAAGGACGCAGAAGAGCGGGAGAATTCTTCTCCTGAGGCAGATGCTCAAAAAAATGGCACTTCCCCTAATACTGGCACGTTTGAGGAAATTGAAATAAATGAGGAAGCGGAATGTTCTTCCGATATAGAAGGTTTCTTCGAAGGTAATGAGGGTATGGGAGATGATGAAAGAAACGTCGAAGAGCCAGAACAGATTATTAGTAACAAAGACTTGGATTCCGCTCACGCCACTGAAGAGTCTAATCTTGCTTCGACACACAACCAACCTTCTTCAAGTCAGCCCACTATTGCCACTTTCTCAGAAGAGGAAAGAGCTGCCCTAAAAATAACGGATCCTTTAAAGTATGTCAAACTAATGACGGCTTTAAAGGATTCATCTCCTGCTAAAACATTTTCTGATACTTCTTCCCAAGCTAGTGTTGGCATCAAAGAAACTTCTCTTGATACCCTCTTGCAACAGGTGAAGCAAGTTGTCTTTGATGTTGACCTTTTTATCAATCTAAAGGAGGATTGCACGGCTGGTTCTCGAATAAAGAAACTGATTTTTCAGATACCTATCACACCGTGTCCACCTAATGTGGGCGAAGCTCTCGTTGATATTCAGCAATTGATTGATCAAGTGAGTTCTGAGTTTAATAGAGACTTCAATGCTCAGACGAAACTTCAAGCGGTGGAAAAGGCATAATCTCTAGCATATGAAAAAGCTTACAATGCCTATACTTCCTCTGAAACTCTCATGCAATCGAAGAAAAAGGCCCAAGAGGAGTACAATAACTAGGCATCCTCCATCCAAGTTTGGGAAACTCAGATCTCAGAGTTACAAGCAAGGATTGTTGAGGAGAAAGAAAAACAGGCTGCCATTCAAGGCTTGAATGACCCTCAGGCTGACCTTTTGGCGAAAGAAAGTGTTGCCCAAGTGGAAGCGGCTACCAATATGGACAAAGAAATAGCCAAGATTCAGGAGTCCAAAGCAGCTATCCAGTATAAACTTAATTTGTCGAAGATCAAATATGCAAGAATAAAGAACAATCTTCCTTTATAGCTTTTAGCCGCTAGCCTTGAAAATGCCATTTAAATTGTAATATTCAGACATATGCCAATTTGGCACCTTTAATTAAAATTGTCTCTTTAGAATTCTCTGATATGTTACAGTAGCCATTCTAGTATTTCCATCTTGGTTTCGCTTTATTTATTTGTCGCTATTGTTTTCTTATTCTAATTTCTTACAGAAACAGTTTGTACTTCTTTAAGTATTTCCTATTTACCCTTAGGATTCTCCGATCTTCTGCTAGTTCCTCCACCTCATACGCATTATTCGAAAACACTTTTAAAATTCGAAAAGGACCTTCCCAATGGGGACACCATTTTCCTAAAGCTTGTTTATTTTTATCTATAGGTAAAATAACTTTCCAAACTAAATCATTAACAACGAAAGTTTTACCTTTCACCCTTTTGTTGTAGGCCATAACTACTTTTCCCTTTTACCTTATTAATACTTCTAAGCCGTGCAACCTTTCTTCGTCTACATCTATCAATTCATTCAACATCATTTCCCAATAAAGGTTTGGAGATATCTCTCCCTGTCTTTGAATGCGGACTGATTGAAGAAAGATTTCGACTGGTAATACTGCATCATGCCCAAAAGTAAGTTGGAACGGTGTAGTATTGGTTGCTTCTTTAGGTGACGTTCGACAAGCCCAAAGTGCTTGATCTAACGTTTTATGCCAACCTTTTGGCTTCTTTCCGACATGCTTATTGATTAAGCCTATTATAACTTTGTTGGCTGCTTCGACTTGACCGTTTGTTTGAGCATAATATGGTGTAGATGTTAGCAATTTGAACCCTGTTTCTTTTGCAAATTCTTGCATCTTTCGACCAGTAAAAACTACCCCTGATCTGTAGTTATGCTTTCTGGGATTCTAAACCTATATAGTATATGCTTTTGGATAAATTCAATGACTGTTTCTTGGTCTACAATCGCCAAAGGAACAGCTTCTACCCATTTGGTGAAATAATCTATTCCTACTAATATATATCTTTGTCTCTTGGACGAAGTGGGTCGAATCTCTCCTATTAAATCCAGTGCCCATCCTCTAAATGGCCATGGCTTAATGATTGAATGTAATTCACTTGCAGGGGCATGTTGAATGATTGCATGCAGCTGACATTCTTGGCAACCCTTGGCGAAGTCTATACAGTCTTTTAACATAGATGGCCAATACATCCCATATCGAAACAACAACCATTTCATCTTATGTCCAGCTTGATGGGCCCCACAGGTTCCACTGTGAACGCTTGATAATGCCAGATACGCTTCGTTTCCCCCCAAGCATTTTGACAAAACTCCTTCAGGGGATTTTTTGAATAATTTGTTTCCCATCAAGTAATAAGATAAAGCTCTGTATCTAACCTTTCTATCCGTGTTGGTTGAAGGGTTTTTTAGATAGTTAATAATTGGGCTTCTCCAATCCGTATCTACCAGAGTGCTTATATTTAGTACCTCAAACTCTTCTGGGTTGGCAAACCCTAGCCTAGTAGTTTCTAAATCAATTGGTGATAACCTGGTAGCTAATGTTTTTCCTCTTATCCCAATCAATCCTTCTAATCTTTCCTTTGACACTTTGTACCCTGAGGCTATCTGTGCCAAATCATTTGCTTCTTGGTTTTTTATTTTAGGGACATATTTTATATCCATATATTCAAATTTTTTGAGCAATCTATTAACCAAGACAAAATACATAATCAAGTTTTCTTTTATGAATTTGTACTCTTTCATTAATTGCTTTATCACCAATTCAGAGTCTCCTTTGATTTCGACTCTAGTTTCCCCTAGTTCCAATAAAGCTTCGAGTCCAGCAAGCAAGGCTTCATACTCAGCCTCATTGTTTGAACAAATAGGGCCTTCAATCTTATACTTAAGCTTTGTTGGAATTCCTTCAGGGATAATCAAAAGTAATCCAACTCTGCTACCATTCCGATGTGTTGAACCATCGAAGGACAATCTCCATGGTTTCAACTCAACGTAGAGTTGGCTTTCAACCATTGCATGGTCTACTATAAAGTCTGATACTATTTGACCTTTCATTGCCTTCAAAGGCATGAAAGTTAAAGAAAACTCTGTGAGGGCCAAAGCCCATTTGCCAATTCTGCCATGCAAGATTGGCTTTGACAGCATATGTTTTATAACATCACAATGAGACGAAACGAAAACATCTACTGGATTTATATAATGCTTGAGTTTGGTACAGGAGAAATATAAACACAAACATAGTTTTTCTATTGCAGTATATCTTGTTTCTGCATCATTTAGAACCTTACTAAGATAATAGATGGCTCTTTCAACGCCATTTTCGTCCTCTTGGGCTAACCTACCACCTAAAGTAGTGTCAGAGGCTGATATATAGAGTCTCATAGACTTCTTCCCATTTGAGGGCGACAGAATGGGCGGTTGCACCAATTATTGCTTGATCTTGTCAAAAGCTTCTTGATGTTCCTTGTTCCACTCAAAACTTCCTTGCTTCAGGCGCAGGAGGGGGAAAAAAGCTTGCGTTCGACCACTGAGATTAGAGATAAATCTTCTTAGGAAATTTAGTTTCCCCAATAGTGACTGCAACTCTTTTTTTGTCGAAGGCGCCTTTGTTTCCATGATAGCCTTCGTTTTATTCTGATTGATTTCTATCCCCTTTTTATGGACCACAAATCCCAAAAAATCTCCTGCCTGCACAAAGAAAGCACACTTAAGAGGGTTCATCTTCAAACCATGTTTTCTCATTCTTTCGAATGATTGGCGAAGATGATCCAAATGGCTTTCGTCTGATCCGGACTTCACCACAATGTCATCTATATACACCTGCATAAACGTTTCAATATAATCATGAAAGATAGAGTTCATTGCTCTTTGGTACGTTGCCCCATCATTCTTTAGGCCAAAAGGCATAACAATCCACTCATAAGTGCCAATTGCCCCAGGGCACCTAAAGGCTGTTTTAGGCACATCCTCTTCAGCAATAAAGATCTAATTATAACCTGAATACCCATCTAACATACTAAGGTACTCAAAACCTGCGGATGAATCAACCAGCATTTCCGCAACTGGCATCGGATATTCATCTTTAGGGGTAGCAACATTCAAATCACGATAGTCTATGCATACCCTCAAAGAACCGTTTTTCTTAATAACAGGTACTATATTAGCAATCCACTCAACATACCTTGTGGTCCTGATGAAATTGCAACGCAGAAGTCTTTCGACCTCTGCTTTGATTTTTGAAAGGATCTCTGGGGCGAACCTTCTTGGAGTCTGCTTGATGGGCTTCTTGCCATCCTTTATAGGCAGTCTCAGTTCGACCAGTTCCCTTTCCAAACCACGCATCTCGTCGTAGTCCCAAGCGAAACAATCTTTATTTTCTTTAAGGAGCGATATGACCTTTGCCTTCAAACTGGGTTTCAGTTTAGCGCTGATATAAGTGATCCTCTTCAAACTCCCATCTCCAAGATCAATCTCCTCAAGGGGGTCTTGAGCCAACATCTTGGGACTTGACACTGTCGGATCTTTTTCGAACCCTAAGGGTTCTTCATCATAGAATGCATCTAGTCTTTGATTTACCCTCTCATCTTGAACCTGTTCATCAGTTGGTTCTGAGTTGGGGTTTGCTCCAGACTATGCCACTTTAGTTGTTTTGGTAATGGCTTTGCCAGTCATATTTGTTGTTGCAGCTTCGACAGCCGCCTGTCTTTTATTCTCGGCTATATAAGCCGAAATCCTCTCAAAGAAATAGGGCTCAGACATGGTCACTGTCTGTGTCCCAGCCAGTTGTCCGTATTTGATAGCTACTGTCGACATTCTCCTGTTCATCCAATTCTCCCATAATTTCTCTATCCCAACGAAATCCATTTGGAAGCAAAGTTAGATAATACAATGCATGCTTGTTTGGTAAATAACAATCTCCTGCCACTCCACATGATGCAATATTTGCTAGATTCTTGTAAAAGTTGGTCCTGTCTACTGTATTTACCTCCGTCATGTAGTAACCTTGATCCCCTTCAATGTTTTCCACAATTCCATCCTCTCTCCAGATTGTTAATCTCTGATGCATGGTTGATGGTACTGCCTCCACCCCGTGTATCCACTCTCTTCCTAGCAGCAAATTGTAATTCGTTTTCGCAGGAATTACCATGAACATAGTTGGTCTTGTCACAGACCCAACTGTCAAATTTACTTGAATCACCCCCAGGGTGTGGCCTATTTTCCCTTCATAATTTGATAACACCATATTGTGAGGTTTAATGTCTGTATCGAACATCCCTATTCTTTTCAACATATAATGAGGCATCAAGTTAACTGCAGCCCCTCTATCCACCAGTACTTTGTTAATACCGATGTCTTCGATTTTAGCCCTTATGTATAAAGGTTTCAGATGGTTTCTCATAGCTCCGTCAGGCCTTTCGAAGAAGGCACTCTGTTCTTCGACTGCTCCATTGTTGAGGATGTAGTAACATATTGGTTTATGTTTCGCCATCTCCTCTTTGTCAGCTCCTTCGCAATCTTCCACTTCCGTTTCCTGATAGTAATCACGAGGTATAACGGATACCATGTTGCAGTTCACGTTCAGAGATGACATGCCATCAGAGTCGAAGTCGTCCGTCAACATATCTTCAGATTTTATGGGATTTTCTTGAGTTACTTCTTTCTGCGGTTCCTCAGTGAACAACTTTTGTCCTACCGGTGGTTTGATGGTTGTTGATGTTCCAGATACTGCTTTGGTATTTCTCGACTCGCCTACTCCTTTCTGATTTAGTTCCCGTTTTGTTTTCCTCGTTCTCTGGTGTCTACGCCACTGGGATCTTGACATAGGATTTTTTCCCTTATAATTGTCAAGCCTGTGAGCCTCCCTTGTTGATGCCTGGAACTGCCTTCTGTAGGAGAAAGTTGTTCAGCCTCCCCTATTGAAACTCCTCCACTTCGACTTCTCATCATTTACATGTATCCATCGATCAGTTGGTATCTCAGCAGGTAATTTAAAAGAGACTCTTCTTGCCTTGGGATGTGGGCTGTCTGGCCTTTTCGACGCCCCCCTTTTGTCAAACACATACATCTTTGGTTTTTCCTCCCTTGGCTCCCAACTACCATGAAAAGGGATCCGTTCAAACATTTCAGCAATCTCTTTGTCATATACTGCGCCACATCTTGGGCACATCAGGATTTCTGATTCCGCTTTATAACAGCGAAGTATGAAAGCCAAAAGTGTTTCGCCTGGCCTTGGGTAAACCCTCATCAGTTGACTTTCCTGGCGCCAATTTCCCTGGGTGTTGATGCATTTTACCCTCTCATAATTTTCATCCACTCTCCGACTCAACATAATGGAGCACCTTGGGCACAGTAGCATCTTGTTAGCATTTCTCTCATGGCATCTCCACAAGTATTTGCGCAGGTTATCATTTGCCTTTGGGTAGCCAAAATTCCCCCTCTTTTGTTGCTTCAACAGGTGGTTTTCCAATTCCTCCATCTCTGAAGCGGTTTGGCGCAGATTGACCATGTTGACTCCCATGGCTCCTTCAGATATTTTCATTTCTTCGAGTCTAGCGCTGAGACCTTCAGTAGACTCATTAGTATCTTTCAGAGGACCCTCAGTAGCCCCAAACTTGAGTTGTTCCGCCTGGGGATCTTCAACGTCAGTGTCGAAAGACTCTCCAGTGTTTAGGCCATTAGTAGTCTTCTTTCCTTCCTCCACGACCTTTGCTTCTTCAGTGTTGACCATGTCCACCATATTGATGTTCAGAGGTTCAGCGTAGTTGGTGGCGGCCACATTCAAAGGGTCCGCATCCACTTTCATAGGTCCTTTCCCCTTGTCAGCGAATTTCAGTCGTCCATCCTTGATAGCATTTTGAATTAGATCTCTGAAAAGGAAACAAGCTGATGTTTTATGGCCAAGGAAACCATGGTATTTGCAAAAACCTCTTTTCTTCCGTTGTTCTAACGGAGGAATTTTAGCGTTAGGAGGCACTATCATTTGACCGTCCCTCACCAGTAAATCAAATATTTTGTCACATTTAGTGACATCGAAAGTGTAAGTTCTTTTGGGATATTTATCACTCTTTTCCTCTTCGACGGGGTTCTTCCCATTCGAAGGTGTTAACATTTTACAAGAGTAAGGGGGTGCCTCTTTTAATTAAGCCAAATCTATTTCTACCTCTTCAACACCATAAGGGTTGTTATGTGGCTCGTATTCTTCACTTTCTACTTCGACATAGGCTACCCTTTCTTTTTTATGATTTTTACTTGCCCTGGCCTTCTCAGCTTTCAGTCGTTCGACCTGTCAAACTCTATCTGCCAATTGGGCCATATATCACAAGTGTTGAGTATCTAACTTCTTTCTAATGGAATAATCTAACCCACCTGCAGCCATTTCGACTAACTCATGCTCAGGCACCACAGTAAAGCATCTAGATTTCAGAAGACGGAACCTATTTAGGTAGTCATCTATGGGTTCTGTGAATTTGCTCTTTACGCTTGGCAATTCCTTCAAACTTATCTTTGTTCGTCCCACATAAAATTGTTCATGGAACGATCTTTCTAAGTAAGACCATGTATATATGGAATTAGGAGGCAAAGTGGTAAACCATGTAAAAGCATTTTTGGTTAGTGAACTAGGGAAATATTTTATTCTTAGGTCTTCATTGTTTGCTAAGTTTCCCAACTCTGTCAAATACCTGGCAATGTGCTCGATGGTGGATTCATTTGTATCCCCTGAGAAATTAGTGAATTTTGGGATCTTGTGACCCCTTGGCAATTCTGTTTGTAGAATAAATTCCGCTATAGGGGAAGTGTAGTTAGGGAGTCGAAACCCTGTGTTTAAACCATTATTAGCCATGATTCTTTCGACTATATTTGCTATATTATTTTTGACCAACAGGTGGTCTTGTCTCACTCTATGAACAACTTCATCTGCATCTTTGCCTCTATTGACCATGGCTATTCTCATGGGTGGTTCCTCAAGGTCTGGCTGTCGAATGCCTACCGGTTCAATTCTTGGTTCTTCGACCAAATTCTGTCTAGGTTGTTGAACTTGGTTTATAGTTGGTTCTTCTTGAACCCATATGATATTCTGCCTGCGTCGAATAGGTAGTTGGGGGTTCCCAAAGAAATCTGCTATTCGCGCCATATGCGCTGACAACTGTTGGTATGATTGGGTGCTTTCTTGATTGGTTCTGTTTATATTCTTGATTAGGGGAGAAAAGATAGTATTCATTTCCCTTGCCAATATTCCAACCATATCTTGGTTACTAGCATCCATCTGTTGTCTAAGTGTTGCTTGGGTATTTGTGGTTAAAGTAGGCATCTAGGCTGATAGGCCTTGGTTTTGGGCGCTTCGACCAATTGAACCAACATTTTGAATTGGCGAAAAGGTAGTTATGTTAGGTTGAGTATATGTGGAAGTGCCATTGTGTAAACCGCTCATGAATGATGATGAGGGTCCTCCATATGGCTGTTCTGTCCAAGGTCTAAAATTTCCGAATCCTGGTGGCCTGTGTGGTGTCGAAGGTGGTATTTGGCCTCCTACATATGTTAAAACAGGGCCATTTTGAGTATTCGACAGAGATTCTGATGTACCCCCGTAGGGGGGCACGTTGGTCGCACTAGCCACAGAAGCAATTCCTGTGTAAGGTGGATTCGAATTAGATGCGGCCATTGCTCCCATTGATGTTGGAATGGCCTGGGAACTAGTCGTCGAATTTATACCAACCGTTCCTGATCCTTGTGGAGGATTTTGTCCTCCTTGATTGTTAGTTGTGTTAACCATTCTTCTGGTGTGTATTTTCTTAGGTATTGGTTGAGATTCTATAGTAAATCTGCCACTCCTAAGGTTCATATAACGTTTTTGCGTATCTTACCAGAAAATAGTGTTTCAAACCCTCTGTTATGATTACCACTGGTTTTATCTTAAAACGTTATGACACTGTCCCACTGGGCGTGCCAATTTGTTTGCAGTGATTTCTGGCGAAACAACCGCTAGTCTTCCAAACAGATTTGATGTGTATGGTTACTTGCAGGATCCACTAGATTGATCCTAGAATGTTGTCTTAACGTCAATTGTAATGCTTTCTTGAGGGCTTATGTAAAATATGAAGTGATACTTGTGCATGTGTTTGTGTAAAGGTTTGGAGTGCAAGGCTTCTGAAATTAAATTCAAATGTAAAGTTTTAGCCGAAGCATCTTAATTAAACGAAAAAAGGTTTGAATATAAATGTTTGACAATAAAAAGACTTAATATTGGAATTAAATGACTTAATTTGATCTATGAATCTTTGCAGGAGAGTAAGACAATTCGACAGAACATAAAGAATTTAACGTAACATAAAGAATTTTAAGAACAATTGTAGGAAATTGTAAAAGAATGATTTTAAAGAAAATTATATTGATAAGTGCAATTTCAAAGATAAAATTGTGAGGTCATACGTACATTCTCAACGAAACTCTTTCTCTTTAACTTGATATTTGAGTATTTTTGTGAGTAACTTTGTACGAATTCTGACCTTCTAATCCTTAACACTAAAGAGTTATTTATAATGTCCTAATCATAACGGTACTATTCTAGGAAAAGGCCACGTTGCTCTCTTGCACGTCTTTCGACACTCTAAGGCTTCCATCGCGTCCTTCTTATCCAAAGAAACCTTTTTCGTATTTCAAATAATCCCGCTCAAGCCTTCAGTAATGATTTTCTTACGTGGCCGTCGAAAATGCGCTCTTTGGACCAAATAAACAATCTGTCTTTTCAGACTATCTTCGACGTAGATCTAGTAATATATTTCGACATAAAAGCTCTTTTTTAAGCCGTCTTATGGAAATTTTAAAATGTAAAAGCTCCTATATTAACTTGGTCGAAATTCCCAGCTAACACAACTGCAAATAGCTAGGTCACTACAAATGCGACTTTCCTAAACTTCAGAAAGAAAAGCCAAAGAAGAGATTTAACAAAGAGTATAAGAAAATTCTTATGCCTACGTGGGATGACTCATAATCTTCTAAAGCAAACTCAACATCAAAAGATGAATGTGCCAATATAGCTTCAATGGCCAACATATCTGATGACACTAGTTCATCTGAATCAGAATCAGAATCATAAGAAGAAGATGTATTCTCTAACTTTTTTAGATCTTAATTAGAAGATAGTTTGTGGGAAATTCTTGAAAGATATCACCAACTTCGAGTAAAAAATAAGAACATGAAACACATTCTAGTATCTGACTCTAAAAAAACTAGTAAACTAAAAGCAGAAAATTTTGAGCTAAAAGAAACCATTTCTAAACTTAAAAATAAAAATTTTGTTATTAAAAACAAGCTACAAAAAGCTCGGAAAGAATCTGTCTCAGAAGTTTCAACTAGTTCTGATAATATCATAAAAAAATCATGATTATAATTTTAAAAAATTTCTAGCTAAAAACATAGACAGAAGCAAGATGGCTACAATGATCTTTGGAGTTAGCAGAAACGGCAGAAAAAGTGTAGGATATGTGAAACCAAAAGAAGAAAAATCATATCAACCAAAGAAATTTGATGATATGGTCATAAAACACACACCTTTAATCTCACACTTCACGTATGGACACACACATGACATAAAATACACTAGTGAATCTTATTTTGTCATCTCTTATAAACCAAAATTCAATCAGAATTCTTGAAAGACTAACCAACAAGGACCCAAAAAGATATGGGTACCTAAGGATAAAATCATATATGTTGTAGATGTCTTTAATAACAAAGTTGAAACACCAGTCTTGGTACCTAGACTCTGGATGCTCTCGACACATGACAGGAAGAAAGCATATGTTCCAAAGTCTGGAACTTAAATCTGGAGGCTATGTAGATTTCGAAGGTAATCAGAAAGGAAAAGTAATTGGCTCTGGAACTATTGGTAATGATACACTTCCTTCTATTACTGATGTTCTCTTAGTAGATGGATTAATGCATAATATGTTGCTCATAAGTCAAATAAGTGACAATGGTTATGATATGATCTTTAATCAAAAGTCTTACAAAGTAGTTAGTCAGAAAGATGGAATTGTCCTCTTTAATGGTAAGAGAGAGAACAACATTTATAAAATTAAACTTTCTGAACTAAAGAGTCAAAATGTAAAATGTCTTATATTTGTAAATGCTGAGCAATGGTTCTGGCACAAAATATTGGGGTATGTGAGTATGAGAAGATTATCTCAGGTTAACAAACTCAATCTGGTCAGAGGACTTCCTAACTTGAAGTTCAGCTCAGATACTCTGTGTGAAGCATGTCAAAAAGAAAAGTGTGATATGGTGGGAGAACTGACTTGAAAGTTTTGCGTTTGATCGCAAATGTTGTGGTTAGCAAGTGTCTCCACCGAATTTTCTTTTATCCAAAAGGAAAGGTGAAAAAGCACAGGAAAGACCTTTGTGATTATTTCTTGAGTTTGGGGGGTAGATTATAAAAAGGGAAGATATTAGCATCCTTTTCATCCATGGTTTTCCATGGGCTCTTAGTTACTTGCTAGATCACTTGCTTTTTGTTTGAAATTGTGCTTGATATGGTTTTTGAAAGTATTTTGTAAAAGAGGCCATTGTTTAGGCAATCTTTATAATGATTCTTGTTCGTAAGAATGTATACAAAGATGTTGATCTTTTGAAAATGTTTTCAAGTTTTGTAAGATGTTTTGAAAGTGTAGGTGTTTGTTTTTTAAAATAGAAAGGATGTTTGTTTTGAAATGGAGCAAGTAATTAGGAGAAATCTACCTATTCAAATGTCTTTCTTGTTCATTTTCTTTTCCTTTGACATTGTTGTCTTACCATTGATTTCGTAAGCAACCCTATCTTTGGATGTAAACGGGACAGGCGTGGGTCATCGTATAACCATGATTAGCAATGTTGCAAGGTATATTAGCATTCTTTTTGAGGGACTAAGATCATTTATAAGGCAACTTAGATAGCGTGGTCGAGGGACTATGATCTTGTATTTGCTTGTTTTTTGCTAAGATACCTTATATGCGTAATATGGCCATTTTGTATAAGGCAACCAAGTGGACTAACCCTAGGGGTGCTTGTGTGCAAAATGCATTATTTTCATTCTTGATTTAGTCTTGAATTAGGATTTTCTATTTATTGGTTTTAAGTCTTTCCATACAAAACCCTAATTACTAGCAATTGTATATAAAGCGATAAATTACGGAATTTAAAGTTACTACGCTATTACAACATTTGTGGGAAGGGGGGTGTACAAATTCATGAATGGGGATTGCAAGAATTTAAACCTAATTAGTCTATTACAACCATATTGAATTGATATCAATGTACAAGGAAATAAATAAATGCAAAGTACAAAAATGAATAAATGTACAAAAAATGCAAAATGTAAAGAAAATGTATCTTTGTTTGATATTCATGAAAAAGGGAAATTTGTCCTAACTTAATTAAATAAAGAAAAATAATTAATTAAATTTGAGTTTTGTTAAGAAAAGATTTTTTGAATAAAACCCTAATTCTATTTAGTTGATTAAAAGAAAATAAGTTTAAGAAAAAAAGTATTTTTTGTTATTTTTATCTTATAAATATTGATAGCATTATAAAATATTTTTAGTCTTTTTTATATAAAAAATAATGTATTTTAAATGGTGTGAAAAATAAATAAATAAAGACATAGTATTAATTAAGTTTACAAGATTATTTAATAAAATAAATAAAGTATAATAAATAAAAATATTTTTGTGAGAAAAATAAAATAAACTAAGTCAAAATATAAATATATCATTTTTTTTGTATTTTATGATTTTTTTTTAATATTTAGAAAATATATTTAAGAAAATAAAAATGAAATAAATAAATAAAATAAACAAAGTTGGGCCAGGGTGCAATTATGAAACAGTGGGAGGAATGTTAGAAAAAAAGTCAGGCCCAGGAGCAGAAGGCCCATGCGCGCTGGAAGGATAAAAAATGTACAAAATATGAGAGAAAAAGCAAAAGGCAGCGCGCTGGGGCTCGAACCCATGACCTCCTGATTACCAGCGCACTGCCTTACCACTGGGGTGGCTATACATCCATTAATATAACTGAAACAATAATTACATAACACAAAACGAGCCCTGATTATACTTCATCTTCAACCTCCAGCCAAAGGACTTGTATCTTCTTCATCTCTCAACAAAAATGAAAAGTTCAAACATGAATGTTGGGGCATTTTTTCCCACGAATCTAACCATATAAACAACTTAAGTTAACAATCAAAGATGAATAAGAATTTTTCTAGCCCTAATTCAAAACCTAAAAATTTTAGAAAACTTCAACCCTAAAATTCTCTAAGCTCAGGCCATATAAATGTAAACTATGGATATGTACAACTTCGTGGCAATGGTATCTACATTTTATTTTCAAAAATCAAACTCAAATGATGCCTGTATGTAGAGATAGAAATTTGAAAACTTACCTCTTGTAGCTGGAATCATGTATGGAGTTTGAGCAACCTTGGAGGTGTAAGGATGATCTGGTTAGCTTGCCAGGACCTCCCTCAGTGTGTTGCAAGCCTTACTTTGTTTTGAAACCAGCTAGAACTCTCTACTCAAGTCCAACTGTAATGAAGGTTTTTAAAAATGGTGGATGATGAAGATGAAGTTACAAAAGTTTAACAGGTGTTGAGATGAGTTCTATATGATGTATGTGAAGTTTTTAAATGGTTAAAAGTGAAAACGCACGAGGGAAAATGGAGATGGGTATTTGAAGTTCAAAAAATGGAGTTTTTAGCCAGTTCTGACTTATGAATGCTTGAGAGTCTTTGAGGGCTTCTAAAAACGTGTGTTGTGTTGCAATTGACTTGTTAATATGTATGGAAAAGATCAGAGCACAAAATCACTCCAAGTTTATGAGTTATAGGGTTATGGCTCTATAACTTGCTTTTTAAGAAAAGTGAAGTGACAAATCTCAAGTATTGTACAAGCATGTTTTGAGCTTCTTGAGACCTTAGACATATTTCTTTTGGTTTATAGGGGTGGTGTGTGCATAAAGAACAAGTTAGAAGCTCAAGACAAGTTGACTTTGTGATTAAAGCAACTTTTCAAGAATGAAATGGTAGCTTTCTTCCTAAAATGGCAAATTAGCTTGGACAATGCTTGGAACACTTGGATAATAGCTCAAAAGAAAGTGTAATCTTCTGATTATGGATAGATCTTGAGGTTTAGAGGCCTGCAAAACAAGATTGTGCAGCATAGGTTTAAAATTGACTTCTTGTTCATCACAAAATGGCTTGTAAATTAAGTGACAAAACCCTAACTTCATCTCTTCGATTCTCCCTACTCAAGATTGATCTCAAGGAGTTCTTTGACATTTTGGAAAGCTTGTAAAATTCTTTAAAACTCCTCTTTGAGTTTCTTTTGAATATTTCCCTTGGAACTATGTGAAAAAGTGTCATGAAGTTAGGTCAAAATCCTGTCCAAATTAGGGCAAAATTTCACATAGTGTTTTGTTTCATGACCCTATGTTCATAAAATGGTAACTTGAGATCCATGAATTTTTGGAAGAAGTTGTATGAAGAAAAGTTGTAGATTTCATGGATATATACTACTTTCATGTTGGAATTTTCTCTTGAATCATCTTGCATCATGGTGATAATTTGGCTCAAAGTTTTGAAAAAATAAGAAATTTTCCATACTTAGAAAAATTTCTAAGTTAAGAAATTTTAACATTTCAAGATGAAATCTTGAATTTTGATTTCTTGGTGAACAAGTTTCATATCTTGACATGTTTTGATGAATTGTGATCTTTGGCACTTGAATTTGACCAAAAAGTCAAAGTTTGACTTTTCAGTATACAGTTGACTTTTGATCAGTTGACTGAAAAATTCATCTGTCAATCCAATGGACTTGCAATGTTTTGAACCATGTCATCAGGTAAAAATGATTAAATTGGACTCTTGAGATTATGCCTTAAACCAATTGACCATTTTCTAGGTCAAAAATCAGAAATTGCCCCTTGTCAGTCAAAACCCTAATTTTGACAATTTTGCCCTTTTGGAGATTTGATCAAATTTCTTGGGGATTCGTGGTACAAACTTGATCAAATGATACATATAAGTTTAAAATGTTGATATAGATAAAAAATTAAGAAGTTTGACTATAAATTGGCCATAATTGACTTTTTCCTCAATACAACTGATTTTTAGGTTAACTGCTCAATTGACTGAGCAAAAATGTGATTCAAGGCTTGAAACTTGACATGAGTAATCTTGGGGGTCCATAATGATCCATGAAAATCATATGGGGCATTGGAAGATCAAAAATCCTTGTGCAATATCAAACCCTAATTTTGGTCATCAGTGCTTAAGGAGATGTCTTGAGCTGATCCACCCTAGTGCAGTCTTGAGTCAAAGGAGATCTTGTGAGAAAAATCTTGATAAGTGAGAGGGAAAATTTTGGGGTACAACAGCTGCCCCTGTTCAATCTTCTTAAGCTTGAAGAGTTATATTGGCATGTTTTTCCATTTGTGACTCGAAGGCGGAAGATGATTGGACACTAGAGTGCCCAAACATTTGCACTCGGCGATGTGATGGTTGAGGGGATGGCCTTCAAGATGCCATTTGGAGAGGTGATAGAAAGTTGCAGGATATGGGCTTGTAGATGCCATCCAAGAGTGATTGTTGAAT
Organism: Vicia faba; assembly: GCA_948472305.1. Lineage (NCBI taxonomy): Eukaryota > Viridiplantae > Streptophyta > Magnoliopsida > Fabales > Fabaceae > Vicia > Vicia faba. The sequence continues at coordinate 1,312,528,627 of OX451740.1, read as the reverse complement.
TGTAATTTGTAAGCTGAAAGAATGAGTATCAGAATGGCATCCGTGTCTGGAGCGTATCTGAACTGTATTTGAGAGATGAACCTTGAATGAGTTATCAAAATGGCATCCGCGTCTGGAGCGTATCTGTATTGCGTCTAAAAGTTGACTCTGAATGAGTATCAGAATGGCGTACGTGTCTGGAGCGTATCTGTACTATATCTGAAAGTTGAATTTGAATGAGTATCATAATGGCGTCCGTGTCTGGAGCGTATCTGTACTGTATCTGAAAGTTGAATTTTGAATGAGTATCAGAATGGCGCCCATGTCTGGAGCGTATCTATACTGCGTCCGAAAGTTGACTCCAAATGAGTATCAAAATAGTGTACGCATCTGGAGCGTATCTGAACTATATCTGAAAACTTTGATCATTGTTAATGGTAGTTGTTAACCTTATCATGAAAAGGGTAAAATGTTAGCTAAAATGCAAAGTCATGTTGTATGAAATGCATTGTATGATGCATTTGTGTAACCAATGTTTATGATATATGGGTGCGATGTATGCGCATGTGAGTTAATTCTGTTGTACTGCTATTGGAATGGGGAAAATAAATCCTTGTCCGCTGCTGAGGATTATAAGTCTTCATGTTGTGAAGTTTGAAGTGCTGATGAATTTCACTTAGAGAAATAAACTATGTTGTAAGGGAAATTCCATGTACTGTTTGAAAAATTTTGGTTGGGGAATTCTTAAAAATTTGGATGACTTCTACTGGGGATTGATAATTGGAAGCTTTGTTCTGTTGAGGATCAAACTGCTCACTGTGGGGAATTTTATGGAGATAAACTTAGAGAGATTTCCCTATCCCTTAAAGCCATCAGTGATTGTCTTTTATTTTGTTTATTTATAAACAGTAATTATGTTCAAATGCATATGTTCAACAATGAATCATTGGACGTTTTTGTAAACAAAACACAAGCGAAAAGAAAAAAACAGATAGTTTTTGTACTTTCAAAGGGATATCTTCATATTGACTTTGAGTAAGTATTTTTGTACAATGAGATCAACATTCTAGTAAGAGAATGCCGTCGTAAAAAATGAAAATTTTAATACAAAGAAAAGATAGCTATGTGAAATAATCCCATGGGGTTCCCATTCTGCTATAGCCTTTGTATCTCTGAGCATCTTGTCCATTTGTTGCCTTGTCCGAAGATGATAGAATTGGACAGAAATGTCGAGTTTGCAAGTTGTCCATAATGTGATCCAATGGCACATAGTCATACGCTTTAATTCCCTAACTTTTTCCTGGACCGCCCTTTCGGGTTTTCAGTCCACCGGGATACCCTTTTTTGCCCAAGTCGCCCTTTCAAATTTTCAACTTGTCGGGTGTACAGATTTTTTTTGTTTTTATCCCTAATTTTTGCCCGAACCTTTTTTGGTTCTCCGGGATGCCCTTGTTTTTCCTAGGTTTGTCAACCTAGCGGGTCTCTTATGCGTAGTATCTTTTGACTATGTTGGTGTTTGCAGGGTGTGGCAGGTCGTCACCATCCATGGTGGTCAAGGTCATTGCTCCACCAGAGAAAATGTTTTTGATTATAAATGGTCCTTCGTATGTAGGAGTCCATTTTCCCATGGGATCACCTTGCGGCAGTATGATGCGCTTGATCACCAGATCTCGAACTTGATACACTTGGCGTCTGACCTTTTTGTTGAAAGCCTTGATCATTCGTTTTTGATACATTTGGCCATGGAAAACAGCAGTAAGCCTTTTCTCATCAATCATGTTTAGTTGATCAAGTCGAGTCTGGATCCAATCCTCTTCATTCAGCCCTGCATCCTTCATAATTCTCAGAGAGGGGATCTGGACCTCAATAGGCAAGACAACTTCCATGCTGTAAACCAGAGAATAGGGTGTTGCCCCAGTTGATGTGCGAGCTGTAGTACGATATCCGTGGAGAGCGAATGGTAGCATCTCATGCCAGTCTTTGTATGTGACTGTCATTTTCTGTATGATCTTTTTTATGTTCTTATTCGCGGATTCGACAACTCCATTCATCTTTGGCCGGTAAGGGGAAGAATTATGATGCTGAATCTTGAATTGCTCGCACAAGGCGGTGATCATAGTATTGTTCAGGTTTGTACCATTGTCTGTAATGATCCTCTTCAGGATACCGTAACGACAAATGAGATTCTGCTTGATGAACCGGGCGACAACATTCTTTGTAACGGAAGAGAAGGAAGCTTCCTCCACCCACTTTGTAAAATAATCAATGGCCACTAAGATGAAGCGGTGCCCATTAGAGGCTATCGGCTTGATTTCTCCAATCATATCTATTCCCCACATAGCAAGGGGCCAAGGAGCCGTCAAGACATTCGGAGGAACCTGAGGTACGTGCACCTTGTCAGCATAGATCTGACACTTATGGCAAGTTCGAGAGTGTTGATTGCAATCTTCTTCCATGGTAGACCAGTAATAGCATGCCCGTAGGATTTTCTTTGCCATCGTATGCCTACTGGAATGGGTGCCAAAAGTGCCTTCATGTAGATCAACCATGATCCTTTCAGCTTCAACCTTGTCTACGCACCGAAGTAATACAGAGTCATGGTTGCGTTTGTAAATAATGCCATTACTAAGGAAGAATTTAGCAGAGAATCTTCTTAAGAACTTCTTATCATTGACTGAAGCTCCTTCTGGGTATTCTTGAGCCTCGAGATACCTCTTGACCTCGTGAAACCAAGGCTGGTCCACTACTTCTTCAGTATTAATCTCGTGACAGTGTGCTGGTTCATCCCTTCGTTCAATGGTGATCTGGGGAGCCTCATTTTCCCATTTAAGTTTAAACATAGATGACATTGTGGCTAGTGCGTCGGCTAGTTGATTTTCTTCTTGTGGGAAGTGCTCGAAGGTAATCTTCTCAAAATGTGGGAGCAGCGGCAAAACATGTTATTTGTAAGGGATAAGGTTAGGGTGTTTGGTGTCCCATTCCCCTTTGATCTGGCTAATAACCAAAGCTGAATCTCCGAATACATTCAAGGATTTGATCCCCAAGTCTATGGCAGCTTTGAGACCTAAAATGCACGCTTCGTATTCTTCCAAGGTGTTTTGTACAATTGAAGAAGAGTCTTGCCGTAAAAGGGGTATGACATCCTTCAGGAGATATGAGTATAGCACCAATACCATTGCCTAGTGCGTTGGATGCCCCATCAAAAACCAGGGTCCATTGGGATCCTTTTTCAGGTTCGTTATATGGCCTGAATTCTTCACAGTCGTTTACCATCATGATGTCTTCATCTGGGAATTCTAACTTCATGCATTGGTAGTATTCCACGGCTTGGTGAGCAAGGTGATCAGCTAGTACACTGCCCTTTATTGCTTTCTGGGTAGTATATTGTATGTCATATTCTATCAGGATCATCTGCCATCTCGCTATTCTCCCAGAGAGGGCGGGTTTCTCAAAGATGTACTTTATTGGATCCATTTTAGATATCAATAGGGTAGTATGAGTCAGCATATACTGCCTTACCCGGCAAGCAGCCCATGCCAGAGCGCAACAAGTTTTCTCGAGCAGTGAATATCTTGTTTCACAGTCAGTAAACTTTTTGATCAGGTAATAAATAGCATGCTCTTTTCAGCCAGACTCGTCATGCTGCCCCAGCACACACCCCATTGAATTTTCCAACACGGTCAGATACATAATCAACGATCTTCCCTCGACTGGTGGCATCAAAATAGGAGGCTCTTGCAGGTACTCTTTGATCTTGTCGAAAGCAGTTTGGCATTCATCATTCAATTTGACTACTTGACCTTTCTTCAATAGTTTGAAGATTGGTTCACAGGTAGCTGTCAGGTGAGAAATGAATATGGCAATGTAGTTCAAACGTCCCAAGAACCCTCTAACTTCTTTTTCAGTACGAGGAGCAGGCATCTCTTGTATCACTTTCACCTTAGCAGGATCTACTTCAATACCCTTATTGCTGACGACAAAGCCTAGGAGCTTACCATACCTTACTCCAAATATGCATTTATTTGGGTTCAACCTCAGCTTTTACTTCTTTAGTCTCTCAAAGAGTTTTTATAGATGGTCAAGATGCTCTTCTTCTGTTTGAGATCTAGCTATCATGTCGTCCACATAGACTTCTATTTCGTGATGTATCATGTCGTGAAATAGAGCTACCATGCCACGCTGATAGGTTGCCCCAACATTCTTCAGTCCGAATGGCATCACCTTGTAGCAGAAAGTGCCCCACTGTGTGACAAATGTTGTTTTCTCCATGTCCTCAGGCGCCATTTTGATTTGGTTGTAACCTGAGAAACCGTCCATGAAGGAAAACACTTTGTGTTGTGCAATATTATCAACTAGGATGTCAATGTGGGGAAGTGGGAAATCATCCTTAGGGCTTGTCCTATTCAAATCTCTGTAGTCCACACACATTCGTACCTTGCCGTCTTTCTTGGGCACGGGAACAACATTGGCAACCCATTGAGGATAGGAGGTGACGGCTAAGATTCCAGCATTGAATTGCTTCATGACTTCAGCTTTAATCTTCTCTGACATATCTGGTCGCATTCGACGAACCTTTTGTTTTACTGGTGGGCAATCCCTTTTTGTAGGTAGACGATGCACCACAATATCTACATCAAAGTCTTGGCATGTCTTTATACGACCAGGAAAAGACCTCAACATACTCGTTTAGCAACTGAATCAGACGCTCCTTGACACTTGGTTCCAGATTAGCACCCACCTTGACCTCTCTTTTGTCTTCTTCGATACCCAGGTTGATTGTGTCTACGGGTTCCTTGTGAAGTTGAATGGTTGTCTCTTATTGCAGTAGTAATCTGGAAAGTTCCCCTGGTACTTCACAATCTTCCTCACCTTCATCTTTGGGTTGGTACATTCGATTTTCAGATTCATAAAGCGCCACAGTAGAACGATTATCCATGGGATCCCGAATGGATGTAGACCTGTGTTGTGAGTGTGAGTCTGTGTAAGGGTATAACTATCTTTGAAAGAAAAAATGTAAATAAAAAAAAATGAGTACAAGTTTTGTATGCAAAACGTCCATGATTCGTTGATGTCATATGTAAATGAGATAATAACCCTTACAAATGGACCATTGTGCCTCGGGTAAGACATAAGGTTTTAAGAGTTTGAATTGTTTTAATATTACATATCCAACAAAATGTAAAGACAAATTACTGTGGGATAAAAGTGATCGGGACGAAATCTATAGCCTCCCAATTGTTGAGCCCTCCACTAACAGTTGGGAAGATCCAATCTTCCAGGTTGCCAACATCTTCATCATCCTCTATAGTGTTGCCTTCACGGTTGCTGATCTTCAGGGGTGGTCCTCCAGCACGAGTGCGGCGTACAGCCTTCTGAGCATTTGAAGTGAAACCCAAACCAAATTTGTCAGACTTGTATGGGATATCTGGGAGTTTCCCCTAGATAGTGCACCCACTTTCTTCTATCACTGCCTTTGCATTCTTCAATGATGACATTCTGAGTGGAGGCCTTGTGATTTTGGGAACAACCCTGGTTACTGCCACATCTTGCGGGACTTCCTCAAAGTGTTGGAATGGAGTTTCAATAAATTCACCATCTAACTCCACATATCTGAAGGAATTGAGATGGATGATCATATACTCTTCTTCTCCATGAACGGTGATAATCTTCCCTTGGATTGGATACTTCAGCATTTGGTGCAACATAGAAGTGACAGCGCCAACATTACGAATCCATGGTCTGCCTAGCAAACAGGAATATGAGGGGCGGATATCCATTACATAAAAAGTTGAATCAAATGTTTGGGTTCCAACATTTATGGGGATATCCACTTCCCCATGCACCATCCTTTTTGAGCCGTCAAAGGCCCTTACTACTATGTTACTCGACTTTAATGTCAATCCCTCACAATCAAGCCTATCAAGAGATTTTTTAGGCAATACATTTAGAGATGGGCCAGTGTCCACCAAAACATGAGCCAAGTTTGTGCCCCTACATTCAACTGATACGTGCAATTCCTCATTATGCTTCCTTCCTCTTGGCATTAAATCAGCATCCGAAAAACCTAGACCATTATCTGCGGTTAAGCTGGCTACGCAGTCTTGGAACTGATCGACAAATGTTTCTTGGGAATTTTACCAAGGCTTTTGCATACGCCTCGGAAAATAGTAGTAAAGCCAGCATGGAAATTTTGGATGGAGTTTTCCCCAATTGCTCAACTACATCGTATTCGCTTCTTTTTATGATCTTTAGAATTTCCTCCATCTCTTTCCGGGAGGTTTTAGGGATAGCCAATGATTGTGCCTTCGTCCGGACAGGCTCAATTAGAATACTTTTACCTCGAGTCTCGGTTAAATCGGCAGCAGGAATGTCAGTAGGAGTGACAATAGGGATTGTAATAGTTTTATCAGTTGGAGTATTGGTGGAGATGATTGTAGGACTGGGAATAGCCTTCGGAGGAGTAACAACAACATGAATGATTACGGGTCTAGAAATTGCTTTTGGGGGAGCAATTTCTGGAGAGAATATCCTTCCCCTTCGGGTAATCTTGCTAGTCCCTGCAATATTACTGATATCGGGGTCAACTTTTTCCGAACTTGAATCTTCGGCAGCTGGCCAGTCTTGTTTGATACTGTGGTAGTAGACATCCCATCCATAATTCCATGGTATGGTTTTGTATGACGAATACGGGACTGGTCCAGGCATTGTAATTATCAAAGGAGCTGATTTTAGAACTGATGTAATTCTAACGGGTCTTTTGGTGGAGACCCTGGAAGAATTGGCGGAAATGGTAATGATAGACACATCATTAAGAGGAACAGGTGGAACATAAGTCTTTTCAAACAAAATTTCCTTGTTATCTATTAGGCACTGAACGCCTGCTTTCAACAAAGGACAACTGGTTGGTGAGGACAAACAGAAATGACAGCCTTTATCGCAGCCTGGGAATACACCGACAATCAAAAAATTCTTTTTGATAATCAGGAGTGGGGTCACAAGTTCATCAACTGAAGTAACAAACATATCTTCCTCAATGGCATTGGTATTATGTTGTGTTTGGGCATATGGGCAGAAAAGACATTTGGCTTTTCGGGCGTATCGAATTCAATCTCTTTGGCTTCAATGAGGTCTTGTACTTTGTTCTTTAGAGCCCAACAATTGTTAGTGTCATGGCCGGGACTCTCAGAGTGGTATGCATAACAGGCATTAGGATGATAGTGAGGAGATGTTGTGTTAGGGTTCTTTGGAGTTTCTTTCAAGGTAACTAATTTGGATCTTAACAGATGTGGCAATACTTGAGATAAGGTTATGTTAATTCTGGTGAATTGTCTGACTGGTCTTTCCATCCTTGGTTGGTTGTTTCTTTGCTGATCAGGCGCATGTTTAGGAATCATAACAGCCCTCACCATTGGATAGCGTTAGACCCTATCTTGATTTCTCTGAGGATAAATAACAACCACTTCTTTCTTTCTGATAAATGGCTTCTTTATAGCAGCAGAGGATGTATCTTTTTGAATCTTTGCACTCTTTATCCCTACTTCTATCCTCTCTCGGGTCAATATCAGTTCAGTATAACCTACTGATGAACTCCCTATTAGGTGATTGAAGAAGGCACCAAACAAGGTACCCAAAAACATGTCTACTAATTCTCTTTCAGATAGAGGAGGTTGAACTCGTCCAGACAAGTCTCTCCATTTTTGCACATAGTCTTTGAAACCTTCATTGGAAATCATGGCCATACTCTGGAGTTGAGTACGGGTAGGCACAAGATCAGCATTGTATTGGTATTGTTTGTAAAAGGTTGCAGCAAGATCTTCCCAGTTATGAACATTGGCTCTTTCTAACTGGTAAAACCAATCAAGTTGAGTTCCAGACAGGCTGTCTTAGAAGAAGTGTACCCATAAGTCTTTGTCAGCGGTATAGGGATAGATTTTCCTCACATAGGACCGGAGATGCATTTTAGGGCATGAAACCCCATCATATTTGGAGAACACAGGTGCTTTGAATTTTGGAGGAATGACAATCCCCGATACTAGACCCAATTCCTCAGTCCAATCCAAGCACTTTTAGGATTTCCATTGCGCTCAATCGCTCTTCGAGATGTTTATACTTGTCATCAGCTGGAGGGTATTGTTCTTCAGATTAGTATTCTTCTTCCTCTTCCTCTTCTGATTCTGACTGGACAACTGTTTCCTTGCCCTTCCCATCTTGGTTGTCTTTCTCACTGGATGTTGTTGCAAAGTCTAGGGCTCTTGTTATCTGCCCTAGGAACCTTCTTCCCATGTTTAGAACTCCGACTATCTTCTTTGTCTTCTTTTTCTTCTCCTCAGCCAACAAAGTCTTCAACTCTTCTTATCCTTTGGCTAGGGTCAAGAACAACTGTTGAAACTGTGCATTCTGAGCTTGGAGGTCCTTCACCATTTGCTCGAGATCCATCTTACTGAAATAAACAGTAGAGAGATGAGGATACTTGTTTCAAGAAACCTGCTTATGTTATGATGAATGATAAATGCATATGCAAATGTTTTTAAGGATTTTAAGATTCAAATTTGTTTTGGACAAAAAGGAAACACACGTCATATTAATAGATTAAAGCTTGAGTACATCAATGCCTTCTTGGGCAAAATAATACAAAAAATCTAAGATAAAAAGGTAGTACGCATCCTCTTTGGTGCAATGTAGGCATTCAAAGTCTGTTCCTCATGAAGTAGCCTAGTGAGTTCTAAAACCTTCTTCTCGCTTGCGTAGAATTGGGCTTCGAAGGTATCTCGCTCTTCCTTGAGTTATATCCAATCCCTTTGTAGGTCTTCAAGAGAATTAGGCATGTCAGGATGTAGGATAGTATATGGAACATCTCCCTCCATGACAGGCTCAAAGATTATCGGGAGAATGGAAGGGTAAGGCATCATAAGACTCTGAGCACGAGTTCATACCCATTTGAGTTAAGGCTCAAGAGGGATGGAATTCTTGTGCCCCAAAGTCTTGCTATTTACCTTGTTCAACATCCTCCAAGCTCGGATAAATCTCTTGCGAAGACCTTGATCGTTGTTGTCATAGTCAAATACCAAACCTTGAATCAGCATCTCGTGCAGGCCATCCCTTCGGGCGTAACCAAACTGTCTTAAGGCTAAGTAGGGGTTGTAGGTGATACCTCCCCTAATGCCAAGTAAAGGGACATTAGGAAATTCTCCACAAAGGTCGACAATAGTAACATTCTCTATGGATCGGGAGCACCAATGAATGTCTGAATGTTTGAGCGTCATCAACCTTTGTGACCACCTTGAACCTTGCTCGTTCCTTAATACAGATTGGGGAAGATGCAAAATAAACCATCTTGCCAATAGAGGAGTGAAACACACAAGGACACCTCTTTTCCTCATTGTGCGAGTGTGAAAAGAGTGTAGGATATCCCCTAGCAGTGTAGGCAACGGGTTGCGAGATATGAAGATTTTGACGGTGTTCACATCTATGAGTTGGTCAGGATTTGGAAACAAAACCATCCCATAGATGAGGAGAGCCACAATTTCCTTAAAGGCATGCAAATCCAAGGAATTCCAACAGTTCTGGGCTTTCTCAAACAGGAACTTTGCTAGGAAACCTTTAACACCACTCCTTGTTTCCCAATGAGTTATGACATCAGACGAGTGCATGTGTAGAGCTTGAGCAATGTCTTTTGGCTTTGGGTCTCTTTCCGTACCGTTGAAAGGTAGTTGATTGAGAATGGGAATTCTCAAGAGTCGAGAGAATTCTTCCAAAGTAGCCACAAGTTGATAGTCGGGAAATGTGAAGCAATGGTGTAAGGGGTCAAAGAACTGAAAGAGCACCTTCATCATGTCCTCATCTGTATTGGAGGTGACCAAGTTGAGTAGGCGGCCATGTCTCTTGGTGAATGGAGAGTTTTCAGGAATCCTTGAAGCTAGCTCCTTAAGTTGTGGAGGGATCCTCACAAGGTTGACTTGAATAGTTTTCCTGCAAAGTAAATCCATATCCTACAAAACAAGACAAAGATGAACCCAAAAAAATCCTTGAAATGGTTAGTGAATGTGTATGATGTTATGATGTTCATGATGTTAGGTACAAGTATTTATATACAAACAAAGCAAACAATTCCTTAGGTTTAGGCTTGCATGGAGTCTCATATGTAAGTACCCTCTTGAAGTTTATTTGGCTTAAACCTGTCCTAGTAATAGTAACCGGGTTCTACGGAGCTCAATATCACTTGTTTGTTTCCTTGGTCATTGTTTCAGCACAATCCTCTTTAATGGCGACCGAAATATCTCAAGAAACCAAACCTCAATGAGTGTAGTATCGAGTATCTACCAACTTCAGACTGCATCAAAGTCGGTCATCTCACTACATCCTAAAGGCCAAGTTGGTCAAGTAAAGGTTCTAAAAGTTCATTAGTGCTTCATGAAATCACTCAGCGGCCCTGTATTCTCTTTGATTAACTTAAAGGCTACCGGTACCCACAAATATGTCGCACTAACGTAGCTATTGCTTAGACCATGTCGGTATACCTCGCACAGTTTCCACAACATATTGCTACTTACCTATAATGTATCCCAAATCTGGGTAGAGGATTCAAACCCAAGAAAAGAACCATAATGTAAAGCATATAAGTCAAACAATGTAAGCAAGTAAATGTGATCTAACCCTAAGGTAACCCCACTTTTAAAATTCTCCCCAGCAGAGTCGCCAGTTCTGTGATACGGTGGGAGAATTGACTTGAAGGTTTTGTGTTTGATTGTAAATGTTGCGGTTAGCAAGAGTCGCCACCGACTTTTCTTTTATCCAAAAGGAAAGGTGAAAAAGCACAGGAAAGACCTTTTAGATTATTTCTTGAGTTTGGGGGGTAGATTATGAAAAGGGAAGGTATTAGCACCCTTTTCATCCATGGTTTTCCATGGGCTCTTAGTTACTTGCTAGATCACTTGCTTTTTGTTTGAAATTGTGCTTGATATGGTTTTTGAAAATATTTTGTAAAAGAGGCCATTGTTTAGGCAATCTTTGTAATGATTCTTGTTCGTAAGAATGTATACAAAGATGTTGATCTTTTGAAAATGTTTCCAAGTTTTGTAAGATGTTTTGAAAGTGTAGGTGTTTGTTTTTGAAAATAGCAAGGATGTTTGTTTTGAAATGGAGCAAGTAATTAGGAGCAATCTACCTATTCAAATGTCTTTCTTGTTCATTTTCTTTTCCTTTGACATTGTTGTCTTACCATTGATTTTGTAAGCAACCCTATCTTTGGATGTTAATAGGACAGGCGTGGGTCATCGTATAACCATGATTAGCAATGTTTCAAGGTATCTTAGTGTTGTACGCCAAAATTTTCCATCTCATTTTGCTCACTACATACTCCTAGAGATCCTCAATTTGCTCAAGTTTGCCCAAGAGTTGACCAGACAAGCTCTCTCCTAAGGCAGTATGTCTCAAATTAGGGTTTCCATTTTTATCAATATAGGTGGACTCAAAAGACCTCATATGATCTCCATGGTCTTAATATGTTCTCAAGACCCTCCATGTCAAGTTGCATGCCTTGCACAAGAAGTTTGCTCAGTCAACTGCTCAAATGCTTGAGAATCGACTGTATTAGGTCAAAAGTCAACTGTGGCCCACATACAGTCAAACTTCAAGATTTTGGGTCAACATAAACATTTTTAAGTGATATACATCATTTTATCAAGGGTTGATCATGATTCTTCAAGGAATGCTCCAAACACATCAAAACCCAAAAGTTGCTAAATTAGGGTTTCCCAGGAAAAAGTCAACCAAACTTTGACCAAGCATAACTTCCACATACTTTATCAAAATGTTTCCATCCAAGGCTTATTTTGAAGAGGATGCAATTCCCTATAACTCATATTCATCCCACAAGTTCAAAATAGGTACTCATAAAAAGATATGAATTTCTACATTATGGGTCCTTTTGAAAAGTCAACAAAAACACCTTTTGGGTGAAAGCTTCTTACATGAACATGGAAGACTCAATTGAGATGATACCAAAAGGGTTTCTTAGGGGACATCCTAAGCTTTCTAAAAATTCCAAGAACACCTCTCTAGGGTTAAAATTGGAGGAGATATGCCTTGTCAAAGTTAACCTTTTTTGCAAAATTGCCAAAAGTCAAATGGGCTCAAAATTATATTTTTTGCCAAATGGGCCTAACTTTTTATGCTTGCACCTCACTTATAACATGGTCCACGACCCAATTACTTATCCACATGTTATTTTCTTCATTTTCCAATTTATTTTTATTTTTTATTAATTAAAAATTTAATTAAATCAAATAATTGGTAAATAATATCAAAGATCTATTTTGATATGATTTTTTGACAGGTTTGCAATCAAAATATACTGAAATATCAAGGCCAAATCGAATCAAGCATGATTGGTACAAGAAAGGGATGATTTGGCTCAATATAGCAAGTTTACATATGGCATGGAAATCAAATCAAATCTTCCATAATTGCAAAGATACAAGCCAATTTTATAACCCTAATTCGTTCTAGGATATATAATGAAGATGTACAAGGCATAAGACAGGGGTTAGCAGTCGTGAAAGAGGCAGAGAAAATTCAAAAAATCCAAAGAAAAGTGTGAATCGGTTTTCAATCCATAGGCCATCTCAAGCCATCCTAGCATTTCTAATCAATTGCTGGATGTCTCAGGAAGCCATCCCAATCGTTTGCAAGGTCTGAAGCATCAAGAAACGCAAGCTGTAACTCACACGGTTTGCAATTTTTTTCAAAATCGATTATCATAATTCCTGCATCATTAAGACGTTTAATTGATATATTTGTAATCTTTGACATGTTTTCAAGCTAACTGAATAGTTTAATTGCATTTTTGAAGCCAATGCGCGTATCTGCCATTGCTATGGTTCACCTTGCATTTTTAGGGTTTTTGTCCACATGTGAAATTAGCCTAAATAAAGGGTGTCATCGTGTTCATGAGGTCAAAACGAATTGATCAATGTATTCATAAGTGATTTATCATGCTTGTATCATGTTTTGAGATATTACAGGTTTCTAGCCATGGCAGATGTCCGTGGGTATAGGGTCGTTATCTAATGCGACGGAGGAGGGTAGAAGAAGCTTATATGGCAGCCAACCATTGGGCCATTTGAAATTTTGCGCGTGTCTTTTCACTAACCATTTTGTTTTCTATATTATATCTTTTTTTCAGTATTTATTCAACAAAGCAAGTTGGCCCAATGGTGAGGCGCGTTGGTTGTGAGTATAAGGACTTGGGTTCGATCCCAGGTCCCAACAAATTTCTTTATTTTCTCACTTTCCATTTGCAGATCCTTTGCATCACCTGCCCTAGCATTCGCGATGCGCTATCAACCACCCATCCTTCAGATTCATAGTCAACCAGATCCAACGCATAGCAATGAAGGACCCATGGTACACCTTCAGGTCAACGCCACATGGAACCAATCGCTGACTGGGCTTGGATGGCTAATGGGCCTGGGAAATTCAACATTGCACCCCCCCCCATTCACCACAACACGGGCCCAATTCCTCTCTTTCTCTATTTTTTTAAATTAATTTTATTTATTTTCTTAATTACTTTTCTTTTCACAAATAATATCTAAAATCATTTTTTTATTTAATCAAAAAATCATTTTTTTTTCATAAAAGAATATTTTTTATTTCTTAATTAATTTAGTCTAATTAACTTAGGGCAATTTAATCTTTTTTTATATATAATTAAAAATAATTAGAATTAGGGTTTTAATTGTACATAATTTAATTAATTTTTTCCTCAAAAAATAACTTAAATATTTTTTCAATTAGATTTTTAGGGTTTTCAATTCTTCTCGCATTTAATTTTCCGCGCGCATTTTAGTTCTTTTATTATTATTGTAACTGCTCCGGGATTGTAATAGCAATTAGGTTTTTAAACTTTCTCATTTTTATTTTCAGTCAAGATGATTATGTAACTGCCAAAGCCTTATAATAACTAGGTTTATTTTCTCGCACTTTAAATTCCTGCGAATCTTTAATTATCTAGATGTATGCTAATAGGATTGTATGGCAAGAATATCTGAAAATTAAAACGATAGATCACCTAATATGCAAAGACTAATTAATTGAAAAAGTTCACATGCACATATCCACTCCTAGGGTTTGCCTCACTTCGGTTTCCTTCGGTAAAATAGTCATTTAAGCGTAGGAGATTTTAGTGATTGCCCTCATGTCTAAAAGATCAAATGTCCCATTCGAATGTTGCCTCGGAAATGTTGCCTCGGAAAGATCTTAAGACTCTAGGGTTACTACTAAAGTTTCCAACCCATTGCTTAGGTGACTGTACCTATCCCTTTCGAATGTCCCTTACCAACTCCAACGACGGGGCTACCTACTCCTTAATAGTAGGAAAGTTCTGTCTAAAGGAAGCGAGAATGAACCATCTTTTTTCGAGTAGGTATAATCTTTAGTTCTTGCTCAACAAAACCTTTCACACAAACACCTTTCAAAACAAACTTCATCACACCTTTGAGGTCTGATACAAGGGTTATCACGAAGTAAAACTTTTTCAAAATAAGCACACACACAAGCAATTTTAAAAAGATGAGCAAGTACCTAAGAGCCCATGGAAAACCATGGATAGAAAGGGTGCTAACACCTTCCCTTTCTATAATCTACCCCCCGTACTCAAAAATCTCGAAAAAAGGTTTTTTCTGTTCTTTTTCTTTTCCATGATTGGATAAAATGAAAGTTGGTGGCGACTCTTGCTTACCGCGACATTTTGCGAACAAAAAACGTAAAATGCAAACCAGTAAAAACAGTCAATTCTACCACCGTGTCACAGAACTGGCGACTCTACTGGGGATAAAATAAAGTGGGGTATACCTTAGGATCTAGGTCATTTCAAAAATTGCTTTCTTATTTGTTTGCTTTATTCTTAAAGGGTTATTGCTTGGGTTACTATACATCTTACACCCGGATCTGGGGGAACTTTTAGGTAAACAACAATAGATCGTGGAGATTGTACGACATAACCGATATGGTTTAAGAGATGGCTGTATTGGTGTGGCACTTTGGTTGGTATCGGTATCCTTAGTGGGGAAACGAGGAAAATACGGGGCCGCCGCATGGCATCGTGAAGCACTAATGGACCTTAGAACCTTAGTTGGACAAACTTGGCCATTAGAAAGTAGTGTGATAGGGGGCCTCGGTGTAGAGCTAAGGATTGGTTGATACTCGATACTACACTCATTGAGATCAGACTTTCGAGATATTTCGGCCACAAGAAAAGATTGCTTGAGCTGAGACAATGCCCGATAAAGGATGGTCAGTGATATTGAGATCCCTTAGAACCCGGTTACTTTTTAAGACAGGTTTGAAACCAACTAAACTTTAAGAGGGTATGACCTTTAACCTCATGCAGGCCTTAAACCTAAGGAATTGGTGTGATTTGTTTGTGTTTGCTATACCTGTGGTTTATCATGACATCATGCATCATAACATAGCATCCATTCTTATTGCACTAACCATTTCAAAGACCAAGGGAATTTATCTTTGTTCTGTTTTGTAGATCATGGCTTCCGTTCGTAAGAACACTATCTGAATCAGCTTTGGGAAGATACCTTCCCAACTCAAAGAACTAATATCGAGGGTTTCTGAAACTTCAGCGTTCATTAAGAGACATGGTCAACTTCTCAACCTGGTTACTTCAAACTTTGATGAAAAGATGATGAGTGTACTCTTTCAGTTCTTTGATCCCAAGCACCACTGCTTCACCTTTCCAGACTATCAGTTGGTGCCTACCTTGGAAGAATTCTCTCAGCTGTTGGATATACCCATTCTTGAACAGTTGCCCTTCACAGGTCTAGAAGAAGTTCCTAAGCCATAAGTCATTGTCTCAACTTTGCATCTGAAACGGGCCGACGTGGTATCCAATTGGGAAACAAGAAGCGGAGTCAAAGGTTTTATAGCTAAGTTTCTGATAGACAAGGCCCAACTATTTTGGGATGATATGGATTTTCAGGCTTTTGAGGAGGTATTGGATCTTCTAATCTATGGGTTAGTTTTATTCCCTAATCCAGACTCATTCATAGATGTGAATGCTATCAAGATTTTCCTCTCTCGCAACCCCGTGCCTACCTTGCTCAGAGATATTTTGCACACTCTCCATACTCGTACCATGAAGAGAAGAGGGGTTCTTATGGGTTGTATGCCATTGCTGTCGAGGTGGTTTATTTCTCACCTCCCTATGTCCGTACCAAATAATGAAGAAGTTTTGGGTTGGTCGCAAAGGATAATGTCACTCGCTTACATGGATATTCTCTGGTGTTCCCGAGTTGTGGAAAACACTGTTATTATTAACCGCTGCGGGGAGTACCCTAATGTACCATTACTTAGTATCAGAGGGGATAGAACCTACAATCCTTGTTTAGCTCTGCGACAATTTGGTTACGCTCGAAGAGATGGTCCCTACGAGTTACTTATTGAGGGCATTGTATTCAACTATGAGGATGATGTTCACGAGTATCGCCAGAGGTTCATATGAGCTTGAGGCATGGTAAACAGATCTGACGCCAAGGCTTTAGGGTCAAAGGCTTCCATTCCTATGGAACCTTACCTCCAATGGGTACGAGCTCGCGCCCAGAAGCTTATGATGCCCTATGTGGCCGTTTTACCAGTGATTATGGAACCCACTACTGAAGGGGGTATTCCTTATACGGTTCTCTATCCTTATATGCCCACTGATCTTGGGGAATTACAAAGGTCTTGGATTCGGTTGATGAAGGAGCAGAATACTTACAGGGATCAGTTCCATGCTCAGGAGAGGAAGGTTTTAGAGCTCACAAAGCAGCTCCAGGAAGTAAAAGGACTCAATGATTATCTCGGCACAGAGAGGAAGCATCCATGGGAATTTTGATGTCTTTTATAATTTTAGATTTGTTTTAATTGTAACGCCTAAAAGGCATTTGAACTTTGAATTCAGCTAATAAAATCTTTGTTTATTTTGGTTTGCAAATTTAAATTTCCCAAAGTCTTTGAAATCATTGCATGCAAATCCCATTCATAACATTGCATGTACAGGTACCATTACAGGTTGAAGATGTGAAAAACACAAGAAGGGGGGGTTGAATTGAAAAACTTAAATCAAAAGGCTTAATAACACAATATTTTTATCCTGGTTCGTTTGATCTCAAACTACTCCAGTCCACCCGTCAAGGTGATTTCGCCTCTCTCCAACGAGGTCTTAATCCACTAATCTCAAAGGATTACAATAGCTACTTTAACAACTGTTAAAGTCTTCTTGAGTATAACCACAAACTAGTTTATCTCAAGGAAATCTTTTACAAATAATTGAACAAGAGTGTGTTGTTGTTTTCTAAAAAAACAGTATATCACAACTGTGATAATTACACAAATTAAGCTTGGAATAAAATGAATTTGCTAAAGCATTGAATATGCGTGGTTTGGAAGGCTTGGCAAATTGTTGTATGCGTACGTACGTGCTTCTTTTCGCAAGCATACTTGTTTATATAGGCAAGGAAAAGATACGTTGTCCATAAACAAGTTTAATGATAATAAAACACTTTCCTTTTTGAAGAAGATCTTGTCTGAAGAAAGCCGTTAGCATTTAATTATGTCTTGAATAACCAGTAACGCTTCAGAGTCTTCTTTGATGTAACTGCTGATAACGCTTCAGAGTGTTGATTACTTGGTAAAGATGTCTTTGATCAGAGTAAGAGTGTACTTGTTTAGGCGCAGATTCTGGTCATCAAGCTTCAGCGTATAATCTGGTAGCTTCAGCGTGTACCACATATTTCTGATCTTCTGATGTTGATTCCATTCTGATGTTGATTCCATCAGAACTTCTGCATATACAAAACATAATTTTAAGGAGCATAATTGTTCTTTGAATATATCTTTGAATTTAATTATTCTTTGTATTTTGTTATCATCAAAACTCTACTCAAGGGTTGTAGAATCAAACTATGTTCTAACACAAGTTTCTCATCTTCTTCGCTGTTTATTTTAGCAGAAATGTCTTTCGAACAAAGCATCAAGGACCTGCAGGCACAGAATGCCCAGTTCCAAAAAATATTCATAAGTCTGGCAAAAGGGCAGGAGGACCTGAAAGCCCTTATCCTGAAAGAGAAAAAGAAAAAGAAGAAGGTTGCCGGTATTCTGAATATGGCAGAAGGTTTGGAGAGTGGTTGAAGCGACAAGTCGATCTGACCTCTTCATCTAAGGAAGGGGAGAATCAAGAAGAAGAGACAGGGGAGAAGGACCCCAGTCCTGCAGTTTCTGACAATGATACCGACTATAATGATGAGCAATATCCTCCTACTGAGGGTAGATACAAGAAGTTGGAAGATCTTTTGAGTGCCATGAAAGTTCAGAGGATACCTAGACTGAATTTCGAAGAATTGGGATTGGTGTCGGGAGTTGTCATCCCGCAGAAGTTCAAAGCTACAGTTTTTGCTAAGTATGATGGGGTGTCCTGCCCAAAACTCCATCTCCGCTCTTATGTCAGAAAGATCCAGCCTCACACTGCTGATAGAAATTTGTGGGTTCATTTATTTCAAGATAGTTTATCAGGGACTCAACTTGAATGGTTCTACCAGCTGGAGGGAGCCAATGTCCGAAATTGGGAAGATCTGGCTATTGCGTTCTATAAGAAGTATGTATACAACGCCGACCTTGCTCCTACTCGTACTCAACTCCATAGTATGTCCATGGGTGCAAGTGAAGGTTTTAAAGACTATGCACAGAAATGGAGATACTTGGCTGGAAGAGTTCAACCCTCGTTGTCTGATAGGGAGCTGGTTGATATGTTTCTGGGGACGTTATCTGGTCCATTTTTCAATCATTTGATCGACAACTCGTCAACTGGTTTCACTGAGCTGATTTTAACTGGAGAAAGAGTAGAAGCTGGGATTCAGAGCGGCAAGATACAGAAGGATGCCTCTTCGAGTTCGGTAAAGAATCATTTTGCTGGTAAGAAGGAAGCCAATGCAATCTATATCTCGAGGGGCCAAAACAAGGCTGAACATCATCAGACAGTAAGTGTTGTAATGATACATAGGCCTGCAGTTTCTCCATAATGCAACAATCAACAAAGAGTGGAAGGACCACAACGGCAGTTTACCAGAATCAAGATGACATTGGTTGAAGTTCTACCTCATTTGCTGAGATCCAACTTGGCAACCTTGAAAGAGGCTCCTAATAATCCAAATACTATATCTCCCCGATATAATCTGAATGCTCGGTGTGCCTATCATTGTGAGAGTCCTAGCCACGATACAAATGATTGTTGGGCTCCGAGGAATAAGGTACAAGACTTGATTGAAGCCAAGGAAATTGAGTTCGATGCTCCGGAGAAGCTCAATGTCATAACTGCTCCCATGCCTAAGCACGGTCGTGGAATTAATGATGTTGATACCGACTTGTTTGTGACCTTGGTGGATGAAGTTTCTACTCCTCTCATGATTGTGAAGAAGAATTTGCTGTTGGTCAGTTTATTTCCAGGTTGTGGTGAAGGTTGCCACATGTGTTCGTTTCTACCTTCTGGTTGCCGTTTGCTGAAGTCAGGTGTTCAACGCCTGATGGACAGCAAAGAAATTTTGTTCGAGAAAACTTTGGTTCTTGCTGTTCCATCTAAAGACATTGCCATTATAACCATTTCCGCCAGTCCTTCCAAGGTCTCCTCGAGAAGACCTGTTAGGATTACATCTGCTCCAAGATTTGCGCTGTTGATAATCACTGTTCCTGGTCCTGTCCCGTATGTCTCGGACAAAGCTGTCCCCTGGCATTATGGTGTCGATGTGTACTATCATGTAATCAAACAAGATTTGAAAGATGAAGAGGTTGATCCTGATATTGGTAACATTGTCGGAACCAACAAAATCACCCGAAGTAGAAGGGTCTTCTCTCTCGAGATTTCCCCTAAGACTGTCAACAAGCCTATTGTCATTCCATCTGTTGTTCCTACTAGTACATGAACTACTGTTCCTGTTCTTACTCCAATTATTACCCCTGTCGGCGAATCGTCTGATACCCGCAAAAAAGAAATTATAGGTGAGCCTTCTCGGACGGAGGCGCCTAGGAAAATTGTTGTAGAAGCCTCTAAGCAAGAGATAGAGTAAATACTGAAAATAATTAAGAAGAGCGACTACAATATGGTCGATCAGCTGGGGCATACCCCATCAAGGATATCCATGTTGTCATTGTTGTTGTGTTCTGAAGCTTATGCGAAGGCTTTGATTGCATTCCTCAAGATTGCGCATGTGCCGCAGGAAACTTCAGTTGATCAGTTCAAAGATTGTATGGCCAGCCTGACTGCTGATAATGTGATGGGTTTTTCAGATGCAGACTTGACACCAAAGGGAAGGAAGCATAATGATGCTCTGCATGTCTCGATTGAATGCAGGGGCACAACTATGGATCATGTGCTGGTAGATATTGGGTCTTCGTTGAATGTCTTTCCTAAGAAGGCATTAGATCGATTGGATTGCAAGGGTTTGACTCTAAAGACTAGTAACATTGTGGTAAGGGCTTTTGGCGGATCGAAGAGAATGGTGCACGGGGAGGTGGACATCCTTGTCAAAGTGGATTCTCAGACTTTTGGGTCCACCTTCTATGTGATGGATATCAGGCCGTCGTATTCTTGTTTGTTGGGTCGTCCTTGGATCCACGAGGCTGGGGCAGTTACTTCTATACTACACCAAATGATGAAGTATCCGGTGAAAGGGAAGATTGTCACTATGCAGGGTGAAGAGGAGTATATGGTGAGCCACCTCAATTCCTTCCAGTACATAGAGATGGACGGGGAATTCATAGAAACTCCATGTCAGAACTTCGAAGAGGTCCCTCAGATTTTGGAATCAACTGAAACTACTACCAGCAATAAACCTCCTCTGAAAATGGCTTCTCTCAAGGATGCCAGGGCCGTGGTTGAAGAAGGTGGGTGTGCCAATTGGGGTCAGCTCCCTGATTTCACTCACAAAACTGAAAAATTTGGTTTGAGCTTTACTACAAGGGCTCAAGGGCTGTTCGACGCGCTCGGGCTGGAAGACCTCCCCTTCACATCAGTAGTCGGGGAATTAATGCCATTGAATACATCGAGGAAGACTCAGACATTGATAGCTGGATCTACCCAACTACCAATGGTGGACCAAGTAACTGGACGGCCAGGGACTTTATACCAGTTTCTTTTATTCCGCAGTAATTGACTTACTTGTTTTGAGATTTGTAATAAACAATTTAAAACTTTACGGCCTCGTGCCTTGCCCGAGGCACATTGGCTTTGCTTGTGAGGGTCGTTGTTTGTCATTTCATATATCATTAATAAAGCATTGGGCGTTTCTTGCATACAAATTTTGCGCTCTCTGTTTTTCTTTTTCTGTTTTCACTTTATTGAAACAGCTATTCTCTTACACACACTCACGTATCATAATGCAGATCCATATCCACTCTGGATCCCTTTGATAACAGCTCTGCTATTTCTAGTTATGACTTCGAAAATCTGATCAACCAAGCCGAAGACGAAGGTGAGGATGATTGTGAGGTTCCTGGAGAACTTGCTAGACTATTACAGCAGGAAGAAAGGGCCATACAACCTCATGAAGAGTCGGTTGAGACAGTGAACTTGGGTACTGCGGAAGATAGAAAAGGGGTTAAAATAGGTGCAAATCTGGAGCTTAGCATCAAACAGAGGTTGATACAGATGTTGCACGACTATGTCGAGATCTTTGCCTGGTCCTATGAAGACATGCCTAGTTTGGACACTGATATTGTGGTACATCACCTGCCGACTAAAGAAGGTTGTCCTCCGATTAAACAGAAGGTCTGCCAAACGCATCCCGAAATGTCAGATAAGATCAAGACAAAGGTCATGAAACAATTCGACACAGGATTCTTAGTTGTCACTTCTTATCCATAGTGTGTTTCTAACATTGTTCTGGTACCTAAGAAGGACGGTAAGGTACGGATGTGTGTGAATTACAGAGATCTGAACAGGGCAAGCCCCAAGGATGACTTCCCACTTCCTCACATTGACGTTCTGGTCGACAACACTGCACAACACAAAATCTTCTCTTTCATGGATGGTTTCTCTGGCTACAACCAGATCAAGATGGCTCCGGAAGACATGGAGAAGACAACCTTCGTTACACAGTGGGGCATCTTCTGCTACAAGGTGATGCCTTTTGGGTTGAAGAATGCTGGGGTAACTTATCAGTGCGCCATGTTCGCTTTGTTCCACGATATGACTCACCATGAGATAGAGGTTTATGTTGATGACATGATAGCCAGGTCTCAGACGGAGGAAGAGAACCTGGACCATCTCCAAAAGTTGTTCAACAGGTTGAAGATATATAAGCCGAGGTTGAATCCGAACAAGTGCACCTTCGGGGTAAGGTCTGGTAGACTTCTGGGTTTTATTGTTAGCGACAAAGGCATCCAAGTAGATCCTACAAAGGTGAAAGCCATACAAGAAATGCCAGCTCCCCGTACGGAGAAGGAAGTTAGAGGTTTCTTGGGACGCCTGAATTATATTACCTGGTTCATTTCACATCTAACTGCTACTTATGAGCCAATCTTCAAGCTTACGAAGAAAGATCAAGTGGTAAAGTGGAATGCTGAATTCCATATCGCTTTCGAAAGAATCAAGGAATACCTTCAAGAACCACCAATTCTGATGCTTCAAGTTGAAGGAAGACCTTTGATATTGTACCTGACAGTGCTAGACAATTCAATGGTGGTGTGTGATGGGGAAGTATGATGAGTCTGGTCGAAAAGAGCACGCGATATACTACCTTAGCAAAAAGTTTACCGACTGTGAGACACGATACTCATTGCTCGAGAAAACTTGTTGCGCTTTGGCATGGGCTGCTAGCCGACTGAGACAGTATATGATGACTCACACTACCTTGTTGATATCGAAGATGGATCTGATCAGGTACATTTTCGAGAAGCCCGCTCTCTCCGGAAGGATAACAAGATGGCAAATGATCTTAACTGAGTACGACATACAATATACAAGCCAAAAAGCAATAAAGGGGAGTGTATTGGCTTATCATTTGGCTCATCAGGCCGTGGATAACTACCAGTCCATGAATTTTGAGTTCCTGGATGAGAATATCATATTGGTCACTAACTACGAAGAACCTGGACCAGATGAAGGACCTGAGGAGGGATCCCGATGGTCTATGTATTTTAATGGAGCCTCAAACGCACTGGGTAACGACATTGGTGCTATAATCATATCCCCTGAGGGCTGTCATACTCCATTCACTGCCCGATTATGTTTCAACTGCACCAACAACATGGAGGAGCATGAAGCATGTATTATGGGTCTTAGAGCTGCTATTGAACTAAGGATCAAGTTCTTGAGTGTATTCGGGGATTCCGCTTTAGTGATAAGTCAGATCAAAGGCGAGTGGGATACGAAGCACCCAAACCTTATTCCTTACAAAGAGTATGTACTGACATTGCTCCTACACTTTGAGGAGGTAACCTTCGAACATTTCCCACGAGGGGAGAACCAGTTAGTGGACGTGCTAGCTACCATGTCTTCTATGTTCAAGGTTAGGTGGGACAATGAAGCTCCCCAAATTACCATTGAGAGGTTGGATGAACCAGCATACTGATGTGAAATCGATATCGAAGAAGTGGAAGACAGACCCTGGTTTCACGAAGTCAAAAGGTATCTCGAGACTCAAGAGTATCCCAAAGGGGCATCTGTCAATGATAAGAAGTTTCTGAGAAGGTTCGCTGCGAAGTTCTTCCTCAATAATGGAATTCTCTATAAATGCAACCATGACTCCACACTACTAAGGTGTGTAGATGTGATACGGTGGCAGAACCAACTATTTTGGAAAATGCTGGTTTGCGTTTTGCGTTTGTGTTTGCAAAATGTCGCGGTAAGCAAGAGTCGCTACCGACTTTTATTTTATCCAACTGGAAAGGAAAAAAGCACAGAAAAATTCCTTTTTCGAGATTTTGAGTACGAGGGGTAGATTATAGAAAGGGAAGGTGTTAGCACCCTTTCCATCCATGGTTTTCCATGGGCTCTTAGGTACTTGCTCATCTTTAAAATTGCTTGCGTGTGTTTGTTTTGAAAAGTTTTGTTTTACTTCGTTTTAACCCTTGCTTATGTCTTCAAAAGTGTTACGAAGTGTTTTTGAAAATTTTGTTTGAAAAGAGTATAAGTGTGAAAAAGTTTATTTTGAGCAAGTACCTACTAGCATCTACCTTACCGAAAAAAGATTGTTTCTGTTCTCGTTTCCTTTAGACAATTATATCCCACTATTGAGAAATAGGTAGAACCGTCATTTAAGTTGTAAGGGTCAATTCGTAAGGGACGTACGATCACTAAAGCAATGTTAGGACGTCTTAGTAATAACCCTAATGTCTTAAGATCATATTCGAGGCAACATTTATGAGGCAACCTTTCAGAGGTAACATTTCCGAACGGGACATTTGATCTTTTTTTAGACAGGAGGGCAACCACTAAGACACCCTATACTTAATGACCGTTTACCGAAGGCAACCGAAGTGAGAGTATACCCTAGGAGTGCGCACGTGCGACTGATTTGATTTCAGTTATTATCTTTACACATTAGGGTTTGCTAGCCATTTTAAATTAACATGTAATCTTGTCATACAATCCTATTATCATACATCTAATAGTTAATATTTGCGAGAATTAAAATGCGAGAAATAAAAACCTACCCTATTACAAGGCTTCGGGGAGGGGATTAATTACATAGCCAAAATCCCGTAAAATTATAAATAAAAGAAAATCCTAATTAAAATATTACATATCGTAAGCAGTTACATTAATATTGTAAAAATAATAAGCGCGCGCGATGAAACGAAATAAGAGAATTATGGTTTTGACCCAGACTAAACCTAATTAAAGGGAAAATCATTTTTTGTTGTTTTTGGTTGTTTGAGAAAATAAAGTTTAATTGAATAAATAAAAATCTAATTACTAATTAATTTAGAATTTAGAAAAATAATTAAATCAACCTATTTTATGTATTTTTGTTTTATTTGAGAAAATAAATAAAAATTAAATCGCATGTTAACCCTAATTTTTCTAGTTGATTTTAAATATATGAAAAAGTTAGAATTAATCCTAAATTAAATTAGACTAATATTAAATTAAATTTGATAAAATAAAAATAAAAATAAACCTAATTCTATATTTGGGAAATTGATTTTATGATTTTATTTTTTAAAAAAAAGGAATTAATTTTGTTTGAAAATAATTTAAACAAATTAAATAAATTAAAACCAAAAAATGAAAAGGAAGAAAATGGGCCTGGTTTTGCAACAATATGGGGACCTGGGGATCGAACCCAGGTCCTTCAACATTCATCCCTTGCACGCTTGCCAGTTAAGCTGGTTGTATTAGTTGTATAACTAATGACAAAATAATATTTTATGATAAAACAATAAAGCTAAACTCTGAAACACGCGCAGATTTCAAATGCATATATCAAAAATGAATCATTTGACGTTCTTGCAAAACAAAACAGAAAAAGAAAAAACAAGTTGAAATTTCTTGTGAAAAAGAATTATATTGATTTTGAAGTTGGCCTGTAATAGGCGTTTTATACAAGGAGGCTGACGTCCTAGTAAGAGAACAACGCCGAAACACAGGAATTATACATTTCGTGTAAAAGAAAGAAAAACAGCTATGAGAAACAATCCCATCGGGTTCCAACTCTGCTATTGCCTTTATACCTTCGAGCGTCTCATCACTTAGCTACTTGGTCGAAGGTAGATCGGATTGATTAGCGTCGTCCGAGCTTGATAGTCGATACCGAAGTCTGGTCGCGGGATAATCCAATGAGACATAGTGTTACGCTTTGATCCCTTATTTTTACCTGGACCGCCCTTTCGGGTTTTCAGTCCACCGGGATACCCTTTTTTGCCCAAGCCGCCTTTTCAGGTTTTGGACTTGCCGGGTGTACAGTTTTTTTTTCATTTTCATCCTTTACTTTGGCCTGAACCCTTTTGGTTCGCCGGGAAGCCCTTATTTTTGCCTAGGCCAGTCGACCTAGCGGGTCTTTGATTATGCGTAGTATTTTTTCACTATGTCTGCATTGATGGGGTGAGGAAGGTCGTCACCATCCATGGTGGTTAGAATCATAGCTCCTCCCAAGAAAATGTTCTTAACCATAAATTGAAGGGGTGAAAAACACAAGAAGGGGGGGGTTGAATTGTAAAACTGGAAACTTAAAGCAAATGACACGGTATTTTTATCCTGGTTCGTTTGATCTCAAACTACTCCAGTCCACCCGTTCAAGGTGATTTCGCCTCTCTCCAACGAGGTCTTAATTCACTATATTCAACTGAATACAAATCTGTTTTAGCAACTGCTAAAACCTTCTTGATTCAAACCACAATCCGGTTTGTCAAGGCAATACTTTCTTACAAAGGAATAATCAAATGTGTGTGAATGTTTCTACAAAAACTATATCACAACTGTGATGTTTACACAAATGAAGCTTAGAATACTAAGTTGCTAAACGCTAATAGAGTATCAGAGTTTGGTGGTTTAGCAAAACTTGTAGAGAGAAGATTACTGTTCAGCTTTGTGCGTGTAGAGAGTTTGGAAGCATTAGCCGTTATAATCTTCAAAGCTTGGTTTATATAGCACTTTGAGAAGATGAACGTTGAAGCAAATATTCTTGATTCAATGCTATTTACAAGCTTTCCTTTCTGAGCAGATCTTGTCTAGAATGATGCCGTTGGTATTGATTAGCTTTCAATGCACAGTACCGTTGCTTCTTCAATGCACGATCTGGCTTGGCTCATTCTGATTCTGCTTCGCTGCTGATGAACTGATTTGATTCTGTATCCGAGTATTTTTACGCGCAGTTCTGTTCATCAAGCTTCAGCATGTGCAAGCGTTGATCATCTGATCTTGACGTTCTGATCCAGCAACTTCTGATGCTGGTGTGCAAACTCATATTCTGATGCTGAAGACGTGATCTTGCTTATTTTACTCAGCATATCTGCAAGTCAGAGCATGATAACTTTAGGCAGCATATAATTCAATCATGAAATATTTAACTACTATTTCTTTTCACTTTGTTATCATCAAAACTTAAATATAGGGTACTAGATTCAAACATTGTTCTAACAATCTCCCCCTTTTTGATGATGACAAAAACTAGATATTTTAAATGAAAAATAACGTGAAAAGTTATCAGAGCTATGTATCAGAATAAGAAGTACGGAGAAGTCAGAGTTTAAGAGATACTCCCCCTGAGTTTGTTACTTCCCTTTGATATGCGAGTTCTTCAGAGTCAGATCTTTTACTTATCAAAGAGCATCAGATTATAGGTCTTTGACCAGAGCTTCATATATCAGAACTTCATATTTGATCAGAGCTACATGAGCTTCTACAATTTGATCAGAGCTTCTAGTTCTTAGTCTTCATAGTGTTCGGAGCTTCCTTGTGCCTGTAGACTTAACAACAAAACAGAAAAACATTTCCAGTAATAGAGTTAGAATGTTTGAGAATTTCTGTCTAGTTAGCCGTTATTGATTTTAAATATCATTCTTGTTCTCCCCCTTTTTGTCAGCAATCAAAAAGTGTTAGTGATGTGCTAAAACAATATAGATCAGAAAAACAAGTTATATTAAAATAGTTCAGCACAAAGATCATTACACAAGCATAGTCAAAACATAGTCAAAAGTATAGATAATGTCATGCATGAAAAAAAATTTCAAGGTTGTGGGGGCATGCGTGAGAACAGGCTTTCCAGCATTGCTTGAATCTTTTCAGAAGTTTCATTCTGCTTCTGAACCATGGTGACAACAGTATCAATCTTGCTGTCCTGAACATTCATTCTTGCTTCCATCTTCTGATCATTCTCTTCCATCCGCTGCTGTAGACGCAAGTCATTCAGCCTGAGTTCTTCCAGAGCCTGCCTGTCCAAGGCAGCTTGAGAACTTTCAGCAGGAGGAAGTTTCTCAGAACTTTCAGCTACATCTTCTGCTGGATCTTCTTCCTGAAGGGTCTTGCCTTCTTCTGATGGTTGCACCTGTGCAGCTTGCTCTTTCTCAGACCAGGATTCACTGTCCAGAGGGAGCACAACTTCTTGAGGCAGCTGGCTCTCAACTTCCTTCAGCAGCTTGCTAAAGTTCTGTTGAGCCTGCTCATAGTTGACATCCTGCAGCTTGAGTGCTTCAGCACGAACCCATAGTCTGAACTGTGACCAGAGCTGATCAGAAGCAGCTGGGTCAATCATCCCGGGACAGACTTGCTTCAAAGAAGCAATCCATTGCAGCATACCTGTTTCAAAGTCCAAAATACCAGAGCCAACATCTAGTTGCTTTGGTTTGGGAATGGCCAATTTGTGTCTTAAATCAGCAAGACGTTCAAGACTTGTTAAGTCAATGAAAGTTTTGCTGGGGTTTTCAGAGGATTGGTTTTCAGAGATTTGCTGAGGTGCTGTTTGTTTTGGTGGATGGTTATCAGAGTCAGAGTCAGATATTTCGATTGGAGTGGATGGAGGTTTGGGAGAATTTTGAGGTGTTGACTCCTCTGATGATGGTAACTGGGGTCTGACAATGGTGGTTCCACATGGCAACTGGATTGCCAGCGGTGAAGGTTGAGGTGAGTGGGGATCAGAATGATGAGGTGATGGTGGATTATTTTCTGGTTGAGGAGGTGGAATCTCTGATTGCTCAGGGATCAGAGGTTCTTCTGTGATAGGTTGTTGAGATTGTGGTTCTGGTTCTGGTTGATGTTCTGGTTGAGGTTGTGGAGGAGGAATATTTGGTGGTTCAGAATTTGGTTGAGCAGAAGCAAGTTCTCGCTCAAGATCAGCTACCATTTTGTCAAGAATTGGTGTTGTTGAAACAGTTGGTTGTTTGGTAATTTTGATGGGAATTTTAATTCTGGTTCTTCTGAGTTGTAAGGCCTCAGAAGGGTCTTCTGGTATGGTTTCATCAATAGTAGGGATTGGGATGGGTATTTTGTGAGAGGTTTGAGGAGGTGCAACAGATGTAGGAATAGTAGATGGAATTGAAATAGGGGCAGCAGATGAATTACCTCGTTTCTTTGGAGTCTGATGAGATGATCCTTCTGCTTTCCTCTTCTTTGTCTTCTTCTGAATCACTTCAGGTTGAACTTGACTCAGATCTTTGGTCTTCAGCTTTGAACCTGCATCTTCTTTCTTGTATGAATCTGGATACTTGAGAAACATATCAGGATGGGATTCCATTTCAGAAAATCTTGGGAAATCACTCAGAGGCACTCTTCTTCTGGAGATGTCAGCAGTTGAAGGAGCTCTGGGTTCCTTCCTGATATTTTCTATCAGCTTCATCTTTTTCAGGTTCTTAGCGTTCAGCGGTTTTCCAACAGTTGGTTCAAAATTGCTCAGTACTTTAGCTTCGCTCAGATAATCCATCAGCTTATTCTCTGTCAGAATATCTGATATGAGCCTCCCAAACGGTATCCAGTCCCTTTTGGTCCTTTCTTCTTCTCTAGTCTCTTTCACACTAGTCTTCAGATGATTGAACAGGAAGTGTGCCAGATTGATCTTTATCTTCTGATTAATAAAGTAGATCAGAAATTGCTGATCCACGTTTATATAATCAGGAGAGCTTGTTGGCTTCCTGTGATTGAAACAGCCCAAAACAATCTTAGCCCATACTCTGCAGTGATCCTTCAGATCCTTAATTTTGCTGCTGGGATATCCATGAGTGGAAATGCAGTTGGCTATTGCAGCTATATCAGGGCATCTATCAGCCATGTCCACACAACGGACTCCACCACCACTTTGACCAATTAACGTAGCAATGAGGTCTTCAGAAATTACTATCTTCTTTCCCATGACAGAAGAGATGACTAGATGTTTATGAATCTTGGCGTGAATCCAAAATTCCTTGACAAGCTCTGGGAAGGTTGGTCCAACCAGTCTATCAAAATACCTCTCCCACTTTTGAGCTTTGATTTCCTCAGTTAGGTCAAATCCATTATCCTTCAAGCTTTCGAAATCGACGATTAACTCAGAGAGAACCTCAAGATTCTTAACCGGTGTGAGAAGAGTTCTGGTAGGCTCCTGATACTGCTCAGAGGATTCTTTCTTCTGATTTCCTGCAGAAATGCTGGAGGATGCCATTGTTCTCACACAAAAAGCTTGAGAATGATTTTGAGAAAAAAGATTTTAAGAAAATAACTCAGAAATATGCAGAGAATGCTTAAGAGATTATGAGAAAGCGTAAGGAATAAGATTTGAAGAATACTGTGCTTAAATAAAGATTTCAAAAAAAATTATTTTGAAAAATTAAACGTTTTTTAAGAGAGAGAAAAAAATAATGATTGCCATTAACAAACGTGATTACTTTTGCATTTAATGCTTGCTGATTTTGGGGGATTTGAGAAAGATACTTAAAAACGGTTACCAGACATGTGTCTCAATGCACCCAATCAGCGCTTTCCTTTCTCAGAAGCGTGCACGCGTTCTGCTTCAGGAATTTGTTGATGATTGGATGACACTTGTTTGATGTAGTGATCAGCATGTCTGTCCTTGAGATTAGATTCTCATATCTTTAGACTTGCCTCTGATACAATCTGCATGTTCTAACTTTCTGAAAGAAGATTGATCAGAAGTTCACAGTAATATAATTTACATTCTGAAGATAAATACATGGAATTAAAACATTTTCATTCTGGGCATACTTTCATGCTGAGATGTTTCAGAATGAAATTAAACCTATCTTCTGAAAGGGGTTTAGTAAAGATATCAGCCCATTGATGGTCTGTATCTATAAATTTCAAGTTTAAAATTCCTTTCTGAATATAGTCCCTAATGAAATGATGTTTTATTTCTATATGCTTAGCTCTAGAATGTAAAATAGGATTCTTACTTAAGCAAATAGCAGAAGTATTATCACAGAGAATAGGAATGTTACTCTCAAAGATCTGGAAGTCTTCAAGCTGACTTTTCATCCAGAGCATCTGTGTGCTACATCCAGCTGCTGCTATGTACTCAGCTTCTGCTGTTGACAGAGCAATTGTTGATTGCCTTTTGCTGGACCACGAAATCAGATTTTCTCCCAGAAACTGGCAGCTTCCAGAAGTACTTTTTCGTTCCACTCTGTCTCCAGCAAAATCAGCATCGCAGTAGCCTACTAAGCTGTAATCACTAGATTTTCTATAAAACAAACCCAGATTAGTAGTACCTTTCAGATACTTGAAAATTCGCTTAACAGCTGTTAAGTGAGATTCTCTAGGATCTGATTGGAATCTAGCACAAATACATACGCTGAATAGAATATCAGGTCTTGAAGCAGTCAGATAAAGGAGAGAACCAATCATACCTCTGTAGACTTTCTGTTCTACGCTTTTGCTTACCTCTTCTCTTTCCAGAATGCACGTGGGATGCATTGGAATCTTTGATGGCTTACATTCTGAGAGGTCAAATTTCTTCAGAAGATCTCTGATGTATTTGCTCTGATGAATGTAAGTTCCCTCTGGAGTTTGATTAATCTGAATTCCTAGAAAGAATTTCAGTTCCCCCATGAGGCTCATCTCAAATTCTGCCTGCATACACTTAGCAAATTTTCTTCCAAGAGAACGATTAGTAGAACCAAAAATAATATCATCAACATAGATTTGACAGACTAAGATGTCACTCTTAACTGTTTTACAGAATAGAGTAGTGTCCACTTTCCCTCTGGTGAATTCATTTTCAAGCAGAAAGTTACTCAGCCTTTCATACCAAGCTCTGGGAGCTTGTTTCAGACCATACAGTGACTTTTTCAGTTTGAAAACATGTTCTGGATGTTTTGTATTTTCAAAACCTGGGGGTTGGTGAACATATACTTCTTCTTCTATATAACCATTTAAGAATGCACTTTTGACATCCATCTGATACAGAGTGATGCCTCTATTAACAGCAAATGAAATTAAAAGTCTGATAGATTCTAACCTGGCGACTGGGGCAAAGGTTTCTGTATAGTCTATCCCCTCTTGCTGACTATAACCTTGTGCAACCAGTCGTGCCTTGTTTCTGACGACTTCACCTTGTTCATCAAGCTTGTTTCTGAACACCCATCTTGTTCCAATGACGTTGAATCCTTTTGGTCTTGGAACGAGATCCCATACGTCGTTTCTGGTGAATTGATTCAGCTCTTCTTGCATTGCCAGAATCCAGTCATTGTCCAGAAGTGCTTCATCAATAGAAGACGGTTCAATCAGAGACACAAGTCCCATCAGAGTTTCTTCAGAGTTTCTGAAGCTTGCTCTTGTTCTGATTGGATCTTCCTTTCTTCCTAGGATAGTCTCTTCTGGATGATCCAAACTGCTTCTTGGTAATCTCTTCTGAGGTTGATCAGCAGTTGTAGGACTTCTAGCATTGCTTCTTTCAGACGTTGAAGGAATGTCTGTGTTGAGAGCTTCTGATGACTTGTCTTCAGAACCTGCAAATTCAATTTCTATACCTGCAAGATTTTCATTCTGCTTTGACTTTTCAGAGTCAAGCTTGTCATCAAAACGAACACTGATTGATTCTTCCACAATCTGTGTTTCTGTATTGTATACTCTGTACCCTCTTGAGCGTTCAGAGTATCCTAACATAATACACTTCTGTGCCTTAGAATCAAACTTGTTCAAATAATTCTTAGTATTTAACATATAGCAAGTACATCCAAATGGATGAAAATACGAAATGTTGGGCTTTCTGTTCTTCCACAATTCATATGGAGTCTTTTCCAGAATAGGTCTTATTGAGATTCTATTCTGAATGTAGCACGCTGTGTTTATTGCCTCTGCCCAGAAAGTCTTAGCAACGTTTGTCTCGTTGATCATGGTTCTGGCCATTTCTTGCAATGTTCTGTTCTTTCGTTCTACAACTCCATTTTGTTGGGGAGTTCTAGGACAAGAGAAATCATGCAGAATGCCTTTGTCATTAAAGAATGACTCAAAGTCTTTATTTTCAAATTCCCCACCATGATCACTTCTGACTTTAACGATTCTAAGATCTTTTTCATTCTGAACTTGGTTACAGAAGGTAACAAACACAGAGTGTGACTCGTCCTTGTGTCTTAAGAACTTTACCCATGTCCATCTGCTATAGTCATCTACGATTACTAACCCATACTTCTTGCCACTGACAGAAGCAGTTTTAACTGGTCCAAATAAGTCAATGTGCAGAAGTTCTAATGGCTTAGAGGTAGAAACAACATTTTTGGATTTAAAAGATGGTTTTGCAAATTTGCCTTTCTGACATGCTTCACACAGAGCATCTGAATTGAACTTCAAATTTGGAAGTCCTCTGACCAGATTGAGTTTGTTAATCTGAGATATTCTTCTCATGCTAACATGTCCCAATCTTCTGTGCCAGATCCACTGCTCGTTGTTAACAGACAGAAGACATTTTACGTTCTGACTTTTAAGTTCAGAAAGTTTGATTTTGTAAATGTTGTTTTTCCTCTTACCATTAAACAGGATAGTCCCATCTTTCTGACTAACAGCTTTACATGATTTTTGATTAAAGATTATATCATAACCGTTATCACTTAATTGACTTATGGATAACAGGTTATGCATCAATCCATCAACAAGCAGAACATTATTAATAGAGGGAAGATTTCCGTTACCTACAGTTCCAGAGCCAATAATCTTTCCCCTCTGATTGCCTCCAAAGCCAACGTGGCCTCCAGGCTTAAGTTCCAGGCTTTGGAACATATGCCTTCTTCCCGTCATGTGTCGTGAGCAGCCAGAGTCCAGGTACCATGACTGGTGTTTCTGACTTGCTGCTAAAGATATCTGCAACATGTATTATTTTATCCTTAGGTACCCAGATCTTCTTGGGTCCTGATTTGTTAGTTTTACCAAAACTCTGGTTGAATTTTGGTTTCACAAAGTGATTACTACTGGTATATTTGATGTCATGTGTGTGACCATACACAAAGTGTGAATTTAGAGGAGTGTGTTTAATGGTTAAATCCATGACATTTTTAGGTGTAGGAGCCTTACCTAGGTATCCTATTCCTTTCCTGCCGTTTCTGCTAACTCCATAGATCATTGAAGCCATTCTGCTTCTATCTATGCTTTTAGCAAGGAACTTCTGGAAACTATGATCATACTCCTTGATGATCTCATCAGCGTTGCTGGGAGTTTCAGCAATTGGTTCCTTCTGAGAGTTTTGTAAAGAGTTTTCTAATTTTAAAATTTTATCTCTCAGCTCAGAGTTTTCCAATTTGAGACTCTCAGACTTGTTAGAGTCAGATTCAAGAGTCCTTTTCAGGTCTCTGAATTTAGCTCTAATCTGCTGATAACGTTCCAGAATTTCATTGAGGCTTTCAGCAAGTTCAGCCTTTGTAAAATTAACAGCGAAGTTAGGGAATACCTCTTCTGTGTCTGATTCTGAGTCTGAGTCAGAAGCTTCACTGTCATCTTGAATGTTAGCCATAAGTGCTATGTTCGCCCGTTCATCATCTGATTCTGAGTCAGCTTCAGACGAGTCAGAGTCATCCCATGTGGCCATGAGACTTTTCTTCTTCTCTCTTCCAAACCTCCTTTTTGGCTTTTCCCTCTGAAGCTTTGGACAGTCACTCTTGTAGTGACCTTGCTCATTGCACTCGTAGCAGATGATGTCTTTTGTATTTGGCTTCTTGCTACCTGAGGAGCCTTCAGATCGTCTGTATCCAGAGGAAGAATCTGTCCTTCTGTGTCTGGAGGAAGACTCGTTATGATCAGATCTTCTGGGATTCCTGAACTTCTTTTGTCTTTGCTTCCACAGTTGATTTACTCTTCTGGAGAGAAGGGAAAGCTCGTCTTCTTCTGATGAGGATCCATCAGATGTTTCTTCAACTGCCTGCAAAACTTTAGATTCAGATTTTCTGTTAGATTTTAAAGCTATAGGCTTACCTTGCTTCTGAGGCTCGTCAGCTTCCAGCTCTATCTCATGACTTCTGAGGGAGCTTATAAGTTCCTCCAGAGTGATTTTGTTGAGATCTTTCGCCAGCTTCAGAGCAGTAACCATAGGCCTCCACTGCTTGGGTAAACTTCTGATTATCTTCTTGACATGGTCAGCAGTAGAGTATCCTTTGTCCAGAACTTTGAGACCAGCTACCAGAATCTGGAATCTAGAGAACATAGTTTCAATGGATTCAGATTCTTCCATTTTAAACGCCTCATACTTCTGAATGAGCGCCAGAGCTTTTGTTTCTTTGACTTGAACGTTGCCCTCATGCGTCATTCTGAGAGAATCAAAGATGTTCTTAGCTGTGTCTCTGTTGGAGATCTTCTCATACTCAGTGTAGGAGATGGCACTGAGGAGGATGGTTCTGGCCTTATGGTGATTCTTGAAATCACGCTTTTGTTGATCAGTCATTGATTTTCTATCAATCTTCTGACCAGTTGCATTAACAGGGTGCGTGTATCCATCTGTCACCATATCCCACAGATCAGCATCATGTGCTAGAAAGAAGCTTTCAATTCTGTCTTTCCAGTAGTCAAAGTTTTCTCCATCAAAGACTGGAGGTTTGCCGCTGAATCTGTCTCTGTCCTCATTGGTGTCATTGCTGAAATGAGAGTTGTTTCCTGCCATTGTGTTTTTCTGACGCTGGATCTTGTACTGACACGGTTAAGTGTTTTAGCTCAGAACCAGGCGCTCTGATGCCAATTGAAGGGGTGAAAAACACAAGAAGGGGGGGGTTGAATTGTAAAACTGGAAACTTAAAGCAAATGACACGGTATTTTTATCCTGGTTCGTTTGATCTCAAACTACTCCAGTCCACCCGTTCAAGGTGATTTCGCCTCTCTCCAACGAGGTCTTAATTCACTATATTCAACTGAATACAAATCTGTTTTAGCAACTGCTAAAACCTTCTTGATTCAAACCACAATCCGGTTTGTCAAGGCAATACTTTCTTACAAAGGAATAATCAAATGTGTGTGAATGTTTCTACAAAAACTATATCACAACTGTGATGTTTACACAAATGAAGCTTAGAATACTAAGTTGCTAAACGCTAATAGAGTATCAGAGTTTGGTGGTTTAGCAAAACTTGTAGAGAGAAGATTACTGTTCAGCTTTGTGCGTGTAGAGAGTTTGGAAGCATTAGCCGTTATAATCTTCAAAGCTTGGTTTATATAGCACTTTGAGAAGATGAACGTTGAAGCAAATATTCTTGATTCAATGCTATTTACAAGCTTTCCTTTCTGAGCAGATCTTGTCTAGAATGATGCCGTTGGTATTGATTAGCTTTCAATGCACAGTACCGTTGCTTCTTCAATGCACGATCTGGCTTGGCTCATTCTGATTCTGCTTCGCTGCTGATGAACTGATTTGATTCTGTATCAGAGTATTTTTACGCGCAGTTCTGTTCATCAAGCTTCAGCATGTGCAAGCGTTGATCATCTGATCTTGACGTTCTGATCCAGCAACTTCTGATGCTGGTGTGCAAACTCATATTCTGATGCTGAAGACGTGATCTTGCTTATTTTACTCAGCATATCTGCAAGTCAGAGCATGATAACTTTAGGCAGCATATAATTCAATCATGAAATATTTAACTACTATTTCTTTTCACTTTGTTATCATCAAAACTTAAATATAGGGTACTAGATTCAAACATTGTTCTAACATAAATTGCCCTTCGCATGTGGGGGTCCATTTAACCCTAGGATCACCTTGCGGCAGTATGATGCGTTTGATCACTAGATCCCCGACTTGATATTCTTGACATCTAACTTTCTTGTTAAAAGCCTTGATCATTCGCTTTTGATACGTCTTACCATGACAAATAGCAGTAAGTCTCTTTTAATCGATTAAATTCAGCTGATCAAGCCGGGTCTGGATCCAATCATCTTCGCTCAAACCTGCATCCTTCATAATCCAGAGAGATGGTATCTGGACCTCAATTGGTAGGACTGCCTCCATACCATACACCAGGGAGTAGGGTGTTTCCCCTGTCAAGGTTTGTGCAGAGGTATGGTACCCATGAAGAGGGAACAGTAACATCTCATGCCAGTCTTTATATGTCACTGTCATCTTCTGCACAATCTTCTTGATGTTCTTGTTAGCCGCTTCAACAACCCCATTCATCTTCGGTCGGTAGGGAGAAGAGTTGTGATGATGTATCTTGAACTGTTTGCAGAGCTCAGTGATCATCGTATTGTTGAGATTTGTACCATTGTCCGTAATGATTCTCTCTGGTACACCATATCGACAGATCAGATTGTGTTAGATAAACCGTGCCACGACATTCTTGGTCACTGTAGCAAAGGAAGTTGCCTCAACCCACTTCGTGAAATAATAAATAGCTACCAGAATGAAACGATGTCCATTGGATTCAGTAGGTCTGATCTCGCCGATCATGTCGATGCCCCACATTGCAAAAGGCCAAAGAGCTGTCAAAACATTCATAGGAACTGGAGGTACACGCACCTTATCAGCATAGACTTGGCACTTATGACAGGTTCGAGAGTGCTGATAGCAATCGGCTTCCATAGTCGACCAATAATATCCCGCCCGTAGGATTTTCTTTGCCATGGTATGTCCGCTGGAATGAGTCCCGAAGGTACCTTCATGTAATTCGGCCATGATCTTTTCTGCCTCGCTCTTGTCCACACATCGGAATAAGGTTGAGTCATGGTTACGCTTATAAAGAATCCCATTACTGATGAAGAATTTTGCAGCGAACCTTCTCAGAAACTTCTTATCATTAACAGATGCCCCCTCGGGGTACTCTTGAGCCTTAAGATACCTCCTTACCAAGTGGAACCAGGGTTTATCTGCTACCTCTTCAGTCTCCATGTCACAACAATGTGCGGGTTCGTCCAACCTCTCGATGGTAATCTGGGGAGCTTCATTGTCCCACCTGACCTTGAACATAGAAGAGATGGTAGCTAGCGCGTCTGCTAACTGATTCTCCCCTCTGGGGAAAAGTTCAAAGGTTATCTCCTCAAAATTTGGGAGCAAAGTCAGTACGTACTCTTTGTAAGGAATAAGATTTGGGTGCTTCGTATCCCACTCGCCTTTGATCTGACTAATCACCAAAGCAGAATCTCCGAATACACTCAAGAACTTAATCCTCAGGTCAATAGCAGCTTGAAGACCCAGGATACATGCTTCATACTCCGCCATATTGTTGGTGCATTTGAAACATAATCGGGCGGTGAACGGAGTATGACAGCCCTCCGGAGATATGATCACAGCGCCAATGCCATTACCCAATGCGTTTGATGCTCCGTCAAAATACATAGTCCATCGGGATCCTTCCTCAGGTCCTTCATCCGGTCCACGTTCTTCACAGTCGGTCACCAACATGATGTTCTCATCCGGGAACTCGAAATTCATGGATTGGTAGTCATCCACGGCCTAATGCGCCAAATGATCTGCCAATAAACTCCCCTTGATCTTTGTTTAGACAGGAGGGCAACCACTAGGACACCCTATACTTAATGACCTTTTACCCAAGGCAACCGAGGTGAGAGTATACCCTAGGAGTGCGCATGTGCGAGTGATTTGATTTCAGTTATTATCTTTGCACATTAGGGTTTTCTAGCCATTTTAAATTAACATGCAATCTTGTCATACAATCCTATTATCATACATCTAACAGTTAATATTTGCAAGAATTAAAATGCGAGAAATAAAAACCTACGTTATTACAAGGCTTCGGGGAGGGGATTAATTACATAGCCAAAAACCCGTAAAATGATAAATAAAAGAAAATCCTAATTAAACTATTACATACCGTAAGCAGTTACATTAATATTGTAAATATAGTAAGCGCGCGCGATGAATCGAAACGAGAGAATTAGGGTTTTGACCCCGACTAAACCTAATTAAAGGGAAAATCATTTTTTGTTGTTTTTGGTTGTTTGAGAAAATAAAGTTTAATTAAATAAATAAAAACCTAATTACTAATTAATTTAGAATTTAGAAAAATAATTAAATCAACCTATTTTTTGTATTTTTGTTTTATTTGAGAAAAGAAATAAAAATTAA
This sequence comes from Vicia faba, assembly GCA_948472305.1. Classification (NCBI taxonomy): domain Eukaryota; kingdom Viridiplantae; phylum Streptophyta; class Magnoliopsida; order Fabales; family Fabaceae; genus Vicia; species Vicia faba. The sequence continues at coordinate 1,312,489,691 of OX451740.1, read as the reverse complement.
ATCACGTGTTAACCCTAATTTTTCTAGTTGATTTTAAATATATGAAAAAGTTAGAATTAATCCTAAATTAAATTAGACTAATATTAAATTAAAGTTGATAAAATAAAAATAAAAATAAACCTTATTCTATATTTGTGAAATTGATTTTATGATTTTTTTTGTAAAAAAAAAAAGGAATTAATTTTGTTAGAAAATAATTTAAACAAATTAAATAAATTAAAACCAAAAAATAAAAAGGAAGAAAATGGGCCTGGTTTTGCAGCAATAAAGGGGGGGGTGTATGAATTGCAATTCTTGGCCCAAAAGCGCCTGGCCCTGTTTGACTTTTCTTGATCCTATGCACATGCTTGACTGGGGTGTATTGTGGCCCCTCATGGATAAAGCGTTAGATCTGGCTTGTTGAAGATCTGATGGCTGGATATTGAGGACATATGGTGGACTTATGGGACGCCTGTATACCTGATTACACAAAGAAAAATAATATGCAACAATATGGGGACCTGGGGATCGAACCCAGGTCCTTCAGCATTCATCCCTTGCACGCTTGCCAGCTGAGCTGGTTCTATTAGTTGTATAACTAATGACAAAATAATATTATATGATAAAACAATAAAGCTAAACTCTGAAATACGCGCATATTTGAATGGGCCATTCATGGGGCGCCACATTATCATCTTCCTCATCGTCTCCGTCATTTTAGATCAAGAACTTTTACCTACGGACAAATGGGCGTATGTACAGCCCTATACCTTTCCAAAATCATGTCCCTGCATGAAAAATCAATACCAGTGGTACCAATCAAATTGTTGCAACCTCACGAGCATCATGGTACCACTATCCATGGCCAATTGTCCCTGTACACAAAAACCCTAAAAACGAAGCAAGAACCCTAAATATGGCATCTTGCTGTACAATTAATGAAAATGCAATTAATACCACCATTAGCCTGCAAATAACTCATGGATTAAGGATATGTCAATAAAACAAGCTAACTATGCCAGAATCATGATATACGAATTCAAAAAAACATGGAAATCGTGGGACTCTTACAGTGCGTTTCTGGATGTTAGGAAGCTTGATAAAGGTTGAATCTTGATCCCTGGATGTCCAGCAATCGATTGGTGTGACTGGAATGGCTTGAGGAAGCCTGGAACTGGGAAATCAATTTGCAACATTTCCTTGAAATTTTGAGATTTGTTCTCTTCTTTGCACGCCTCCAATACTTTCGTTTCGGATCTGCAATTGTCCCTTATGTACCCTATAAGGAATTAGGGTTACAAACTTGTATCAAATATCTCCAATTATGATTGTTGATTCATGATTTGATTATTGTGCCAAATCTTTATAAATCAAGCAAAACTCAATCTTTTTGTGTCCAAATGATCCTTGCACGATTTGATTCCATCTCCAGTTGTATAATAGACCTAAACATGCACAAAATCTCAAGCTTTGATTAGTTTTTGATATTTCCATGATTTTATTTTGATTTTATTTGATTTAATTGAAATAAAATCAAAATAAATGACAAAAATAAAAGAATGACAAATGGTAAGGATCATGGGTCGTCGGTCATGTTACAAACTCAATGCAAGCATAAAAAGTTGGACCCATTTAGCAAAAAATGCAATTTTGGACACATTTGACTTTTGGCAATTTTGCAAAAAGGGTCAACTTTACCAATGCATAACTTCTTCAATTTTGACCCTAGAGAAGTGTTATTGGACTTTTAGAAATATTAAGATGTCCTCTAAGCAACCCTTTTGGTCTCATCTAAATTGAGTCTTCCATGTTCATGAATGAAGCTTTTCCCCAAGAGGTGTTTTTGTTGACTTTCCAAAATGACCTATAATGTCCAAATTTATATCTTCTTGTGAGTGCATATTTTGAACTTGGGAGATGAAGATGAATTGTAGGGAATTGCATCCTATTCAAAATGGGCTTTGTATGGGTCATGTTTGATAATGTATGAGAAAGTTATGCTAGGTCAAAGTTGAGTTGACTTTTCCTGCAAAACCCTAATTTAACAACTTTTGGGTTTTGATGAATTGTGAGCAGTCCTTGAGGAATCATGATCAACCCTTGATCAAATGATGAATAATACTTAAAAATGAGGATGTTGACCAAAAATCTTGAAGTTTGACTGTATGTGGGCCACAGTTGACCTTTGCCCTAGCATGGTCGATTTTCAGGCCTTTGAGCAATTGACTGAGCAAACTTCCTCTGCAAGGCTTGAAACTTGACATGGATGATCTTGAGAACATATTAGGACAATTGTGAGCATTTGGGATCCTTTGGACTCAAACATCTTGATGCAAACTGAAACCCTAATTTGAGGTAGACTGCCTTAGGAGAGAGCTTGTTTGGCCAACTCTTGGACTTCCTTGAGCAATTTGAGGACCTCACTTTAAATGTATTGAGAAATATGGGAGGGAAAATTTTGGGGTTAAACAGCTGCCCCTATTCAATCTTCTTAAACCTGAGGATGTAGATTGGCTTGTCTGCCTTTCGTGATCTGAAGGTTAAAGATGATTGAACACTAGAGTGCCCAGAAATTTGCACTCGCATGAAGTGGTACTGGGCTTGTGATATCGGGAATGGGCTTATAGATGCCATTTGGAAGTCAATAACGGAAGATGGGCTTAAAGATGCCATCAAAATAAGTGTCGATCGCATAAGAGATTCCTTTGCGAGAGTCCGTATACCTGTTGTCGAGGAGGACTTTGCTGGGGAATGCGGGTCTCTGTCTTGAGAGAAATAGAATGTTAGGAGCTTCAGTTGTCCGTTATTCTACTAGGGAATCATCTCTTAGTCGAGGAGGTGAAAATGAACTGCTATTTGGTCGTGCTCCAGGCTTCACAGTGATTTGCTGAGGAAAATAAGACCGACTGCTATCTGGTCGTTCTCCAGGCTTCACAACGACTTACTGCGGAGATGAGATTAAACTTTCTATCTCTTCTTGAGAATATTTCGCTCGAAGAGACTCTGTTTGAGAATAATCCTGTGGGAGAATGGCTTTATGGGGAAGAGAGATACTATGTTGGAGGATCTGCTGATTTAGAGAAATAAGCTCAGCTGGGGATGAATTACCGTTGTTGGTGATGATGAACCATGTCGGGGATTGAATTTCTGTCTGTGGAAGAAATAAACTCCACTAATGGTAAACTTCTATTGTTGGTGATAGATAAACTCTGCTTTGGGAGAATTTTGCCAACTTATTCGTGATTGTGAACCTCAGCTGGGGAGAGTTAACACCACTCTCTTTGGATACTTCCTACTCTGCGGGGAGTGTATGTACCTTTAGTCATATTATCAAGCTGGCTCTATCCATGCACCTGGTGGGTAGAGCAACTGTAAGGTTTGGACATTTCTTGTTTGCCCCTGTTCTTGGAGTTACGAGTAATTGTCTTTTGTTTCTTGTGTACATATTTATGAGTAGCAATTATTTTCAAATGCATATATAAAAAATGAATCACTGGACGTTCTTGCAAAACAAAACAGAAAAAGAAAAAACAAGTTGAAATTTCTTGTGAAAATGAATTGTATTAATTTTGAAGTTGGCCTGTAATAGGCGTTTTGTACAAGGAGGCTGACGTCCTAGTAAGAGAATGCCGCTGACACACAGGAATTATACATTTCGTGTAAAAGAAAGAAAAACAGATATATGAAACAATCCCATCGGGTTCCAACTCTGCTATTGCCATTATATCTTCGAGCGTCTCATCACTTTGCTACTTGGTCGAAGGTAGATCGGATTGATTATCGTCGTCCGAGCTTGATAGTCGATACCGAAGTCCGGTCCCAGGATGATCCAATGAGACATAGGGTTACACTTTGATCCCTTATTTTTTCCTGGACCGCCCTTTCGGGTTTTCAGTCCACCAGGATACCCTTTTTTGCCCAAGCCGCCTTTTCAGGTTTTGGACTTGTCGGGTGTACAGTTTTTTTTTCATTTTCATCCCTTAATTTGGCTTGAACCCTTTTGGTTCGCCGGGAAGCCCTTATTTTTGCCTAGGCCAGTCGACCTAGCGGGTCTTTGATTATGCGTAGTATTTTTTCACTATGTCTGCATTGACGGGGTGAGGAAGGTCGTCACCATCCATGGTGGTTAGAATCATAGCTCCTCACGAGAAAATGTTCTTAACCACAAATGGCCCTTCGTACATGGGGGTCCATTTGCCCCTGGGATCACCTTGCGGAAGTATGATGCGTTTGATCACTAGATCCCCGACTTGATATTCTTGACATCTGACTTTCTTATTAAAAGCCTTGATCATTCGCTTTTGATACGTCTGACCATGACAAATAGTTGTAAGTCTCTTTTCATCGATTAAATTCAGCTGATCAAGCCGGGTCTGGATCCAATCATCTTCGCTCAAACCTGCATCCTTCATAATCCAGAGAGAGTGTATCTGGACCTCAATTGGTAGGACTGCCTACATACCATACACCAGGGAGTAGGGTATTTCCCTTGTCGAAGTCTGTGCTGAGGTATGGTACCCATGAAGAGCGAACAGTAACATCTCATGCCAGTCTTTATATGTCACCATCATCTTCTGCATAATCTTCTGGATGTTCTTGTTAGCCGCTTCAACAGCCCCATTCATCTTCGGTCGGTAGGGAGAAGAGTTGTGATGCTGTATCTTGAATTGTTTGCAGAGCTCGGTGATCATCGTATTATTGAGTATTGTACCATTGTCCGTAATGATTCTCTCCGGTACACCATATCGACAGATCAAATTGTGTCGTATAAACTGCGCCACGACGTTCTTGGTCACTGTAGCAAAGGAAGCTGCCTCAACCCACTTCGCGAAATAATCAATAGATACCAGAATGAAACGATGTCCATTGGATGCAGTAGGTATGATCTCGCCGATCATGTCGATTCCCCACATTGCAAAAGGCCAAGGAGCTGTCAAAACATTCATAGGAACTGGAGGTACGTGCACCTTGTCAGCATAGACTTGGCACTTATGACAGGTTCGAGAGTGCTGATAGCAATCGGTTTCCACAGTGGACCAATAATATCCCGCTCGTAGGATTTTCTTTGCCATGGTATGTCCACTGGAATGAGTCCCGAAGGTACCTTCATGTAATTCAGCCATGATCTTTTCTGCCTCGCTCTTGTCCACACATTGCAATAAGGTTGAGTCATGGTTACGCTTATAAAGAATCCCATTATTGATGAAGAATTTTGCAGCGAACCTTCTCAGAAACTTCTTATCATTAACAGATGCCCCCTCGGGGTACTCTTGAGCCTTAAGATACCTCCTTACCTCGTGGAACCAGGGTTTATCTGCTACATCTTCAATCTCGATGTCACAGTAATATGCGGGTTTGTCCAACCTCTCGATGGTAATCTGGGGAGCTTCATTGTCCCACCTGACCTTGAACATAGAAGACATGGTAGCTAGCGCGTCTGCTAACTGATTCTCCTCTCTGGGGAAATGTTCAAAGGTTATCTCCTCAAAATGTGGGGGAAAAGTCAGTATGTACTCTTTGTAAGGAATAAGATTTGGGTGCTTCGTATCCCACTCGCCTTTGATCTGACTGATCACCAAAGCAGAATCTCCTAATACACTCAAGAACTTAATCCTCAGGTCAATAGCAGCTCGAAGACCCAGGATACATGCTTCATACTCCGCCATATTGTTGGTGCAATTGAAACATAATTGGGCGGTGAATGGAGTATGACTGCCCTCCCGAGATATAATCTCAGCGCCAATGCCATTACACAATGCGTTTGATTCTCCGTCAAAATACATAGACCATCGGGATCCTTCCTCAGGTCCTTCCTTCGTTCCAAGTTCTTCACTGTCGGTCACCAACATGATGTTCTCATCCGGGAACTCGAAATTCATGGATTGGTAGTCATCCACGGCCTGATGCGCCAAATGATCTGCCAATACACTCCCCTTGATTTCCTTTTGGATGGTGTATTGGATGTCATACTCAGCTAAGATCATCTGTGATCTTGCTATTCTTCCGGACAAGGCAGGCTTTTCGAAGATATACTTGATTGGATCCATTTTTAATATCAATAAGGTAGTGTGAGTCAGCATATACTATCTCAGCCGGCGAGCAGCCCATGCCAAAGCGCAACAAGGTTTCTCGAGCAATGAGTATCGGGTCTCACAGTCGGTAAACTTTTTGCTAAGGTAGTAAATAGCATGCTCTTTTCGGTCAGACTCGTCATGCTGCCCCAGCACACACCCCATTGAATTATCCAGTACTATCAAGTATAATATCAAAGGTCTTCCTTCAACTGGAGGCATCAGGATAGGTGGTTCTTAAAGATATTCTTTGATCCTTTCGAAAGCGGTCTGACATTCATCATTCCATTTTACCACTTGATCTTTCTTCAGCAGCTTGAATATTGGCTCACAAGTAGTAGTCAGATGTGAAATGAATCGGGCGATGTAGTTTAGACGTCCTAAAAAGCCTTTAAATTCCTTTTCTGTGCGGGGAGCCGACATCTCCTATATGGCTTTAACCTTGGCAGGGTCCACCTGAATACCTTTATCACTAACGACGAAGCCCAGCAGCTTACCAGACCTTACCCCGAAGGTGAACTTGTTCAGGTTTAACCTCAGCTTGTACGTCTTCAACCTGTCAAACAATTTATGGAGATGGTCAAGGTGTTCTTCCTCAGTCTGGGACCTTGCAATCATGTCATCAACGTAAACCTCGATCTCATGGTGAATCACGTCGTGGAACAAAGCGACCATGGCACGCTGATAAGTTGCCCCAGCATTCTTCAACACGAAAGAAATTACCTTGTAGAAAAAGGTGCCCCACTGTGTAACGAAGGTTGTCTTCTCCATGTCTTCAGGAGCCATCTTAATTTGATTGTAACCAGAAAAACCATCTATAAAGGAGAAGATCTTATGCTGCGCGGTGTTGTCGACCATAACATCAATATGAGGAAGTGGGAAATCATCTTTGGGGCTCTCCCTATTCAGATCTCTATAGTCCACACACATTCTTACCTTACCATCCTTCTTAAGTACCGAAACAACGTTGGCAACCCACTGCGGGTAAGAAGTGACAGCTAGAAATCTGGCGTCAAACTGTTTCATGACCTTAGCTTTGATTTTCTCAGACATCTCAAGGCGCATACGGTGAATCTTCTGCTTTACCGGAGGACAATCTTCTTTAGTCGGTAGGCGATGAACTATAATATCGGTGTCCAAACCAGGCATATCTTCGTAGGACCAGGAGAAGATCTCAATATAGTCGTGTAGCATCTGTATCAACTGTTGCTTGACACTAGGCTCCAGATTCGCACCTATCTTGACCTCTTTCCTGTCTTCCTCTGTACCCAAATTCACTGATTCAATTGGATCTTCATGAGGCTGTATGGACCTTGTTGAATTCCAAAATTTTCCCTCTCATATTTCTCAAAACATTGCAAGAAAAATCTCCAAGTGGATCAAGATTGCTCAAGAGTTGGTCAGACAAGTCATTTCCTAAGGCAATCAACCCCAAATTAGGGTTTTGTGTTGCATCAAGATCTTTGAGTCCAAATGACCTCAAGTTATCCATAATGTCCTAATATGTTCTCAAGGTCATCCATGTCAAATTTCAAGCCTTGCAGAGGAAGTTTGCTCAGTCAATTGCTCAAGGGGTCCAAAAATCGATTGTGCTAAGGCAAAAGTCAACTGTGACCCTTAAACAGTCAAACTTCAAGATTTTTTGTCAACATTCTCATTTTGAAGTATATTTCATCATTTTATCAAGGGTTGATCATGATTCATCAATGATTGCTCAAAATTCATCAAGACTCAAAAGTTGCTAAATTAGGGTTTTGTAGGAAAAGTCAACTCAACTTTGACCAAGCATGCCTTTCTCATACTTTATGAGAAATGACCCATCCAAAGCTCATTTTGAAGAGGATGCAATTTCCTACAATCCATCTTCATACCCCCAAGATCAAAAAATGCACTCACAAGAAGTTACAAATTTGGACATTATAGGTCATTTTTGAAAGTCAACAAAAACACCTTTTTTTCCAAAGCTTATAACATGAGCATGGAATTTCAAAATGAGATGATACCGAAAGGGTTGGTTAGAGGACATCTCAGGCTTTCTAAAAAGTCTAAGAACACCTCCAAAAGTTCAAAATTGAAGAAGTTATGCATTGTTGAAGTTGGGTATTTTTGCAAAATTGCCAAAAGTCAACTATCCCCAAAACTTAAAATTTTGTCAAATAGGCCCATTCTTTTCCACTTGATTTGGGCTTGCCAAATTCCACACGTGTCCTAGATTCAGCCTTGTGTCCATTTATCAATTTTATTATTTTATTTGATTTTTTATTGAATTATTTCATTTTAAATCAATTTAAATCAAATAAAATCCCAAAACTTGATTACATGAGATCTTTTTCTATTTTTAGGACCTAATCATCATCAATGTCATGATCAAATTCGTATCAATCATTCCATGTGCAAAAAGATTGGATTTTTGGCAAATTAAGCAAGTTTTCAATGGAGGATCAAATCCAATCTTAAAGCATTGATGTGAAAAGATTCAAGACCAATTTGTTGTCCTAATACATTGCAGCATACATATACAATCCAAGGCACACGAATTTGAGACCTAGAGGTTACAAGAACATCAAGAACCAAACTTGAAAAATTGACAAAAAAGTGTGAGACTGAAATCAAGCTTGGAGGCACTTTCAGGACCTAACAAGCACCACAATCGCTTCCTGGAAATTCTCAGAAGCAAAACCAATCAGAATCACTCATTCTCCAGCCTCCTAAAGCACTGTAAGCATCTCACGGATCCTCCATGTTCTTGGATTCACAAATCTTCATTCTTGCATCCATTGTAAAAAACGATTGCATATTCTGATTCACCACATCATTTGTTAACTCTCTGCTAAAACCAATTTTATTTTCATGCTTTGTATCGTGAATCACCATTGAAGGGTTCTTTAGGTTTTTTTAGGGCTTTCCATTACATGAATAATTGGCTTGTGTGAAGGGTACCATCTTGTTCAGGGGAACAAGACGAGTTCATATATGGTGCCACCTTTCATTTATATGGCCTATGCAAGATTTTGGAACGTACATGGCCTATAGCGACAGACCTTTGTCCGTTGGTATAGGTGTTTTGATTTTTGGCCACGGTTTAATGACAGGGATGATGGCGTATTGCATCCTCATTCGTCCATTCTAATATGGCGCGCATGATTTTGTTTTCTGATCCATTAAATTCGCTTTGTTTTATTATCATTATTTTCTAATATATTAACAGATGAAGCAAAATGGCCTAGTTGTAGACATGTGCATCCAAATGCCAACAGGACCTGGGTTCGAATCCCAGGTCCCCCATGTTATTTGTTATTTTATTTCTTCAGGTTATCCAGTGTAAACTCAAGCACGTGGCCTATCATACAACCTCACTGAATCAAGCGCCAGATGGCCCAAGGCCAGATCTGGTAATCCATAATGGAAGCCTACCATGGGATCCAGTCAACCAATGCACAGGGGATCCAAAAAGTCAAACGAGGCCAACTGGTGATGGGCCTCATAATTGCTATCAAGACCTCCAAATTGGGCCCAAACTCCTCCTAAGTCTTTCTATTTCATTTTTAACTTATTTTATTTAATTGTTTTGTTTAATTATTTTTTCATAATTTAACTAACCAATTAAATCTTTTTCTTCATAAAATAAAAAAACCAAAAAATATTTTGTTTATTAAATTAAATTTCAGTATTTTATTTTTGTTAATAAATATTATTAATTAATTTAGTTTTAATTAGGAATGACTTTTAATATATTTTGCAATAATTAAAATTAACTTAGACAATTAGGTTTTATTAACATTGATCAAATTTATTTTTATTTCTTTAAATACCAAAAAAACCAAAAATATTTTTATTAATTAATTTGTTTATTAATTTAATAATTAATCCAATTTAATTTCTTCCATAAATTCAAAATAACAAAAAAAAATCTTTTCTTGGATAACAAAGGGTCAAAACCCTAAAAAAAAAACTTGCGCCCGATTTAATTTCTCGTACGCGATCCATTTTTATTCAATATTGTATATGTTTCCTGGAATGTAATAGTTTAATAGGAATTTAATATTTTTACAGCTTTATTTATTTTCCGCATTTTAATTTCAAGGGTTGCTTTTGGCGATGTAAATACCCGACGGCTTGTAATAGTTAGTTTAAATTCCGCAATTTAATTTCCGCAACTTATAAACTGTTAGATGTTTGATAATAGGGAATGCATGACAAGATCGAATGTTTAACTTAAAATCAACATAGATAACCATTAACATGTACAAAGATGAAATTTACTGAAAACAACACACTCGCACATGCGCACTCTTAGGGTACACCTCACTTGGTTGCCTTCGAATGTGGTCATTGAGTATAGGAAGTTTTAGAGGTCGCCCTCTTGTCCAAAGATCATAGTTGCCTCAAAACGGTTGCCTCGGAAAAATGATCTAAGACATTAGGGTTACCGCTAAGGCATCCTAACATTGCTTTAGTGACCGCACGTCCCTTAATCTAATTGACCCTTAAAACTCCAACTACGATGCTACCCACTCCTCATTAGTGGGATAGCGTTTCCTAAAGGAAGATAGCATAGAACGATTCCTTTTTCGAGTAGGTAGATGGTTCTTAAGTACTTTCTCTTTCAAAACAAAACAAATTTTCACACTTACACTCCTTTTCAAACAAAAACTCTTTTCAAACCCACAAACACAAAGAAAAGCAAATTTTGAAAACATTATGAGCAAGTACCTAAGAGCCCCTAGATAACCACGGATAGAAAGGGTGCTAACACCTTCCCTTTCTATAATCTACCCCCCGGACCTGAGAAACATCTCGAAAAAGGAATTTTTCTGTGCTTTTTTCCTTTCCTTGTTGGATAAAATAAAAGACGATGGCGACTCTTGCTTACCGCGACATTTTGCGAATACAAACGCAAAACGCAAACCAGCATTCCAAAAACAGTCAGTTGTCTTCCCACAGTATCAAAGAACTGGCGATTCTGCTGGGGACGCTTAATAAGTGGGGTGTACCTTAGGAATAATTCATAATGTTTTCAATTTCTTGACTTGTATGCTTCATATTTGTGGGCTTATATCGGAGTTACTATAGATCCTAACCCGGATCTGGGGGATACCCTTTAGGTAAGTAGGAATAAACTGTGAGGGAACTGTACGGCGTAGACCGATACGGTTGAAGCAGTAGCTACGTTGGTGTGGCACTTTAGTTTGTACCGATATCCCTTGTGGCGCAACGAGGAGAATATGGGTCTTCTAAGGGGTCATTAAGCACTAACTGAACTTAGCACCTTTAATTGACCAACTTGGCCATAGAATAGTAGCAGTATGCTACACTCATTGAGACTAAACTCTCGCGATGATTTCGGCCGCAAGAAAAGGTTGCTAAACTGGAATTATGACCGATTGAGGGTAGTCAGTGATATTGAGATCCTCTAGAACCCGGTTACTATTTCTAGGACGGGTTTGAACCAACTGAACTGAAAGAGGGTAGTACCTGAGCTCCTTGCCAGCCTGAAATCTAAGGGCTCTCTGTGTGACTTGTGTGCCTTTACCATGTTTGCTATTTGTGGATACTTGTGATGTGCCTTATATCATGACATCATAACATCATAACATTGCATACATCTGGCATTGGACTAACCTATTTCAAATACAGGAGGGATTCATCTTTGTTCTGTTTTGTAGGTCATGATGCCCATGCGTAGAATACCATCCGGATCAACTTTGTCCAGGTTCCCACCATGCTTAAAGAATTGATTGCAAAGATGTCTGATACTACCTCCTTCATCAGAAGACATGGGTATCTTCTCAGTTTGGTGACCTCCAAATTGGATGAGCAGATGATGAGTGTTTTGGTCCAATTCTATGATCCGTTGTACCATTGCTTTACCTTCCAGGACTACCAGTTGGTTCCCACCTTAGAAGAGTTCTCTGATCTGCTCGGTATCTCTAATCTGGAGCAGACCCCGTTCACTGGTTGGGAGAAGATCCTTAGGCTAGAAGAGATTGCTTCAGCCCTTCATATGACCAAGGATGAGGTAATGGCTAATTGGGAGACTAGAAGTGGAGCAAATGGCTTTCTGACTAAGTTCTTGGTTGGTAAGGCTAATTATTTCTAGGATAGTCTAGACTTCAAGGCATTCGAAGATATTCTGGCTCTTCTGATATACGGCTTGGTATTGTTTCCGAATCCTGACTCCTTTGTTGATGTGAATGCGGTGAAAATCTCCATCTCTCGTAATCCTGTACCCACTCTCTTGGGTGACATTCTTCATCAGCTTTATGCCCATACTGCTCGAAAGCGGGGAACCTTGATGTGTTGTGCTCCATTATTAGCGAGGCGGTTTATTTCGCACCTCCCCAAATCAGTGGTGAAGAACAAAGAAGGCATGGGTTGGGCCTATAGGGTTATGTCTCTCTCTCATAATGACATCATATGGACTATCAAGGGTATGGATAAGGTGGATATTATTGATCGATGTGGGGAATACCCCAATGTTCCACTGATAGGAACCCATGGAGGAATTTCTTATAATCCATGCTTGGCCTTACGTCAGTTTGGGCTTGCCAGGAGGGAAGGTCCTCATTAATTGCTAATGCCTATTATCATCTTTGATTTTCAAGGGGATAGCGACGAGCAACACCGCAGATTCATAAGGGCTTGGGATAGAGTTCACAGATCTGATCCATATGAGCTGGGTCCAAAGACTTCTCTTCCAATGGAGCCATATCTCAGATGGGTTCGTATTCGTGCCCAAAAGCTGGGTATGCCGTATGAAGTCGTCCTGCCAATCATTGTTGAAGTTGTTAATGAAGAGGGGGTTCTTCCTACCATCCTCCATCCTTACATGCCCACTGACATTGGGGCATTGAAAAGGTCTTGGATGCAGCTGAGAGAAGAGCGGGATGCTTACCGAAGAACGTTTAACGAGCAAGAACAGAAGATCCAGAAGTTGACTAGGCAGCTGGAGAACGAGCGGATTCTCAATGACTATGTCCGTACCGACAAGAACCGACCATGGGAGCACTGATTTTCCTTTGATTATTTCCTTTCCAATTTTTATATCCTTTTTAGTATTTCCTTTCTTGTAACGCCTTAAGGGTAATTTGTTGAACAATTTGAATTTCAAGTTTATCTAATAAAAGTGTGCTTCAAACAGAGGTTGATACAGATGGTTTACGTTTTGTGTTTGTGTTTGCAAAATGTCGCGGTAAGCAAGAGTCGCCACCGACTTTTATTTTATCCAACTGGAAAGGAAAAAAGCACAGAAAAATTCCTTTTTCGAGATTTTGAGTACGGGGGGTAGATTATAGAAAGGGGAGGTGTTAGCACCCTTTCCATCCATGGTTTTCCATGGGCTCTTAGGTACTTGCTCATCTTTAAAATTTCTTGCATGTGATTGTTTTGAAAAGTTTTGTTTTACTTCGTTTTAACCCTTGCTTCTGTCTTCAAGAGTGTTACGAAGTGTTTTTGAAAATTTTGTTTGAAAAGAGTATAAGTGTGAAAAAGTTTATTTTGAGAAAGTACCTACTAGCATCTACCTACTCGAAAAAAGATTGTTTATGTTCTCGTTTCCTTTAGACAATGCTATCCCACTATTGAGAAATAGGTAGAACCGTCGTTGGAGTTGTAAGGGTCAAATCGTAAGGGACGTACGATCACTAAAGCAATGTTACGACATCTTAGTAATAACCCTAATGTCTTAAGATCATATTTGAGGCAACATTTCCGAGGCAACATTTTCGAACGGGACATTTGATCTTTGTTTAGACAGGAGGGCAACCACTAAGACACCATATACTTAATGACGGTTTACCAAAGGCAACCGAAGTGAGAGTATACCCTAGGAGTGTGCATGTGCGAGTGATTTTATTTCAGTTATTATATTTTCATATTAGGGTTTGCTAGCCATTTTAAATTAACATGCAATCTTGTCATACAATCCTATTATCATACATCTAACAGTTAATATTTGCGAGAATTAAAATGCGAGAAATAAAAACCTACGCTATTACAAGGCTTCGGGAAGGGGATTAATTACATAGCCAAAAACCCATAAAATGCTAAATAAAAGAAAATCCTAATTAAACTATTACATACCGTAAGCAGTTACATTAATATTGTAAAAATAATAAGCGTGCGCGATGAAACGAAACGAGAGAATTAGGGTTTTGACCCCGACTAAACCTAATTAAAGGGAAAATCATTTTTTGTTGTTTTTGGTTGTTTGAGAAAATAAAGTTTAATTGAATAAATAAAAACCTAATTACTAATTAATTTAGAATTTAGAAAAATAATTAAATCAACCTATTTTTTGTATTTTTGTTTTATTTGAGAAAAGAAATAAAAATTAAATCGCATGTTAACCCTAATTTTTCTAGTTGATTTTAAATATATGAAAAAGTTAGAATTAATCCTAAATTAAATTAGACTAATATTAAATTAAATTTAATAAAATAAAAATAAAATTAAACCTAATTCTATATTTGTGAAATTGATTTTATGATTTTTTTTGTAAAAAAAAAGGAATTAATTTTGTTAGAAAATAATTTAAACAAATTAAATAAATTAAAACCAAAAAATAAAAAGGAAGAAAATGGGCCTGGTTTTGCAGCAAGAAAGGGAGGGGTATGAATTGCAATTCTGGGCCCAAAAGCGCCTGGCCCTGTTTGACTTTTCCTTATCCTATGCACATGCTTGACTGGGGTGTATTGTGGCCCCTCATGGATAAAGCGTTAGATCTGGCTTGTTGAAGATCTGCTGGCTGGATATTGAGGACATATGGTGGACTTATGGGACGCCTGTATACCTGATTACACAAAGAAAAATAATATGCAACAATATGGGGACCTGGGGATCGAACCCAGGTCCTTCAGCATTCATTCCTTGCACGCTTGCCAGCTGAGCTGGTTGTATTAGTTGTATAACTAATGACAAAATAATATTATATGATAAAACAATAAAGCTAAACTCCGAAACACGCACAAATTTGAATGGGCCATTCATGGGGCGCCACGTTATCATCTTCCTTATCGTCTCTGTTGTTTTGAGATTTATAATAAACAATTTAAAACTCCACAGCCTTGTGCCTTGCCCGAGGCACATTGGCTTTGCTTGTGAGGGTTGTTGTTTGTCATTTCATATATCATTAATAAAGCATTGGGCGTTTCTTGCATACAAATTTTGCGCTCTCTGTTTTTCTTTTTCTGTTTTCACTTTATTGAAACAGCTATTCTATTACACACACTCACGTATCATAATGAAGATCCATATCCACTCTGGATCCCATTGATAACAGCTCTGCTATTTCCAGTTATGACTTCGAAAATCCGATCAACCAAGCCGAAGACGAAGGTGAGGATGATTGTGAGGTGCCTGGAGAACTTGCTAGACTTTACAACAGGAAGAAAGGGCTATACAACCTCATGAAGAGTCGGTTGAGACAGTGAACTTGGGTACTGAGGAAGACAGAAAAGGGGTTAAAATAGGTGCAAATCTGGAGCTTAGTGTCAAACAGAGGTTGATACAGATATTGCACGACTATGTCGAGATCTTTTCCTGGTCCTATGAAGACATGCCTGGTTTGGACACTTATATTGTGGTACATCGCCTGCCGACTAAAGAAGATTGTCCTCCGATTAAACAGAAGGTCCGCCGAATGCGTCCCGAAATGTCAGAGAAGATCAAGACAGAGGTCATGAAACAATTCGACGCAGGATTCTTAGTTGTCACTTCTTATCCACAGTGGGTTGCTAACATTGTTCCGGTACCTAAGAAGGACGGTAAGGTACGAATGTGTTTGGATTACAGAGATCTAAACAGGGCAAGCCCCAAGGATGACTTCCCACTTCCTCACATTGACATTCTATCGACAACACCGCACAACACAAAATCTTCTCTTTCATGGATGGTTTCTTTGGCTATAACCAGATCAAGATGGCTCCGGAAGACATGGAGAAGACAACCTTCGTTACACAGTGGGGCACCTTCTGCTACAAGGTGATGCCTTTTGGGTTGAAGAATGCTGGGGCAACTTATCAGCGCGCCATGGTCTCTTTGTTCCATGATATGATTCACCATGAGATAGAGGTTTATGTTGATGACATGATAGCCAGGTCTCAGACGGAGGAAGAGCACCTGGACCATCTCCAAAAGTTGTTCGATAGGTTGAAGATATATAAGCTGAGGTTGAATCTGAACAAGTGCACCTTCGCGGTAAGGTTTGGTAGACTTCTGGGTTTTCTTATCAGTGACAAAGGCATCCAAGTAGATCCTGCAAAGGTGAAAGCCATACAAGAAATGCTAACTCCCCGTACGGAGAAGGAAGTTAGAGGTTTCTTGGGACGCCTGAATTATATCGCCAGGTTCTTTTCACATCTAACTGCTACTTGTGAGCCAATCTTCAAGCTTCCGAAGAAAGATCAAGTGGTAAAGTGGAATGATGAATGCCATATCACTTTCGAAATAATCAAGGAATACCTTCAAGAACCACCAATTCTGATGCCTCAATTTGAAGGAAGACCTTTGATATTGTACCTGAAAGTTCTAGACAATTTAATGGGGTGTGTGCTGGGGCAGCATGACGAGTCTGGTCGAAAAGAGCACGCGATATACTACCTTAGCAAAATGATTACCGACTGTGAGACACGATACTCATTGCTCGAGAAAACTTGTTGCGCTTTGGCATGGGTTGCTCGCCGACTGAGACAGTATATGATGACTCACACTACCTTGTTGATATCGAAGATGGATCTGATCAAGTACATTTTCGAGAAGCCCGCTCTCTCCGGAAGGATAGAAAAATGGAAAATGATCTTAACTGAGTACGAAATACAATATACAACCCAAAAATAAATAAAGTGGAGTGTATTGGATGATCATTTGGCTCATCAGGCCGTGGATGACTACCAGTCCATGAATTTTGAGTTCCCGGATGAGAATATCATGTTGGTGACTGACTACGAAGAACCTGGACCGAATGAAGGACCTGAGGAGGGATCCCGATGGTCTATGTATTTTAATGGAGCCTCAAATGCAATGGGTAACGACATTGGTGCTATAATCATATCCCCTGAGGGCTGTCATACTCCGTTCACTGCCTGATTATGTTTCAACTGCACCAACAACATGGAGGAGTACGAAGCATGTATTATGGGTCTTCGAGCTGCTATTGACCTAAGGATCAAGTTCTTGAGTGTACTCGGGGATTCTGTTTTGGTGATAAGTCAGATCAAAGGAGAGTGGGATACGAAGCACCCGAACCTTATTCCTTACAAAGAGTATGTACTGACATTGCTCCCACACTTTGAGGAGGTAACCTTCGAACATTTCCCACAAGAGGAGAACCAGTTAGAGGACGTGCTAGCTACCATGTCTTCTATGTTCAAGGTTAGGTGGGACAATGAAGCTCCCGAAATTACCATTGAGAGGTTGGATGAACCAGCACACTGCTGTGAAATCGATACCGAAGAAGTGGCAAACAGACCCTGGTTTCACGAAGTCAAAAGGTATCTCGAGACTCAAGAGTATCCCGAAGGGGCATCTGTCAATGATAAGAAGTTTCTAAGAAGGTTCGCTGCGAAGTTCTTCCTCAGTAATGGAATCCTCTATAAACGCAACCATGACTCCACACTACTACGGTGTGTAGATGTGATACGGTGGTAGAACCGACTATTTTGGAAAATGCTGGTTTGCGTTTTGCCTTTGTTTTTGCAAAATATCGTTGTAAGCAAGAGTCGCCACCAACTTTTATTTTATCCAACTGGAAAGGAAAAAAGCACAGAATAATTCCTTTTTCGAGATTTTGAGTACAGGGGGTAGATTATAGAAAGGGAAGGTGTTAGCACCCTTTCCATCCATGGTTTTCCATGGGCTCTTAGGTACTTTCTCATCTTTAAAATTGCTTGCGTGTGTTTGTTTTGAAAAGTTTTGTTTTACTTTGTTTTAACCTTTACTTCAGTCTTCAAGAGTGTTACGAACTGTTTTTGTAAATTTTGTTTGAAAAGAGTATAAGTGTGAAAAAGTTTATTTTGAGCAAGTACCTACTAGCATCTACCTACTCGAAAAAAGATTGTTTTTGTTCTCGTTTCCTTTAGACAACGCTATCCCACTATTGAGAAATAGGTAGCACCGTCGTTGGAGTTGTAAGGGTCAATTTGTAAGGGACGTACGATCACTAAAGCAATGTTAGGACGTCTTATTAATAACCCTAATATCTTAAGATCATATTCGAGGAAACATTTCTGAGGCAACCTTTCCGAGGAAACATTTCCGAACGGGATATTTGATCTTTGTTTAGACAGGAGGGCAACCACTAAGACACCATATACTTAATGACCGTTTACCGAAGGCAACCGAAGTGAGAGTATACCCTAGGAGTACGCATGTGCGAGTGATTTTATTTTAGTTATTATCTTTGCACATTAGGGTTTGCTAGCCATTTTAAATTAACATGCAATCTTGTCACACAATCTTATTATGATACATCTAACAGTTAATATTTGCGAGAATTAAAATGCGAGAAATAAAAACCTACGCTATTACAAGGCTTTGGGGAGGGGATTAATTTCATAGCCAAAAACCCGTAAAATGATAAATAAAAGAAAAATCCTAATTAAACTATTACATACCGTAAGCAGTTACATTAATATTGTAAAAATAATAAGTGCGCGCGATGAAACGAAACGAGAGAATTAGGGTTTTGACCCCGACTAAACTAATTAAAGGGAAAATAATTTTTTTGTTGTTTTTGGTTGTTTGAGAAAATAAAGTTTAATTGAATAAATAAAAACCTAATTACTAATTAATTTAGAATTTAGAAAAATAATTAAATCAACCTATTTTTTGTATTTTTGTTTTATTTGAGAAAATAAATAAAAATTAAATCGCATGTTAACCCTAATTTTTCTAGTTGATTTTAAATATATGAAAAAGTTAGAATTAATCCTAAATTAAATTATACTAATATTAAATTAAATTTGATAAAATAAAAATAAAAATAAACCTAATTTTATATTTGTGAAATTGATTTTATGATTTTTTTGTAAAAAAAAAGGAATTAATTTTGTTAGAAAATAACTTAAACAAATTAAAACCAAAAAATAAAAAGGAAGAAAATGGGCCTGGTTTTGCAGCAACAAAGGGGGGGGGGTATGAATTGCAATTCTGGGCCCAAAAGCGCCTGGCCCTGTTTGACTTTTCCTGATCCTATGCACAGGCTTGATTGGGGTGTATTGTGGCCCCTTATGGATAAAGCGTTAGATCTGGCTTATTGAAGATCTGCTGGCTGGATATTGAGGACATATGGTGGACTTATGGGACGCCTATATACTTGATTACACAAAGAAAAATAATATGCAACAATATGGGGACCGGGGGATCGAACCCTGGTCCTTCAGCATTCATCCCTTGCACGCTTGCCAGCTGAGCTGGTTGTATTAGTTGTATAACTAATGACAAAATAATATTATATGATAAAACAATAAAGCTAAACTCTGAAACACGCACAGATTTGAATGGGCCATTCATAGGGCGCCATGTTATCATCTTCCTCATCGTCTCCGTCGTTTTAGATTAAGAACTTTTACCTACGGACAAATGGGCGTAGGTACAGCCCTGTACCTTTCCAAAATCATGTCCCTGCGTGAAAAATCAATACCAGTGGTACCAATCAACTCGTTGCAACCTCACGAGCATCATGGTACCATTATCCATGGCCAATTTTCCCTGTACACAAAAACCCTAAAAACGAAGCAAGAACTCTAACTATGGCATCTTGCTGTACAGTTAATGAAAATGCAATTAAGTACCACCATTAGCTTGGAAATAACTCATGGATTAAGGATATGTCAATAAACATGCTAGCTATGCCAGAATCATGATATACGAATTCAAGAAAACATGGAAATCGTGGGACTCTTACAGTGCGTTTCTGGATGTTAGGAAGCTTGTTAGTGGTTGAATCTTGATCCCTGGATGTCCAGCAATCGATTGGTGTGCCTGGAATGGCTTGAGGAAGCCTGGAACTGGGAAATCAGTTTGAAACTTTTCCTTGAAATTTTGAGATTTGTTCTCTTCTTTGCACGCCTCCAATCCTTTCGTTTCTGATCTGCAATTGTCCCTTATATACCCTAGAAGGAATTAGGGTTACAAACTTGTATCAAATCTCTCCAATTATGATTGTTGATTCATGATTTGATTATTGTGCCAAATCTTTCTAAATCAAGCAAAACTCAATCTTTTTGTGTCCAAATGATCATTGCACGATTTGATTCCATCTCCAGTTGTATAATAGACCTAAACATGCACAAAATCTCAAGCTTTGATTAGTTTTTGATATTTCCATGATTTTATTTTGATTTTATTTGATTTAATTGAAATAAAATCAAAATAAATGACAAAAATAAAAGAATGACAAATGGGAAGGATCATGGGTCGTGGGTCATGTTACAAACTCAATGCAAGCATAAAAAGTTGGGCCCATTTAGCAAAAAAATGCAATTTTGGACACATTTGACTTTTGGCAATTTTGCAAAAAGGGTCAACTTTACCAATGCATAACTTCTTCAATTTTGACCCTAGAGAGGTGTTCTTGGACTTTTTAGAAAGCTTAGGATGTCCTCTAAGCAACCCTTTTTGTCTTATATCAATTGAGTATTCCATGTTCATGAATGAAGCTTTTCCCCAAGAGGTGTTTTTGTTGACTTTCCAAAATGACCTATAATGTCCAAATTTATATCTTCTTGTGAGTGCATATTTTGAACTTGGGAGATGAAGATGAATTGTAGGGAATTGCATCCTCTTCAAAATGGGATATGGATGGGTCATTTTTGATAAAGTATGAGAAAGTTAAGCTTGGTCAAAGTTGAGTTGACTTTTCCTGCAAAACCCTAATTTAGCAATTTTTGGGTTTTGATGAATTGTGAGCAATCCTTGAGGAATCATGATCAACCCTTGATCAAATGATGAATAATACTTCATAATGAGGATGTTGACCAAAAATCTTGAAGTTTGACTGTATGTGGGCCACAGTTGACCTTTGCCCTAGCATAGTCGATTTTTAGGCCTTTGAGCAATTGACTGAGCAAACTTCCTCTGCAAAGCTTGAAACTTGACATGGATGATCTTGAGAACATATTAGGACAATGGTTAGCATTTGGGATCCTTTGGACTCAAACATCTTGATGCAAACTGAAACCCTAATTTGAGGTAGACTGCCTTAGGAGAGAGCTTGTCTGGCCAACTCTTAGACTTCCTTGAGCAATTTGAGGACCTCACTTGAAATGTATTGAGAAATATGGGAGGGAAAATTTTGGCGTACAACAGTAGACAAGAGAGAAGCAGAGAGGATCATGACAGACCTACATGAAGGCACCTTCGAAACCCATTCCAGTGGACACACCATGGCTAAGAAGATCATACGGGCAGGATATTACTGCTCCACTATGGAAGCCGATTGTTATCAGCACTCTCGAACTTTTCATAAGTGCCAAAAACGTCTTGGCAGCTCCGTGGCCCTTTGCAATGTGGGGCATCGACATGATCGGAGAAATCAGGCCCACTGCTTCCAATGGACATTGCTTCATCTTAGTAGCCATTGATTACTTCACAAAGTGGGTTGAGGCAGTTTCTTTTGCTACAGTAACCAAGAACGTCGTGGCGCGGTTTATCCGACATAATCTGATCTGTCGATATGGTGTGCCAGAGAGAATTATCACGGAAAATGGTACGAATCTCAACAACACAATGATCACCAAGCTCTGTAAACAGTTTAGGATACAACATCATAATTCTTCTCCCTACCTGCCGAAGATGAATGGCGTTGTTGAAGCAGCTAACAAGAATATCAAGAAGATTATGCAGAAGATGACAGTGACATATAAAGACTGGCATGAGATGTTACCATTCGCTCTTCATGGGTACCGTTCCTCAGCCCGGATGTCGACAGGGGAAACACCCTACTCTCTGGTATATGGCATGGAGGCAGTCCTACCCATCGAAGTCCAGATACCTTCTCTCAAGATTATGAAGGATGTGGGTTTGAACGAAGACGACTGGATCCGAACCCGACTTAATCAGTTAACTCTAATCGATGAAAAGAGACTTACTGTTATCTGTCATGGTTAGACGTACCAAAAGTGAATGAACAAGGCTTTTACAAGAAAGTCAGGCGTCAAGAATATCAAGTCGGGGATCTAGTGATCAAACGCATCATACTTCCACAACGTGATCGCAGGGGCAAATGGACCCCCACGTACGAAGGGCCATTTGTCGTTAAGAACATTTTCTCGGGAGGAGCTATGATTCTAACCACCATGGATGGTGACGACCTTCCTCACCCTGTCAATACAGACATAGTGAAAAGATACTACGCCTAATCAAAGACCCGCTAGGTTGACCGGCCAAGGCAAAAATAAGGGCTTCCTGGCGAACCAAAAGGGTTCGGGAAAAAGTAAGGGATGAAAATGAAAAAATTTGTACACCCGACAAGTCGAAAACCCGAAAGGGAGGCTTGGGCAAAAAAGGGTATCCCGGTGGACTGAAAACCCGAAAGGGCAATCCAGGAAAAATTTTAGGGATATAAAGTGTACCACTATGTCTCATTGGATCATCTTGCAACCAAACTTCGGTATCGACTATAAAGCTCGGACGACGCCAATCAATCTGATCAACTTTCGGCCAAGAAGCAAAGTGATGAGACGCTTGGAGATATAAAGGAAATAGCAGAGTTGGAACCCAATGGGGTTGTTTCACATAGCTGTTTTTTCTTTTACATAAATTTTTATAGCTTCCATTTTTTTGACGGCGTTCTTTTACTAGAGCGTCAGCCTCCTTGTACAAAAACGCCTATTACAGGCCAACTTCAAAAATCAATACAAAATTATTTTCACTTCGAGTTTGTTTTTGTTTTCTATTTTGTTTTGCAAGAACATCCAATGACTTATTTTTTATATATGCATTTGAAAATGACTGCTTCTAATAAACATTTACATAAGAAATAAAAGACAATTACTCCTAATTCCAAAAACAGGGGCAAAAATAAGAAGTGGCAAACCCTAAAGTTACTCTGCCCAACAGGTATCGGGATAGAGCCAGCTTGGGAACATAATTATTGGTACATTAACTCCCCACAGAGTAAAAGTATCCAAAGGAATTAATGTCAGCTTTCTTGAAATAGGACATAACCACCCCAGCTAAGGTTCATAATCGTGGGCGAGTCAGCAAATTTCATCCCCCAAGCAGAGTTTATTTCTCCAGATACAGAGGCTCAATCCCCGACAGAGTCCATCACTTCAGCTACAAGAATACACTTTCTAGGTTCATTCCCCGCAGAGTTTATCCTCAAGCAGCATCTCCTCCCGACGGAATATTTACCAATCTCCAGTAACTGTCAGGGATTTATTTTCCCAAATGCGAGCATACCCTGATAGCATTTCATGAACATACATCATGACATACGCATACATATCATATACAGCATAATCTCATTTATTTTGAGAACATTATCTCACCCTGCATTTCATGCATCGCATATAACTAACCCTGGTATCTTTCTAGGAAAAGAGGATTAGCTTCAACAAATTCAGCAGTTATGCAAGTCACATTTATAGACGACTAACGGAAACTCAGTTCCCAAAACCAAACGGGTCAACTAATCTACATTATCGCTTTGAAGAAACCCTCCTATCCAGGTTCCTTCTTACACCCTACTATCCAGGCTTTCATATCGAAGTAACCCTACTATCCAGGTTCCTTCTCACAGCCCTACTATCCAGGCTTTCATATCGAAGTAACCCTACTATCCAGGTTCCTTCTCACAGCCCTACTATCCAGGCTGTCATATCGAAGTAACCCTACGACCCATGTTCCTTATCACAGCCCTACTATCCAGGCTTTCATTTCGAAGTAACCCTACTATCCAGGTTCCTTCTCATAACCTTACCATCCAGGTTTCCAGACAGCAGTCCACAACACTATAAGACCGAGACCCGATCAAACACGATTGGTTTCGCATTTCCCTAGTAAGTCGCAGTGCAGCTTGTAGCTTGACCAGATATGCGGTTCACTTCTGCTTCCTCACGCAGGAGTTATTCCCCCAATAGAGTAACGGACAACTAAAGCTCCTAAAATTCTATTTCTCCCAATACAGATACCAACATTCCTCAGCATATTCGTCATTAACAACAGGGACAAGAACTCTCATCAAAGGAATGTCTCAGGAAATCAACATCCTCTAGATGGCATCTTTAAGCCCATCTCCGACGGAACTCCATCACAGCTTAGATGGAATCTTTAAGCCCATCTCCGACAATTCTCTAGCAACTTCTAAATGGAATCTATAAGCCCATTCCCGATATCACAAATCAAGTGTCACTTCATGCGAGTGCAAATTTCTGGGCACTCTAGTGTTCAATCATCTTCCACCTTCAGATCACGAAAGGCAGACGAGCCAATCTACATCCTCAGGTTTAAGAAGATTGAACAGGGGCAGCTGTTGTACCCCAAAATTTTCCCTCTCGTTTTACTCAATACATACTCATAGAGATCCTCAATTTGCTCAAGTTTTCCCAAGAGTTGACTAGACAAGCTCTCTCCTAAGGCAGTATGTCTCAAATTAGGGTTTCCATTTTTATCAAGATAGGTAGAATCCAAAGACCTCATATGCTCTCCATGGTCCTAATATGTTCTAAAGACCCTCCATGTTAAGTTTCATGCCTTGCACAAGTAGTTTTCTCAGTCAACTGCTCAGATGCTTGAGAATCGACTGTATTAGGTCAAAAGTCAATTGTGGCCCACATATAGTCAATCTTCAAGATTTTGGGTCAACATCAACATTTTGAAGTGATATCCATCATTTTATCAAGGGTTGATCATGATTCTTCAAGGAATGCTCCAAACTCATCAAAACCCAAAAGTTGCTAAATTAGGGTTTCTTAGGAAAAAGTCAGCCAAACTTTGACCAAGAATAACTTCCACATACTTTATCAGAAAATTTCTATCCAAGTCTCATTTTGAAGAAGATGAAGTTCCCTACAATTCATCTTCATCCCACAAGTTCAAAATAGGTACTCATAAAAAGATATAAATTTCTACATTAAGGGTCCTTTTGAAAAGTCAACAAAAACACCTTTTGGGTCAAAGCTTCTTACATGAACATGGAAGACTCAATTGAGATGAGACCAAAAGGGTTTCTTAGGGGACATCCTAATATTACTAAAAAGTCCAAGAACACCTATCTAGGCTTAAAATTGGAGGAGATATTCCTTGTCAAAGTTGACCTTTTTTGCCAAATTGCCAAAAGTCAAATGGGCTCAAAATTACCATTTTTGCCAAATGGGCCTAACTTTTATGCTTGCACCTCACTTATAACATGGTCCATGACCCAATTACTTATCCACATGTTATTTGCTTCATTTTTTCAATTTATTTTGATTTTTTATTAATTAAAAATTGAATTAAATCAAATAATTGGTAAATAATATCAAAGATTTGTTTTGATATGATTTTTTGTCAAGTTTGCAATCAAATTATGCTGAAATATCAAGGCCAAATCGAATCAAGCATGATTGGTACAAGAAAGGGATGATTTGGCTAAATATAGAAAGTTTACATATGGCATGGAAATCAAATCAAATCTTCCATAATTGCAAAGATACAAGCCAATTTTATAACCCTAATTCGTTCTAGGATTTATAATGAAGATGTACAAGGCATAAGACATGGGTTAGCAGTCGTGAAAGAGGCGGGGCAAATTCAAAAAATCCAAAGAAAAGTGTGAATCGGTTTTCAATCCACAGGACATCTCAAGCCATCCTAGCATTGCCAATCAATTGTTGGACATCTCAGGAAGCCATCCCAATCGTTTGCAAGGTCTGAAGCATCAAGAAACACAAGCTGTAACTCACACGGTTTGCAATTTTTTCCAGAATCGATTATCATAATTCCTGCATCATTAGCACGTTTAATTGATATATTTGTAATATTTGACATGCTTGCAAGCTAACTGAATAGTTTAATTGCATTTTTGAATCATATACGCGTATCTTCCATTGCTAGTGTTCACCTTGCATTTTTAGGGTTTTTGTCCACAGGTGAAATTAGCCTAAATAAAGGGTGTCATCGTATTCATGAGGTCAAAACGAATTGATCAATGTATTCATAAGTGATTTATCATGCTTGTATCATGTTTTGAGATATTACATGTGTTGTACCCCAAAATTTTCCCTCTCACTTATCGAGAATTTTCTCACAAGATCTCTTAGACTCAAGATTGCATTAGGGTTTGACCAGCTCAAGACACCTCCTCATGCACTGATGACCAAAATTAGGGTTTGAGTTTGCACAAGGTTTTTGGACTATCAATGTTTCATATGACTTTCATGGATCATTATGGACCCCCAAGATTACTCATGCCAAGTTTCAAGCCTTGGATCACATTTTTTATCAGTCAATTGGGCAGTTGACCTAAAAATCAGCTGTATTGGGGAAAAATTCAACCATAACCAATTTACAGTCAAACTTCATTATTTTTGATCCACATCAACATTTCAAACTCATAGGTATCATTTGATCAAGTTTGGACCATAATTCCTCAAGAAATATGATCAAATCTCCAAAAGGACAAAATGGTCAAAATTAGGGTTTTGACTAGGAAAGGGCAATTTCTGATTTTTTACCTAGCAAATTATAAATTGGTTTAAGGAATGATCTCAAGAGTCTAATTACATCATTTTACCTAATAACATGGTTCAAAACATTGCAAGTCCATTGGCTTGACAGATGAATTTTGCAATCAACTGATCAAAAGTCAACTGTATACTGAAAAGTCAAAATTTGACTTTTTAGTCAAATTCAAGTGCCAAAGATCATAATTCATCAAAACATGTCAAAATATGAAACTTATTCATCAATAAATCAAAAAGTCAAGATTTCATTTTGAAAAGTCAAAGTTTCTAAACTTAGAAATTTTTCTGTGTTGGAAATTTCATGTTTTTTTATAACTTTGAGCAAAATTTTTACCATGATGCAAGATGATTCAAGAGAAACTTCCAACAAGAAAGTTGTAGATCTCAATGATATATATAACATTTATTTACACAACTTCTCATAAATATGCTTGGATTTCAAGTTATAAATTCATGAAGTCATGACATTTTCATTTAACACTTAGAGAAATTTTCAGCAGTTTTGGTCAGGTTTTTATCCAAACTTCTTGGCCAATTTCCATCAACTTCCAGTTTCATTTAACAAAAGTGGTAAACATGAAAGTTGTAGAGGGTGTTTCAAGTTTTCCAAAATATCCAAGAGCATGAATTTATCATATTTGAGCTAGGAGATTCAAGAGCATGAAGTTGAACATCCATTATTGAGTTGCAAGTCATTTTAGTGAAGAACACATAACAAAACTCTTATGATTTGCTGCATAATCTTATGTTGCAGGCATCCTTGATTTCAAATCTCATCATAATTTAATGTTTAAACAAGAGCTTGAACTATTACCCAAGTGTTTAAACCATTGTCCAAAAGATATTTCCATTTATGGCATAAAGGCACCATTGTTATTCTTGAAAAGCAAGCTTTTTGTAAAAAGTTTGTCTTTAGCCCATACCTTGCTTGTTGCTAATTATACTCCATCATAAATCATGGGAAGTAGCTCCTCTATACCAGCAACTTTGGTACTTCACCTTGGGACTATGGAGTACTTGACATAGTTTGATCTTTGTAATCCAACCAAACCATAACATGTTGTCTTGCAAACCTAGTCAGCTCATATGCACAAACCTCCTGACTATAAATAGAAGAAGCATTTGCAAGACAAAGAGGTTAGATAAATGATAGAGAGAAAGGATAGAAGTTATATTGGTAAACCCTCAAAATCTCATATTCACAAAAGCCATAACAGTCCACAAAACTTCCACTCTTGAGTTTTAAAGTCAAAACCTTTGAACCTCTCATACCTTGCAAATTATGTCCAACCATCTAAACACTTCACATACATCATATAGAAGTTGTTCAAACACAAGAAAAACTTCTGTAACATCACTATCATCACTTCCCAAGCTCAACAACAGCCCATACAGCAGTTCAAACTCAAAGCACAAATTTCAGTTTCAAGGTAAGTTTTCTTGATTTTGAACTCTCCATACAAGCATTATTAATGGTTCATTTGTGAAGATAAAATGTAGATATCATTGCCTTAAAGCTAACCATATGCTTGCTTTTCATTTTCACTAACCATGTGTTGAGAATTGACTTTTACATGTATCAAAACAGTGATAAAAACAAAAAACAACAGTTATGCGTCGACACGAAATGCTATGAGTCGACACATATTATGTCCAAAACAGGGTATGAGCCAATGCAAACTATTATGTGTCGATACAAAATGTTGCATGCGTTGACACGAAAGGCGAATGCGTCGACTCATACTGAGTTAATTTTCATTTTTCAGCAGCAAGGAAGTTTTCGTTTCAATACGTAATGGCATGCGTCAATACATAAACTGTTTTCGTATCAATACGTAATGGCATGCGTCAATACATAAATTCTTTTCGTATCAATACATAATGGCATGCGTCAATACATAAACTATTTTCGTATCAATACATAAGTGTATGTGTCAATACATAAAAAAATTTCAAAACAATTTTCTTTTTATTTATTTATTTATTTTTGTACATTATTTATTCATTCAATATGGTTGTAATAGTAAATTAGGATTTATTTGCTTTCATCCCCCCATTTGTAAATTTGTATCCCCATCCCCCAAATAATGTAATAGCTTAGGATTTTAATTTCTGCAACTTATCGCTTTAATATAATTGTTAGTAATTAGGGTGTGTATGGCAAGATGAAATCAACAAGTAGAAAACCCTAATACAAGACAAAACAAGCATGACAATCAATAAACTTGCACACAAGCACCCCTAGGGTAAAAATACACATGGTTGCCTTATAAATGGCCATATTACGCATGTGAGGTATCTTAGCAAAAACCATCAAAATACAAGATCATAGTCCCTCGATGACGCTACGAATGTTGCCTTACAAATGATCTTAGTCCCTCAAGAGAAATGCTAAGATACCTTGCAATATTGTTAATCTTGGTTATACGATTACCCGCGCCCATCCGTTTACATCCAAAGATAGGGTTGTTTACCAAATCAATGGTAAGACAACAATGTCAAAGGAAAAGAAAATGAACAAGAAAGACTTTTGAGTAGGTAGAATGTTCCTAATTACTTGCTCAATTTCAAACAAACATACTTGCTATTTTCAAAACAAACACCTACACTTTCAAACATATTACAAAATTGAAAACATTTTCAAAAGATCAACATCTTTGTATACATTCTTACAAACGAGAATCATTACAAAGATTGCCTAAACAATGGCCTCTTTACAAAATACTTTCAAAAACCACACAAAGCACAATTTCAAACAAAAGCAAGTGATCTAGCAAGTAACTAAGAGCCCATGGAAAACCATGGATAAAAAGGGTACTAATACCTTCCCTTTTTATAATCTACCCCCGAACCCAAGAAACAATCTCAAAGGTCTTTCCTGTGCTTTTTCACCTTTCCTTTTGGATAAAAGAAAAGTCGATGGTGTCCGTGGGTATAGGGTCGTTATCTAATGCGACATAGGAAGGTAGAAGAAGCTTATGTGGCAGCCAACCATTGGGCCATTTGAAATTTCACGCGTGTCTTTCCACTAACCATTTTGTTTTCTATATTATATCTTGTTTTCAGTATTTATTCAACAAAGAAAGTTGGCCCAGTGGTGAGGCGCGTCGGTGGTGAGTATAAGGACCTGGGTTCGATCCCAGGTCCCAACAAATTTCTTTATTTTCTCACTTTCCATTTGCAGATCATGTGCATCACCTGCCCTAGCATTCACCATGCGTTATCAACCACCCATCCTTCAGATTCATAGTCAACCAGATCCAACGCATAGCAATGAAGGACCCATGGTACACCCTCAGGTCAACGCCACATGGAACCAAGCGCTGACAGGGCTTGGATGGCTAATGGGCCTGGGAAATTCAACATTGCACCCCCCCTATTCAGCACAACACAGGCCCAATTCCTCTCTTTCTCTATTTTTTTAATTTATTTTATTTATTTTATTAATTACTTTTCTTTTCGCAAATAATATCTAAAATCATTTTTTTATTTAATCAAAAAATCACAAAAAACACCAAAAAATCATTTTTTTTCATAAAAGAATATTTGTTATTTCTTAATTAATTTACTTTAATTAACTTAGGGCAATTTAATCTTTTTTATATATATAATTAAAAATAATTAGAATTAGGGTTTTAATTGCACATAACTTAATTAATTTTTTCCTCAAAAAATAACTTAAATATTTTTTCAATTAGATTTTTAG
Organism: Vicia faba; assembly: GCA_948472305.1. NCBI lineage: Eukaryota > Viridiplantae > Streptophyta > Magnoliopsida > Fabales > Fabaceae > Vicia > Vicia faba. The sequence goes on along the minus strand of OX451740.1, from coordinate 1,312,459,269 downwards.
GGTTTTCAATTCTTCTCGCATTTAATTTGCCGCGCGCTTTTTAGTTCTTTTATTATTATTGTAACTGCTCCAGGATTGTAATAGTAATTAGGGTTTTAAACTTCTGCATTTTTATTTTCAGTCAAGATGATTATGTAACTGCGAAAGCCTTGTAATAGCTAGGTTTATTTTCTCACACTTTAAATTCCTGCGAATCTTTAACTGTCTAGATATATGCTAATAAGATTGTATGGCAAGAATATATGATAATTAAAACGGTAGATCACCTAATGTGCAAAGACTAATTAATTGAAAAAATTCACACGCACATATCCATTCCTAGGGTTTGCCTCACTTAGGTTTCCTTCGGTAAAATAGTCATTTAAGCATATGAGATTTTAGTGATTGCCCTCATGTCTAAAAGATTAAATGTCCCATTCGAACGTTGCCTCGGAAATGTTGCCTCGGAAAGATATTAAGACTCTAGGGTTACTACTAAAGTTTCCAACCCATTGCTTAGGTGAATGTAGTTGTCCCTTTCGAATGTCCCTTACCAACTCCAACGATGGGGATACCTACTCCTTAATAGTAGGATAGCACTGTCTAAAGGAAGCGAGAATGAACCATCTTTTTTCGAGTAGGTAGAATCTTAAGTACTTGCTCAACAAAACTTTTCACACAAACACCTTTCAAAACAATTTTCAAAACAAACTTCGTCACACCTTTGAGGATTGATACACGGGTTATCACGAAGTAAAACATTTTCAAAACAAGCACACACACAAGCAATTTTAAAAAGATGAGCAAGTACCTAAGAGCCCATGGAAAACCATGGATAGAAAGGGTGCTAACACCTTCCCTTTCTATAATCTACCCCCCGTACTCAGAAATCTCGAAAAAGGTTTTTTCTGTTCTTTTTCCTTTTCCATGATTGGATAAAATAAAAGTCGGTGGCGACTCTTGCTTACCGCGACATTTTGCGAACAAAAAACGCAAAACGTAAACTAGTAAAAATAGTCAGTTCTGACACCGTGTCACACTTAGCATTCTTTTTGAGGGACTAAGATCATTTATAAGGCAACTTAGATAGCGTCGTCGAGGGACTATGATCTTGTATTTGCTTGTTTTTTGCTAAGATACTTTACATGCGTAATATGGCCATTTTGTATAAGGCAACCAAGTGGACTAACCCTAGGGGTGCTTGTGTGCAAAATGCGTTGTTTTCATGCTTGATTTAGTCTTGAATTAGGGTTTTCTATTTATTGGTTTTAAGTCTTTCCATACAAAACCCTAATTACTAGCAATTGTATATAAAGCGATAAATTGCGGAATTTAAAGTTACTACGCTATTACAACATTTGTGGGAAGGGGGGTGTACAAATTCATGAATGGGGATTGCAATAATTTAAACCTAATTAGTCTATTACAACCATATTGAATTGATATCAATGTACAAGGAAATAAATAAATGCAAATTAAAAAAATGAATAAATGTACAAAAAATGCAAAATGTAAAGAAAATGTATCTTTGTTTGATTTTCATGAAAAAGGGAATTTTGTCCTAACTTAATTAAATAAAGAAAAATAATTAATTAAATTTGAGTTTTGTTAAGAAAAGATTTTTTGAATAAAACCCTAATTCTATTTAGTTGATTAAAAGAAAATAAGTTTAAGAAAAAAAAGTATTTTTTGGTATTTTCATCTTAAAAATATTTGTAGCATTATAAAATATTTTTAGTCTTTTTTATATAAAAAATAATGTATTTTAAGTGGTGTGAAAAATAAATAAATAAAAACATAGTATTAATTAAGTTTACAAGATTATTTAATAAAATTTATACAGTATAATAAATAAAAATATTTTTTGTGAGAAAAATAAAATAAACTAAGTCAAAATATAAATATATCATTTTTTTGTATTTTATGATTTTTATTTAGTATTTAGAAAATATATTTAAGAAAATAAAAATGAAATAAATAAAAATAAATAAACAAATTTGGGGCAGGGTGCAAATATGAAACAGGGGGGAGGAATGTTAGAAAAAAAGTCAGGCCCAGGAGGGGAAGGCCCATGCGCGCTGGAAGGATAAAAAATGTATAAAAAATGGGAGAAAAAGCAAAAGGCAGCGCGCTGGGGCTCGAACCCATGACCTTCTGATTACCAGCGCACTGCCTTACCATTGGGGTGGCTATACATCCGTTAATATAACCGAAACAATAATTACGTAACACAAAACACACCCTGATTATACTTCATCTTCAACCTCCAACCAAAGGACCTGTATCTTCTTCATCTCTCAACAAAAATGAAAAGTTCAAACATGAAAGTTGGGGAATTTTTTCCCACGAATCTAACCATATAAACAACTTAAGCTAAAAATCAAAGATGAATGAGAATTTTTCTAGCCCTAATTCAAAACCTAAAAATTTCAGAAAACTTCAACCCTAAAATTCTCTAAGCTCAGGCCATATAAATGTAAACTATGGCTATGTACAGCTTCGTGGCAATGGTATCTAAGTTTTTTTTTCACAAATCAAACTCAAAAAATGGAGTTTTTGGCCAGTTCTGACTTATGAATGCTTGAGAGTCTTTGAGGGCTTCTAAAAATGTGTGTTGTGTTGCAATTGACTTGTTAATATGTATGGAAAAGATCAGAGCACAAAACACTCCAACTTTCTGAGTTATAGGGTTATGGCTCTATAACTTGCTTTTTTAAGAAAAGTGAAGTGACAAATCTCAAGTATTGTACAAGTATGTTCTGAGCTTCTTGAGACCTTAGACACATTGCTTTTGGTTTATAGGGGTGGTGTGTGCAGAAAGAACAAGTTAGAAGCTCAAGACAAGTAGACTTTGTGATTAAAGTAACTTTTCAAGAATGGAACGATAGCTTCTTCCTAAAATGGCAAATTGGCTTGGACACTACTTGGAACACTTGGATAATAGCTCAAAAGAAAGTGTAATCTTATGATTATGGATAGATCTTGAGGTTTAGAGGCCTGCAAAACAAGATTGTGCAGCATAGGTTTAAAATTGACTTCTTGTTCATCACAAAATGGCTTGTAAATTAAGTGACAAAACACTAACTTCATCTTTTCGATTCTCCCTACTCAAGAATGATCTCAAGGAGTTCTTAGACAGTTTAGAAAGCTTGTAACATGATTTACAACTCCTCTTTGAATTGATTTTGAGGATTCCCCTTGGAACTATGTGAAAAAGTGTCATGAAGTTAGGTCAAAATCATGTCCAAAGTTGTAGATTTCATGGAGAACTACAACTTTCATGTTGGAAGTTTCTCTTGAATCATCTTGCATCATGGAGAACTTGTGATCTTTGGCACTTGAATTTGACCAAAAAGTCAAAGTTTGACTTTTTAGTATACAGTTGACTTCTGATCAGTTGACTGAAAAATTCATTTGTCAATCCGATGGACTTGCAATGTTTTGAACCATGTCATTAGATAAGAATGATGAAATTGGAATCTTCAGATCATGCCTTAAACCAATTAACCATTTTCTAGGTCAAAAATCAGAAATTGCCCCTAATTTTGACCATTTTTCCCTTTTGGAGATTTGATCAAATTTCTTGAGGAGTTGTGGTCCAAACTTGATCAAATGATACATGTAATTTTAAAATGTTGATATGGATCAAAAATTAAGAAGTTTGACTGTAAATTGGCCATAGTTGACTTTTTCCCCAATACAACTGATTTTTAGGTCAACTGCCAAATTGACTAAGCAAAAATGTGATCCAAGGCTTGAAACTTGACATGAGTAATCTTGGGGGTCCATAATGATCCATGAAAATCATATGGGGCATTGGAAGTTCAAAAATCCATGTGCAATCTCAAACCCTAATTTTGGTCATCAGTGCTTAAGGAGATGTCTTGAGCTGATCCACCCTAGTGCAGTCTTGAGTCAAAGGAGATCTTGTGAGAAAAATCATGACAAGTGAGAGGGAAAATTTAGGGGTACAACAGAAAGTTTGCAAAACCCTCTTTCAAATCTAAAAATTTTCTTTCTATCTCTAGACCATTAGAACTTCTGTATATAGATCTGTTTGGACCAGTGAAAAATGCATCCATCAACGACAAGAAGTATGGATTAGTGATTGTAGATGACTAAAGCAGATGGACATGGGTAAAGTTCTTAAAACACAAGGACGAGTCACACTCTATGTTCTCTACCTTCTGTAACCAAGTTCAGAATGAAAAAGAGTTTAGAAATGTAAAAGTCAGAAGTGATCATGATGGAGAGTTCGGAAGAAAAAAAAATTGAAAAGTTTTTTTAATGAAAATGGCCTTTCTCATGATTTCTCTTGTCCTAGAACTCCCAAACAAAACAAAGTTGTAGATAAAAAAAAATATAACTTTACAAGAAATGGCTAGAACCATGATCAATGAGACTAACATTGCTAAACACTTATGGGTAGAAGCAGTTAACACATCGTGTTATATTCATAATAGAATCTCAATAAGACCTATTCTGGAAAAGAATCCATATGAACTGTGGAAGAACAGAAATCCCAACTTTTCTTATCTCCATCTGTTTGTGGATGTACTTGTTTCATATTGAACACCAAAGATCATATGAACAAGTTTGACTCTAAGGCACAAAAATGTTTCATGTTAGGATACTCTGAATGTTCAAAAGGTTATAGAGTATATGACACAAAAACACAAATTGTGGAAGAATCTATTAGTCTCAAATTTGATGATAAGCTTGGCTCTCAAAAGTCAAAGCATGGTAAATCTTTTGCAAATATAGAAGTTCAAATTGCAGGTACTAAAGGCAGATCTTCAGAAAATAAAAGTTCAAAACATCATCTAAATACAGAAGAAGACATCACAAATATTACATCAACTTATGAAGAACCTATAAATAAAAGACAATCCAGAAGAAGCTTAGCACATCCTAAAAACATGATTCTGGGAAAGAAATATGATCCAATCAGAACAAGATCTACATTCAGAAATATTGAAGAGTCTCTCATGGGATTAGTGTCTCTGATCAAACCTACTTCTATAGATGAAGCACTTCTAGACAATGATTGGATACTTGCAATACAAGAGGAACTAAATCAATTTACCAGAAATGATGTATGGGATCTAGTGTCTAAACCAAAAGGCTTTAACATCATTGTAACTAAATGGGTCTTCTTAAACAAGCAAAGTGAAAAAGGAGAAGTTGTCAAAAATAAAGCACGACTAATTGTACAAGGTTATAGTCAACAAGGAGGGATAAACTATACAAAAAACTTTTCTCCAGTCGCTAGGTTAGAATCTATCAGACCCTTAATTTCATTTAATGTAAATAATGACATCACTCTTTATAAGATGGATGTCAAAAGTACCTTTTTAAATGGTTACATTGATGAAGAAGTTTATATGCACCAATCCCCTAGTTTTGAAAATAATAAACATCCAGAATATGTTTATAAACTTAAGAAATTATTATATGGTCTGAAACAAGCTCCTAGAGCTTGGTATGAAAGACTAAGTAACCTTCTCTTAGAAAATGATTTTACCAGAGGGAAGGTGGACATAACTCTATTATGTAAATCATTTAAAAATGACATTATGATTTGTCAAATTTACGTAGATGATATAATTTTTGGATCTACTATAGCCTGCTTGGGCAAAGAACTTGCTAAGACTATGCAAGAAGAATTTGAAATGAGCTTGATGGGTGAACTCAACTTCTTTCTGGGAATTCAAATCAATCAAACTCCAGAATGAACCTACATACACCAAAGCAAGTATGTTAAAGAACTTCTGTAGAAATTTGATATGTCAGAAAGTAAGTCATCCAAAACTCCTATGCATTCTACATGCATTCTAGAAAAGGAAGAGGTAAGTAAGAAAGTAGAACAGAAGCTCTATAGAGGTATGATTGGTTCTCTCTTATATTTAATAGTTTCAAGACCTGATATTCTATATAGCGTTTATCTTTGTGCCACATTCCAATCAAATCCTAGAGAATCTCACTTAACATCAATTAAGTGAATTTTATGTATCTGAAAGGTACTACTAATCTTGGTATTTGTTATAGAAAATCCAGATGATATAAATTAGTGTGGTACTGTGACGCTGACTTTGCTGGAGATAGAATAGAAAGAAAAAGTACTTTTGGAAGCTCCCAGTTTCAGGGAGATAACTTAATCTCATGGTCTAGCAAAAGACAATCCACTATTTCACTATCAACTGCTGAGGTGGAATGTATAGCTACAGTTGGATGCAGTACTCAAATGTTCTAGATGAAGAGTCAGCTTGAACATTTTCATATTTATGGGAGTAACATTCCTATCCTCTGCGATAATACTTCTACTATCTATCTTTCTAAAAATCCTATTTTACATTCTAGGGCTAAACATATAGAAATTAAACATCGTTTCATTGGGGACTATATTAAGAAGGGAATTCTTTGTTTAAAATTTATAGACACAAACCATCAATGGGATGACGTTTTCACAAAACCCCTTGCTGAAGATAGATTTAATTTCATTCTAAAACACCTTAGTATGGAATTATGCCCAGAATAAAAGTGTAGTTTCTGTATATTTAATCCTCAGAACTTTTTGATTTGTTTTTGTGAACATCTTAACAATATTTCTTCAGAAGTGAGAAGGAAAATTGTATCAGAAACTATTCAGAAGATATGAATGTTTTCCAAAAATGCTTCATTTCAAAGATAGACGCAAGTAGTTCACCATATCAACATTTGTCAACCCCAAATGCTAAGTCACTCTCTGAGGCTAAACACATGTTTAGAATATGAAGGGCTAAAATGATTGAGTTGATTCATTGAGGCACGAGTCACATCGGTAATTGTTCACAAAATCTTCACGCCATCTCCCTTTTTCAGAAATCATTAATGTTGTTAATCATTTTGTTTATTTTATTAATTGAAATTAATTTCATGTTTTTCTCTACGTTGGCTATTTATATCTCACTTTCACCAATTCACTTTGATACCTTCACTCACTCACCCTATTCTTTTTCTTCTGAATTTTCTCTTTTCCCTTTTGTGTGCTCTCCAACCCTAAGTCTGTGAACAATGGTTTCTTTTCAACAACAACAAAAGTCTCAAGATTCTCACATCAACATTCTTGGTTCATCCTCTACTCCAAATGAAGAAAGGTATATTAAACCTACAAGAACTCTCCTCACTCCAATTGATTCTCTTGATGTTCTCTGTGAACTCATAGTTGATTTTGAAAGCATGAAATAAAATGGGTATGACCTTACGCCTGATATTGAGTTTCAAGGGTGGACAAAATATTTTGATCGATTAATTGGTCCAGCTTTTCCTAAACTAGTTAAAGAATTCTGGATTCATGTTACTGCATCAAATCATCAAGTAACTTCTTATGTAATGGGAAAGAAGATCATCATCACCGAATATCTCATTGGAAAGCTCATTGGTCACAATGGAAGCGACATAAGATGCAGCGAAATGGCAGAAAAAGGTTATGACCTAACCATTGTATCCAAATAAATCTTATCTTATTTAAAACTCTCGAACAAGTTCAAAGATCTAAAGAACTATCTCAGAATTTGGTTTAGAATAATTCTGGGATGTATCAATCACAAAAAACCAAGTAGTTCTCCTGACTACATCAATATTGATCAACAGTACCTGTTGTACTTCATCGCAACTAAGGCCAAATTCTACCTCCCTCATATTCTATTCAATCATATGAAGACCAGTGTAATGCAGTAGAAGAACTGATTTAAGTCTTTTGTATTTGATCGTAATTGTTGCGGATAGCAAGATTCCCCATCGACTTTTCTTTGATCCAATAAAGGAAAGGGTGAAAAGAACAGGAAAGACCTTTTTGAGAATTTTCTTGAGTTCGGGGGGTAGGTTATAAAAAGGAAAGGTGTTAGCACCCTTTTCATCTGTAGTTATCTACGGGCTCTTAGTTGCTAGATCACTTTGAAATGCTTTGTTTAAAATGTGTTTGTGATAGTTTTGAAAGTATTTTTTAAAAAAGTGCCTTCGTTTAGCCAAACTTTGTAATGATTCTCGTCTCTATAAGAATGCATACAAAGTGTTGACTTTTGAAAATATTTCATTTGAAAGTGTTGGGGTTTTTGAAAGATGTTTTGAAAATGGTTGTGAGCAAGCAACTATGAGCATTCTGCCTACTCAAAATTTATTAGTTCTTTTCCTCCTCCTTTAGATATTTCTATCTTATCATTGATTGATAAGAAGCCTTATAATTGGATGTGAAGGAATAAGCGTGGGTCATCGTATAGTCATTGAAGGCAACATTGTCAGATACCTTATAAATTTGTCGTAAGGGACTAAGATCGTTTACCGAAGGCAACATCGAAGGGTCATCGAGGTACTATGATCTTGTTTTCGAGGGTCATTGCTAAAGTATCCCACATTCGAGGGGCATGACTATTTTATTCATAAGGAAACAAATGAGGTTAGCCCTAGAGGTGCAAGTTTATAAAGTGTTTTCTTTCATGTTTTTTTGTCTTTGAATTAGGGTTTGCTACTTGTTGATTTTATTTTGCCATACAAACCCTAATTACTAGAATTTATATTCGAAAGCGATAAATTGCAGAAATTTAAAGTCCTACGATATTACATTGTTTAGGGGATGGGGATACAAATTTACAAATGGGGGATGAAAGCAAATAAATCTTAATTTACTATTACAACCATATTGAATAATGAATAACAAGACAAATATAAATAAATATAAAGATAATGTAAAAAAAAGTTTTTAAAGAAACTTTTATGTATTGACACATGCACTTATGCATTGATATAAAAACTTTTATGCATTGACGCATACACTTATGCATCAATACATATCATTTCTTGTCCCTGGAAATCAAAACCAACTCAGTATGTATTGATACATAATGGTTTGCATCGGCTCATATCTGTTTTGCATCGACGCATGCACTTATGCATCGATACATATCATTTCTTGCTCCTGGAAATCAAAACAAACTCAGTATGAGTCGACACATAATGGTTTGCATCAACATATTTCTGTTTTGCATCGACTCATTCGTGTTTTGTATCGACTCATAACCTGTTTTGTACCTAATATGTTTTGACTCATAGAGATATGCATAGACTCATATTGCTATTTTTTTACTTCTAACATTGTTCTACTACATGTAAAAGTCAATTCTCAACACATGGTTAGTGAAAATGAAAAGTAAGCATATAGTGAGCTTCAGGGAAATGATATCTACATTTTATCTTCACAAATGAACCACTAATGATGCTAATATAAAGAGTTCAAAGTCAAGAAAACTTACCTTGAAACTGAAATTCGTGGTTTGAGTTTGAGTTGCTGTATTGTTTTGGAGAAGTTAAGTTACCGGTGGCTGTTTTTTGAGTTTAGAAAATGGTGATAGTGATGTTACATAAGTTGTTCTTGTGTTTGAACAACTTCTATATGATGTATATGAAGTATGTGGATGGTTTGATTGGACATAACTTGCAAGGTGTGAGAAGTTCAAAGATTTGGACTTCAAAGCTCAAGAGTGGAGGTTTTTATAGACAATTATGGTTTTTTGAGAGTATGAGGGGTTTTGAGAAACTTGCTACACAAAAAAAACTTTTGGCCCTTTAGATTGCAAATGGCCTCTTTATTTGTAGAGAAGGTTTGAGAGGATGAGAGAGTTTGTTTCACAAGCTGTGGAATTCTGGTTTGGTTGATATGAAACAACCAAGTTATGTGAAATTTTATGTCCCAATGCATGGTACAAAAGGGGTCTGAAGTGGCTAGGAGTTTTTAGGCATGTTTCTTCTTGCTTTGACAATGTGTATGCAGAAAAAACAGTTGAGAGGCTCAAGGAGAGTTGACTTTGTATAAAGCATGCTTTATGTGAATGACAATGGTGCCTTTGTGCAATAAATGGAATGATGAAATGGATAATACTTGAATCACTTGGATAGTGGTTCAATTAATTGTGTGAAAACCTGATTATGGATAGATTTTCAAATCAAAAGGAATGCAAAGTAAGATTATGCAGCATGGCATAAGGATTTTGTTATATGTTCTTCAACAAAATGACTTGCAATTTAAGAATGGATGCCTAACTTCAAGCCCTTGAATATCCCAGCTCAAGTATGATAAATTCATGCTCTTGGATGTTTTGGAAAGCTTGAAACATCCTATACAACTTTCATGTTTTCCACTTTTGCTAAATCAAACTGGAACTTGATGAAAATTGGCTAAGAAGTTGAGATAAAAACTGACCAAAATCTGTTGGAAATTTCTCTAAGTGTTTATACAAAAATGTCATGACTTCATGAGCTCATATCTTCAAATCTAAGAATTTTTTACATTACCATAAAAATCAAAGTTGTAGAATTCATAAAGATCTACAACTTTCATGTTGGAAGTTTTTATTGAATCATCTTGCATCTTGGTGAAAGATTGGCATGAAGTAATGAAATTATCATGTATAAAAAACACTTAGAAAAGTTTCTAAGTCTTGAAAAGTTTGATTTTTCACATTGACTTTTGACTTTCTTGATTTCTTGATGATCAAGTTTCATATTTTTAAATGTCTTGATGAATTGTGATCTTTGAAATCAAATCTTGATCAAAAAGTCAAAGTTTAACTTTTTGTGCATCAGTTGACTTTTCATCAGTTGGTCAAATTTCAACTATCAACCCATTGGTCTTAAGGAATGTTTTGAACCATGAAATTATGTCAACGTGTTATATTTGAATCCTTGAGAATATGCTTCAAGCAATTAGATCATGAATTAGGTCGAAAGTCACTGATCAGTCAATTATAGTCAAAACCCTAATTTGAGGCGTCGGTGTTAAGGAGATGGCTTGACCTAGTCAATACTTGTGCAATCTTGAACCATTGAAGATATTTGTGAGAAATATATTGAGAAAAGGGAGGCCAAATTTTGGGGTACAACAACCAGTGTTAAGGAAACAAGGGAAGAAGAAAGAACCAAAAGAGATTGGATTCCGCTATGAAGGCTTGTCTCAGATATTCTGACAGAGAATAAACTGATAGAACATCTGAGTAAGGCTCGACAAGCGAGTTTTCTGGAACCATGTGCTGGAAAGCCTCTCAACACTAATAATCTAAAGAAGATAAGGATTATAAAAACTATTAAGATGGATCCTACACTTACTATAAAGGAAGTAATCACCACCAGAAGAGCCCCTCTAAAGGATTTTCTTCTCTTCACTCAAGTAGACTCATCTCTAGAAATTATCCTCAGATATTTGGAAGTAACTCTTCTTTTATTTTTGTTGTCAAATCAGTTATCTTATCAACATTTGAACCCTCCTCATCTACAAAACCTGCTAATAATGCTTCGCCACAAACTATTGATGACTTTGAAATTGACATTGATACCACATACCCATTGATCATGCTCTAATTAATTCCCCTTCTACCCAATTTGCTCAAACTCATCCAGAACTTGCACAAGTTCTATCTGATATTGGTTAATTTGATCCACTTTTAGAAGCTCCCCAAACATAAAATACAAATAATTCATCTTACCAAATGCACGAAACCACAACATCCATTCCAGGAATCACCGGACCTCTCAACACCTCTCAACCACCAAATATCTCAACCAATCAATCACAAGATTTTTTCCCTCCAAATACTCTGTCTCCTTAAGATTCAACGCCTCCTAACACTCATACCATCATCTCTGACTCTCCAACTCCCATTGACTACCCAAAAGATTCTCTCAGAACAATAATTGATCTAGAAGCCTTGGACAAACTTGTCAAATCTTCTCAGAAAATAGCCATTCCAAAACAAACACTAAAACCATCTGTTGTACCCCAAAATATGCCCTCTCATTTATCAAGACTTTTCTCACAAGATCTCTCTGACTCAAGACTGGATTAGGGTTTGACCAGCTCAAGACACCTCATCATGCACTGATGACCTAAAATTAGGGTTTGAGATTGTACAAGGATTTATGGACTATCAATGTTTCATATGACTTTCAAGTATCATTGTGGACCCCTAAGATTACTCATGACAAGTTTCAAGCCTTGAATCACATTTTTGATCAGTCAATTGGACAGTTGACCTAAAAATCAATTGTATTGGGAAAAAAGTCAACCATGGCCAATTTACACTTAAACTTCATAATTTGCAATCCACGTCAACATTTCAGACTCATATGTATCATTTGATCAAGTTTGGACCATAATTCCTCAAGAAATTTGATCAAATCATCAAAAGGGCAAAATGGTCAAAATTAGGGTTTTGACTGAGAAACAGAAATTTCTTATTTTTGACCTAGAAAATGACCAATTGGTTTGAATCATGATTCCTAGAGCTCAATTGCATCATCTTGACCTAATGACATGGTTCAAAACATTGCAAATCCATTGGATTGACAGATGAAATTTGGTGTCAACTGATCAAAAGTCAATTGTATACTGAAAAGTCAAACTTTGACTTTTTGGTCAAAATCAAATGCCAAGGATCACAATTCATCAAAACATGTCAAAATGTGAAACTTGTTCATCAAGAAATCAAATATTGAAGATTTGGTTTTGAAAATTGAATTTTCTTAACTTAGAAATTTTTCGAAGTATAGAAAATTTCTTATTTTTTCTCAACTTTAAGCCCATTTTCCACCATGTTACAAGATGATTCAAACGAAATTCCCAACATGAAAGTTGTAGATCTCCATGAAATCTACAACTTTTCTTCACACATTTTTCCCTAAAGATGCTTGGATCTCAAGATATAATTTTATGAATACATGTTCATGGACTAAAATAACTTAGTGAAATTTTGCCCTAATTTAGGCAGGTTTTTGACCTAACTTCATGGCAATTTTTCACCTAGTTACAAGAGGAATCTTGAAATTCATTTCAAATATGAGTTATAGATAACATTGAAATCTTTCCAAAATGTCAAAGAACTCCTTGAGATCATTTTTGAGTAGGGATAATCGAAGAGATGAAGTTGGCAATTTCTCACTTTGATTTCAAGCCATTTCATTAAGAACAAAGTTCAAATCTGAACCTATGCTGCCTAATCCTTGCTTTACAGGTATCAAACTTGTTTATCTTCATAATTTAATGCTTACACAGATGATAAAGCCTTAATCCAAGCACAAGAGTCTTTGTCCAAGCTTTAATTCCATAAATGGCACAAAGTTGCCATTGCCATTTTGGAAAAGCATAATTTTTGCAACTTTTCACTTCTTGAGCATTGGACCTATTTTCTCTACACACAATTCCTATAAACCAAAATCAAGTTGTCTAGAACTTGTACCAACACCAAGCAAGCTTGTACAAGCATGTACGGAGTGGTCTGTTGTGGGGTGGATTAGAACTCAGAAATGTAAGAGTGCAAAAAGGCTACAACTCAGAAATCTGTTGTGGAGTGGATTAGAAACCTTCTCTATACTAATACACAAACACATTGCAACCAAGGACACGACTGCTCATGGCCATAAACACTCAAAAACTCCCTATCACCAAAAACCTGTCAAAACTTGTAGTTTGAAACCAAGCATAGCAATCCAAAAATTTACTCGTGTGTTTCAAGTTTTAATCACTCAAACACTTTACCTACCTCCTATCTAAGTGTTCCAGACCATCATCCATTCACTGTAACTCCTCCTTCTTCATCTGCCATTTTTGTTTTTCAAGCTTGCAGATTGACTTGGAGAGAGAGATTCAGGCACTTTCAAAGCAAGGCAAGGATTGGAACACACTCAGGGATGTTTAGGCAAGCTAAAGGAATCTTCAGGCCTTCATAAATCTCACTCAAACTCCATTCACGATCTCAGCTGAAAGAGGTAAGAACTCCAACTTTTATCTATTCATACAGGCATCCATTGGCCATGATTTGTGAAAGGAAAATGTAGATATTATTATGCTAAAGTCAACCATGTGCATAGATTTCATTGCTGTTCATTATGTATAGAGAATTTTAGAGTTCAAATTTATGTAAAAATTAGGGTTAAAATTAGGGCCATTAAAATTCGCTTTAATCATTGACTGTTAGTTTACATGAGTTACATGGTTGAAATCGTGGGAAAGAGTACTATCATTTTCATGTTGGAAGTTTCCATTTTTCATGGAGAAATGAGAAAGATACAGAGGTTCTGGCCAGCTTGAGGAAGGAGATGAAGTACAGGGCAAGGAGGCTTTACATGTTATGTTTTTCTTGTTTCATTTAAACTAACGGATGTGCAGTCACCCGAGTGGTAAGGCAGCGCTAAAATGCTTAAGGTCACAGGTTCGAGCCTTGGCGCTGTCTTTTGCATTTTTCACATTTTTCATCCATTTTTTTGGTTGTTTGCAGCGTGGGCTTCAACATTTGGGCCTTGTGTTTTTTTTCTAACATGCTACCTCCTGATTACTCAGGGCACCCCTGGCCCAACTATTTTCATTTATTTATTTTATGTTGTTTTATTTCATTAAATATATTTTTCTTAAATATTAAAAATCATAAAAAATATAAAAATGATAAATATTATATTTTGTTTATTTTATTTTATTTTATTTTCTCATAAAAAATATATTTTTTTAGTTATGTATTAACTATTTTTCCCTAATAAACTTGTAAATAAAAAATAGAATTAGGTTAATTATTTATTCTTTTTATCACACTTATAAATATTTATTTGAACATATAGAAAGACTAAATATTTTCATGAAAGTTATTTATTATTTTAAGACAAAAAATATACAAAAATAATACTTAAAGAACTTTATTTTCTTTTTAAATTAGAAATTATGATTAACCTTTTTTTCAAGAAATAATTTCCTTTTCTTAAGATATTAGGATTAGGTCAAAATTCTTTTCCATATGAAAAATAAAACTATTTCTTTTCCTTGCATATACATAACATTGCATATTTAAATTATATTGTATATTGTTTATTCAAATATTTGTACAAATTCGATTTGGTTGTAATAGATTAAATTAGGTTTACATTATTGCAAATCCCCATTCACAATTTGTATTCCCCCCCCCCCCCCCCCCCCCCCCCCCCCTCCCATAAAATGTTGTAATAGCGTAGTAATCTTTAAATTATGCAATTTACCGCTTTCATATACCATGCTAGTAATTAGGGCTTGTATGGCAAGATAAAAACAAATCAAATAGAAAACCCTAATCCAAGACAAAATCAAGCATGAAAATAACACACTTTCACACAAGCACCCTTAGGGCTTCTCCACTGGGTTGCCTTATACAAAAATAGCCATATTACGCATGCGAAGTATCTTGGCAAAACAAACAAATATAAGATCATAGTCCCACGATGACGCTATTCAAAGTTGCCATACAAAATGATCTTGGTCCCTCACAATTCTAAGATACTTTGCAACATTGTTAATCATGGTTATACGATGACCCACGTCCGTCCCGTTTACATCCAAAGATAGGGTTTCTTACCAAATCAATGGTAAGACAACAATGTCAAAGGAATAGAAAATGAACAAGAAAGACATTTGAGTAGGTAGATTACTTCTAGTTACTTGCTCTATTTTCAAACAATTATCCTTGCTATCTTTAAAACAAACACACACATCTTACAAACATTGAAAACATTTTCAAAAAGACAAACATCTTTGTATACATTCTTACAAACGAGAATCATTACAAAGATTGCCTAAACAATGGCCTCTTTTACAAAATACTTTCAAAACCACACAAAGCACAATTTCAAAACAAAAAGCAAGTGATCTAGCAAGTAACTAAGAGCCCATGGAGAACCATGGATGAAAAAGGTGCTAATACCTTCCCTTTTTCATAATCTACCCCCCGAACTCAAGAAACAATCTCAAAGGTCTTTCCTGTTCTTTTTCACCTTTCCTTTTGGATGAAAGAAAAGTCGGTGGCGACTCTTGCTAACCGCAACATTTGCGATAAAACGCAAAACCCTCAAGTCAGTTCTCCCACCATATCACAGAACTGGCGACTCAGCTGGGGAATTTTATAAAAGTGGGGTTACCTTAGGGCTAGATCACATTTATTTGCTTACATTGTTTGACTTGTATGCTTTACATTTTGGTTCTTTGTTTGGGTTTGAAATCCTCCACCCGGATTTGGGATACATTATAGGTAAATAGCAATACGTTATGGAAACTATGCGGGGTATACCGACATGGTCTAAGCAATAGCTATGTTAGTGTGACATATTTGTGGGTACCGGTAGCCTTTGAGTCAATCAAAGAGAATACGGGGCCGCTGAGTGATGTCATGAAGCACTAATGAACTTCTAGAACCCTTTACTTGACCAACTTGGCCTTTAGGATGTAGTGAGATGACCGGCTTTGGTGCAGTTTGAAGTTGGTAGATACTCGATACTACACTCATTGAGGGTTGGTTTCTTGGGATATTTCAGTTTCCATTAAATAGGATTGAGCTGAAACAATGACCAAGGAAACAATCTGGTGATATTAAACTCCTTAGAACTCGGTTACTATTATTAGGACAGGTTTAAGCTAACTAAACTTCAAGAGGGTACTTACCTATAAAACCCCATGCAAGCCTAAACTAAGAACTTGTTTGCTTTGCTTATATATGCATACTTGTACATAACCTCATGGACATCATGGACATCATATACATCTATTAACCATTTCAAGGATTTTGGAGATTCAACTTTGTTCTTGTTTTGTAGGATATGGATTCACTTCGCAGGAAAACTATCCAAGTCAACCTTGTAAGAATTCCTCCAAAACTTAAGGAGCTAGCTTCAAGGATCCCTGAGAACTCTCCATTCACTGAGAGGCATGGTCGTCTACTCAACTTGGTCATCTCCAACACAGATGAGGATATGATGAAGGTGCTCTTCCAGTTCTTTGATCCTTTGCACCATTGCTTCATATTCCCCTACTATCAGCTTGTGCCTACTTTGGAAGAATTATCTCAACTCTTGAGGATTCCCATTCTCAATCAACTACATTTCAACGGTACGGAAAGAGACCCAAAGACAGAAGAGATTGCTCAAGCTCTGCACTTGCACTCATCTGGTGTCACAAATCATTGGGAAACTAGAAGTGGTGTCAAAGGCTTCTTAGTAAAGTTTCTGTTTGAGAAAGCCCAAAGCTGTTGGAATTCCATGGACTTGTAAGCCTTTGAGGAAATTGTGGCTCTTCTTATCTATGGGATGGTCTTGTTCCCCAATCCTGACCAACTCATAGATGTGAGTGCCGTCAAAATCTTCATGTCACGTAATCCGGTGCCTACATTGCTAGGGGATATCCTACACTGTTTTCACACTTGCACAATAAGGAAAAGAGGTGTCCTTATGTGTTGCACTCCTCTCATGGAAAGATGGTTTATTTCTCATCTTCCCCAATCAGTCTTAAAGAATGAGCAAGGTTCAAGGTGGTCGCAAAGGTTAATGACGCTCAAACATTCAGATATTCATTGGTGCTCTCGATCCAAAGTGAATGTTATCATTATTGACCGTTGTGGGGAATTCCATAATGTCCCTCTACTTGGAATTAGGGGAGGCATCACCTACGACCCGTGCTTAGCTCTAAGACAGTTTGGTTACGCCCGAAGGGATGGCCCGCACGAGTTGTTGATTCAAGGTTTGGTATTCGACTACGACAACGACGATCAAAGTCTTGGCCAGAGATTAATCCGAGCTTGGAGGATGCTAAACAAGGTGGATAGAAAGACTTTGGGGCACAAGAATTCCATCCCTATTGAGCCTTACCTCAAGTGGGTACAAACTCGTGCTCAAAATCTTATGATGCCTTATCCTTCCATCCTTCTGGTGATCATTGAGCCTGTTAAGGAGGGAAAAGTTCCATACACTATCCTACATCCTGACATGCCCACATCTCTTGAAGACCTACAAAGGGATTGGATACAGCTCAAAGGAGAGCGAGATACTTTCGAAGCCCAATTCTACGCAAGCGAGAAGAAGGTTTTGGAACTCACTAGGCTACTTGATGAGGAGCAGACTCTAAATGCCTACATAGCACCAAAGAGGATGCGCACTAATTTTTTATCTTAGAGTTTTGTATTATTTTGTCCAAGGGGCATTGATGTACTCAAACTTAATCTTATTAATATAACGTGTGTTTCCTTTTTGTCTAAAACGAACTTGAACCTTTGAAATCCTTGAAAACATTGCATATGGACATATCATTCATCATAACATAAACAGGTCTTTTGCAACGAGTTTCCTTATCTCTCTACTGTTTAATTTAGTAAGATGGATCTCGAACAGACAATCAAAGATCTCCAAGCTCAAAACACGCAGTTTCAACAGTTGCTCATGACCCTAGCCAAGGGGCAAGAAGAGTTGAAGACTCTGCTATCTGAAGAAAAGAAAAAGAAAACGAAGAAAGCCACCGAGGTTTTAAACATGGGGAGAAGGTTTCAGGGACAAACTAGAAGAACCTTGAATTTTGCAACAACATCCGGTGAAGGAGAGGGGAAAGGAAAGGAAACAGCGGTTCCGTCAGAATCTGAATAGGAGGAAGAAGAGGAAGACTACTCTGAGGAATAGTATCCTCCAGCTGATGATAAGTACAGACATCTTGAAGAGCATTTGAGCGCTATGGAAATACAAAAGGTGCCAGGTCTAGACTTTGAAGAATTGGGACTAGTGTCGGGGATTGTGATTCCTCCGAAATTCAAAGTGCCTTTTTTTGCAAAATATGATGGAGTGTCATGTCCTAAGATGCACCTTCGATCATATGTGAGAAAGATCCAGCCACACTCCGCTGATAAAGACTTGTGGGTGCATTTTTCCCAAGATAGTCTATATGGAACACAACTCGATTGTTTTTACCAATTGGAAAGGGCCAACGTCCATAATTGGGAAGATCTTGCCGCAGCTTAATACAAGTAATATCAATATAATGCTGATTTGGCGCCTACCCGTACTCAACTTCAGAGTATGGATATGGCTTCCAATGAGGGTTTCAAGGATTACGCGCAGAAGTGGAGAGATCTAGCTGGAAGAGTTCAACCCCCTCTGTCTGAAAGGGAATTGGTGGACATGTTCTTAGGCACTCTATCGGGCCCTTTCTTCAACCATTTAATTGGAAGCTCATCTGCAGGATTTACTGAGTTAATACTGACCAGAGAGAGGGTGGAAGCATGCATAAAAAGTGGAAAGATTCAGAAGGATTCATATGCCTCTACAGTTGTAAGAAAGCCTTTTATTGGGAAGAAAGAGGTATCTACTGTTTATCCACAAAGGAACCAAGGGAGAGTCGAACACCAACCAATGGTAGGGGCTGTCATGATCCCAAAGCCTACATCTGATCAACCAAGAAGTAATCAACCGAGGGTGGAAAGGCCAGTCCGGCAATTCACCAGAATCAATATGACTATATCCCAAGTATTACCGCACCTTCTAAAATCCAATTTGACAACTCTGAAAGAAGCTCCAAAAAACCCCAACATAACGTCCCCTCATTATCACCCAAATGCCCGTTGCGCATATCATTCCGAAAGTCTGGATCATGACACCAACAACTGTTGGGCCTTGAAAAACAAAATTCAAGACCTTATAGAGGCAAAGGAAATTGAGTTTAATGCGCCCGAGAAGCCAAACATCATTTATGCTCCTATGCCTAGACATGGTTACCACACCAATGCTATTGAAGAAGATTTGTTTGTTACCACAGTTGATGAACTCGTGACTCCACTCCCAATCATTAAGATAAACTTGTTAAAGGCCGGTGTATTCCCGGGTTGTAATGAAGACAGCCACCTCTGCTTATCCTCACCAACCTTTTGCCCTTTGTTGAAAACAGGCATTCAACGCTTGATGGATAACAAAGAGATCTTGTTTGAAAGTTCTCCTGTTTCACCTGTTCCTGTTGAAGAAGTTTCAATCATTACCATCTCCACCAATTCTTCCAGGGTCCCCAAAAGACCCGTTAGAATTACATTGGTTCCAAAAACTACTCCTCTTATAATCACAATGCCAGGGCCAGTCTCATATGAATCAGACAAAACTGTGTCGTGGAATTACGGTGGGGACATCTACTACCATGGAATCAAACAAAATGGGCTGGCCGCCAAAGAGATAAGCTCCGAAGAAGAAGACTCCGGCATTAGCAATATTGCCGGAACCAGTAAGATTACCCGAAGCGGTAGAATCTTCTCTCTAGAAATTGCCCCCCCCCCCAAAGGCAGTTTTTGGACCCGTGGCTACTCCAAAGGTCACTTTCGTACCGCTAATCATCTCTGCAAGTGCTCCTATTGACAAAGACGATAAAACCCCTGTTGTCATTTCTACCAACACTCCTGCTGCTGAAACTCGAGGAAAAAGTATTCAAGTGGAGCCTGTATGGACGAAGGCTCAAACACTGACTATCCCCAAAACCTCCAAGAAAGAAATGGAGGAGATCCTGAGAATAATAAAGAGGAGCGACTACGATGTAGTTGAACAATTGGGGCAAACTCCCTCCAAAATCTCCATGCTGGCATTGTTACTGTGTTCCGAGGCACATGCAAAAGCCTTGGTGAAATTCCTAAAGACAGCCCATGTGCCTCAAGAGACATCTGCTGACCAATTTCAAGATTGTGTGGCCAGCTTGACAGGGGATAACGGCCTAGGCTTCTCGGATGCTGATCTGACACCAAGGGGGAGAAAGCACAACGAGGCATTACATGTCTCTGTGGAATGTAGAGGAACAACTCTGGCCCATGTTTTGGTGGACACTGGCTCATCTTTGAATGTTTTACCAAAGAAAGTTCTCGATAGACTAGACTGCAAAGAACTGACGTTGAAACCAAGTAACATAGTCGTAAGAGCATTTGATGGCTCAAAGAGGATGGTGCACGGGGAGGTGGATATCCCCATAAAGGTAGGGACTCAAACTTTCAACTCAACCTTCTATGTAATGGACATCCTCCCCTCTTACTCCTGTCTGCTAGGACGGCCATGGATCCATAATGTCGACGCTGTCACCTCTACACTACACCAGATGCTGAAATATCCTATCCAAGGAAAGATTATCACTGTCCACGGAGAGGAATATATAATTAGCCACCTCAATCCTTCAGGTATGTGGAATTGGACGGCGAGTTCATTGAAACTCCTTTTCAGCATTTCGAAGAAGTCCCCCAGGAGGTAGCAGTGACCAAGATTGTGTCCCAGATTCCCAAGATTACAAGACCTCCACTCTGGATGTCATCTCTGAAGGACGCCAAAGCGGTAGTAGAGGAAGGTGGATGCACCATCTGGGGGAAACTTCCGGATATTCCGTATAAATCTAAAAAGTTTGGCTTAGGGTTCACTTCAAGTGCTCAGAAGGTTGTACGTCGTGCCCGTGCTGGAGGGCCACCCTTGAAGATTAGCAACTGAGAGGTCAACGCGATAGAAGATGGTGAAGAGGATTGCAGCTTGGAGGATTGGATATTTCCAACTGTCAATGGAGGACTTCGCAATTGGGAGGCCAGAGACTTTGTCCCAATAACTTTCATCCCTCAGTAATTTATCTTTACATTGTTGTTGGACTTGTAATATTCACAAACAATTTGCACATTTAAAACCTTGTGTCTTGCCCGAGGCACAATGGTCCATTTGTAAGGGTTATTATTTCATCTTCATATGACATTCAATGAATCATGGACGTTTTTCACATACAAACTTTTGTGCTCATTGTTTTCTTTTGCATTTTGTTTTATAAAGATGGTTATACCCTTACACACACCCACACTCACAAATGCAGGTACCCCTCCATTCAGGATCCCATGGGTAACGATACTGCTATGGCCTTTTGTGACTCTGAGGATCTAATCTACCAAGCCGAAGACGAAGGTGAGGAAGATTGTGAAGTACCCGAGGAACTGGCCAGACTACTACAACAAGAGGAAAGAGCCATTCAGCCTCACGAGGAACCTATGGATACAATCAACCTGGGTACCGAGGAGGATAAAAAAGAAGTCAAGGTGGGTGCCAATATGGAGCCCAGTGTCAAGGAGCGTCTGATTTAGCTGTTGCATGATTATGTTGAGATCTTTGCCTGGTCATATGAAGACATGCCAGGACTTGATACGGACATCGTGGTACATCGTCTACCTACAAGAGAAGACTGTCCACCAGTAAAACAAAAAGTTTTCCGCATGAGACCTGATATGTCAGAAAAGATCAAAGCGGAGGTCATGAAGCAATTTAATGTTGTATTCTTGGCTGTCACTTTCTATCCTCAATGGGTTGCCAACATTGTCCCCGTGCCTAAAAAAGATGGCAAAGTACGAATGTGTGTGGACTATAGAGATTTGAATAGGGCCAGCCCTAAAGATGATTTTTCCACTCCACCACATTGATATCCTGGTTGACAATACGGCTTAACACAAAGTGTTTTCCTTCATGGACGGATTCTCAGGTTACAACCAAATCAAAATGGCACCTGAGGACATGGAGAAAACAACATTTTTCACACAGTGGGGCACATTCTGCTACAAAGTGATACCATTCGGACTGAAGAATGCTAGGGCAACCTATCAACGTGCCATGGTATCTTTATTTCACGACATGATACATCATGAGTTAGAGGTCTACGTAGACGATATGATAGCCAGATCACAAACAGAAGAAGAGCACCTTGATCACTTGCAAAAGCTATTTGAGAGACTGAAGAAGTACAAGCTGAGGTTAAATCCAAACAAGTGCACATTCGGAGTACGCTCCAGTAAACTCCTAGGCTTTGTCGTTAGTAACAAAGGTATTGAGGTTGATCCTGCCAAGGTTAAAGCAATACAAGAGATGCCTGCTCCTCATACTGAGAAGGAAGTCAGAGGATTCTTGGGACGCTTGAACTATATTTCCAGATTCATTTCTCACCTAACAGCTACTTGTGAGCCAATCTTCGAACTATTGAAGAAAGATCAAGTGGTCAGGTGGAATGATGAATGCCAGGTTTCTTTTGACAAAATCAAAGAGTACTTTCAAGAGCCTCCTGTGTTGATGCCACCAGTCGAGGGAAGATCACTAATCATGTATCTGACCGTTTTAGAAAACTCAATGGGGTGTGTATTGGGGCAGCATGACGAGTCTGGCCAAAAAGAGCACACTATTTATTACCTGAGCAAAATGTTTACCGACTGTGAAACTAGATATTCATTGCTCGAGAAAACTTGCTGCGCTCTGGCATGGGCTGCTCGCCGGCTAAGACAGTATATGCTGACTCATACTACCTTGTTGATATCTAAGATGGATCTGATAAAGTACATCTTCGAAAAGCCTGCTCTGTCTAGGAGAATAGCTAGATGGCAGATGGTCCTGACAGAATATGACATACAATATACTACCCAGAAAGCTATAAAGGGCAGTGAATTGGCTTATCACCTTCCTCATCAAGCTGTAGAAGACTACCAGTCCATGAAGTTTGAATTCTCGGATGAAGACATCATGACATTAGACAACTGTGAAGAAATCAGGCCATATGACAGACCTAAACCAGGATTCCGATGGACCCTATTCTTTGATGGAGCATCCGATGCACTTGGTAATGGTATCGGCGTTGTACTCATGTCTCCATAAGGGTGTCATACTCCCTTTACTGCCAGACTTTGCTTCAACTGTACGAACAACATGGCGGAATACGAAGCATGAATCTTTGGTCTCAGAGCTGCCATAGACTTGGGGATCAAATCCTTATAGGTGTTTGGAGATTCGGCTTTGGTCATCAGTCAGATCTAAGGGGAATGGGACACTAAGCACCCAAACCTTGTCCTTACAAAGAACATGTTCTGACATTGCTACCACATTTTGAGAAGATTACCTTCGAGCATTTTCCGCGAGAAGAAAATCAGCTAGCATATGCTCTAGCCACAATGTCATCTATGTTTAAACTTAATTGGGATAACGAGGCTCCCCAGATCACCATCGAACGAATGGACGAACCGACGCACTGTCACGAGATTAATACTGAAGAGGTAGTGGACCAGCCTTGGTTTCATGAAGTCAAGAGGTATCTCGAGGCTCAAGAATATCCAAAAGGAGTTTCAATCAATGATAAGAAGTTCTTAAGGAGTTCTTATGCTAAGTTCTTCCTTAGTAATGGCATCCTATACAAACGCAATCATGACTCCATTTTGCTTCGGTGCATGGATAAGATTGAAGCTGAAAAGATCATGGTTGAATTACATGAAGGTACTTTTGGCACCCACTCCAATGGACATACGATGGCAAAGAAAATCCTACGGGCAGGCTATTATTGGTCTACCATGGAAGCAGATTGCTATCAACACTCTCGGACATGTCATAAGTGTCAAATTTATACTGACAAGGTGCACGTACCTCCGGTTCCTCTGAATGTCTTGACGGCTCCTTGGCCCTTTGCTATGTGGGAAATGTATAGGATTGGAGAGGTCAAGCCTACAACCTCCAATGGACACCGTTTCATCCTAGTGTCCATTGACTATTTTACCAAGTGGGTTGAAGCAGCTTCCTTCGCGTCCATTACCAAGAGTGTTATTTCCCGCTTCATAAAGCAAAACCTTATTTGCCGATACGGTATCCCGGAAAGGATTATCACTGACAATGGTAAAAATCTTAAAAACACTATGATCACCGCCTTGTGCGAGCAATTCAAGATTCAGCATCACAATTCTTCTCCCTATCGGCCAAAGATGAATGGTGTTTTCGAAGCTGCGAATAAAAACATTAAAAAGATCATACAAAAGATGACAGTTACGTACAAAGACTGGCGTGAGATGCTACCATTATCCCTCCATGGGTATCGTACTACGGCTCGCACATCAACTAGGGAAACACCCTATTATTTGGTATATGGCATGGAAGCTGTTTTGCCTATTAAGGTCAAAATCCCCTCTCTGAGGATTATGAAGGATGCAGGTTTGAATGAAGACGATTAGATCCAGACTCGACTTGATTAACTGAACTTAATTGATGAAAAAAGATTTACTGCTATTTGCCATGGTCAGATGTATCAAAAGCGGATGATCAAGGCTTTCAACAAGAAAGTCAGGCGCCAAGTATATTAAGTTGGGGATCTAATGATCAAACGTATTTATACAAAGTGATCCCAGGGGAAAGTGGACTCCTATTTATGAAGGACCATTTGTAATCAAGAACATATTCTCCAGTGGGGCAATGATCTTGACCACCATGGATGGCGACAACCTGCCACACCCTACGAATACGGACATAGTCAAAAGATACTACGCATAAGAAACCCGCTAGGTTGACATATCTAAGCAAAACAAGGGTATCCCAGCGAACCAAAAGGTTTGGGAAAAAATTAGGGATAAAATGAAAAAAGATCTGTACACCCGGCAAGTTGAAAACCTGAAAGGGCGACTTGGGCAAAAAAGGGTTTCCCAGTGGACTGAAAACCCAAAAGGGCGGTCCAGGCAAAAGTTAGGGAATTAAAGCGTATGACCATGTCCCGTCGGATCACTTTGTGGACAACCTTTGACTTCCACTGATAAACTCGAAGTTTCTGATCAATTTAATCATCTTCGGGCGAAGCAATAAACATACAAGATATTCGGAGATATGAAGGCTATAGCAGAATGGGAACCCCATGGGATTATTACACATAGTTATCTTTCTTTGTATAAATTTTTCTTGTTTTACGACAGAATTCTCTTACTAGAATGTTTGTCCCCTTTGTACAAAAAAATATGTCCCTTTAAAAGTACAAAAACTATCTGTCTTTTTCTTTACGCTTGCGTTTTGTTTGCAAAAAAATGTCAAATGATTCATTGATGAACATATGCATTTGAACATAATTACTGTTTACAAATAAACAAAATGAGAAAGACAATTACTGATAGGTTGAAAGAATAGGAAAATGTCTCTAGGATATTCCATAAGTGATCCCCTACAGTACATCATTTAAATCCCCAGCGGAACAAATTTCAAATTATTAATCCCCAGTAGAAGTTATCCAATTTCTCAAGATTTCCCAAGAAGATCTTACAAGCAGTACATGGCATTTCCCTCACAACGGAATTTACTTCTCCCAACAAGAGTTCGTCAGTACTTCAACTTCAAGACACAAAAATCCACATATCCCCAGCGGCATTCAAGGATTTGTTTTCCTCAATCAAACAGCAATACAGCAAATCAGCTCACATGCACATACATTGCATCCATATATCATAAACATTGATAAAGCAAATACATTGCATCATACATTTCATGCAACATAACTTTGTGTTTCAGCTAACATTTTACCCTTTTCAGGATAAGATTAATAGCTACCATTAACAATATGCAATCAGATACAATTCAAATATGCTCCAGACACGGTTGCCATTCTGATACTCATTCAAATTCAACTCTCTGATACAGTTCGGATACGCTCCAGGCATGGATGCCATTCTGATACTCATTCAGATTCAACTTTCATGATACAGTTTGGATACGCTCCAGACACGGATGTCATTCTGATACTCATTCAGATTCAACTTGTTTGATACAGTTCAGATATGCGCCAGACACGGACGCCATTCTGATACTCATTCAGATTCAGTCTCCAGATAGAGTTCGAATATGCTCCAGACACGAATGCCATTCTGATACCCATTCAAATTCAACTCTCTGATACAGTTCAGATACGCTCCAAACACGAATGCCATTCTGATACTCATTCAGATTCAACTTTCATGATACAGTTCGGATACGCTCCAGACACGGATGCCATTCTGATACTCATTCAGATTCAACTTGCTTGATACAATTCAGATATGCGCCGGACACGGACGCCATTCTAATACTCATTCAGATTCAGTCTCCAGATACAGTTCGGATATGCTCCAGACACAGATGCCATTCTGATACTCATTCAGATTCAACTTTCAAGATACAATACGGATACGCTCCAGACACAGATGCCATTCTGATACTCATTCAGATTCAACTATCAAGATATTATCGAATACGCTCCAGACACGGATGTCATTCTGATACTCATTCAGATTCAACCTTTAGATACAGTACGGATACGCTCCAGACACGGATGCCATTCTGATACTCATTCAGATTCAACTTTCAAGATATAGTTCAGATACGCTCCAGACACGGATGCCATTCTGATACTCATTCAGATTCAACCTTTAGATATAGTAAGGATACACTCCAGACACGGATGCCATTCTGATACTCATTCATATTCAAATTTCAGATACAGTTCTGATACACTTCAGAGACGGACGCCATTCTGATACTCATTCAGATTCAGTCTACAAATACAGTTCAGATATGGTCCAGACACGGACACCATTCTGATACTCATTCTTTCAAGCTTACAAATTACAAATCAACAAACATTCTTGGATGGCATCTACAAGCCCATCCCAACAAGATTCTATCACTTCTCCAAATGGCATCTTTAAGCCCATTCCCTCAACCATACAACGTCGAGTGCAAATTTCTAGGCACTTTAGTGTCCAATCATCTTTCACCTTCTAGTCACGAATGGCAAGACTCGCCAATCTAACTCTTCAGGTTTAAGAAGATTGAACAGGGGAAGTTGTTGTACCCCAAAATTTTCCCTCTCATTTATCAATACTTTTCTCACAAGATCTCTCTGACTCAAGACTGGATTAGGGTTTGACCAGCTCAAGACACCTCATCATGCACTGATGACCCAAAATTAGGGTTTGAGATTGTATAAGGATTTCTTGACTATCAATGTTTCATATGACTTTCAAGTATCATTATGGACCCCTAAGATTACTCATGACAAGTTTCAAGCCTTGAATCACATTTTTGATCAGTCAATTGGATAATTGACCTAAAAATCAACTGTGTTGAGGAAAAAGTCAACCATGGCCAATTTACACTCAAAATTCATAATTTTTTATCCACGTCAACATTTTAGACTCATAAGTATCATATGATCAAGTTTGGACCACAATTCCTCAAGAAATTTAATCAAATCATCAAAAGGGCAAAATGGTCAAAATTAGGGTTTTGACTGAGAAAGGGCAATTTCTGATTTTTGACCTAGGAAATGACCAATTGGTTTGAAGCATGGTTCCAAGAGCTCAATTGAGCCATCTTGACCTAATGACATGGTTCAAAACATTGCAAATCCATTGGATTGACAGATGAAATTTGCAGTCAACTGATCAAAAGTCAATTGTATACTGAAAAGTCAAACTTTGACTTTTTGGTCAAAATCAAATGCCAAGGATCATAATTCATCAAAACATGTCAAAATGTGAAACTTTTTCATCAAGAAATCAAAGATTGAAGATTTGGTTTTGAAAATTGAATTTTCTTAACTTTCTAAGTATAGAAAATTTCTTATTTTTTCTCAACTTTAAGCCAATTTTCCACCATGTTACAAGATGATTCAAAAGAAATTCCCAACATGAAGATCTCCATGAAATCTACAACTTTGCTTTACACATTTTTCCCTAAAGATGCTTGGATCTCAAGATATAATTTTGTGAATACATGCTCATGGACTAAAATAACTTAGTGAAATTTTGCCCTAATTTAGGCAAGTTTTTTACCTAACTTCATGGCAATTTTCACCTAGTTCCAAGAGGAATATTGAAATGGATTTCAAATATGAGTTATAGATGACATATCAAGCTTTCCAAAATGTCCAAGAACTTCTTGAGATAATTTTTGAGTAGGGAGAATCGAAGAGATGAAGTTGGCAATTACTCACTTTGATTTCAAGCCATTTCATGAAGAACAAAATTCAAATCTGAACCTATGCTGCCTAATCCTTGCTTTACAGGTCTCAAACTTGTTTCTCACTTCATAATTTAATTCTTACACAGATGATAAAGCCTTAATCCAAGCATAAGAGTCTTTGTCCAAGCTTTAATTCCATAAATGGCACAAAGTTGCCATTAACATTTTGGAAAAGCATAACTTTTGCAACTTTTCACTTCTTGAGCATTTGACCTGTTTTCTCTTCACACACAAGTCCTATAAACCAAAAGCAAGTTGTCTAGAACTTGTACCAACTCCAAGCAGGCCTGTACAAGCATGTAGGGAGTGGTCTCTTCACCTTTCTTAAAAAGCAAGTAAGAGTGCAAAAAGGCTACAACTCAGAAATATGTTATGGAGTGGATTAGAAACCTTCTCTATATTAATACACAAACACATTGCAACCAAGGACACGATTTCTCAAGGCAAGAAACACTCAAAAACTCCCTATCACCAAAAACCTGTCAAAACTTGCACTTTGAAACCAAGCATAGCAATCCACAAATTTACTCATGTGTTTCAAGTTTTAATCACTCAAACACTTTACCTAACTCCTATCTAAGTGTTCCAGACCATCATCCATTCATTGTAACTCGTCCTTCTTCATCTTCCATTTTTGTTTTTCAAGCTTGCAGGTTGACTTGGATAGAGAGATTCAGGCACTTTCAAAGCAAGGCAAGGATTGGAACACACTCAGGGAGGTTCGGGCAAGCTAAAGGAATCTCCAGGCCTTTATAAATCTCACTCAAACTCCATTCACGATCTCCGATGAAAGAGGTAAGAACTCAAACTTTTATCTTTTAATACAGGCATCCATTGGCCACGATTTGTGAAAGGAAAATGTAGATATTATTGTGCTAAAGCCAACCATGTGCATAAATTTCATTTCTGTTCATTATGTATAGAGAATTTTAGAGTTCAAATTTCTGTAAAAATTAGGGTGAAATTAGGGCCATTAAAATTCGCTTTGATCATTGAATGTTAGTTTACATGAGTTACATGGTTGAAATCGTGGAAAAGAGTACTATCATTTTCATGTTGGAAGTTTCCATTTTCATGGAGAAATGAGAAAGGTACAGGGGTTCTGGCCAGCTTGAGGAAGAAGATGATGTACTGGGCAAGGAGGCTTTATATGTTATGTTTTTCTTGTTTCATTTAAACTAACGGATGTACAGCCACCCCAGTGGTAAGGCAGCGCGCTAAAATGCTTAAGGTCACAGGATC
Organism: Vicia faba; assembly: GCA_948472305.1. Lineage (NCBI taxonomy): Eukaryota > Viridiplantae > Streptophyta > Magnoliopsida > Fabales > Fabaceae > Vicia > Vicia faba. The sequence continues at coordinate 1,312,429,431 of OX451740.1, read as the reverse complement.
GAGCCTTGGCGTTGCCTTTTGCATTTTTCACATTTTTCATCAATTTTTTTGCCTGTTTGCAGCGTGGGCTTCAACATTTGGGCCTTGTGTTTTTTTCCTAACATGCTACCTTTTGATTACTCAGGGCACCCCTGGCCCAACTATTTTCATTTATTTATTTTATGTTGTTTTATTTCATTAAATATATTTTTCTTAAATATTAAAAATCATAAAAAATATAAAAATGATAAATATTATATTTTTTTATTTTATTTTATTTTATTTTCTCATAAAATATATATATTTTTAGTTATGTATTAACTATCTTTCCCTAATAAACTTGTAAATAAAAAATAGAATTAGGTTAGTTATTTATTCTTTTTCTCACACTTATAAATATTTATTTTAACATATAAAAAGACTAAATATTTTCATGAAAGTTATTTATTATTTTAAGAAAAAAAATACACAAAAATAATACTTAAAGAACTTTATTTTCTTTTTAAATTAGAAGTTAGGGTTAACCTTTTTTTAAAGAAAAAATTTCCTTTTCTTAAGATATTAGGATTAGGTCAAAATTCTTTTGCATATGAAAAATAAAACAATTTCTTTTCCTTGCATATACATAGCATTTCATATTTAAATTATATTGTATATTGTTTATTAAAATATTTGTACAAATTAGATTTGGTTGTAATAGATTAAATTAGGTTTACATTATTTTAAATCCCCATTCACAATTTGTATTCCCCCCTCCCATAAAATGTTGTAATAGCATAGTAATCTTTAAATTATGCAATTTACCGCTTTCATGTTCCATGCTAGTAATTAGGGCTTGTATGGAAAGATAAAAACAAATCAAATAGAAAACCCTAATCCAAGACAAAATCAAGCATGAAAATAACACACTTGTACACAAGCACCCTTAGGGTTTCTCCACTTGGTTGCCTTATACAAAAATAGCCATATTACGCATGCGAAGTATCTTGGCAAAACAAACAAATATAAGATCATAGTCCCACGATGAAGCTATTCAAAGTTGCCTTACAAAATAATCTTGGTCCCTCAAAATGCTAAGATACTTTGTAACATTGCTAATCATGGTTATACGATGACCCACGCCCGTCCCGTTTACATCCAAAGATAGGGTTGCTTACCAAATCAATGGTAAGACAACAATGTCAAAGGAATAGAAAATGAACAAGAAATACATTTGAGTAGGTAGATTACTTCTAGTTACTTGCTCTATTTTCAAACAATTATCCTTGCTATCTTCAAAACAAACACACACATCTTACAAACATTGAAAAAAATTTCAAAAAGATAAACATATTTGTATACATTCTTACGAACGAGAATCATTACAAAGATTACCTAAACAATGACCCCTTTTACAAAATACTTTCAAAACCACACAAAGCACAATTTCAAAACAAAAAGCAAGTGATCTAGCAAGTAACTAAGAGCCCATGAAGAACCATGGATGAAAAGGGTGCTAATACCTTCCCTTTTCATAATCTACCCCCTGAACTCAAGAAACAATCTCAAAGGTCTTTCTTGTGCTTTTTCACCTTTCCTTTTGGATAAAAGAAAAGTCGGTGGCATCTGTTGCTTACCGCAACATTTGCAATAAAACGCAAAACCCTCAAGTCAGTTCTCCCACCGTATCACACCATCCAAATAAGATGTTGGTAAATCTCTGCTGGTTTTCGAAACAGAAATATAGGAATGGGTCAACTCTTTAAAGCAAGCTTGCATGGATAATCTTAATCCAGCTGCTTTTGATTATCTCTTGACTTAGTTTAGAAACTGGTTCAATTCTGAATCTTTGAAAATGAAGGAACTCAATTATGAAATTGCTCAACAGAACTTTTGCGATAACCTAAATATCTTCAAGGATCAAGTTCTATATTTCTTGGTAAGGAAATCTCTTCATCTCCTGGACAACAGTCCTTGGGAAGCTCCACAAGAATCATAATTTCAGGAACCATCTCCTTAACCTCAAACTCTACCTCTGGTCGTTTTTCAAGACAAAGGCAAGTTAGTTAAAAAATCTCCTGAGAAAGAATCTGATGCCGTAACTTTTGAGCATATGGCTTCTACTGTTGAAATAACTACATATTCTCTTGTGTTGAAAACTTTGGATGCATTGAAGAAAGAGAATGCATCTGTTAAGGAAAGGATGAAATAATAGGATGAAACAAACAAACAAATTAAGGGGATGTTAGGGAAGCAAGAAGAATAAAACAATTAGATCAAAAGTCTCTTGGAAGCTTTGTTCACACGACTTCCACCTCCTTCACAACCTTAGTTTTGATCTTTTGCTTGTTTCTGCTATGTTTATTTCTTGTTTGAACTTCTGTTTATCTGCTTCTGTCTGTATTGATCTTTGTTGAATATATAACCTTTTTGTTCTCTTTAAGTGTTTTTATTGCTTTTTTATTTATGACAAAAAGGGGGGAGAACGTAAGATATTTTGAATATAACTGTGCCAGGACTTAGTATCAAACATTTTGAATATTTTAATACGACGGGAGAACTGACTTGGTTGTTTTGCGTTTGATCGTAATTGTTGCGGATAGTAAGAGTCGCCATCGACTATTCTTTTATCCAATAAAGGAAAGGGTGAAAAGAAAAGGAAAGACCTTTGAGATTATTTTCTTGAGTTCGGGGGGGGGGGGGGGGGGGGGGGGGTAGGTTATGGAAAGGGGAGTTGTTAGCATCCTTTTCATCCATAGTTATCTACGGGCTCTTAGTTGCTTGCTAGATCACTTGCTTTGTTTGAAAATGTGCTTTGTGGTTTGGGTTTGAAAATATTTTGAAAACGTCTTTGTAATGATTCTCGTCTTTATAAGAATGCATACAAAGTGTTGGTTTTGAAAATAGTTCAAAGTGATGTTTGTTGTGGAAGATGTTTTTGAAAGTGATTTTGAAAAGTGCCTTTGTAATGATTCTCGTTTCTATAAGAATGCGTACGAAGTTTTTTTTACTTTTGAAAATGTTTCAATTGAAAGTGTTGGAGTGAAAATGGTTTTTTAGTTGTGAGCGAGCAAGCAAGTACGAGCGTCCTACCTACTCAAAAAGGTTTACGTTCTTTTCTTCCTCCTTTAGATGTCGCTATCTTACCATTGATTTGGTAAGAATCCCCATCGTTGGATGTGAAGGGACAGGCATGGGTCATTTGTATAGTTATAGAAGGCAACCTATGAGACGTTTTAGCAATTTCTTTAGGGACTGGATCATTTTGACAAAGGCAACATCGAAGGACTACGATCTTTTTATCGAGGGTCTTTGCTAAAACACCCATATTCGAGGGACATGACTATTTTTTGAGGCAAAAAGTGAGATTACCCTAGAGGTGCATGTGTGAATAGTGTGTTTGATTGCATGCATTTAGTATTGAATTTAGGGTTGTCTACTTGTTGATTTTAACTTGCCATACACAACCTAATTACTAACATTTATGAAAGCAATAAAAATACGGAAAATAAAGGTCATACGTTATTACATGTTTTTGGGGATGGGGTATACAAGTTTATGAGTGGGGGTTGCAAGAAATAAAAATCCTAATTATTACAAACATATTGAATATAGAAAATACATAAAAGAAAAATAGTGTAAAAGAAATGAAGAAGAGAACATCCTGGATCGAAGGATGTGCCCTTCGATTGCCATATTTTGCCTTCTTTCGATTAGGCCTGCAACCAGTGTTGCATCCTTAGATTCACACTCCTTTCTTTATTCTATTTGCAATTGTGGACTTGTAAGGGACGAATCCTAAGTCTTCGATTCAATAAACTTTGTTTCTTTCATTTGGGTCTGTACAGGTTAGTCTCTTACTTGAAGAAAAAAAATCAAACCAAAAGGGAAGAAACAAAAAAATGCGCAAAAATTTATTTACATGCTTGAACCTGGAATGTGTGTGTTGGAACTTGAATGATTGTCCTTGATGCTCTTGGATTCGAATGGAAGAAACAAGTGTTATGTTTCTAGTGCTAGATTCGAAAGAAGGAACCAAGTGTTGGGTTGGTGTTTCCATGGGTTCTGGATTCGAAGGAAAGAAACAAGTGTGGTGTTTCTAATGCTGGATTCGAAAGAAAGAACAAAGTGTTGTGTTGGTGTTTCCATGGGTTATGGATTCGAAGGAAAGAAACATGTGTGGTGTTTCTAGTGCTGGATTTGAAAGAAACAGAAACAAAGGGTATGTTCTTTTGATTTTGGGTTTGAGAGTGTGTTAAGTGTTTTCTCATTTCTTTTCCTTGTTAGAAAATCTCTTTCTAGCCACCAAAATCCTCATTTTCATGTGTGATAGAACCTCTTATTTATAGATGAAGTTGGCTGAGTTTGGGGGGGGGGGGGGGGGGAGAAATTTGAACAAAATGGGTATACTGTTCTTGTAGCTTTTGAGTTGAAGTATTTGTATGCCAAATTGGTGCAAATATGGGGGCTGCATAGCAGGACCGCTTTGCAGCAGTTTTGGCTTGTTGTGGCCAGTATAGCAGGCTTGGACTTGGCAGCACATAGGACTCTGGCCAGCAAGTATTTTTAATACTTCACCGTTTTATTTTGACTTTCGACCAAACTCCTCTTTAGACAATAATATTTGTTCCCAAACAATATGTGTCTTTCGAATGGGCCATTTGTGCATCATTCGAAGGGGCCAAATGTATGCCCCTTGAATAGGCTACCAAAATATATCCTTCGAATGGGACACCCAGGTATGTCTTTTAAATCCAACAATTCATGTCCTTTGAATGGGCCGCCAACTATGTGTGTTGGAGGTTTTCAAGGGTGGAATCAAAGCAAGCTTATTTCAAACGGAGATATTGTCCACTCGAAGATAGCATAAAGATAACCAATGCCCTGTGAGTGCTCAGCATGAAGGAAGTCATTTCCTTGTGCATGCTGGCATGAAGGAAAGAGGCCCTTTCCTTGTTAATCGAAATAGGTTACCTTAAAGGGAAACATTTCCCAATCGAAGCTTGTACGTAGATGGCCAAATGCCCAAACGAAACTTGCATGCAGGAGGCCACTTGCTTTGTGGGTGATTTCATGAAGGGAAACCATTGCCTTGTGCACTGAAGGCAAGCATAGAGGAGGCACTTGCCTTGTGGATCAAAGTCAGGCATAAAGGATGTACTTGCCTTGCAGGAATGAAGGAAGTACTACTTGTGAATCGAAACAAACATGCATGAGGCTAATGCTTGTGAATCGAAGGATGCACTTAGGAGACTAAATGCCCAATAAAAGCTTGCATGCAGGTAGCCATCAAGACAAACCTGCAGGAGGCCCTTGCTCAATCGAAGCTTGCATGCTGGTAGCCATTGCATTATGAATCAAGAAAACATGTAAGGCCAATGGTGAAATCCAAGCTTGCATGCAGGAGATCCCAACTTTATGAATCAAAGGCTAATAGGTAAGGGGCCAATGGTGCAATCAAAGCTTGCATGCAGGAGGTCCCTGCTTTGAATCAAAGGAAGCCTTCAGAAGGCCAATGCCTTCTAAATCGAAGGAAGATTTCAAAAGGTTATTGCCTTCTTAATCGAAAGAAGCCAATAGAAAGCCACTAACTTTTGAATGGAAGGACACCAACAGGAGGCCCTTGTCTTCTGAATCGAAGGAAGCTTGCTTTTCTTCCAAAAATCAAATTTATCTACTTTGTTCTTTCAATAGATTTCCTCTTTGAATTGATGCTTGTAAATCCAATATGATCCTAGGCAACTTGAGCTGATCAAGCCTTGTGCAGTTTTGGCCCAATAGAAATCTTGTGAGAAAATTCTTGAGAAATGAGAGGGCAAATTTTGGGGTACAACAAATATCATAACCTCTGTTTCACTTTTTGGAAAGCAAACAGGAAAAGTGTCTCTTGAAAGTAACTTTTGTCAAATGGACTTATCAGAACTTCCATCAAAAGCTCTGATCAAACATCTTCAGGGAAGTATCTAATTTTTTCTTTATCTGAGTATTCAACTCAGGGGGGGACCCTAGTACTTTATGTTCTTACGTGATTCATCAAGATATACAAGTTTTTGTCATTATCAAAAAGGGGGAGATTGTTAGAGCATAGTTTCGTTCTACATCTTAGTAATAGTTTTGATAATAATAAATACATGATATATATATATATATATATATATATATATATATATATATATATATATATATATATATATATATATATATATATATATATATATATATATATATATATATATATATATATAAAGAACAAATATTCTCTCTAATAATTTATTTAAGTATGCAGAGAAGTTCTGATAAAGAAGTATAGAAGTTGGCGAATAAAATTGTGCTAATAAGATCTGATAAGAATTTCTGAACAACTAAGTTGAAGTATCACGCTCATCACAAGAAGTTATATTGTTATAAATTATGAAGCACCAAAGCTACAAGCTAAACTCTTATGAAGCAATACTCTGCTTATCTAAAGTCTCTACGTTAATATTCTTATTATGATCAGATTTCAAAGAAGCAAGTTCTGATGCATTACATTCCAATCATTACAAATCAGAGAAGTAACGGCTGTTACCAGACAAGATCTGTATTTTTGGAAAGTGCATTAACAACATATTATCAACCTTCCAAAAACATCTTCTGATGTCTCAAAAGCATTGCCTATATAATGGAGTCTTGAAGGGTGATCAAAATAACACTTGCGCATACAAAGAAATATTCATAAGCTCTTTTTCATTGTGCCTTAATATCGTGTAAACATCACAGTTGTGATATAGTTTTCTAGAAACATTCTTGTACACATTTTGATTCACATTTTTGTAATTCCTTGAGAAACCAAGTTGTGTTTTGATCTCAAGAAGACATTGGCAGTTGTCTTCAGGAACTGTAATCAAGTCTTGATTAGTGGATTAAGACCTCTATTGAGAGAGGAAAAATCACCTTAGCGGGTGTACTGGAGTAGTTTGAGTTCAAATGAACCAAGATAGCCAAACGTGTCTTACTGCTTTTATTTTTGAAAAACCTAATTCAACCCCCCCCCCCCTTTCTTGTGTATTTATATCCTTCACCCACTTGCTAATTCTACTATGTAAAAATAGTTTGGACAACATATTTTTAATGACGTTATAATGCGACGAAACATAAACATCAACTGGCTTAATATATTGCTTAAGTTTGATACATGAGAAATACAAACACAAGCATAGTTTTTCTATCATGTTATACCTAGCCTATGCATCTATCAATACTCTACTAAGGTAATATATGGGCCTTTCGACTCCATTATCATCCTCCTGGGTTAAAATGCTCCCTATTGTTAAATCAGATGCATCTATGTATAATCTCATGTTCTTGTTTCGACTAGGTGGCAATAAAATGCGAGGCCTTGTTAAATATTATTTGATGGCGTCGAATGCCTCTTGTTGTTCCTTTTCCCATTGAAAGTTACTTTCCTACTTGATCTTCAATAATGACGAAAAAACATTCATCTTGCCACTTAGATTTGAGATAAATCTTCTCAAGAAGTTGATTTTCCCCAACAAAGACTGCAATTGTTTCTTTGTCGGAGGAGGCTTGAGATCCAAAATTGCCCTTGTTTTTCTTTGATTGATCTCGATGCCTTTTTTGTGTACTACAAAACCTAAAAAATCTCCTACATTTTAGTGGATTCATTTTCAATCCATATTTCCTCATTCTTTCAAAGGATTGTCGAAGATGGTCTAAATGACCATTCTCAGATGAAGATTTTATTACAATATCATCAATGTATATTTGCATAAAACATTCAAGAATTTCATGTAACATAGCCTTCATTTCCCTTTGATAGGTGGCTCCGGCATTTTTCAAGCCAAACAACATTACCACCCATTCATACGTTCCTAATGCCCCTGGGCACCTGAATGTCGTTTTAGGCACATCCTGTTGTGCTATAAAAATCTGGTTATAGCCAGAATATCCAGCGAACATGCTAAGATATTCATACCCTATAAGTTGTTAGTGCGCCTAAGAGGGGGGGTGAATTATGTGATTTGGAAATTCTCAAATTTTTATGAAGTTATGATTATTTTACTGGTTCTAATGAAGGTTATTAAAGCGGTAAATGGCAGAAAAATAAATGACACAAGAGATATCCTGGTTCCCTTTACACTTCGAAGGTACAGCCTATTCACACCAATTGTGTTGCTTAATATCTAACCTATAGGGAGATCAAAGGTTCTAAAAACCTTTAAGATCTAAACACTAAGTGCAAGAAGAATAGTCCTCTTCAATGCACACACTTGCTTCCAACAATCCTGTACAGCAAGGTTACAATAAGTAATCTGAATTTTGATAAGAGTTTGAAATGATTATGGACAATATATCAATCATTTGATTGATATTCTTCTTCAATGACAATATTTAAATTACTCAAGACTTATATTGCTCAAGAATTTATGTTTTAAATGATATGAAATTATGCAAAAAATTCTTGAATGAAAGATAGAAACTTGAAATAGAGATCTTGAGAATTATGCAAAGTTTTATTGAAAAAAAGATGATTTTTGAATATGAAAAATGAATTATTTATATGTTCATAACACCCCTTTGAAACATCATAAGTTTATCCAAAATAATCATGAACAATTGCAAATATTAAATGAAAATATTTCATGAAGTGGTGTATGAAGAGGTGTGCAAAAAGTTATTATTTTTCAAAAACGTAAAGCAAGCAATCGATTGCACCTTAGCAACAATCGATTGCACAAGGGTTAATTTTTGAAAATCTTTCAGTGTGCAATCGATTGCACATCAGAAGCAATCGATTTGCACAGGAAAAAACAGAAGTAAATTTGAATATTTTTTATAAAACGCTCAGTAAGAATGTATTGCACATGAATGCAAATCGATTGTACAGAATAAAAATTGAATTTTTTGCTTAAGAATTTTTTGATATGGTATAAACATGTTATGCAATAATGTTTTATCTTTTGAGCATCTAAGAATTAAGTATTTGGTAACAATTGTCATTATACCTTCTTAAAAATCCAATTTCTTGAATTAAAGTCTTTATCATGATACTTTTATCTTGACTAACATCTTTTCTTTCTTGCCATAATGATTTGTCTTCATCAAAACAAAGTTCTTCATTGAGAATCTTTATTTCACATTCTCCCTCTTTTTGATGATGACAAACACTCTTCTATGATGTGTATTTTTGGAAGAAAAAAAATTCTTCTCACACTAAGATGTATAACTCCCCCTCAATATGTGAAGCTAGGGGTATTTTGTCTTTAAAAAAATTGGTGGAGCTTTGAGTTATTTGTTCTAAAAAGAGAGGAAATACAAACATACATGTAACACCTTTCTTTCCCTTTGACATTATCAAAAGGAAGGGAAAGATGGGTGAAAGATATGACATATAATATGGGAAATTCAAAAAACATTGACATATACCAAATAAACACAAGAGATAAACATCACACAAGCATTCAAAATTAGAAAACACACACACATAAATTTATGGTACAATGTACCTTATAATTCAACATAAATACCAAAAGACTTCATAGTTCAAAATATCTAAGCATAATTAAAAGAACAATAAATTTAAAGCAACAAAGACAAGAACAAGAGAGCATAATTGAGGTTTATTCATGTCATTGTTTGAATTGGGGTTGTTGTAAAAGTTGTTTGGATCTTGGTATGGAAAACGTGGTTGAATTGGTGTGAATCTTGGAGGAGGAGGAGCCAGATTGTTTGGATCATCGGGTGGAATGTAGAGATGTGAGTAAAGGTATGAAAATTGATTGTTCACATAGGTTTGGAAATTATTTATCTGATTGGTTGTGGATTCATTGATGGAAGTCCATTGATTGTTGATAGAGGTGTTGAGGGTAGCAAATTGTTGTGTCATGAAATCAAGAACCTCTTGATTACTAGGACCATTTGGAACGTGAGGAAGAGGAGGCACATCTTCGTCACCGTCACCTTCTTGCTCATTTTCTTCATTTTTGACAATATCTTCTCCCAATATAAGAAATTGGTTGTGTATGCTTATTGCAGAGAACACCCATCCTTTTATCCACATTCTTGATAGTAATTTTTGTGTGCACTTGTATCCATTAAGGCATACTCAAAATCATCAAAATTGACCTTAGCGTGTGGAAAACTACATGTGATAAACCAAGCATAAGGTAAGGATTTTGACTTGCGTTCAAAAGTTAACATGTGAACCAACATCAACCTAGCCTAATTGATATCAATATCATTCTTTATTGCATACAAAATCTTCATTTCAAGATCCATAACAGTGCAATGATTTCCAGCCCTTGGAAACAAATTATAGACCAAAAAATAATGAAGCAACCTATCATTGATTATGAAAATTCCAGCAGACCATGATCCTCGCGCCGGTTCTGCCCCACCGAGCGATTTAACCCATTTCTCATGAAATTCTACTTCGGACATTCTATCGATGCTATAATAAAAAGTTCGCTTATCAGAACCTTTCCACTTTGCATTCTCAGGATCACACAAGCTACTTACGGTAGATGGGATGTCCAAAATTTTCCCAAGAATTAATGGAGTCAAAGTCACCTTTTTGACATTAACAAGTGAAACAAGTTCTCCATTTTTGACATCCAAATTACTATAAAACATCTTAATAAAATCTGGATAGTATGGTCCAGAGGAAGAAATGAAAGATTTTAATCCTAAGGAAATAAGCTTATCTTGAAAGGTAAAACATCATGTAGGAAAGGTAGAGAGATCACCGTATTTTGGGATTTGAACAACCTTCTTTTTGAAGAACTTCTGATATCTTTCTTCTTGAGCCAAGTTGGGAGATAGTGGAGTCTCCATAGATGATGAGGAAGCTTTTCCCTTTGCTTTTGTAGAAGTTGAAGCCTTTCTCTTTTTTGTCTTGAATACATTATTTTGAGGTAAGGAAGGTTGAAGGAAGGTTTGGGTGTGGAGAAATTTAGGGTTTTAGAGATGAATTTTTGGAATTGGCTTTGAGGGAGAGAAAATTTGATTTTGAAAAAAACAACTTATTTTAGGTTTAGAGATTATAACTGATATGGGTAAGAGATATTTTTATGAGATAAGGTTGGAAAGTGTAGAGTTGTTAGTGAGAAATAAAAAGGGTTGAAAGTATTTGATTGTTCAATAGTGGAGGTCGAAGGATAAAAGGTAGAGAGATAGGGATTTGACCAAACAATAAAGAGAAAACATAAAAGTTGTTTGAAGCATGTGCAATCGATTTGCATTAAAATAAAAAACGCAGAAGATTAAAACAAACTGTAAGCAATCGATTTGCATGAAGGTGCAACCGATTACAACCAGTGTAAAAATCCCAAAAATCTACTGTAATAGCATGCATTCATTTTTAACATAGAAAATATTTACAAACAAGTAGCATAATCATTGTTCAAGCATATTTAATGTAGTTATTCATATAGTAAACATGTATAAGAAGGAGTAGAAGTAGAGGTACTCTAAATAAATTGCAAAAATAAATAGTTGAGATAAGAATGTATGTGCACCTTTGATTTTTGATAAATATTAACATGAGATGAATGATCTTTGAGAGATTCATACATCATTCTCATCCAAAATTCCCAATTCTCGTTGAATTTTGTAAGACTGTTATTTTGCAAAAGGTTTTGTGAAAATATATGCTAATTGATTATGAGTGTCTAGAAGGTGACTTCAACATCTCCTTGAAGCATATGATCACGAAGGAAATGATGTCTAATTCCAATGTGTTTGGTTCTTGAGTGCATGACCGTATTCTTTATAATATTAATCGCACTTGTGTTGTCACAACGTAGAGGAATGCATCCAAGAACGGGTCCATAGTCACGAAGTTGTTGCTTAAGCCAAAGAATTTGTGCACAACAACTACTTGCTGCTATGTATTCTGCTTCGACTGTGCTAAGAGTAACACATGCTTGTTTCTTAAAATCCCAAGATACTAATGCATTTCCAAGAATGTGACATGTACCACTCGTGCTTTTTCAATCAGTTTTACAACCTACATAGTCCGTGTTAGAATAACCAATTAAATTGCAAACACTGTCTTTAGGATACCATAATCCGACATTTTTTGTTCCTTTGAGATACTTCATGATTCGCTTGACCTCCAGGAGATGAGATTCCTTTGGATTTGCTTGAAAGCGAGCATAAAGACATACACTAAACATAATGTCAGAACGAATTGCCGTCAAATATAATAATGAATCAATCATACCTCGATATTTCATAACATCAATAGAAACGCCAGATTCATCTTTATCAACGTAAGTACCAGAGCCCATTGCAGTATTCATTACTTTGCAATTATCCATATCAAACTTTTCAATAATTCTTTGCAATACTTGGATTGGTTGATGAAGATGCCATATTTTAGTTTCTTACTTTGAACTCTAAAGAAATAGTTCATCTTTCCCATCATAAACATCTTGAATTCTCCTTGCATCATCAATGAAATTTCTTCACACATTTCTTTGTTTGTTAAATCAAATATGATATTGTCGACGTAGACTTGAAAAAGTAATGTGTGATTCTTGATATTTTTAATGAATAGAGTCTTATCCACTTTTCCTTTTTCAAAACCTTTTTCACATAAGAAATTGCTTAGTCGATCGTACCATGCCCTTGGTGCTTGATTTAAGCCATAAAGTGTCTTTTTCAACTTGAAGAAATGTGAAGGATTCTTGAAGTCTTCAAAACCAGGAGGTTGTTTGACATAGAATTCTTCATTGATGTATCCATTCAAGAATGCACTGTTAACATCCTTTTGGAAAAGCTAAAAATTCTTAGAACAAGTGTAAGCTAATAATAATCTAAAAGCTTCTAACCTTGCAACCAGAGTGAAAGTTTATTCAAAATCAATTCCCTCTTCTTGATTGTATCCTTGTGCGAACAATCTTTCTTTGTTTCGAACAATTATCCCATTCTTGTCGAGTTTGTTTTTGAATACCCATCTAGTTCCAATGATATGTTTTCCATTCGGTCTTGGTACTAGTTCCCAAACTTCACTTTTTTCGAATTGGTTTAATTCTTCTTGCATAGCAACCATCCAATGGTCGTCCACCAAAGCTTCATCTATTTTGGAAGGTTCAATTTGAGATACAAATGCCATGTGTAGACATGCATCTTAAATATTGAGTCTTGTTGACACTCCTTTGCTAATATCACCGATAATATTGTCATTTGGGTGATCTCGATGAGTTCTCCATTCTTTAGGTAGATCTTGTTGAGAAGTTTCTTCTACGAGAGAATCTTGATTGTTATTTTGATTGGCCCTGGTAATATCTTCTATTCGCATATCTAAAACATCATCATCATCACAAGAGACTATATCCTCTTTTGAGGGGTTAGTTTCATCGAAAGAAACATGCATAGATTCTTCTACAATTAAAGTTCTTTTATTGTATATTCTATAAGTTTTACTTGAAAGAGAGTAGCTAAGAAATATACCTTCATCCGATTTTTCATCGAACTTACTGAGGTTGTCCTTATCATTGTTAAGAACAAAATACTTACATCCAAAAATGTGGAAATGAGCAATATTCGGCTTTTGATTCTTGAACAACTCATATGGTGCTTTCTTCAACATTTGTCGGATGATCGCATGATTTCTTACATGACAAGTTGTGCTTACTGCATCAGCCCAAAAGTACTTCGATAATTTTGAGTCGCTTAACGTTATGCTAACAAGATCTATGAGTGATTGATTCTTCCTTTCTACCATGCCATTTGGCTGAGGTGTTCTAAGTGCTGAAAAATTATGGTAGATACCATTTTCTTCACAAAATTCTTCGAATGATGCATTATGGAATTCTCCACCATGATCACTTTGGATTGATGTAATCTTTAGTAATTTTTCATTTTGGAATTGCTTAGCATATATTTTAAAGGCCTTGAATGCATTGCATTTCTGCACTAAAACAAAGTCCACGTATATCTTAAAAAATCATCAAGAATAACAAGTGCATATACATTACCTCCGAAGCTTTTAGTTTGTGATGGTCTAAAGAGATCGATATGCAATAATTTAAGTGGTGTTGTTGTAGACACCACGTTCTTTGGTTTGAAAGTTGATTTTGTTTGTTTGCCTTTTTGACAAGTGTCACATAGTTTGTCTTTAATGAATTTTATTTTAGGCAATCCAAGGACTAAGTCATATTTGACAATTTTTTCAAGTGCTCCATGTGAATATGATCATCTCTCTTCTGCCATAGCCATACATCATTTTTGTTTACCAATAAGCATTTTACCTTCAATGATAAATCATCTAAGGCAATCATAAAAATATTGTTAGTTTTGTTACCTTTGAGTTTTATCTCATCGGTGGTTTCATCCATGATCAAACATTCATCTTTGTAGAACTTGATCTTGAAACCTTTGTCATAAAGTTGGCTAATACTTAGAAGATTGTGCTTGAGTCCTTCGACATAAAGAACATCTCCAATAGATGTGAAAGGTGATGTACAAACTTTGCCAATGCCAAGAATTTTTCCTTTGATATTATCTCCATAGGTGACATACCCCTTGGTTTTCAATGTTAGATGTGAAAATTTGTTAACGTCTCCCGTCATATACTTCAAACATACACTATCGAGATACCATAGATTTAGAGTGGATTTCAAGCATACCTACAAAACAAAAGAAATTATTTCTTATTAGGTACCCAAGTTGCTTTGGATCCTTCATAGTTAGTTCCTTTCTTAACCCACGCATAATATCCACTTGCCATGCTAAAATTTCTAATATAGCAAGCATTAGGTGTATGGCCAAAAATTCCATAATAGAAACAATTTGGAATAAAGTTGCTTTTGTATCTAGGTACTTAATTTTTCTTAGCAACTCTTTTCTTTTCCTTTTGATGATTATGAACATTTTGCACATCGTTGACTTTCTTGGTTTCATATTGATCACTGGATTTTACAAATACCGTTTTGTTGACACTTGATTTATTTGATCTTGAATAACCAAGTCCACTTTTGTCATTAGAGTATCTTTGTTGGATAAGTAATTCATCCAAAAAAATTTTCCGTTTTCATATCTTTCAATAACTCTCTTTAATTAAACAATTTGAAAAGTGTAGGATTCACAATCTTTGCATACAAAATTTTGTTTTCTTTAAGAAAAATATATTTTTGACATTCAAAATCTTTGTTCATAGTGTCAATCTTTTCTTGAGAAGATACGAGTTCCTTTTCTTGCATTGACACCTTTTTATAGAAAACTTTTCATTCATTTAGAAGTTCATAACTGGAACCTCGTGTATCAATATCATAAAGTGTAAATTTTGTACTTACCTCTTCATCTTCATCATCTTCGGAATTGTGAGTAGTCATTAATGCTAAATTTTCACATTCGTCAATTTCCGATTCGGATGATGAACTAACTTCATTGTCTTCCCCAGAAATGTAGGCCTTTTTGTACTTGGAATCTTTCTTTCCTTTGTAGTCACTTTTCTTGGAGATATTTGGACAATTTGTTTTGATATGGCCTTGCTTCCCACATTCATAACATGTGATGTTTTGTGTTGATGTGTAGGCTTCTTTATCTTTGTTCTTTGAAAATTTCTTCCTTTTGACAAAGTTAGAATTACCAAAATTATTTTTAGGGCCAATGAATTTGCTTAAACTTTTCACAAGAAGCATGAAATTTTCATCTTCTTCTGGATTATCTTCAATAGCGACTTCCTTGTATTCCACCTTCAAAGCGATACCTTTTGATTTTTTTTCATAATTTGCATGCTTAAAAAGTCTTCCAAGTTTTGTGTCATACTCTTGAAGTTTACCAAATAGAGTTACAGATGACATATTGGATACATTCTTCTTTTCCGAAATAGCTGTTACTTTCGATTTCCATTCTTTAGTTAAAGATCGAAGCACCTTTAAGTTGAGTTCGTCATTGGTGAGAGTTTTACCAAGAGCCTTTAAATGATTCGTCAAATGAACAAATTATTTCTGCATATTGAGAATAGATTCTCCGGGTTACGTTCTAAACATATTGAAATCTTGACTCAAGGTATTCAATCTTGATCTTTTAACTTTGATTGTTCCTTTGTGTGTTTCAACCAAAGTATCCCAAATTTCCTTTGTCGTTGTGCATGCCGAAACACAAAAGAATTCATCCATACAAAGTGCATATTGAAGAAGATTTATTGCTTTCTTGTCATAAAGTACTTTGTTCTTATCATCGTCATCCCATAATGTTTTGGACTTTGATGTTCCAACACCATTGACAACACATGTCGGAGTAAACGGACCATTTTGGACAGCATCCCATATTTCTTCTCCTTGTGCTTTTAAATGAGCCTTCATGCGAATTTTCCAAAAGTCAAATTATTCACCATAAAACAATGTAGGCTTGTTGTTACTACCACCATCTTTTAAATTTGGTTGTGCGAAAGCAATTATGGAACGAATAGAAACAAGTTATCTTAACTTGCTCCGATGCAAAATGTAAGTTATTAGTGCGCCTAAGAGGGGGTGAATTAGGTGATTTGGAAATTCTCAATTTTTTATGAAGTTAGAATCATTTTTCTGGTTCTAATGAAGGTTATTAAAGAGGTAAATGGAAGAAAAAGAAATGACACCAATTATATCCTAATTCCCCTCACACTTCGAAGGTACTCTAGTCCCATTGCCAACACGAAAGAGATTTCACTATAGTTAGAATTATTGTACAGCCTATTCACACCAATTGTGATGCTTAATATCTAACTTATAGGGATATCAAAGGCTCTTAAAACCTTTAAGATCTAAATACTAAGTGCAAGAAGAACAATCCTCTTCAATGCACACACTTGCTTCCAACAATCCTGGACAGCAAAGTTACAATAAGTAATCTGAATTTTGATAAGAGTTTTAAATGATTATGGATAATATATCAATCACTTGATTGATATTATTCTTCAATGACAATATTTCAATTGCTCAAGACTTATATTTCTCAAGAATTTATGTTTTAAAGGATATGAAATTATGTAGAAAATTCTTGAATGAAAGATAGAAACTTGAAATAGAGATCTTGAGAACTATGCAAAGTTTTATTGAAAAAAAGATGATTTTTGAATATGAAAAATCAATTATTTATATGTTCATAAAACCCTGTTGAAACATCATAAGTTTATCCAAAATAATCATGAACAATTGCAAAGGTTAAATGAAAAGATTTCATGAAGTGGTGTATGAAGAGGTGTGCAAAAAGTTATTGTTTTTCAAAAACGTACAACAAGCAATCGATTGCACCTTAGCAGAAATTGATTGCTCAAGGGTTAATTTTTTAAAATCTTTCAGTGTGCAATTAATTACACATAAGAATAAGTCAATTTGCACAGGCAAAAAAGAAGTAAATTTGAATATTTTTTATAAAGTGCTCGTTAAGCAATCGATTCCATATGAATGCAAATCGATTGCACAGAGTAAAATTTGAATTTTTTTGCTTAAGACTTTTGTGATATAGTATAAACATGTTATGAAATAATGTTTTATCTTTTGAGCATCGAATACTTAAGTATTTGGTAAGAATTGTCATTATACCTTCTTAAAAATCCAATTGCTTGAATCAAAGTCTTTATCATGATGCTTTTAGCTTGACTAACATCTTTGCCTTCTTGCCATAATGATTTTTCTTCATCAAAACAAAGTTCTTCATTGAGAATCTGGATTACACATACCCTTCAACCGAATCAACTAACATTTCTGCTACAGGCATCAAATATTCATCCTTAGGGGTAACATTATTCAAATCCCTAAAGTCTATGCAAACTTTAAGGGTTCTGTTTTTCTTAATAACGGGAACAATGTTTGCTAACCATTCGACGTACCTTGTAGTTCTAATGAACTTTCTTTTGAGTAGCCTTTTGATTTTCTGTTAGATCTTCAAGGTATTTCTGGAGCAAACCTCTAGGATGCTGCTTCACTAGCCTCTTGCCTGGCTGAATAGGAAAACGATGCTCTACTACACTTAGACTTAGTCCAGGCATCTACCCATAGTCCCAAGCAAAACAATCTCTATATTCCTTCAATAACTTGATCAACTTGACTTTCATCTTCGGTCCAACTCTAGTGTTGATGTAGGTTGGCCTCTTCGTCACCCTATCTCCCAGATCAACTTACTCTAATGGATCTTGGGCTTGCATCTTTTGTACTGAATTTAGTGGGCCTTTTTCAAACCCCAAAGGTTCATTGTCATAGATACAATTGAATCTCTGGCTTTCTGAAGTTGTTGTTTGGCCTTGTTGGCCTTTTCCTTTATATTCATTATGGCTTCGACCGCCATGTTTTGTAGTTTCTCAGCCTATAAAGCCAACTTTCTTTTGTTTTCAGCCACATAAGCCAAAATCCGAGCTAGACTTTCTGACTCACTGGTCATTATCTTCGAACATATACCACCCCGTAGGTGGCATCGACTCTCAGGTTGTTGCTACCTTTTCAGAATCCCACATAAAACCATGATCCGGATCCAAGCTCAAAAAAACTATTGGAGTTTTCATTAGGAGTGTAATTTTTATCATCACAAGGCGCCACATTCCCCAAGTCCTGGTCGAAATATTTCTTCCCCCCTTTAAACTCATCTACCTTATAGTAGCTCTGATCAACTTCTATATTTTCCACTATGCCATCTTTCTTCCAAATGGAAATCCTTTGATGCAAAGTCGAAGGGAATACACCTATTCCATGGATCCATTCACGGCTAAGTAATAAATTAAAGTTGGCTTTGGAATTTATGACCATGAACAGAGTCGGCCTGATTGTTGTTCCGACAACCAATTAGACTTGAATGACACCCAACATACTACTTGTTTTATTTCATAGGTTTACAAAACTATCTTGTAAGGTCGAAGCTCTAACCCATACTTCCTCATTTTCTTAAACAGAGCCTGTGGCATTAAATTTACAACTGTCCCACCATCGACAAACACTTTTTTCACTAGCATTCCTGTTGTACCCCAAAATTTGCCCTCCCATATTCTTCAAAGTTTTGACAAGCATCATCTCAATTGGCTCAAGTCTACTCAAGGGTTGCACAGTTCAAACACCCTCATAAGCCAGTCAAATTAGGGTTTTGGTTCTTGCAAGGAAATTGAGGCTTTCAAGGGCTCAATCAAGTCCCACATGCCCATAAACATTGTCAAGCATCTACATGCCAAGTTTCAAGGCTCACAAGGTCAAGTTGCACAGTCAAAAACCCTAATTGCTTCACAATCAACTGCAGGGGCAAATTGGTCATTTGGCAGTCAAAAGTCAAAATTTTTGGTCAACATCTTATTTTGAAGCCACAATCATCATTGGATCAAATCTTGATCATGATTCCACAAGAATGGCTCAAAAATCATCAAGATGCAAAAGTTTCCATTTTTGGACAGTTGAAAAGTCAACTGTAACTTGACCAAGGCATAACTTTTTCATGGTTCATCATAAAAATCCCATCCAATGCTCATTTTGAAGGGGATGACATTTCCTACAACTCATCTTCACATTCCAAGTCCAAGAAATGCTCTCACAAAAAGTTATCAATTTCAACATTATAGGTCATTTTCAAAAGTCAACAAAAAGGCATTTTAAGTCAAAGACCATAACTTGAGATTGGTAAATCAAAATGACAAGGGACCAAAGGAATTGGTTAGAGGACTTCAAGACCTTTCCAAAATGTCCAAGAACATGTTCATATGATCAAAATTGAGCAAGATATGCATTGGAGAAGTTGGGAAATTTTTGTGAAATGGCCAAAGTCAACTATCCTTGAAACTTCAATTTTTGACAAAAGGGCCCACTTTTTTCCACTTGGTTCAGCCTTGTCATGCCACCCACATGTCCCATGATCAATTTCAAGATTAAATATTAATTATTCTATTTTTATTTAATTTTATTGATTTAATTCATTTTAAATCCATAAAATTTAAATAAAAATCAAAAAAATTAATTAATTGATATCTTGTGGTTTGAATGACCTTGATGCACCATAATACACCTACCAAATTCGTGCCAAGCTGAATTAGGCATGAAAATTCAAATTTTGAACAAGCTTTGAAAATGCTTTAATGGTGGTTAAGACAAAATCCAAAGCTTAATTGCAATGGTTAAAGGCTCCTAAATGTGACTTATTCTCACTCATTACTATATATACAAGCCTTGCAAGCCTCATTCACAACACAAAGTGTGCACAAACGGCCAGAGCAAAATCCAAAAAGTGTCAAAAAAAGTGTGAGATCAAAAGGAGTATTGCAAGCATTTTCAGGCCAAAAGGAGAATGTGACTCTCTTCTTTGCCATCCCCTGAAGCTAAAGCAACCCTTGCCACGTCCTAAGATCCATCATACCGCGCTGTAAGTTCTTCCCAGGTCCCCCAAAATTTCTATACATTTTTTTCTTTACATGCTTGTGTGTAGGTTCCAAAAGAAGGTTCATCATACACCTTCCTCATCCAGACGTCAAGTGTCCTCAAGCATCCATCCAGTGGCCTAAAGATGACGCACACCATGCTCCTGGTCAACCTTGTGCATAGGCAAGCAAGAAAGTCAACGTGGCTTGGCTGGTTAATGGGCCTAAATTTCCAGATTCACCTCCTTAAGGGTCCAACACCCCCCTTGGTTCACTCTTTTTTCTTTTTGTTTTATATTTTCTAATTTAGTTATTAATTGTTTTTTTTAATTATTATTATTACCACCAAAATTAACATAATTAATATTTTTCATAAAAATTCAAAAAAAACTAAAAAATGTAAATATTTTTTATTATTCACTATTAATTATTTTTGTAAATAAAACACTAATAACTTGATTTAGTTTAATTAGGTAATTTTAATTTCTTTTCCAATAAATAAAAATGAATTAGACTTAGGTTTTTTTTTCTTTTAACTTTAAATTTCTTATTTTTATTTTTATTTTCATTAAAAAACATAAAAACACAAAAAATACTTTTTCTTGTAAATAAATTAATTAATTAATAATTAGGCATAATTTCATTAATTGCAAAAAAAGGACAAAATTCAATTTCTTTCTCAAAAGGGTCAAAACCCTTAGGACGTTCCAGATTAAATTTTTATTCGCGCGCATTTTTTTTATTTTGATCATTTATGTAACTGTCTCCAGATATGTAATAGTTAATTAGGAATTTTACCGCTTTATTTAATTTCTCGCACTTATTTGCCAAAACGGGTCTTTGTTTTTTGGCGATGTATAGATCCGCGCCTTGTAATAGCTAGATTTACATTTCTGCAATTTACTTTCCGCACTCCTAACTGTTAAAAAATGCATGAAAGAATGTATGTAAATAAAACCAATTCGTAGCTCACAAATAACATGCAAAGACAAATTAACTGAAAAACAACACACGAGCACATGTCACTTCTAGGGTACGCCTCACTGGTTGCCTCGAACGTGGTCATCAAGTATATGGTGTCTTAGAGGTCGCCCTTCTGTCCAAAAGATCCAGTTGCCTCGAAACGGTTGCCTCGGATACAAAGGATCTAGGACATTAGGGTTACTTCTAAGGTGTCATACCATTGCTTCGGTGACCACATTGTCCGATAATCGAATTGACCCGAACACCTCCAACGACGGTGCTACCTACCTCTCAATGGTGGGATAACACTATCTAAAGGACTCTTACACAGCCTAATTCCTTAGAGTAGGTAGATTCTCCTGGGTACTTGCTCTTTTCAAAACAAACAAAAACATCTTGTCGCACCTACACTTTCTAAAAAGTTTTCAAACAAATTTTTCATACACTCTTGAGGACAGATACAAGAGTTACTTAGAAAATTTTCAAACGAAACTTTTTTTTTAAAACCCACACACATTTGAAAAGAAAACAAAATTTTGAAAACATGAGAGCAAGTACCTAAAAGCCCGTGGATAACCACGGATAGAAAGGGTGCTAACACCTTCCCTTTCTATAAATCTACCTCCCGAACCGAGAAACATTCTCAAAAAAGGAATTTTGCTATGCTTTTGTCCTTTCCATGTTGGAGAACATAAAATACGGTGGAGACTCTTGCTTACCGCGACATTTCGCGAAACCAGCTAAAAAACAGTCAGTTCTATTTCCACCGATCACAGAACTGGCGACTCTGCTGGGGAGTATAAAAGTGAGGTGTACCTTAGGATTAGACCACTCTTATGTTTTCAATTGCTTGCTTTGCTTGATTTAATATTGTGGGTTTGCCTTGGAGTTACATAGATCCTAACCCGGATCTGGGGGATACCTTTTAGAAAATAGCAACAAACTGTGAGGGAACTGTGCGGGGTATACCGACACGGTTGAAGTAGTTTTCTACGTTGATGTGGCACTTTGGTGAGCACCGGTAACCCTTGAGTCAAGTCAAGGAGAGTACGAAGCCGCCGCGTGGTGTCGTGAAGCATCAACTGACCTTAGGAACCTTACTTGACCATCCTGGCCTCTTTAGGGGTAGTGAGATGACCGACTTTGGTGCAGTCCGAAGTTGGTTGATACTCGATACTACACTCATTGAGGGTTGTTTTCTTGGAATATTTTGATCGCCAGTTCAGTGGCTAAATCAAGACAATGAACACAGAAAACAACCCTATGATATTGAGCTCCTTAGAACCCGGTTACTTTTGATAGGACAGGTTTTGAGCCCACCAACTTCAAGAGGGTAGTATCCCAAACTTCATGCTGGCCTAAACTCTAAGGGCTCTTTGTGTGACTTGTGTGCCTTCAAACTTGACTACTTGCATACTTGTTATCTGACACTTGAGTTTCTTGCAGGTTTTGTTTACAGTCCTTAATCTGGACTCATAACAGGGTTTACCTACATTACTCCACGTATAGCATAACATCATACCATCATACCATTGCATGCATGATACATAAGGACTAATCCATTTCAAGGACCTCAAGGGTTTTGTGATGCAGGTCATGATGAATCAAATGTCCAGCAAGGGGTAAAGGGGATTTATTTTCCTCTAGCCAAGGTTAATGACTTGAGTCAGGGGCTATGACCCACTCGATATGGTGAGCCTTGACTCTTGAAGAAGGACTCTCATCAACATGAAGTCCCTTCCATCAATCTACAAAATTCAAATTCTAACAATTTTCTTGTTTACCCCGCGAGATCCTTGAAAATATTGCATGCATACATACATATCACGGCATTACAGGTACTCCTTTGACAGGTCACTTACCATCTTCGCTGTTTATTTCAGCAATGGCTTCCCAACAAAAATACCAGGATCTTCATGCTCAAGAGACTCGGTTCAGGGAGATCCTCCTAAATCTATCTAAGGGGCAGGAAGAGCTGAGAACACTCCTCATGGGGAATTTGGTCAAGAAGAGTCCCGAAGACGACAAGGACGAACGGCTAAAACATCTGCAAGCTAAGGTGGATGTAATGAGAACCCAGATGCTAGGGCAAATGGCTCTTATCCAAGACTTATCTCAAAGACAAGGAGAGCTCAAGGTTCTCGTCAACCAACTGCTTCGGGATAACCAACTGGGGAAAACATCTAAGGTCGAAGAGCAAGCCATCATTCAACCACCTGTGGGGCAAGAAGACAAGGAAAAAGATCCTCAGTTTGCTTCGGGGTCATAAGCCCAGCATCAACCTCACCAGCGTCAACAGGGTAATTGGCGTAAGCAAAATACGTCTGGAAGACATTTCTCGGAGACTGGTGTGCCATCCTCACTAATACTGAAACGCTTGTTGGAGGTCAAGCTGATTGCTTTAAAGGATCCTCCCAAGAAGCTCAACATAACCTCCCTAAAGTACAATCCTGATGAAAGGTGTGCCTACCATTCTGACAGTCCTGGACATGACACTGACGACTGTTGGAGCCTGAGGAACAAGATCCAAGACTTGATCGACGGAAGGGTGTTGGAGTTCATGCCGGGAGGGAAAATGAAAATCTTCTGCTGAGAATCTTCCATCTGAAATGACTGGTGCAAACTAAGAAGCTTTTGTTCATTCGAATGTTCAAGTTGTATTTTTCTCTGATTATTCAAACATTTGTTCATGTCAAACTCTTTTACTTTATCAATGCATCGCATATGTCTGTTTTGAATCAATATATTCTCATTCGATATATTCAAACTGCTTTCATTTTTTGATGTCAACTCTTAATTAATAATTCTAAGCCTCTTGAGGGAGGATGACGAAAACGATACCATAATCTACAGTATGCTTTTGAACAGACCCCGCTGATGAGGTACAGGCATTGTTTCAATTCCTAAACACTGGAGTTATAAGGAAGATAATCCCTCGTCAACCCCTTCGAGCCAAAGAAGTAGGAGTTTTTCTTTTCGAAAATTAAAACCCTTAATCATAACCTGGGGCAGGGTAGTTCTCTAAGTTGATCCAAGTGCACATCGAATAGCACCAAAGAGGTCCTCACAAAACAAAAGACAATGATGGTTCCGAATAATCATAAAGACAGACAGTCATTATCCCTCAAAATAAACGCCCATTAAGTCAAAACCTATGAAGGAGACTTACAAAACTGGGGCATCCCGCTGACTGTAATCACAAAAGAAACAGTTCAGGCAAAAAACAGGGATAACGAAATCAAAAAGAAAAGAGGACCTGCAAACCCTCAACAAGGAAATGACTGCCTATTCAAAATAAAATGTCAACATCCAAACCATCATGGGAATATTAGGACAAAGACTCGAACAAGGTCTAACGCACGATCAGCTGAGTTTAGGTTTGAAGAACATCACGAAGAACGGGTGGGTACAAATAAAATTTTAGCATTTATCCTTTGTTTCTTAAACCGTGAACCAGGCCACGCTACAACCCTTAAAAAGTCCTAGATGAAGCATGGGTTTAGTTCGAAAGCATACTGTTACCAAAGGTATCCTGACTCCTTAAGGCTTGCGGTAAAATAACGAGTTGACATCACGGATTCAAAAAAAATTCACTTGTTTTTATGAAAAAAATGCATTTTCAAAAAAGACATAAGCTTTGCATTTTCAAAATAACATTGTTTGCAGATGATTATTTGTTTGAACAGCAGAGAACTTTGCACGACGAGCATCTAGTGAACAAAAGCCTTCTCAACAAAAGGTCACCTCAAATGGAAAAGCACCTCCAAGCAAGGGGCATGGCATGATCATTGTCCATTATCTGGGGCAGTTAAGTCAAGATTCGGAGAATCTCTCAAAAGGCCAACCAGCTTGGGGAAAATCTCCATCTGGATCACTTGGGGCATTGGACGATCCAACGAAGATCTTCTGGTGGTATGGTAACACTGCACTACTGACAGTGACAACTCCCTGTATCCTAAGAGCGTGGACATAGTCGAAAAAATACTACGCATAATCAAAGACCCGCTAGGTTGACACACCTAGGCAAAAATAAGGGCTTCCCGGCGAACCAAAAGGGTTCGGGCAAAAATAAGGGATGAAATGAAAAAAATCTGTACACCCGGCAAGTCGAAAACCTGAAAAGGCGGCTTGGGCAAAAATGGGTATCCCGGTGGACTGAAAACCCGAAAGGGCGGTCCAGGCAAAAGTTAGGGATCAAAAGCGTACGACTATGTCCCGTCATCTCGTCACTTGCCTACCAGAAGAGGATTTGTCAATCGGCAGTTATCAAGCATCTCCACAAGGTATCTTCTTCTCCCACATCAGAAACAGGGGCAATATGAGTTATCTAAAAGATCTAGTTGCTCTGTCCACCCAGGTACTAAGGTAGGTTCAGCTGAAGAACGTGACCAAGATACCTTCACTCCCCGCAGAGTAAGATAAGATTCAGCAATACTCTCCCCCGAGCAGAGTTGGTCTCCCGTCAGTCCTGAAAAGGCACAGCATCTCCAGCAAGTAAACACTCTCCCCAAGCAGAGTTAGTCTACTGTCAGTCTTAAGGAAGTTGGATATCCCCAGAAAATCTCAATATTCCCCAGCGGAGTATACAGATGTTCCTAAGCAAGCATCCCCGACAGTCTTAATATAAGATTGTTCCCCGGCGGAATACAGATACCCCAGTGGAGCTACTTCCCCAGTACAGTCCAAAGTTTCCCCAGGAGAGTTGAATCAATATCCCCAGTAGATTCTGGAAGCTTATCCCCTGCAGAGTACGAACGCATCTCCCCGGCTTTATTCAAAGGTTATTCCTCACCAGAGCTTATAACTGGGTTATCCTCAGCTAATTACCACGGAAAGATCGTCCTCGGCGAAGTTTTTCCTACCCCCAGTGGAGTTCATCAAAGTTCCCCAACATAACACATCAACGGTATCCCCAGCGGAGTTATCATCAAATCCTCAGCGAAGTATCTCTTCCCACAGAGTAATTCCCCGCAGAGTAATCTCTTCACCAAGTTTATTCCCCAACGGAGTCAACTTCTCCTACCAGTATTCTTGCAATCTTCATCCCCAGCGGAAACGAAGAACTCTACTCTTCAACATCAGCCCAGGATTCAACAAACTCCCGGCATTCGTCAAGGATTTATTTTCCCAGACGAGAATACATTCATAAACATCACATCTTCATACATTATAGCATGCATACGCATCATACAACACAAATCTCATTTATTTTTGAGAACATCCTAAAATCATGCAGTTCATGCATTATGACATTGCATACGACTAATACTTTGCCTTTTCAGGAAAAAGTCAATCAAAAGATGATTACCATCTACCTTTACAGTTCCAGATCAACACCGGTAACAAGCCAGGAAAATTCTATGGACGACTGATCATGGGTTAATATCCGAAACCAAACAGGACAATTATCTACTTAATCACCCTCAGGCAACCCTACACGGGCTCATCCTCAGGAAACCCTACACCGGTTCCTTTTCTTTCAGAAGAAGTCTTACACGGGCTCATCAACAGGCAACCCTACACCGGTTCCTTCTCAACTTCAGACGAAGTCTTACACGGACTTATCAATAGGAAACCCTACACCGGTTCCTTCTCAACTTCAGACGAAGTCTTACACGGACTTATCAACAGGCAACCCTACACCGGTTCCTTCTCAACTTCAGACGAAGTCTTACACGGACTTATCATCAAAGTAACCCTACACCGGATCCTTTTCTTTCAAAAGAAGTCTTACACGGACTTATCTCAGGATGACCTTACCCCGGTTCATCAAGAAGTTTTATACAAACTTATCCTGCAGTAACCTTACCCCGGTTCCTCCAGAAGTCTTACACGGACTTATCTCAGGATGACCTTACCCCGGTTCATCAAGAAGTTTTACATGAACTTATCCTGCAGTAACCTTACCCCGGTTCCTCCAGAAGTCTTACACGGACTTATCTCAAGATGACCTTACCCCGGTTCATCAAGAAGTTTTACACGAACTTATCCTGCAGTAACCTTACCCCGGTTCCTCCAGAAGTCTTACACGGACTTATCTCAAGATGACCTTACCCCGGTTCATCCAGAAGTTTTACACGAACTTATCCTGCAGTAACCTTACCCCAGTTCCTCCAGAAGTTTTACACGAACTTATCCTGCAGTAACCTTACCCCGGTTCCTCCAGAAGTCTTACACAGACTTATCTCAAGATGACCTTACCCCGGTTCATCCAGAAGTTTTACACGAACTTATCCTGCAGTAACCTTACCCCGGTTTCTCCAGAAGTCTTACACGGACTTATCTCAAGATGACCTTACCCCGGTTCCTCCAGAAGTTTTACACGAACTTATCCCGAAGAAACCCTACACAGGTTCTCTCTCTCCAGACGTAGTTTTACACGGGCTCGTCGTCAAAGAAACCCTACACAGGTTCTCTCTTCCCAAAGATGCAGTTTTACACGGACTCATCATCAGAAACCCTACCCAGGTTTTACTTCTTCCAGGATGCAGTTTTACACGGGCTCATCATCAAAGTAACCCCACACAGGTTCTCTCTCTCCAGACGTAGTTTTACACGGGCTCGTCGTCAAAGAAACCCTACACAGGTTCCTTCTCCATTTCAGATGCAGTCTTATACGGACTCATTATCAGTAAACCCTACACAGGTTTCCTTCCTCCAAAGATGCAGTTTTACACGAGCTCATCATCAGTCAACCCTACACAGGTGTCCTTCTTTCCAAGATGCAGCTTTACGCGAGCTCAACATCAGACAACCCTATACAGGTTCCCTCTTTCAACTTACAAAAATTACAGTTCAACAGACCACCTCCAGATGGCATCTATAAGCCCATCCACCCGTCAACAGTCTCCAAATGGCATCTACAAGCCCATTCCCGACAAGGTTCTGTCACATCTCCAGATGGCATCTATAAGCCCATCCTCCCATACCATCTTTCCAAATGGCATCTATAAGCCCATTCCCGACAAGGTTCTATCACACTTCCAGATGGCCTCTATAAGCCCATCCTCCTATCCACCATCTCTCCAAATGGCATCTGTAAGCCCATTCCCGCCATCACATTGCTGATATTCTACTATGTGAGTGCAAATTTCTGGGCACTCTAGTGTTCAATCATCTTCCACCTTCGGATCACGAAAGGCACGCAAGCCAATCTACATCCTCAGGTCTAAGAAGATTGAACAGGGGCAACTGTTGTACCCCAAAATTTTCCCTCCCATATTCTTCAATGTTTTGACAAGCATCATCTCAATTGGCTCAAGTCTACTCAAGGGTTGCACAGTTCAAACACCCTCCTAAGCCAGTCAAACTAGGGTTTTGGTTCTTGCAAGGAAATTGAGGCTTTCAAGGACTCAATCAAGTCCCACATGCCCATAAACATTGTCAAGCATCTACATGCCAAGTTTCAAGGCTCACAAGGTCAAGTTGCACAGTCAAAAACCCTAATTGCTTCACAATCAACTACAGGGGCAAAATGGTCATTTGGCAGTCAAAAGTCAAAAATTTTGGTCAACATCTTATTTTGAAGCCACAATCATCATTGGATCAAATCTTGATCATGATTCCACAAGAATGGCTCAAAAATCATCAAGATGCAAAAGTTTCCATTTTTGGACAGCTGAAAAGTCAACTGTAACTTGACCAAGGCATAACTTTTTCATGGTTCATCATAAAAATCCCATCCAATGCTCATTTTGAAGGGGATGACATTTCCTACAACTCATATTCACATTCCAAGTCCAAGAAATGCTCTCACAAAAAGTTATCAATTTCAACATTATAGGTCATTTTCAAAAGTCAACAAAAAGGCATTTTTAGTAAAAGACCATAACTTGAGATTGGTAAATCAAAGTGACATGGGACCAAAGGCATTGGTTAGAGGACTTCAAGACCTTTCCAAAATGTCCAAGAACATGTTCATATGATCAAAATTGAGCAAGATATGCATTGGAGAAGTTGGGAAATTTTTGTGAAATGGCCAAAGTCAACTATTCTTGAAACTTCAATTTTTGACAAAAGGGCCCACTTTTTTCCACTTGGTTCAGCCTTGTCATGCCACCCACGTGTCCCATGATCAATTTCAAGATTAAATATTAATTTTTCTATTTTTATTTAATTTTATTGATTTAATTCATTTTAAATCCATAAAATTTAAATAAAAATCAAAAAAATTAATTAATTGATATCTTGTGGTTTGAATGTCCTTGATGCACCATAATACACCTACCAAATTCGTGCCAAGCTGAATTAGGCATGAAAATTCAAATTTTGAACAAGCTTTGAAAATGCTTTAATGGTGGTTAAGACAAAATCCAAAGCTTAATTGCAATGGTTAAAGGCTCCTAAATGTGACTTATTCTCACTCATTACTATATATACAAGCCTTGCAAGCCTCATTCACAACACAGAGTGTGCACAAACAGCCAGAGTAAAATCCAAAAAGTGTCAAAAAAAGTGTGAGATCAAAAGGAGTATTGCAAGCATTTTCTGGCCAAAAAGAGAATGTGACTCTCTTCTTTGCCATCCCCTGAAGCTAAAGCAACCCTTGCCACGTCCTAAGATCCATCATACCGCGCTGTAAGTTCTTTACCAGGTCCCCCAAAATTTCTATACATTTTTTTCTTTACATGCTTGTGTGTAGGTTCCAAAAGAAGGTTCATCATACACCTTCCTCATCCAGACGTCAAGTGTCCTCAAGCGTCCATCCAGTGGCCTAAAGATGACGCACACCATGCTCCTGGTCAACCTTGTGCATAGGCAAGCAAGAAAGTCAACGTGGCTTGGCTGGTTAATGGGCCTAAATTTTCAGATTCACCTCCTTAAGGGTCCAACACTCCCCTTGGTTCACTCTTTTTTCTTTTTGTTTTATATTTTCTAATTTAGTTATTAATTTTTTTTTAATTATTATTATTACCACCAAAATTAACATAATTAATATTTTTCATAAAAATTCAAAAAAAACTAAAAAATGTAAATATTTTTTATTATTCACTATTAATTATTTTTGTAAATAAAACACTAATAAATTGATTTAGTTTAATTAGGTAATTTTAATTTCCTTTTCCAATAAATAAAAATGAATTAGACTTAGGTTTTTTTTCTTTTAACTTTAAATTTCTTATTTTTATTTTTATTTTCATTAAAAAACATAAAAACACAAAAAATATTTTTTCTTGTAAATAAATAAATTAATTAATAATTAGGCATAATTTTATTAATTGCAAAAAAAAGGACAAAATTCAATTTCTTTCTCAAAAGGGTCAAAACCCTTAGGACGTTCCCGATTAAATTTTTATTCGCGCGCATTTATTTTATTTTGATTATTTATGTAACTGTCTCCAGATATGTAATAGTTAATTAGGAATTTTACCGCTTTATTTAATTTCTCGCACTTATTTACTAAAACGGGTCTTTGTTTTTTGGCGATGTATAGACCCGCGCCTTGTAATAGCTAGATTTACATTTCCGCAATTTACTTTCCGCAATCCTAACTGTTAAAAAATGCATGAAAGAATGTATGTAAATAAAACCAATCCGTAGCTCACAAATAACATGCAAAGACAAATTAACTGAAAAACAACACACGAGCACATGTCACTTCTAGGGTACGCCTCACTGGTTGCCTCGAACGTGGTCATCAAGTATAGGGTGTCTTAGAGGTCGCCCTTCTGTCCAAAAGATCCAGTTGCCTCAAAACGGTTGCCTCGGATACAAAGGATCTAGGACATTAGGGTTACTTCTAAGGTGTCCTACCATTGCTTCAGTGACCACATTGTCCGATAATCGAATTGACCCGAACACCTCCAACGACGGTGCTACCTACCTCTCAATGGTGGGATAGCACTATCTAAAGGACTCTTACACAGCCTAATTCCTTAGAGTAGGTAGATTCTCCTGGGTACTTGCTCTTTTCAAAACAAACAAAAACATCTTGTCGCACCTACACTTTCTAAAAAGTTTTCAAACAAATTTTTCATACACTCTTGAGGACAGATACAAGAGTTACTTAGAAATTTTTCAAACGAAACTTTTTTTTTAAAACCCACACACATTTGAAAAGCAAACAAAATTTTGAAAACATGAGAGCAAGTACCTAAGAGCCCGTGGATAACCACAGATATAAAGGGTGCTAACACCTTCTCTTTCTATAAATCTACCTCCCGAACCGAGAAACATTCTCAAAAAAGGAATTTTGCTGTGCTTTTGTCCTTTCCATGTTGGAGAACATAAAAGACGGTGGCGACTCTTGCTTACCGCGACATTTCGCGAAACCAGCTAAAAAACAGTCAGTTCTATTTCCACCGATCACAATGCCATCTACCTTTGCCCTTATGAATAAAGGTTTAAGATAATACAACATCCCTGGACTTGGTTTCTCAAACACAACCTTCTATTCTTCGACCATGCCACTATTCATCACATAGCAACATAGAGGCTTTTCATCAGCCTCTTCGTCGAAGGTAAAATCTTCTTCATTTTATGATACCTCTGAGACCCTATCATATTATGCAGGCAGAATTGACACAATTCCATAATTAATGATGACGTCTTCACCATAATCATAGTCATCATCTACCATATCATCTTCTAGAGACAGTTCATAGTCAGGTTCTTCCTCTTCTTCGCCTTCAGACGTAGGATTATACTCTGGTGTAGGAGTATATCCAACACTTTATGTTTGCAACAATTAATTGTCACCTAAAGGAGCTACCCTCATAGCCAATCTCTGATTAGAAATAATCTTTTCTTTTTTAGTTAACCTTGACCTTGGATAAGATCTTTTCTGAACTTAAACATCTCCATGCTTCGTAATTTCTACTAGTTGCACGCTCTTGACACGCTTAGTATTCTCGACAGGTCTTGACTAAGAAGTCAAATCCTCCTTTGCAGCCTTTTTGTTCCTCTGATAACGCCTCCATTGTTTCCTTGTCATTAAATTTTTCCCTTTATAATTTGGAGAAACTTGATAACCCTTTGACTCAGCTTTCCTTTCTTGGGCCTCAACTTCATGCACAATTACCTTCCACTTTTGCCTCCCCCCCCCCCCCTTTTGGCTCATAAGTTCCACCCATTTTTCTTGTGGGGTGTCTGACGGAGGGTGAAAGGTTTTGGGACGAGGTTGTTGGAAAAATCTTTTGTACTCCTCGTTGCATCGATGGATTCCTTCCTTGTCAAAAATGAATCTTGGGACTGAAGGCTTCTCTTGCTTAAGATCCTCTTTTTTGAAAGCTTCATACTTCTCAACCGCTTCTTCATCATACACAATGTTACATCTTAGGCATAATTTAGCCTTCGGCCCTTTCACTCTGCACTTTTCCTGAAAGTCTGCCAAACTCTCTTCAAGTTGAGGATATACTGTCTCCAATCCCTCTTCCATCTTTAGGCCAAAACTATCATTATTTCCAACCATCATAACTTATATGGCACCAAACATTATGACTTCTCTGTTGAGGCCCCCTGTTGCTTTGACCAACATACAATTTAGAGGCTCTAAATATAAAGCCTCTTCCACCTTCAAAGGATCAGTGTCGACTTGCCTCTTTGGCTTTTGGCCAAACTAAAGCCTGCCATCTTTCAAAGCTTTTTGCACCAAATCCATGAAAAGAACACATTGAGAAGTTTTATGACCAAGAAAATTGTGAAATTTGAAGAATCCCCTTTTCTTCTTTTGTTCAAGTGGGGGATTCTTCAAGCCCTGAGGGACCACAATTTGACCATCAGCTACTAACAAATCAAATATTTCATCACATTTGGTTATGTCGAAAGTATAGGTCTTGGTGATGGTTTTCCCATTCTTTTCAGTTTCGACAGGGTTTTCCCCGTTTGAAGGTTTCAAAAGTTTACATGCATAAGGAGGTCTGTGATGGAGTTCATCCATATTAATCTTTGTTTCTTCCTTTAACTCGTCTTCATCGGGAGAACACTCATTAGTTTCTACATAAACAACCTTCCCTTTTTTGTGGTACTTGTTTGGCTTGGTTTTTTCAGCTTTCAAACATTCTATCAGTCAAACTTTGATAGCTAAATGAGCCATATCTTTCAAAAACTGAGTGTCCATCAATTTCTTCCTAATAGAATACTCTAACTCATTTGCAGCCATTTCGACCAACTCGTGTTAAGGGACTTTTGTAAAGCACGAAGCTTTCAAAAGTTTAAACTTGTTAAGGTATTGGTTTATTGACTCAGTCCTCTTTCGTTTAACACTAAACAATTCTATTATGCTCATTTTGGAATGCCCTATGTGGAATTTCTCATGGAACAATTTCTCTAAATGGATCCAAGTTTGGACCGACTGTGGGGGAAACAGTGTAAACCAAGTGAACGCGTTTTTTTGGAGGGAATTGGGAAAATAATTCATCCTCACATTCTCATTCACTACTAAATCACCAAGCTCTGTTTGTTATCTGGAAACATGTTCGACAGTGGATTCTTCGACATGCCCTGCAAACTTAGTGAATTTTGGGAGTTTCCAACCTCTTGGTAACTCCATTTGTAACATGATATTTGGCAATGGAGAAACATAAGTAGTCCTATGATAGCCAGTATTCATTCAATTCCTAAGCATTATTTGTTTGACAATGGCTTCTAGGTTTTGTTCCCCAGCCCCTGCTTCACGTCGAACCTTCCTGACCAGTTGGTTGGCATTCTGGTATCAATTTGCTATTAATATTGGGGGTTGTTGTACTACCCTAAGTATAGGATTGACACACTAAGGAGTCGATGGATCTTGTTCGACCTTTTCGTCGACCACCTCCTCGTACTGCACTGGTTCCTCACGTGGTGGGGGGATAACTTGTCTAATTGGCGCTCTTGGGGCACCAAGGAAATCTCTGATGCGAGTCATTTGAGTTGCTAACGTCTGATAACTCTACATAAAATTCTCAATCAAAGGTCTTAATATGAGACTCATATGTTGAGTCAACATATTGACCATATCATGATTACTTTCATCCATCTCTTTCCTCATGATAGCTGTTGTACCCCAAAATTTTCCCTCTCATTTCATCAACATTACTCATCACAAGACTCTTGGAATTCAAGATCAATCTAGGGTTTGCTCTGCTCAAGACACCTCCTTGCACTATTGACCTAAATTAGGGTTTGAGTTTGCACAGGGATGTTTTGACCTACAATGCCAAAATTGGCTTTCATACTTCATGTTGGACTCACAAGTTTGTCCATACCAAGTTTCAAGCCTTGATTCAAATTTTTGCCCAGTCAATTGGACAATTGACCTAGAAATCAGCTGTATTGGGGAAAAAAGTCAACTGTGGCCAATTGACAGTCAAACCTCATGAAATTTGACCCACATCAACATTATGAACTCATATGAACCATTTGATCAAGTTTGGATCACAATTCCATAAGAAATTTGATCAGATCATCAAAAGGGAAAAATGGTCATTTTTAGGGTTTTGACTGTACAAAGGCAATTTTTGACTGTTTGACCTAGCCAATGACAAATCAAGCTCAACCATGGACTCAAGGACTCAATTTCATTGTCTTCACCCATTCAACAAGTTCAAAAGATCTCAAATGCAGAGGATTGACAGATGAATTTTTCAGTCAACTGATCAAAATTTGACTGTATACTGAAAAGTCAAACTTTGACTTTTTGGTCAAAATCAAATGCCAAGATTAATTTTTCATCAAGACGTGTCAAATTATGAAACTTGTTCATCAAGAAACTCAAAAATGCAAATTAGGGTTTAAAAGGGAAAAATTTCATAACTTAGAAATTTTCTAAGTTATGAAATTTTCTTATTTTTTCCTAACTTTGTCCCATTTTTTCACCAAGATTCAAATGGATTCAAACAAAACTTGAAACATGAAAGTTGTAGTCCATCACAAAGTATACAACTTTGATTCACAAAGTTTTCTCAAAAGAGGCTTATATCTCAAGTTATGATTTTTGGAACAAGGGTACCTAAAACTTTTAACTTAGAGAAAGTTTGCCCTAGTTTAGGCAGGATTTTGA
Organism: Vicia faba; assembly: GCA_948472305.1. NCBI lineage: Eukaryota > Viridiplantae > Streptophyta > Magnoliopsida > Fabales > Fabaceae > Vicia > Vicia faba. The sequence goes on along the minus strand of OX451740.1, from coordinate 1,312,394,215 downwards.
CCCATCTTCTTGGCCATTTTTCACATAGTTCCACTTGGAGTTTCAAGTTGCATTTCAAAGATGGATTATATTACATGTTGCAAGCTTTCCAAATAGTCCAAGAACTCCTTAAACACCTTTGTGGTTAGGGATAATTGAATGCTTGAAGTTGGTAAAAACTCACTTTGATCCATGGCCAATACATGTTCATACAACTTGCATTTTCAAATCAGCATGCTTTGTGCTAGCTTGCAGGCCTATAAACCATTTTACAATCCTTAATTGAATGCAAATCCACTGAGCTAATGCATTATCTTGGCCATTTGGACATTGCACATAAAACTAATCCCTATTTGGAAAAAGGTATATTGCCATTTTTGAAAAGTTACACTTTATGTCAAACCAAGATCCTTGAGGCATGGGGCCATATCTCTGAGGCAAGATCAAATCCACAAATTGCAAGTATCAAGGGAAAGGTATGCAGCATACAATATAGAGTGTACATGCCTGTAATAAAAGGTTACACACTCTTGTTTCAAGAAGAAGAAATTTGTCCAAAATCTTCCCAACTCAAAAACCATCCATAGTCAGCTTACACAAACATTGCAAACACATTTCACATAACCCTTTGAGTCATAAACACGAGCTCTTCATCACTCAAACCTCCTTGTACACAAAATCACCATTTTTCTGCAAAACAGGGGAAGCCCTGCAGAACCACCTCCATCTCCACTTTCCCTCGTGCGTTTTGCCTCAAAATTGTTCCAATACCTTCCATTCAACTCACCTGAACTATTCCAGACCTCCATTCTAGTTGTAACACCATTAACATACATTGCCATTTTTGTTTCAAAACTTTGCAGGTTGAGTTCTGTAGCACGATTCAGGCCACTCCAAAATAAGCCAAGCATTGGGAAAGCTTCAGTGGACCTCAGGCAAGCTCAAAAGAAACTCAAGCACCCTTGGAAGTTACTGCACTGTCAAGCTCGAAGTCAACAGAAACAGGTATTTCATGAACTTCTATCTCTCTATTTAGGAATAGTTAGACTTAGGTTTGTGAATGAAAGATGTTGTATTCATAGCCCTGAAACCATACATGTGCTTAGTTTTCATTTATATTAATCGTGCTAGGAGAATTTTGTTCATGAACTTTCTGAAAAAACTAGGTTAAGAATTAGGGCCAGAGAAATTCTCTCTGGTCTTTGAGAGTTAGCTTAAGTTTTTTATATGGTTAGATTCGTTGTTTGATGCTCTAGAAGTTTCATGTTATGAGTTTTGTCAAAAAAGCAAGGAATCAGGAGATAGCATCTTGTGTACAGAACGCGCGTATTTCAGTTCAAAGGAAGAAGATGAAGTTGTTTCTGGGATGGGCCTGTACAGGCTTGCTTTTGGCACCCCCCTCTTTTCTTTTTACACCCCCCCTGGCCCATTTCGTATATATTTGTCATTTTTGCATTTTTATTTTTTATTCTGACTTTATTATTTTAAGTCCAAATATAAAAAATACCAAAAATTATTTTTATATTATTTTTACATATATTTGGTATTTATATTTATTTTTTACTAGTATAAAATTATTTAAATACTTTATATTCTTTTTATTAAAACTTAAAAAATAATGTAAAAAAATATGTTTATTTTCATTTATTATTTTATACACATTTGAAAACATTTTCTTGAAAAATATACCTTTTTGTAAATAATTTATTTTATTTTTATACACACTTAATATATTTAATATATTTAATACATATATATACATATTTTATTAATTAATTAGGACAAAAAACACAAAAATAATACATTTTTATTTTTATTAATATTTTATAATAAAAATACCATTTTTTCAATATATTTATATTTTTGTACAAATTAATACATTATTGTATATAAATAATAAATAATACTATTTATTTAAGAAATTAGGGTTTTGCCCTAAAAAACAAAATAATTGAAATTAACTTTTTATTTATTTACATTTCACACTAAAAATACTTTTTCATACATAAAAAAACATATTTTTGCATAATACATTTTCTCTAACATTTATTTATTGTATTTTATTTAATTATTGTACATTTGAATATTATGTCTTACACATTCAATTTGGTTGTAATAATTTAGGATTTAATTTCTTGCAAAATAATCCCCAATTCAAATTTGTACCCCCCTCCCTATATCATGTTGTAATAGTGTAGAATTTAAATTCTCGCACCTTTAAATGCTTTCAATTATGCCATGATTAGACCTAAGGTTTGTATGCAAAATCAAATCAACAATTAGCTTGACCTAATCCAAGATAACAATGCATGAAAAACAAACACAATACACACTTACACCCCTAGGGTTTCAATCCACTTGTTGCCTTCAAAAATGGGTCATGGTATGCATGTCAAGTACTTTGGAAAAACAAAAACAAAACAAAAGATCATAGTCCCTCGATGACGCTCTCTGGGTTTCCTAAACAAAATGATCAAGTCCCTCAAGAAAATTGCCAAAAATACTTGACACTATTGCTATCATGGTCTATACGACGACCCGCGCCTGTCCCGTTTAACATCCTAACACAAGGTTGTTCACCAAATACAATGGTGAAACAACACTGTTAAAAGGGTTAAAAACATAAGAAAGATCTTTGAGTAAAAATAGGGTAGATAACTCTTAGTTACTTGATCAAAGCTTGCAAAAACATCCTTGCCATTTTCAAACACACTTCACAACACAACTTCAAAAACAACTTTCAAAATATTGGAATATCTTTTCAAAAAGACACACACCTTTGTATATATTCAAACAAGAATCATTAAAAAGGTTGCCTAGACAAGGCATATTTTCTCAAAGTATTTTCAAAACCACACACACAAAGCACCATTTCAAACAATTGAAAAGCAAAGGCAAGTGATCTAAGCAAGTAACTAAGAGCCCATGGATAACCATGGATAGAAAGGGTGCTAATACCTTCCCTTTCTATAATCTACTCCTCGAACCCAAGAAAACATCTCAAAGGTCTTTCCTGTGCTTTTTGACCTTTCCTTAGGATAAAATAAAAAGTCGGTGGCGACTCTTGCTAAATCGAAACATTTGCGAACACAAAAGGAATAATCCCAAGTCAGTTCTCCCACCGTATCACAGAACTGGCGACTCTGCTGGGGAATAGCTTAAAAGTGGAGTAACCTTAGGGCTTAGATCACCCTTTGCATGATTATATTGTTTTCCTTGATTGCTTTATATTTGGTTCTCTTGTTTGGGCTTGAAATCCTCCACCCGAATTTGGGAAACATTCATAGGTAAATAGCAATACATTGTGGAAACTGTGCGGGGTATACCGACATGGTTGAAGCAATATCTATATTAGTGCGACATATTTGTGAGTACCGGTAGCCTTTGAGTCAATCAAAGAGAATACGGGGCCGCTGAGTGAAGTCATGAAGCACTAATGAACTCTTAGAACCTTACTTGACCATCTTGGCCTTTTATTATGGGTAGTGAGATGACCGGCTTTGGTGCAGTTCAAAGTTGGTAGATACTCGATACTACACTCATTGAGGGTTGTTTTCTTGGAATATTTTGTTCGCTAGTTAAGTGGCTAAACCAAAACAATGAACATAGAAAACAACCCAGTGATATTGAGCTCCTTAGAACCCGATTACTATTTATAGGACAGGTTTTGAGCCAACTAAACTCAAGAGGGTATTTACCTATGAAACCTCATGCAAGCCTGAAACTAGGGTTTTGTGTGATTTGCTTGTACATGTGTTTGTGCATACATCATGAACATCATAAAGCATCATATGCATCCACTAACCATTTCAAGGGTTTGGATCTTCATCTTTGTTCTTGTTTTGTAGCTCATGGAATCTCTTCGCAGGAAAACAATTCAAGTCAACCGTGTGAGAATCCCTCCTCAACTCAAGGAGCTTACTTCTAGGATTCCATAGAATTCTCTCTTCAGTGAAAGACATGGTAGACTCCTCAACTTGGTCAACACCAACATTGAAGAAGACATGATGAAAGTCCTCTTCCAGTTCTTTGACCTCCTACACCACTGTTTCACATTCCCTGATTACCAGTTAGTACCCACTTTGGAGGAATTTTCTCAACTCCTGAGAATTCCTATTCTTAATCAACTACCCTACAACGGTACGGAAAAAGAACCAAAGCCTGAAGATGTTGCTCAAGCATTACATTTGCAGCCATCTGACATCAAGGGACATTGGGAAACCAGAAGTGGTGTCAAGGGTTTCTTGGCAAAGTTTCTGTTTGAGAAGGCACATGACTGCTGGAATTCTCTTGATCTACAAGCCTTTGAAGAGATTGTGGCACTCCTTATGTATGGGTTGGTCTTGTTCCCAAAACCTGACCAACTTATAGATGTGAATGCTGTCAAGATTTTCATATCCAGGAATCTTATACCTACATTGCTTGGGGACATCTTACACTCATTTTACACACGAACAATGAGGAAAAGAGGTGTTCTCATGTGATGTACTCCTCTCATAGCAAGGTGGTTTATTTCTCACCTTCCACAATCAGTTTTGAAGAATGAGCAGGGTTTAAGGTGGTCACAACGGTTGATGACCCTCACACATTCTGATGTACATTGGTGTTCTCGGTCCAGAGAAAATGTCATCATCATTGATCGTTGTGGAGAATTCCATAATTTCCCACTACTTGGCATTAGGGGAGGTATTACCTACAACCCCTGTTTAGCTCGAAGACAGTTTGGATATGCTCGGAGGGATGGCCCTCATAACATGCTGATTCCTGACCTAGTTTTTGACTTCGACAACGATGTGCAAGTACTTCGACAAAGGTTCATCAGATCTTGGAGGATGCCCAACAAGGTGGACAGTAAGACACTGGGGCAAAAAAATTCTATCCCCCTTGAGCATTATCTCAAGTGGCTACGAACCCACGCCCAGAATCTTATGATGCCATACCCTCACATTCTCCCCTTGATCAAAGAGCCTGTTATGGAAGGAGAGGTTACCAGTGAGAAGAAGCTTTTGGAGCTTACCCGCCGACTTCATGAGGAGGAGACTCTCAACACTTACATCGCACCAAAGAGGATGCGCAATGTCTTCTTACATTGAGAATTTTGTAATATTTTTCCCATGGGGCACTTATGTACTAACAATTTCTTCTTAATATGACGTGTGTTCCTTTTTGTTTGCAAAAAATTTGAATTTCTGAATCCTTGAATGCATTACATGAATAACATACCATTCATCATATGCATAAACAGGTCTTCACACCAGGTTTCCTTATCTTTCTGCTGTTTATTTCAGCAAGATGGATGTGGAGCAGACAGTAAAGGATATGCAGACACAAAATTCATAATTCCAGCAACTCCTCATGACCTTGGCAAAGGGTCAAGAGGACCTCAAAGCTCTGTTGGAGAAGAATAAAGAGAAAAAGAAAAAGAGACCTGGAGTAGCCACTTTTGGAAGAAGGTTTGAAAGCAATGCTAGGAAGGTTCTTGAGTTCCCCTCAACGTCTGACGAAGGGGCCGGTAAAGGGAAAGGGATTGTTGTACCTTCTGAATCTGAGGTCGAAGAGGAGGAAGAAGAAGAAGACGAAGACTACTCCGAACAACAGTATCCACCAGCGGATGATAAATATAAGAATCTTGAAGATAGACTGGCAGCCATGGAGTTGCAGAGGGTACCCGGTTTGGATTGTGAAGAACTAGGGCTGGTAGTTGGGATTGTTATCCCTCCCAAGTTCAAGGTGCCAACATTCGCCAAGTATGACAGTCTGTCGTGCCCAAAGATGCACCTGAGATCATATGTCAGAAAGATCCAACCCCACTCATCTGATAAAGACCTCTGGGTACTCTTTTTCCAAGACGTTTGTCTGGCACACAGTTGGATTGGTTCTATCAACTCGAGAGATCATAGGTTCACAATTGGGAAGACTTAGCAGCTGCTTTTTATCGTCAATATGAATACAATGTTGATTTGGCGCCCACTCGTACTCAATTACAAAGTATGGGGATGGCTTCCAATGAAGGGTTTAAAGAGTACGCCCAGAAGTGGTGTGATCTGGCTGGAAGGGTGCAGCCGCCGTTGTCAGATAGGGAGTTAGTTGACATGTTTCTGGGGACCCTTCCTGGCCCCTTCTTCAATCATCTAATCGGGAGTTCTTCCGTGGGATTTACTGAACTAATTTTGACTGGCGAAAGGGTCGAGGCCGGTATTAAAAGTGGAAAGATTCAAAAGGATGCTTCCGCATCCACCGCTGTTAAAAAACCCTTCCCGGCTAAAAAGGAAGCCTCTGTTGTGTATTCCCATAAGGGTCAGGGAAGAAATGAGCGCCGACCGACTGTAGGGGCTGTAATGATTCAAAACTCGTCAAATGATCAACCTCGTAACAATCAGTCAAGACCAAATCAACAACGGGTAGAAAGGCCACAACGGCAGTTCACCCGAATCAACATGACGCCAGCTCAAGTACTCCCCCATTTGTTGAAGCTGAATCTTGTCAGTTTGAAGGAAGCGCCAAAGAACCCTAACACCTCCTCTCCATCCTACCACCCCAATGCCAAGTGTGCTTACCACTCCGACATTGTTGGGCACGATACCAATAGTTGTTGGGCGCTTGAGTTCAAAATCTAGGACCTGATTGACGCTAAGGAAATAGAATTTGATACTCCTGAGAAGCCCAATGTGATTTCGGCTCCGATGCCCAAGCACGGTAATAATGTTCATGCTGTTATGGAGGACCTTCATATTGCTGATGTTGTTGACCTGTTGACATCGTTACTTGTGATTAAAGAGAATTTGATAAGAGTCGAGATCTTTCCTGGTTGTGGTAAAGACTGTTATTTTTGTTTGAACATACAAGCTGACTGTCCCATGTTGAAATCAGGTTTCCAACGCCTGATGGATACCCAAGAGATACTTTTCCAGAAAACCCCTGTTGATACCTTCAATCCTGTTACTCCTACTACTTTTGCTACTTCAACCAACGATATTGCAATCATAACCATTTCCGACAATCCTCCCAAGGCTTGCAAAAGGCCTGTCAGGAATACACCCAACTCTAAATGTGTACCAGTAAAGATCACCATGTCGGGACCTGTCCCGTACCAATCCAGCAAAACGATACCATGGAACTATGGAGGAGAAATCTTTTATCATGGTATCAAACAAATTGAGACAGTCCAAGAGATTTCTGAAGAAGAAGACCCTGATATAGGGAACATTGTGGGTACAAGCAAGATAACCCGCAGCGGCCGGATCTTTTCTCCGGAGATTGCTCCCCCTCGAGCAGTTTTCGGACCCTCGAAAGCTTCTGCACCAGTTAAGTCATCTGTGCGAGACCCGATAATTGAAGAATTGGATACTCCTGAAGTAAGACCATCTGCTGATAATACCGATAAGGGCAAGGGGATACTGGAAGAGCCTGTCAGGACGAAGGCTCATGTTGTGGTTATCCCTGAAACCACTCAGAAAGAAATGGATGAAATCTTGAAAATAATTAGAAAAAGTGACTACGACGTTGTGGAACAGCTAGGGCAGACCCCTTCTAAAATTTCAATGTTGGCTCTTCTACTCTGCTCTGAGGCCCATGCTAAGGCCCTGATCAAATTCTTGAAGGTGGCACATGTACCCCAAGAGACTTCTGTTGACCAGTTTCAGGAATGTGTGGCCAGTCTTACTGCTGATAATGGCCTTGGCTTTTCCGATGCTGACTTGACTCCCAAAGGAAGGAAACACAATAACACGCTACATGTCTCAATTGAATGCAGGGGAACCACCCTCTCCCGTGTCTTAGTTGATACTGGTTCTTCCTTGAATGTGCTGCCGAAGAAGGCCTTAGACCATTTGGACTGCGAGGGACTGACCCTCAAATCTAGTAACATCGTTGTTAGGGCTTTTGATGGGTCTAAAAGAATGGTTCATGGAGAGGTTGACATTCCTATCAAAGTGGGCACAGAAGTCTTCAACTCCACCTTTTATGTGATGGACATCCGTCCGTCATATTCTTGTTTGTTAGGGAGACCGTGGATCCATTATGCCGGGGCAGTTACCTCCTCTTTGCACCAAATGTTGAAATATCCTGTTAAGGGTAAGATTATCACAGTACACAGTGAGGAAGAGTACATGATAAGTCATCTCAATTCCTTCCGCTATATGGAGTTAGATGGCGAGTTCATCGAAACGCCTTTCCAACATTTTGAGGAAGTTTCTCCTGAGGTAGCAGTTGCGAAGTCAAGGGTTGAGGTGCCTGTCGTTCCCAAGCATGTATCTAGGATGGCATCTCTCAAAGACGCAGAGGCTGTAATTAAAGAGGGGAAGAGCACAGTGTGGGGGTAGTTGTCTGATTTTCCCCATAAGACAGACAAGTTTGGATTAGGTTTCACTACTGCAGGACAAAAGGCTATGCGTCGCTCCAAGGTTGGAGAACCACCCGTCAAGATCTCTCACCATAGAATCAATTTTGTAGAAGATGAAGATGAAGAGAGCCACTTTGAAGATTGGATATTTCCGACCGTCGAAGGGGGTTTAAGCAACTGGGAAGCAAAGGATTTTATTCCCATCACCTTTATCAACCAGTAATTTTATCTTTGAACAATTTCCCATTTATGGTCTGTAATAACTAAACAATTTGCACACTATTTTCACCTCATGCCTTGCCCGAAGCATGTAGGTCCATTTGTAAGGGCTTGATCTTCTTCATTATCATATTCCATGTTTTAATGAATCATTGGACGTTTTTCATCTATAAGTTGTTGTGTTCATTTTCTTTCCTTGCATTTTGTTTGTTTAAGGATGGTTATCCCTTACACACACCCATACTCACAAATGCAGGTACCCATCCACTCCGGATTCCATGGGTGACTATTCTGTTTTAGCCTTCGATAACTCTGAAGACTAGGTCAATCATGCTGAGTACGAAGTTGACGAAGACTGTGAAGTGCCAGGAGAGTTAGCCAGACTTTTTCAACAAGAAGAGAGGGCTATTCTGCCTCATGAAGAGGGCTATTCTGCCCATGAAGAGTTAGCCAGACCGTCGAAGAAAGGTCGTTAATCATGTATCTGACTGTTTTGGATAACTCAATGGGGTGCGTACTGGGCCAACATGACGAGTCTGGCCGAAAAGAGCATGCCATTTATTACCTTAGCAAAAAGTTTATCGACTGTGAGACTCGCTACTCACTGCTCGAGAAAACATGCTGCGCTTTGGTATGGGGTGCTCGCCGGCTAAGGCAGTATATGTTGACTCATACCACTTTGTTGATTTCTAAAATGGATCCGATTAAGTATATCTTCGAGAAGCCTGCTTTATCTGGAAGAATCGCTAGATGGAAAATGATCCTGACAGAGTATGATATCCAGTATATTACCCAAAAAGCTATAAAAGGGAGTGTACTAGCTGACCATCTAGCTCATCAAGCCGTCGAAGATTACCAATCTATGAGATTCGACTTCCCTGATGAAGACATCATGACATCGGACAACATCGAAGGTAACGGACCGTATGACGGACCTTAACAAGGATCTCGATGGACCCTGTACTTTGATGGTGCTTCAAATGCACTTGGCAACGGTATCAGTGTGGTACTTATTTCTCCGGAAGGTTGCCATACACCCTTCACTGCCCGACTTTGCTTCAGTTGTACCAACAACATGGCTGAATATGAAGCTTGCATCTTTGGTCTCAAGGCTGCTATAGACTTGGGAATCAAATATTTGGTCGTATTTGGGGACTCGGTTTTGGTTATCAGTCAAGTCAAAGGAGAGTGGGATACCAAACATCCCAATCTTATCCCATACAAAGAACATGTCTTAACATTGTTGCCTCATTTCGAGCAGATTACCTTCGAGCATTTCCCGCGAGAAGAAAATCAGCTAGCAGATGCTCTGGCTACAATGTCTTCCATGTTTAAACTCAACTGGGATAACGAGGCTCCCTAAATTACCATCGAGCGAATGGACGAACCTGCACACTGTCATGAGATTAATACCAAAGAAGTAGTGGAACAACTCTGGTTTCATGAAATCAAAAGGTATCTCCAGACTAGAGAATACCCTGAAGGAGCTTCCGTCAATGACAAAAAGTTCTTAAGGAGATTTGCTGCCAAGTTCTTCCTAAGCAATGGCATCCTTTATAAGCGCAGCCATGATTGTGTTCTACATCATTGTGTGGACAAGGTTGAAGCAGAGTTGATCATGACCGAAATACATAGCGGCACATTTGGCACCCACTTGAGCGGGCATACGATGGAAAAGAAGATTCTAAGGGCAGGCTACTACTGGTCTACTATGGAAGCTGATTGTCATCAACATTCCCGCACTTGCCACAAATGCCAAGTCTACACCGACAAGGTACATATTCCTCCTGTTCCTCTCAATGTTCTGACAGCTCCTTGGCCATTCGTAATGTGGGGCATTGACATGAATGGAGAGATCTAGCCTACGGCATCCAATGGACACCGTTTCATCCTGGTGGCTATTGACTATTTTACCAAGTGGGTCGAGGCAGCTTCCTATGCCTCTGTTACAAAGAACGTGGTTGCACGCTTCATCAAGCAGAACCTCATATGCCGGTATGGTATCCCCGACAGGATCATCACAGACAACGGTACAAATTTGAACAACACTATGATCACCACTCTATGCGAGCAGTTCAAGATTTATCATCACAATTCATCTCCCTATCGGCCGAAGATGAACGATGTTGTTGAAGCCGCGAATAAAAAACATCAAGAAGATCATTCAAAAGATGACAGTCACCTATAAGGACTGGCATGAGGTGTTACTGTTTTCTCTGCATGGATATCATACCACGACATGCACTTCAACAGGGGTAACCCCATTTTCTTTGGTGTATGGTATGGAAGCTGTTTTGCCTATGGAAGTTCAGATTCCTTCCTTGAGGATTATGAAGGATGTCGGTTTGAGTGAAGACGATTGGATTCAGAACCGGCTTGATCAACTTAATTTAATCGACTAGAAGTGACTTACTGCTGTCTGTCATGGTCAGACGTATCAAAAACAGATGATCAAGGCTTTCAACAAGAAAGTCAGGCGTCAGGTATATCAAGTCGGAGATCTTGTAATCAAGCGGATCATCTTACCCCAAAGTGATCCCAGGGGAAAGTGGACTCCTACTTACGAATGACCATTTGTGATCAAGAGCATCTTTTCTGGTGGGGCAATGATTCTGACCACCATGGGCGGCGACGACTTGCTGCACCCTGCGAACGCAGACATAGTCAAAAGATACTACGCATAAAACGACCCGGCAAGTTGAAAACCCGAAAGGGTGACTTGGGTAAAAATGGGCATCCCGGTGAATCGAAAACCCGAAAGGGCGGTTCAGGAAAAAATTAGGGATAAAAACAAAAAAATCTGTACACCCGGAAAGTTGGAAACCCGAAAGGGAGACTTGGGAAAAAAAGGGTTTCCCGGTGGATCAAAAACCCGAAAGGGCGGTCTAGGCAAAAGTTAGGTAATTAAAGCGTATGACTATGTCTCGTCGAATCACTTTAAGAACAATCTCTTCGCCAACAAGCTCCATGCTTCTGATCAATCCAGTCATCGGCGGATGAAGCAGCAAATGGACAAGATATTCAGAGTTGTGAAGGCTATAGCAGAATGGGAATCCCATGGAATTGTTACACATAGCCATCTTTCTTTTGTATAAAATTTTTCAATTTTTACGACAACATTCTCTTACTAGGATGTCTGTCTCCTTTGTACAAAGATACTCACGAAAATTAAATACAAAGATATTTCAAAGTGTAGAAATTTGCTTGCCTTTCTTTTCTTTTTACACTTATGTTTTATTTGAAAACGTCCAATGTTTTGTTAGATAGGCATATGCATTTGAATATAATCACGGCTTACAAATAGAACGAAATTGAAAAAGGATAATTACTGATACATTTAAGGTGTAGGAAGATATCTTTGTGCCATTTCAGAAGAAATCCCCTACGATACATCATTCAGATCCTCAACGAAGCTAAAGTTTGGAGTATATTTCCCCAGCAGAGTTAAACTTCGGGATCCTCAGCGGAGCCAGGGCATTCTAAAAAACTTGATTCCCCAACTGAGTTAAGTTTCAAAATTCCCATCAGAGTCAAGCTTCAAGATCCCCAGTGGAGCCCGAAAACCCTGAAAATCCTATCCCCAGCAGAGCCCGAATAGTGAACATTTTCCCCACAGAGTTATCTTCCAGCAAGATCGAAGATTCTCGATCTCATTTCTCCAAGCAGAAGCATCCTAGGTTTTAACTCCCCAGTAGGGATTTTTTCAGAGTTTTCCCTATTTCCCAGGAAGGTCATTAAGGATTCTTATCCCCTGCAGAAGTTGTCAAAAGCCTTGTTAATCCCCACAAATCGCCGAGGATTTCCAATCTCCAGAAGTGGTCCCAGGGATTTCTCCTTCTCAAGCAATCATAGATCTTTAATCCTCAAGCAGTCAGCAAAGATTTCTCATCTTTAATATTCAAAGATTTTTGGAATCCCCAGCATCGGTCAAGGATTTACTTTCCCCAACAGCAGTCAAAGATTTCTTTATCTCCAGTTGTCAAGGATTTATTTTCCTCAGCAAGACAGCTACTCAGCTTACATGCACATCCATTACATTCATATATCATAAACATTGATGAAATACAGTTCATTGCATCATACATATCATGCAACATAACTTTGTGTTTTAGCTAACATTTTACCCTTTTCAGGATAAGATTAAAAGGCTATCATTAACAATTATTCAGATACAGTATGGATACACCCCAGACACGGCGGTCATTCCATTCCTCATTCACAATTTCAAGTCAAAATACGGTACAGATATACCCCAGACACGGCGGTTATTCTACTACTCATTCAGACTTCATCAATCCGATACAGACTAGATATGCTCCAGACACGGCGACCATTCTATCTCTCATTCAGATTCAACTATCAACCTCAAGATCAGATATGCTCCAAACACGGATTCCATTCTGACCTTTACACCAGTAGTTTGATTCTCCCCAGTGCAGTCGCCACGAGAGTCATTATGTCACTTATTCAGATCCCAGTTACAGTCTCGGATATACTCCAGACACGGAAGTTATTCTGCTACTCATACAGATCTCAACTCCAGTTACAGTCTCAGATATACTCTAGACACGGAAGTCATTCTACTACTCATACAGATCTCAACTCCAGATATAGTCCAGATATGCTCCGGACACGGTCGCCATTCTGTCGCTCATTCAGAATTTATCCCCAGCCCAGAGATGCTCCATACACAGATGTTTCTCTGTTGCCCGTTCAGAATTTAGATACAATACAGACACACTCCAGACACGACAGTCATTCTGATATTCATTCAAAGTTCAAATATCGTTACATCTCAGATATGCTCCAGACACAGACGATGTTCTTTCGCTCATACAGACTCAGTATCCAGATACAGTTCAAATGCATTCCAGACACGGATACCATTTTAATACTCATTCTTCGGACCTACCACATTGCAATTCAACAAACATTCTTGGATGGCATCTTTAATCCCATCTCCAACAAGATTCACACTTCCAAATGGCATCTTTAAGCCCATTCCCTCAACTATATTTTGACGAGTGCAAGTTTACGGGCACTCTAGTGTCCAATCCTCTTTTACCTTCGAGTCGCGAAAGGAAAACTTGCCAATCTAACTCTTCAGGTTCAAGAAGATTGAACAGGGGCAACTGTTGTACCCCAAAATTTTCCCTCTCATTTCATCAACATTACTCATCACAAGACTCTTGGAATTCAAGATCAAGCTAGGGTTTGCTCTGCTCAAGACACCTCCTTGCACTGTTGACCTAAATTAGGGTTTGAGTTTGCACAGTGATGTTTTGACCTACAATGCCAAAATTTTCTTTCATACTTCATGTTGACTCACAAGTTTGTCTATACCAAGTTTCAAGCCTTGATTCAAATTTTTGCCCAGTCAATTGGACAGTTGAGCTAGAAATCAACTGTATTGGGGAAAAAAGTCAACTGTGGCCAATTGACAGTCAAACCTCATGAAATTTGACCCACATCAACATTATGAACTCATATGAACCATTTGATCAAGTTTGGATCATAATTCCACAAGAAATTTGATCAGATCATCAAAAGGGAAAAATGGTCATTTTTAGGGTTTTGACTGTACAAAGGCAATTTTTGACTGTTTGACCTAGCCAATGACAAATCAAGCTCAACCATGGACTCAAGGACTCAATTACATTGTCTTGACCCATTCAACAAGTTCAAAAGATCTCAAATGCAGAGGATTGACAGATGAATTTTTCAGTCAACTGATCAAAATTTGACTGTATATTGAAAAGTCAAACTTTGACTTTTTGGTCAAAATCAAATGCCAAGATTCATTTTTCATCAAGACATGTCAAATTATGAAACTTGTTCATCAAGAAACCCAAAAATTCAAATTAGGGTTTAAAAGGGAAAATTTTCATAACTTAGAAATTCTCTAAGTTATGAAATTTTCTTATTTTTTTCCTAAATTTGTCCCATTTTTTCACCAAGATGCAAATGGATTCAAACAAAACTTGAAACATGAAAGTTGTAGTCCATCACAAAGTATACAACTTTGATTCACGAAGTTTACTCAAAAGAGGCTTGTATCTCAAGTTATGATTTTTGGAACAAGGGTACCTAAAACTTTTAACTTAGAGAAATTTTGCCCTAGTTTAGGCAGGATTTTGACCCATCTTCTTGGCCATTTTTCACATAGTTCCACTTGGATTTTCAAGTTGCATTTCAAAGATGGATTATAGTACATGTTGCAAGCTTTCCAAATTGTTTAAGAACTCCTGAAACACCTTTGTGGTTAGGGAGAATTGAACGCTTGAATTTGGCAAAAACTCACTTTGATCCATGGCCAATACATGTTCATACAACTTGCATTTTCAAATCAGCATGCTTTGTGCTAGCTTGCAGGCCTCTAAACCATTTTACACTCCTTAATTGAATGCAAATCCACTGAGCTAATGCATTATCTTGTCCATTTGGACATTGCACACAAAACTAATCCCTATTTTGAAAAAGGTATATTGCCATTTTTGAAAAGTTACACTTTATGTCAAACCAAGATCCTTGAGGCATGGGGCCATATCTATGAGGCAAGATCAAATCCACAAAATTCAAGTATCAAGGGCAAGGTATGCAGCATACAAGATAGAGTGTACATGCCTGTAATAAAAGGTTACACATGAAGATGTGAAAAACACAAGAAGGGGGGGTTGAATTGAAAAAACTCAGATTAAATAATAAACAGCTTTAAGACACAGTATTTTTATCCTGGTTCGTTTGATCTCAAACTACTCCAGTCCACCCGTCAAGGTGATTTCGCTTCTCTCCAACGAGGTCTTAATCCACTATTCTCAAAGAATTACAACAGCTACTTTAACAACTGTTAAAGTCTTCTTGAGTATAACCACAAACCGGTTTATCTCAAGGAAATCTTTTACAAATAATTGAACAAGGATGTGTTAACGTTTTCTAACAAAACAATATATCACAACTGTGATAATTACACAACTTAAGCTTGGAATAAACTGAATTTGCTAAAGCGTTTGAATAAGCGTGGTTTTGAAAGCTTGGCAAATTATGTGAGTGCATGCGTGTGTCTTTTCTCAAGCAGACTTGTTTATATAGGCAAGGCAAAGATACGTTGTCCATAAAGCCAGTTTAATGACAATAACGCACTTTCCTTTTGAAGAAGATCTTGTCTGAAGAGAGCCGTTAGCATTTAATTCTGTCTTGAATAATTAATAACGCTTCAGAGTCTTCTTTGCTTTAACTTATGATAACGCTTCAGAGTGTTGATGACTTGGTAAAGATCTTTGATCAGAGTCAGAGTGTATTTGTTTATGCGCAGATTCTGGTCATCAAGCTTCAGCGTATAATCTGGTAGCTTCAGCATATATTACTGATCTTCTGATGCTGATTCCATCAGAACTTCTGTATATACAAAACATAATTTTAAGAAGCATATTTGTTTTATATATATATCTTTGAATTTATTTATTCTTTGTATTTTATTATCATCAAAACTCTAATCAAGGGTTGTAGAATCAAACTATGTTCTAACAATCTCCCCCTTTTTGATGATGACAAAAACCAGATTTTTCAATTAAAAATAAAGAATAAAAAGTATAGAATTAAGAAGAGAAACTCCCCCTGAGTTTATTACTTCCCTTTAATTCCATGAGTCTTTGAGCATCAGAACCTTACTGTATCTTTCATCAGAGTTTTGTACCTGTTCAAGCTTTTCAGAAGAGAGAAATTTAAATAGATCAGAATGTTTGAGACTTATGTCTCAGTAATCCGTTATTGAAAAATATCTTATTCTTTCTCCCCCTTTTTGTCAGTTATCAAAAAGAACATATAATCAGAGCTAAAATGCATTTATATTAAAAACCGGAATCAAGGAAAAGTTCACAACAGCAGCAATGTAAGAATATTACAGATAAACATGTTTTAAAAATGAGGAAATTCTAAGAGGGAGGAGGTAGACGCGTGAACAAAGCTTCCAACATGCTCTTGATCTGGATGTTGGTTTCCTGTTGCTTGGTTAACATGCTCATGATTACCTCAATTTTGTCGTCCTGTTTATCCATTCTTTCCTTCATCAAAATATCAGATCTTTTTAGGTCTTCTAGAGTCTGCCTTTCATAGGAGGAAGCTTGAGGATCTTCAGTAACTGGATGCTTCTCAGAGCATTCTGCAATATCCTCTTTTTGACCCAGTTCTTCAGCAGGAATCATCTGCTTTGAAGTATCAGTCAGATTGAGATCTTCTGACTCTGGTTGAACTTTGTATGCTGGACGATGTTCAGACCAGGGAGCATTGTCCAGAGGGAGAACTTCTTCCTTGAGCAGCTGGCTCAGAACTTGATCTTCAATGACTTTTAGCAGATTACTGAAGTTCTGTTGAACTTGTCCGTAGCTCTGTTCTTGCATCTTACGAGTTTCAGAACATACCCATCTTCTGAGCCTTATCCAAAGGTAGTCTGATGCAGCAGGATCAATCAGCTCAAGACTCGCTTGCTTCAGAGAAGTGATCCACTTCTGTACTTCTGTTTCAAATATCAATAAGCTGGTACCAACATCTGGAGAGGGTTCAGATGGTTTTGGTTTTGGAATAGCTGTTTTGTGGGTTATGGCAGCAATACGTTCAAAAACCGTTAAATCAATGACAGTCTTGATGTTGTCATCTGGATTGTTCTTTGGTGAGGGAGTGGGAGAGTCTGGAATAATTATTGGACTGGTTGGGGAGTTTGGTGGAGTTGAATCTAGTGAGGAGGGAATTTGGGGAATATCCAGAATGGTTAGAGGCATACGGATGGCCAGAGGTTCAGTGATTCCAGGAATGGGAATGGTATCAGAATCAACAGTTTGGTTTGATTGATCGTTATGAGTTTCTGGTACACAAGATTCAGAAGGTTGAGCCTCAGAAGTTTGAACTTCTGGTTGAAATACTTCAGGTTGTGGAGAAGGTGGATGAATTTCTGGTTGAGGAGATGGAGGTAGTGGTATTTCTGGTTGTGGAGAGAGGGGAATTTCTGGTTGTGGTGCTTCTGTGGTGGTTTCAGGGTTTGGATTTTCTGGCATGGGAGTAGAAGTATGTTGGTCAAAGGTTTCTATATCTGATAGAACTTTTGCAATTTCTTGTTGGGTTGCTTCAATATTTGGATTTGGAGGTAGGGAGCGAGATCTTCTAAGAGTTAAGGTTTATGAGGGGTCAAATTCAATGTCAAAGTCATCAAATGTTTATGGTGTGGGGTTTTCTGTTTGAGCGGGAATAGGTATAGATGTTGATACAGAAATTGAGTTTAAAACAGTTACAGAAGAAGGATTACCTCTCTTTTTAGGAGTCCGCTAGGATGATCCTTCTGCTACATCTTTCCTTTTCTTGGTTTTCTTCAGCACAACTTCTGGAGCCTTCTGCTACAGATCCTGAATGTTCAAATCTGGTGCTGTACCATCCGCCTTGCATGCATCTAGATATTTGACTATTATATCAGGTTTAGAATCAATCTCTGAGAACAGAGGAAAGTTATCCAGAGGGATTCTTCTGCTGGAGATTGTTGCAAAAGAAGTGACGCTGGGTTCCTTCTTGATGTTCTCAATTAACTTCATTTTCTTCAGATTCTTTGCATTCAACTGTTTGCCAACAGTAGCTTCCAAAAAGCTGATTTCCTGAGCTTCTGTTAGATGATCAATCAGCTTATTCTCTGTTAGAATATCTGATATAAGCCTTCCTAGGGGTATCCAGTCCCTTTTTGTACGCTCCTCTTCTCTGGTTTCTTTAACACTAGTCCTTAGATGGTTAAACAGCAGATGAGCCAGATTCACCTTAATCTTCTGGGAGATGAAGTAGATCAGAAATTGTTGATCAATATTGATGTAGTCAGGAGAGCTGGTAGGCTTCCTGTGGTTTATATATCCTAGAATAATCTTGGCCCATATTCTGTGATGGTCTTTTAGATCCCTTATCTTGCTGGAGGGAAGACCCAGAGTGAAGATTTCTCTAGCAATTAGGGCGACATCAGCGCATCTTTCAGCCATGTCAATGCATCGTACACCACCACCATTGTAGCCTATTAATCTTGCAATGAGGTCCTCAGTTATGACTATCTTCTTCCCCATTATGTATGGAGTAACTTGATGGTTGGAAGATGAAGCATGAATCCAAAATTCCTTCACAAGGATTGGGAATGTTGGACCCACCAGTCGGTCAAAATATCTGTCCCAGCCTTGAGCCTTTACTTCTTCAGAGAGATTAAATTCGTTCTCTTGAAGACTGTTAAAGTCCACAATCAATTCTGAAAGAACTTCTAGATTTTTGATGGGTGTGAGAAGAGTTCTGTAGGGTTCTTTGTATTGTTCGGAGGAATCTGTTTTCTGAGAACTGGAAGTAGGGTTGCTTGAGGAAGCCATGTTCACACGAAGGTTTTGTGAAGAAATTGAAAGGGTTTTGAGAAAGGATGCAAACTTAAATCAATAAGATTGTAGAGAAAATGAAAGTGAAAGTAAAAACTGTAAATAGTGAGAAATGTGTTTAAATAGATTTTTAAAAAAGATTTTGAAAACATAAACGGTAAGAGAGAGAAATAAATTATAATGATTATGAGCATTTAATGATAGCTGATTTTGGGGGATTCAGAAAGATATTGAAACGGTTACCCATGACATGTGTCCCAATGCATCCAATCAGCGCTTTTTGAGCTTCCAGAAACGTGAACGCGTGTTCAGCCTTAGAAAGTAGCTGATGACTGGATGACACTTGTTTGCTTGAGTGAACTGCACATTTCTATCCTTGAAATGAAGCGCGCAGGTCTTCATGGATAGATTCTGATATAATCTGTACTTCTAAAGATCTGAAGAGAGATTGATCAGTAGTTCACGGAAAAATAAACAAAGTTCTGAAGGTTAAGATATGGAATCAAAACAGTTTTATTCTGGGAAGAGCTTCATGCTGAGATGTTTCAGAATGAAGTTGAACCTATCTTCAGAAAGAGGTTTTGTAAAGATATCAGCCCATTGATGGTCTGTGTTAATAAATTTTAAATTTAGAATCCCTTTCTGAATATAGTCCCTAATAAAATGATGTTTTATTTCTATATGCTTAGCCCTAGAATGCAAAATAGGATTTTTACTGAGACAAATAGCAGAAGTATTGTCACAGAGGATAAGGATGTTACTCTCAAATATTTTGAAGTCCTCAAGTTGACTTTTCATCCAGAGCATTTGTGTGCTGCATCCAGCTGCTGCTATGTATTCAGCTTCTTCTGTTGATAGAGCTATTGTGGATTGTCTTTTGCTGGACCATGAGATCAGATTTTCTCTCAGAAACTGGCAGCTTCCAGAAGTGCTTTTACGTTCTACTCTGTCTCCAGCGAAATCAGCATTACAGTATCCTATCAAGCTGTAATCACTTGATTTTCTATAAAACAAACCCAGATTAGTAGTACCTTTCAGATACTTGAAATTTCGCTTAACTGCTGTTAAGTGAGATTCTCTAGGATCTGATTGGAATCTAGCACAAATGCAAACACTGAATAGAATGTCAGGCCTTGAAACCGTCAGATAGAGAAGAGAACCAATCATACCTCTGTAGACCTTCTGTTCTACCTTTTTACTTACCTCTTCTCTTTCCAGAATGCACGTGGGATGCATTGGAATCTTTGATGGCTTAGATTCTGAGAGATCAAATTTCTTCAGAAGTTCTCTGACATATTTGCTCTGATGAATGTAAGTTCCTTCTGGGGTTTGTTAATCTGAATGCCCAGAAAGAATTTTAGTTCCCCCATTAGGCTCATCTCAAATTTTGCCTGCATACATTTAGCAAACTTTCTTCCCAAAGAGGGTTTAGTGGATCCAAATATGATGTCATCAACATAAATCTGACATACTAAAATGTCATTCTTAACTGTCTTACAAAACAAGGTTGTGTCCACTTTCCCTCTGGTGAATTCCTTTTCTAGCAGGAAGTTACTTAGTCTTTCATACCAAGCTCTAGGAGCTTGTTTCAGACCATAGAGTGACTTCTTTAGTTTGAAAACATATTCTGGATTTTTGGAACTTTCAAAACCAGGGGGTTGGTGCACATATACCTCTTCTTCTATATATCCATTTAAGAATGCACTCTTAACATCCATCTGATACAGAGTGATGCCTTTATTAACAGCAAATGAAATTAAGAGTCTGATAGATTCTAACCTGGCAACTGGAGCAAAGGTTTCTGTATAGTCTATTCCCTCTTGCTGACTATAACCTTGTTCTACCAGTCGTGCTTTGTTTCTGATGACTTCACCTTGTTCGCTCAGTTTGTTTCTGAACACCCATTTTGTACCGATGACGTTGAATCCTTTTGGTTTGGGAACTAGATCCATACGTTATTTCTTGTGAATTGATTTAGCTCCTCTTGCGTTGCTAGAATCCAGTCATTGTCCAGAAGTACTTCATCAATTGTTGTTGGTTCAATTATAGAAACCAGTCCCATGAGGGATTCTTCACAGTTTCTGAAGGTAGATCTTGTTCTGATTGGATCTTCCTTCCTTCCTAAGATTGTTTCTTCTGGGTGATCCACGCTGCTTCTGGATGGTCTTTTCTGGAGTTGATCAACAGAAGGTGCTGGATTGCTTGCAATTACTCTTTCTGATGTTGAAGGAGTGTCTCTGTTGAGAGCTTCTGATGATTTGTCTTCAGTACCTGTGAGTTCAACTTCCATACCTGCAAGGAATTCATTCTGCTTTGACTTTTGAGAGTCAAGCTTATCATCAAAATGAACACTGATTGACTCCTCCACAATCTGTGTTTCTGTATTGTATACTCTGTACCCTCTTGAGCGTTCAGAATATCCTAACATAATACACTTTTGTGCTTTAGAGTCAAACTTGTTCAAATAATTTTTTGTATTCAGGATAAAACATGTACATCCAAATGGGTGAAAATAGGAAATGTTGGGCTTTCTGTTCTTCCACAATTCATATGGAGTCTTTTCCAGGATAGGTCTTATGGAGATTCTATTCTGAATGTAACACGCTGTGTTTATTGCCTCTGCCCAGAAGATCTTAGCAACGTTAGTCTCGTTGATCATGGTTCTGGCCATTTCTTGCAATGTTTAGTTCTTTCGTTCTACAACTCCATTTTGCTGGGGAGTTCTAGGACAAGAGAAATCATGCAGAATGCCTTTATCATTAAAGAATAACTCAAAATCTTTGTTTTCAAATTCTCCACCATGATCACTTCTGATTTTGACGATTCTAAGATCCTTTTCATTCTGAACTTGGTTGCAGAAGGTAACAAACACAGAGTGTGACTCGTCCTTGTGCCTTAAGAACTTTACCCATGTCCATCTGCTATAGTCATCTACGATCACTAACCCATACTTCTTGCCACTGACTGAAGCAGTTTTAACTGGTCCAAATAAGTCAATGTGCAGAAGTTATAATGGCTTGGAGGTGGAAACAACGTTTTTGGATTTGAAAGTTGGTTTTGCAAACTTGCCTTTCTGATATGCTTCACACAGAGCATCTGAATTGAACTTCAGGTTAGGAAATCCTCTGACCAGATTGAGTTTGTTAATCCGAGATATTCTTCTCATACTAACATGTCCTAATATTCTATGCCAGATCCATTGCTCGTTGTTAACAGACAGTAGACATTTTACATTCTGACTTTTTAGTTCAGAAAGTTTTATTTTATAAATGTTGTTTTTCCTCTTTCGATTAAATAGGATAGTCCCATCTTTCTGACTAACAGCTTTGCATGAATTTTGATTGAAGATTATATCATAACCGTTATCACTTAATTGACTTATGGATAACAGGTTATGCATTAATCCATCAACTAATAAAACATTACTTATAGAGGGAAGATTTCCATTACCTACTGTTCCAGAGCCAATGATATTTCCTCTTTGATTTCCTCCAAAGCCTACGTGGCCTCCAGGCTTAAGTTCCAGGCTTTGGAACATATGCCTTCTTCTCGTCGTGTGTCATGAGCAGCCAGAGTCCAGGTACCATGATTGGTGTTTTTGCTTTGCTGCTAAAGATATCTGCCACATGTAATATTTTATCCTTAGGTACCCACATTTTCTTGGGTCCTGATTTGTTAGTTTTACCAAAACTCTAGTTAAATTTTGGTTTGACAGAGTAATCACTACTTGTATATTTTATGTCATGTGTGTGCCCATATATGAAGTGTGAATCAAGTGGAGTACGTTTTATAACTAAATCCATGGCATTTTTTGGTGTAGGTACCTTACCTTGATATCCTATCCCTTTTCTGCCATTTCTGCTAACTCCATAGATTATTGAAGCCATTTTGCTTCTGTCTATGTTTTTAGCTAGAAACTTTTGAAAGTTGTGATCATACTCCTTGATGATCTCATCAGCATTGCTGGGAGTTTCAGGGATTATTTCCTTCTGAGAGTTTTGCAATTGGTTTTCTAATTTTGAAATTTTATCTTTTAACTCAGAATTCTCCAATTTGAGACTCTCAGAGTTATCAGAGTCAGAAGCAAGATTCCTTTTCAGGTTTCTGAATTTGACTCTGATCTGCTGATATCTTTCCAGAATTTCATTAAGGCTTTCAGCTAGTTCAGCCTTAGTGAAGTTTATAGTAAAGTCAGGGAATACCTCTTCTATATCTGATTCAGAGTCTGACTCAGAAGCTTCACTGTCTTCTGTTATGTTTGCCATGAAAGCTATGTTTGCTCTTTCATCATCTGATTCTGAGTCAGCTTCAGATGTGTCAGAATCATCCCATGTAGCCATGAGACTTTTCTTCTTTTCCTTGCCAAACTTCTTTTTGGGCTTCTCCTTCTGAAGCTTTGGGCAATCACTTTTGTAGTGCCCTTGCTCGTTACATTCATAGCAGATGGTGTCTTTGTTGTTTGGCTTTCTGTTTCTTGAAGAACCTTCAGATCTTCTGTGTCCATAGGAGGATTCTGACCTTCTGTATCTGGAGGAAGATTCATTCTGATTTTCTGATCTTTTGGGATTCCTGAACTTCCTTTGCCTCTGCTTCCACAATTGGTTCACCCTTCGGGAGAGGAGAGACAGTTCATCTTCTTCTGATGAGGACCCATCAGAGGTTTCTTCCACAGCCTGCAAAACTCTGGAGTCAGATTTTCTGTTAGATTTTAAAGCTAATGGCTTACCTTGCTTTTGAGGTTCATCTGCTTCTAGCTCTATCTTGTGACTTCTGAGGGAGCTGATAAGTTCCTCTAGAGAGATTTTGTTGAGATCCTTGGCTAGCTTAAGCGCTGTGACCATTGGCCTCTATTGTTTTGGCAAGCTTCTGATGATCTTCTTAACGTGATCACAGTGGAATACCCTTTGTCAAGAACTTTTAGACCAGCAACAAGAATTTGAAATCTTGAAAACATAGTTTCTATTGATTCACTCTCTTCCATCTTGAATGCCTCATACTTCTGAATAAGTGCAATGGCTTTGGTTTCTTTGACTTGAATGTTGCCTTGATGCGTCATTCTCAGAGAGTCAAACATATTCTTTGCAGTGTCTCTGTTTGATATCTTCTCATATTCTGAATAAGAGATGGCGCTGAGAAGAATTGTTTTGGCCTTGTGATGATTTCTGAACTCACGCTTTTGCTGATCAGACATCATTTTCCTGTCAATCTTCTGACCACGTCCATCCACTGGGTGCGTGTATCCATCAGTCACCATGTCCCACAGATCAGCATCATGGGCCAGAAAGAAACTCTCAATTCTGTCTTTCCAGTAGTTAAAGTTCTCTCCATCAAAGACTGGAGGTTTGCCACTGAATCTGTCCCTTTCTTCATTGTTGTCATTGCTGATGTTTTGACTTGGTCCTAACATTGTGTTTTTATGATGCTGGATCTTGTACTGACACGGTTAAGTGTTATAAGCTCAGAACCATGCGCTCTGATGCCAATTGAAGATGTGAAAAACACAAGAAGGGGGGGTTGAATTGAAAAAACTCGGATTAAATAATAAACAGCTTTAAGACACAGTATTTTTATCCTGGTTCGTTTGATCTCAAACTACTCCAGTCCACCCGTCAAGGTGATTTCTCCTCTCTCCAACGAGGTCTTAATCCACTATTCTCAATGAATTACAACAGCTACTTTAACAACTGTTAAAGTCTTCTTGAGTATAACCACAAACCGGTTTATCTGAAGGAAATATTTTACAATTAATTGAACAAGGATGTGTTAACATTTTCTAACAAAATAATATATCACAACTGTGATAATTACACAACTTAAGCTTGGAACAAACTGAATTTTCTAAAGCGTTTGAATAAGCGTGGTTTTGAAGGCTTGGCAAATTATGTGAGTGCATGCGTGTGTCTTTTCTCAAGCAGACTTGTTTATATAGGCAAGGCAAAGATACGTTGTCCATAAAGCCAGTTTAATGACAATAACGCACTTTCCTTTTGAAGAAGATCTTGTCTGAAGAGAGTCGTTAGCATTTAATTCTGTCTTGAATAATTAATAATGCTTCAGAGTCTTCTTTGCTTTAACTTATGATAACGCTTCAGAGTGTTGATGACTTGGTAAAGATCTTTGATCAGAGTCAGAGTGTATTTGTTTATGCGCAAATTCTGGTCATCAAGCTTCAGCGTATAATCTGGTAGCTTCAGCACATATTACTGATCTTCTGATGCTGATTCCATCAGAACTTCTGTATATACAAAACATAATTCTAAGAAGCATATTTTATATATATATATATATCTTTGAATTTATTTATTCTTTGTATTTTGTTATCATCAAAACTCTAATCAAGGGTTGTAGAATCAAATTATGTTCTAACAACACACTCTTGCTTCAATAAGAAGAAATTTGTCCAAAATCTTCCCAACTCAAAAACCATCCATAGTCAGCTTACACAAACATTGCAAACACATTTCACACAACCCTTTGAGTCATAAACACGAGCTCTTCATCACTAAAACCTCCTTGTACACAAAATCACCATTTTTCTGCAAAACAGGGGAAGCCCTGTAGAACCACCTCCATATCCACTTTCCCTCGTGCGTTTTGCCTCAAACTTGTTCCAATACCTTCCATTCAACTCACCTGAACTATTCCAGACCTCCATTGCTAGCTGTAACACCATTAACATACATTGCCATTTTTGTTTCAAAGCTTTGCAGGTTGAGTTCTGTAGCACGATTCAGGCCACTCCAAAACAAGCCAAGCATTGGGAAAGCTTCAGTGGACCTCAGGCAAGCTCAAAAGAAACTCAAGCACCCTTGGAAGTTGTTGCATTGTCCAGCTCGAAGTCAACTGAAACAGGTATTTCATGAACTTCTATCTCTCTATTTAGGAATACTTAGACTTAGGTTTGTGAATGAAAGATGTTGTATTCATAGCCCTGAAACCATACATGTGCTTAGTTTTCATTTATATTAATCGTGCTAGGAGAATTATGTTCATGAACTTTCTGAAAAAACTAGGTTAAGAATTAGGGCCAGAGAAATTCTCTCTGGTATTTGAGAGTTAGCTTAAGTTTTTTATATGGTTCGATTCGTTGTTTGATGCTCTACAAGTTTCACGTTATGAGTTTTGTCAAAAAAGCAAGGAATCAGGAGATAGCATCTTGTGTACATAACGCGCGTATTTCAGTTCAAAGGAAGAAGATGAAGTTGTTTCTGGGTCGGGCCTGTACAGGCTTGCTTTTGGCACCCCCCCTCTTTTCTTTTTACACCCCCCTGGCCCATTTCTTATATATTTGTCATTTTTGAATTTTTATTTTTTATTCTGACTTTATTATTTTATGTCCAAATATAAAAAAAATGCCAAAAAATATTTTTATATTATTTTTACATTTATTTGGTATTTATATTTATTTTTTACTAGTATAAAATTGTTTAAATACTTTATATTCTTTTTATTAAAACTTAAAAAATAATGTAAAAAAATATGTTTATTTTCATTTATTATTTTATACACATTTGAAAACATTTTCTTGAAAAATATACCTTTTTGTAAATAATTTATTTTATTTTTATACACACTTAATATATTTAATATATTTAATATATTTAATACATATATATACATATTTTATTAATTAATTAGGACAAAAAACACAAAAATAATACATTTTTATTTTTATTAATATTTTATACTAAAAATACCATTTTTTCAATATATTTATATTTTTGTACAAATTAATACATTATTGTATATAAATAATAAATAATACTATTTATTTAAGAAATTAGGGTTTTGCCCTGAAAAACAAAATAATTGAAATTAACTTTTTATTTATTTACATTTCACACTAAAAATACTTTTTCATACATAAAAAAACATTTTTTTGCATAATACATTTTCTCTAACATTTATTTATTGTATTTTATTTAATTATTGTACATTTGAATATTATGTCTTACACATTCAATTTGGTTGTAATAATTTAGTATTTAATTTCTTGCAAAATAATCCCCAATTCAAATTTATACCCCCCCCCCCCCCCCCTCCCTATATCATATTGTAATAGTGTAGAATTTAAATTCTCGCACCTTTAAATGCTTTCAATTATGCCATGATTAGACCTAAGGTTTGTATGCAAAATCAAATCAACAATTAGCTTGACCTAATCCAAGATAACAATGCATGAAAAATAAATACAATACACACTTACACCCCTAGGGTTTCAATCCACTTGTTGCCTTCAAAAATGGGCCATGGTATGCATGTCAAGTACTTTGGCAAAACAAAAACAAAACAAAAGATCATAGTCCCTCAATGACGCTATTTGGGTTGCCTAAACAAAATGATCAAGTCCCTCAAGAAAATTGCCAAAAATACTTGACACTATTGCTATCATGGTCTATACGACGACCCGCGCCTGTCCCGTTTAACATCCTAACACAAGGTGGTTCACCAAATACAATGGTGAAACAACACTGTTAAAAGGGTTAAAAACATAAGAAAGATCTTTGAGTAAAAATAGGGTAGATAACTCTTAGTTACTTGATCAAAGCTTGCAAAAACATCCTTGCCATTTTCAAACACACTTCACAACACAACTTCAAAAACAACTTTCAAAATATTGGAATATCTTTTCAAAAAGACACACACCTTTGTATATATTCAAACAAGAATCATTACAAAGGTTGCCTAGACAAGGCATCTTTTCTCAAAGTATTTTCAAAACCACACACACAAAGCACCATTTCAAACAATTGAAAAGCAAAGGCAAGTGATCTAAGCAAGTAACTAAGAGCCCATGAATAACCATGGATAGAAAGGGTGATAATACCTTCCCTTTCTATAATTTACTCCCCGAACCCAAGAAAACATCTCAAAGGTCTTTCCTGTGCTTTTTGACCTTTCCTTAGGATAAAATAAAAAGTCGGTGGCGACTCTTGCTAAATCGAAACATTTGCGAACACAAAATGCAAAATCCCAAGTCAGTTCTCCCACCGTATCACAATAGCAATATTCTTTGGGGGTGAAAGTAGGCATAATTTGGTGAGAAAATCCCAACGCAGAATTTTCACCAAATGTCAGACTGTTGTTATGTAGTCCTGCCATCATTGTTGTTGGCATTCCATATTCATGTATATTTCTTGCAAAACTAGGCACATATTGCCTAGAAGTTAGTATCACTCCATTGTGTGTTTCTCTTGTAAAACTAGGCACATACTGCCCAGTAGTTGGGATCACACCATCATGTGTCTCCCTTGCAAAAATAGGCACATACTTCCCAGAATTTGTGACCATTGGTGGTCTTGCAGTTACTGGCTGCGTTGTGGTAACTATGCTTGGTGAAGTCGAAGACACGACCACCATACTGGAACTTATATCCGTCACCACACTGGTATTTCCTTCCAGATTTTGATTACTTTTGGGAGTTCTAGGATCTACCATTTTTCTACCACTTCTTAATTTCATGCATGAAACAAGAAAACTCAAACACAAATGGGTCCCACCAGGTGTGCCAATTTATTTCTCCCTGAAACAATCACTAGCCTCTTATCTAAGGTTACTTGCATGATCGGCTACAATAATCCTAGACTTAGTGTTTTGAGTGTTTTTGGGTTAAAAACTTGTTGATATTGGATAAAAGGGAAAAATTAAAAGACAATTGCAAACTAAAGAAATTAAAGACAAGACTTGAAATTTAAAGTGATAACTGGAAATTGCTATGAATTTAAAAGTGGAAGCTATCATACATTGTTAAGCCTGAAACTCGTTTTTCTCTTAGATGAGGGTACTTTGAGTGTAATGCTCTAAATGTGATGAAATGCGACCCTTTACACAATTACAAATATTTTCTTAAATAGGAATCATAAGTATGTAACCATCGACAGTGACTAGCCCATATTGGGACTTTATGGATACACTGCCCTAAATTGCTTTTAACACCCCCACATTCTTACTGGCTTACGCGTTGATAAGCATTTCCGCCACCATAAATCCTTACTCGTCGACCCCTACGTCTATCGACGACTGCCTCTAAATCCCATGTCCTTTGTCAACTGACTCTTCTGGTCGATACCCTTCATCATGGTCGATGCCTCCTTTGGTTTTCTACAAACTCATCCCTTTTCAATCAAAGAAACCTTACAGCTTAAGGCTCATCTCCCTAGTCGAAAATTGCTTGTCAACTGATCTCTCCGGTTGATCAGAACCTGCAAGCTGGTCAGAGGATGATCTTTGACGGGCTGGAAAGTTGAGGAGAAAAAGGGGGTCATACCTGCAAGGCACTCCGACGATCAAGTAAGTGTGGGAGCAAAGAGATATAAGCAAAGTATTAGTGTTTCAGAGATAAATATTAGATATTTGATACCTGGCCCTCACATGTGTGATGGTTTATATAATTCCACTGGCCCTTGGCCATTGGTCCCTATTTATAGGCCTAGATATATGGGTCCGCAAAAATAGTTAACTGCCAAAAATCTGCCAAAACGGGTAGGTGTGCCCATAACTAGTTGTTAGATTCAGGGAGAAGGAGGGTTACGGGTAGATGGCCGTTCTAGACGTTTCCTGGTTTTCTGCTTGACTCGTGTCGGGATGACCAGAGACAACTGCTGACTTGGTTAGGCGTGCGTGCAAAACATAAGTAGTCATGTGCTCAAGGGTGTGGTCGACCAGAATGTTAGGCCATTGTTGTTAGTTCGTGCCAAGGGTAGAAGTGGATTGGGCCAATTCTAGTCATTGGGTCAATCTAGTACAGGAGACCCCAGGTATTTGCTTTTAGGAACAAGAGCGATGACATAGAATCAGCCCGCAAAATAGGTATGTTTCTTTGTCGACATTGCTTGAGGGGTATAAATGGTGTTCTTCGAATTTGCCCTATCGGGAGGGGAAAGTTAAAGTGATTCGTTTCGAGGAGCAATTTTGTGCGAGGAGTTTAGAAATTTTCCTAGTGTTTGGTTATCGGGGAGAGGAATCTGGAGAGGTTATGTGCTTCGAATTCATCAAGTTGCGTGCTTGCAGATAGGCGTGATGATGGATGGCCTAAGGGCTAGGGCGTAACGATGACGCCCTTTAGAGTTCCCTATGCGCGTGTTCACCCACGTGCTGGTAAGCCCAGCCTATAAAAAGAGAGGAGAGAGCTCCATATATACTTTTAGCTTGTCTTTCAGCTGCTCGATACCTTCGTTCTTGCTCGGCTTCATCTGTATTTGCTCGACTTCATCCATTTCCAATATTTTCATTCGCTCTGCCGTTCGCCGTCGTCTATTCCCGTTGTTCCTTCACTTAATCTGGTAAGCTTTCCTTGATTCCCCTTGTTTTTGTGATTGTCACTTCCGTTATAGTTTAGATTTTAAGGTTTTTCCTTAGAAAATGCATATGGTTTAGGTTTAGGGTTATTGATTTCTTAGAAATTCTGGCAAAATGTTGGCTGGAGACGGTGGTTCTAGAGGGTGAGGCCATCGAGGATACCAAGTGTCCTCCATAGGGGTGTTTTTGGAACCTCAGTGGTGTCAGACGAATGTAGTAAATTTTTACATAAATCCAGTTGCCTTGGTCGGGGAAGGGAGATGGTCTAGTAGTCGTTTAAGTGAGGTCTCTGGTCAGGGACAATGTCCTTGTTCCTTGGTGACCTTTCACTTTATTAGCGCCGACGACGAGTTTCTCAATGAGCCAAGTGGTTCTTCCTAGAGTTCCACCAAGAACACTTCTAGCGAGACGGGCACTTTTGAGGTGTACGAGTCTGCTCCAGGAAAGCTGGAGCCAGGGTTGTTTGGGCAACAGGCCATAGAGGGTGATGCAGATATGACCCCTTCTAAACAAGTGGAGGAGGCCCCTGCTGGGTAAGTGCCCGTGGTCAGGGAGGATCCACTGGCTTGGGTTACGCCAGGCCCGTTGAAGTGTGTCTCCCATTTTGTCGAGTGTCCTGACGAGCTATTTACCTCGTTAGACCCGGAGATTGACCGCGAGGGTGCAAAGGATCAATTGGCGATTAATATCCCCCACAAGACAAGCTAGATCTATTCTCAGTTCGAAGCTCGCCAGCTACCCATGTATGAGACCTTGTTCATGGAGATGGGTTTGCGGCTTCCCTTCTTAGACTTTCAGGTGGCAGTCTTTAGGCATCTTCATTTGTCTCCATCCCAGCTACATCCAAACTCGATCGCCTTCTTACGAGCTTTCAAGATCGTGTGCGACAATCTAGGAATTAGGGCTACCATGCCTCTGTTCTTCTGCTGCTTTCATCTTTAGAGGCAAACGGTTGGCGGCCAATATGGTTGGGTTGCCCTAAAGCGGGAAAATGAAAAACTTTTTCAATGCATACCTTGAGTCCGTTTGTTTTTTCAAAGCGAAGTATATGCTTATTCATCCCGTCTCGGAGAGGGGGTTGTTGAATGTCTTCAGGGTTGCTCTAGCATATGACAAGAATGGGGCCCCGTGCTGACCGAGGAGGGGAAGCATGTGACCAAGATGGGTGCCCAAGTTCCATTTTCATTGGAATGATAGGCATTACGAGAGGGGACTGATTTCTATTTCTGGAAAAAGGATCATCTCGGTGCCGAGGACCATGTCAGCTTCAATCGCCTTTGCCCGTTTGTACCGGGGTTCCCTCTTGTCCAACATGCGGGCAGAGGTGGGAAGCCGGTTGTTGACAAAGACGGGAAGAAGGTTTATGATTTGGTTTTGATATGCATCAAGGAGCTCCTAGAGAGCGAGGACCGTATAACATATCTTGGTAGTCGCTTTTACGATCTGATTTTCTTTGTATGCATGACATAGTCGTTTTTTGTATATGATGGTCGTTATTTGGTGTTTCTTCACAGATAAGATGAATCTCGCTCAAGAATGCTTGGAAAAGAAGGTTGTTCCAACCTGAAGCAGGCTCAGTCAGGCTTGACTTATTCCTCAATGGGCCCAGCGGCCAGGGCGCTTTCCTCTCTATAGGTATCCTCGAGGCTTAAGAGGAAACGCAATGAGGGCACTGTCGACCTGATCAGGGAGAAGGAGATGGGAAATACGAGTTGCCTCCTTGCTGGCACAACAGGGCCTTCTTCAAAGGATCTTCCATGTATCTCCTTTGGGGTGAGTCCCTTTTTCTCGAGGAGTTGGATTGTCTGGCCAAGCGGGTTGCATTGGCTCTGGATGATGCTCTCGCCGCTGCTTAGAGGAGCTTTGATAATATAGGGAAGCAACTTTGGGTTCTAAACCCTGAGGTCGAGCTCAATGTGAATGAGATGGGACTCTATTATTATGTTGTTGATGGCAATATCGTGACCCCTAAGTACCTCAAAGATGTTGAGGATATGCTCGTTGGGGAGTCATTGCATCAAGATCCCACCACCGAGGAAGAGCCCCAGCCAGATGTTTAACCGCTTCTTGTTATTCCTTTTTATGTTCCGGCCTGCACTCCGTATTGATGTAATTCGTTTTGTGGTCTTTGGCCTATTTTGATTAAGTTTCGAACAGTTGTGGTATTTACGACCATGTGATTACTTTGTTGGATGGGGGCCTAAGGCTCCCTTTTGTCAAAATTTGCACAACCGCAGCCTTATTAGTTGTATCTTAATTTTCCGACCATGGTGGTCGTTTGCTTTAGTTCGTGCATGAATGTGTTACTTTTATATTTAGTGTTTATCATCTTTATCATATGCTCGTCTATTTGAGATGTTTTTTATTGGTTGAGTTTTCAGAGGGGATTTGCTCGTTAGTTAGTGTGTTCGCCAGTGTGTGAAAATTGGTCAAACGGCTAGGGTGAATATCGGGCATGGGCCAGAACTCAGGTCTCATTTTGAGGACCCGAGCTTATCAGCATGAACTACACATCATGAGCTGGGTGTTCTACCGGCATGGTATGATGACGGTGGAACTCGATCGAGTTATCCATGTTGCGCTAAGGATCCTCTCGTCAAGAGTAGAGTTTTGCCCCCTCATTTAAATTGGAGTGTCATGCTTGTACCTAGGCATGCACGTGTTGTCGGGCCTAGATGAGTTTGTCTTATCAATGACGCTCGCCAACTGTTCAATGTTTTAACTATAATATTGTTTTAGCTTTTAAGTGTTCCATGGTCGAGCAAGTTGTTCCCCTTGTAGATTTTCTAGGTAGTACGCCCTAGTTCTTATTCTTGCGCAAACGTGATAGGGACCTTGCTAGTTTGCTGCGAGCTTGCCTTCGCGAGATTCTTTGAGATTTCTCTTCAAGACAAGGCTGCTGACCTCGAACTCTCATTGTATGACTTTGGTGTTGTAGCGCATGGCTATTTTTTGTTTAAGGGAGGCCTCTCATAGGGACGCTCCTGTTCAGATTTCTTCGACAAGATTTAGTTCTTCCCGTAGGGTGACATCATTTATATCCTCGTCTAGGGGAGCTTCATTTTACCTGGAGGGTTCCTTGATCTGTACGGGGATGATAACCTCCATTCTGTAAGCTACTCAGAAAGGAGTCTCCCCGGTGGATGAGTGTGTTATTGTTTGGTATCCCTAGAGTACAGTGTGCAACACCTCGACCCGTCTTTTTTTGGTTTCATCTAACCTTCATCTGAGACCCCTGAGTATCACCATGTTCGCGGACTTGCCTGGCCGTTCATCTAGGGATGCTTGACAAAGGTGAAGTGTTGGGTGGTGCCCAACTTAGCGACAAATTCCTGAAAGGCTTGGTCTGTGAGTTGGGTTCCATTGCCGGTGACGATTTCTTGCAGGACTCGGAATTGAGCAAGGATGTTTCTTTTGTAGAAGCGCATGACATTTTGGGCGGTGATTTTTTCCAATGCTTCCGCCTCTATCCATTTGGTGAAGTAGCCGATGGCCACTACCAAGTATTTGTTTTTATTTGTATCTACCATGAATAGCCCGAGGAGATCTAACCCCCACCAGGCGAAAGGTCGGGGAGAAGAGAAGGACCTGAGCTCGTTTGGGGTAGCTAAGTGCATGTCCCCGTGCCATTGGCACTTGCCGCATTTCCTTACATGCTCTTTTGCGTCATGCTATATGGTGAGACAGTAATACGCCGCTCGTAGAGCTTTCCTGGCGAGGGATCTTCCGCCCAGGTGTTGGTCATTTATCCCTTCATAGATTTTGAGCAGGATGCGATCCGCGTCGCTCCGGTCAACGCATTTGAGATGGGGAATGGAAAACACTCATGTATAATTTACCTTCGACCAAGACGTAGGAGTAGGCTCTTCGCCTCAAAACAGCCGCTTCCTTTGATTCGGAGGGTAGCTTCCCTTTTGTGAGGTAGTTGTGTACAGGAGTCATCCAACAGTCCTTGTCTCCTATGGCGAATAGTTCCAAAGTCGATGGGGGTCTCTGGGTGCTTGGTCTAGGAAGAATTTCCTATATCACCAACTTATTCCCCCATTTCCTTTTTTTGCTCGCTAGTTTGAACAAGATGTCAGCTCGGGCGTTATGTTTGTGGGGAACATGTTGTACGTCTACAGATTTAAATTTATTCTTTCTTTCTTGGACCAGGGCTCAATACTCAGTGAAGTGATTGTTTTACACCTGATATTCCCCATGGACCTGGGACGCGACGAGTTGAGAGTCAGTGAAGATATTCACCTCCTCGGCTCCCAAATCTTAGGCCATGAATAACCCTCATAAGAATGCCTCGTATTTGGCAAGGTTGTTAGAAGTTAGGAAGGATAACATGAGGGAGACATCGATTAAGATCCCCTCCTTGTTCGCCAGGATGATGCCCGCTCCGCTTCCTATTGAACTGGAGGCACCATCGACGAAGATTGTCCACCAGCGTGTCCCGTCCGGGGGTGTGGGCGAAGTCATTTCGGCCATAAAGTCGGACCACGCTTGAGTTTTGAGGGTTTTCCTACCTTTGTACATGATGTCGAATTCGGAGAGTTCTAACAACCATTTTAGCATCCTGCCCTCCATATCAGGCCTAGCGAGTCATTTCTTTATTGGTTTTCTCTATCCGAATGACTATGGTATGTGCCAAGAAGTAGTGTCGGAGCCTTCTCGCTGCGTTGATGATGGCTAGGGCCACTTTTTTTATTTGTTGGTATCTTACTTCGGGACCCTACAGAGTTTTGCTCGTAAAGTAGATAGGCTTCTGCCCCTCAGGGATTTCTCGGATTAGTGCAGCACTTATTGCTTCGGAGGTTACGATCAGATAGAGATAGATGATCTCATCCTTCTCTGGTTGAGAAAGGATGGGCGGTTGATACAATGCTTGCTTCAGATGGGTGAGATATTGCTCGCATTCGTCCTTCCATTCAAATGCAGCTTCTTTGCGGAGAAGTTTGAAAAGGGGGAGCGCGTGTTGGATGGATTTCACCACGAAGCGGGAGAGTGAAGTGAGCATGGCGTTCAGGATTTTAATGGATTTTTTTGAAGTGGGCATTGGAAACTTAGAAATGCTCGACATTTGTCAGGGTTAGCCTCGATTCCTTGTTCTATGAGGTAGAACCCGAGGAACTTGCCTGCCCGTATGCCAAAGGTGCATTTTTCTGGGTTAAAGCGCATTCGGAATTTCCTGGTCTGCTCGAAGACTTTCTTTAGGTGGAGGGCATGGTCGTCCTTTTACATCGATTTGATGATCATGTCGTCCATGTAGACTTCGGGCATGTCGCGTATCTCGTTGCGGAAAACTTTGTTCATCATGCGCTGGTATGTAGCGCCCGCATTTTTAGGCTGAAGGGAATTACGTTATAGTAATAGTTGCCCGATTCGGTCATAAAAGCAGTATATTTTTTGTCCACTCTCGCCATGGGAATCTGGTTGTATCCAGAATATGCGTCCATGAAAGATAATAATTTGAAATTGGCCGAGTTGTCGACCAGTTTGTCAATATTGGGAGGGGGTAGGAATCTTTCGGGCAAGCCCAATTGAGATCAGTATAATCAATTCACATACGCCACTTTCCATTAGATTTTTTCACGAGGACTATATTTGAGAGCCAGGTTATGTACTTGGCTTTAGAAATAAAATGTGCCTCTAGGAGGTCTTTGACAGCCTTCTCGGAAGCCTCTGTCTTTTCGGGAGACTGCTTCCTCTAATGCTAAGAAACCACCTTAAGAGCAGGATCTAGGGTCAAATGGTGACATGCAATCTCTGGGTCCAATCCGGGCATTTCAATTGCGCTCCAGCAAACAGATCAACATTCTCTTTCAAGCAAGCTTTAAGTCGCCTCTTCTCCAGGTTGGGGAGGTCGACTCCAACCTTAACTCCTCTAGAAGGATCGTTCTCTAGGGGGATGGTTTCGAAGTCCCCGTCTAGAATAGCCCACGTAGGATCCGAAGGATCTTCGCTGTCTGCAGTCGGGGATGAGTTCTCCCCTTCGACCATGGGCTCCTTCCCCTTTCTCCTTTGCTCTACATAATCTTCCTTTGAGAAGCGGTTGTCGAGGTCGATGGTGTTGACCCTTGGCAGTGGCTTGGGCTCCTCGGATCTAGAAGTCAAGGCGGATCTGGTTACCATTCGAGGCTGAGGGTTGATGGAACTCAGGCCCTTGGCCAAAGCTTCAAAACACCTCCTTGTTGACTGGACGTCCCTGTGGAGGGTAACAACCAAGCCTTTGACAATGTAGTATTTCGTCTTGAGGTACACGGTGGAGGGCACCGCAATCAGATCGTCTAGGGTGGGCATCCCGAAGATACATTGATAGAGAGACGGACATTACACCACTAGAATCTGAGTCTTCATGCCTCTGGCGGTCACCCCTCTCTCGAAGGTGACAATTAGTTCGACATACCCCCAGGGTTTGGTGTTGGCCTTGTTGAAGCCCTGGAGGTCTGAGCCCATGTACGGGGTCAGGTGGGTTTTGTTCAGCTGGAGGATGTATAACAATTGGGTGTAAATGATGTCCATAGAGCTTCCTTGATCGACCAGGATGTGCCAAACATCAAAGTTTACCATGCGAGCCCGCATGAGCAGTGGGGTGGTCGAGTTGGGAGCTCCGCCTGGTAGTTCTTCTCGGTAGAATGTTAGGTGATAACAGCCTCCCTTGAAATTGTCAAGGGTATCATCCATGTCGGAGTTATCTTTGATAAGCTGATCAAACCTTCTCTTTACGGACCCCGTCGTGTGCTTATTAAATCCTCCACCAGAATTGTCCATCGCAGCGGGGAA
Source organism: Vicia faba (assembly GCA_948472305.1). Classification (NCBI taxonomy): domain Eukaryota; kingdom Viridiplantae; phylum Streptophyta; class Magnoliopsida; order Fabales; family Fabaceae; genus Vicia; species Vicia faba. The sequence continues at coordinate 1,312,357,228 of OX451740.1, read as the reverse complement.
AGACTTCTAGGGACTATGTATGGAGAAGTATAGGGGGGACACCCTCCATGTATAGGGAGTAGAAATCTTCTGGACATGTGATGCTCATGGAAACCGGTATGATGCCGTTGTCAGGGGACTCATTCCCCTCTTCGATGATCTTGGTTTCTAGATGCTCCTCGCGGGCACCCTCTTCCTTCTTCTTATACTTCTTGAGGTGCCCGTCTCGGACCAATATCTCGATCGCATCCTTGAGATGGATGAAATTGTTAATGTTGTGACCATGGCTTTTGTAGAACCTACAGTACTTGCTCTTGTCGGTTCCGGGCTTGGTGAGGGTCTAGCGAGGAAAGTGCACCCCATCTAGTTTGAATTATGAGTTGGCGCATTCGGTCAGAGTACGCTCCCTTGAGGTGGTCAGAGGGGTGTAGTTGTGAAATCGAACAACAAGCTCCTTGTAATCTTTGGAATCTCAGGATCTGTCTTCCCGTTTCTTCTATCCCCCTAACGGGATGTCGAGGGCTCGTCACTTTTCGAGGATTTTAAACTCTCACGGTGTCTCGAATCCCTAGCATTGTTGGCTGCTTTTTTATCCTCTTACTGGATGTACGCTTGAGCCTTGAGGAGGATGGATTCGAGTGTAGCTGGAGTTTCAATGCCCACAACCTTTGCAAATTCATTTCAGGGACGGAGCCCTTGTTCAAGAAGGTACTCCTTCATGGTATCCGTCGTTGAGACCTGCACGACTTCTTTATTGAAGCATTCAATATATGCTCGCAGAGACTCTGTATTTACCGGCAAAAAATATTGAGTTGCCACCGTTAATTTTTATTCTAAGGAAGGGAATATAATGGATAACCCTAATTTGGATAAGAGATTTTATGTTGTTTGCTTGATTTAGACGAATGGAAGGTGTTAGGCACCTCTCATCTACCTTGTTCACAAGGATACTAGAGTTAAAGTTAAAGTTTTAGGAATAGAGTTTTAATTTATTATTTAGGGGAACTCGCCATGATTTTTAAGTTGTATGCCTAGGTATCCTCTTATGAGGAATCAGAGTCCCAAGTTGTAGTTCATAGTGTTTGGTTAGTGTTTTTTATATAATTGCGTAGAATTGATTTTGAATTATCCTTGAACCTTGTCTGGGTTATAAGTTGAGTGACCGTAGACGCAGTTCACAATTAATTTTGAAAGCAATGCTATTTAATCCTTTTTTTAAATATCTTGAATTTTTGTTATGTTATTAGAAAAAAGGTTTTTCGTTGGTTAGTTGTTTTAAGTTTGATTGGTCGATAAAGAGTTGATATTTATTAAAAATCGACGGCACTAGGAAAAGTAATTGACCTTAATTTGATTATCGCATTGAGCGATAGCGTTTGATTATTTCGTTGAGCAAAACCAGTTTCGCTTGAAATTTAATGTTTTAATGTTGAACAGTTAATTGATAAGGTGTTGATCTAACCAAAGAATATGGTAGATGTGTATCCACCAATCCTGTTATTTGTAAAAATATTTAATTAATTTTGATTGTGAAATATGTTTGGATATCCTAAAGAAAATCCTAATGAATCTAAATTAATTAAAACTAGTGAACTAAATCATTTTTTCTATTCTTTTCGTAGCAAGATAGAAAAACAATAATAAAGATACAATAAACCACCAAAGATATACTAGTAAGGAGTGTGGTGTTGTTGTAACCGGTTTAAAAATGGAAATCGCCACCATTAATTTTTATCCTAGGGAAGAGAATATAACGAATAACCCTAATTTGGTCAGAGATTCTAATTTCTTGACTCGTTTTTAGACTAAGGGAAGGTGTTAGACACTCCTCATCTACCTTGTTCACAAGGATACTAGGGTTTAGATTTATAATTCAGGAAATAGGGTTTTAATTTTAATTAAGGGAACTCACCACGATTTTAAATCGTATGCCTACGTATCTTCTTATGAAGAATCAGAGTCTCATTTCGTAGTTCGTAGTTGTTTGGTTAGTTTTTTTTTTGGACTATGGAAATATCTCAAATTCTCCTTGAACTAAGTCTGGGTGTGTGAATAGCAGAATTTGTAGACGAAGTTCGCAGTCGATAAAAGAAGTTTCCATAATCCTTTTTTGAAAATAAATATGTTTGAATTAAGTTAGTAAAAAAGGTTAGTATTTAATTGGTTAGATGTTTTCGAGTATATTATGCAACACGAGAAAAATAAATTTTAATGCATGAGAAAAATGTATAATACAATCAAAGAAGGGTTAGTATTTAAAAATAGATTTTAAATTAATAAATAACTATTTTATAATTCACTAAAAATATGTTAAATATTTTTAATATTAATTAAATATTATTTGTTAAAAATTTAAAAAAATACAAAAATATAATTTAATGCAAATGTTACAAAATGTGATATATGGTAATTAAATAAAAAAGAGAAAAATAAATAAATTAAAAGAATTAAGTAAATTATAGAAAATTAATTAATTAAGGCTATGGGGATGTAAAACCTAAACCTGGGGCGTGGTTAGCAATTGGTCTTGGCCCAAAGTTTGAACCAGTAGAGGTCCGTTTAGATCTCGTGTATGCGAGTGTGTGGGTTTATGATGCGGATGCGCTGTTGTGATCGTTTGATTAAGATCATAGAGTGGCGAGTGTGAAGGTGTATGAGAGAGGTGCATGGAATCACGTGGCCAGATGTTGATCATGTGTCTCTGATGGAGATCACACGCGGAGGGAGTATAGAAGTGTTTTCTCACGTTTCCTTCGTCATTCTTTCTCTCCTTCTTCCCTTTGCTCTTCTTTCTCTCATTTGCTTCACATAACAACACCAACAACACCTCCAAACCCTAAATGAAAAATCACGGCGGCGACGAACCCTCCACCCTAAAACCCAAACAAATCGTTAAAGATAAGTGTAATCAGAATACCTCTTTCGTGGTGAATTTGTGTTTTTCTAGTTTTAGGTCTGATCTACTTTTTCTGATCTCATCTCTCTCTTCTATTGCAGGTATGATCGAAGATGATGATGGTGAAGGTGCCACAGCGACAAATGCGCGAGTCAACAAATATAGGGTTTCAGAGTAGAAACCCATATCTCAGATGAAGATAGTCTTGATCGAAGATTCAGAGCCGTGGAATTTCTCTATCTACTCCTTCTTCTCCTTCTTTCTTCCCATTCTCCATTTTTATTTTGAGAAAATGTCATCTATTTATAACCAAAATTAGGTTAAACAAATATAGAAAAAATTAAATATGATCAATGAGTTTTAAAAGTCCAAATCAAAAAAATTCCATTTGATTGTGATTTGTAATTATATTTAATCAATTAATCAATATTTTCCTAATTTCTTTTACTTGTTCCTCAAGATGTGAAAACATGCCAAAATAACAACAAATTGAATTAAAACTTTATTTTTTATTTTTTGACTAAAAATACATAAAAGTGAAAAAAACAATATTTTAAAAAATGATTAAAATAAAATATAATATTTTTTTGATTTTTTGAATAAAATAGAAAATAAAAAATAAAGTTAGTAACAACAAAAATGGGAAAAAATATCAAAATGTATGCTAGTGATATATGAACCCATAACCGTAATCTTGCAAATTCTGCTTCCTTACCAATTATGTTATGTCATTTATTTGAAATAAAAAGCAATTAAAAGTATATGAAAGTGAGAAAATATTTGCTATTTAAAAATATAAATAATTTAAAATAAATTATTATCGATTTTTAAAGTTAAACAACTAGAAAACCCCAAAATATTATTATAAATAAACTAAAAAAATTTATTAAAATAACAATTTTAAAAATTATTTAACTATAGAAAATAAGAAATAAAATATACAAATTTAGAATATGACAGGTGTGATCTAGCAAAAATATGAAAATAGAAGCCCAAAATCCTTAGCCCAAATCCTTACACAGATTTTGAATGTTAGTTGTGCTTTGACATTGGTTAATATTACCTTGTGTTTTTTTGGTTTATAATGGATCTGTTGCTGAATTTTGGAGGATAATGTTCATAAAAGTTGGTGTGCATATTCTACAGGTTCATTGTAAGACAGTGGTAATGAAACTTGATGTTGCAGGTTTTATTTTATTTAAAAAATTGTCACGATCTAAAAACATGAAAAGGAAAATTAAGTTAAGAGAAATAATTGATTCTGGATTTGTAGTCAGTGTATATTGTTTCGCTTATGGATTGTGTAAAAAGTGGTTTTCCGGAGAATAGGGCTATTTGGTGTGTTGTCTAAAGAGAAAAATATGATTTTTTTTTCCGGTGGAAATTAGTGTGTGGATTGTATGTATAAAGTAGGTTAAAAAATTGTAAATATAATTTTGAAAAGTTAATCATCGGGAATCATCGTATGATTTAAACAATTGAATAAGTAAAACTAAAAAACAGATGAAATTGAAAATAAAATTTGGGGGCCTTATGTATTAATCATTGGTCAAAACAAAAATCACCAATAGTATTAAAAAGAGAAGAAAAAAAAAGTTTGTAAAAAAACCAAGTGTATGTGTGAAACTATGAAAGATTGTGTGTGTTTGATAGAAAAATTGTTGGTTTGTGAGAGTTGTTGATTGTTGACGTGTGAATAGTTATTGTGAGAAATTATTGACTATTTTTTGTTTCTTGTCTGTTAAAGATAACAACGGGGTTTCAGTTCAAGAAAAAAACCCTCGAATAAACCAAAAAAAGAATTGTAAGAGCTTGAAAGAAATATAGCAAGTTTGTGGATCTTTTTTGGATCTGTTTCAAGAGTTTCTGTTCAGAAACTCTGGAATAAACCAAAAGTATTGAGACTGTAAAATTGTAGATGAAAAATTATGATGGATAATAGTCTTATTTATAGACTTAAAATTAGGTTAAAAAACTTAGAAAATAAGTTATCCAAAAACCAAGAGATTCGAACTCACGACCTCATACTTGCAAACTTCATTCATTACCAATTGTGTTATGTTTCTCATTTGAAATAAAAAAACTCAATTGAAAGTATATGAAAGCGAACAAGTATTTGCTATTTAAAATACAAATAATTTGAAATAAACTATTATACATTTTAAATGAGAGAAATAAATTATTGTTAAAATGTTAGTAAAATTGAACCCAAGAATATTATAAAAATCAATGTTGAAAATATTTTTTATTGTAGAAATAAAGGGCAGGTAAATTTGGGGTATGACAAACTCATCTCTACCCTGGATAATCACTTCTAACGACGCCTCTGATTTCAGATATCGACGGAAGACGGTGAAGTACCTCGAAAATATCTTTCCCGGCTGTTTCTAAGAAGTGACAGATTCAGCAGGCAGACTCTTGTACCAAGCCATTACATATTTTCTTAGAGTGGTCGGGAACAACCTACATTTGATCATGCCCTTCACGCCTCGGTAATCAAGTAGGGCATCGATGTCTTCTATATGGTCATCGGGGTCGGTCATACCGTCCTAGGATCCCAAATGGGGAGGCTTCTTGAGCCTGACCGGGAGTCGTGCCTCCATAATTTCTTTTGATAATGGACCGTGGGGCTCATTGTCATAAGTCTCTTCTAGCAATGATGGCGGGGAGTGATGGTTTCTTCCTCGCTGGGCGTCATTATCTCGTCGAGGGGAGGGGCTCCACGCTCGTCGCCTCAATTTGGGTGATAGTGACCTGCTGCAGTCTTCTTTCCACGTGCTCTTCGTATTCTTTGAAAGTGGAGAGTCTTTGTCCTTATTAAGAGATGCTCGATCAAGTTTCTTGCAGAAAGAAACGTCGAGCCTTTCCTTTCTTGGAGGACGCCTACCTCGGGGAGGCGATATGCTGGAGAAGTTATGTCGTCGGTGTCTCCGAGGGGGAGACCTTAATCATTTTCTCTCCAGAGCCCCAATCCTTTTGCTCTGCTAGAGGATGAGGGAGTTAGTTTGGTTAAGGGCAGCGATCAATGCTGCTATTGTTGGTTTGGTGTTCTGCGGAATGGGGACCAGTTGTAGAATCTCTGGTTGGTCTTTGATAGCGTTCTTGGGAAACTGTTTGTCTAAGAATAGATTGTTGTCGCGATCAGCATCAATTGAATCGCGGGACGCAGTATGTCTGTCACGGGCGCCGAAGTTATCCTCGAGGTGAGGATGTTATTGCGTGTCGGGGAGAGCACAATCTTTCTAGATAATAGGTGATCATCATGGTCGGCCATGATTGATGAATGAAGAGGATTTTTGGTATTCAGATTCCGGGGAACAAAAAACGGGAAAGATATTTTCCTACAGATGGCACCACTGATCTTATCGGTTGATCAGAACCTGCAAGCTGGCCAGAGGATGATCTTTAACGGGCTAGAAAGTTGAGGAGAAAAGGGGGTTGTACCTGCAAGGAACTTCGACGATCAAATAAGTGTGAGAGGAACGAGATATAAACAAAGTATTAGGGTTTTATAGATGAATATTGGATATTCGATAACTGGCCCTCACATGTGTGAGGGTTTATATAATGCCCCAGGCGCTTGGCTATTGGTCCCTATTTTTGGCCTAGATATGCGGATCCGCAAAAATAGGTAACTGCTAGGACTCGATCAAAACGGGCAGGTGTTCCTGTAACTAGCCGTTGTGTCCGAGGGGATTACAAGCAGATGATCGTTCTGAACATTTCCTGGTTATCTGCTCGACTCGTGTCGGGCTAACGGGATACAATTGCTGATTGGGTCAGACGTGCGTGTCGGGCATAGTTGGTCATGTGCTCAGAGGTGTGGTCGACCAGAATACTGTGCCACTTTTGTTGGGCCGTGCCAAGGGTAGAAGCGAATTAGGCCAACTCTAGTCATTGGGCCAGTCCAGAACATCAATATACACATGTGTCAAGATTAGAAAATCAAGTGGCTAATGATTTACACAAATTTCCCTGGGTACAAAGTATCGACCGACAAGCTGAAGAGTTTTGTTGAGGTAAGAGAAAAGGTAGTTTCAACACCATCATCAACATTGTCAATCCCAAAAACTGGGAGGGGGGCAGACGATAAGTTTAATTTGGAAAATTTTAATTTCAAAATTTTGGCTATTGACAATTTGTCAAACACATATTGGCAAAAGCCAATTGTGAGTTATTTGAAAACTTCGGTTGGAAATGTTGATAGGAAAATAAAATTTAGGGCTTTGAGCTACGTGTTCATGGGAAATGAATTGTTCAAGAAGACTCCTGAAGGGGTTTTGCTCAAGTGCTTAGGAGATATCGAAGCATATTTGGCAATGGTCGAAGTCCACAGTGTAGCTTGTGGTGCCCACCAAGCCGACCATAAAATGAAATGGCTGCTATTCTGACAGGGTGTTTATTGGCCAAGTATACTGAAAGACTGTATTGAATTTGCTAAGTAATGTCAAGAATGTCCAAAGCATACAGGTATTTAACATGTACTCGCAAGCTAATTGCACACAATTGTTAAGTTGTGCACGTTTCGAGGATAGGCGCTAGATATCATAGGATAAATTCGACCAGCCTCGTCAAAACAACAAAAGTTCACCCTGGTGGTGATAAACTACTTCACCAAATGGGGAGAATAAATACCATTGGTCAATGTCGACCAAGAAGCAGTCATTGACTTCATTTAAAAGCTCATCATTTATATATTTGGAATTCTTGAGACAATCACTACAGACTAAGGGTCAGTTTTCATTGGCCGTAAGATGCAAGAGTTTGCATCTAAAATAGGCTTCAAGTTGGTAACATCCACGCCTTATTACACTCAATTTAATGGCCAGCTCGAAGCTTCCAACAAGGTAATGATTGGGTTAATTAAGAAACATGTCTCTAAGAAACCAAAAAATTGGCATAAGACGTTATATCAAGTGTTATGGGCTTGTCGAACGTCTCTTAAGGTGGAGATTGGGTGGACGCCTTTTCGATTAGTATTTAGACACAATATGGTTCTTCCAGTCGAGATACACTTGCAATCAGTGCGAGTACAACGTCAACACGAACTTTCATCAAAACTATATTGGAGTATGATGTTTGATGAAACAGTGGATCTAGATGAGGAAACATTAGTTGTGTTAGTTGTGCTAATTTGACAAAATGAGCGGGTTGCAAGGGCCTACAATAAAAATTACAAAATAAAAACATTTGCAGTTGGCGAGTATGTGTGGAAAGTTATTCTTCCCATAGAATGAAAAGATAGAACTTTGGGGAAGTGGTCACCGAATTGGGAAGGACCAGTCCAAGTACTACAGGCGTTCACTAATAATGCATATGAGATCAAAGAGTTAGGTTTCGATCAAGGAATCTTTAAAGTTAACGGTAAATATTTGAAAAAACATAGACCTATGCTGCAAGAGATTCAAATTACTGCAAAATAAAGTGTATCAAAAATATTGTTGGTCAAAATGGATAAATGCCAAGATAGCTATAAAAACTTCCCAAGGGGATTACATATTCAAAAGTGAGTCTCGGTTAAAATATGAGCAACAACAAAGTTACAAAGGAAAACGGGATTTAAGATCTTCCAAATGGTTTTTGTCGTAGGTAACCTTCTGATCGAGCCTAGTCTTCCTAGTTGTCAGGTGACTAATCTTCCCCATGAGTTGAAGCGCTTTTTCATCATGGAGTAGTTGCCTTTGTTGGTTGAGGTTGAAAATTTGGTGGCTGATTCTGAGCAGCTACCAGAGCTTCCATCAGAGTAATCAGATTGGCCATGCCGGCCTTCAAAGAAGAAACTTCCTCGCGCAGCTCACGATTCTCTTATTCTAAGTTGTTCATCTTCTTTCTGAAATTAGCCCGAGTGTTGTAGTGGTGAGTCAGCTTGCTGAATAAAGTAAAGAAGCTTGGTAAGACACCTGGATATGCATAACAAATTCAAGAAGAATGTGCAACATGATGCATGATATGTAATGCACATGATTATTTTTACTATTTAATATTTCAAGGGATTTAAAGTTTATGGACATATTGCAAATATCAAAGTAATAACGCATTTGAAATACTGAAATTTTTTATTATAACAAATCCAAAATGGATTACAAGTTTCAATGATCCCAAATACAAGATGAAAATAAAATCTGAAACCCTGAGAAATAGAACTGAGGGAGATCACTCTATACGTTGGCGCTTCCCCGTGAGCCTGACAATCTGAGCCTTCAACCTCTGGTTTTCTTCCGCGTGTCTGATGGAAACCTCCTTCCAATCATCTGAATCAGGAAGTGAGTAATCTGCACCTGATTGAGGCTTAGGAGAAAATAAATCCTCTTGCCTCTCTATAGACTCTACTGCTCGACTCTCAAGAATCTCAATCAAGTCGTCTTTCTCCTTCAAGTCTGCTTTATAGGAACTCTCTAAAGTTTGGATTTTGTTCTTCCAAGCATCCTTTTCTTGTTGCATCCTAACCAAAGCAAGTTGCAGCTCTTCTAGATCATCTAATAAGGGAGGAGTGGTCTTCACAAATAGTTCAGGCATGGGTGTCTCTCGGGTATACGGCATCTTTAACTGAATAGCTCTCGATCGGATCCACTAAAGATATGGCTCCAAAGAAACAGCACCCATAGGTCCCAAATCCTTCCTACTCTTCTTATGAATGTGATGCCAGGCCTTCGCAATCTTCTCCCTAGCTTCCCTATGGTATTCTCCTTCCTTCAAAAAGAAACTACTCAAATGAATACTATTCAGTTTATCCCTCATCGGATAACCAAGCTGTCGCCGTGCAAGAACATGGTTATAGTTAATTCCTCCCTTTGTACCAAAAAGAGGTGTATTGGGGAAACTACCACAACTGTCAATAATCTCTATATCCTGGTAAGCTCGATGATACCAATCAATATCCGAGTGAGTAAGTTCCATGATCTTAGGAGCCCAATGGGGTTCCTTCTTGATATCCTAAAAAGCATTAGCCAGAGGCATATGAGAGATAAACCACTGGTATAACAGAGGCGTGCAACAGATAATCATCCCCCCATGATAAGAATTCCGAAGATGAATAGAGTAATAAGAATCACCCAACAATGTAGGAACTGGGTTTCCAATCATGAAGAACCTGATAGCATTAATGTCAACAAACTTGTCCACATTAGGAAATAAAAACAACCCGTAAGCGAGTAGACAAAGATGGCCTCAAAAGCAATTGTACTCTTCATTCTGGAAAAGTAACGAGCTTTCTCCAATAAGAACTGAGTTGGTAATCCTCTAATTCCTCCTTTATTAGTCATATGGGCTTCCACCTCAGATTTCCCCAGATGAATCAAAGCAGCAATCTCATGTGGTTTTGGCTCACCCTCCAAACTAGTAAAAGGAACACGATCGGTAACAGGTAAATCCAATAGATAAGAATACTCCTCCAGTGTGGGCATCAACTGATAGTCGGGAAAAGTAAAGAAATGATACATCGGATCATAGAACTAGACCAAAGTCGAGAGAATACCCTCCTTCATCTTCAGCTTCATGAGAGGAATAATGGATCCATACTTCTTCCAAAAGTCTGCAGAACACTCGATCTCGGGAATTAGACTGATCAACTCATCTATCTTGGGATCCTTGAAACTGTATTTCCCGGTCTTTCTCTTTCCAGAATCCATGGTTAAAAATTACCTGAGATATTTACAAATGGTCAACCTTTAAATCCCTTGAAATATGGTTTCTTCAAAATATGTTTATGAGTGCATGGATCCATGATGCAACAATCACACACAAAATCACACATATAGGGTTCATAGGTTCAACATCACGAGCATGATAAGGTGTTGGTATAAAAGTTATCACCTGTCGAACAAGGTTCTAGAGGTTCCCAGAGTCTACATCCTTCCTTCGGATATTACCAACTTCCCGATTAACTCGGTAATTAGTAATATTCTTAAGAAAGACTCGTACGAGCGTAGTATCGCGTGACAAATATTTCCGCATTACTATGTCATAGCTTCCGCACTACACCTAAAAGGCCAAGATGGGTTTGGTATTCTACGGTCCTCAGTTTCAGCAGGCTCCCAGGTCGAAAGCAGTATGTCTTCCCGATTACTCGGTAAACGACACTACAGTCAAAGGGGCCTCCACTGAGTGGGGATCTCATGCCTCCTTTTTTGGGATTACTCCCTCAAAGTTAACATGACTATACCGCCCGTCCTATCTTAAAGTTTGCCCAAGTCCAGGTATAGGACTTAAGAGTAATCACCAAGCACCCTGAAAACCAGGAAAATCCAGACAAACATATAAACAATATATAACACAACAAACCGTAATAACACCTATACAGATATAAACAAAGATAGGCTTAACCCACTTAGGGATGGACCAGCAAAAGGTCAATCTTTCCTCAGTGAACTCGCCATTTTTTTGTAGCGGTAGAAACATTTAAGACTAATCCAATGGATTGACTAGACTTTAATACAAATCAAAATAAAAATCGCCACCGCACTTTATTGTTTCCAAAGGAATGGGAAAAGAACGAATAACCCAAAAAGAAGGGGAAAGATTCAAGGTAAGGGGGTTGGTTATACAAAGGGAAGGTATTAGCACCCTAAACATCTACGATACTCCACAGGAGCCTCCTTGTAAAATATGTATATTTTGGCTATAAAAAATGTTGTACAAAAATGGATGGTGGAGGTGAGAAAAGAAATATATTTATTTTATAATTTTTGCACCCGCCGCGGTTGCGAACCTTTAGTGCCTACGTACCACCTTTCGTGCAATAGGGGATCAGGGTACACGTAGTTCTACTTTTAAAAATTTAAAACACAAATGTGTTGGTTAATTTTATGAGATAAAACATCATCGTCACTGTCCGTGTGGAAAAAATACCTACTACCCACAATTATGAGAAAGGAGAATTTGCATCGTCTCAAAGTGGAGGATATGGCCTGGACCTTAAAATCAACAACGCCTCACTCAACACTCAAGTGGAAAATATCTCTGTTCACTACATATTGTAGAAGTATAGTTGTTTGCATCACTACAAGGATTGACAAGAGTTCAATCTTTTGAGAAAAGTTTAAATATAAAAGCCAAAGTGGAAAAATGGTTTGAAATGAGATTGATTGACTTTTAGTCTTCTCACAAAAAATGTCAAGGTATTATTAAGTTGATTGGAGTTTATTTATGAAAATGTTTTGAAAATGCATGGACATAAGTCCAAGTTTATTATGAAAGTGGTTCAAGTTTAAAAACAAGAAGAGTTTTCAAAAGGAGGAAGAAGATTTTTGAAATTGAAGAAGATGGAAGGAGAAGAAGGGACTATTCTAAAGCATAAGTTAAAAGCTAGGGATAAGAACCAACTAACCAACAAGAAGCCAATACTTGACATTATGAGTCAAGATAGAATTCCCATTGCATGGATTGAAACCAATCAAGCAAAAAAAATACTAGACCTCTTGAGAGAACCAAACTTCAAGTGTATTAAGTCTTCACAAAAATTGGGCAGAGTAACGGCTGTATACGGGTGAATTCCAGATTACAAACAAAGGATGTAATCACAAAAACCTGCACACAAAAACAAACAAGCAACCCAATGTCTTGAGGTAAACCTCAAGAACTCCAGACAAAACAATCAGATGAGATCACAAGGTCTCCAAGAAAGGCCAAGGTTTCTACTCTTAAGTCCAAGAAAAAAGTCCCATGCTCCATAATGCCAAGGATAGTAACCAAATATTCCAAGTATCATTAAATATTTTTATGGTTTATGTTGATTATTAAGTATCTTAAAAAAGAGAAAAGAAAAAGCTCAAGTGAGCAAAGTAAAAATGACAAGAAAGTAAATACTCAAATGAGCAAAGATAAAAATGGCATGAAATGTAAATGCTTAAAAGTAAATGGTATATAAAGCATAAAAAAATAAAAGCATAAAGCAAAACAAGTAAATAATTAGTGGTTAGTTGGATGACCATCTTTAAGCTTGCATTTGGAACTCATTAGAGGATTGGTAGAACCAAAACCTCCACACAACAAGTTGCATTTTCTTTTTGTCAAGTATATCATCCATTTGGAATTCTCACAAGTTCCATTTAATGATCAACGATGTTTAAGTGATCCGCGTTGACCAAAGGTGTTGTAGATCTATTAGAGGATTGGTAGAACCAAAGCCTCTACACAATGAATCTCAAGGTTATTGGATCAAAGAGATCAAATTAACATACTCGGGCTTGCAAACATAAGTTTGGGCCACGAATGATCATTTATTCGAATCAGAACAAAATTTAGCGCTATGTTAAGCAATCGTAAGTGGACTTATATAGAATTCGCACCTATTTTGAGGCCGGTCAATAGCAATCTATGCACCATTTGTTCTGAGACACGATATAGAGATCATGCTCCAACAACATTTAGTGTAATAAGAAGGGGATGAGATGAAGAGGGATGGGAGAGAATATACAAACCACTTTTGCATTAAATTTAATCAAACTATTATTAAAATCATTCATCCATTTTTATGGAGTTAAACTCAACACCATGGATCCAATGATGTTAATAAAGTTCATGATCCAAAATTTAACCCAAGATCAGCCAGAAAATAAGTCACAAAATAATATTACATTTTAATATATACAAAAGGGTTTAAAAATAATGTTTAAAAATAGAAAATAAAGAGAAAAATATCAACTATGTTCAAATTAATCAAGAATAAAAAGTAAGACCATAGAAAAATCAGAAAAAGGCTCAAATAATTTTACAAATTTTTTGGTAATTTTTTAAAGTCAGAAACTATTTTTAAAATTAAAAATAAATGGGTAAAATAAACCAAAAATGATAAAAAATAGTAAAGTCAGAAACAAAAATAAAATAAGATCACCAATATTTGTCACAATATCATTGGATCACTCCATAATTTTTCAGAATTTAAAAATGTATAAAAATATTTTTAAACATTTAAAACAATTCAAATAAAGTGTAAATTTATAAAAAAAATACCAAAACACAAAATTAAATTGTGAAAAAATAAAAATCAGAAAGAGTATAATCAAAATATTTTTTCATAATATTTTCAGATTTTTTGACTTAAAATGATTTTTTTATGATTTTTTGAAATTTAAAACAATTAAAATATAAAAAATCGGAAAAAGAAAATAAAAGTAAAATATGTGGACCATTGGATGAGAGTCAAAACGCGTTAGTAATCAAATCCAAAGGATCTGGCGCGCTGTGCATATCATGGTCATTAGTGAACAAAGCATATAATCATTAATTAAATCAGATTTTCAAAAAAAAAACAGATTGCGCGCCTTCATTGGTTAGAAGATGACACATTGGTCATCTTTAACCTCCAGCCAACGTGAATTGCAGGTCTCTCAAACTGTAAAATCAGAAGCTCAGACTTATGCCATTCGCTTCGTCTCTTCAAGACGAAGACAACTACACCCTCGCGCCAAATTTATATAAACTGTAGCTCAAGAAATTTGGAAGGAAAGTTTTGAAAAGGGATTTGAAATTTCATGATCAAAATGTGTTTCCATTAAGAAGTAAGTGTTGGGACTAGAACCAGGGAAATGAGAGTAACACAATTATATCAGAGTTTTGAAGAATTGATGAAGGAATCTACCTATTGAAGTTGAGTTGCAGAACTCTGAAACTGAACTTCTATGGAGCAGTATAGGGCACGATTCTTGAATGTAATTATATGTTTAGCTTCAGGGAAGATCAAGGAAGGTATATTGATGGAAAAATTGGATTGAAAAAGGCTTGAGAATGGATTTTGAAGTTACTGAATTCTGAGTTGTGGAACAAGTTTGGCAGGGTGATTCTGGATATCCAAGCTTGAGAAAAATGAATGGGGAATGACCCTCTATTTATAGGAAATAAAATGGAATGTTCAAGCGTGTGAAATGATGAAGTTTGGAGGGAAATCGTGTGAAGTTTCAAACAAGAAAAGTGTGACTTCAAACTTGATCAAAACTCATCCAAAACGCGCGTTTTACTGTGCTAATCCATTCTGGAAGTTCACTAAACATGTTTAGAGGAAAAACGCATGGAAAACTTGTGATTAGAAGCCAAAACAAAGATTTCAAAATCTGACTTGTGAGGAAACTTCAGTTTCAAGTTACCAATTTCAAAATTATGGCATTCTCAGCTCAAGGGGTCTTAGGGCATGATTCTTGATGCTTTAGAAAGATGAGGTTACAAGCTTTGCAATGAAAAAAGAATGGAATCAAATGGATGCTTGAGCTAAAAGTTGTGTTGAGTCAAAGTTGGAGAAAAAGAGTTGACTTTCCATATTTAGAAATATTTCAAGTTCTTCTTCAAAAATGACCTATAATGTCTTGCATCCAAACATGGCCTTCCACTTGGAATTTGCTCTTGACCAAAAAAGATGGAATGAAGTAGATCTCTTGAATGACATTTTGAAACTTGAACCATTCAAAATCTCAAAAAATTTAGAGAGTTATGAATTGTTGAAGTTGGAAAAAAAATCATGAAATGACCTATAATCTTTTGCATCCTTAAGGCAACTTCCATCCATTTTCTCACTTTGCACATAAAAGAAGGTATAAAGTTCACACCTTCAAGATCATTATGGAAAAAGAATGGGATCAAGGTGATAAATATGGACCAAGTTATGATCATTTGAAGTCACACATGGAAAATTGGGGATTCATCTGGAGGACTTGTAATCTTCCTTCCTCATTAAGCCTCTTCCTCATGACAACTCTTTGAAACTGTTGAAGTGATTTGTTGATAAACCTTTTAATAGAAAGATGTATTTGGAATCACTCAAAAATACCAAGAGATGAGCAATATATATTCCTTTGAAGTTCAAAACCCTAGCTCCTTAGATCAAGAGAATGCTTTGAGGAACTTTGACAATTTTGAACAAACTTCTTGTACCAACACACATGATTTGTAAATAGAAGTTGTTGAGGATGATAATGATAACTCATAGCCACCAAAACCTCTTCCATATCTTTAACATTGAGAGAAATATGCACTTGTGACCAAATGGAATAAAATCTTGTCTAACCATGACAACTTCTCCAATCAATCCCTTGTGCTTTTCAACCAAATCTGGTAACCTTGAAATGTGATGAACCAAAACAACCTTGCCATGCCAATTCTTCCAAAACTAATCCAATAGTGAGGTTTTAACTTCTCAAGCTTTATTGACTAGGGCATGGAAATAAACTCATGAACCCATGGGGTAACTTGTTAAATCCCATTTCCTTTACCTACATGGATAACAAGCAAGACATACCAACATTGCATTTTATTTAGTTAAAAGGAGAAATCAAGACAAAAACAATATTCATGATCACAAAAGAACATAAGTCAAGGTGCTTGGTGATTCCTCAAAAGGGCAAAGCTAAATATAGGGAGAGGGACCAAGAATCCTAGTGTGATCTTGTTGTGATTGAATCAACATGGCATGATGAAGGGATCTTAGGGGCAGAAATTGGGGTACAAAACCCATCGTGTTGATCTTATACTTAGGGTAGTACAACAAACCCCAGTAGTAATAGCAAACTGAAACTAGAATGCCGATTAAATGGTCTGGCAGGTTCAACAAGAAGTAGCGGTTGGGGGACAAAACCTAGAAGCCATTTTCGAACGAATAATGGTTAGGAATGGAATGAATACTGGCTGCCAGATGAAACAATGCAGCCGGAACCTGTCATCTGGATGTTAATGAAACATCAATGAAGTCGCCACCGAACGTCTTTTATCCCGCCGAAAGGGAAAGGTAAACATCGAGAAAACCTAGAAAAGGGAGAAATCACGGTCTTTCGACCGAGAGATTGGGTAAGGGAGTCTGTTATGCGAGGGGAAGGTGTTAGCACCCCACACGCCCGTAGTACTCTGCGGTATCCACTCTTGTTGTCTAATCTAATGGGTGTGGTCAAATCCTATGTCTATGGCTTAGAACTAAAAAGGGAATGCATGCAAAAGGAAAAAGAAAATAATGTAGGGAAAATAAAAAAAAATGTGCTCAGTTGGGCCCTACCCTAATGCCTACTGTGATACGGTGGGAGAACTGACTTGAGGTTTTGCGTTTGTGTTTGCAAATGTTTCGGTTTAGTAAGAGTCACCATCGACTTTTCTTTTATCCAAAAGGAAAGGTAAAAAAGCACAGGAAAGACCTTTAGAGATGTTTTTAAGTTCGGGGGATAGATTATGAAAAGGGAAGGTATTAGCACCCTTTTCATCCATGTTTTTCCATGGGCTCTTAGTTACTTGCTAGATCACTTGCTTTTGTTTGAATGTGCTTTGTGGTGTGTGTTTTTGAAAGTATTTTGAAAATGTATTTGTAGCGGTTCTCGTCTCTATAAGAACGCGTACAAAGTGTTTGTTTGGAAAATAGTTCAAAGGAGTGTTTGTGAAATGTGTTTTTGAAAGTGATTTTGAAAATGGAACTTCGTAATGGTTCTCGTTTCTATAAGAATGCATACAAAGTGTTTGTTTTGAAAATGTTTCAAAATGGAAGTGTAGGTGTATAAAATGTTTTTGTTGTGAGCAAGCGAGTAACTGAGAGCGAACCTACCTACTCAAAAGGTCTTAGATGTGCTTTTCCTCCTCCTTTAGATGTTGCTATCTCACTATTGATTTGGTAAGAAGCCCTATCGTTGGATGTGAAGGGACGGGCATTGGGTCATCGTATGACCATGATAGCAATATTGTGAGATGACTTAGCGCTTTTCCTTTAGGGATTAAGATCATTTTGAAAGGCAACTTTGATAGCGTCATCGAGGGACTATGATCTTGTATTCGTTTGTGCTAAGACATCCCACGTGCATAACATGACCATTTTTATAAGGCAAAAAGTGGAATTACCCTAAGGGTGCATGTGTGCAACTGTGTTTGATTGCATGCATTTAATCTTGATTAGGGTTGTCTATTTTATTGATTTTATCTTGCCATACACACCTAATTACTATACAGTATAAGGAAAACAGTAAATTGCAGAAAATGAAATTCTACGCTATTACAATATTTAGGGGATGGGGGTACATATGTAAGAATGGGGATTGCAAGTAAAAATAAGTCCTAAGTTAATTATTACAACCATATTGAAGTTCATAACATAAGAAAGAAATGGAATTGTTTTAAAAGAATGTTTTTGTCTTAAGGAAATAAATTAAAAGGAAAATATTTCTATGTTTTTATGTTAATATATAAAAATGGAAAGGAAAATAAATTCAAGGTGGAAACAGCGTGTTGCTGTAAGAAATAAAACAAGGATCAGAAGTTCTGAAGTCAGTCATGTGGTGACTCATAAGGAAGCGTCCGTGGGCATTAGAAGTTCTGGATTGGCATACTCTGAAATCCTGCAAGACACGTTAGAGGGAAAACACAGAGGTTTTGGATGGTATGCAGCTAGTAAACCAAAAGTCAGAAGTTCTGTATTACACTAAACAATGAGCAAACGTCAGCAGTTCAGTGTATTTCACATGTAAGGAGAACTCAGAAGTTTTGTGCTGTGTTTGAACAGTGAGTGAGTCATCAGAAGTTCAGTGATATGCTGAACCAGTGAATGAACCTTGGCAGTTCAGTGTTGTGTTGAACCAATGAATGAACCTTGGTAGTTCAGTGTGTTATCAGCATGTAAGAATCAGAAGTTCAGTGTGTGTTAATAGTGAGAAACAAACATAAAAGTTATGTGTTTTATCAGCATGTGAAAATCAGAAGTTCTATATTACATTTCAACTCTTTTCTCATATTAATCAGCACATCAACAACTCATTCCTTTTTGGCAAACAACAAATCATAAGAATAACAACACAACAGTTTGTTAGAACAAAGTTTGAATCTACTACCCTATAGTTAAGTTTTGATGATAACAAAGTGAAAAGATATAGTATTTATAAGTTTCATGTATGAACTATATGCTGCCTAAAATTATTATGTTCTGACTTGCAGATACTCTGATTTGTATAAGCAAGATCACGCCTTTTCAGCATCAGAATTTGATTTCATACACCAGCATCAGAAGTTGCTACATCAGAACGTCAAGATCAGATAATCAACTCACGTACATGCTGAAGCTTGATGAACAGAACTGCGCTCAAACACTCTGATACAGAAACACAATAGTTCATCAGCAGCGAAGCAGAATCAGAATGAGCCAAGCCAGAACGTGCATTAAAGAAGCAACGGTACTGTGCATTGAACGCTAATCAATTCCAACGGCCTCATTCAAGACAAGATCTGCTCAAAAAGGAAAGCTTGTTATTAGCATTGAATCAAGAATATTGCATTCAACGTTCATCTTTTCAAGTGCTATATATACAAGGCTTTGAAGATTATAATGGCTAATGCTCTCCAACTCTCTACACGCACAAAAGCTATAATCTTCGTTCAATCAGTTTTGCTAAACCACAAACTCTGATATTCCATTAGTGTTTAGCAATCTAGTTTCTAAGCTTCATTTTGTGTATACATCACAGTTGTGATAAAGTTTTGTAGAAAACATTCACACACATTGTTTTATACCTTTGTAAGAAAGTGTTGCCTTGACAAACCGGGTTGTGGTTTGAATCAAGAAGGCTTTAGCAGTTGTTAAAGCAGTCTGTAATATTCAGTTGAATATAGTGAATTAAGACCTCGTTGGAGAGAGGCGAAATCACCTTGACGGGTGGACTGGAGTAGTTTGAGATCAAACGAACCAGGATAAAAATATCTTGTCAATTGCTTTAAGATTTCAGTTTTACAATTCAACCCCCCCTTCTTGTGTTTTTCACCCCTTCAATTGGCATCAGAGCGCCTGGTTCTGAGCTAAATCACTTAACCGTGTCAGTACAAGATCCAGCGTCAGAAAAACACAATGGCAGGAAACAATTCTCACTTCAGCAATGACAATAACGAGGACAGAGACAGATTCAGCGGCAAACCTCCAGTCTTTGATGGAGAAAACTTTGATTACTGGAAAGACAGAATTGAAAGCTTCTTTCTAGCACATGATGCTGATCTGTGGGATATGGTGACAGATGGATACACGCACCCTGTGAATGCAAATGGTCAGAAGATTGATAGAAAATCAATGACTGATCAACAAAAGCGTGACTTCAAGAATCACCATAAGGCTAGAACCATCCTCCTCAGTGCCATCTCCTATACTGAGTATGAAAAGATCTCCAACAGAGACACAGCAAAGAACATCTTTGATTCTCTCAGAATGACGCAAGAGGGCAACGTTCAAGTCAAAGAAACAAAAGCTCTGGCGCTCATTCAGAAGTATGAGGCGTTCAAAATGGAAGAATCTGAATCCATTGAAACCATGTTCTCTAGATTCCAAATTCTGGTAGCTGGTCTCAAAGTTCTGGACAAAGGATACTCTACTGCTGACCATGTCAAGAAGATAATCAGAAGTTTACCCAAGCAGTGGAGGCCTATGGTTACTGCTCTGAAGCTAGCCAAAGATCTCAACAAAATCACTCTGGAGGAACTTATAAGCTCCCTCAGAAGTCATGAGATAGAGCTAGAAGCTGATGAGCCTCAGAAGCAAGGTAAGCCTTTAGCTTTAAAATCTAACAAAAAATTTGAGTCTAAAGTTTTGCAGGCAGTTGAAGAAACATCTGATGGATCCTCATCAGAAGAAGACGAACTTTCCCTTCTCTCCAGAAGAGTAAATCAACTGTGGAAGCAAAGACAAAGGAAGTTCAGGAATCCCAGAAGATCTGATCAGAACGAGTCGTCTTCCAGATACAGAAGGACAGATTCTTCCTCTGGACACAGAAGATCTGAAGGATCCTCCAGTAGCAAGAAGCCAAACACCAAAGACATCATCTGCTACGAGTGCAATGAGCAAGGACACTACAAGAGTGACTGCCCAAAGCTTCAGAGGGAAAAGCCCAAAAAGAAGTTTGGAAGAGAGAAGAAGAAAAGTCTCATGGCCACATGGGATGACTCTGACTCGTCTGAAGCTGACTCAGAATCAGATGATGAAAGGGCAAACATAGCGCTCATGGCTAACATTCCAGAAGATAGTGAAGCTTCTGAATCAGACTCAGAATCAGACACAGAAGAGGTATTTCCTAACTTCGCTGTTAATTTTACAAAGGCTGAACTTGCTGAAAGCCTTAATGAAATTCTGGAACGTTATCAGCAGATTAGAGCTAAATTCAGAGACCTGAAAAGGAATCTTGAATCTGACTCTAATAAGTCTGAGAGTCTCAAATTGGAAAACTCTGAGCTGAGAGATAAAATTTCAAAATTAGAAAACTCTTTACAAAACTCTCAGAAGGAACCAATTTCTGAAACTCCCAGCAACGCTGATGAGATCATCAAGGAGTATGATCACATTTTCCAGAAGTTTCTAGCTAAAAGCATAGATAGAAGCAGAATGGCTTCAATGATCTATGGAGTTAGCGGAAACGGCAGGAAAGGAATAGGATACCAAGGTAAGGTTCCTACTCCTAAGAATGTCATGGACCTGACCATTAAACACACTCCTCTAAATTCACACTTTGTGTATGGTCACACACATGATATAAAATATACTAGCAGTAAGTACTCTGTGAAACCAAAATTCAACCAGAGTTTTGGTAAAACTAACAAATCAGGACCCAAGAAAATCTGGGTACCTAAGGATAAAATAATACATGTTGCAGATATCTTTAGCAGCGAATCAGAAACACCAGTCATGGTACCTGGACTCTGGCTGCTCACGACACATGACGGGAAGAAGGCATATGTTCCAAAGCCTGGAACTTAAGCCTGGAGGCCACGTTGGCTTTGGAGGCAATCAGAGGGGAAAGATTATTGGCTCTGGAACTGTAGGTAACGGAAATCTTCCCTCTATTAATAATGTTCTGCTAGTAGATGGATTGATGCATAATCTGTTATCCATAAGTCAATTAAGTGATAACGGTTATGATATAATCTTTAATCAAAAATCATGTAAAGCTGTTAGTCAGAAAGATGGGACTATCCTGTTTAATGGTAAGAGGAAAAACAACATTTACAAAATCAAACTTTCTGAACTAAAGAGTCAGAATGTAAAATGTCTTCTGTCTGTTAACAACGAGCAGTGGATCTGGCACAGAAGATTGGGGCATGTTAGTATGAGAAGAATATCTCAGATTAACAAACTCAATCTGGTCAGAGGACTTCCTAATTTGAAGTTCAATTCAGATGCTCTGTGTGAAGCATGTCAGAAAGGCAAATTTGCAAAACCTTCTTTTAAATCCAAAAATGTTGTTTCCACCTCTAAGCCATTAGAACTTCTGCACATTGACTTATTTGGACCAGTTAAAACTGCTTCAGTCAGTGGAAAGAAGTATGGGTTAGTAATCGTAGATGACTATAGCAGATGGACATGGGTAAAGTTCTTAAGACACAAGGACGAGTCACACTCTGTGTTTGTTACCTTCTGTAACCAAGTTCAGAATGAAAAAGATCTTAGAATCGTTAAAGTCAGAAGTGATCATGGTGGAGAATTTGAAAATAAAGATTTTGAGTCATTCTTTAATGACAAAGGCATTCTGCATGATTTCTCTTGTCCTAGAACTCCCCAACAAAATGGAGTTGTAGAACGAAAGAACAGAACATTGCAAGAAATGGCCAGAACCATGATCAATGAGACAAACGTTGCTAAGACTTTCTGGGCAGAGGCAATAAACACAGCGTGCTACATTCAGAATAGAATCTCAATAAGACCTATTCTGGAAAAGACTCCATATGAATTGTGGAAGAACAGAAAGCCCAACATTTCATATTTTCATCCATTTGGATGTACTTGCTTTATATTAAATACAAAGAATTATTTGAACAAGTTTGACTCTAAAGCACAGAAGTGTATTATGTTAGGATACTCTGAACGCTCAAAAGGGTACAGAGTATACAATACAGAAACACAGATTGTGGAAGAATCAATCAGTGTTCGTTTTGATGATAAGCTTGACTCTGAAAAGTCAAAGCAGAATGAAATTTTTGCAGGAATAGAAATTGAATTTCCAGGTTCTGAAGACAAGTCACCAGAAGCTCTCAACACAGACATTCCTTCAACGTCTGAAAGAAGCTCTGCTAGAAATCCTACAACAGCTGCTGATCAACCTCAGAAGAGATTACCCAGAAGCAGCTTGGATCACCCAGAAGAGACTATCCTAGGAAGAAAGGAAGATCCAATCAGAACAAGAGCAAGCTTCAGAAACTCTGAAGAAACCATGATGGGACTTGTGTCTCTGATTGAACCTTCTTCTATTGATGAAGCACTTCTGGATAATGACTGGATTCTGGCAATGCAAGAAGAGCTGAATCAATTCACCAGAAACGACGTATGGGATCTCGTTCCTAGACCAAAAGGTTTCAACGTCATTGGAACAAGATGGGTGTTCAGAAACAAGCTAAATGAACAAGGTGAAGTCATCAGAAACAAGGCACGACTGGTTGCACAAGGTTATAGTCAGCAAGAGGGGATAGACTATACAGAAACCTTTGCCCCAGTCGCCAGGTTAGAATCTATCAGACTTTTAATTTCATTTGCTGTTAATAAAGGCATCACTCTGCATCAGATGGATGTCAAAAGTGCATTCTTAAATGGTTATATAGAAGAAGAAGTTTATGTTCACCAACCCCCAGGTTTTGAAAATACAAAACATCCAGAATATGTTTTCAAACTAAAGAAGTCACTGTATGGTCTGAAACAAGCTCCCAGAGCTTGGTATGAAAGGCTGAGTAACTTTCTGCTTGAAAATGAATTCACCAGAGGGAAAGTGGACACTACTCTATTCTGTAAAACAGTTAAGAGTGACATCTTAGTCTGTCAAATTTATGTTGATGATATTATTTTTGGTTCTACTAATCCTTCTCTTGGAAGAAAATTTGCTAAGTGTATGCAGGCAGAATTTGAGATGAGCCTCATGGGGGAACTGAAATTCTTTCTAGGAATTCAGATCAATCAAACTCCAGAGGGAACTTACATTCATCAGAGCAAATACATCAGAGATCTTCTGAAAAAATTTGACCTCTCAGAATGTAAGCCATCAAAGATTCCAATGCATCCCACGTGCATTCTGGAAAGAGAAGAGGTAAGCAAAAGTGTAGAACAGAAAGTCTACAGAGGTATGATTGGTTCTCTCCTCTATCTGACTGCTTCAAGACCTGACATATTATTCAGCGTTTGCATTTGTGCTAGATTCCAATCAGATCCTAGAGAATCTCACTTAACAGCTGTTAAGCGAATTTTCAAGTATCTGAAAGGTACTACTAATCTGGGTTTGTTTTATAGAAAATCTAGTGATTACAGCTTAGTAGGCTACTGTGATGCTGATTTTGCTGGAGACAGAGTGGAACGAAAAAGTACTTCTGGAAGCTGCCAGTTTCTGGGAGAAAATCTGATCTCTTGGTCCAGCAAAAGGCAATCAACAATTGCGCTGTCAACAGCAGAAGCTGAGTACATAGCAGCAGCAGGATGTAGCACACAAATGCTCTGGATGAAGAGTCAGCTTGAAGACTTCCAGATTTTTGAGAGTAACATTCCTATACTTTGTGATAATACTTCTGCTATTTGCTTAAGTAAGAATCCTATTTTACATTCTAGAGCTAAGCATATAGAAATAAAGCATCATTTCATTAGGGACTATATTCAGAAAGGTATTTTGAACTTAAAATTCATAGATACAGACCATCAATGGGCTGATATCTTTACTAAACCCCTTTCAGAAGATAGGTTTAATTTCATTCTGAAACATCTCAGCATGAAAGTATGCCCAGAATGAAAATGTTTTAATTCCATATATTTACCTTCAGAATGTAATTATTTTACTGTGAACTTCTGATCAATCTTCTTTCAGAAAGATAGAACATGCAGATTGTATCAGATGCAAGTCTAAAGATCTGAGAGCCTGTTCTCACGCATGCCCCCTCAACATTAAATCTTTCTCATGCATAACTTTTTCATGTTTTCTTCATTTTCTGATGTGCTGTTTTGATTTCATTTTGTAATATTTTCTCTGATCCTGAACTATTTCAATATAATTTGTTTTTCTGATCTAAATTGTTTTAGCACATCACCAACACTTTTTGATTGCTGACAAAAAGGGGGAGAACAAGAATGATATTTAGAATCCATAACGGCTAACTAGACAGAAAATCTCAAACATTCTAACTCTATTACTTGAAATGTTTTTTCTGTTTTGTGTAAAGTCTACAGGTACAAGGAAGCTCCTGGACACTCTGAAGACTAGAAGCTCTAATCAAAATGTAGAAGCTCTGATCAAAGTTGCTCTGATCAATATGAAGTTCTGATCGATCTAACACTCTGATCCAAAGCAAAGCTCTGACAGGAAAGACTCTTATAATCTGATGCTCAAAGGAAGTAAAAGATCTGATCCTGAAGAACACGCATATGTCAAAGGGAAGTAATAAACACAGGGGGAGTATCTCTTAACTCTAACGTCTTCGTACTTCTTAACTCTGATATCTCCTTATCTTTTACCTCTCACTTTGATACCTTTTCACGTTATTTTTCATTTAAAATATCTAGTTTTTGTCATCATCAAAAAGGGGGAGATTGTTAGAACAAAGTTTGAATCTACTACCCTATAGTTAAGTTTTGATGATAACAAAGTGAAAAGATATAGTATTTATAAGTTTCATGTATGAACTATATGCTGCCTAAAATTATTATGTTCTGACTTGCAGATACTCTGATTTGTATAAGCAAGATCACGCATTTTCAGCATCAGAATTTGATTTCATACACCAGCATCAGAAGTTGCTACATCAGAACGTCAAGATCAGATAATCAACTCACGTACATGCTGAAGCTTGATGAACAGAACTGCGCTCAAACACTCTGATACAGAAACACAATAGTTCATCAGCAGCGAAGCAGAATCAGAATGAGCCAAGCCAGAACGTGCATTAAAGAAGCAACGGTACTGTGCATTGAACGCTAATCAATTCCAACGGCCTCATTCAAGACAAGATCTGCTCAAAAAGGAAAGCTTGTTATTAGCATTGAATCAAGAATATTGCATTCAACGTTCATCTTTTCAAGTGCTATATATACAAGGCTTTGAAGATTATAATGGCTAATGCTCTCCAACTCTCTACACGCACAAAAGCTATAATCTTCGTTCAATCAGTTTTGCTAAACCACAAACTCTGATATTCCATTAGTGTTTAGCAATCTAGTTTCTAAGCTTCATTTTGTGTATACATCACAGTTGTGATAAAGTTTTGTAGAAAACATTCACACACATTGTTTTATACCTTTGTAAGAAAGTGTTGCCTTGACAAACCGGGTTGTGGTTTGAATCAAGAAGGCTTTAGCAGTTGTTAAAGCAGTCTGTAATATTCAGTTGAATATAGTGAATTAAGACCTCGTTGGAGAGAGGCGAAATCACCTTGACGGGTGGACTGGAGTAGTTTGAGATCAAACGAACCAGGATAAAAATATCTTGTCAATTGCTTTAAGATTTCAGTTTTACAATTCAACCCCCCCTTCTTGTGTTTTTCACCCCTTCACAGTTCATAGAAGTTCTAATCCTAAGTCTGAGCCTAGCATTATTCTAGAAGTTCTGATCCCTAGTTCCCAGTTCATGCAATGATATGTACAACGTTAATACTATGATATTTACATGTTAATGATGTTCAGAATGAAAAGAAAATAAAGTCAGAAAGACTTACCTGGAGCGTGCTTGGAGCTTTGAGTGGCTGCCTCTAGATGTTCTGAGTCAGCAAGAGAGACGGAAAAGTGGTTGTGTCCTTTTGTTCAAAGGGAAGAACGAAGGTTTGTTTTTGTGTATGAGAAATCTGGATTTTTATGAAGGTTTCACAACTTCCTTTTCTCTCTTTTTTATGGTTCTTTCTTTTCAAAAGCCAGCCCCATGAACGTGTGATGGAGCCAAGTATTTATAGATGAATTTTACTGTGACTTTGGAGGGAAAAACAAATAGGATTTGAACCTGTTCTTTTGCTTTTTCATCATAGTTTTCGTATGCTAGTTTGGTGTAATCATGAGATGCAGGCGTAGGCTGAGCCAGCTGTTGGTCATAGGTTTGCAGCAAGTTGTATAAGCAATGTCTTGGGATTTGCTCAAGTTCTGACCAAAGCGTTGAAAATAGCCTTCAAGTGCTGAAGTGCTGCCTTGTCTTTTAAGCAAGCATGGTGGTTGTCAGCAGGATTTAAGGAAAAGCAAAAGCAAAGTTGCTATCCCAAGACAGTAGAGGTACACGTGATGAAAATCCTTTGGATAAAGACTCAAAAGGTAGTTGTGAGCATTAAATGAGCATTAAATGAATGATGAGACTTATCACAACCAGAAATCCTGCAACGTGATACTCTACACCAAGGCTTAGTTCTGGATCAGAAGCTCTGCTTCAGCGTAGCATCCATCCTCTGATCTTTGTATCTTTTGGCTCCATCATGTTCTGAAGGAGCTTTCATACTTTCTAGAAAGCTTGCAACACGCTCCTTAACCTTCTTTGCATTACCTTAACAAACTCTGACTGAACTCGCGTAGATGCTGAAGAGCCATGTTCTGACTGGAGACTATGTGTTGAACCATGTTTACAACTTTTAACTGCATCTGCCTGGGGGTTGGCTCAGAAGTTCTGAAGTGTCATTTTTCTTAAATACTTAGAAAAATACAAAGTATTTAGAAATTTGCCTTTTCCATAGTAAATTTGACTTTTGAACTTTTTGATGATACAAACTTCATATTCCAACATGTCTTGATGAAATATGATTCTTGAAGCTTGATTTTGATCCAAAAGTTAAAGTTTGACTTTTTAGCGTGCAAATGACCATTTTGCCCTTGGAAGTGATTTCCTTGGAAAAATTGATAGTTTAAGGCCTGGAAACTTGATAGAAGCAAACCTAGGATCCAGGGTGATCCCTTATGAAATGAGAGGGAAAATTTTGGGGTACAACACCTACGTAACCCTTTTAAGGAATCAGAGCAGCCGTAGTTTGGCTTATGTGTTTTGGTTGGTTTGCGTTTTTTAGTTAAGACAACAAAAACAGTCAAGATGGCAAAACATCAAATTAAACAACAAACAAATGAGATGGTAAAACATCGGCTAAATAATAACAAAGTAACATGTCAAAGATGGCAAAACATCAAATTATAAAACAATCACACCTAACAATAACATTGAGAGTCAAAGTAGGATAACCAACATGTGCGATAACGAAACATCGACTTCAAACAAATGTGCGATGGAGAAACATCGGCTAAAAGATAACAAAGTCATGGAAAAGATGGCGAGACATCAATAAAACGGATGACAAAACATCACACCTAACAATGATATTGAGAATCAAAGTAGGATAACAAGCATGTGCGATGGCGAAATATCGGCTTCAAGATAACAAGATATCATGGCAAAGATGGCGAAACATCAATAAAACGGATGACAAAACATCACACCTAACAATGATATTGAGAATCAAAGTAGGATAACAAACATGTGTGATGGCGAAACATCGGCTTCAAGATAACAAGATATCATGGCAAAGATGGTGAAACATCAATAAAACGGATGACAAAACATCACACCTAACAATGATATTGAGAATCAAAGTGGGATAAAAAACATGTGCGATGGCGAAACATCGGCTTCAAACAAATGTGCAATGGCGAAACATCGGCTAAGAGATAATAATGCATCATGGTAGAGATGGCAAAACATCAATAAAACAGGTTTAACAGCAAAGCCAAAAGGCACACAAAGGAAAATGATTGGTTTGTATCTTTTATTTTGAAGAGGAGTTTGAGTTTATTAGAGGTGTTCTTATGATTTTCCAAGAAAACAATTTGTTTTAAGATGCAAAATGCAAAGAAAGGAAAAACAACTAAGGGAAACTAACCTAGTACCATCTCTAGTGTTATCATACAATGGTTGATCCTAAGGTTGAGGATAAGAGAAAATCCAACCCTAATTTACATGCTAAAGGAAGCTTAACAAAACTATCCTATAGGGAACATGCAATGAGAGCAAAGTCGTGATCTCAATTTCTAAATTGAGTGACTCATCGATCAATAATTAAAGAATAAAAGCAATAAACATCCTATAGGGAACATGCAATGAGAGCAAAGTCGTGATCTCAATTTCTAAATTGAGTGACTCATTGATCAATAATTAAATAAGAAAAGCAATAAACATCCTATAGGGAACATGCAATGAGAGCAAAGTCGTGATCTCAATTTCTAAATTGAGTGACTCATCGATAAAAAACAAACACAACACATACATCAGACAAAAACCAGAGGGCCTCCTGACATATATCAGCAACAGAGGTCCCATCATGCAGTCATAGATTTATGCAAAATGAAAATGTGAGAAAGGAAGTAGTACAATACCAAACATATAACTATCTGTAACAGTCAAGCAAGAATAAAAGAAACCCAAAGAAACTTCAAGCAAGCTAGCATCAGTAGACAAATTGAGTCAGGAATTACACCATTAGGATGTAAGCAAATTATCAGATATGAACAAAATCCAGGGGCAATGTGCAACATTCACAATCAAATGTATGTATATCCTGCATAAACCATCAAACATGCCAAACACAAGGATAATACAAATATAATAAATTGTGTTCCACAAATAAAGTGAAACACCAAAGCCTCAAGCCAAAAGTGGCAACCTTCTCAGAGTACCTCGCATATTCAACAACCAAGTTAGTATTCCATAAGGTGAAAAAGTAAGGACAACTTGGTAATAATTATCAAACATTAGACATGATAGGCAAGAGGAAACAAGCATATGCACATATTAGGTCAAAAGAATATGAGGAATATTGCTCCTTTCTATCACCATGTTGAATTGACAATTGAATATCAATCAAGGATCATAAGAACTTGATAAGAATACAACCAAAGATCATGGAGGTCAGGGGCAAACACATTTCAAACATGCACAACTAATTCAATCACAACTTCATGAACACAATAGAAGATGAAACTTACATTATGCACTAGAAGGTTCAAACATTCAAACATGAGGCATTTAAATGAAATGTCTTGAGATAAAATGGACAATCAGAATCCACATGATCATTAGTTTCCCAATTATAGGCCTCACTTAAGTTCATTGGCCATCAAACAAGTTGCAACAAGACATGCAAACATAATTGGGTACCTTCACTTCAAAATTACATCAAAAATGGAAATAATGGTCCATAATTCAAATCAAAAACATATTAGCATCCTTGAAAAGTATAGAAGTCAGAATGCAAGCCCTAAGTTCATGAATGATTGAGGAGAATACCAAGTGGAGTCTAAAGTTCAAAACTAGTTGGAAAAACTACCAAACTAGACAAGTTTTCAAAATTATTTGTGGAAAAATGTCAAACCAAGTCAAATAATTCAATAAAAATGGTTTTCAAATCCCCAACATATTCATGAACCATAATCAAGACCTGAATCCCAATAAAAGTCCAAGGCACAAGGGTTTTGAACATGAAACTTGCACCATAAGCAACAAAACCCTAGATTTTGACTTTTAATCCTAAATATTAATTAAATAGGATCAAAACTCAAACAAAACAAACCAAGGTCAACCCAATCACCAAGAAACCTTAAATGTCAGAATATATATTTTTTCACATTTTTTTGAATTAAGGAAAAGTCAAAAATGAAATTAAAATCAAACAATTATTCAATTACCAAATATTCACATATCAAAATAATATTTAAATCAAAAATTCAGAAAAATGCCCAACAAAAATTATATTCAATTATTAGAACCAAAAACACACATCCTTGAATTTTTGTGAATTTTTTTGGATTATAGGAAATATTAAAATAAAAGAAACAAAAAATTATCAATTAAACTAATATTTAAATGGCAAAATACAAATCTTAGCCAAAAATCAACAAAAGGTCAAAAATGAAATTATATTCTGACTCCATGCCTAGAAACAAGCTTACATGATTTTTTTTGAGAATTTTTTATTAAGCGAAATATTAAATTAAAAATCAAACAAACAAATATTACAAATAACCTTTGAATTTAAATTTTAAATCAAAAATAAGAAAAATGATGAACCAAAATCAGAATCAATTTTTACATTATTTTTTTAGTCTAAAAAATTTTTTTTGGATTTTTTTAGATCAATAGAACTATTAAAATAAAAATAAACTTTGATCAATTAATTAATTAAGCCTATGAATTTTTTAAACCAACCAAATCATTTTAAAAAAATTCCAAAAAAATATGACAAATACTAGAAAATAATATTGACCTATGGTAATTTTTTTGTGATTTTTGAAAATGTTTTGATCTAAAAATAAAATCAAACAAAATACCAAATAAAACAAATAATTCAAATGAGACAAAAATTCAAACGAACCAATCATGAGTGCCACCACATCATCTTCAACCTTTGGACATTTCAAAAACGCGCGCAACATCCAGGCTTAAGGCTCATGTTCAGACCAGTATAACATACTCAATTTTGCATCATTCTTTATGAAATCAAGGGCAAATCAAAGCTAGCATTTCATACTTCACATTGTAATTGGAATCAAATCAAAACATCAACCATGTTATTCATAATCAAGTCAGAAATATGAGCAAAATCATTCTGAATTGCGAGTTTCAGAGCATTCAATCATGCATAATTCACCAAATCAAATGCTACAAAGCTTCAGAAACATTCCATTAACATCATTGAACACAAATCCAAGCTCAAACACCTCAATAAACAAGCGCATATCAGAAATTGAAGTTTGGAATCATTACCTCAAGGAGAAAAGTGTTCTACTATCTCCTTCACTCTAGATGCAAACAAATGGTTCTAGCTTGATCTACTCCCTTTATGAAGCTGAATCCACAAGAATTTTGAAGAAAACACCAAGGAATTGAGAGAATTGAATCAAGTTGCAGAAGAAGAAAATAAATCTCAGATCTGAATTTCTTGCAAATGACGCTCTCTCTCTCTCTCTGTCTCTTTTCTTGCTTCCTCTTATATAGAGTTTGTAGAGGACCATAGAAGTGGAAATCTATCCTTAAAGCCGTTGGAGGGCAGGATTGGGAATTTTGGCCAAAAATGAAGTGTGTACTCAATCAGGTGATTTGCCCGTGCGTTCTCTTTCCTCTGATGTGTTTTGTGAGACAAATAACTTCAGAAGATCGTGCTTAGGATCTTGGCCCTGAATTCCATCTGATCAAAGAGTGTTGGAGATTTTGCAATTTTGGGCAATTTTTGCATTTTTTCAATCAAACAAACGCCAAGGTCCATGGAACACGAAATGGCTGATAATATGGGCCTTAACAAGTCACAAATAGATCATGGGCTGGATTAGGAACAAAGAGAATGGCTGAAACCTGAGTTTTCATGAATTGGCCATTTTGCATATTTGCCAAATTTCAATAAAATGCTCCAAAACTCCAAAACTCATAACTTGATCATGCTTTTGAATTTTGACACAAATGAGAACAATTTGGAAAGGTATTGAAAAGATCTATACACCCTTAGTTTTGAGTTTTTGAAAATTAGTCATTTAAGGTTCTCAAAATTTGGCTTGAAATTCATTAATTTTGAAAAATGACCTATAATTTTGGTGACTTCAAAAGACCATAACTCTTGATTCCTTGCCAATTTGGACATGAGACCAAAAGGAGGTGAAATATAATTCTCTTAGCTTTCCAAGCATATTTCATTTGTATTTTCTTGATCAAGGGTGAATAAAATATGAATTTTTGAAATTAAGTCCTTATTTTCCAAAATTAGTAACTTTTTAGGGTTTCTTCAAGAACAAGTTTCAACCCAAACCTCAATCTCTTTGATCCAATGACCAAAATGAACTTGAAATATGAAAAGTGCATCCTTGAATTGATGGTTGGCCAAAAATTCACTTGGTCAACCTTGACTTTGACTGATTTTGACCAAAATGACCATTTTGCCCCTCTGAATTAATTGATCCACTTCCCTTCAATATTGATAACCAAAGCTTCAAACATATGATCTTTCAAACATATTGAGGCCATGTGAAAAGTTCCACTTCAAAATTCTCAAGAAAACTTGATGAAATACCAAACCCTAGTTTTGATCAACACGTCAAGAGACTGATGAATCATCTTCAAAACTTCAAATCCTCTGGGTATCCTGGCCAATTTTTTTTATACAAAGACTCTTCAAATGCCAATGAGATGTTGTAGCTTCCAAATCAATATTTGCACATGCATCAATAGCCTTGCTCAAACAAAGCCCTAATTTGACTGGTGAATCCAAAGAGAGATCCCTCTTATAATCAAACACAAACTTCAATCCTCTGATGATCCAAAGAGATGGATGAAATATCTTGAAATTTGCAATAACTTTTGAGCTTGGAAGATCCAGAGGTTTAGATAATAAGATTCTACTTGAACAACTTGTGAATGCAATCAACCTTCAAGGCTTGAGGAAGACTTGATAACCAAAGTACTTTGATCCCATCACAAAGTATGAATGCAATACAATATGATATGATAATCATGATGAAACATAAGCCAAAATCAAGAGGGTAAATTTTGGGGTGCAACACCAGAGAAATACATATGTCTCGCTATTGCCAAATTTTGTTTTACAAACAGAGTTACTAAGAGGTTGGAAACTCCCAAAATTCACCAGTTTTCATGTTGAAAGTTTTCTTTGAATCAACTTGCATCTTGGTGAAACTTGCTTATGAAGTTAGGGTTATTTTAAGCACAAAAATACTTGAAATTTTCTAAGTATTGAAAATATTCATCTTTGAATTTTTGTTGACTTTATTTTTTTTCTTGTCACTTTAGGAACAATTTTGATAATTTTGAGTGTTTTGATGATCCTTGATCTTTGAAGTTCAATGTTGAATAAAAAGTTCAAGTTTGATTTTTGTGTGACAGTTGACTTTTTACCAGTTGATTCCAATTCTTTCACCATCAAACAATTGTATGTTTGAAAATGTCTTGAGCCATGTAATTATGTCAAGATGGTACATTTGAGTTCTTTAAAACATTCTTTAAGCCATTAGGTCATGCATTGAGCCAAAAGTCAATGATCCACTTTATTTAGTCAAAAACCCTAATTTGATCGGGGCTTGTATTGATAGAGATTTCTTTATTCAAAACCATGTTTGACACAAAGGGAAAACACAAGCTATTTTTGTATTTTGTTAGAGATGTAATGATGCCTATGAGGTGGTATCTTAGGTAAAAATTAGGGTACAATATACGCTGCTATTTAAGTTTCTTTTATCAGGAGATGTGAAGATCGTAGTCTTCGTCTCGACGTGATGGGAGGTACATAATATAAAAATGCATAACTTTTGGCTCTAAGATGCCACAACAGAAAACATGCTTAAATGTAGATAAGAGGTAATCCTCGAAGGTATGATAAAACCTAACTGGGAAAAAGGAAAAAACAAATTCTAGGAAAGACCGAGTCTACTGGGGATATATTAACTCAACTTAGCGAAAGAAAAGAGAACTCCACCCTTTTGGAAAAAAGACCAAATAAAAGGAAAAGAGAAACATGATAAGGTTATCTCAAAAGCAACAATAAGCTTCCCCATGACGAACGGGTCTCGGCTTCTTCTTTAATCAAGTCTTCCACTTGAAAATGATAATAATAAGCTTCCCTACGACGAACAGGTCTATGCTTCTTCTTTAATAAAGTCTTCCACTTGAAAAGGATAACAATAAGCTTCCCTACGACGAGTGGGTCTTCGCTTCTTCTTTAATCAAGTCTTCCACTTGAAAAGGATAACAATAAGCTTCCCCTAGAAGAATGTGAAGGATAGAAAAACACAAGAAAGGGGGTTTGAATTGGGGTTTTGAAAAATAAAACAGTATGACATATTTGGTTATCCTGGTTCATTTTAACTCAAACTACTCCAATCCACCCGCCAAGGTGATTTTGCCTCTCTCAAACGAGGTCTTGATCCACTAATCAAAACTTTGATTACACAATCACAATGACTACCGTCAATGTGTTCTTGAGTTTAAACCACAACTTGGTTTCTCAGGGTATTCCAAAATATAAATCAATAAAGATGTGTACAAATGGTGTTTCAAAAAATCTATATCACAACAGTGATGTATACACAAGATTAAAGCACAAGAGAGAG
Source organism: Vicia faba (assembly GCA_948472305.1). Lineage (NCBI taxonomy): Eukaryota > Viridiplantae > Streptophyta > Magnoliopsida > Fabales > Fabaceae > Vicia > Vicia faba. The sequence goes on along the minus strand of OX451740.1, from coordinate 1,312,322,345 downwards.
ATGATAAAGATATTTATTTTTGTATGCGCAGTAGTGTGTTGTCTGTTGATTCTTCTTCATAGTCTTTTTTATATAAGCGAGGCATATGAGACATGAAAGGATAAATTTGGAAAGTTTATAAGGAGTTGTTAATGCACTTTCCAAAAATACATATCTTGTTTTTGTTACAGACGTTACTCTTTGATTTGTAATGAATGAGTTGTAACGCATCAGAACTTTGATTCTTTGAGATCTTATGAGAATATTACCATTGAGAGTGTGGATCCTCAGAGTTTCCATATGATTAGAACTTTGGATGAGACAGACACGTTAAAGCTTTCTTTGCACTTTTCAGAGTATATACTTATCAGGGTATAGCTTGAGCTTAAGTGTTGAATCTTTAGAACTTGTATAGATGGGTGCGTTGATACTTCTTTTGTTCTTCTAGAACTACACTTATCAAAGTATAAAAATTTTACTTGCAACATTGGTGCTTCAGAACTTCTTCTATTGAGCGTGTTACACATATTTGCTTCTAAGTCTATATGTTGTGTCTAATCAGAGCTTCAGAACTTAAATCTCTCATCATCTTCTATACACTTTTTATCATAACTTCTTTGTATATATAAATACATTATTAGAGAGCATATTTTTTCTTTATATATATCATGTATTTTTTATTATCAAAACTATTACTAAGATGTAGAACCAAACTATGTTCTAACAGAATGGGTCTCCGCTTCTTCTTTAATCAAGTCTTCCACTTGAAAACGATAATAATAAGCATCCCCATGACGAACGAGTCTCTGTTTCTTATTTAATCAAGTCTTCCACTTGAAAAGGATAATAATAAGCTTCTCCATGACGAACGGTCTTTGTTTCTTCTTTAATCAAGGCATCCACTTGAAAAGGATAAAAATAAGCTTCCCTATGATGAACGAGTCTCTGCTTATTCTTTAATGAAGTCTTCCACTTGAAAAGGATAATAATAAGCTTCCCCACGATGAACGGATCTCCGCTTCTTCTTTATCAAGTCTTTTACCTGAAAAGGATAACAATAAGCTTCCCCATGACGAATGGGTCTCCGCTTCTTCTTTAATCAAGTCTTCCACTTGAAAAGGGTTCAACAATGAAGTATCTCTGTCATATTGAAAATATTTAACCATCCATTGGAATAAACAAAATATTCACAAAAAACTGTCACCATCATATCTAAGAGATTAACCATCCGTTTAAGTAAACAAAATCTTCGCAACAAACTATCTTCATCATATTGAAGAGATTAACCATCCGTTGAAGTAAACAAAATATTTGTAACAAAATATATCCATCATATTGAAGGGATTAACCATCCGTTGAAGTAAATAAAGTCTTCACAACAAACTATCTCCATCATATCGAAGAGATTAACCATTCGTTTAATTAACAAAATCTTCACAACAAACTATCTCCATCATATCAAAGAGATTAACCATCTGTTGGAGTAAATAACAACCTTGATATCTGGGGATAACTTCTCGGGGATTTGACGGACCACTCAAAAGAGACTGTCATCTTCTATCCAAAAGAAAACTCGTGGACACATAAGCTTCTCAAATAAAGAGACCAGTACTTGTTGTCGGGTAATAATTTTGAGAGTATTGCAATAATGCTGCTGGGAGATAAATTCAACTTCCTGGGGAACTACAAACAATTTCATGATAAGGAGATAAAGTCTTCAATGAGGATCTTCGAACAGAAGTGAAAGTCATCGATCTTGCAGAATAAATTTATTTAAATAAAGAGAAAGTCTTCAAATATGAAAAATAAATGCACTCTCAATCTTGGGTTCACTGCCTAGAGAGATCTAAACAAACATATTTGTAAGAGACACGGTTCAATCCAGGAATAAGCCAGAGAGAGACAGTCAAACAAGACTCTTCCCAATGAGAAATAAACTCAACTGGGGATTTATCCTATCCAGAGATGGACGAGAAATCTAAAGCAAAACCTTTCCACGAGGAACAAACTCAGTGGGGAATCAAAAGGAACATACACATTTCTACCTTTAGTTGACACTCTATTAGAGGGAGTAAAGACATTATCGGGGAAGGGAAGTACATTACTTGGGGGGTAAACACAACCGATAGTAAGTGGACTCTGGATCATCGAGAAATGTGAACGTGCCTGAATGATGTAAGTATGAATGAATGAATTAATGTCATGTATATGCTGACAAAATAGACAAAAGAGCTAAATGATAACACAGGGGATGACAAAACAACACCATGGTACAACCAAACCCTGGACCAATCTCAATAAGATAGAATCATCACTGGAGATAAAATAAAATCCACTTGGTGGAGCAAAGTCCCACTACAAGGCTTGAATCTCTCTTGGGAGAAGATGATACTTCTTGGGAAGAAAACCCAAAATTCACCTTACTAATATCAATAGTCCATTGAGGGGACAACAATATGAACTCTGTTTTGAGGAAAAAATCTGCTAGGGGAGAATAGTCGTGCTCAGCTGGAGATACCTGAATCAAGGATTAGCTGGGATCTCCGGGGAACACCGTCGTCTGATAATCTTTGTAAAGTGAATCACATATCTTGACGAATATGGATTTTCTTTGGAACTAATTTTGGATTCCCCAATTTTACTGCTGATAAATTGCATAATGCATGTCATAATAGTTCTTGCGAATAAACTTAAAGTCTTAAATGCCCCAAGTTACATGCTTTATGAGAAGAAATCTTAAAAGGATTTTACAGAAAACTTGGCATCCAAAATTCCCCAGTGTCTTCAAACTCTTGGAGAGATTAGTTGAATCTTTATGTGACTGCCCCAGATTGACTGTATTTGGCACAATGGAGTCTTCAAACTTTGCATCCAGATTACATGGCCAATAGAAGAATTTAAGAAGAAGACTTTACACCATAAGGACTTGAAATAATCTACCCCCGATATCTTCAAACTCTTGGAGAGATTTTTCAAATCTCGACATAACTTCCCAGATTGTCTGTACTTGGCATAATAGAGTCCTCAAACTTTTTCCCATAAGGGTGAACAAACTGTGAAAGCATCAACTGGGAAATCAACCCGCCCATGCTTAAGGTATTCAGGTAACATGCCTCTGCATATGATCATTATTTGAAGTAATTCGCCAATTCCCCAACAGAGTTTCAGGCCTAAAAAAGATTAAGCTCATCACTGATACTCATATGTAAGCTTCCTTGATTTTAAGCAAATTTCTGCAAGTATAAAAAAATTTATTTTGAGAATGAAAATTTCAATGCAACTGTTATGTAAGTTTTAAAGATTTTGTTTGAAAAGACGTCGCAAAACCCTGTGAATGAATCACCAGTTAGTGCAACTTTTATTTTTGACTGAAAGATAACAAAAACAATATGATACCAACACAAATATTTAGAAAAACTCATGGGAGTCAGGAATGCTACTTCATTAAAGTATGCTTTTGAAAAAAAAACTACTTCAATTAGGACTTTTAAGGGTTATAACGTGTCCTTGTTCACTATTTTCAGAAAAAAGATTTTAATGCTCAAAGTTTATTAATGCCCACCCACTCTTCGTGATGTTCTCTAGTCCTATGTTTAGTTAATTCAACACGAGTATTCATCTCTCAGAAGGATTTTGTGATGGTTAAGGAACCAATATAGCTTTTGGATTAGTAATAACCCTTTCGGTTTTCATGTTTGTAGTCACCCGAATTTGTTCTTTAATGAGGAATTTTCTTTGTAGTCCTTTCTTTGTAATCTATTTGCTTTTCTTTTCATTTTATTTTCCATAACTTTTGCCCGGATAAATTCTTTTGAATCGATAGTCTAGCAGGATGCCCTAATTTTTGCCTAAGGCACTTGTTTTCAAGTTCTTGACTTAGCTGACTTTTTCTTTTGCTTTATTTTTCTTGATTTAAGCAAATCGTGTGATATTATCATATCTTGAACTGTTGAGAGAGCGATGACTTCCTCGTTCCTTGATGGATGAGGGACAACCATTATGGTTTCACGTCTCATCGACCTCTTGATGTGTGAAAGATAGCCATTATGGTCTCTTCAGAACTGCATTCCTTTTGAAATCTGAACACTCGGGAAAATTTAATTAAAACTACCCAGCCCCGGGTTAAATATGAGGGTTTTTGTTTAGAAAAGAAACTCCTAATTCAAGGCTCAAAAGGGGTTAGCAAGGGATTATCTTCCTTATATCTCCAGTGTTTCGGGATTTGAACCAATGCATGTACATCATCAACAGAGTTTTATTCAAAAGCATAAGACTAGAAAATTTTCATTTTCATATCATCATCCTCCCTATAATTTCACCCTAAGCAAGAAGATTGGTAACATTTGGTATCATAATGCAGAAAAAACATTTATTATTTTTAAAGAGAAACAAGTATGAGTGGAGCGAATGGATTTCTTCAAGACAAACATACCCATCGCATTATCATTATCATTCAAATGCAAACAAGTTCATACATGCAAACATTGTAATATTAATCAAGAAAGAGTGAAAATGACAAACCAGTAAATGAAACTAAAGACTGCCAATGTTGAGCAAGGATTTCAATCCCGTCCGTACAGTGAAAATGTGATAGCCTTGAATCTATGAGGTCTTGGACTTTATGATTCAGAATATTACAATCCTTAGTTGAGTGTCCAAGTGTCCCAAAGTGGTACTCACATCTGGCATTCATGTCGTAATCCAGAGGAATAGATGATGGGGGTAGACCTAGGTTCCCTTAGTTAAACTAAAGAGTTCTTGAGAAACTGAGTGAGCAACTGACTATAAGTCATAGGGATCAGATTAAACCTTCTTGGTGGCCTCCTTGGTCCTTGTTCTCGTTACTATTGTGGTTGTTGAGCAAGAGCTGCAAGAGTTGGATTAACCACTGGAATGACAAAAGAATTTGTTGAAGCTGGTGATTGTTTCTGGGTTTCCTCTGCCTCACTGGTGGAATATCATTAAAATCCTGCATCTCTCTCTTCAAGAGATCATTATCATAAACCTTGATGTCATTGAAAGAAAAACAATCCTTAGATAAATTTTCATCTCGGGAACCCTTTTCCGCACCTTTAACATATTTTATTCCTTCATATGAGGAATGATTTGAGCGATAACCAAAGCTTTAACCAGAGTAGTCATGTGCTCCATACCAGCCTTCAAAGTAATCACCTCCTTGTAGAGTTCAAAGATCTATTGCTTACTGTTTTCCATCTTCTCTTAGCACGAGTGTGGTACTGATGAAGCAACTTGACTATTGGAGACCAGAAGCAAAAGATAAGACACTTGGAAGACTCTCAAAAGCAAGACCAAATGCAACATGATGTATGATATGAAAATGTTGGTTTTTATTTGAATTTCAAGGAACTCTGGATATTAAATTGTAAACATCAGAGCATGAAGATATATAGTAAATCCCTAAATTGGATTAGAGCATTAATCAAGTTATCATAAAAATCAATCACCCATTTTGATAGATTAGAGTTTCCATCCCATCAATAACCAAGATCTATTGATTTTGATGAAACTTATGATGTTTACAAAGAAAGACCTCTAAATTTCTTGAAAATCAAGTGAAAAAGAGTTCATAGATGCATGAATACATGGTTATGTAATAACCACAAACAAAGTCACAACAATATGGTTCAAAGCTTCAACGTCACGAGCATGGAGTTAAAGGTAAGAACCTCCCGCAAGGTATGTACTATAGGTTCATTTGTACCTGTAGAAAAAGGTTCTAAGTATTCTGAGAGTCATGATTCTTCTTTCAGATATTACTGATTCATACAACAACTTGTGAACACCAATAACATTTCAAGAAAAATTATCTGAGTGTAGCATCGTGTAAAGGCTAATTCAAGACTACTTTTGAATTGCCACCGCACTACCTCCTAAAGGCCAAGATGGGTAAAAGGGGTTCTACGACTTCTAATCTTCACGGGCTCTCAGGTTGAAAATAGTAATGCTTTAAGAATTGGATTGTTTAGCATTACCATCCAAAGGAGGCCTCCACTAAGTGTGGTTATCATATGTTACTTATCTTAGGATTACTCCAGTCATGTAACTTTTGATTATACCACCATCCTAATTCTTAAGTGTTACTTTAATTCGGATGTAGGATTCGTCCTTTGTAAAAACACCAATACCCAAAGAACCATAAAACAACACATATAAACAAACAATAATAACAAAAAAGAAATAAAATAAGCTAGGTTTAACCCTCTTGAGGATACACATCCCCAGTGAAGTCGCCATTTCTGTCGCGGTGAAAAATCGAGGAGACCAAGCTATTTGGGAACTTGACTCAAAATGGCTTAAGAAGTCACCCCCAAACTTTATTGATTCCAAGGAAAATGGAAAAGATCGAAACCCTATATTTTAACATGCAATGCAAGAAGTAAATACTAAAAGCAAAGCATAAGGAAGAGATCCAAGGTACTGGGGTTGGTTATACAAAGGGAAGGTATTAGCACCCTATGTATGTATAGTACTCTATAGGAACCACTTATAAAAATATGTTTTTTGTTTAAAATTTTGTGTTTGTTAAATGACTATGGAGATGGGTGTTATACCCCAATTGTTTCCCCTAAGATTCTCTATCATCTCATAGCATCACACCGCGTCAGGATCACATTGTATTCAAGCTTTGTTCAGAATGGTAAAGGCAACTTCGATTGCTTGGTTTTCAAGACTCTTCTAGATAGGTTCATGTGTTTATTTCCATTCCTTATCCGATGAATAATCTCAAATTTTGAGAAGTGTGAACATAGCCTAATCATAATTTCACCATCTCAAACAAGTGTTCCGTCATGCAGTATAGCGAAGAAGAAACTCAGGGTCTTCGGGATTCAAGTGCACTCTGTATATTTTTTCGAGCTTCATGATCAGTGATTCATAAATTCATCATCATATAAAGTTATCATGTGTTCCATCATGCTTCAAATTGCAAATAAAATCAAGCATTTTAGTTGATTTGGGATAGTTTGAACAGAAAATCAGTATTTCGCAGTGCAACTTCAAAACTTCATAACTTGAGACCTAAAATTGGTATGGGAATGGTTCTTCTGACATTAGAAACGTCTTGAGATCTTCTATAACTCATCTGTTCAGGTTGGAGGCTAATTTTGTAAGGAAAATCTTCAAATGCGCAAAATACCTGAAATCATGTTATATAGTGGATTTACTGGTCATTTGTTTGTTCGGATATTCAAAAATTCATAACTTCTGATCGGATGTTTAATTTTTAGTGGCTCTTTGGGCATTATACTCGTCATGATGTCCTTTCCATTTCATATGTTCGAATCGATAGCTAATTCTTTGAGGAGGACCTCTGAATATGCAAATACCATGAAGTTTGGATTTGTTGGTCCACTGTTTCTTAGTTGTTAAAAAATTCATAACTAGTGACCAGAATATCATATTTGAGTGACTATGTAGCATTTTAATATTCTTGTTATTTCCTTCAATTCTCGTGTTTGGATCAAAAGTTGATTCGATGAAGAAGATCTTTGGATTTGCAAATACTTTGAGACTGGTACCCTGAAACAACCTGCTGATCCACTGTTTATTGGATGTTCAAAAATTCATAACTTTCGTCTGGTTCAACATTTTTGAATGGTTCTTTGGGAATAAAATTCATCTTGATATTGTCCTCATTTCTTGTGTTCGGGTCAAAAGTTAATTACGTGCAGAAGATCTCCGAAAGTGCGAAATACCTGGGGAGATTGCACCCCAAAGTGGTTTTCTACCAGATTGTTTCTCGATATTGCAAAAATCGTAACTTTCTTGATTTTTATTGATTTGGGACGATTCTCAAAGCATCAGATCACAAATTTTGTTAGCTACAACTTTGCTTCCGGTCCTGAGTTTGCATTATGCTCTGAAGGTTTTAGTTTATGGCTCGCTTCCTAAAGTGTGCATGAGAATAAGCTGAAAAAGCGGTGCAACCTGAAACAGTGGGTTTTCTGGGCCAAATTTCTCGCCATTGCGAAATTCATAAATCACTCAATTTTATTGTATCGGGGCGATTCTCTCGGCAAGGCGTCAAAATTTTTGTCATCGACGATTTTGTTTTAGGTTGCATGTTAGGATTATGCACCGAAGGTCATAAGATTATGTTTTTTTCTCGAGTTGTACATGAAATAAGTCGAAAATTCTGCATTTATTTAAAAATTCACTTGCCAAACAAGACTTAGGGGCTTGCCTATATATTCTTGAAATTCAAATCATAATCACTTTTACATTCACTATTCTAAAATCACTCTCAAGAATCTATTATCTCTCAATTCTCAAAGAAGAAAAGTCACAAAGTGGAAGCTCCCTCTCCTCTCAAGGTTCTTTTCCACCTTCCCTACTCTCTTATACCACCGCACGCCACCAACACTCCCGCTGCCACACGCTGGAATACCTCATGTCGCTAGCCAGCTACGCCGCACATACTCCTTCCATCTTCGCGAGCTCCTCCGTGCAGATTCCACCATTTATCCTTCTCTGATTCAATTTCCGGTCATCTTTCAGTAACATTTCTTGATGCAATTACTTGATTTAATTTTTTCATAAGATTTAATCGGTGAATTTCAACATTAATTTATTTAATTACATGAGTTGAATTTTTGGGTCTTGAATAATTGTTGATGATGATGATAGAACATGTGGAATTTGTTGAATGCTTAATTAATTTCAATATATCTCACCAATTTAATCGATAAATTGTTGATTATATTTTAATGTCGATGTGAATTTCAAGTTTGTTTGATTGTGGAATTTTGTTGAGAATTAATGTTGAATTCATGTATTGATGCAATTTTGAGTTTGATTTTATGATGATTTAATTGTTTCGATGTTGAAAACTTTGATCCGATTAATTGTATCAAAACTTGAATAATTTTTTTATGCTTAGAATTGACATATTAATGTGAATTAACTCATTGCAATTTCTTTGTGAATTTTAGGCAAAGTTCCATGAATCGATAATTGTTTTAATTCATTCAATTATGAATTTTCGAACTCGATTTTGGTTGATATCGACTCATGGAAGTTGATGCCCGGATTTCATAAATCCATTGTAAATAGAATTGTAAATGTTGATTGATGCATACTTGAGCATAATTATGCATTAGTTGATCGTTGATGTTGAGATTTATCGTTTTCGACACAATTTTTCGAGCTATTTTGTGATATGGTGTAGTGCTGCCCAGAGTCGGTAAGTATGCATAAACGTGCAACTTAATTGTTGGTTAATGCACAGTTAAGCTTGCTTTGGTATTTTTTTTTGCATTTTCATAGATTTTTGATGATTTTAGATCAACTTGTTATGTTGTTCATGAAATAACGATGTTGCTGTCCGTTTTTAATTCCCATGTTCTGATGCTTATTTGGATTTGATTTCTTTGCAATTCAATATCATTTTTGAGTTGTTACTTGATGCTTGAGTTATGCTTATGCCTCCTTGTTTTTTACTAACTCAACTTGTGACATTGTGCGAGATTTGGAAGGCGTTTTGTTACATCGCACGATTTGTGGATTATTTTGATCGTGTAGCATTGTTTTGTGCAGGGCCATAGCTTGATATTTGTTCCGCATGTGATTTATTTTCACATTGTGATGTTCTGATTCTTATCTTATGCTTCTGATTTCTGATATCTTTTGTTTTCTTGGTGAAGCTTGCACGAAGGCCGTCGAGTTTCTTTTACTTAGATATCACTTTATTACGGACTTAATGTTCGTTTGGTATTGTTTATGATTTTGTTTATATTCTGCATTGTATTTTCTTTTCTTTTCCATGAGAAGTAGGAATAGAGATGCATGACTGAGAGTCCCTACTTTAGATGGGCAAATCTGTTTAAAGACCTTTAGAAAGCAATTTTGTTTATGCATATTTTTTTGTTTAAAAGTCCTCAAAAGAGGAAATGTTTGTGTTTGTTTAAAGACCTCAAAAAGAGGCAATTTTGATAAAGTTCTCAAAGAAGGTGATTCCCCTCCCCTTTTATTTTGTGCTTGATATCGAATCAATAAGTAGAGTAAGGGCTTGCAATCACCCCCCCACACTTTGTCATTCGTTTCAAAAATGTTGGCTCACGTTTTTTTAAAACATCGACGCTTCGAGTTATTACTCAATATCGGTGCTTGAGAAAATCAAGTGGAAAGAGTTCCTTACTCCCACTTTGTAATCCATTGGATTCATTGTTTGTTGCTAGCTCGCACTTGATTTTTGTTTTAGTTTTTGTTTCGACTTTGTTTGATTGCACTTGTTTTTTTTTTCCTTTAGACTTTTGCATGTTCCCTTAGAATGCACTTGTTTCGTTTCTGATGCGAGTTAGACATTAGGATTGTATTCCACGCATGCTAACTTAGGTAGATGTTTCCCTTCCCTATCCAAACTATTGGACCACCATTGCATGATAACATTAGGATTGTTAGTTTCCCTTAGACTTTTTTCATTCCCCTTTTGCATTATGAAAACAAAAATTTCTTTTCTTAAGAAAATTGAAAACACCTAATAATGGAAGATGTGAATCGTATGCAGTTGAGTCTTGTGGGGTAGAGAGAATCAGTTTAGACTGAATCTTGCTCTATTTTCATTTTCAGAATTTATTACGGTTCAAATCGGAAACTCTTTCGCAATAAAAAATACCAACCAATGCAAACCTCTTTTGTCTTCGGACTTTTTCTTTCAAAACCTTTTTGATAAGGATGCGTTATTTCAAGTTCGAGCAACCTGGAAATGCTGAGTGTCTGAGGGGCCGAGCATGAGTCTCTTTAAGAGCTGCAACGCCAAGCACAAATTGCAATCCTAAACTCAAGGATGCAAATATGGCATTATCCATAAAAAAAATGCAACAAACCAAATTTTTTAGGTGAACTACAAGTGTCTTGATCTCTCATTGCACGAAGAGGGTACGTAGGCACAAAGGTTCGCAACTGAGGCAAGCACGACTAATAAAATATTTTTCTTTGCATATACACTTTGCATACATGAATTTCCCCCATTAGCTTGTAAGCTTTATATAGAACACATGCTTTGATTATAACAACAAGAGTAGATCCCATGGAGTACCACAAACCTGAGGGGTGCTCATACCTTCCCCTTGCGTAATCGACTCCCGTACCCGATCACTCAGTCACAAGATCGTGACTTCTCCCTTCCTAGGTTTTTATTCGATGATTTTCCTTTCCCTTATGTGGGATAAATAAATACTTGATGGCGACTTCATTGATTTTATCTTGATAATTTTCTGCCGGTTCCTTTAGCTGGTGAGTTCACTGGAGACAAATTGACCAATTTCTTGTCCATCCCATGAGTCACTCCTAGATCTTGTTTTTATTTTCTTTGGGTTTTTGTCTTTATGCTTTATATATTGTTCATTTTTATATATTTGAGCATATGTATGCATTTCATTTTACTACTTTCCATATACTGGTTATTGCTAGATCCTGTGTTTTCTTGGTGGGTGGGTGTTATTATTGAGGTAAAAGGCCCATTACTCAGGCCAAAGTTGTAAGATCTTAGGAACACATAGGAATAGAGTGGAACATGATGGTTATTGAGCGATGGTCCTACTAGTGCGGTCATGTCATCCATGCTCATATGAGGTTCAAATAGGGTGTTATCGTCATCCACGTTTGTGGTTTTGATGGTAGTGCTTTCAGGAGGACCCGTGATTTTGAATTACCCCTTTGCTTTACCTTGACCTAGACTTCACCCGTGAGTGGGGAGGGTTTGATCTTACATGTACCGTTGGTAACTCTGTGGTTTTTATGGTTCTGGTTTTCTGTTGGTGACTATGTGTTTCTTGTAGCTTATGTTCCGGACCTTTAATCCTGTGACAACAGCTATCCAGTGTTATGGAAGCTTTGATCCCAAAAGTTTGCATTCATAGCATGTTAATATCATTTTAACATAAATGTTCCTTCATTTCCAAGTATCGTTTCTTTGATTCCAATTGTTAAGCCATTAAAATTGAACATTGTTAAGAAAGACTCCATAGCTTAATAATAGGAATCAAAACATCTAAGTTCTTGGAAATATGGGAGCATATCATTTATATTGTATGTCATGCATCATTTTTCATTTAATTTTGCATTTCATGGGTTTCCTAGAGGCCTCACTCAAATCCTTTGATCTTCAGTTAGTAAGTTGTCGCATCAATACAACACTCGAGCCAATTCTAACAAGATGATGGAAAACCTTGAACAAGAGAATTGTGAGCTGCACGAGGAAGTTACTTCTTTGAGGACTGGTATGACAAATCTGACTGCTTTGGTGGGATCATTGGTGGCTGCTCAGAATCAGCCACCACCTCCTCTTTCTCCTCATGCTACTCGATCACAATAGGAGACTGTTATTTCTGAAGTTTTGTCAGTTTTCATCTTTGTTGCTCCAGTTTTTACTGATGCTTAATATTGTATGTCTCATGGTTACCCCTGAGGAATGCCGGAAGGTTACATGCCAGAAGGTTACAACCCTACTACTCAAGTTGCTCCACTTATTCAACCTGCTACTGTTTCCGCACCTCCTGTGGTGAATGTTGTCCATGTCATTAATGATGAAGTTTATCATGCTTCTCCTCCACCAAGTGAAAGTTTGGGGTTTTATGACCGAATGGATGACTTTCAAGATCAGTTCAATGAAATATAAAAAAATAATTGAAGGATCTTAGAGGAAAAGAGTTGTTCGGACAGAATTTTAGTGATCTCTGGTTGGTTCCTAATGTGAAAGTTCCTGCAAAATTTATGGTTCCAGAATTTGAGAAGTACAAGGGCAACTCTTGCCACCTTGATCATTTGGTAATGTATATAAGGAGGATGTTCACTCATAGTAACGATCAACGCTTGCTTATCCATTTTTTCCAAGATAGTTTGACTGGTGCTGCCTTGAAATGGTACACGGGATTGGAATGTAGTAACATCCATACACTCAATAATTTGGGTGAAGCTTTTATAAGAAAGTACAAGTACAACATGGATATGGCTCCTGATCATGATCAACTCCGGGCCATAACTCAGAAAGATGATGAGTCATTTAAAGAGTATGCACAGAGATGGCGTGAAGTAGCCGCCCGAGTTATTCCTTCCATGGAAGAAAAGTAAATGACAAAGATATTCCTGAAGACTCTAAATTCCTTCTACTATGAGAATGTGGTTGCAAGCGCGCCAAGAGACTTCACCGAAATGGTGAGTATGGGTATCCATTTAGAGGAAGTTGTTCGTGAGGGACGTTTGTCAAAAAATAATGGTTATGCCACTGGAATCAATAAGAAATAGTAGAATTCAAATTCTATTTCGCAAGAAAGGCCGAGGAGACCCCGAAGAAGAAATAATCATCATCATCAATCATAAAATTTTATTTTATGGTGAACGCAACTCCTATAGCTCCTAATCAGCAAATTTAAAATCCAAAGAGAAATCTGTTTGATCTGATTCTAATGACGTATTTATAGTCAGTTCCTTCCTTACTACAAAAGAATTTGGTTTAAACTCGATCACCACCGGTTTTTCTTGGGGATCTTCCATGGTGGTATAAGGAGGATTCCTTCTGTGATTTTAACCAAGGGGCTCCTAGGCATGATCTTAATCATTATCTTGCTTTGAAAGTGGAAGTATATAAGCTGATAAAAAGTGGTATCTTGTCATTTAAGGACGTTGGTCCTCATGTCCAAATCAATATTTTGCCAAAGCATGAGTGAATCTTTGTGGTTGGTAATCTAGAAGTTCAAAAGATGTTTCCTCCAGCACCAGACCAGATGAAGAGAGTCTTCTCAACTTTTTAGTTCTTTGCTGCTGTTGTCATTTGTAATTTTTCTTGTTTATCATTGCACCGTTTTGCATTTAACAACTTGTTGGAATTTGAGTGTTTATTCTTAATACAATGAGTATGTTTGTCTTGAAGAAACCCATTCGTTTCACTCACATTTGTTTTCAATGTTAAATTTCTTTTCTGCATTATGATACCAACTTGTTACCCATTCTCTTGCCCAGGCAGAGATTGGAGGGAGGATGATTTAAAACCCCCATAATTTTTGACTTCTTGTTGTCATGTTAACTTCTTAATTTCCCCAGATGAATCAAGGATGTTATTTACCTTTAAGGTTATTATCCCCGTGAATTTTCTTTGATCTTCCCCAGAGAAATTTGTGTAACCACCATTCTAGATATTGGAGAATGTTTGTGGTCTCCCCTTAGTAGAGGTGGCATCATCTTCCATAGTGATGTTTGTATGATATTCCCCGATGAAGCCTAGAGGAGTTTGGTATATCCTAGCAGCTTTATCAATGTATTGCTATTAGGATTATGCTTTGATTATTTTCAAGCCATGTTTCTTCCCAGAGAGGTCAAACATGGAAGTAGGACTTTATTTCCGCAGTTGGTTGTTTACTCTCTTATGGGATTTCCCTCTTGGATGTATTTTAGCCAAGTGCTATCTTTATCCAAGTTTGTTTTGTCTGGTTATCCCTAGTTTTCTGCAGTATGTCTACTTGGGCAGTATATACATGACAACATTCATACATTTATACACACATCATGCGTAGCTAAATTAAATTTCATTATTCATTTGCATTCATTGATGTTTCTGTTGATATTTTATCCCTTCTGCAGAGTTGTGTTATCCCCTCTCCAATAGAATGCCAACCTTAAGCAAAAAGTGTATATCCTTTCACCTTCCCCACTGAGTTTATTCCTAGTGGAAGAATTTTTCTTTAGCCTTCCTACCCAGCTCATTACCTGGATGGAAATTGATCCCTATTTGAGTTTACTCCTCATTGGTTGGTGTCTTGGTTGACTGTTTCACTCCGGTTTGCCTCTGATCTAATTTTTTGGGTGTCGACAGCTTTGTTATCCTGATCTCTCTAGGTTGTGAAACCTATATTGAGAATGTGCATTTATTTTTCATGTAAGGACTTTATCTCCTCGGCATAAATGTGTTAGTATTCCCCCAAGAAGTCAAAATTCATTTCCCAGTAGTGTTATTGCAATCCTTCTCATAACGGTAAGTGGCTGTCTCTTTATTTGAGCAACCTGTACTTCCCTAATAAATTTGTTAATTCCCAGGGAAGATTTGTTTTACTCTGATGGATGGTAATCTCTATATTTTGGGAGATAGTCCATTTTTTAGATTTGGTTTACTCAGATGGATGGTAGTCTCTTTGTTATAGGAGATAGTTCGTTGTTGAGGCTGGTTGTACTCCAATGGAGGGATGGTCTTTTCAATATGTCAAAGATAGTTTGCTGAAAAATTACTACAGTAGTTTATTACCCTTTCCGAGTGATATCTTGGTCAAAGAATAAACTATCCCCGTTCTCGACAAAATCCAAAAGTCAGAGGAAGTTTATTACACTTTTCAAGTGATATCTTGACCAAAGAAGAAACTCTTACTATTCTTGGAAAATCCATAAGTCAGGTGAAGTTTATTATCCTTTCCGAGTGATATCTTGGTCAAATAAAAAACTATTCCCTATTCTTGGCGTAATCCAGAAGTCAGGTGAAGTTTATTACCCTTTTCAAGTGATATCTTGATTAAAGAAGAAGTTGTTATCGTTCTCGGAAAAATATAGAAGTTGGTAAAGTTTGTTACCCTTTCCAGGAAGAATACTTGGTTAAAGAATAAGTTGAGACTCATTTTATGTGGAACTCCATAATTTTGGGAAACTTGTTATTCTTAATACATTTCTCTACCTTCAGTGAAAGTTGGTAGCTCACCTTCAGTAAAAGTTGGTGTTTTCTCTACATCTCTACCTTCAATAGAAGTTGGTAGCTCACCTTCAGTAAAGTTTATGTTTTCTCTATATATATACCTTCAGTGGAAGTTGGTAGCTCACCTTAAGTAAACATTGGTGTATCTCTTGAATCCCTACCTTTAGTGGAAGTTGGTAGTGCACCATCAGTAAAAGTCATTGTACCCTGTGGTTGTTCACTATCATTAGTCTATCAGACCTTTGATATTATGGTGTTCAGTCTGCTCCTTATTGTTTACCATCGTTAGTCTATCAAACCTTTGATAATATGGTATTCAATCTTATACCCTTCGATTATTCACTATTGTTAGTCTATCAGACATTTGATAATATGATGTTCAGTCCACTTCTTATTGTTTCCCTTTGTTAGTCTATCAGACCTTTTATAGTATGGTATTCAATCTTATGTCCTTGTGGTTTTTCATCATCGTTAGTCTATAAGGCCTTTGATAGTATGGTGTTCAGTCCATTTCTTGTTACTTACCATTGTTAGTATATTAGACCTTTGATAGCATGGTACTCACCTCATGTGATATATACGGCATGTTAGGCTTCCGTCCTTGATAAGGGTTGTGTTACCTTCTCCTTATTGGACTTTACCCCAATAGAGTTGAGCTTTTACCAGTCTCAATATTGATGTTTACTGCCATTCCTGAGTCGGTATTATTCTGTTTTTTCTACCTTCAACTCTGAGTTGGTAGTTTACAGTCATCCTTGAGTCAACATTATCTTTTTCTACCTACATCCTTTGGATTGGCAGTTTATTACCCCCTATGAGTCGGAATTGCTCTCTTTTTTCTACCTCCTCTATGAGTTGGTAGTTCACCGTATTTCGATAGTCATTGTTATCCAATGCTCTTTCTTCATTTATTGAGTCAATGTTACTTTGTCTCCTCTTTGGGATTTACCCCAATAGAGTTGGTCCTATTTCCCCAAGTGGAGTTGATATTCCTCCAATGGAGTCGAGTTTCTTTCCCACATCAGGTCGGAAACCCTTTCTTAAAGATTACCTCCTTGTTGGCTTGTTTCTTGCACTGTTAAGGATTTCCCCATCAAAATTATTACTTTGAATTTTGCCTCTTTAACTATGATGTTGGCTTTGCCTATTCATCATTATCTCTAGAGTCGTGTAGTTCCCCAGTGATTTATTTTCATGGTCGAACTCCCTTTTTAGTCTGTTGGTATTATTTTTGCTTCCCCGGTGGTGTCTTGTATCACTTGTGCGAAGTTTATCTTTAACATTCATAATCATAAGCATTTCATGGCATCTTAGGTCCAAAAATAGGATTTGTTTTATATTTAAGTATCTTCAATTGCGTCAAGATGATGACTTTAACCTTCGTATCTATGGATAGAAGATACGTAAATAAGGGCAGTTGTTATACCTCGAATTTCCCCCCTAAGATTCTCTGTCATCTCATAGCATCACAACGCATCAGGATCACGCTGTCTTTAAGCTTTGTTCAACATGGTAAATGTGAATTTGGTTGCTTGGTTCTCAAGACTCTTCAACATAGGTTCATGTTTTTATTTACATGCCTTCTTCGACGAATAATCTCAAATTTTTATAAGTGTGAACATAGCCTAATCAGAATTTCACCATCTCAAACAAGTATTCCGTCAAGCAGTATAGCAAAGTAGAAACTCAGGGTCTTCGAAATTCAAGTGCACTCTGTATATTTTTTCGAGCTTCACAATTAGTGAGTCATCAATTCATCATCATCTAAGGTTCTCATGTGTTCCATCATGCTTCGAATTGCAAAGAAAATCAAGTGTTTTAGTTAATTTGGGACAATTTGAACATAAAATCAGAATTTCATAGTGCAACTTCAAAAATTCACAACTTCAGACCTAAAATTGGTATGGGAATGGTTCTTCAAACATTATAATCTTCTTGAGTTCTTCTTTAATTCATCTGTTCAGTTTGGAAGCTAATTTTGTAAGGAAGATCTTCAAATGCGCAAAATACCTGAAATCATGTTATATAGTGGATTTTCTGGTCATTTATCTGTTTGGATATTCAAAATCTCATAACTTTTGACCGAATAATTATGTTTCAGTGGCTCTTTGAGAATTGGATTCGTCCTGTGTCCTTTCCATTTCATATGTTCGGATCGATAGGTTAATTCTTTGAGGAGAATCTCCGAATATGCAAATACCATGAAGTTTGGATTTGTTGGTCCAGTTATTCTCGGTGTTCAAAAATTCATAACTTGTGACCATAAAAGCAGTTCTGAGTGACTCTTGGAGCATTTGAACCATCTTGTTATTTCCTTCAACTCTTGTGTTCGGGTCGAGAGCTGATTCGATGAAGAAGATCTCCGGATTTGCAAATACTCTGAGACTGGTACTCTGAAACAACGTGTTGATCCATTGTTTATTGGATGTTCAAAGATTCATAACTTTCATCCGGTTCGAAGTTTTTGAATGGTTATTTGGGAATAAAATTTGTATTGATATTATTATCAATTTATTATGTTCGGTTCAGAAGTTAATTATGTGCAGAAGATCTCTGAAAGTGTGAATTATTTGGGAGATTGCACCCCGAAGTGGTTTTCTACCAAATGGTTTCTCGATATTGCAAAAATCGCAACTTTATCGATTTTAATCGGTTTGGGACGATTCTTAAAGCATGAGATCACAAATTTTGTTAACTACAACTTTGCTTCAGGTTCTGAGTTCGGAGTATGCTTTGAAGGTTTCGGTTTATGGCTGGCTTCCTAAAGTGTCCATGAAAATAAGCTAAAAAAGTGGTGCAACCTGAAACAATGGGTTTACTGTGCCAAATTTCTCTCCACTGCGAATTTCATAACTCTCTCGATTTTTATCTGTTGTACCCCAAAATTTTCCCTCCCATATTCTTCAAGATTTGTCAAGAATCATCTTCAAATGGTTCAAGATTTGCTCAAGAGGTAGACAGTCAGACCACCTCCTAAGACAACTGAAATTAGGGTTTTGGCTCTTTCAAGGAATTTGGGGTTCTCAATGGTTCAATCAAGTCTCATAGGCCTATATACATTCTCAAGCACCTACATGCCAAGTCTCAAGACTCACAGTGCCAATATTGCACAGTCAAAAGCCTCATTTGATCCACAGTCAACTACAAGGGCAAAATAGTCATTTTGCAGTCAAAAGTCAGAATTTTTGGTCAACATCTTATTTTGAGTCCACAATCATCATTTGATCAAGTCTTGATCATGATTCCACAAGAATAGCTCAAAAATCATCAAGATGCAAAAAGTTACTATTTTTGGACAGCAGAAAAGTCAACTGTATCTTGACCAGGGCATAACTTTTTCATGGTTCATTAGAAAAATCCCATCCAATGCTCATTTTGAAAGGAATGCAATTTCCTACAATCCATCTTCACACTCCAATTTCAAGAAATGCTCTCACAAGAAGTTATCAATTTTGACATTATAGGTCAATTTCAAAAGTCAACAAAAGTGCACTTTGAGTCAAAGGCCATAACTTGATATTGGTAAATCCAAATGACATGGGACCAAAGGCATTGGTTAGAAGACTTCAAGATATTTCCAAAATGTCCAAGAACATGGTCATAGGATTAAAATTGAGCAAGTTGTGCATTGGAGAAGTTGGGAAATTTTTATGAATTTGCAAAAGTCAACTTTGCTCAAAACACCTTATTTTTGCTAATGGGCCTCAAATCTCTTCTTGAAACTTCATCCATGACTTATGCACGACCCATCAAGATTAATTGAATTTATTTTCTTATTTTTATTGATTAATTGGATTTTTAATTAATATTAATTCATTTAATTAATTTAAATTGTAGGAAAATGCAAGATTTGATTTTTCAATCAATTTGTGAAGCAAATATGGTCAAGATATGATGGCAAACTCGAGCACCAAGTCAAAGATGCAAAATCTCCAAATTTGGCAACATTTTCCAATCATGAAAAATCAAAAATATTTGATTTTCAATCAAAGATCTAATCATCATGGCAATGGATTCTTGCTCAAGTTTTTAACCTAATTCGTTTCCTCTATATATATGCAAGCAAATCCTAATCTCATGGACGTGAAAAAGCTGCAGAAAAAAGCCATAGCATATTGAGAAATTTTCAAGAAAAAGTGAAAACTGATCTTTACATTCCAGGCCAATTCAAGGCGTGTTTTTCATTCAAACATCTTGCAGGAGTTCCCAGGAGTGTTTTGCCATCAAATTCAGACATCAAAGCTTAAGAAATCAAGGAATACAGAACCACGGTTTGCCATCTTTATCCAAAATCGTAACTCTTAAATCATGCATATTTAACTTGTTTTCTTGATTGATTTGTGTTTCTAGGAACCATACGAAGCTAATGGTATCATTTAATTGAACCATAACTCCCTTAATCACAAGATGCCATGAACGATTTCTAGGGTTCTTAAGCTTTGAAATTGGGGCTTTATTAACCAGGAAAAATTAGGACTTATAAGACATATGACTGAATTCGTGAGGACCAGACGAACATAATCCACCCATCGCGAAATATTTATATGCATTGAGCTGCTAATCGCTATTTTTCGTTGCCATGGTTAGTGGGGGTTAAAAATCCCCGCTATCTGATATTGTTTTTGCAGGTACAACGGAGAAGATGATGAGGTGTTCACATATGGTTGGACCATTTAAATCAGCGCGCGTTTTGTTTTGATTTCAGCATATTTGTTTATTTTCTTATATAATTATTGCGCTTCATTTTAATATCAATTGGAACGACCTGGATGAGTGGCAAGCGCGCTAGTATGTGATCTTTGGGACCTGGGTTCGAATCCCAGGTCCCCCAAATGTTTATTTGTTATTTTTCTTCAGGCGTTCTTGTGCAAAGCTGGCAAACGGAGTCTACCATATGCTACAAATCTCAGCATGCCAAGTGGCTCCTGGCCAAATCTGAAGGCCAGGATTGAAGGACCATTGTACTCCCTAGTCAACAAACGCATAGCCAATCCAGGAAAGTCAAAGAGGCTGGAAACAATTGGGCTTCAGAATTGCCAGACACACCTCCTAAACTGGGCCAACACCCCCACAAGTTTATTTCTTTTCTTTTATCTCTTTCACTTTTAATTATTTATCATAATTATTATTTTTACTAACCAAATTATTTTTTTCATAATAAGATCAGAAAACTAAAAATAATATTTTTTTTAATTTTATTATTATTTATTTAAATTAATTTCACCCTTAATTAGTTATTTTTGTAAATAAATGCTAACACAATTAATTTAGTTCTTTAATTAGGTTAACTTTAATTATTTTCATAATAAATAAAATCCATGTAGAATTAGGTTTTTTGACAACTTTTAATCATTTTTTTTCCTTGAGACACTAAAAAACCCAAAAAATATTTCTTTTATTAATTAATTAGTTTTAGGTTTAATTTAATTTAATTCATAAATAATCAAATCTCTTTCTTTCTCGAAAAAGGGTCAAAACCCTAGAAACATTCCGATTCAATTTTCTCTCGCGCGTATGTTTGTTTTGTTAATTTTGGATCCATTATTATGTAATTGCTCAGAGGATGTAATAACTTTAATTAGGACCCTTTTATCGCTTTCCTTTAATTTTCCGCAATTTACTTTTCAAGGGTTTGCTTTTGGCGATGTAAATACCCGACGCCTTGTAATAGCTTAGCTTTATTTTCCACAACTAATAACTGCTAGATGTATGTTGATTAGGCTATGCATGACAAGACTTATCTCTGAAATTAAAATCAAAATGTAGCTCACCATAACATGTGCAAAGATAACATAATCTGAAACTTGACACACTCGCACATGCCACTCCTAGGGTACGCCTCACTTGGTTTCCTCGGCGTGGTCATTGAGTATAAGGTGTTTTAGAGGCCGCCCTCCTGTCTAAAGATCAAAGTTGCCTCGGAACGGTTGCCTCGGATAAAAATGATCTAGGACATTAGGGTTACCGCTAAGGCGTCCTACTATTGTTTTGGTGACCACATGTCCCTATAATCGAATTGACCCAAAAAACTCCAACGACGGTGATACCTACTTCTCAATAGTGGGATAATACTGTCTAAAGGACATTTACACAGCTTAATTTCTTTTGAGTAGGTATAGGTTCTCAGGTACTTTCTCTTTCAAAACAAAAATACTTTTCGCACCTACACTTTTCTGACAAAAGTTTTCAAACACTTCATACACTCTTGAGGACGAATACAAGAGTTAAATCGAAGTTTTCAAATAAACTTTTTCAAAACCCACAAACACAAGAAAAGCAAAACATTTTTGAAAACATAGTGAGCAAGTACCTAAGAGCCAGTGGATAACCACGGATAGAAAGGGTGCTAACACCTTCCCTTTCTATAAATCTACCTCCCGAACCCGAGAAACATCTCGAAAAGGAATTTTGCTGTGCTTTTGTCCTTTCCTTGTTGGAGAAAATAAAAGACGGTGGCGACTCTTGCTTACCGCGACATTTTGCGAAACGCAAACGCGAACCAGCATTCCAAAATAGTCAGTTCTATTTCCACCGATCACAGAACTGGCGACTCTGCTGGGGAATTTACTTAAAAAAGTGAGGTGTACCTTATGATTAGATCACTTGTGTTTTTAATTGTATGCTTTGTATGCTTTAAATTTTGTGGGTTTGTATCGGAGTTCTATAGATCCTAACCCGGATCTGGGGATACCCTTTAGAAGTAGCAACAAACTGTGAGGGAACTATGCGGGGTATACCGACATGGTTGAAGCAGTAGCTACATTGATGTGGCACTTTGGTGAGTGTCGGTAACCCTTGAGTCAAGTCAAGGAGAGTACGGGGCCGCCGCGTGGTGTCGCGAAGCATCAACTGACCTTAGAACTTTACTTGACCATCCTGGCCCCTTTAGGGGTAGTGAGATGACCGACTTTGGTGCAATCCGAAGTTGGTAGATACTCGATACTACACTCATTGAGGGTTGTTTTCTTGGAATATTTTTGTCGCCAGTTAAGTGGCTAAATCAAAACAATGAACATAGAAAACAATCCAATGATATTGAGCTCCTTAGAACCCGGTTACTATTTATAGGACAGGTTTTGAGCCAACTAACTTCAAGAGGGTACTTACCTACGAACCCCATGCAAGCCTAAACCTAAGGACTTGTTTGCTTTGTGTGAATATGACTGTCTGTATATACACTTGCTTACTTTTGCATCCATGTACATCATAACATCATAAAGCATCACATGCATCTGCTAACCATTTCAAGGGTTCGGATCTTCATCTTTGTTCTTGTTTTGTAGGACATGGAGTCTCTCCGCAGGAAAACAATTCAGGTCAACCTTGTAAGGATCCCTTCTCAGCTCAAGGAGCTTACATCCAGGATTCCCGAGAACTCTCTCTTTAGTGAAAAACATGGTAGACTCATCAGCTTGGTCAACACCAACATTGAAGAAGATATGATAAAAGTTCTCTTCCAGTTCTTTGACCCCCTGCACCACTGTTTTACATTCCCTGATTATCAATTGGTGCCTACTTTGGAAGAATTTTCTCAACTTCTGAGAATTCCTATTCTTAGTCAACTACCCTACAACGGTACGGAAAAGGAACCAAAACTTGAAGAGGTCGCTCGAGCATTACGTCTGCAACCATCTGACATCAAGGGGCATTGGGAAATCAGAAGTGGTATCAAAGGATTCTTGGCAAAGTTCCTGTTTGAGAAGGCACAAGAATGTTGGAATTCTCTCGACCTACAAGCCTTTGAAGAGATTGTGGCACTCCTTGTCTATGGGTTGGTGTTGTTCCCAAATCCTGATCAACTTATAGATATAAATGCTGTCAAGATTTTCATGTCCAAGAATCCCATACCTACATTGCTTGGGGACATGCTCCACTCATTTTACACACGAACAATGAGAAAAAGAGGTGTTCTCATGTGCTGTACTCCTCTCCTGGCAAGGTGGTTTATTTCGCACCTTCCACAATCAGTTTTGAAGAACGAGCAGGGTTTAAGGTGGTCACAACGGTTGATGACCCTCATACATTCTGATGTACATTGGTGTTCTCGGTCCAGAGAAAATGTCACTATCATTGATCGTTGCGGAGAATTTCCTAATGTTCCTTTACTTGGAATTAGAGGAGGCATCACCTACAACCCATGTCTGGCTTTGAGACAATTTGGATATGCTCGGAGGGATGGCCCTCATGACATGCTGATTCCTGACATAGTTTTTGACTTCGACAACAATGCGTAAGGACTTCGACAAAGGTTCATCAGAGCTTGGAGGATGCCTAACAAGGTAGATAGTAAGACACTGGGGCACAAGAATTCCATCCCCCTTGAGCCTTACCTCAAGTGGGTACGAACCCGCTCCCAGAAGCTTATGATGCCATATCCTTACATTCTCCCCGTGATCAAAGAGCCTGTTATGGAAGGAGAGGTTCCATACACCATCCTACATCCTGACATGCCAACATCGTGGGAAGAAATGCAAAAGAGCTGGATCCAACTCAAGGAAGAACAGAATGCTTTTGAAGCCAGCTTACATGCCAGTGAGAAGAAGGTCTTGGAGCTCACCCGCCTACTTCACGAGGAAGAGACCCTCAACACTTACATCGCTCCAAAAAGGATGCGCAATGTCTTTTTACATTAAGTATTTTGTAATATTTCGCCCATGAGGCACTGATGTACTAAACAAATTACTTCTTAATATGATGTGTGTTCCTTTTTTTTGTCTGCAACGAATTTGAATTTTCGAACCCTTGAATGCATTGCATAAACAACATACCATTCATCATATGCATAACAGGTACCCTTTTTACAGGTCACTTATCTTCTTCGCTGTTTATTTCAGCAATCATCATGTCTTCTGAACCTACCACTGAACAAGCTATCAAGGCCCTCCAGGCCCAGAATGCCCAGTTCCAAGAGTTGGTTATGAGCCTAGCCCAGGGTCAACAGGACTTGAAGACTCTGATTCTGAAAGAGAGGAAGAAGAAGAAGAGGACCGTCTTGTTCAACACTGGACGCAGATTTGGGAATGGATTACAGAATGAGGTTGAGCTGACTACCTCATCTGTAGGAAAAGACAGTCCACAAGAGAGAAGGGTTCCTAGTCCCGTGGTCTCCGAGAACGAGACGGATTATGATGATGAACAATATCCTCCTGCTGAGGATAGGTACAAACAGCTGGAGGACCGCTTAAGTGCTATGGAGATACAGAATGTGCCCGGGTTGGACTTTGGAGACCTAGGCTTATCCTCTGGGGTGGTGATTCCCCATAAGTTCAAGGCACCTGCTTTTGCCAAATACGAAGGAGCCTACTGCCCAAAGCTGCACCTCTGGTCGTATGTAAGGAAGATCCAACCTTACACTGCTGACAAGAATTTGTGGATCCATTTCTTCCAGGATAGTCTTTCAGGGACTCAACTCGAATGGTTCTATCAGCTGGATAGAGCCAGTATTCGTAACTGGGAGGATCTGGCTACTACGTTCTATAAGCAGTATCAGTATAATTCTGACCTCCCTCCTATGCGTACCCAACTCCAGGGTATGTCACTAGGGACGAGTGAAGGATTTAAAGAATATGCCCAGAAGTGGAGAGACCTGGATGGAAGGGTGCAGCCACCTTTAACTGATCGTGAACTTGTGGATATGTTCTTGGGGACCCTGTCTGGTCCGTTCTTCAACCATTTGATTGGAAATTCTTCAGCCGGGTTTACAGACCTTATCTTGACTGGTGAGAGAATTGAAGCTGGTATCAAGTCTGGGAAGATACAAAAAGGTGCCTCCTCGAGCACTGAAAAGAAACCCTTCAAGAAAGAATCTAGTGTTGTCTTTGGTTCAAGGAGACAGAATAGACCGGAACGCCGCCAAGCTGTCAACGCGGTGGTAATTTCAAAACCTGCTGCTGCTCCTCAGCATCACAACCATCAAAGGGGTGAGAGACCCAAAAGGCAGTTTACTCGTCTCAGCATGACCTTGTCCCAGATATTTCCGCAGTTACTGACAACCAACCTGGTGATTATAAAAGAAGCTCTGAAGGTTGTAAACACAACGTCCCCAAAGTAAAATCCTAACGCTCGCTGCGCTTATCACTCTGACATCCCGGGGCATACTACAGATGATTGTTGGGCTCTGAAGAATAAGGTTCAGGACCTAATTGATGCTAAAGAGATAGAGTTCGAGGCACCCGAAAGGCCCAATGTTGTGACTGCCCCCATGCCCAAGCATGGAGTGAATGCTGTAGAGGAAGACATGTTTGTAGCCTCTGTGGATGATATTGTTACTCCGCTGTTGATTGTCAAGAGGAACCTGTTGCTAGCCGGTTTATTTCCGGGATGTAGTGAAGGTTGCCATTTGTGTTCCGTTTCACCTACTGGTTGCCCATCTTTGAAGTCAGGTATCCAAAACCTGATGGATAATAAAGAAATCCTGTTTGAAAAGATTGATGTTCCTGCTACCCCTACTGAAGAAGTGTCCATTGTCACCATTTTCAACAATTCTCCCAAGGCTCCCTCAAGGAAGCCCGTCAAAATCATGCCTGCTCAGAAGATTGCACCCATAATCATCACTGTTCCGGGGCCCATCCCCTATACATCTGACAAAGCTGTCCCGTGGCACTATGGGGCAGATGTTTATGTTCTTGGAGTTAAACAAGAGTTTGATACTAGTACCGGCGTCAGCAACATCACCGGGCATGCCAAAGTCACCCGCAGTGGTAGACCTTTCTCATCAGATATTGCGCCACCAACTATCCAGAGACCTATTGTCAGTTCACCTGCAAATGTACCTATCTCCCTTCCTGATCAAGTTCTTAGTTCTACCCCTGCTGCCGAGTCATCTGCCGCTCGGGGCAAAGGGATCGCTACTGATATGCCTGCCCAGACGGAGGCACCGAAGACAACCACTATTGAAGCTTCCAAACAGGAAATGGAAGAGATTCTTAAGATTATCAAGAAGAGTGATTTTAACGTAGTTGAGCAACTGGGGCACACCCCATCTAAAATTTCTATGTTATCACTGTTGTTGTGTTTAGAGGCCCATGCCAAGGCCCTGATTACCTTCCTGAAGACGGCCCACGTGCCACAAGAGACATCAGCTGATCAGTTCACCGATTGTGTGGCCAACTTAACTACTGATAATGGTTTGGGTTTCTCCGACGCTGATCTGACTGCCAAACGGAAGAACCATAACGATGCCCTGCATGTCTCCATTGAATGCAGGGGCACTACTCTTGCACATGTGTTGGTTGACACTGGTTCCTCATTGAATGTATTGCCCAAGAAAGCTTTAGACAGGTTGGATTGCAAAGGGTTGGAACTAAAGCCAAGTAACATTGTTGTCTGGGCCTTTGACGGGTCTAAAAGAATGGTGCACGGCGAGGTTGATATTCCAATCAGAGTTGGTTCTCAGGTATTCGATTCTACATTCTACGTGATGGACATTCGACCATCCTATTCTTGTTTGTTGGGTCGTCCATGGATCCACAAGGCTGGAGCTGTGACCTCCACACTACATCAGAAGCTGAAATACCCGGTAAAAGGGAAGATTGTGACAGTTCAGGGGGAGGAAGAGTACATGGTCAGCCACCTTAACTCGTTCTGGTACATAGAAATGGATGGGGAGTTCATTGAGACTCCATTTCAACACTTTGAAGAAGTTCCTCAGACACTGGCGTCAGCCGAGACTGTGATGGAAGATTCTCCGTTGAAGATGGCGTCCTTAAAGGATGCCCGGGATGTTGTTGAGAAGAAAGCTCAGAAGGCTGTTCGTAGGGCAAGGATTGGAAGACCTCCTGTATTCATCAGCAACTCAGAAGTAAATGCCATTGAAGATGACGTGGAGGAATCTGAATTCGACAGCTAGATCTACCCTACGACCAATGGTGGACCAAACAACTGGACAGCGAAAGACTTCGTCCCTATTACTTTTGTGACTCAGTAATGAACTCCTTTGTTTTGAATTTGTAACAAACAATATTATGAAACTTTATGGCCCGGTGTCTTACCCGGGGCACCGTGGCTTCATTTGTGAGGGCTTTTGTGTGTCATTTTCATATATCATTAATAAAAGCATTGGACGTCTTTTGCATTACAAATCTTGCGCTCCTTGTTTTTCTTTATTATATTGCAAAACAGCTATTTACACACACTCACATATACAGGTCCCAATCCACTATGGATCTCACTGGTAACGACTCTGCTACTGCCAGTTATGACTTCGAAAATCCGATCAACTTAGCCGAAGACGAAGGTGAAGATGATTGCGAAGTGCCTGGTGAGCTTGCAAGACTGCTACTCCAGGAAGAGAGGGCCATTCAGCCACATGAAGAGCTAGTGGAAACAGTGAATCTGGGTACTGAGACAGACAGAAAGGAAGTCAAGATTGGTGCCAATCTGGAGTCTAGTGTGAAACAACGGTTGATTCAGATGCTGCATGACTACATGGAAATCTTTGCCTGGTCTTACAAAGATATGCCTGGGTTGGATACCGACATTGTGGTTCATCACTTGCCTACCAAGGAAGACTGTCCTCCGGTAAAACAGAAGGTTCGCCGTATGCGTCCAGAGATGTCCGAGAAAATCAAAGCTGAGGTTATGAAACAATTCGACGCCGGTTTTCTAGCAGTAACTTCTTACCCTCAGTGGGTCGCCAATGTGGTTCCAGTGCCGAAGAAAGATGGTAAGGTCCGAATGTGTGTTGACTACAGGGATTTGAACAGGGCGAGCCCTAAGGATGACTTCCCTCTGCCTCACATCGACGTTCTGGTTGACAACACTACTCAGCATAAGGTATTCTCCTTCATGGACGGGTTCTCCGGTTATAATCAGATAAAGATGGCTCCAGAAGACATGGAGAAGACAACCTTTGTTACTCAGTGGGGCACCTTTTGCTACAAGGTCATGCCTTTTGGGTTGAAAAATGTTGGGGCAACGTATCAGCGTGCCATGGTTGCTTTGTTCCATGATATGATCCATCATGAGATCGAAGTATACGTCGACGATATGATTGCAAGGTCCCAAACTGAGGAGGAACACCTTGACCATCTACAGAAGTTGTTTGACCGGTTGAAGTTGTACAAGCTGAGATTAAACCCGAACAAGTGCACCTTTGGGGTGAGATCTGGAAAACTGCTAGGCTTCGTCGTGAGCGACAAAGGTATTCAAGTGGACCCTGCCAAAGTGAAAGCCATACAAGAGATGCCAATTCCCAAGACAGAGAAGGAAGTCAGAGGCTTTCTAGGACGGCTGAACTACATTGCCCGATTCATCTCACATCTAACTTCTACCTGTGAACCAATCTTCAAGGTGCTGAAGAAAGATCAAGTAGTACGTTGGAACGATGAATGCCAGGCCGCTTTCGAAAGAATCAAAGAGTATCTCCAAGAGCCACCTATTCTTATGCCACCAGTTGAAGGGAGACCTCTAATCTTATACTTGACAGTACTTGACAACTCAATGGGGTGTGTGCTGGGGCAGCATGACGAGTCTGGCCGAAAAGAGCACGCTATTTATTACCTTAGCAAAACGTTTACCGACTGTGAGACCCGATACTCACTGCTCGAGAAAACTTGCTGCGCTTTCGTATGGGTTGCTCGCCGGCTGAGACAATATATGTTGACCCACACTACCCTGTTGATTTCAAAAATGGACCCAATTAAGTATATCTTCGAAAAGCCTGCCTTGTCCGGAAGAATAGCAAGATGGCAGATGATCTTGACTGAATATGACATCCAGTACACGACTCAAAAAGCAATCAAGGGAAGTGTGTTGGCAGACCATTTGGCACATCAGGCAGTGGATGATTACTAGTCTATGAACTTTGAATTTCCAGACGAGAATATCATGGTGGTGACTGATTGTGAAGTACCTGGACCGGATGAAGGACCTGAGGAGGGATCCCGATGGTCTATGCACTTTGACGGAGCCTCAAACGCTTTGGGTAACGGTATTGGCGCTGTGATCATATCTCCTAAGGGCTCTCATACTCCACTTACCGCCCGACTATGTTTCAACTGCACCAACAACATGGCGGAGTATGAAGCATGCATCATGGGTCTTCGAGCTGCAATTGACCTAAGGATCAAGTTTCTGAGTGTCTTCGGAGATTCCGCTCTCGTGATCAGTCAGATCAAAGGCGAGTGGGATACGAAACACCCAAATCTTATTCCTTACAAGGAGTATGTGTTGACATTGCTTCCCCATTTCGAGGAGATAACCTTTGAACACTTCCCAAGAGAGGAGAATCAGTTGGCGGACGCGCTGGCTACGATGTCTTCTATGTTCAAAGTCAAATGGGACAACGAGGCTCCCCGGATCATCATTTGGAAATTGGATGAACCTGCACATTGCTGTGATCTTGAGACTGAAGAGGTAACAGAAAAACCTTGGTATCATGAAGTAAAGAGGTACCTTGAAGCTCAAGAGTACCCCGAGGGTGCATCTGTTAATGACAAAAAGTTTCTGAGAAGGTTCGCGGCAAAGTTCTTCCTCAGCAATGACATTCTTTACAAACGAAACCATGATTCAACCTTACTGCGTTGTGTGGATAAGACTGAAGCAGAAAGGATCATGGCAGAGCTGCATGAAGGTACCTTCGGAACTCATTCCAATGGACATACCATGGCAAAGAAAATCCTTCGGGCAGGATATTACTGGTCCACAATGGAAGCCGACTGTTATCAACACTCTCGGACATGTCACAAATGCCAGATCTATGCTGATAAGGTGCACATTCCTCCAGTTCCTCTGAATGTCTTAACAGCACCTTGGCCTTTTGCAATGTGGGGCATTGATATGATCGGTGAGATCAGACCTACGACATCCAACGGGCATCGCTTCATCCTGGTAGCAATCGATTACTTTACAAAATGGGTTGAAGCAGCTTCCTTTACTACCGTAACCAAGAACGTCGTGGCACGGTCATTCGGCACAACCTAATCTGTCGATACGGTGTACCAGAGAGGATCATTACGGATAATGGTACCAATCTTAACAACAAGATGATCACTGAGCTCTGCGAGCAATTCAAGATACAGCACCACAATTCCTCTCCTTACCGGCCGAAGATGAATGGGGTTGTAGAAACAGCTAATAAGAACATCAAGAAGATTGTGCAGAAGATGACAGTGACCTATAAAGATTGGCACGAGATGTTACCATTTTCTCTTCATGGGTACCGTACCTCAGCACAGACGTCAATAGGGGCAACACCCTATTCCTTGGTATATGGCATGGAGGCAGTCTTGCCCATTGAAGTTCAGATACCCTCTCTTCGGATCATGAAGGATGCAGGTTTGAGCGAAGACGACTGGATCCAAACTCGGCTTGATCAACTGAACCTAATCGACGAAAAGAGACTCACTGCTATTTGTCATGGTCAGACGTACCAAAAACGGATGATCAAGGCATTTAACAAGAAAGTCAGACGACAAGAGTATCAAGTCGGGGACCTGGTAATCAAGCGCATAATTCTACCTCAAGGTGATCCTAGGGGCAAATGGACCCCTACGTATGAAGGGCCATTTGTGGTTAAGAATATCTTCTCAGGAGGAGCGATGATTCTAACCACCATGGATGGTGACGACCTTCCTCACCCCGTCAATGCAGACATAGTAAAAAGATACTACGCATGATTAAAGACCCGCTAGGTTGACCGGCCTAGGAAAAAATAAGGGCTTCCCGGCGAACCAAAAGGGTTCAAGCAAAAATAAGGGATGAAAAAAAAAATCTGTACACCCGGCAAGTGGAAAACCTGAAAGGGCGGCTTGGGCAAAAATGGGTATCCCGGTGGACTGAAAACCTGAAAGGGCGGTCCAGGAAAAAGTTAGGGATAAGCGTAATACTATGTCTCATTGGATCACCCTGCATCCAGACTGTTATATCAACCATCAGGCTCAGACGACACCAATCAATCAGATTCCTCTTCAACTAAGCAACAAAGTGATGAGACGCTTGAAGACATAAAGGCGATAGCAGAGTTGGAACCCAGTGGGATTTTTCACATAGCTGTTTTGTTTTCCTTTTTCACAAATTGTATAAACTCTATTTTGTTCGGCGGCGTTCTCTTACTAGGACGTCAGCCTCTTGTACAAAAACGCCTATTTACAGGCAAATTTCAAAATCAATACAAGCTCATTTTTCAGACAAATTGCAAATTGTTTTTCCTTTATCTGTTTTGTTTTGCAAAGAACGTCCAATGTTCATTCTTGATATATGCATTTGACCTTAATTGCTTTTCATAAATATTTGCATGCGAAACAAAGGACTAATTACGGGTGACATTGGAAGCAGGGGCAATAAGAATTGTCTAAGCGATCTAGTTGCTTTGTCCACCCAGGTACCAAGGTAGGTTCGACTGAAGAATGTGACCAGGATACCTTCACTCCCCAAGAATAAAACAGTAATGGAAGCTCTCCCTACTGAGACTTGCAGCTACGAACAAATCAGCAATACTCTCCCCAAGCAGAGTTGGTCTACCATCAGTCCTGAAAAAGTTGGGTATCCCCAGTAGGTCTTAATATTCTCCAGCAGAGTATAAAGATATCCCCCAGCAAGCATCCCCGACGTTCTTAATATTCCTCAACGAAATATAAGAATGTTCCCCGGTGGAATACAAAATACCCCCAGTGGAGCCATTTCCTAGTGCAGTCTAAAAAGATTCTCTGCCAGAGTTGAATCATCTCCCCAGTAGATTCTGGAAGCTTGTCCCCTGCAGAGTACAAGTGCACCTCCCCAGCCAAGTTCAGAAGGTCATCCCCACCAGAGTCTAACTGGGTTATCCTCAGCAAGTTGTTACAACGGAAAGATCGTCCCCAGCTGTGATCGGTGGATCTGGAACTGACTGTTTAACGCTGGTTCGCGAAATGTCGCAGAAGCAAGAGTCGCCACCGTCTTTTATTTTCTCCAACATGGACAGGACAAAAGCACAGCAAAATTCCTTATGAGATAGTTTCTCGGTTCGGGAGGTAGATTTATAGAAAGGGAAGGTGTTAGCACCCTTTCTATCCATGGTTATCCATGGGCTCTTAGATACTTGCTCATTGTGTTTTCAAAATGTGTTTGCTTTTCAGTTGTGAGTGGGTTTGAAAAAGTTTCGTTTAAAGATTTCAGAATGACTCTTGTATCAGTCCTCAAGAGTGTTTGAAAAATTGTTTTGAAAGCTTTTTTGAAAGTGTCGGTGTGAAAAGATTTTTGTTTGTTTTTTAAAAGAGCAAGTATCTATGAGTTATCTACCTACCCTAAGGAATTAGGCTGTGTAAATGTCCTTAAGGTAGTGCCATCCCACCATTGAGAGGTAGGTAGCACCACCGTTGGAGGTGTTCGGGTCAATTCGATTTTAGGGACAGTGTGGTCACCAGAGCAACAGTAGGACACCTTAGAAGCTACACTTATGCCATTGATCCTTTTTAATTCCGAGGCAACCGTTTCGAGGCAACTATTCCGAGGCAACTTGTTTTGAGACAACAGGATCAATGGACATAAGGACTTACTAAGACGTCCTATACTCGACGACCACGTTTCGAAGGTAAGGCAACAGTGAGGCGTACCCTAAGAGTGGTGTGTGAATTTGTGTGTTATTTTCAGTTATGTTTTATCTTGTACATGTATCGTGGTGATCTACGCTTGTTTTTAATTTAGGCCATACATTCTTTCATGTAAAGTTTAGAATTTAAAAGTGCGGAAATTTAAATGCGGAAAGTAAAATCCTACGCTATTACAAGGCGCGGGTCTATACATCGTCAAATTACAAAGACCCGTTTTAATAAAAATGCGGAAAGTAAAATAAATTCCTAATTACTATTACAAGGCTTGAGCAATTACATAATATCCACAAGAAAATAAGAATAAACGCGCGAAAGAATTAAAGTTGAACGTTTGAGGGTTTTGACCCTTTGCTTGAAATTAAATTAAATTAAAGTCTAATTATTATTTAATTAAAGAAAGGTATTTTTTTTGTGTTTTTTGTATTTAATTAATATTAAACCTAAAACTAATTATTTAAATAAAAGAAAAAAGTATTTTTGGTTTTTTAATGTCTTTAATGAAAAATAAAAATAAAATAAAATAAAGTCAAAAGTTAGTAAAACCTAATTCTAATTTATTTTATTTATTATGAAAAAGCCAAAATTAAACCTAATTAAACTAAATTAATTTGTTAGAATTTATTTACAAAAAATAATTAATAGTGAAATTACTAAATAATAATAATACTAAAAATGTTAGTTTTCTGAATTTTATTATGAAAAAAATGTTAATTGGTTAGTGATTAATAAAAAGAATAACGATTAATTAATTAAAGGAAAATAATAAAAATAGAGAGAGAGTTTAGGAGTATACGAGCCTGATTGGAGGGGTGAAACAGCTATTGGTGTCATGTGTAAACTGTTTTGTTTTGGCCATTTGTGTTTTGGCTTTTGGCCATTTGTGTTCTGGCTTTTACCCATTTGTGTTCTGGCCTCAACGTTCCTTAACCTTCTCAGGATGTCTGTCTCGCCATGTATTGGTGTCATGCATAAGTTATTCTACTTTGGCCATTTGGCTTTTGTCTTTTGGCCATTTGTGTTTTGGCCTCAACGTTCCTTAATCTTCCTGCATGGGATCCTGTCTAAATCTGCAGTGTTGAATCTCATGAACACATTAAATAAAATCATAAAATGCAAATAAAGCCAATATATGAAGAAATTTAATGTTTAGGCACAATATGGCATGTATGAATGATTATACCCTTTTGATCATGGAGATCAAATCAATCTTACCCTTACTGGAAAATTAGTGACATGAATGCTTTTATGCCTTTTGGATCATGGAGATCAAGCCAACCTTACCCTTACTGAAGAAGTAGTGAGGTGTTGGTTTGTAACTGTGATGGCTTGTTTGTAGTGAGAGAAGGATTTGTAATAAGGATTTCAAGGTTTTAGGGTTCTTGAAAGAATTTGATATTCTAACAGTGTTGTGGCAAGGTTTTTCTCTCTCTTTTTTTTGCATCTTTTCTCCTTTTGGTTTGTGTGAAAAGAAGGTGATTATATAATGGAAATTAGGGTAAAGAAAATGGGCTTTGAATGTGCAATTGGGCCTCCAATGTTCACTTGAGTTCGTCACTTTCCAGGCTAAATCGCAGGGACTTAAGTGCAATTTTTGAAGTTGAAATGTGAAAACAAAATGTAGCCGACATCGATAACTAACTCCTGTCCGAAAATCGACTCAATCGGATAAACGGTGAATTAGTTATGATTTTTTGAAGTTTCAGCTCAGACAAACTTATTTTGGGCTCCAGTGTCGACTCTGACACGTTCTTCAATAAAAAAATGGTATTGATCGGAGCATAATCCGGTCTCGACTTTTGAAGCAAAGTTGTAGATCTATGAGTCAGGGACCTTGTGTAAAAATATGAGCCCAATCCGATAAAAATTGACCGAGTTATGAATTTTCGAAGTTTCGGCCCAGATGAAATAATATTCAGCATTCAGGATTTTCAGCGTGTCACGCACTCTGAGCAAAAAACGAAGGCCTTTTGAATACCGTTTGAACTCAATACCTTATGTGGAAATGTAGCCAACTCAATTTATGAAATTTTGGCGCCGAACCAGCTCGATACGATGAAAATCGACCAAGTTATGATTTTCTGAACATGACGCAAATAAATTTCTGACACAAATTTCCTGTACGGAAATACTTGATAAATCCGCATTTTTGAAGACCTTCTGATCGAAATTGGCTTCCAGCCGTGAGAGATGAAAACATAGATGGCGTCAAGACGGAATTTTGGCCACTAGAACGGGTTCAAAACGAGCCACGATCTTCAAGTTATGAATTTTTTAGCGCGTAAAAACTGCACTTTCAGCACACTTTTTCACCATATTTCTTCGAGCAAACTCACACATTCGGATACCTTCTTTAAAGAATTGACTCTTGAGCCGAACCTGAATTTGAGAATACGTTATCAGAGATATCTTGGCGAAATAACACCTGAATATGACGCGCCGGGTTGGACTTGTGAATTTTTCTTGAAATGTTTTGAGAAATATGGGAGGGCAAATTTTGGGGTACAACAGTTGCCCCTGTTCAATCTTCTTAGACCTGAGGATGCAGATTGGCTGGCGTGCCTTTCATAATCCGAAGGTGGAAGATGATTGAACACTAGAGTGCCCAGAAATTTGCACTCACATAGTAGAGTATCAGCAGTGTGATGTAGGGAATGGGCTTACAGATGCCATTTGGAGACTGATGGATAGAAGGATGGGCTTATAGATGTCATCTGGAGATGTGACAGAACCTCGTCGGGAATGGGCTTATAGATGCCATTTGGAACTGTAATGGAAAGTTGTGGAGATGGGCTTATAGATGCCATCGGGAGGTTGATCGCGTAAGAGATTCCTTAGCGAGAACTTGCGTACCTGAGAAAGAAAGATAATTACCTGGCCTGTTACAAGAGTTGATCTTCACACTCTTTATGTAGATATGTCCTGGCTGGATACAAGAATCGAATCTTTAAACTCTTCAGACGTGCCCTGGCAAGATACAGGAATCGAGTCCGGAGAATAGTCGTCAACAGATACACCCTGGCGAGATACAGGAATCGGATCTTCGAACTCTTCAGACGTGCCCTGGCAGGATACAGGAATCGAGTCTGGAATATGGTCATCAACAGATACACCCTGGCAGGATACAGGAATCGGATCTTGAGTTGCGACAGTTGATAGGTAATTTTTGTAAGTTGAAAGAGGGAACCTGTGTAGGGTTGATTGATGATGAGCTCGTGTAAAACTGCATCTGAAATGGAGAAGGAACCTGTGTAGGGTTACTTTGATGACGAGTCCGTGTAAAACTATGCCTGGAGTTTGAGAAGGGAACCTGTGTGGGGTTACTTTGATGATGAGTCCGTGTAAAACTGCATCCTGGAAGAAGTAAAACTTGGGTATGGTTTCTGATGACGAGTCCGTGTAAAACTGCATCTTTGGGAATAGAGAACCTGTGTATGGTTTCTTTGACGACGAGCCCGTGTAAAACTACGTTTGGAGAGAGAGAACCTGTGTAGGGTTTCTTCGGAATAAGTTCATGTAAAACTTCTGGATGAACCGGGGTAAGGTCATCTTGAGATAAGTCCGTGTAAGACTTCTGGAGGAACCGGGGTAAGGTTACTGTAGGATAAGTTCGTGTCAAACTTCTTGATGAACCGGGGTAAGGTTACTGTAGAATAAGTTCGTGTAAAACTTCTTGATGAACCGGGGTAAGGTTACTGTAGAATAAGTTCGTGTCAAACTTCTTGATGAACCAGGGTAAGGTTACTGTAGAATAAGTTCGTGTAAAACTTCTTGATGAACCGGGGTAAGGTTACTGTAGAATAAGTTCGTGTAAAACTTCTTGATGAACCGGGGTAAGGCCATCTTGAGATAAGTCCGTGTAAGACTTCTGGATGAAGAAAAGGAACCAGTGTAGGGTTACTTTGATGATAAGTCCGTGTAAGACTTCGTCTGAAAATTGAGAAGGAACCGGTGTAGGGTTCACTGATGATGAGTTCGTGTAAAACTACATCTGAGGTTGAGAAGGAACCGGTGTAGGGTTGCCTGTTGATGAGCCCGTGTAAGACTTCTTCTGAAAGAAAAGGAACCGGTGTAGGGTTGCCCGAAGATGATCCAGTAGATAATTGTCTTGTTTGGTTTCGGATATTAACCCATGATCAGTCGTCCATTGATTTTTCCTGGCTTGTTACCAATGTTGATCTTGAGATATAGAGGTAGACGGTAATCATCTTTTGATTGACCTTTTTTTTTCTGGAAAGGAAAAGTATTAGTCATATGCAGTGTCATGATGCATGAACTGCATGATCTTAAGATGTTCTTAAAAATAAATGAGATCTGTGTCGTATGATGCGTATGCATGCTATAATGTATGAAGATATGATGTTCAGGAATGTATGTTTTCGTCTAGGAAAGTAAATCCTTGACGGGTGCCGGGAAGTTAAATCCTGGGCTGATGCTGAATAGTAGAGCTTCTTGTTTCTGC
Organism: Vicia faba; assembly: GCA_948472305.1. Taxonomy (NCBI): domain Eukaryota; kingdom Viridiplantae; phylum Streptophyta; class Magnoliopsida; order Fabales; family Fabaceae; genus Vicia; species Vicia faba. The sequence continues at coordinate 1,312,284,688 of OX451740.1, read as the reverse complement.
TGGGGATGGTAGTTGCAAGAATACCGGTAGGAGAAGATGACTCTGTTGGGGAATAAACTTAGCGAATAGATTACTCTGCGGAGAGTGAACTCTGTGGGGAAAGAGATACTTTGCTGAGATTTGATGATAACTCCGCTGGGGATACCATTGATGAGTTATGTTGAAGGAATTGATGAACTCCGCTGGGGGATAGGAAGACTCCGTCGGGGACGATCTTTCCGTGGTAATTGGCTGAGGATAACCCAGTTATAAGCTCTGGTGGGGAGTAACCTTCTGAATAAAGCCGGGGGAGAGCGTCCGTGCTCTGCGGATGACAAGCTTCCAGAATCTACTGGGGATAAGCTTCCTGCTGGGGAGATGGATTCCACTTTCCTGGGGAGACTTTTGGGCTGTACTGGGGAAGTGACTCCACTGGATGTTCGGATACCACCGGGGAACAATCTTAGATCAAGACTGTCGGGGATGCTTGTTAAGACTGTTTGTATACTCCGCTGCGGAATGTTGAGATCTGCTGGGGATACCCAATTTCCTTAAGGCTGACTGAGTAGGCCAATTCTGCTTGGGGAGAGTATCGCTGACTTGCTGGCTCACTCTCTGGGGAATTAAGATATCTTGGTTACATTCTTCAGCCGAACTTACCTTGGTACCTTGGTGGACAGAGCAATTGGATTGCTTGGATAACTTATTACTGCCCCTGTTTCTGAGGGAGAAGGAGTCCTATGAGGTGCTTGATAACCGCTGATTGACGAGTCTTCTTCTGGCAGGCAAGTGACGAGGTGACGGGTCATAGTCGTACGCTTTTGATCCCTAACTTTTGCCTGGACCGCCCTTTCGGGTTTTCAGTCCACCGGGATACCCATTTTTGCCCAAGCCGCCTTTTCAGGTTTTCGACTTGCCGGGTGTACATATTTTTTTTATTTTCATCCCTTATTTTTGCCCGAACCCTTTTGGTTCGCCGGGAAGCCCTTAATTTTGCCTAGGTGTGTCAACCTAGCGGGTCTTTGATTATGCGTAGTATTTTTTCGACTATGTCCGTGCTCTCAGGATGTAGGGAGATGCCCCTGTTGATAGTGTTGCCATGCGACCAGAAGATCTTCGTTTGATCGTCTAATGCCCCAAGTGATCCAGACGGAGATTTGCCCCAAGCTGGTTGGCCTATTGAGAGATTCTCTGAATCTTGACTTAACTGCCCCAGATGATGGACAATGATCATGCCATGCCCCTTGATTGGAGGTGCTTTTGTTCATTAGACATTCGTCGTGCGAACTTATATGCTTTTCAAACAACTAGTCATATGCAAGCAATGTTATTTTAGAAATTCAAAGCTTATGTCTGTCTTGAAGTTTTTTGAAAATGTGTTTTTTCAGTTAAAACAAGTGAATTTTGTAAAATGTGATGTCAACTCGTTGTTTTACCGCAAGCCTTAAGGAGTCAGGATACCTTTGTAACAGTATGCTTTCGAACTAACCCATGCTTCAGCTAGGACTTTTAAGGGTTATAACGTGGTCAGGTTCACGGTTTAAGAAACAAAGGATAAAGGCTCAAATTTCATTTGTACCCACCCGCTCTTCGTGATGTTCTTCAAACCTAAACTCAGCTGATCGTGCGTTTAGACCTTGTTTGAGTCTTTGTCCTGATATTCTGGTGATGGTTCGGATATTGACAGTTTATTTTGAATAGGCAGTCATTTCCTTTTGGTTGAGGATTTGTAAAACCTCTTCCTTTTTGATTTTGTTATCCCTGTTTTTTGCCTGACCGGTTTACAGTCAGCGGGATGCCCCAGTTTTGTAAGTCTCCTTCATAGGTTTTGACTTGTTGGGCTTTTATTTTGAGAAATGATGACTGCCTGTCTTTATGATTATTCGGAACCATCACTGTCTTTTGTCTTGGAAGGAATCCTTTGATGCTATTCGTTGTGCACCTGGATCAACTGAGAGAACCACCCTGCCCCAGGTTATGATTAAGGGTTTTAATTTTCGAAAAGAAAAACTCCTACTTCTTTGGCTCAGAGGGGTTGACGAGGGATTATCTTCCTTATAACTCCAGTGTTTAGGAATTGAAACAATGCCTGTACCTCATCAGCGGGGTCTGTTCAAAAGCATACTGTAAACTGTGGTATCGTTTTCGTCATCCTCCCTCAAGAGGCTTAGAATTATTAACCGAGCGTTGATCATCACACAAAAATATGAAAGCAATTTGCAATATAGTGAATACGAAATAATTACTTCAAAACAGACATGTGCAATGCATTAATGAAATAACAATGTTTGATATAAAATGTTTGAACAATCAAAGAAAATTACAACTTGAACATTCGAATGAACAAAAAATTTCCAATCCTAGCCATGTTTTGGCAAGGGAGCAGTGGTCACATTGGGAGTCTCAGCCGGCTCGAATTCGATCTCCTTAGCATCGATCATGTTCTGGATTTTGTACTTCAGCGCCCAACAATCCTCAGTATCGTGTCCCGGGCTATCGGAATGATAAGCACACCTTGCATCTGGGTTGTAATTTAGAGAGGAGGTCTTGGGATTTGCAGGAGGGTTGATCACCGCAATCAGATTCATTTTCAACATGTGCTGCAATGCTTGTGACAATGGCATGTTGATATTGGTGAATTGTCTTTTAGGCTCGTCCGGCCTTCGCTGATTTCCCTTTTGTGGTTGTCGGCGTGGTGCAGAACCAGAGATCATGACTGCCCCTGCCTGCTGGTCACGACGACTCTTTTGACTGTATGCAGCATTAGACTCTTTCTTCCCCGTGTAAGGCTTTTTCTGAGCATCCGAAGGTGTAGCCTCTTGAATCTTCCCAGCCTTGATACCAGCTTCAATTCTTTCCCCAGTCAGAATAAGGTCTGTAAACCCTGCAGATGAATTACCAATGAGATGATTGAAGAACGGCCCGGATAGGGTCCCCAAGAACATATCAACGAGTTCCCGGTCAGTCAGAGGTGGCTGTACCCTTCCAGCAAGGTCCCTCCATTTTTGAGCATATTCTTTAAAACCTTCGCCTGAACCCATAGACATTCCCTGAAGCTGAGTGCGCGTGGGAGCAAGGTCGGCATTGTACTGGTACTGCTTGTAGAATGCAGTGGCCAAGTCCTCCCAGCTGTGGATGTTGGCTCTATTCAGTTGATAGAACCAGTCGAGTTGGGTTCCTAACAGACTGTCCTGAAAGAAGTGAATCCACAAATTCTTGTCAGCCGTGTAGGGCTGGATCCTCCTTATGTAAGACCTGAGATGCAGCTTAGGACAGGATGCCCCATCGTACTTTGCAAAGGCAGGTGCCTTGAATTTGTGGGGGATTACTACCCCAGAAGACAGACCTAGATCTTCGAAGTCCAGGCCGGGCACTTTTTGTATCTCCATAGCACTTAGCTGGTCTTCCAGCTGTTTGTACCTATCCTCAGCTGGAGGGTACTGTTCATCATTGAACTCCGTCTCGTTGTCGGAGACCACTGGACTAGGAACCTCTCTCTCTTGGGGACTGTCTTTCCCAACAGACGGGGTAGTCAGCTCAGCTTCATTTTGTGATCCATTCCCAGATTTGCGTCTCGGGTTGAACAACACCGTTCTCTTCTTCTTCTTCTTCGAGAGCAGAGTCTTCAAATCCTGTTGGCCCTGGGCTAGACTTTTAATCAACTCCTGGAACTGGGCGTTCTGAGCCTGGAGGGCCTTGATGGATTGTTCAGTAGATGATTCGGGATTCATAATGAGACTGCTGAAACAAACAGCAAAGAAGGTAAGAGACCTGTAAAAGGGTACCTGCAATGCAATGATATGTATGTATGCATGCGATGTTTTCAAGGATCTCGCGGGGTAAACAGAGAAACTTGTTAGAAGTTGAATACGGTAGCTTGACGGAAGGAACTTCATGTTGTTGAAAGTCTTTCTTCAAGAGTCAAGGCTCACCATATCGAGTGGGTCATAGCCCCTGACAACCTTGGCTAGAGGAAAATAAACCCCCTTTGCCCCTTGCTGGACAGTTGGTTCATCATGACCTGTATCACAAGCCCTTGAGATCCTGGAAATGGATTAGTTCTTATGCAGGATGTATGCAATGGTATGATGTTATGCTATGCATGGGGTAATGTAGGTAAACCCTATTATGAGTCCCAATTAAGGACTGTAAACAAAACCTGCAAGAAATTCAAGTGTCAGATAACAAGCATGCAAATAGTCAAGTTGGAAGGCACACAAGTCACACAAGAGAAGCCCTTAGAGTTTAGGCCAACATGGCGTCTGGGTATTACCCTCTTTCAGTTTGTTGGTTAAGACCTGTCCTATTAGAAGTAACCAGGTTCTAGAGGATGCCAATATCACTGACTACCCTCAATCGGTCATAACTCCAGCATCGCAATCTTTTCTTGCGGCCAGAACCATCACGAGAGTTTAGCCTCAATGGGCGTAGCATACTGCTACTGTTCTATTGGCCAAGTTGGATCATTTAAGGTTCTAAGGTCGGTTGGTGCTTAATGACTCCTCAGAAGACCCATATTCTCCTCGTTGCGACACAAGGGATATCGGTACAAACCAAGGTGCCACACCAACGTAGACACTGCTTCACCCGTGTCGGTCTACGCCGGACAGGTCCCTCACAGCTTATGCTACCTAACAGGGTATCCCCAGATCCGAGTTAGGATCTATGTAACTCCGATGCAACCCACAATAATAAAGCAAACAATTCAGACAATTGAAAACACAAGTGATCTTAGTCCTAAGGTACACCTCACTTTATAAGATTTTCCCAGCAGAGTCGCCAGTTCTGTGATCGGTGGATCTGGAACTGACTGTTTAACGATGGTTCGCGAAATGTCGTGGAAGCAAGAGTCGCCACCGTCTTTTATTTTCTCCAACATGGACAGGACAAAAGCACAACAAAATTCCTTATGAGATAGTTTCTCGGTTCGATAGGTAGATTTATAGAAAGGGAAGGTGTTAGCACCCTTTCTATCCATGGTTATCCATGGGCTCTTAGATACTTGTTCATTGTGTTTTCAAAATGTGTTTGCTTTTCAGTTGTGAGTGGGTTTGAAAAAGTTTCGTTTAAAGATTTCAGAATGACTCTTGTATCAGTCCTCAAGAGTGTTTGAAAAATTGTTTTGAAAGCTTTTTTGAAAGTGTCGGTGTGAAAAGATTTTTGTTTGTTTTTGAAAAGAGCAAGTATCTATGAGTTATCTACCTACCCTAAGGAATTAGGCTGTGTAAATGTCCTTAAGGTAGTGCCATCCCACCATTGAGAGGTAGGTAGCACCACCGTTGGAGGTGTTCGGGTCAATTCGATTTTAGGGACAGTGTGGTCACCAGAGCAACAGTAGGACACCTTAGAAGCTACCCTTATGCCATTGATCCTTTTTAATTCCGAGGCAACCGTTTCGAGGCAACTATTCTGAGGCAACCGTTTCGAGGCAACTTGTTTTGAGACAACGGGATCAATGGACATAAGGACTTACTAAGACGTCCTATACTCGACGACCACGTTTCGAAGGTAAGGCAACAGTGAGGCGTACCCTAAGAGTGGTGTGTGAATTTGTGTGTTATTTTCAGTTATGTTTTATCTTGTACATGTATCGTGGTGATCTACGCTTGTTTTTAATTTAGGCCATACATTCTTTCATGCAAAGTTTAGAATTTAAAAGTGCGGAAATTTAAATGCGGAAAGTAAAATCCTACGCTATTACAAGGCGCGGGTCTATACATCGCCAAATTACAAAGACCCGTTTTAATAAAAATGCGGAAAGTAAAATAAATTCCTAATTACTATTACAAGGCTTGAGCAATTACATAATATCCACAAGAAAATAAGAATAAACGCGCGAAAGAATTAAAGTTGAACGTTTGAGGGTTTTGACCCTTTGCTTGAAATTAAATTAAATTAAAGTCTAATTATTATTTAATTAAAGAAAGGTGTTTTTTTGTGTTTTTTGTATTTAATTAATATTAAACCTAAAACTAATTATTTAAATAAAAGAAAAAAGTATTTTTGGTTTTTTAATGTCTTTAATGAAAAATAAAAATAAAATAAAATAAAGTCAAAAGTTAGTAAAACCTAATTCTAATTTATTTTATTTATTATGAAAAAGCCAAAATTAAACCTAATTAAACTAAATTAATTTGTTAGAATTTATTTACAAAAAATAATTAATAGTGAAATTACTAAATAATAATAATACTAAAAATGTTAGTTTTCTGAATTTTATTATGAAAAAAATGTTAATTGGTTAGTGATTAATAAAAAGAATAACGATAAATTAATTAAAGGAAAATAATAAAAATAGAGAGAGATTTTAGGAGTATATGAGCCTGATTGGAGGGGTGAAACAGCTATTGGTGTCATGTGTAAACTGTTTTGTTTTGGCCATTTGTGTTTTGGCTTTTGGCAATTTGTGTTCTGGCTTTTACCCATTTGTGTTCTGGCCTCAACGTTCCTTAACCTTCTCAGGATGTCTGTCTCGCCATGTATTTGTGTCATGCATAAGTTGTTCTACTTTGGCCATTTGGCTTTTGGCTTTTGGCCATTTGTGTTTTGGCCTCAACGTTTCTTAATCTTCCTGCATGGGATCCTGTCTAAATCTGCAGTGTTGAATCTCATGAACACATTAAATAAAATCATAAAATGCAAATAAAGGCAATATATGAAGAAATTTAATGTTTAGTCACAATATGGCATGTATGAATGATTATACCCTTTTGATCATGGAGATCAAATCAATCTTACCCTTACTGGAAAATTAGTGACATGAATGCTTTTATGCCTTTTGGATCATGGAGATCAAGCCAGCCTTACCCTTAATGAAGAAGTAGTGAGGTGTTGGTTTGTAACTGTGATGGCTTGTTTGTAGTGTGAGAGGGATTTGTAATAAGGATTTCAAGGTTTTAGGGTTCTTGAAAGAATTTGATATTCTAACAGTGTTGTGGCAAGGTTTTTCTCTCTCTTTTTTTTCCTCTTTTCTCCTTTTGGTTTGTGTGAAAAGAAGGTGATTATATAATGGAAATTAGGGTAAAGAAAATGGGCTTTGAATGTGCAATTGGGCCTCCAATGTTCACTTGAGTTCGTCACTTTACAGGCTAAATCGCAGAGACTTAAGTGCAATTTTTGAAGTTGAAATGTGAAAACAAAATGTAGCCGACATCGATAACTAACTCCTGTCCGAAAATCGACTCAATCGGATAAACAGTGAATTAGTTATGATTTTTTGAAGTTTCAGCTCAGACAAACTTATTTTGGGCTCCAGTGTCGACTCTGACACGTTCTTCAATAAAAAACTGGTATTGATCGGAGCATAATCCGGTCTCGACTTTTGAAGCAAAGTTGTAGATCTATGAGTCAGGGACCTTGTGTAAAAATATGAGCCCAATCCCATAAAAATTGACCGAGTTATGAATTTTCAAAATTTCGGCCCAGATGAAATAATATTCAGCACTCAGGAATTTCAGCGTGTCACGCACTCTGAGCAAAAAACGTAGGCCTTTTGTATACCGTTTGAACTCAATACCTTCTGTGAAAATGTAGCCAACTCAATTTGTGAAATTTTGGCGCCGGAACCAGCTCAATACGATGAAAATCGACCAAGTTATGATTTTCTGAACATGACGCAAATAAATTTCTGACACAAATTTCCTGTACGGAAATACTTGATAAATCCGCATTTTTGAAGACCTTCTGATCGAAATTGGCTTCCAGCCGTGAGAGATGAAAACATAGATGGCGTCAAGACGGAATTTTGGCCACTAGAACGGGTTCAAAACGAGCCACGATCTTCAAGTTATGAATTTTTTAGCGCGTAAAAACTGCACTTTCAGCACACTTTTTCACCATATTTCTTCGAGTAAACTCACACATTCGGATACCTTCTTTAAAGAATTGACTCTTGAGCCGAACCTGAATTTGAGAATACGTTATCAGAGATATCTTGGCGAAATAACACCTGAATATGACGCGTCGGGTTGGACTTGTGAATTTTTCTTGAAATGTTTTGAGAAATATGGGAGGGCAAATTTTGGGGTACAACACCAGCGAAGTTCTTTCTAACCCCAGCGGAATTCATCATCGAAATCCCAACAGAGCTCATCAACGAAGTCCCCATCAGAGTTATCGTTAAAATCTCAGTGAAGCATCTCTTCCCCACAAGGTAATTCCCTGCAGAGTAATCTCTTCACCAGGTTTATCCCCCCAATAGAGTTCTTTTCTCCTGCAGGTTTATTCACACAATCATCTTCGTTCATCATCCCTAGCGGAAATGAAGAACTCAACACTATTCTCCAGCAGCCCCGGGATTTATTCTCCCCAACTAAAACATCACATTTTCATACATCATGATACATGCATATACGCATCATATCATACGATCTCATTTTGAGAATATCATGCATTTCATACATCATGACATTGCATATAACTAATGTTTCGCCTTTTCAGGAAAAGGTCAATCAAAAGATGATTACCATCAACCTTTCTTAAGTTCCAGATCAACGCCTGTAACTAGCCAGGAAATATCTGTGGACGACTGATTGTAGATCTATACCTGTAACTAGCCAAGAAAGTTATCTACATGAAGAGATTGAAGATCAATACCTGTAACAAGCCAGGAAGACTATCTTTCTTTCTCAGGTCAGAGATTAATACTTGAAACCAGACAGGAAAACTATCTCATCGGCCAGCCTTCTTAAGTTCCAGATTAATACCTGTAGCCCAAGAAATATCAGTGGACGACTGATTGTAGATCTATACCTGTAACTAGCCAGGAAAGTTATCTACATGAAGAGATTGAAGATCAATACCTGTAACAAGCCAGGAAGACTATCTTTCTTTCTCAGGTCAGAGATTAATACCTGAAACTAGACAGGAAAACTATCTCATCGGCCAACCTTCTTAAGTTCCAGATTAATACCTGTAGCAAGCCAGGAAATATTTGTGAACGAATGATTGTAGATCTATACCTGTAACTAGACAGGAAAGTTATCTAAATGAAGAGATTGAAGATCAATACCTGTAACAAGCCAGGAAGACTATCTTTCTTTCTCAGGTCAGAGATTAATACCTGAAACCAGACAGGACAACTATCTCCTCGACCAACCTCTCTTAAGTTCCCGATCAACACCTGTAGCAAGCCAGGAAAAACATTTGTGGATAACTGATTCTAGATCTATACCTGAAACCAGACAGGAAAGTTATCTACATTGAAGAGATTGAAGATTAATACCTGTAGCAAGCTAGGAAAACTATCTTTCTTTCTCAGGTCAGAGATTAATACCTGAAACCAGACAGGACAACTATCTTCTTGACCATCATGAAGCAACCCTACACCGGTTCCTTCTCTTCCAAGAGGCAGTTTTACACGGACTCATCATCAGGCGACCCTACACAGGTTCCTTCTTTCAATCTACCAAGTTACAATTCAACGAACAATCTCCAGATGGCATCTATAAGCCCATCCCCCGACAAAATTCTGTCACATCTCCAGATGGCATCTATAATCCCATCCTTCTACCAACAATCTCCAAATGGCATCTGTAAGCCCATTCCCGACATCACATTGCTGATACTACACCATGCGAGTGCAACTTTTTGGGCACTTTAGTGTTCAATCATCTTCAACCTTCGGATCACGAAAGGCACACAAGCCAATCTACATACTCAGGTTTAAGAAGATTGAACAGGGGCAACTATTGTACCCCAAAATTTACCCTCCCATATTCTTCAAGATTTGTCAAGAATCATCTTCAAATGGTTCAAGATTTGCTCAAGAGGTAGAGAGTCAGACCACCTCCTAAGACAGCTGAAATTAAGGTTTTGGCTCTTTCAAGGAATTTGGGGTTCTCAATGGTTCAATCAAGTCTCATAGGCCTATATACATTCTCAAGCACCTACATGCCAAGTCTCAAGACTCACAGTGCCAATATTGCACAATCAAAAGCCTCATTTGATCCACAGTCAACTGCAAGGGCAAAATGGTCATTTTGCAGTCAAAAGTCAGAATTTTTGGTCAACATCTTATTTTGAGTCCACAATCATCATTTGATCAAGTCTTGATCATGATTCCACAAGAATAGCTCAAAAATCATCAAGATGCAAAAAGTTACTATTTTTGGACAGTAGAAAAGTCAACTGTATCTTGACCAGGGCATAACTTTTTCATGGTTCATCAGAAAAATCCCATCCAATGCTCATTTTAAAGGGAATGCAATTTCCTACAATCCATCTTCACACTCCAAGTTCAAAAAATGCTCTCAAAAGAAGTTATCAATTTTGACATTATAGGTCAATTTCAAAAGTCAACAAAAGTGCACTTTGAGTCAAAGGCCATAACTTGAGATTGGTAAATCCAAATGACATGGGACCAAAGGCATTGATTAGAGGACTTCAAGAGCTTTCCAAAATGTCCAAGAACATGGTCATAGGATTAAAATTGAGCAAGTTGTGCATTGGAGAAGTTGGGAAATTTTTATGAATTTGCAAAAGTCAACTTTGCTCAAAACACCTTATTTTTGCTAATGGGCCTCAAATCTCTTCTTGAAACTTCATCCATGACTTATGCACGACCCATCAAGATTAATTGAATTTATTTTCTTATTTTATTGATTAATTGGATTTTTAATTAATATTAATTCATTTAATAAATTTAAATTGTAGGAAAATGCAAGATTTGATTTTTCAATCAATTTGTGAAGCAAATATGGTCAAGATATGATGGCAATTCGAGCACCAAGTCAAAGATGCAAAATCTCCAAATTTGGCAACATTTTCCAATCATGAAAAATCAAAAATATTTGATTTTCAATCAAAGATCTAATCATCATTGCAATGGATTCTTGCTCAAGTTTTTGACCTAATTCGTTTCCTCTATATATATGCAAGCAAATCCTAATCTCATGGACGTGAAAAAGCTGCAGAAAAAAGCCATAGCATATTGAGAAATTTTCAAGAAAAAGTGAAAACTGATCTTTACATTCCAGGCCAATTCAAGGCGTGTTTTTCATTCAAACATCTTGCAGGAGTTCCCAGGAGTGTTTTGCCATCAAATTCAGACATCAAAGCTTAAGAAATCAAGGAATACAGAACCACGGTTTGCCATCTTTATCCAAAATCGTAACTCTTAAATCATGCATATTTAACTTGTTTTCTTGATTGATTTGTGTTTCTAGGAACCATACGAAGCTAATGGTATCATTTAATTGAACCATAACTCCCTTAATCACAAGATGCCATGAACGATTTCTAGGGTTCTTAAGCTTTGAAATTGGGGCTTTATTAACCAGGAAAAATTAGGACTTATAAGACATATGACTGAATTCGTGAGGACCAGACGAACATAATCCACCCATCGCGAAATATTTATATGCATTGAGCTGCTAATCGCTATTTTTCGTTGCCATGGTTAGTGGGGGTTAAAAACCCCCGCTATCTGATATTGTTTTTGCAGGTACAACGAAGAAGATGATGAGGTGTTCACATATGGTTGGACCATTTGAATCAGCGCGCGTTTTGTTTTGATTTCATCATATTTGTTTATTTTCTTATATAATTATTGCGCTTTATTTTAATATCAATTAGAACGACCTGGCTGAGTGGCAAGCGCACTAGTATGTGATCTTTGGGACCTGGGTTCGAATCCCAGGTCCCCCAAATGTTTATTTGTTATTTTTCTTCAGGCGTTCTTGTGCAAAGCTGGCAAAGGGAGTCTACCATATGCTACAAATCTCAGCATGCCAAGTGGCTCCTGGCCAAATCTGAAGGCCAGGATTGAAGGACCATTGTACTCCCTAGTCAACAAACGTATAGCCAATCCAGGAAAGTCAAAGAGGCTGGAAACAATTGGGCTTCAGAATTTCCAGGCACACCTCCTAAACTGGGCCAACACCCCCACAAGTTTATTTCTTTTCTTTTATCTCTTTCACTTTTAATTATTTATCATAATTATTATTTTTACTAACCAAAATAATTTTTTCATAATAAGATCAGAAAACTAAAAATAATATATTTTTTATTTTTATTATTATTTATTTAAATTAATTTCACCCTTAATTAGTTATTTTTGTAAATAAATGCTAACACAATTAATTTAGTTCTTTAATTAGGTTAACTTTAATTATTTTCATAATAAATAAAATCCATGTAGAATTAGGTTTTTTGACAACTTTTAATCATTTTTTTTCCTTGAGACACTAAAAAACCCAAAAAAATATTTCTTTTATTAATTAATTAGTTTTAGGTTTAATTTAATTTAATTCATAAATAATCAAATCTCTTTCTTTCTCGAAAAAGGGTCAAAACCCTAGAAACATGCCGATTTAATTTTCTCTCGCGCGTATGTTTGTTTTATTAATTTTTGATCCATTATTATGTAATTGCTCAGAGGATGTAATAGCTTTAATTAGGACCCTTTTATCGCTTTCCTTTAATTTTCCGCAATTTACTTTTCAAGGGTTTGCTTTTGGCGATGTAAATACCCGACGACTTGTAATAGCTTAGCTTTATTTTCCGCAACTAATAACTGCTAGATGTATGTTGATTAGGCTATGCATGACAAGACTTATCTCTGAAATTAAAATCAAAACATAGCTCACCATAACATGTGCAAAGATAACATAATCTGAAACTTGACACACTCGCACATGCCACTCCTAGGGTACGCCTCACTTGGTTGCCTCGACGTGGTTATTGAGTATAGGGTGTTTTAGAGGTCGCCCTCCTGTCTAAAGATCAAAGTTACCTCAGAACGGTTGCCTCGGATAAAAATGATCTAGGACATTAGGGTTACCGCTAAGGCGTCCTACTATTGCTTTGGTGACCACATGTCCCTATAATCGAATTGACCCGAAAAACTCCAACGACGGTGCTACCTACTTCTCAATAGTGGGATAGTACTGTCTAAAGGACATTTACACAGCTTAATTTCTTTTCAGTAGGTAGAGGTTCTCAGGTACTTGCTCTTTCAAAACAAAAATACTTTTCGCACCTACACTTTTCTGACAAAAGTTTTCAAACACTTCATACACTCTTGAGGACGGATACAAGAGTTAAATCAAAGTTTTTAAATAAACTTTTTCAAAACCCACAAACACAAGAAAAGCAAAACATTTTTGAAAACATAGTGAGCAAGTACCTAAGAGCCCGTGGATAACCACGGATAGAAAGGGTGCTAACACCTTCCCTTTCTATAAATCTACCTCCCGAACCCGAGAAACATCTCGAAAATGAATTTTATTGTGCTTTTTCCCTTTCCTTGTTGGAGAAAATAAAAGACGGTGGCGACTCTTGCTTACCGCGACATTTTGCGAAACGCAAACGCGAACCAACATTCCAAAACAGTCAGTTCTATTTCCACCGATCACATTATCATATTGGGGCAATTCTTTCGACACGACATCACAAATTTCATCATCGACGATTTTAATTCAGGTTTTGTGTCAGGATTATGCACTGAAAGTGACGACCTTGTGGGTTTTCTCGGACTAAACACAAAAATAAGCTGAAAAAATCTGCACAGAGAGTTTTCTGCAAGTTTCTCGCCATTGCGAAATTCATAACACAATCAATTTTTATCGTATCAAGGAGATTCTTTTGGCAATGCGTCACAAATTTAGTCATCGACAATTTTTTTTCACGTTGTGTGTCAGGATTATGCATCGAAGGTCATGATATTATGTTTTGTTCTCGAGTTGTTCTTGAGATTATGTTTTCACTCACATTTTTTTTAAACGTTGACGCTTTGATTTATTACTCAATATTGATGCTTGAGCAAATCAAGTGGAAAGAGTTCCTTACTCCCACTTTGTAATCCATTGAATTCATTGTTTGTTTCTAGCTCACGCTTGATTTTTGTTTTGGTTTTGTTTCGACTTTGTTCGATTGCACTTGTGTTTGTTTTTTTTCGTTAGACTTTTGCATGTTCCCTTAGGATGCACTCGTTTCGTTTCTGATGCGAGTTAGACATTAGGATTGTAATCCATGCATGCTAACTTAGATATATGGTTCCCTTTCTTATCCAAACTATAAGACCACCATAACATTAGGATTGTTAGTCTCCTTAGACTGTTTTCACTCCTTCGGATTGTTAGTCTCCTTAAGAAAATTCAAAACACCTAATAATGTAAGATGCGAATCGTATGCAGTTGAGTCTTGTGGGGTAGAGTGAATCAGTTTAGACTTAATCTTTCTATATTTTCACTTTCAAACTTTATTATGATTTAAATCGCAAACTCTTTCACAATAAAAAATACCAACGAATGCAAACTTTTTTGTCTTCAAAATTTTTCTTTCAAAACCTTTTCGATAAGGATGTGTTTTTTCAAGTTCAAGCAACCTGGAAATGCTAAGTGTTTGAGGGGCCGAGCATGAATCTCTTTACGAGTTGCAACGCCAAGCTTGGATTGCAATCCTTAATGCAAGGATGTGAATATGGAATTATCCATAAAAAACATGAAACTAACCAAAAAAAATTAGGTGAACTACGAGTGTCTTGATCTCTCATTGAACGGAGAGGGTACATAGGCACAAAGGTTCGCAACCGAGGCTGGCACGACTAATAAAACCTTTTTCTTTGTTTATACACTTTGCATACATACATTTTCCCCCTTAGCTCGTAAGTTTTAGATTGAACACACCCTTTGATTAGAATAATAAAAGTGGATCTCGTGGAGTACCACAGACGTGAGGGGTGCTCATACCTTCCCCTTACGTAATTGACTCCCGTACGCGATCTCTCAGTCGCAAGATCGTGACTTCTCCCTTCTCAGGTTTTTTCCCGATGATTTTCCTTTCCCTTCTGTGGGATAAATAAATACTCGATGGCGACTTCATTGATTTTCTCTCGATGATTTTCTTCTGATTCCTTCAATGGGAAAGAAATTGTTTTTATTATATTTTTGTTTGGAAAGACATAGTCTTATACCTACATACCAATTAAGGATCAAAACCTTGTAGTTCGTGGTAAAAATAAAAAAATGGTTTGTTGTGGTTGTTTTTAGGAGAAGAGATATTTCATCATCTTTTAAAGAGAAAGCTCAACTAATACCACCACAAGTATGAGAATATGGATCTTGCATCATCATGAAGGAAGGGCTGTTCACTTGGATATAAAGATCAACAAGTTTCCAACTAACATCTTCATGGGGAAAGAATCATATTTACTTCAAAAATTACTATGGGGATAGGAGAATCATATCTCAACTTTAAAGAGGATTTATATATAATATTTTTTAGAAAAGTTTTAAATTTGAAAAGTCAAGTGGCAAAAAAAGATTTGGGTGAGGTTAAGCCACTTTTAGTCTTTTGAAATTGTTTTGATATCTTTAAGTATATTGAAGTATTTGATTAAAAAGAAAGTTTGAAAATGCAATGACACAAGGTCAAGGTTTTTATATAAAAGTGGTGAAAGTTTAAAAATGAATTTTTAGGGTTAGAAAGTTCCTTTAGAGCATATGAGAGTACGTAGGGTGATTATTCACAAAGGTTTTATACAAAGGGGAACGCACATGCTTATAACTATAAAGTCAACAATACTATCCTTTTCCTTGGATTTTTGGGGGCACAAGTATTACAATATATTAAATTACTAACAGTTGGTAGCGAACACACATATCACAAGTATTAATCACAAGGGGGGGGGGGGGGGGGGGGGGGGGGGGGTTATCATGTTTATTAAAGTAAGTCATGGATTATGAATTAGGGTTTTGAACATGTTTATGATTTATCAAGAAAAGTTAAGTTGTAAACCTAATCAAAAACCAAGTTTTTATGGTATAAATATACACAAGGGTCATGTTATCAAACAATATTTATTGGATACATGGGATAGTTTATTCAAAAAAAATTTAGTTAAAAGTTCAACAAAGGACTAGTATTGAATTAAATGAAAAAGGTTTAAATAAATAATATTTTGGGATTTTTTTCTCCTTATATTCATAAAATAAAGGTTATAAATGAGAAGTGTGAAAAAATATCAACTCAAAATGAATTATTTTGATTGGTTAATAAAAATTTTGAAGTTTGATAAAAAAACAAAAGAAACAAGTATTAAAAAAATGTTTTGAAGCTAAAGAGGCTTGAACTCAGGACCTCAAAGTGACACGTTAAAAGACTAACCACTGGGACACGCACTCAATGGTGATAAACAATGGTTCCATAAAAATATATTTGAAATCTACTTCAGAAAATCATAAAACAGAAAGAAAAAAAATGAGAAAATGCAAAAGGGGGTCCCTTTAGTTCGAACTCGCGCCCATAGTGTCCAAAGCCTTAGCACACACATTTCTGCCACTAGGGTGATTGTTACATCCAATTATAAAACATGTTGCATTAAATATAAAATAAACTTATTTTGAAGAAAAAAAGGAATTTCCCACACTTCATCTTCTTCATCGACATTGTTACTGTAACTATAACAAAAAATGTCAAAAAATCATAATTTTCTCATCTATCAACCAAATTCGAAAATGTAAAGATCAAACTTGCTTAGAATTTTGCAAGGATTTGAAATATGTAATTAGTTTTTATTTATTTCCACTATTAATCACAAATTTATGTTTGTATCAAACTGAAAACATAACCGTTCAGAGACAAAATGCTCAACACTCAAATAACATAAATGAAAAGTAATGACATGGTTAGTTTAAGGGCAATGATATCTATATTTTATATTCAGAAACCAAATGCAAATGATGCATGTATATGGATATCACAGTTCAAAAATTTTACCTCTTTGGAGAAAAGTCTAAAGCTTCTTCTTGCAGCTCTAAGTGTAATGTGATGATTAATTAAACTTCCTTGGACTCCCAGGAACTTATCTCAATTCTTACTTTATGCTGAGAGTTGCTGAAACTCCCTGGCCAAGTCAAGTTGCAATGGTGAAAAATGAAAATTGTGTATGATGATGGAGTGTTTACAAAAGTTGTTCTTGGGTTTAGACAACTTCTATATGATGTATATGAGGTATTAGGATGGTTAACTTGCACAAAACTTGCAAGGGTGATGAGATTATAAGAATTGGATATTTTGGAGCTTTTATGGAGTTTTTGAGCCAATTCTGATTTGAGAGAGATTAAGGGGTGTTCTGGAGTTGTGAATTGGTTGTTTACAAGTTCAAGGATGACCTCTATTTATAGGGTAAGGTTGGAAGGAATGAGAACATCAGTTTTGAAAGTTGAAGAGTTATGGTTTGGTTGAAGTTCAAATATCAAGTTACATAAAGTTTCCATAGTTCTAATGCATAATACAAGGAGAGGATGGAATGGAGAGGTTGCTTTCCTTGATTCATGGTGGAGTGTGATCAGAAACAAATAGAGACGTGGGCTCAAGACAAGCTTTATACAAAAAGCTTAATTTTCAAGAATGGCAATGGTAACTTTCTTCCTTAAATGACAAGTTATTTGGACAAAGGCTTGTATCTATTGGGTAAAGGCTTGCAAGCTTGTGTACTCTTCTGACTTTGGAGAGATTTAGAGGTATTATGGCCTGCAAAGTGAGATTGTATAGAATGGCTTGAATATTTGTTCATAAAGCTCTCTCAAAATTGACTTGTAATCCATCTTTGATCACTTAACTTCAAAAATTCGAAACTCCTTTCCCAAGTATGATAAATTCATGCTCATGGACTTTTTGAAAAGCTTGAAACATTATCTACAACTTTCATGTTGAAAACTTTCCTTGAATCATCCTAGATATTAGTGAAAAATTTCCATGAAGTTGATATATATTGCTGGCCGAAATTGCTTGAAAAAGGTTTCTAAGTGTTGGTAGAACTTCACATGCTCATATCTCCTAATTTGAGCATTTTTTGGAGATCAATCCTCATTGACAAAGTTTTAAAACATTTCTTTCTCTACAACTTTTATGTTGAAAGTTTTACTTGAATTATCTTGAATCTTGGTAAAACTTGCTTATGAAGTTAGGGTTATTTTAAGCACAAAAACACTTGAAATTTTCTAAGTGTTGAAAATCTTCATCTTTGACTTTTGTTGACTTTCTTGATTTGCTTGTTTCTTGATGAACAAGTTTGATAATTTTGAGTTTATTGATGATCCATGATCTTTTAACTTCAATGTTGACCAAAAAGTCTAATTTTGAATTTTGTGTGACAATTGACTTTTTACCAGTTGATTCCAATTCTTTCACCATCAGTCAATTGTATCTTTGAAAATGTCTTGAGCCTTGTAATTAGCTCAAATTGGTGAATTTTAGTTCTTTTAAACATTCTTTAATCCATTAGGTCATGCACTGAGCCAAAATTCAATGGTCCATTTTCTTCAGTCAAAAACCCTAATTTGATCAGGGCTCGTATTGATGGAGATTTCTTGATTCAAAACCTTGTTTGACACAAAGAGCAAACACAAGCTACTTTTGTATTTTGTTATAGATATAATGATACATATGAGGTGATATCTTAGGTCAAAAATTAGGGTATAACAAATACCCTATGGAGGACAAACCCGATAACATTATGTTATCAGGTTTCTTTTACCTTACTGAGGATGATAATCTAGATTTGAAGGAGGAAATTATGGATGTTTGGTTGAAGATTCATGTGAAAGGTAAAGATCAGTTGGGAAATAAGGACTGCATTGCATTTAAACCCATTACTCAGTGGGTACATGATAGAGCTTGCAAGCTTAAGATGCCCTATTTGCTTGAAAACCCTTTTCAACCTTTTCTTACACCTTCATCTTCCATCATTCCCACTAACAATAGGGAAGAGTATCAAGAAGTTTTGGCTAGGAGTGGATTTGGAAAGAATTACTTGGGAAGGAAAATATCACATCTCGGAGTATGAAAAGAGGAATTTGGAAAGACAATTTAATGGCAAAGAAGATTTACTCTTTCTTTAAGATGGTTGGCTTGTGGAAGAAGATGGGAAACTTCGCCAAAAGGACGCTTTTCTCAAGCAGTGTGCCAAAGAGAGGAAGAGGAAATAGGAAGATTTGATAGATGTTGGTCCCACTCCCGATGCTTGGCAAAACGTTGTTGGTTTATTGGTCAAAGAGAAGACGAAGATGGAAGACTTTTACAAGAAGAAGATCAAGAGGCTCGAGCTGCGAGGAGGATTTAGTTGTTCGGATGGGACTCCTTAAAACCTAAGGACTTAGTTGTTTTCCTCTTGTATTTTTAGGATATTTTGAAAGTATAATTCAAATGTAATCCTTTTATGATTAATGAAATGAGGTTTTTTCCAGCTATTTTTAAAATATTATTTCCTTTAGAAATGTTTTCAAATTTATAATTAAGTTCCGTGAAAACTATCAAAAAATCATTTATGTGTCTCATATCATCATTCATCATCCATTATTTGTATTCTAGAGTCTTACTCGTGCCTTTTCTCTCCAATAGATTCAAAAATGTGCAGTCGAGCTAATCATTGAAAAGATGGACATCACGCTAGAGCAAGACAAGTACGAGCTTCGTGAAGAGGTGAGTACCCTTCGGGCCAGAATGGAAAGATTAAAACCTATGGTGGAGAATTTGGTGACTGCTCAAAATCAGTCACTGACTCCCCCATCTCCCCATTCAACTAAAGCACAAATCTAGACTACAATTATCTTTGAGGTTGTTACCACTCCTATTTCAGTAGCTCTAGTGAGTGTTCTGCAGTATCAAATGCCACCAGGATATCCTTGGGGCATACCACTAAACTTTATGCCTGAGGGATACCAACCTGTTGTTGAAGTTCCCGCAATGCAACATGTAATGTCTTCTCCCCCTCATGGGATGGCTATTCCTCCTCCTATGATGTTTATTCCTCCTCCAGTGGTACATACTATCCTATTTGAAAATGAACAAGTCTACCATGTTGAATTATCTGAATGTTTGGGTGTTGAGGAAAGGATGGATGACTTCTAAAACCAGTTTCAAGAAATGCAGAAAGAACTTAAGGCCCTCCATAGGAAAGACCTATTCAAAAAGAATGCTTATGAATTATGCTCGGCGTCTAATGTGAAGATATCGAACAAGTTCAAAGTACCTGACTTTAAAAAGTACAAAGGAAATTCTTTCCCAAAGAGTCACTTGACTATGTATAATAGAAAAATATCAACTCAAATGGATAACGACCAGTTGTTAATCCACTAATTTCAAGATAGTTTGTCTGGTGCCGCTCTCAGGTGGTACATGAGTTTGGATAGCGCATAGATCCACACTTTTAGAGACCTTGGTGAAGCCTTTGTTTTCCAGTATAAATATAATGTCAACATGGCTCTGGACAGAGATCAACTCTGAGCTATGTCCTCAAAGGACAAGGAAAGTTTTACGGAATATGCAAAAATATGGCGTGAGGTTGCTTCCCAAATTAGTCCACCCATAGAGGAGAAGGAAATGACCAAACTCTTTCTGAATGCCTTAGGCCCGTTTTACTAAGAATGAATGAGTGTGAGTGCACCAAATGATTTCACCAAAATGGTGAATATGGAAATGCAACCCGAGGAAGGTGTCTGTGCGGGACGATTGACCAAAGAAGTTGGTTCATCAAGTGGGGTCATAAAATTTGGAAGTAGTTTCCCAAAGAAGAAAGAACAAGATGTCAGTGTAGTATCATCTAGAAGACCAAGAAGAAGGTATCCACAAAAACAAGTTGCAGCTGCCACTCCCGTCATTAATGTAGCAGTAGCTTATCAGCCACAATTACCTCAACAAGTTCAGCAGCCTTGACAACATGCTTACAACACACAACAGCCTCAACAACAAGCTTATAATAATCAACAATCAACATACAACAATCAGCAAAACAAAGTAAGAAGTGTGCCAGGTTTTGACTCGATCCCGATGACTTATGAAGAGTTGTTACCTGGATTATTGCAAAAGAATTTGGTTCGGACAAGAACACCGTCTGCTATCCCAGAAGACATCCCATACTGGTATAAGGCAGATGCTCATTGTGCTTTTCACTATGGAGCTCCAAGTCATAGTACTGAAAATTGTTTCCCATTGAAGACTAAAGTCCAGAAATTGGTCAGAAGTGGTCTCTTATCATTTAGAGACGTTGGTATGAATGTACAAGCTAATCCACTAACTAATCATGGAGAGCATGTTATGAAAATGATGGATGGGTGTCCTTGCAAATACCATATTTTTATGCCTAACTGTTGAGGGGAGACCTGGTGCAGATGCATGCTACCCGTTGCACTATGAATGGTCAGGAGAGAAATAATTATGGTTCTTGTCGGATCTGTTGTAGATACTCTTGTGGATGTCATATTGGTAAGAGAGGCCTTTAATGCTTTCTAGATCAAAGTCTTATAACAGTCACTAGATACCTAGATGATAATGAGGTGAACATGGTGGATGGCTTCCCTGGAAAGTATCAAGTTTTTGACATCCAATATGTTATAGAATCATTGGTTCAGATGCATGCCAACTTGTACATGCTTTCTTTTATCAGAGACAATCATGCCACATGTGGAGTCTTCTCTAGAAACCCACGTGGATGCCTTACTGTAAGGAGAGATATTCAGAGGTTGATGGACGAAATAAAGATAGCCATCATTTACAAAAGAGATGGTAATAAAGTGAATATGATTGAAGACAGTTCTGTTGAATTTATAACTGTTGATGATGGTGCATTAATTCCTGCTAAGGCGTATGCTATATATGCTAGACAACCTACAATTGAAGATCTCAACACATTGACCCCCGTAGAGATACATGAACATTGGGTTTGAAGAAAGTTGGTTAGTTTTAGTCATGATTGGTTCCCATAATATGATAAGAAACCATGGGGATGCGCTACTCTGAGAGGATATCTCCAAATATTGAAAGGCACATGTTTGTTTAAAGAGGGAGTGATGGCCATTCTTGATAAGAGAAGAAGAAAGGAAGAGGAATCAACTAAAATTGCGATAGCAATCAAAGTTTCTCTTAATACACGTATAAAGGTCATTGTTTATAGAGGGAAAGAGGTGGACGCTGAAGTGAATGTTATAGTCCCTCATTTTAACATACCCGAGCCTTTAGAAATAACATATAACAGTTAAAGAGCTCTTATTTCCCCCTTGGTTGTGTACTTTCCAGGATCAACTCCCTATGATTCTGATAAAGTTATACCGTACAAATACAATGCTACCATGATTGAAAATGGGAAAGAGGTTCCCATTCCTTCTCCTGCCTATGTTATTAACATAGGTGATGTTAGTGGGTTGACCCACAATGGTCATGTGTTCTCTGCTATGCCTCCGAGGAAAGTTAGGAGTGTCCCAATTGAAGCTCCTGTTGCAATTCCTAATCTGAGAGTAGAGAAAGGACAACCCAGTAAGACCAATTTGAATGATGATGCTGATGAAGTTTTAAAATTGATTAAAAACAGTGAATACAAAGTGATAGATCAGTTATTGCAAACACCTTCCAAGATCTCTATACTCTCTCCGTTGATGAATTTAGGCATCCATAAAGAAGCGTTAATGAAAGTGCTAAACAAAGCATTTGTTATCCATGATGTAACAATCAACCAATTTAGCGGGATAGTAGGAAACATTACTGCATGTAACAACTTGAGCTTTAGTGATGAAGACCTCCCCGAGGAAGGAATCACAATTTCGCACTACATATCTCTATGAACTGCCTTTCAGATAGTATGTCAAATGTATTAATAGATACACATTCTTCACTAAATGTTATGCCTAAATCTACACTATCAAGGCTCTCCTATCAAGGCGCTCCCAAGAAAAGTAGCGGGTTATTGTAAAAGAATTTGATGGTTCAAGAAAGACAGTAATTTGTGAAGTAGACTTACCAATGTGAATCGGTCCCCACTCTTTTCACATGACATTCCAGGCAATGGATATCCAGGCTGCTTACAACTATTTGTTGGGACGACCATGGATTCATGAGGCAGGCACTGTCACTTCAACACTCCACCAAAAGTTGAAGTTTTTAAACAATGGAAAGTTGGTTGTGGTAGGCGGAGAGTGAGCTTTTATAGTGAGTCATCTCTCATATTTCTCCTACATTGACCCCAGTGAAGAGTTTGGAAATCAATTTCAAGCACTGTCTGTCGCTGGTAAGAGTACTAAAAACAATGAGACAACCATTTCTTCTTACAAAGATGCACATCGAGTAGTACAAAGTGGTGTAAGTACCGCTTGGGGTGCTGCGTTGGACTTACCTAAAAACAAGTTCGACGAAGGATTGGGTTTTTGTCCTGCAGCTGCCAAAGTTAATAAAAGAGACACTGTCTTCCGTCCTATCCAAGAGACTTTCTTTAGTGTAGGCTTTATTTTCCCAACAACACCCGAAGCTAATGTCATTCTTGGAGATGTGTCTGAAGAGGATTTACCAAACTTTGTGACACATGGAAGGATTTTCTAGAATTGGATCTCCGTTGATGTTCCCTCTGCTGTTCACATTTTTGAGTAATGCTCTTGTTGTTGTTTTCAAAACCTCTCGCTCTACCCGAGGTGAAAGAGAAGTTGTGGGGATTTATTAAAAATATTTATTTCCACTATGCCTAATATGGAAAAGATCTTGTATCAGGATTTTGTTTCAAGTTTATCATCATTAATAAAAGTCATGTTGTCTCCTATACTGTTGTTTTTACTTTTCTTTTTCTGAAAAAATGGTAATCCTAAAAAACCCTGATACATAAAAATCATTTTTCAAAATAAATCTGCATAAACTCTTTTTACTCTTTTACTTATCTCTAAAATCAAACATGAGTCATATGTGCATATTAAATCATGAACCCATTGAAAAACATGATCCCATTCCCTCTCCCAACTTTGAGTTCCCTGTGTTCGAAGATGAAGAGGAAGAAGCAGAAGAAATACCTGAGGAAATTTCCTGATTGTTAGAGAAACAGGAAAAAGTCATTCAGCCTCATGAAGAGCCAGTAGAAGTGATCAATCGTTGCAGTAAGGAAGAAAGGAAAGAATTCAAAGTTTGGGCACTACTTTACCCTGATGTTAAAGAAATAATAATAGAGCTTCTCAAAGAGTTTGTTGATGTATTTTCTTGGTCCTATCGAGATATGCCCGGGTTTGACACCAATATTGTGGAGCACCATCTGCCATTAAAGCCAGAATGTCCATCGGTGAAGCAGAAGCATAGAAGGACTCACCATGATATGGCTAAGAGGACTAAAGAGGAAGTTCAAAAACAGATTCATGCAGGTTTTCTTATTACTTCTGAGTATCCTCCTTGGTTGGCCAACATAGTTCATGTTCCTAAGAAAGATGGTAAAGTCAGAATATGCATCGACTATCGAGATTTGAATAAGGCTAGCCCAAAGGATGATTTCCCGTTACCACACATTGACATGTTAGTTGATAATACTGCAAAGTTCAATGTATTTTCCTTCATGGATGGTTTATTTGGCTACAACCAAATAAAGATGGTAAGACATGGAAAAGACTTCTTACATTACACCTTGGGGAACCTTCGGCTATAAAATGATGCCCTTCGGGCTTAAAAATGCTGGTACGACATATCAAAGGGCTATGACTACTCTGTTCCATGATATGATGCATAAAGAGATTGAGATATATGTAGATGACATGATTGCCAAATCACAAAGTGAAGAAGACCATGTGGAATACCTGCTGAAGTTATTTCAATGCCTGAGAAAGTATCAACTCCGCCTGAATTCTAATAAGTATACTTTCAACTTCCATTCAGAAAAATTGCTAGGTTTCATCTTCAGTCAGAGAGGTATTAATGTGGATCTTGACAAAGTCAGAGCTATTCAAGAGATGCATGCACCAAGAACAGAAAAACAAGTGAGAGGGTTTCTTGGATGTTTAAACTATATATCCAGATTTATAACACACATGACAGCGACTTATGGACCGATTTTCAAACTTCTCAAAAAAGAATAAGGTTGTATATGGACTGAAGATTGCTAGAAAGCATTTGATAGTATCAAGGAGTATTTGTTTCAACCCCCATTCTAATCCCTCTAGTAGAAGGAAGGCTTTTGATCATATATCTAACTGTATTGGCAGATTGTATGGGCTCTGTGTTGGGTCAACATGATGAAACCGGAAGAAAAGAACATGCCATTTACTACCTGAGTAAGAAATTCACAGACTGCGAGTCTCTTTACTACATGCTTGAGAAAAATTGTTGTTCTTTGGCTTGGGATTCTAAGCGTCTTCATCAATACATGATTAATCACACTACTTGGTTGATATCTAAAATGGATTCAATCAAGTACATCTTTGAGAAACCAGCTTTAACCGGAAGAACTGTCCGTTGGAAGATGTTGTTATCAAAATACGACATCGAGTATCACACTCAGAAGGCTATCAAAGGAAGTGTTCGGACTGACCATTTAGAACACCAACCTATTGATGATTACCAATTTGTCATATATGATTTCCCAGATGAAGATGTTATGTACCTAAAGGTCAAATATTATGATGGACCTGAGTTCGGAGAAGGATCTACTCCTGAATCTTGATGGGGTCAATATTTTGATGGAGCTGTTAATGCCTATGGAAATGGGGTTGGGGAAGTTATCATTACAATTGAGGATGCCCATATTCCTTTCTCTACAAGGCTAATGTTTGACTACACCAACAATATAGCAGAGTACGAAGCTTGAATTATGGGTCTTGAAGAAGTAATTGATCTTCTAATTAAAATCCTTGATATATACGGAGATTCAGCTCTTGTGATAAACCAAATAAAAGGAGAATAGGAGTATCGCCACCCTGGCTTAATCCTCTACAAAGATTATGCAAGGAGATTACTGACTTTCTTCAACAAAGTTGAGTTGTACCATATTCTCCGTGAAGAAAATCAAATGGTTGATGCTTTAACCACTTTGTCTTCCATGTATCAAGTGAATCGTCACAATGATATACACACAATTAAAATCACGCACCTAGAGAGACTTGCTCATGTGTTTACAGCAGAAGAAGTTACAGATACCAAGCCACGGTTCCATGACATTAAGTGTTTCCTTCAAACTCAAGAATACTCGCCTGGGGCATCCCGTAAATATAAGAAGACTTTCAGAAGACTATGCGGCAATTTCTTCCTGAATGGTGATGTATTGTATAAAAGAAACTTTGATATGGTTCTGTTAAGATGTGTGGATGGACATGAAATAGGTCTACTAATGCAAGAAGTTCACAAAAGGTCCTTCGGTACCTATGCCAATGGGCATGCAATGGCTAAGAAAATGTTGAGAGTAGGTTACTATTGGCTGATGATGGGAGATGACTGTTGTAAATATGTGAGGAAGTGTCACAAGTTCCAGATTTATGCAAATAAAATTCACGTGCCTCTGACTCTTCTCAACGTCTTGTCTTCTCCATGGCCTTTATCTATACGGGGTATTGATATGATCGGTATGATTGAACCCAAGGCCTCAAACGAACATCATTTCATCCTAGTGGCTATTGATTATTTAACTAAATGGTTCAAAGAAACGTCTTATATGAATGTGACTCGCCAAGTAGTGGTCAGGTTTATCAAGAACTAGCTCATCTACCGATATGGCGTGCCAAACAAAATTATCCCCGATAATGGTTCAAATATGAGTAATGTAATGATGAAAGAACTCTGCAATGATTTCAAGATAGAACATCAAAACTCTTCTCCGTATAGACTGGAGATGAATAGTGTTGTTGAAGCTGCTAACAAAAATATCAAGAAAATTATTCAGAAGATGGTTGTAACTTACAAAGATTGGTGTGATACGGTGGCATAACCGACTGTTAATACTGGTTTGCGTTTTGTATTCACAAATGTACAGTAAGTAAGAGTCGCCACCGACTTTTCTTTTATCCAATAAAGGAAAGGGTGAAAAGAACAGAAAAAGAACTTTTTCAAGAGTTTTCTGAGTAAGGGGGGTAGATTATGGAAATGGAAGGTGTTAGCACCCTTTCCATCTGTAGTTTTCTACGGGCTCTTAGAGGTTTGCTCATTTTAAAATACCTTTGTGCTTTGTGTGTTTGAAAATGTTTTGAAAATACCTTAGTGCGGTGATTTGCTTTGTGTTTAACTCTTGTGTCAGTCCTCAAGAGTGTTAACAAAGCAAATATTTTGAAAATTATTTTTTTTTGAAATGTTTTTGTGTAGGTGCAAAAAGTTGTTTTGAGCAAACTTCTAACAGCTATCTACTTTTATACTCGAAAAAGGTTTGTTCTTTTCCTTCTATCCTTTAGACAGTGCTATCCTACTATTAGTGAGTAGGTAGCCCCATCGTTGGATGTTTGAGAGATAATCAAAGGGACATTTACAGTCCTAAAGGCAACATGTGGAGACGCTTTAGCAATTTGGTCTAGAGACTAGATCATTTACTGAAAGGAAACATTGTAGGGTCATCGAGGGACTATGATCTTTGGTTTACGGGTCTTTGCTAGAGCGTCCCCGTTTCGAGGGACATGACTGCTATTTTCCAAAAGGCAACCAAAGTGGGAGATACCCTGGGGGTGAGCATGTGCAGGTGTGTTGAGAATCAGTTATTTTTTGTCTTTTTGTTAGGTGAGCTAACGTTTTAATTTATAGTCTTTCCATGCAAGCCTATTTAATAACAGTAATATTGTACAAGAAATGTAAAGTACGGAAAATAAAAGCAGAAACGTAAAACCTACGCTATTACAATGCTTTGGGACAATTACATAAAAAAGTGCTAGAAAATAAAATATGGAATTTTAAATCTAAACTATTACATCCCATGCTCAGTTGCATTATTTATATAAAATGCAAGAATAAAAATAACGCGCGCGGAATAAATATTACGCCTAAAAAACCTAAGAAAAATTCTAAGTAAACAAGAAAAATCTTTTTTTTGGTTTTATTAAGAAAAATAATTAAATTAGTTTTCCTAAAGTCTATTTAGAAAATGAACTAAACTTTTTTTGTGGTTTTTTTATATTTATGAAAAGAAAATTTAAAGTTAAAATAAGTCCTAAATTCTAGTTTACTTTTAATTTTGAAAGAAAAAGGTTAAAGTCTATTAATTAATTAATTTTAGAAACTAATAATTTAAAAAAAAACTAAATCCTATTTTTTGTGATTTTTATTGTTTGTTGATTAAAAACAAAGTAATGAAAAGGATACGCTAAATGGAAAAAAGCAGAAAAAAGGAAAAGAATAATCAGCAGGATGTAGGCCTGGATCGGAAGGCCTAAGGTTGCCTTTCGATCAAAATGAAAAGGCTGGTCGAAGATGCCTGAGATACTGCATCTCTGGGGTGTTCAACCTGGATGTGTCATCCTTCGATCAGAGATACTGGATCTGCAAAGAATTCGTTAGAAAAGAATAAAAACATATGACCTGGGTGTCGAACCCAGGTCTTTCGACTCCCTCTCCAATCAAAGGAATCTGAAGTTATTTCTCCCCAAAAAACCTGAATTTCGAATCTGGGTAAAAAAAAGGCAGAAGATTCCTGTGTCACCTAGTTCGAAGCATACTGCTTCGAAGCCCTAAACAGTATTCCTGCAAAATGA
Organism: Vicia faba; assembly: GCA_948472305.1. NCBI lineage: Eukaryota > Viridiplantae > Streptophyta > Magnoliopsida > Fabales > Fabaceae > Vicia > Vicia faba. Next base: position 1,312,256,309 of record OX451740.1, on the reverse strand, counting down.
ACAAATGTTAGAGATCCAGGGGCCACTTTACACCCTGATTTGAATCCTTCCCTAATTCGAATCTCTCTCCAACTAGAATCTGGGTTTGTTTGGCCTGGAACTTCCCAAGTGTGATTCAAAGGAAAAACTCAGATCATGCCCTAGTGATGGCACGATCTCATCCCTTCACTTTAGCTTTCATGCAACACAAATATTGCAATGTATATCCAAATGGTATGAAAATGCAATTTTGGTTCTGCAAACCCTTACCAGTCGAAGGTGGCTATGAGCGTGGAAATGTTTGTTGTGGAGTTGGTGTGGACTCCTGGAGAGGGGACCTGCAAAGGTGTTTCGACTGGGAAGCTTTTTGGATTTTTGAGCAACATGGTGTGTGTAATATCTTCGTGTGTAAAATGTCTCTCTACGTGTGAATCTCCTTCCTCTCCTTTGTGTTTGGGCATCTTGTATTTATAGATGGTGGAGGAGACAAGGAAATAAGGAAAGAATCATGGCATTGAAGACCAACCATTAAACATGGTCTTGAAAACAAAATCAGACACATTAAAAGATTTCCACTTTGAGATATATCATGCCATTATAGAATCCTGAGTGAATCTGGACAAGTCAACTTGGCGCCTTGTTCGAATTTGAAAATATTAAAAGTTTCCCTCTCCAAAGCCCCTTCGACCATCCCTTGTTCCCTTCGATGGTTATGAGTTCTGAATCGAAGTAATCAGAACTTCCCTCATCACAACATTTTGGATTAAGACATCTCTGCACTGACATGCCAATCGAGGCAACTCTGATGTTCCAATCGAAAGACACCCTGATGCTTCAATCAAAGGAAGCTCTGATGATCCAATCGAAGGAATATCTGATGCTCCAATCGAAGGAAGCTCGGATGCTCCAATCAAAGGAAGCTCGGATGCTCCAATGCTCCAATCGAAGGAAGATATGATGTTCCAATCGAGGGAAGCTCTAATGTTCCAATCGACGGACATTTTGTTCATCTTCAAATTTTACTTTCCTCAAACAGATCTTTACAACCACCCATGTAAAAGAAAATCTTGAAAGAAAATGAGAGGGCAAATTTTAGGGGTGCAACAATTGGCATGAGATGTTACCCTTTGCTCTCTATTGTTATTGCACAATCGTTCGCACTTTGACAAGGGAAATTCCATTTTCCCTGGTATATGGAATAGAAGCAGTACTCCCTGTAGAGGTTGAGATCCCATCAATGAGAGTTCTAATGGAATCTGATTTATTTGAGGCTGAGTGGTGTCAAAGTAGATATGACCAATTGAATCTGATAGAAGAGAAGAGGATGACAATTTTATGTCATGGCCAGTTATATCAAAATAGAATGAAACATGCATTCGATAAAAAGGTTTGACCTCAAGAGTTCTAAGAAGGAAACCTTGTGCTTTAAAGGATCTTATCTTTTCAACCTGATTCAAGGGGCAAGTGGCCCCCTAATTTTGAAGGACCATATATGGTTAAAACAACCTTCTCCGACGGTGCAATGACTCTTATGACTATGGATGGTGATGAGCTCCCGCATCTTGTGAATTCTGATGCAGTTAAGAAATACTTTTTCTAAAAAGAAACAAAATAACAACTAGCTAAGTTGAAAACCTGAAAGGGCGACTTAGGCAAAAATGAGTGTCTTGGCAGACTGAAAAACCTGAAAGGGCGTTCCAGGAAAAAATTAGAGACATAAATAGAAAAATAATAATCCTGGTAGATTGAAAACACGAATGGGAAATCTAGGCAAAAGTTAAGGATCTTTGTGGCAAGTAACTGCATTGGTCAGAGATTGATCTTCTTCAAGTTATCTATCCTGCAAAGGCTTTTCATCAAATTCATCTCCATCAAAGTTTAAACACGGTTGGAATTCAAAGTTGATAGGGAGAACATGATTGTGTATTTCAATATAATCTTTCCCATATAATAACAATTTTTCAAAATTTGTAAAAGATCCATGGAGTTACGCCATTTGTGAACTACCATTCCATTAAATAAATTTGAGTCGCTACCCATTTGTTTGCTACTCTTATCTTATTTCAGCTTTAAAAACTTATTTTTTTCTTGATGATTATTTTGAAACAATTTGTTAATAAAAATATGTTTTAAAATATGTATAACAACAAAGAGTGTTTTCTTATAACTCATGATTTTGAAAGGGAATGTTACTGGTTATCCCTAAGCACTGTTAAATTCTGAAATGTGGAACTAAGAAGAAAGTGTGCTTTTCAAAGACTACCAGATAATTATGTTTCCTCCGGTTAACCTTTCAAAGAGACTTGTTGCCTCTTCTTGTTTGAAAATTTGAAAGAAATAAACTTCGGGCTTCTCCCCATTGAAAGATATTTTCCCCTCCTAGAGGAAGTGAACTTACAACAAGTTCTTACTCCATCGGTGGCTCTATATTTTTCCCCAAGTGATGTTGAGATTACCTGAGTGCCCGTGTAATATGATTTGCCATCCCTGGTGTTATCATTTGTTTATCTTATTTATATCTATATGGTCAGCACATACATGACATTCATTCATACATACTTATATTATTCATGCGCATTTGCATTTCTTAATATCCCTAAGTCCATTCACTTTGGCCTTGTTTATCCCCAATTAGTGTACTTTCTTCCCTATTAACGTATTTGCTCCCTCCAATAGAATGTCAGCTATAGGCAAAAAGGTGTATATCCCTTTTGATTTCCCACTAAGTTTATCCCTTGTGGAAGAATTTTGTTTTGCTTTCTCGTCCATCTCTAGATAGGATGAATCCCAAGTTGATTTTATTCCTTATTGGGAAGAGTCTTATTTTATTGTCCTTTTCCAGTTTATTCCTGGATTGAACCTTGTCTCAGATAAATATGTTTGTTTGGATCTCTCTAGGCAGTTAACTCTAGATTGAGGGTGCATTTTGCACATTTGAAGACTTCCTCTTTATTTGAAGAAATTTATTTTACAAGATTTATGACTTGCACTTCTTCGGTCTTATCCCCATGTGAAGAATTTATCTCCTCAGCAGGAATTTGTTTGCGGTTTCCCAGGAAGTTGAAATTATTTCCCATCAGCATTACTGTAAATACTCTCAGAATTATTGTGTGACAACAAGTAGTGGTCTCTTTACTTGAGAATCTTGTGTGTCCCTAAATTCCTTTTTGGACAGAAAATAACAGTCTCTTTTGAGTAGTCCGTCAATTCACAGAAATTCTTGTCCCATATATCAATGTTGTTTACTCGAATGGATGGTTAATCTCTTCGATATGATAGAGATAGTTCATTTTGAAGATGTTCCTTACTCCAATGGATGGTTAATCTCTTCGACATGATAGAGATAGTTCATTGTAAAAACCTTATGCAAGTGGTTACCTTTTAAAGGGCTTATCTGTTACCCTTTCAAGTGGAAGACTTGACTAAAGAAGATATCTAAGACCCGTTCGTCATGGGGAAGTTTATTGTTACTCTTTTCAAGTAGAAGAATTTATCAAAGAAGAAAATGAGACATGTTCATCATGGGGAAGTTTACTGTTACCTTTTTCAAGTGGAAAACTTAATTAAAGAAGAAACTCAGACTCGTTCGTTGTGGGGAAGTTTATTATTACCTTTTTCAAGTGGTATACTTGATTAAAGAAGAAAATGAGACCCATTCGTCATGGGGGAGTTTATTGTTACCTCTTTTTTCAAGTGGAAGACTTGATTAAAGAAGAAACTGAGACCCGTTCATCATGGGGAAGTTTATTGTTACCTCTTTTTTCAAATGGAGTACTTGATTAAAGAAGAAACTGATTCTACTTTCATCTGTTAAGATTGGTTGTCTACCATCATTCGTGAACTACGTCTTATCATTGTGATGATGTTATCCTATTTTATTTTCCTCTACTTTGGGCTTTTCCCCAGTAGAGTTGAGTTCTCTTTTCTCTTTTTGAGTTAATATTTTCCTAGTAGGCTTGGTTTCCCTGAGATTATTATTTTTTCTTTCTCCCCAGTGAGGTTTTATTATACCTTCTAGGATTTATTGTTATTTATATTCCTCTTTAAGCGTTTTTTCTGTTGTGGCATCTTAGATCCAAAAATTATGCATTTTATATTTAAGTACCTCTCATCACGTCGAGATGAAGATTTCGATCTTCACATCTCCGGATAGAAGAAACTTAAAATAAGGGCATCTATTGTACCCTAATTTTTGATCCAATATCCCACTTCATATGCAACATTTCATCTCTAACAAAATACAAAATATATTATGTTTTCTCTTTATGTCAAATAGGGTTTTGAATCAAGAAATCTCCATCAATACAAGTCTTAATCAAATTAGGGTTTTGATTAATGAAAGTAGATCATTGACTTTTGGCTCAATGCATGACCTAATGGCATCAAGCATGATTCAAAGGTCTCAAATGAACCATATTGTCCTAATTATATGGCTCAATACATTTTCGAATATACATTTGACTAATAGTGAAAGAATTGGAATCAACTGATGAAAATCAACAGTCAGTCAAAAGTCAAACTTGAACTTTTTGGTCAACTTTGGACTTCAAGGATCAAGGATCATCAAAACATTTAAATTTATCAATCTTTATTGTAACACGGTTGGAGAATTGACTTGGTGTTTTGTGTTTGATCGCAATTGTTGCAGATAGCAAGAGTCGCCACCGACTTTTTTTATCCAATAAGGAAAGGTTGAAAGAACAGGGAAGACCTTTCGAGATTATTTCTTGAGTTCGGGGGGTAGGTTATGAAAAGAGAAGGTATTAACACCCTTTTCATCCATAGTTATCTACGGGCTCTTAGTTTCTTGCTAGATCACTTGCTTTTGCTTGAAAATGTGCTTGTGGTGTGGGTTTTGAAAGTATTTTGAAAATGTCTTTGTAATGGTTCTCGTTTCTATAAGAACGCCTACAAAGTGTAGATTTTCAAAATAGTTCAAAAAGGTGTTTGTGGAATGTGTTTTTTGAAAGTGATTTTGAAAAGTGTCTTTGTAATGGTTCTCGTCTCTATAAGAACGCGTACAAAGAGCTTTGTCTTTTGAAAATGTTTCAAATGAAAATCTTGGTGTATAAAATGTTTTTGTTATGAACAAGCGAGCAACTAGGAGCATCCTACCTACTCAAAAGGTCTAATGTTCTTTCCTCCTCCTTTAGATGTTGCTATCTTACCATTGATTTGGAAAGAAGCCCCATCATTGGATGTGAAGGGATGGGCATGGGACGTTTGTATAGTCATAGAAGGCAACCTATGGGACGTTTTAGCAATGTCGTTTAGGGACTATATCATTTACCTAAGGCAACATTAAGGGTCATCGAGGGACTACGATCTTTTATCGAGGGTCTTTGCTAAAACGCCCATATTCGAGGGACATGACTATTTTTCCGAGGCAACAAGTGAGATTACCCTAGGGGTGCATGTGTGAATAGTGTGTTTGATTTGCATGAATTTTTGTCTTTGAACTTTAGGTTATCTACTTGTTGGTTTTATCTTGCCATACACCCTAATTAATAACATTTATACAATAGCAATAAAAATGCAGAAAAATAAATCCTACACTATTACAACCATATTGAATGGCAAGAAAATATAAAGACAAAACAAAATAAAGAAAGGAAAATGGGCTTTTCGATTTGGGCAGCAGAACCCTTCGATTCTGCTTCTCTGGCTCCCTTCGATTTGGCCTGGAAGTAATGAAGGTGTGCCTTTCCATTGGGCTTGGAATCAGCATGAGATACAGTCTGCCTTTCTGCTTCTTTCGACTGAAGCCTAGAAGTCAGTGTGGGCGTGCCTTTATACTGGGCCTGGAATCAGCATGAAGTGTACTCTTCACCTTTCTGCTTCCTTCGATTGGGGCCTGGAAATAGTGAGGTGTAGCCTGACTTTCTGCTTCTTTCGACTGGGGCTTGGAAGTCAGTGTGGCCATCCTTCTGGCTGCCTCTTTCGTTTGGACCTGGAAGTTAGTGTGGAAACCTAAGACTTCATTTCATAATTCCTTCCTCATGTTTCTTTCGTTTGAGATTTTAAATAGCAACATGGCCTGAGGCCAAGCTAGCATTGTCTTATGGTCAGGTTAGTTCTTAAAGCATATTTAATAAATCAAGAAACAAAACCAATAGGATTAGCCATAAAAACAAATTAAAAGGGTGGAAACAAAAAGGAAAACAAATGTTATGTACATACTTCAAACGAACGAAATGACTATTCACATGTTATATTAGAAACGAAAGGTTCAAGGTTTAGAGAAACTTACCTTGCTTGAGGCTGGTACGTGTGTGCTGGACCTTGAGTGGCTGCTTGGATGTTTCTGGATTCGAAGGGAAGGAACGAAGGTGACATTTCTAATGCTGGATTTGAAGGAGAAGAACAAGTGCGATGTTCTTTCTACTGGATTCGAAGGAAAACAAAGTGTGGGGATTGCTTCATATTCGAAATAAGCAAGTGTTTAGATTCTGTATTTGAATATGTGTTTAAGTGTTTGGGAGTGTTTGAGAGTTCTTGAGAGTGTTTGATGATTTTTCTCCATGCCCCCAAGTCTTTGGATATGTTCTCCCGCCCCTTATACAATCTGAGTAAACTGCTTTTTGTAGGTTTCGAGGGACAGTGTTTATATGCCATTTTGGTGCAAGAATGGGGCAGTGTTTCAGGACTACTGTGCAATAGTTTTGGAGCATTATGGCCAGTGTACCAGGCTTGAACTTGGCAGCAAGCATCTTTTGAATATTTCATCTTTCGTTTTGACCACCTTCGATCAGATCCCCCTCCCAGCAACATTATTTGACTTTCATCCAACAAGTGTCTTTCGAATGAGTCACTTTTATGCATCCTTCGAAGGAGCCAAATGTGTGCCCCTTGAATGAGTCACCAAAGTATGTCTTAAGATACGTCTTGCAAGTCCTTCAAATGGGCCTTCAAACATGTCTTTCGAATGGGACACCCAGACGTGTCCTTTGAATGAGTCATGTACGTATCTTTGAAAGGGCCAAATGTGCCCTTTGACTGGACTATGCTACTCTTTGAATGGGCTAGTAAGGTATATCCTTCGACAAGGACTCCTATGTATGCCCTTCAAATCCACAAACACATGTCCTTTGAAGGGGAGCCACCAACCATGTGTGTTGAAGGTTTTTAAGGGTGGAATTGAAGCATACAAAAGGGAAATGTTATCCAGTCAAAGCTAGTATAAACACAGCCAATGCCATGTCGAATCCTGCATGCAAGGGGTCACTGCTTTGTGACTCAAGGAAAACATGTAAGGGAGCAATGGTGCAATCGAAGCTTGTGTGCAGGAGGTTTTTCCTCTTTGAATCGAAGGAGGCTACAAGAGGTTCTTTGCCTTGTGCCTGCTGGCCTAGTGGGAGCCTCTTGCGTGCAAGAAGGAATCTATGGCTCAATTGAAGGCTGCATGCAGCCAGTCATCAGCTTGTCTATGCAAGCATCAAATGTCCAATCGAAAGTATGTGTGCAGGCCACCATTACATTGTGAACCATGTGAGGTCAAAGATGCAGTCGAAGGTTGCATGCAGGAAGCTTCGTCCTTGTGAATCAAAGCCAGTGTGTCAAAGGCCAACGCCCAGTCGAAGGATACAAGCCAAGCTTGCATCGAAAGAGGACAAAAGGCCAATCGAAGGAGGTGAATCGAAGAAGACTTGTTTTTCTCCAATTTGTCAAAAATATTAATTTTATCTATTTTCCCCTTTTTTAACAGCATCCTCTTTAATTTGATGCTGAAGAATCCAATTGTACTTATGCAAGCTTGAATTTTGAGATTCCTTGTGAGAAATGACTTGAGGAATGAGAGGGAAAATTTTAGGGTACAACAGCTGCCCCTGTTTAATCTTCTTAAACCTGAAGAGTTAGATTGGCGAGTCCGTCATTCGTGACTTGAAGGTGGAAGATGATTGAACACTAGAGTGCCCAGAAATTTACACTCGATGATTTCGTGGTTAATTATGTAGGGAATGGGCTTAAAGATGCCATTTGGAGAGATGATGGAGAGTTGTCGGAGATGGGCTTATAGATTCCACCAAAAATTTATTGTTGACAGAAATTAGACTGAAGTATCAGAATAAATATCTGGTTGATTTATACTGAAACAATAAATGTAGTGGGATAAGTATTAGAATAATATCCATAAATGGATTGTATCTGACTTGTATCTGAAAGATGTACTGAATGAGTGTTAGAATGACATCCGTATATGGATCGTATCTGGACTGTATTTAAGAGATATGTTGAATGAGTGTAAGAATGACATTTGTATCTGGATCGTATCTGGACTGTATTTGAAAGGTGTGCTGAATGAGTGTCAGAATGACATCCGTATATGGATCGTATCTGGACTGTATTTGAGAGATGAATCTGGAACAAGTATCAGAATAATATCCATCTCTGGATCGTATCTGAACTGTTTCGTGAGTAAATCTGGAATAAGTATCAGAATGTCAGCCGTATCTGGATCGCATATGAACTGTTTCTAGAAGAGAATCTGGAGTAAGTATCAGAATGTTAACCATATCTGGATCGCATCTGAGCTGTTTCTAGAAGAGAATATGGAATTAGTATCAGAATGTCAACCGTATCTGGATCTCATCTGAACTATTTCTAGAAGAGTGTATGCGAAGGAGCCCGTGTAGGCTTACTTCAACTGGTCGTATAGATAATTGTCATGGCTTGTTTCAGGAATTAATCTACAAACAGTCGCTCACAGATAGTTTTCCTGTCTGGTTTCAGGTATTAATCTAGAAGTTGTTTTTGTCGGTCATTGAGAATCCTGTCTGGTTTCAGGTATTAATCTTCAACCTTTTGAAAATGGTTGTGGTATTTTCCAAAAAGGGTTTTTGTTGATTGACTTTTCCCTACAACGAAGAGGGTTAGTTGCATGCAGATATATGCATGGCTTGATGATGTTATCAAAATAAATGACATCATGTTCTATGCATTTATCGTGTATGTAATATGATGCATGAAATACGAAATGTTGTTGGAATGAATTTTTGTCTTGGAAAATAAATCCTTGACAAACATTGGGGAGTTTTGGGAAGCTAAATCTCGGACTGTCGTTGGGGATGAAGAGTATGCCCCTCTCTAGACCTTGTTTTAGGATGTTTCCGTTGGGGCTTCCTGTTTTTGTTGTTTCAGGAGAACTCTGTTGGGGATGTTGATTTTTCTTGTTGATTTCTGCTTGGTGGAAAAGAGTTTAGGAGTCTTAGTTGTCCATTGCTCTACTGGGAAGTTATCTCTTGATGGAAGAGAAAGGAAGTTAACAACTTGTTAGGGATAGTGAGGTTAACTGTTATCTGGTTAGGCCTTCAGGCTTTGCAGCAACTCACTGGGGATTGTAGAAGAGTCTACTGGGGAAGAGGGGTTGTGGTCCCTTGATTTGTAGTTGTTGGAGAGGTAAATTCAAGCTGGGGAATCTTTTCATTTGTTGGGGAAATAAACCTTGTCGCCAATCTGTTGGAGTGGTGTTTTCTTTTGGTAGAAATCCTTGAGGATTCTTGAGATCAACTCAGTTGGGGAGAAGTTTTAAGAGATTGAAACTCTGGCTGGGGATTACCTTATAAAAAGGACTTTGTGGGGAATTTGTCACTGCCCCTAGTATTAGGTGTTTGTAGTATTTCCAGGAAATGTTTGCCTGACCGTATGTAATCCTTTGATGGAATTCACTCCCCAAGTAATTCAGATACAGATATAGCCCTGGTGTATTTAGCGCTTCCTGAGAGATTTCTTGGAATCTTGACTTGACTGCCCCCAAACGAGTTGTGCAGTGATATGTCATGCCCCCTTGCTTATAGGAGATTTTTCATTGGAAGTGTCATCCCATTTGAAATGATTTTATTCCCTGAGAGAGTTTTTGTTCACTGGGTATTCGTCATGTGAATTTTTTGTTGTCAAACAATTAGCCATATGCAAACAACGATATTCAAATAATGCAAAGTTTATGTTTGTCTTGAAGTTTTGATAATGCATTTTAGCAGATAAAATAAATTTGTAAGAATGTTGTTGCACCCCAAAATTTGCCCTCTCATGTTTTCCAAAGTCTTCCCCCTGCATGGTTGACTAGAAACCCTTGCCTAAGGAAAAAGTAATTTTTTGAGTGGTGCTTTAAGTACCTTTCGATTGGCATTCTGAAGGAGCATTTCGATTGGCACTATGGACAATAATTTCGATTGGCACTATGGACAAGCACTTCAATTGGCATTCTGAAAGACCTTTCGATTGGCATTCTGAAGGAGCATTTCGATTGGCATTCTGAAAGACCCTTCGATTGGTATTTTGAAAGAGCCTTTCGATTGGCATGGACAAGCATTTCGATTGGCATTATGGACGAGCACTTCGATTGGCATTATGTCAAGGCCTTCGATTGGCATGCCAAGGGATCCTTCGATTGGCATGCCAAGGGATCCTTCGATTTAGCATTGTGTCAAGGCAGCTTCGACAGGCATGCTAACCATGTCCTTCGATTAGCATGAACATCACCTTTCGATTGGCCTGTTAACAAAGCCTTTCGACTGGCCTGTTAACAAAGCCATCAAGAGGGCACTCAAAAAACATGTCCAGGTACACTGAACATGAGAAAATGGCGTGTTTCCCTTGCAAATATAGAAATAATTAAATGCTGATTGTGGATTTAATTCCTAAGTTAAAGGCCAGATTCTTGCCTTTTCTGTTCCTAAAGAGCTGATTCGACCAGAGTGATTCTGTGCAACTCAAGACCAATCGAAGAGCAGGGCCTGAAGGAATTCGAAATTCAAAAGTGTCCAGGTTCATTCAAGAGACATGAATATTTCAAAAAAGGAAATTATTTAATGTGTCTGATTCTTGTCTCCTGGCTTTAAAGGCCTGTTTAATTGGCTGTCTCTTGCCGTTACTAGACCCCCACGCTCCTATAAATACAGGGCCAGCATACAGTGCAAAAGACGGAGAAAAAAACATTACAAAAATTATAGTGAAGAACAGAAAACTCTGCAGAAACAAAACAAAGCAGAACGAAAAACGAGAAACAGGGAGGATTTGGAGACACCCACCACAGGTTGTCTACATTTTCAGAAGTAATCCAGGCCAAAGCAACCCTTCAACAAAAGTATCCATGCCCAGAAATCCCAGATTAAAAGTGCTCCCATCCAGCCAGTACCCAAATCGAAGATTCAATCTGCTGGTAAGAGAGGGTAAATTGTCAAAACTTTTCATTTTGCATAACACCTCCATATTTTCTATCCTATTCGATTTGCCATCCTAGATAGAATTCAAGGGCCTGGGTTTGGCCCCAGGTCATGTTCTTCGTTTGCTAACATTTGCTGCAGACATAGCCTGAAGAGACCCAGCAAACGCAGGATCGAAGGGCCTGGGGTTAAATACCCAGGCCCTGAGTTTTATTTTGCTAACATACTTTTGCAGGTATAGCATCCTAGATCGAAGGAGACACCTTCTCTGGATCGAAGCTTCCCATAGTCCTCCTAGATCGAAGAAGGCATTTTCCCCAGGATTGAAGGGAGATCCCCTTCCCTGGATCGAAGGCTATTCATGCCCACTTCCTGGCCCAATTGAAACAACCATGACCCTGTTTGGATCGAAGCTTCCATTCCCTCCTTGGCTCTAAGCTCTTTTTTTTTCTTGGATCGAAGGACCCCCCTTGTATTTTATTTTTGTTTTCATTGACATCTTTTTATCTTTTTAATTAACATTAAAATCAAAAAACCACAAAAACATTAGGCTAGTTTTCTTTTCTATTAAATTAACTTTGTTAATTAATCTTTTAATTATTTTAACATTTTTCCAAAAACTAAAATTAAGTAGATTTAGATCATTTTCCCAAAATAAAATAAAACAACAAAAATATTTTATTCTTAGGATTTTTAGAGGTTATTTTCAGATTCGCGCACGTTTATTTTATTGTAAATGCCTACTGGTTTGTAATAGCTTAACTAAGACTTTTTCACTTTACTGCTTTTTATTCCCCCAATTTTTGGACATGTAAATAATCCCCCTCCCCGAAGCTTTGTAATAGCGTAGGATTTACAATTCCCGCACTTTAAATTCTTGTACATATATTAACTGTTTAGATGTATGCTAACTAGGATTGCATGACAAGATTAACCTTTAAATCAACCGTAGATCACCATAACATGTACAAAGATAATATAAACTGAAAATTGACACACTCGCACATGTCACTCTTAGGGTACGCCTCACTTGGTTGCCTCAAACGTGGTCATTAAGTATAGGAAGTCTTAGAGGTCGCCCTCCTGTCCAAAGATCAAAGTTGCCTCGAAATGGTTACCTCGATAAAAATGATCTAAGACATTAGGGTTACCGCTAAGGCGTCCTAACATTGCTTTAGTGACCACACGTCCCTTAAACCGAATTGACCCGAAAACTCCAACGACGGTGCTACCTACTCCTCAATAGTGGGATAGCATTGTCTAAAGGACGTTAGCACAGTTTAATTCCTTTTTGAGTAGGTAGATGTTCTTAAGTACTTGCTCTCTCTTAAAAAACAAAACAAAACTTTTCACACTTACACTTTTCGAACAAAGTTTTCAAAACACTTCATTACACTCTTGAGGACATAAGCAAGAGTTAAATAGAAGTTTCAAACAAAAACTCTTTTCAAAACCCACAAACACAAAGAAAAGCAAACTTTTGAAAACATAGTGAGCAAGTACCTAAGAGCCCGTGGATAACCACAGATAGAAAGGGTGCTAACACCTTCCCTTTCTATAATCTACCTCCCGAACCCGAGAAACATCTCGAAAAGGAATTTTTCTGTGCTTTTGTCCTTTCCTTGTTGGATAAAATAAAAGACGGTGGCGACTCTTGCTCACCGCGACACTTTGCGAAAACAAACGCAAACGCGAACCAGTATTCCAAAAACAGTCAGTTCTCGTTCCCACCGATCACAGAACTGGCGACTCTGCTGGGGATTGTATAAGTGAAGTGTACCTTAGGAATTAGATCACTTGTGTTTTCAATTGTATTTCTTTGTATGCTTTTAATTGTGGGCTTGTATCGGAGTTCTATAAATCCTCCACCCGGATTTGGGAAACATTCATAGATAGCAATACGTTGTGGAAAATGTGCGGGGTATACCGACACGGTTGAAGCAATAGCTATATTAGTGCGACATATTTGTGAGTACCGGTAGCCTTTAAGTCAATCAAAGAGAATACGGGGCCGCTGAGTGATGTCACTAAGCACTAATGACCTAGAACCTTACTTGACCATCTTGGCCTTTTTTAGGGGTAGTGAGATGACCGACTTTGGTGCAGTCCGAAGTTGGTAGATACTCGATACTACACTCATTGAGGATTGTTTTCTTGGAATTTTTTGGTCGCTAGTTTAGTGGCTAAACCAAAATGATGAACACAGAAAACAATCCAATGATATTGAGCTCCTTAGAACCCGATTACTATTTATAGGACAGGTTTTGAGCCAACTAAACTCAAGAGGGTACTTACCTATGAAACCTCATGCAAGCCTGAAATCTAAGGGCTCTTTTGTGTGACTTGTGTGCCTTCAAACTTGAACTACTTGCACATTCTTGTTATCTAACAACATGGTTTCCTTGCAGGTTTTGTTTACAGTCCTTATCCAATATTTTGGATTTATTGCAGGGCTTACTTGCATCACCTCACACTTTTGCTTAAACACATAGCATACACATCATAACATCATGCCTTAACATTTCCTTAACCATTTCAAGGATCTCAAGGGTCTGTGATGCAGGTTATGGTAAATCAGATGTCCAGCAAGGGGCAAAGGGGATTTATTTTCCTCTAGCCAAGGTTGTCTAGAAATCCAAGCATGATAACTTGAGTCAGGGGCTATGACCCACTCGATATGGTGAGCTTGACTCTTGAAGAAGGACTCTCAACAACATGAAGTTCCTTCAATCAAGCTATCAGATTCAAATTCTAACCGTTTCTTGTTTACCCCGCGAGATCCTTGAAAACATTGCCTACATATATCATACATATCATTGCATAACAGGTCTCCCAGTACAGGTCTCTTATCTTCTTCGCTGTTTATTTCAGCAATCATCATGTCTACTGAACCTTCAACCGAGCAAGCTATCAAGGCCCTCCAGGCCCAGAATGCCCAATTTCAAGAGTTGGTCATGAGCCTAGCTAAGGGTCAGCAGGATCTGAAGACTTTGATTCTGAAGGAGAAAAAGAAGAAGAAAAAGAGGACCATCCTGTTCAACACTGGACGCAGGTTTGGAAACGGGATGCAGAATGAAGTCAATCTGACCACCCCATCTGAAGGGAAAGACAATCCACAAGAAAGGAGGGCTCCTAGCCCTGAAGTCTCCGACAACGAGACGGACTATGATGAAGAACAGTATCCTCCTGCTGAGGACAAGTACAAACAACTGGAAGACCATTTGAATGCTATGGAGACACAAAAGGTGCCCGGTCTGGACTTCGGAGATCTGGGTCTATCATCTGGGGTGGTGATTCCCCATAAATTCAAGGCACCTGCCTTTGCCAAGTACGACAGAGCTTCCTGTCCAAAGCTACACCTCCGGTCATATGTGAGGAAGATTTAACCCCATACTACTGATAGAAATCTCTGGGTTCATTTCTTTCAAGATAGTCTGTCAGGGACTCAACTTGAATGGTTCTGTCAATTGGAAGGAGCTAACATCTGCAACTGGGAGGACCTTGCTGCTGCTTTTTACAAGAAATACCAGTATAATGCCGACCTTGCTCCCACGCGTACTCAGCTTCAGGGTATGTCTATGGGTACAGGCGAAGGCTTTAAGGACTACGCTCAGAAGTGGAGAGATCTTGATGGAAGAGTCCAACCCCCTCTGTCTGATAGGGATTTGGTGGACATGTTTCTTGGGACTTTGTCTGGTCCCTATTTCAAACACTTGATCGGAAGCTCTTCAGCCGGATTCACCGAGCTAATACTGACCGGCGAAAGGGTCGAAGCTGGCATCAAAAGTGGGAAGATTCAAGAAGCTACACCTTCTAATGCTCAGAAAAATCCCTACAATGGGAAGAAAGAGTCCAATGTTGTGTATGGTCAAAAGAGTCGTCATGATCAACATATATGGGCAACCCTGATCTCCGATCCCACGCCTGTTCAACAAAGACAAAGCAATAGGCGTAGGGTAAGATATCAAGAAAGGCAGTATACTAACATCAACATACCTTTGTCTCAAGCGTTACAACATTTGCTTAAGTTAAAGCTAATCACGCTAAAGGATCCTCCTCAAAATCCCGATACTTCCTCTTCTAAGTATAATCCGAGTGTGAGATGTGCCTACCATTCTGACAGTCCTGGACATGACATCGACGACTGTTGGACTTTGAAGAACAAGATCCAAGACTTGATTGATGCCAAGGAGATCAAGTTTGATCACTGATCCTACGCCAAATCATTGAGAATGTCTTTGTTTCATTTGAATTTTCAAGTTGTAATTTCTTTTGTTATTCAAACAATTATCTATTAATGTCAAACTCTGTTTCATTAATGCCTTGCATATGTTTGTCTTGAATTCATCCTTTCATTACATTTAAACTATGCTTTTTACTCACTTTATGACATTCAACTCTTGCTAAAAGTTACAAGCCTTTAGAGGGAGGATGACGAAACAATGCCATAATCTCATACAGTATGCTTTTGGACAGACCTTGCTGACGATGTACAGGCGTTTCTTTCAAATCCTAAACACTGGAGTTATAAGGAAGATAATCCCTAGTCAACCTCTTCGAGCTAAAGAAGTAGGAGTTTTCTATTTTAAACACACATTGAAACCTTTAAGTTAAACCTGGGGCAGGGTAGTCTCTCAGTTAATTCAAAAAGATGCGCATTGAAGTCGCAAAACTCTCAGTTCATAATACAACGAACGACATCAAAAGCATTCCTCTGGACTCAAAAGACAGTGGTGGTTCCTTATTTCATATGCAGTCAATCTCTCAAAAGAGCAAAGCCCACTGAGCCAAAACCTATAAAGGAGGCTTAAGAAAGCTGGGGCATCCCGCTACCTGTAATCTCGAAAACAGAAACAGTCAGGCAAAAATTAGGGATAATAAATCAAAAGAACGAGGTCGCTACAAATCCTCAACAACATGAAAAATGTTGCAAAAATGACTGCCTTCCAACAAATTCAACTTATGTGAACCATCACCAAAAACGTCGTTCCAGACTCATTAGGAGTTCAAACGCACAACTAACTAAGTTTAGGATTGAAGAACATCACGAAGAGCGGATGGGTACAGATATACTTTGAGCCTTTATCCTTTGTTTCTTAAACCGTGAACCAAGCCACGTTACAACCCTTCAAAAGTGCTAACTGAAGCATGGGTTAGTTCGAAAGCATACTGTTACAAAAGGTATCCTGACTCCTGTAAGGATTTGCCCTAAATCTTGTGTTGAATTTGTCTTATAAAGAGTTTTCTGCTAAAAAACGCATTTTTCAAAAATTCGAGACAAGCATAAACTTTGCATTATTTGAATATCACTGTTTGCATTTGGCTATTTGTTTGACAGCGGAGAAATTCACACAACGAATATCCGATGAACGAAAGCCCTCTCAGTGAACAAAATCACTTCAAAAAGGATGACACTTCCATTGACAAATCTCCTATCAACAAGGGGGCATGACATGTCACTATCCAGCACACCTGGGGCAGTCCAGTCAAGATTCCAGGAAATCTCTGAAGAAGTGCAAAGTCACCAGGGGCAAGTCTCCATCTCCGTCACTTGGGGCATTGAACATCAATCTCAGTGAAGGGTTACGTACAATTAAACATTTTCGGGAAGTTCCACAAACACCTGCTACTAGGGGCAATGATAAATCTCCCCAAAATCCTTCTCATAGGATGACTCCCAGCAAGGGTTTAATCTCTGAAAACCTTTCCCCAGCTGGATCAACCTCAAGAATCCTCGAGGACTTCCCCCAACGAAGATGTCACCTCTCTAGCGGACTGACGACATGGTTTATTTCCCCAACAACACCAGGATTCCCCAGCTTGGGTTGCCTCTCCGACTACTACAAATCAAAGGACCACAACTCCTCTTCCCCAGTAGACTCTGGAAGCTTGTCCCCTGCGAAGCACAAATAAGTCTCCTCAGCCAAATTCAGAGGTTATCCTCACAAGAGTCTAACTGGGTTATCCTCATAAAGTTGCAACTGAAAGGTCATCCCCAGCGAAGTTCTTTCTATCCCCAGCGGAGTTCATTCCTTTCATAGACAGAAATTCAATCCCCAATAGGGTTCACTGTCACCAGCAACAGTAATTCATCCCCAGCTGAGTTTTATTTCTCCAAATCAGCAGATCTTCTAGCAGAGTATATACTCCCCACATAGTCATTTCCTCGTCGGTCCATTCCCCAACGGACTTATTCTCTCCTGCAGGATTATTCTCCCAATCATCTTCGGTCGTTATCTCCAGCGAGTGAAACTCTTTATTCTCCAACAATAGTCAGGGATTTATTTTCCCAAACTCGGACGTACCACAATAGCATTTCATGTTCATACATCATGATGTGCGCATACATATTGCATACAGCATAATCTCATTTATTTTGGGAACATCATCATACAATGCATGCCATGCATCATATACGATTAATCATGTACCTTTTCAGGAAAGATGGTTATCATCAACAACTGCCAGCAAGTTCAAGATTAACTCCGGAAACTAAACAGACTTCACACGGGTTTATCCTGAAAAATCCTACACGGGTCCTTTATCATATATTTCTGAATGAAGTTTTACACGAACTCATCCCAAAGTAACCCTACCCCGGTTCCTCCTGAAGTTTTACACAAACTCATCCCAAAGAAACCTTACCCCGGTTCCTCCTGAAGTTTTACACGAACTCATCCCAAAGTAACCTTACCCCTGTTCCTCCTGATGTTTTACACAAACACATCCCAAAGTAACCTTACCCTGGTTCCTCCTGAAGTTTTACACAAACTTATCTCACAGTAACCTTACCCAGGTTCATCCTGAAGTTTTACACGAACTTATCCCGAAGTAACCCTACACAGGTTCCTCCTTTCCAGATGCAGTTTTACACGGACTCATCATCAGGAAACCCTATACGGGTTCCCTCTTTCCAAGATGAAGTTTTACACGGACTCGTCATCCGGCAACCCTACACCGGTTCCCTCTCTTTCCAAGAGGCAGTTTTTCACGGACTCATCATCAGGAAACCCTACACAGGTTCCTTCTCAGGAAATTTCAGATGCAGTTTCACACGGACTCGTTATCTGGAAACCCTACACAGGTTCCCTCTTTCTAAGATGAAGTTTTACACTGACTCGTTATCAGGCAACCCTACACCGGTTCCCTCTCTTTCCAAGATGCAGTTTTACACGGACTCATCATCAGGCAACCCTAGACAGGTTCCTTCTCAGGAAATTTCAGATGCAGTTTTACACGGACTCGTCATCAGGAAACCCTACACAGGTTCCCTCTTTCCAAGATGAAGTTTTACAAGGACTCGTCATCAGGCAACCCTACACCGGTTCCCTCTCTTTCCAAGATGCAGTTTTACACGGACTCATCATCAGGCAACCCTACACAGGTTCCTTCTCAGGAAATTTCAGATGCAGTTTTACACGGACTCGTCATCAGGAAACCCTACACAGGTTCCCTCTTTCCAAGATGAAGTTTTACACGGACTCATCATCAGGCAACCCTACACCTGTTCCCTCTCTTTCGAAGATAAAGTTTTACATGGACTCATCATCAGGCAACCCTACACAGGTTCCTCCTTTCCAGATGAAGTTTTACATGGAATCATCATGAAGTAACCTTACCCAGGTTCCATCTCAGTCCAGATATGAAGTTCACCTCCAGAGTTAATTCCCCAGTAGAGTAATGGACAACTGAAGCTCCTAAAATTCTATTTCTCTCAAGACAGCTACCAACAATCTCGAAATGGCATCTATAAGCCCATCCTCCTACCAACAATCTCCAAATGGCATCTGTAAGCCCATTCCCGACATCACAATGCTGATACTACACCATGCGAGTGCAAATTTCTGGGCACTCTAGTGTTCAATTATCTTCCACCTTCGGATCACGAAAAGCTTGAAAGCCAATCTATATCCTCAGGTTTAAGAAAATTGAACAGGGGCAACTGTTGCACCCCAAAATTTGCCCTCTCATGTTTTCCAAAGTCTTCCCCCTGCATGGTTGACCAGAAACCCTTGCCTAAGGAAAAAGAAAAAATTTTAGTGGTGCTTTAAGTACCTTTCGATTGGAATTCTGAAGGAGAATTTCGATTGGCACTATGGACAAGCATTTCAATTGGCACTATGGATAAGCACTTCGATTGGCATTCTGAAAGACCTTTCGATTGGCATTCTGAAGGAGCATTTCGATTGGCATTCTGAAAGACCCTTCGATTGGTATTCTGGAAGAGCCTTTCGATTGGCATGGACAAGCATTTCGATTGGCATTATGGGAGAGCACTTCGATTGGCATTATGTCAAGGCCTTCGATTGGCATGCCAAGGGATCCTTCGATTGGCATGCCAAGGGATCCTTCGATTTAGCATTGTGTCAAGGCAGCTTCGACAGGCATGCTAACCACGTCCTTCGATTAGCATGAACAGCACCTTTCGATTGGCCTGTTAACAAAGCCTTTCGACTGGCCTGTTAACAAAGCCATCAAGAGGGCACTCAAAAAACATGTCCAGGTACACTGAACATGAGAAAATGGCGTGTTTCACTTGCAAATATAGAAATAATTAAATGCTGATTGTGGATTTAATTCCTGAGTTAAAGGCCAGATTCTTGCCTTTTCTGTTCCTAAAGAGCTGATTTGACCAGAGTGATTATGTGCAACTCAAGACTAATCGAAGAGCAGGGCCTGAAGGCATTCGAAATTCAAAAGTGTCCAGGTTCATTCTAGAGACATGAATATTTCAAAAAAGGAAATTATTTAATGTGTCTGATTCTTGTCTCCTAGCTTTAAAGGCCTGTTTAATTGGTTGTCTCTTGCCGTTACTAGACCCCCACGCTCCTATAAATACAGGGCCAGCATACAGTGCAAAAGACGGAGAAAAAAACATTACAAAAATTATAGTGAAGAACAGAAAACTCTGCAGAAACAAAACAGAGCAGAACGAAAAAGGAGAAACATGGAGGATTTGGAGACACCCACCACAGGTTGTCTACATTTTCAGAAGTAATCCAGGCCAAAGCAACCCTTCAACAAAAGTATCCACGCCCAGAAATCCCAGATTGAAAGTGCTCCCATCCAGCCAGTACCCAAATCGAAGATTCAATCTGCTGGTAAGAGAGGGTAAATTGTCAAAACTTTTCATTTTGCATAACACCTCCATATTTTCTATCCTATTCGATTTGTCATCCTAGACAGAATTCAAGGGCCTGGGTTTGGCCCCAGGTCATGTTCTTCGTTTGCTAACATTTGCTGCAGACATAGCCTGAAGAGACCCAGCAAACGCAGGATCGAAGGGCCTAGGGTTCAATACCCAGGCCCTGAGTTTTGTTTTGCTAACATACTTTTGCAGGTATAGCATCCCAGATCGAAGGAGACACCTTCTCTGGATCGAAGCTTCCCATAGTCCTCCTAGATCGAAGAAGGCATTTTCCCCAGGATTAAAGGGAGATCCCCATCCCTGGATCGAAGGCTATTCATGCCCACTTCCTGGCCCAATCGAAACAACCATGACCCTGTTTGGATCGAAGCTTCCATTCCCTCCTTGGCTCTAAGCTCTTTTTTTTTCTTGGATCGAAGGACCCCCCTTGTATTTTATTTTTGTTTTCATTGACATCTTTTTATCTTTTTAATTAACATTAAAATCAAAAAACCACAAAAACATTAGGCTAGTTTTCTTTTCTATTAAATTAACTTTGTTAATTAATATTTTAATTATTTTAACATTTTTCCAAAAACTAAAATTAAGTAGATTTAGATCATTTTCCCAAAATAAAATAAAACAACAAAAAGATTTTATTCTTAGGATTTTTAGAGGTTATTTTCAGATTCGCGCGCGTTTATTTTATTGTAAATGCCTACTGGTTTGTAATAGCTTAACTAAGACTTTTTCACTTTACTGCTTTTTATTCCCCCAATTTTTGGACATGTAAATAATCCCCCTCCCCGAAGCTTTGTAATAGCGTAGGATTTACAATTCCCGCACTTTAAATTCTTGTACATATATTAACTGTTTAGATGTATGCTAACTAGGATTGCATGACAAGATTAACCTTTAAATCAACCGTAGATCACCATAACATGTACAAAGATAATATAAACTGAAAATTGACACACTCGCACATGTCACTCTTAGGGTACGCCTCACTTGGTTGCCTCAAATGTCATCATTAAGTATAGGAAGTCTTAGAGGCCGCCCTCCTGTCCAAAGATCAAAGTTGCCTCGAAATGGTTGCCTCGATAAAAATGATCTAAGACATTAGGGTTACCGCTAAGGCGTCCTAACATTGCTTTAGTGACCACACGTCCCTTAAACCGAATTGACCCGAAAACTCCAACGACGGTGCTAGCTACTCCTCAATAGTGGGATAGCATTGTCTAAAGGATGTTAGCACAGTTTAATTCCTTTTTGAGTAGGTAGATGTTCTTAAGTACTTGATCTCTCTTAAAAAACAAAACAAAACTTTTCACACTTACACTTTTCGAACAAAGTTTTCAAAACACTTCATTACACTCTTGAGGACATAAGCAAGAGTTAAATCGAAGTTTCAAACAAAAACACTTTTCAAAACCCACAAACACAAAGAAAAGCAAACTTTTGAAAACATAGTGAGCAAGTACCTAAGAGCCCGTGGATAACCACAGATAGAAAGGGTGCTAACACCTTCCCTTTCTATAATCTACCTCCCGAACCCGAGAAACATCTCGAAAAGGAATTTTTCTGTGCTTTTGTCCTTTCCTTGTTGGATAAAATAAAAGACGGTGGCGACTCTTGCTCACCGCGACACTTTGCGAAAACAAACGCAAACGCGAACCAGCATTCCAAAAACAATCAGTTCTCGTTCCCACCGATCACAGAACTGGCGACTCTATTGGGGATTGTATAAGTGAGGTGTACCTTAGGAATTAGATCACTTGTGTTTTCAATTGTATTTCTTTGTATGCTTTTAATTGTGGGCTTGTATTGGAGTTCTATAAATCCTCCACCCGGATTTGGGAAACATTCATAGATAGCAATACGTTGTGGAAACTGTGCGGGGTATACCGACACGGTTGAAGCAATAGCTATATTAGTGCGACATATTTGTGAGTACCGGTAGCCTTTGAGTCAATCAAAGAGAATACGGGGCCGCTGAGTGATGTCACTAAGCACTAATGACCTAGAACCTTACTTGACCATCTTGACCTTTTTTAGGGGTAGTGAGATGACCGACTTTGGTGCAGTCCGAAGTTGGTAGATACTCGATACTACACTCATTGAGGATTGTTTTCTTGGAATATTTTGGTCGCTAGTTCAGTGGCTAAACCAAAACGATGAACACAGAAAACAATCCAATGATATTGAGCTCCTTAGAACTCGATTACTATTTATAGGACAGGTTTTAAGCCAACTAAACTCAAGAGGGTACTTACCTATGAAACCTCATGCAAGCCTGAAATCTAAGGGCTCTTTTTTGTGACTTGTGTGCCTTCAAACTTGAACTACTTGCACATTCTTGTTATCTGACAACATGGTTTCCTTGCAGGTTTTGTTTACAGTCCTTATCCAATATTTTGGATTTATTGTAGGGCTTACTTGCATCACCTCACACTTTTGCTTAAACACATAGCATACACATCATAACATCATGCCTTAACATTTCCTTAACCATTTCAAGGATCTCAAGGGTCTGTGATGCAGGTTATGGTAAATCAGATGTCCAGCAAGGGGAAAAGGGGATTTATTTTCCTCTAGCCAAGGTTGTCTAGAAATCCAAGCATGATAACTTGAGTCATGGGCTATGACCCACTCGATATGGTGATCTTGACTCTTGAAGAAGGACTCTCAGCAACATGAAGTTCCTTCAATCAAGCTATCAGATTCAAATTCTAACTATTTTTGTTTACCTTGCGAGATCCTTGAAAACATTGCATACATATATCATACATATCATTGCATAACAGGTCTCCCAGTACAGGTCTCTTATCTTCTTCGTTGTTTATTTCAGCAATCATCATGTCTACTGAACCTTCAACCGAGCAAGCTATCAAGGCCCTCCAGGCCCAGAAGGCCCAATTTCAAGAGTTGGTCATGAGCCTAGCTAAGGGTCAGCAGGATCTGAAGACTTTGATTCTGAAGGAGAAAAAGAAGAAGAAAAAGAGGACCATCATGTTCAACACTGGACGCAGGTTTGGAAACGGGCTGCAGAATGAAGTCAATCTAACCACCCCATCTGAAGGGAAAGACAGTCCACAAGAAAGGAGGGCTCATAGCCCTGAAGTCTCCGACAACGAGACAGACTATGATGAAGAACAGTATCCTCCTGCCGAGGACAAGTACAAACAACTGGAAGACCATTTAAATGCTATGGAGACACAAAAGGTGCCCGGTCTGGACTTCGGAGATCTGGGTCTATCATCTGGGGTGGTGATTCCACATAAATTCAAGGCACCTGCCTTTGCCAAGTACGACGGAGCTTCCTATCCAAAGCTACACCTCCGGTCATATGTGAGAAAGATTTAACCCTATACTGCTGATAGATATCTCTGGGTTCATTTCTTTCAAGATAGTCTGTCAGGGACTCAACTTGAATGGTTATGTCAACTGGAAGGAGCTAACATCCGCAACTGGGAGGACCTTGTTGCTGCTTTTTACAAGAAATACCAGTATAATGTCGACCTTGCTCCCACGCGTACTCAGCTTCAGGGTATGTCTATGGGTACAGGCGAAGGCTTTAAGGACTACGCTCAGAAGTGGAGAGATCTTGCTGGAAGAGTCCAACCCCCTCTGTCTGATAGGGAGTTGGTGGACATGTTTCTTGGGACTTTGTCTGGTCCCTATTTCAAACACTTGATCGGAAGCTCTTCAGCCGGATTCACCGAGCTAATACTGACCGGCGAAAGGGTCGAAGCTGGCATCAAAAGTGGGAAGATTCAAGAAGCTACACCTTCTAATGCTCAGAAAAAGCCCTACAATGGGAAGAAAGAGTCCAGTGTTGTGTATGGTCAAAAGAGTCGTCATGATCAACATATAGGGGCAACTCTGATCTCCGATCCCACGCCTGTTCAACAAAGACAGAGCAATAGGCGTAGGGTAAGATATCAAGAAAGGCAGTATACTAACATCAACATGCCTTTGTCTCAAGCGTTACAACATTTTCTGAAGTTAAAGCTAATGACGCTAAAGGATCCTCCTCAAAATCCTGATACTTCCTCTTCTAAGTATAATCCGAGTCTGAGATATGCCTACCATTCTGACAGTCCTGGACATGACATCGACGACTGTTGGACTTTGAAGAACAAGATCCAAGACTTGATTGATGCCAAGGAGATCAAGTTTGATCACTGATCCTACGCCAAATCATTGAGAATGTCTTTGTTTCATTTGAATTTTCAAGTTGTAATTTCTTTTGTTATTCAAACAATTATCTATTAATGTCAAACTCTGTTTCATTAATGCCTTGCATATGTTTGTCTTGAATTCATCCTTTCATTACATTTAAACTATGCTTTTTACTCACTTTATGACATTCAACTCTTGCTAAAAGTTACAAGCCTTTAGAGGGAGGATGACGAAACAATGCCATAATCTCATACAGTATGCTTTTGGACAGACCTTGCTGACGATGTACAGGCGTTTCTTTCAAATCCTAAACACTGGAGTTATAAGGAAGATAATCCCTAGTCAACCCCTTCGAGCCAAAGAAGTAGGAGTTTTCTATTTTAAACACAAATTGAAACCTTTAATTTAAACCTGGGGAAGGGTAGTCTCTCAGTTAATTCAAAAAGATGCGCATTGAAGTCGCAAAACTCTCAGTTCATAATACAACGAACGACATCAAAAGCATTCCTCTGGAATCAAAAGACAATGGTGGTTCCTTATTTCATAGGCAGTCAATCTCTCAAAAGAGAAAAGCCCACTGAGCCAAAACCTATAAAGGAGGCTTAAGAAAGCTGGGGCATCCCGCTGACTGTAATCTCGAAAACAGAAACAGTCAGGAAAAAATTAGGGATAATAAATCAAAAGAACGAGGTCGCTACAAATCCTCAACAACATGAAAAATGTTGCAAAAATGACTGCCTTCCAACAAATTCAACTTGTGTGAACCATCACCAAAAACGTCGCTCCAGACTCATTAGGAGTTCAAACGCACAATTAACTGAGTTTAGGATTGAAGAACATCACGAAGAGCGGGTGGGTACAAATATACTTTGAGCCTTTATCCTTTGTTTCTTAAACCGTGAACCAAGCCACATTACAACCCTTCAAAAGTCCTAACTGAAGCATGGGTTAGTTCGAAAGCATACTGTTACAAAAGGTATCCTGACTCCTGTAAGGCTTCGTCCTAAATCTTGTGTTGAATTTGTCTTATAAAGAGTTTTCTGCTAAAAAACGCATTTTTCAAAAATCCGAGACAAGCATAAACTTTGCATTATTTGAATATCACTGTTTGCATTTGGCTATTTGTTTGACAACGGAGAAATTCACACAACGAATATCCGATGAACGAAAGCCCTCTCAGTGAACAAAATCACTTCAAAAAGGATGACACTTCCATTGAAAAATCTCCTATCAATAAGGGGGCATGACATGTCACTATCCAGCACACCTGGGGCAGTCCAGTCAAGATTCCAGGAAATCTCTGAAGAAGTCAGAGTAACCAGGGGCAAGTCTCCATCTCCGTCACTTGGGGCATTGAACATCAATCTCAGTGAAGGGTTACGTACAATTAAACATTTCCGGGCAGTGCCACAAACACCTGCTACTAGGGGCAATGAAAAATCTCCCCAAAATCATTCTCATAGGATGACTCCCAGCAAGGGTTTAATCTCTGAAAACCTTTCCCCAGCTGGATCAACCTCAAGAATCCTCGAGGACTTCCCCCAACGAAGATGTCACCTCTCTAGCGGACTGACGACATGGTTTATTTCCCCAACAACACCAGGATTCCCTAGCTTTGGTTGCCTCTCCGACTACAACAAATCAAAGGACCACAACTCCTCTTCCCCAGTAGACTCTGAAAGCTTGTCCCCTGCGATGCACAAATAAGTCTCCTCAGCCAAATTCAGAGGTTATCCTCACAAGAGTCTAACTGGGTTATCCTCAGAAAGTTGCAACTGAAAGATCATCCCCAGCGAAGTTCTTTCTATCCCCAACGGAGTTCATTCCTTTCATAGACAGAAATTCAATCCCCAACAGGGTTCACTGTCACCAGCAACAGTAATTCATCCCCAGCTGAGTTTTATTTCTCCAAATCAGCAGATCTTCTAGCAGAGTATATACTCCCCACAGAGTCATTTCCTCGTCGGTCCATTCCCCAACGGAGTTATTCTCTCCTGCAGGATTATTCTCCCAATCATCTTAGGTCGTTATCTCCAGCGAGTGAAACTCTTTATTCTCCAACAACAGTCAGGGATTTATTTTCCCAAACTCGGACGTACCACAATAGCATTTCATGTTCATACATCATGATGTGCGCATACATATTGCATACAGCATAATCTCATTTATTTTGAGAACATCATCATACAATGCATGCCATGCATCATATACGATTAATCATGTACCTTTTCAGGAAATATGGTTATCATCAACAACTGCCAGCAAGTTCAAGATTAACTCCGGAAACTAAACAGACTTCACACGGGTTTATCCTGAAAAATCCTACACGGGTCCTTTATCATATATTTCTGAATGAAGTTTTACACGAACTCATCCCAAAGTAACCCTACCCCGGTTCCTCCTGAAGTTTTACACAAACTCATCCCAAAGAAACCTTACCCCGGTTCCTCCTGAAGTTTTACACGAACTCATCCCAAAGTAACCTTACCCCGGTTCATCCTGAAGTTTTACACAAACACAGTCCAAAGTAACCTTACCCCGGTTCCTCCTGAAGTTTTACACAATCTTATCTCACAGTAACCTTACCCAGGTTCATCCTGAAGTTTTACACGAACTTATACCGAAGTAACCCTACACAGGTTCCTCCTTTCCAGATGCAGTTTTACACGGACTCATCATCAGGAAACCCTACACAGGTTCCCTCTTTCCAAGATGAAGTTTTACATGGACTCGTCATCAGGCAACCCTACACCGGTTCCCTCTCTTTCCAAGATGCAGTTTTACACGGGCTCATCATCAGGAAACCCTACACAGGTTCCTTCTCAGGAAATTTCAGATGCAGTTTTACACGGACTCGTCATCAGGAAACCCTACACAGGTTCCCTCTTTCCAAGATGAAGTTTTACACGGACTCGTCATCAGGCAACCCTACACCGGTTCCCTCTCTTTCCAAGATGCGGTTTTACACGGACTCATCATCAGGCAACCCTACACAGGTTCCTTCTCAGGAAATTTCAGATGCAGTTTTACACGGACTCGTCATCAGGAAACCCTACACAGGTTCCCTCTTTCTAATATGATGTTTTACACGGACTCATCATCAGGCAACCCTACACCGGTTCCCTCTCTTTCCAAGATAAAGTTTTACATGGACTCATCATCAGGCAACCCTACACAGGTTCCTCCTTTCCAGATGAAGTTTTACATGGACTCATCATGAAGTAACCTTACCCAGGTTCCTTCTCAGTCCAGATATGCAGTTCACCTCCAGAGTTAATTCCTCAGTAGAGTAACGGACAACTGAATCTCCTAAAATTCTATTTCTCTCAAGAAAGCTACCAACAATCTCCAAATGGCATCTATAAGCCCATCCTCCTACCAACAATCTCCAAATGGCATCTGTAAGCCCATTCCCGACATCACAAATGTGAATTCAACTCAGGCTTTAAAGTAAGCCTTACAGGAGTCAGGATACCTTTTGTAACAGTATGCTTTCGAACTAACCCATTCTTCAATTAGGACTTTGAAAGGTTTGTAGCATGGTCTGGTTCATGGTTTAAGAAACAAAGGATAAGGCTCAAAGTGTATTTGTACCGGCCCTTTATTCGTGATGTTCTTCAGTCCTAAACTCAGTTAATTGTGTGTTTTGAACTCCAATTATGTCTGGATGACATTTTGGTGATGGTTCAGACAAGTTAAGTTTGTTGGAAGGGAGTCATCTTTCAACGCTTTTCATGTTGTCGAGAATTTGTAGTGTCTTCTTTTCGTGTTTGTATCCCTGATGATTTTTTTGCCTGACTGTTCTTCTTTTGAGAGTACAGTCAGCGGGATGCCCCAGTTTTTTCTTAAGTCTTCTTCGTAGGTTTTGACTTAGTGGGCCTTTTCCTTTGGAGAGGTAATGAATGCCTAGCTTATGGGATGAACCATCACCATCTTATGTTTCAGAAGTACATTTTTTATATCATTCGTCGTGAAGTGAAAGTTTGCGACCTAACGCGCATTTGAATTATTTGAGAGACTACCCTGCCCCAG
Source organism: Vicia faba (assembly GCA_948472305.1). Taxonomy (NCBI): domain Eukaryota; kingdom Viridiplantae; phylum Streptophyta; class Magnoliopsida; order Fabales; family Fabaceae; genus Vicia; species Vicia faba. The sequence goes on along the minus strand of OX451740.1, from coordinate 1,312,227,827 downwards.
GTTTTGATTAAAGGTTTCAATTTGTATGAAAAATAAAACTCCTACTTCTTAGGCTCAAAGGGATTGACTATGGATTATCTTCCTTATAACTCCAATGTTTAGGAATTGAAACAAACCCCTATACATCATTAGCAAGGTCTATCCAAAAGCATACTGTATGAGATTATGGCATTGTTTTTGTCATCCTCCCTCTAAAGGCTTGCAATTTTTGAAACAAGAGTTGAATGTTATAAAGGGAGTAAAAACAACATAGTTTAAGTATAATGAAAACGGATGGATTAATTCAAGACTAACATATGTAATGCATTAATGAAACAAAGTTTGACATTAATAGATAAGTGTTTGAACAACAAAAGAGATTACAATTGAAAATTCAAAATGAACAGGATGCTCTCAATGATTTGGCATAGGAGCATTGATCATGTTAGGAGCCTCTGGAGGGTCGAACTCAATCTCCTTGGCATCAATCATGTCTTGGATCTTGTTCTTCAGAGCCCAACAGTTGTTCGTGTCGTGTCCAAGACTATCAAAATGGTATGCACACCTTTCATTGGAATGATAAGTAGGAGCAGAAGTATTGGGATTCCGGAGAGGAGCCTTTAACGTAATCAACTCTGCCTTTAACATGTGTTGTAATACTTGAGCCAGTGGCATGTTAATCTTGGTGAATTGTCTTTTAGGCGCAACCTCCTTACCCTGAGTCCCCTATTGCCGTTGTTGCACCGATGCAGGATTGGAGATCAGAACTGCCCCTACATGTTGATCGTGGTTACTCTAGTTACGCCCTTTTTGACCGTAAGCAGCATTGGACTCTTTCTTCCCATTGAAAGGTTATTTCTATGCACTTGAAGATGCACCCCTTTGGATATTACCGCTTTTGATGCCAGCTTCGACTCTTTTTCCAGTAAGTATTAGCTCGGTGAACCCGACTGAAGAGCTTCCGATTAGGTGATTGAAGAAAGGTCCCGTCAAAGTTCCCATGAATATGTCGATCAGCTCCCTGTCAGTTAAGGGTGGCTGCACCCTGCCAGCCAGATCTCTGCATTTTTGGGTGTATTGTTTGAAGCCCTCATTGGGACGCATGATCATACTCTGCAATTGCACACAATTTGGTGTGAGATCAGCGTTGTATTGGTACTTCTTGTAGAAAGCAGCAACGAAGTCCTCCCAGGTATGAATGTCAGTTTCTTCTAACTGATAGAACCACTCCAATTGAGTGCCAGCCAAACTTTCTTGGAAGAAATGGACCCATAGCTTTTGGTCAGCAGTGTGAGGCTGAATCTTGCGGACATAAGATCTCAGATGCATCTTAGGACAAGAGATCCCATCATACTTGTCAAAGGTATGGATTTTGAGCTTTGGTGGGATGACCACTCCAGAAGCTAATCCTAACTCTTCAAAGTCCAGGCCAGGTATCTGCTGAATCTCTATAGCATTGAGGCGATCCTCCAACTGTTTGTATTTATCTTCAGCGGGAGGATATTACTCCTCAGAGTAGTCAGCTTCATCTTCATCAGTCCCCAGGTTGTTGTCTTCTTCATGATTATTCCCCCCATTTAATGGAGTTGAGAGATCTAGCGCTCTCTTGACAGGTCCTCTAAGTCTTCTTCCCAAATTCAGGATGCCTATTGACTTCTTTGACTTTTCTTCTTGTCTTTAAGGACGAGAGTCTTCAGGTACTCTTGCCCCTTGGCCATAGCCAGGAACATTTATTAGAATTGGGCATTTTGTGCTTGAAGATCCTTCACGGTTTGTTCCATATCCATCTTACTGAAATAAACAGTATGAAGATAAGGAGACCTGTATGGGAGAAACCTGTCATGATATGATGCATGGTATGTGGATGCATGTTTTCAAGGATCTCGCGGGGTAAACACAAGAAAATGTTAGAAGTTGAATTTTGATCAACAACTTTGACTGGAGAACTTCATATCAATGGATGTCCTTCCATGAGAATCAAGCTCACCATGTCAAGAGGGTCATAGCCCTTAACCCAAGTTACCGTGCTTTGGTATTGACGACGTTTGATTAGAGAATGAATCCTTTTGCCCCTTGATAAGCGTCTGGTTCAACATGACCCTGCATCAGAGACCCTTAAGATCTTTGAAATGGTTATTGAAAATGTTATGGTATGATGTCATGATCTTATGTACAAGTATGAAAAGCAAACAAGTTGTTATGTACAAATAGTCACATACACACAAAGCAGACAAGTCCTTAGGTTTAGGCTTGCATGGAGTTTGTAGGTAAGTACCCTCTTGAAGTTTAGTTGGCTCAGCATGTCCAAGAAAATAACTGGGTTCTAGGGGATCTCAATATCACTGACCTTTCTTTTAGGCATTGTTCTTGCTCAAGCACCAAAGTATTGCGGCCAGAATATCCCAAAAGTCCAATCTCAATGAGTGTAGCATCGAGTATCAACCAAACTTCGATCGGAACCAAAGTCAGCCATCTCACTACTTTCTAATGGCTTAGGATGAGTCAAGTAAAGGTTATAAAGGTCAGTTAGTGCTTAATGACACTATAAGGAAGCCTAATGTTATCCTTGACTGACTCAAGGAACATTAGTACAAGCCAGAGTATCACGCTAACATAGCTATCACTTTGTCCATATCGGTCTACACCATAAAACCTCCATGATTTATTGCTACTTACCTAAAAAGGTTCCCCAGATCCGAGTGTAGGATCTTTAACAATAACCCAAACAAGGACCAAAAAATGTAAAGCAAGCAAGTCAAACAATGAAAAGCAAGTAAAGGTGATCTAGCCCTAAGGTAACCCCACTTTTTAAGTTAATATCCCCAGTAGATTCTCCAGTTCTATAACACGGTTGGAGAACTGACTTGGTGATTTGCGTTTGATCGCAATTGTTGTGGATAGCAAGAGTCGCCACCCATTTTTCTTTTATCCAATAAGGAAAGGTTGAAAAGAACAGGAAAGACCTTTCGAGATTATTTCTTGAGTTCGGGGGGTAGGTTATGAAAAGGGAAAGTATTAGCACCCTTTTCATCCGTAGTTATCTACGGGCTCTTATTTGCTTTCTAGATCACATTGTTTTGGTTTGAAAATGTACTTGTGGTGTGGGTTTTGAATGTATTTTTAAAACGTCGTTGTAATGGTTCTCGTTTCTATAAGAACGCATACAAAGTGTTGATTTTGAAAATAGTTCAAAAAGGTGTTTGTGGAATGTTTTTTTTGAAATTGATTTTGAAAAGTGTCTTTGTAATGGTTCTCGTCTCTATAAGAACGCGTACAAAGAGCTTTGTCTTTTGAAAATGTTTCAAATGAAAGTGTTGGTGTATAAAATGTTTTTGTTGTGAGCAAGCGAGCAACTAGGAGCATCCTACCTACTCAAAAGGTCTAATGTTCTTTTCCCCCTCCTTTAGATATTGCTATCTTACCATTGATTTGGTAAGAAGACCCATCATTGGATGTGAAGAGACGGGCGTGGGACATTTGTATAGTCATAGAAGGAAACCTATGGGACGTTTTAGCAATGTCGTTTAGGGACTAGATCGTTTACCGAAGGAAACATTGAGGGTCATCGAGGGACTACGATCTTTTATCGAGGGTCTTTACTAAAATGCCCATATTCGAGGGACATGACTATTTTTCCGAGGCAACAAGTGAGATTACCCTAGGGGTGCATGTGTGAATAGTGTCTTTGATTTGTATGCATTTTTTTCTTTGAACTTTAGGTTATCTACTTGTTGGTTTTATCTTGTCATACACCCTAAATACTAACATTTATACAAAAGCAATAAAAATACAGAAAAATAAATCCTACACTATTACAACCATATTGAATGGCAATAAAATATAAAGACAAAATAAAATAAAGAAATGAAAATGGGCTTTTCGATTTGGACAGTAGAACCCTTCGATTCTGCTTCTCTGGCTCCCTTCGGTTTGGCCTGGAAGTAATGAAGGCATGCCTTTTGATTGAGCATGGAATCAGCATGAGATGCAGTCTTCCTTTCTGCTTCCTTCGACTGGGGCCTAGAAGTCAATGTGGGTGTGCCTTTCAACTGGGCCTGGAATCAGCATGAAGTGCACTCTTCACCTTTTTCCTTCCTTCAAATGGGGCCTGGAAATAGTGAGGTGTAGCCTGACTTTGTACTTCCTTCAACTGGGGCTTGGAAGTCAGTGTGGCCATCCTTTTAGCTGCCTCTTTCATTTAGACCTGGAAGTTAGTGAGGAAGCCTAAGGCTTCGTTTCATACTTCCTTCCTCCTGTTTCTTTTGTTTGAGATTTTAAATAGCAACATGGCTTGAGGCCACGCTAGCATTGTCTTATGGCCAGGTTAGTTCTTAAAACATATTTAATAAATCAAGAAACAAAACCAATAGGATTATCCATGAAAACAAATTAAAAGTGTGGAAACGAAAAGCAAAACAAATGTTATGTACATACTTCAAACGAAGGAAATTACTATTCACATGTTATGTTAGAAATGAAAGGTTCAAGGTTTAGAGAAACTTACCTTGCTTGAGGCTGGAACGTGTGTACTGGACCTTGAGTGGCTTCCTGGATGCTTCTGGATTCGAAGGGAAGGAACGAAGGTGACGTTTCTAATGCTGGATTCGAAGGAGAAGAACAAATGTGATGTTCTTTCTACTGGATTCGAAGGAAAACAAAGTGTGTGGATTACTTCATATTCGAAAGAAGCAAGTGTTTAGCTTCTGGATTTGAATATGTGTTTAAGTGTTTGGGAGTGTTTGAGAGTGTTTGATGATTTTTCTCCACGCCCCCAAGTATTTGGATGTGTTCTCCTGCCCCTTATACATGTTATGGAGCCTCTTATTTATAGGCAAAGCTGGCTGAGATTTAGGAGCGAAAACAAAACAATTTGAACAATTTGAGTAAACTACTTTTTGTAGCTTTCAAGGAACAGTGTTTGTATGCCATTTTGGTGCAAAAATGGGGCAGTGTTTCAGGACTGTTGTGCAGCAATTTTAGAGCGTTATGGCCAGTGTACCAGGCCTGAACTTGGAAACAAGCATCTTTTGAATATTTCATCTTTCGTTTTGACCACCTTCAACCAGATCCCCATCCCAGCAACATTATTTGACTTTCACCCAACAAGTGTCTTTCGAATGAGTCACTTTTGTGCATCCTTCGAAGGAGCTAAATGTGTGCCCCTTGAATGGGTCACCGAAGTATGTCTTAAGATACGTCTTGCAAGTCCTTCGAATGGGCCATCAAACATGTATTTCGAATGGGACACCCAGACGTGTCCTTTGAATGAGTCATGTACGTATCTTTGAAAGGGCCAAATGTGCCCTTCGACTAGACTGTGCTATTCTTCGAATGGGCTAGTAAGGTATATCCTTCGACAGGGACTCCTGTGTATGCCCTTCAAATCCACCAACACATCTCCTTTGAAGGGGGGCCACCAACCATGTGTGCTGAAGGTTGTCAAGGGTGTAATTGAAGCATACAAAATGGAAATGTTGTCCAATCGAAGCTAGTATAAACACAACCAATGCCCTGTCGAAGTCTGCATGCAAGGGGTCACTGCTTTTTGACTTAAGGCAAACATGTAAGGGGTCAATGGTGCAATCGAAGCTTGCGTGCATGAGGCTTTTCCTCTTTGAATTGAAGGAGGTTATAGGAGGTTCTTTGACTTGTGCCTGCTGGCCTGGTGGGAGCCTCTTGCGTGCAAGAAGGAATCCATGGCTCAATCAAAGGCTGAATGCAGCCAGTCATCAGCTTGTCTATGCAAGCATCAAATGTCCAATCGAAAGAAGGTGTGCAGGCCACCATTACATCGTGAACCATGTGAGGTCAAAGATGCAGTCGAAGGTTGCATGCTGGAAGCTCCTGCCTTGTGAATCAAAGCCAGCGTGTCAGAGGCCAACGCCCAGTCAAAGGATGCAAGCCAAGCTTGCATCGAAAGAGGCCAAAAGGCCATTCGAATGAGGTGAATCAAAGAAGACTTGTTTTTCTCCAATTTGTCAAAAATATTATTTTTATCTATTTTCCCCTTTTTTAACAGCTTCCTCTTTAATTTGATGCTGAAAAATCCAATTGTACTTGTGCAAGCTTGAATTTTGAGATTCCTTGTGAGAAATTCCTTGAGAAATGTGAGGGAAAATTTTGGGGTACAACATTGATCATCAATAATCAATAAAGTCAAAAAAAGTCAAAGTTGAAGATTTCTAAACACAAAATTCAAGTGTTTTTGCACTTAAAAAGCCCTAACTTCACAACAAAATTTCACCAAGATGCAAGTTGATTAAAAGGAAACTTTCAACATGAAAGTTGTAGGGAATGAAAAGTTATGCAATTTTGTCATTGAGGATTGATCTCCAAAAAATGCTCAAATTAAGAGTTATGGGCATGTGAACTTCTGCCAACACAGAAAAAATATCAAACAATTTTTGACCTAAAAAGTGACCAAATTCATAGCCAATTTACACTATGATCCAGATTGATTCAAGAAAAGTGTTCAACATGAAAGTTTTAGATGTGGTTCCAAGCTTTCCAAAATGTCAAAGAGCATGAATTTATCTTACTTGAGTTGGAAGTTTCGAATTTATGAAGTTGGGTGATCAAATTTGCATTACAAGTCATTTTTGAGATAGCTTAATGATCAAATCTTCAAGCCATGCTATGCAATCTCTTTTTTCAGGCCATAGTGCCTTTAAATCTATCCAAGAGATACAAGCCATTATCCAAATAAATTGCCATTTTTAAAAGAAAGTTACTAATACCATTCTTGAAAAGTAATGTTGTACCCCAAAATTTGTCCTCTCATTTCTCAAGAATTTTCTCACAAGATCCTCTATGGCTCAAGTTTGCAGCACTGATACATCAATTTAGGTTTGGAATTGACACAAGGGCAAAATGGTCAAAATGCACATTGAAAAGTCAAACTTTGACTTTTAGATCAAAGTCAAGTTTCAAGAATCATATTTCATCAAGACATGTTAGAATATGAAGTTGTTTCACCAAGGAAATCAAAAGTCAAAGTTACTTTGGAAAAGTCAAAGTTACTTTGGAAAAGTCAAAGTTCTGAACACTTAGAAATTTTTCTAAGTGTTAAGAAAATATGATAAGTTAAAAACTTCTGGCCAGATTTTCATCATGATCCGAATTGATTCAAGAAGAACTTTTGACACAAGAGTTGTAGATCTCAATGAGACCTAAAACATTGCATAACAGAACTTCTCCTAGAAATGTTGGGATTTCAAGTTATAAATCCTTGAAGACACGTCCATGAAACTAAAACACTTAGTAAATTCTGAGCATTTCCAAGTCAGAATTTGGTTAGAACTTCTAGGCCAGTTTTCACGTAGGTTCAATCAAAGTTTGCTAAGATGATTCGAAGAGAGTTTGCAAAGAATGTCACAAGCTTTCTGAAAAGTCTGAGAACTCCTTCAGATCATGCTGGAGCAGGGAGAATCAAAGATCAGAAGTTGGACATTTGCTCTTAATCTAAGTTACGTTTGTACTGAACTTTTGATCCAGTTTCAAGCTAGGCTGCATAATCTCAGGTTGCAGGTCTTATTGTTTGTTAAATCTCATCATCATTTAATGCTCACACCCACTTTTGAGTCTTTATCCCAATGTTTAAACCTTTATCCAAAAGATCTTCCCACGTGTGGCATGAAAGTACCATTGTTGTCCTTGAAAAGTAAACTTTTGCACAAAGTTTATGTTGGGCCCATACTTTACTTTTTCTTCTGAGTGTACTTATCCATAAATCATGCCTACAAAATCATATTAGGCGTTGTTAAAGCTGCTAACCACTCTACTTTGCCTTGAAACTTGCTTGGTTAAAGTTGCTTCAAAAACAAGTCAACGAGCCATAACACATGATGGATGTACTCTTGACTTCTCCAAGCTTCTAAATCCTTTGCCTATAAAGTCAACTTCATTTGCAAACATCAAAGGGGGATAGATATTAAAAGAAGCCTTGAAACCTTGCTGAAAATTCCCATGAACCTGAAAATGCAGCATAAACATGAAACCTGCTAGTTCTTGATTTTTGCATCCAAACTCTAATTTTGCTTGTGCTTTTCTTGACCAAATCATCAATACAATTTATGATATACACATAAAGGCCTTCCCAACTTCTGTTTTCAAACTGTAACACAATCTTCACCAATCTCTATTTCAAATAAATCAAAACTTTGCTTCTTGGCTGCTCCAGAACATTCCAACCATTCTTAGCTCAATTTAAGGGTTGTTCTAGCTTCCTGGGAACTTGAGAAATCTGACTAGAACATCACAGCAATCTGAACCAGGATAATTCACATAACAATTTCCAGCTTCAAGGTAAGTTTCTTCTAACTCTCATCTCATTATTTAGGCATTGTTAGGCTTGCAATTTCAAAGATACAATGTAGACATCATGGCTCTGAATCTGTACATATTTATAGATTTCATTTACATGGCCTAAGTAGAGATAATTTCATATCATAACTTCTTGAGGAAATTAGGGTTCAGAATTAGGATTAGCAAAATTTATGCTTGCTTCTGGTTTACCGTTTTGATGCTTTATATTTCTGAAACCTTGATGAAATTTGCCATAACTGCTATGTTTACATTTTCCATTTTGTTGAGAAATGACTAAGTTGCAGATACTCTGACTAGCGCGAAGAAGGAGATGAAGTTCATCATCAGAACTTACTTTGTAATATATGTTTATGGTTTTGCGTCTAATACCGGATGTACAACCACCCCAGTGGTAGAGAGCAAGCATAAGACATTAGTGCTAAGGGCCCTGGGTTCTAGCCCCAGAAGCATCTTTTTTAGGTTTATTTATTGCCACTTTTACCCCATTATTTGTCAAAAAATATTCCTGGACCAGAACTTCTAGCCAGTCTCATCCAACAGCATTGTCATCTCACTTACCCATTAACAGAACTTCTAGCCAGTCTCATCTAACAGCATTGTCATCTCACAGAACTCCTGACCTTCCAGTAACACTAGAACTTCTAGGTTTCAAACTACATCAGAACTTCTGGGCTCTTCCAACAATCAGAACTTCTAGGCTTTCCTTTGCTCCCAGCAACCTCAGAAAATTAGTGCGTCTGGACCCAGAACTTCTGGCTTTCCCCATTTTCGCTAACATTTGCTTTCTGATTTGCAGGACGCCAGAGTCAGAACTTCTGCTCTCTCTGATTTATATCCTTTCAGCAACACGCTGACCCTAACTCTTTTTCTCTTATTATTTTTATCATCACTTTTATTTTCATTAATCAAAAACACCAAAAATACTTTATATTCACATCCTTTATTTTATTTCTTTTAAAACAAAAAAGGCTAAAAATATTTTCTTAAGAAAATTTATTTCTTCTCTTAATAGAAACAAAACAAATCTATTTTACATTTCTTGTACACTATTTCAATATGGTTGTAATAGATAATTAGGACTTTAATTTCTTGCAATCCCCATTTGTAAATTGGTACACCCCATTCCCCATATGATTGTAATAGCGTAGAATATTTACTTTCCGCAATTTATTGCTTTCATATAAATACTAGTAAAATAGGATTTGTATGGGGAGATAAAAACAACAAGTAGACAACCCCTAATCAAAGAAACAACAAGTAGACAACCCCTAATCAAAGATTAAATGCATGCAAATCAAACACACTATTCTCACATGCACCCTGTTGTACCCCAAAATTTTCCCTCTCATTTTAGCAACATTTCTCATCACAAGACTCTTGGAACTCAAGACCAAGCTAGGGTTTGCTCTGCTCAAAACACCTCCTTGCATTGTTGACCTAAATTAGGGTTTGAGTTTGCACAGGGATATTTTGACCTACAATTCCCAAAGTGACTTTCATACTTCATGTTGGACTCACAAGTTTGTCCATACCAAGTTTCAAGCCTTGAATCAAATTTTTGCCCAGTCAATTGGACAGTTGACCTAGAAATCAGCTGTATTGGGGAAAAAGTCAATTGTGGCCAATTGACAGTCAAACCTCATGAATTTTTACCCACATGAACCATTTGATCATGTTTGGACTACAATTCCACAAGAAATTTAATCAGATCACCAAAAGGGCAAAATGGTCATTTTTAGGGTTTTGACTGTACAAAGACAATTTTTGACTGTTTGACCTAGCCAATGGCAAATCAAGCTCAACCATGGACTCAAGGACTAAATGAAATTATCTTGACCCATTCAACAAGTTCAAAAGATCTCAAATACATAGGATTGACAGATGAATTTTTCAGTCAACTGATCAAAATTTGACTGTACACTGAAAAGTCAAACTTTGACTTTTTGGTCAAAATCAAGTGCCAAGGGTCATTTTTCATCAAGATATGTCAAATTATAAAACTTGTTCATCAAGAAACCCAAAATTACAAATTAGGGTTTGAAATTGAAAATTTTAATAACTTAGAAATTTTCTAAGTTATGAAATTTTCTTAATTTTTCCTAACTTTGTCCCATATTTTCACCAAGATGCAAATGGATTCAAACAAAACTTACAACATTACCGTTGTAGTCCTTCACAAAGTCTACAACTTTGATTCACAAAGTTTTCTCAAAAGAAGCTTGTATCTCAAGTTATGATTTTTGGAACAAGGGTCCCTAAAACTTTTAACTTAGGGAAATTTTGCCCTAGTTTAGGCAGGATTTTGACCCATCTTCTTGGCCACTTTTCACATAGTTACACTTGGAGTCTCAAGTTGCATTTCAAAGATGGATTATAGTACATGTTTCAAGATTTCAAAATTATCCAATAACTCCTCAAACACCTTTGTGGTTAGGGAGAATCGAATGCTTGAAGTTGGCAAAAACTCACTTTGTAACCATGGCCAATACATGTTCATACCACTTGCAAAATCTGACCAAACTAGCTTAGTACATAATTACAGGTCTCTAAACCAATTTACACTCAAAAATTGAATGCAAATACATTGGTTAGAGGCATTGTCCTGATCAAGGAAGCATTATACATTGAATAATTCCATTTTGGACATAAAGATCACACTTTCATTTTCATAAAGCATAACTTTTGCAAAGTTGTTTTTCTTGAGCCTTGAACTTCTTTCTTTGCAGCAAACAAGTTCCACAAACTTAGGCAAAGGTACAAGAAGTTGGTGCATGCTTGGAGATAGCCTGTACAGGCCTATCTCATTTCACTTCAAACTTTTCTTTCAAAACAAGTCATTTGTGCCAAAAGTCCATAACTCACACATCTGATAAAATCAACTCAAGCCAAGGTTTCAAACAGTTTCTCACATCCTTGTAAGCCAGAAGCACGAGCCTTTCACCTCTAAAACCCCCTTGTGCATAAAAAACATATTTTCTTGCAAAACAGGGCAAGCCCTGCAGAATCACTTCCATCTTCACATTGCCTCGTGCATTTAGCTCTTCAAACACCTTCCGTTCAACTCACTCAAGCTATCCCAAACCTCCATTGCCAACTGTAACTCCATTTACAGTGTTCACCATTTTCATTTCAAGCATGTGCAGGTTGACTTCTTTAGAAGGATTCAGGTCATTTCAAAACAAACTAAGCATTGGGAAAGGTTCAGGGAACATCAAGCAAGCTCAAAAGAACCTCAGGCCTCACTGAAAGTTGCTGCATTGCCATACTCGTGTCCAGCTGAAACAGGTTTTTCCTGAACTTCTATCTCTCTATTTAGGAACATTTAGCCTCAGGTTTGTGAATAAAAGATGTTGTACTCATTGCCCTGAAACCATACATATGCTCAGTTTTCATTTATATTAAACGTGCTAAGAGAATTACATCCATGAACTTTCTGAAAAAACTAGGTTAGAAATTAGGGCCAGAGAAATTCTCTCTGGTCTCTGAGAGTTAGATTAAGTTTTTTATATAGTTAGAATCGTGGTTTGATGCTCTACAAGTTTCATGTTTTGAGTTTTGTCAAAAGATTACAAATACAGGAGATACGAGTTTGTGTAGCAAGCGCGCGTTTTTTTTCAAAGTCTGGAGGAAGAAGATGAAGTTGATGGGCTGGGCTGGCTTGTTTTTGCTTCTAACACTTTCTTTTCCAGTTTCACACCCCCTGGCCCAAATTCTTGTATTTTTATTATTTTTGCATTTTAATTTCATTTCTGACTTTATTATTTTATTTCCAAACATAAAAAATACTTGAAAAATATTTTTATATTTTTTCACATTTATTTGACATTTTATTTCATTATTTCTAAAATAGAAAACATATTAAAATACTTTATATTATTTGTTTAAATATAAAAATGATGTAAATAATATTTTTATTATCATTTCTTATTTTTTATTCACATTGAAAATATTTTCTTGAATATATTTTATTTTTGTAAATATTTTATCTTATTTTATACATATTTAATATATATATATATATATATATATATATATATATATATATATATATATATATATATATATATATATATATATATATATATATATATATATATATATATATATATATATATATATATATATATATATATATATATATATATATATATATATATATATATATATATATATATATATATATATATATATATATATATATATATATATATATATATATATATATATATATATATATATATATATATATATATATATATATATATATATATATATATATATATATATATATATATATATATATATATATATATATATATGTATATATACATATATATATATATATATATATATATATATACATATATATATATATATATATATATATATATATATATATATATATATATATATATATATATATATATATACTTTTATTTTATTAAATACTTAGAAATAAAATACAAAAATATTACATTTTTATTTTTATTATTATTTATACTAAAAAAATACCTTTTTTAGATATATCTCATTTTTATACATATTAATATATTTTTGTACATAAATGATACATTATATTTATTTTCTTAAGGAATTGGGGTTTTTACCCTAAAACAAATAAAATTAATCTTTTATTTATTTCTTTATACCTTTTTACATTAAAATATACTTTTGCATACATGAACAAATAAAAGTTCTTTTTTGCATAATACATCTTATTTAACATTTATTTATTGTGTTTATTTAAATATTGCCCATTTAAATATTATGCATTGTAAATTCAATTTGGTTGTAATAATTTAGGGTTTTACATTTCTTGTCAAAATACCCCCTATTCAAAATTGTACCCCCCTCCCTATATCAAAGTTGTAATAGCTTAGATTTATTTTCACGCACTTAGATGCTTTCAATTATGCCATGCTTAGAGAATTAGGGTTTGTATGCAAAATCAAAATCAACAAATAGTTTGACCTAATCAAAGACAAAAATGCATGAAAAGAACAAACACAATGCACACTTGCACCCCTAGGGTTACAATGCACTTGTTGCCTTCAAATATGGGCCATGGTATGCATGTTAAGTACTTTGACAAAACAAAAACAAAACAAAAGATCATAGTCCCTCGATGACGCTATCTGAGTTGCCTAAGCAAAATGATCAAGTCCCTTAAGAAAATTGCCAAAAATACTTGACACCATTGCTTTCATGGTCTATACGATGACCCACGCCTGTCCCGTTTAACATCCTAACACAAGGTTGTTCATCAAATACAATGGTGAAACAACACTGTTAAAAGGGTTAAAAACATAAGAAAGATCTTTGAGTAAAATAGGGTAGATAACTCTTAGTTACTTGATCAAAAAACTTGCAAAAACATCCTTGCTATTTTCAAAACACACTTCACAACACAATTTCAAAACCCTACTTTCAAACATTAGAAACTTTTCAAAAGACAAAAACACCTTTGTATACATTCAAACAAGAATCATTACAAAGGTTGCCACAATGATGGCCTCTTTTCAAAACATCTTTCAAAACCATACACAAAGCACCATTTCAAACAATTGAAAGGCAAAGCAAGTGATCTAAACAAGTAACTAAGAGCCCATGGATAACCATGGATAGAAAGGGTGCTAATACCTTCCCTTTCTATAATCTACTCCCCGAACCCAAGAAAACATCTCAAAGGTCTTTCCTGTGCTTTTTGACCTTTCCTTAGGATAAAATAAAAAGTCGGTGGCGACTCTTGCTAAACCGAAACATTTGCGAACATAAACGCAAAACACCAAGTCAGTTCTCCCATCGTATCACAGAACTGGAGACTCTGCTGGGGAAGAATTTAAAAGTGGAGTAACCTTAGGGTTTAGATCACCTTTTGCATGCTTATCTTGATTGCTTTGATTGCTTTACATTTGGTTCTCTTGTTTGGGTTTGAATCCTCCACCCGGATTTTGGGAAACATTCATAGGTAAATAGCAATACGTTATGGAAACTGTGTGGGGTATACCGACATGGTCGAAGCAATAGCTATATTAGTGCGACATATTTGTGAGTACCGGTAGCCTTTGAGTCAATCAAAGAGAATACGGGGTCGCTGAGTGATGTCATAAAGCACTAATGAACTCTTAGAACCTTACTTGACCATCTTGGCCTTTTATTAGGGGTAGTGAGATGACCGGCTTTGGTGCAGTCCGAAGTTGGTAGATACTCGATACTACACTCATTGAGGGTTGTTTTCTTGGAATATTTTGGTCGCTAGTTAAGTGGCTAAACCAAAACAATGAACATAGAAAACAATCTAGTGATATTGAGCTCCTTAGAACCCGGATACTATTTATAGGACAGGTTTGAGCCAACTAAACTCAAGAGGGTAGTTACCTATGAAACCTCATGCAAGCCTGAAACTAGGGTTTTGTGTGACTTGCTTGTACATGTGTTTGTGCATACATCATGAACATCATAAAGCATCATATGCATCCACTAACCATTTCAAGGGTTTGGATCTTCATCTTTGTTCTTGTTTTGTAGGTCATGGAATCTCTTCGCAGGAAAACAATACAAGTCAACCTTGTGAGAATCCCTCCTCAACTCAAGGAGCTTACTTCCAGGATTCCAGAGAATTCTCTCTTCAGTGAAAGACATGGTAGACTTCTCAACTTGGTCAACTCCAACATTGAAGAAGACATGGTGAAAGTTCTCTTCCAGTTCTTTGACCCCCTACACCACTGTTTCACATTCCCAGATTACCAACTGGTACCTACTTTGGAGGAATTTTCTCAACTCCTGAGGATTCCTATTCTTCATCAACTACCCTACAACGGTACGGAAAGAGAACCAAAGCCTGAAGATGTTGCTCAAGCGTTACACTTGCAACCATCTGATATCAAAGGTCATTGGGAAACCAGAAGTGGTGTCAAGGGTTTCTTGGAAAAGTTTCTGTTCGAGAAGGCACAAGACTGTTGGAACTCTCTAGATCTACAAGCTTTTGAGGAGATTGTAGCACTTCTCATCTATGGGTTGGTCTTGTTCCCAAACCCAGATCAACTTATAGATGTGAATGCTGTCAAGATTTTCATGTCTCGGAATCCCGTGCCTACATTCCTTGGGGACATCCTACACTCATTTGACACACGAACAATGAGGAAAAGAGGTGTTCTCATGTGTTGTACTCCCCTCCTAGCAAGGTGGTTTATTTCTCACCTTCCACAATCAATTTTGAAGAATGAGCAGGGTTTAAGGTGGTCACAATGGTTGATGACCCTCACACATTCTGATGTTCATTGGTGTTCTCGGTCCAGACAAAATGTCATCATCATTGATCATTGTGGGGAATTCCCTAATGTCCCTCTACTTGGCATTAGGGGAGGTATTACCTACAACCCATGTTTAGCTCTAAGACAGTTTGGATATGCTCGGAGGGATGGCCCTCATGACATGCTGATTCCTGACCTAGTTTTTGACTTCGACAATGATGCGCAAGGACTTCGACAAAGGTTCATCAGAGCTTGGAAGATGCCCAACAAAGTGGATAGTAAGACACTGGGGCACAAGAACTCCATCCCCCTTGAGCCTTATCTCAAGTGGATACGAACCCACGCCTAGAATCTTATGATGCCATATCCTCACATTCTCCCCTTGATCAAAGAGCCTGTCATGGAAGGAGAGGTTCCATACACCCTCCTACATTCTGACATGCCAACATCATGGGAATAATTACAAAAGAGTTGGATCCCACTCAAAAAAGAACGGAATACTTTTGAAGCCAGCTTTTATGCTAGTGAGAAGAAGGTTTTGGAGCTCACCCGCCGACTTCATGAGGAAGAAACTCTCAACACTTACATCGCACCAAAGAGGATGCGCAATGTCTTTTTACATTAAGAATTTTGTAATATTTTTCCCATGGGGCACTTATGTACTAACAAATTTCTTCTTAATATGACGTGTGTTCTTTTTGTTTGCAACAAATTTGAATTTCTGAATCCTTGAATGCATTACATGAATAACACATCATTCATCATATGCATAAACAGGTCTTCACACGAGGTTTCCTTATCTTTCTGCTGTTTATTTCAGCCAGATGGATTTGGAGCAGATAGTTAAGGATCTGCAAGCACATAATTCTCAATTCCAGCAACTCCTCATGACCTTAGCAAAGGGTCAAGAGGACCTTAAAGCACTGTTGGAGAAAAATAAAGAAAAAAAGAAGAAAAGGCCCGGAGTAGCCACTTTTGGAAGAAGGTTTGAAAGAAATGCTAGAAAAGTTCTCGAGTTCCCCTCAACGTCTGATGAAGGGCTGGTAAAGGAAAAGGAACTGCGATGCCTTCTAAATCTGAAGTTGAAGAAGAAGAGGAGGAAGAGGATGAAGATTACTCCGAACAGCAATATCCCCCGACGGATGATAAATATAAAAATCTTGAGGATAGATTGGAAGCCATGGAGTTGCAAAGGGTACCTGGTTTAGATTTCGAAGAACTAGGGTTGGTCGCTGGGATCGTTATTCCTCCCAAGTTCAAAGTTCCTACATTTGCCAAGTATGACGGTCTGTCGTGTCCAAAGATGCATCTAAGATCCTACGTCCGAAAGATCCAACCCCACTCATCTGATAAAGATCTTTGGGTCCATTTTTTCGAAGATAGTTTGTCGGGCACACAATTGGACTGGTTTTATCAACTCGAGAGATCGGAGGTTCATAACTAGGAAGATTTAGCTGCTGCTTTCTACCGGCAATACCAATGCAACACTGATTTGGCACCCACTTGTACTCAACTACAGAGTATGGGTATGGCTTCTAATGAGGGATTTAAAGAGTATGCCCAGAAGTGGTGTGATCTGGCTGGAAGAGTGCAGCCACCATTGTCGGATAGACAGCTGGTTGACATGTTTTTAGGGACCCTGTCTGTACCTTTCTTCAATCATTTAATTGGGAGTTCCTTCGCGGGATTCACCGAACTAATTCTGACCAGTGAAAGGGTCGAGGACAGCATTAAAAGTGGTAAGATTCAGAAAGATACCTCCGCGTCTGCTGCTGTTAAGAAGACCTTCCCAGCTAAGAAGGAAGCTTCTGCTGTTTATTCTCAGAAAAGTCAAGGAAGAACCGAGCGCCGGCCAACTGTAGGGGCTGTGATGATTCAAAACTCTTCAAATGATCAACCTCGCAGCAATCAGCCAAGATCTAATCAACAATGGGTAGAAAGGCCGCAACGACAGTTCACCCGAATCAACATGACACCATCTCAAGTACTCCCTCATTTGCTAAAGCTGAATCTTACCAATTTGAAGGAAGCGCCAAAGAACCCCAACACCTCTTCTCCACATTACCACTCCAATGCAAAATGTGCTTACCACTATGACAGTGTAGGGCATGATACCAACAACTGTTGGGCTCTCAAGAATAAAATCCAAGACCTAATTGACGCCAAGGAGGTAGAATTCGATGCGCCTGAAAAGCCCAACGTGATTTTAGCACCAATGCCCAAGCACGGCCATAATGTTCATGCCGTTATGGAAGACCTTCATGTTACCAATGTGGCTGACCTTTTAACTCCGTTACCAGTGATTAAAGAGAATTTGATGAGAGTCGGGATATTCCCAGGCTTTGGAAGAGACTGTTACTTTTGTTTAAACATACGAGCTGACTGCCCACTGTTGAAATCAGGCATCTAACGCCTGATGGATACCCAAGAGATACTCTTCCAAAAGACTCCTGTTGATACCTTCACTCCTGTTACTCTTGCTACCTTTGTTCCTTCAACCAATGACATTGCAATAATAACCATCTCCGATAATCTTCCCAAGGCTTGCAAAAGGCCTGTCAAGATTACGCCTGATCCTAAGTTTGTGCCGTTAAAAATCACCATGTCGGGGCCTGTCCCGTACCAATCTAACAAGACGATACCATGGAACTACGGAGGAGAAATCTTCTATCATGGTATCAAACAGATTGAATCAGTCCAAGAGAATTCTGAAGATGAAACCCCTGATATAGGGAACATTGCGGGAACAAGCAAGATAACTCGCAGCGGACGGATTTTTTCTCCGGAGATTTCTCCCCCTCGAGCAGTCTTCGGACCCTCGAAAGCTTCTGTGCCTGTTAAGCCATCTGTGCAAGGACCGATAATTGAAGAAATTGATGTACCCGAAGTTAGACCCTCTGTTGATACTACCGATAAGGGTAAGGGGATACTAGAAGCGCCTGTCAGGATGAAGGCTCAGACTGTTGTAATCCCCGAGACCACCCAGAAAGAAATGGAAGAAATCTTAAAGATAATCAAAAAGAGAGACTACGACATCGTGGAACAGCTAGGGCAGACCCCTTCCAAAATCTCCATGTTAGCTCTTCTACTCTGGTCTGAGGCCCATGGTAAGGCCTTAATCAAATTTTTAAAGACGGCACACGTGCCTCAAGAAACTTCGGATGACCAGTTTCAAGAGTGCGTGGCCAGCCTTACTGCTGATAATGGTCTTGGTTTTTCCGATGCTGATTTGACTCCCAAGGGAAGGAAACACAACGAAGTGCTACATGTCTCAGTTGAATGCAGGGGAACCACCCTCGCCCATGTCTTAGTTGATACCGGTTCATCCTTGAATGTGCTGCCGAAGAAAGCGTTAGACCGATTAGACTATGAAGGATTGACCCTCAAACCCAGTAACATCGTTGTTAGAGCCTTCGATGGTTCTAAAAGGATGGTCCATGGAGAGGTGGACATTCCTATCAAAGTGGGCACCGAGACCTTCAACTCTACCTTTTATGTGATGGACATCCGTCCCTCATATTCGTGCTTATTAGGAAGGTCGTGGATCCATTATGTTGAGGCAGTTACCTCCTCTTTACACCAAATGCTAAAATATCTTGTTCAGGGTAAGATTGTAACGGTGCACGGCGAGGAAGAGTACATGATAAGTCACCTCAACTCCTTCCGCTATGTGGAGTTGGATGGCGAATTCATAGAAACGCCTTTCCAACATTTTATGGAAGTTTATCCTGAGGTCGCAGTTGCAAAGACAATGGTTGAGGTGCCTATCGTTCCCAAGCATGTATCTAGGATGGCATCTCTCAAGGACGCAGAGGCTGTAATCAAAGAAGGAAAAAGTACAGTGTGGGGGCAGCTGCCTGACTTTCCCCATAAGATGGACAAGTTCGGACTAGGTTTTACTGTTGCTGGCCAGAAAGCTATGCGTC
Source organism: Vicia faba (assembly GCA_948472305.1). Lineage (NCBI taxonomy): Eukaryota > Viridiplantae > Streptophyta > Magnoliopsida > Fabales > Fabaceae > Vicia > Vicia faba. Next base: position 1,312,208,344 of record OX451740.1, on the reverse strand, counting down.
GCTCCAAGGCTGGAGGAACACCCGTCAAAATCACTCACCATGGAATTAATGTTGTAGAAGATGATGATGAAGAGGACAACTTTGAAAATTGGATCTTTCCAACCGTCGAAGGGGGATTAAGCAACTGGAAAGCAAAGGACTTTATTCCCATCACCTTCATCAACCAGTAATTTATCTTTGAACAATTTCCTATTTTGGTCTGTAATAACTAAACAATTCGTACACTATTTTCACCTTATGCCTTGCCCGGGGCATATAGGTCCATTTGTAAGGGCTTAATTTTCTTTATTATCATATGCCATGTTTTAATGAATCATTGGAAGTTTTCATCTATAAACTGTTGTGTTCATTTTCTTTCTTTTTGCATTTTGTTTTGTTTAAGGATGGCTATCCCTTACACACACCCACACTCACATATACAGGTACCCATCCACTCCGGATTCCATGGGTGACTATTCTGCTTTAGCCTTCGGTAACTCTGAAGATTTGGTCAATCATGTTGAGTACGAAGTTGACGAAGACTGTGAAGTGCCGAGAGAGTTAGCCAGACTTTTGCAACAAGAAGAGAGGGCTATTCTGCCCCATGAAGAGTTATTAGAGACCATCAACTTGGGAATAGAGGAAGACAAGAAAGAGGTAAAAGTGGGTGCCAACCTGGAACCAAGTGTCAAAGAGCACTTAATGCAGTTGTTGAACGAATATGTTGAGATCTTTGCTTGGTCCTATGAAGACATATCGGGATTAGACACGGATATTGTGGTTCACCGTCTCCCTACAAGAGAAGAATTTCCATCGATCAAACAAAAGGTCCGCCAAATGAGACCCGACATGTCTGAGAAGATCAAAGTTGAGGTAATGAAGCAGTTCAACGCTGGCTTTCTGGCTGTTACTTCCTATCCATAATGGGTTGCTAACATTGTGCCCGTGCCTAAAAAGGACGGCAAAGTCAGGATGTGTGTGGACTATCGGGATTTAAACAGGGCTAGCCCTAAAGATGATTTTCCACTGCCACATATTGACATCTTGGTTGACAACACAACTCAACACAAGGTATTTTCCTTCATGGATGGATTCTCGGGATACAACCAGATCAAAATGGCCCCTAAAGACATGGAGAAAACCACTTTTGCCACGTAATGGGTACCTTCTGCTACAAAGTGATGCCGTTCGGACTGGAGAATGTCGGGGCAACCTATCAACGCGCCATGGTAGCTTTGTTTCATGATATGATACATCATGAGGTCGAAGTGTACGTAGACGACATGATAGCCCGATCACAGACAGAAGAAGAACACCTTGATCATCTGCAAAAGTTGTTTGCCAGGTTGAAGGAATATAAGCTCAGACTGAATCCAAGCAAGTGCACTTTTGGAGTTAGGTCTGGTAAACTTTTGGGATTTATTGTCAGCAATAAAGGCATTGAGGTTGATCCAGCTAAAGTAAAGGCTATACAAGAAATGCCTACCCCCCGCACTGAAAAGGAGGTTAGAGGATTCTTGGGACGCTTAAACTATATCGCAAGGTTCATCTCTCACCTGACATCTACCTGTGAGCCAATCTTTAAGCTGTTGAAGAAAGATCAGGTAGTTGAATGGAACAATGATTCTCAAGTTACTTTTGATAAGATCAAGGAGTATTTACTGGAACCTCCTATTTTGATGCCACCCGTCGAAGGAAGGTCGTTAATCATGTATCTGACTATTTTGGATAACTCAATGGGGTGCGTATTGGGCCAACATGATGAGTCTGGTCGAAAAGAGCATGCCATTTATTACCTTAGCAAAAAGTTTATCGACTGTGAGACTCGCTACTCACTACTCGAGAAAACTTGTTGCGCTTTGGTATGGGCTGCTCGCCAGCTAAGGCATTATATGTTGACTCATACCACTTTGCTGATTTCCAAAATGGATCCAATCAAGTATATCTTCGAGAAGCCCGCTTTATCTGGAAGAATCACTAGATGGCAAATGATCCTGACTGAGTATGATATCCAGTATACTACCCAAAAAGCTATCAATGGGAGTGTACTAGCTGACCATCTAGCTCATCAAGCCGTCGAAGATTACCAATCTATGAGATTTTACTTCCCTGACGAGGACATCATGACATTGGACAACGTCGAAGGTAACAGACTGTATGACGGACTTGAACAAGGATCCCGATGGACCATGTACTTTGATGGTGCTTCAAATGCACTTGGCAATGGTATCGGTGCGGTACTCATTTCTCTGGAAGGTTTCCATACACCCTTCACTGCCCGACTTTGCTTCAGCTGTACCAACAACATGGCTGAATATGAAGCTTGTATCTTTGGTCTCAAGGCTACTATAGACTTGGGAATCAAATCTTTGGTCGTATTTGGGGACTCGGCTTTGGTTATCAGTCAAGTCAAAGGAGAGTGGGACACTAAACATCCTAATCTTATCTCATACAAAGAACATGTCCTGACATTGCTGCCACATTTCGAGAAGATTACTTTCGAGCACTTCCCGCGAGAAGAAAATCAGCTAGCAGATGCTCTGGCTACAATGTCTTCCATGTTTAAACTCAACTGGGATAACGAGGCTCCCTAAATCACCATAGAGCGAATGGACGAACCTGCACACTGTCATGAGATTAATACCGAAGAAGTAGTGGAACAACCCTGGTTTCATGAAATCAAAAGGTATCTCCATACTCGAGAATACCCTGAAGGAGCTTCCGTCAATGACAAAAATTTCTTAAGGAGATTTGCTGCCAAGTTCTTCCTGAGCAATGGCATCCTTTATAAGCGCAGCCATGATTGTGTTCTACTTTGTTGTGTAGACAAGGTTGAAGCAGAATTGATCATGACCGAAATACATAGTGGCACATTTGGCACCCACTTAAGCGGACATACGATGGCTAAGAAGATTCTAAGGGCAGGCTATTACTGGTCTACCATGGAAGCTGATTGTCATCAACATTCCCGTACTTACCACAAATGCCAAGTCTATGTTGACAAGGTACATATCCCTCCTGTTCCTCTCAACGTTCTGACAGCTCCTTGGCCATTCGCGATGTGGGGCATTGACATGATTGGAGAGATTAAGCCTACGGCATCCAATGGACATCACTTCATCTTGGTCGCTATTGATTACTTCACCAAATGGGTCGAAGGAGCTTCCTACGCCTCAGTTACAAAGAATTTGGTTCCCGCTTCATTAAGCAGAACCTCATATGCCGGTATGGTATCCCCGACAGGATCATCACAGACAACGGTACAAATTTAAACAACATTATAATCACCGCTTTGTGCGAGCAGTTAAAGATTTATCATCACAATTCATCTCTCTATCGGCCGAAGATGAACGGTGTTGTTGAAGTCGCAAACAAAAATATTAAGAAGATCATTCAAAAGATGACAGTCACCTACAAAGACTGGCATGAGATGTTACCGTTTGCTCTGCATGGATATCGTACCACGGCACGTACTTCAACAGGGGCAACTCCCTTTTCTTTGGTATATGGCATGGAAGTTGTTCTACCTATGGAAGTTCAGATTCCTTCCTTGAGGATTATGAAGGATGCCGGTTTGAATGAAGACGATTGGATTCAGACCCGGCTTGATCAACTTAACTTGATCGACGAGAAATGACTTACTTCTGTTTGTCATGGTCAGACGTACCAAAAACGGATGATCAAGGCTTTCAACAAGAAAGTCAGGCGTCAAGTATATCAAGTCGGAGATCTTGTAATCAAGCGGATCATCTTGCCGCAAAGTGATCCCAGGGGAAAGTGGACTCCTACTTACGAAGGACCATTTGTGATAAAGAGCATTTTTTCTGGTGGGGCAATTATTCTGACCACCATGGACGGTGACGACTTGCCGCACCCTGCAAACGCAGACATAGTCAAAAGATACTACGCATAAAATGACCCGACAAGTTGAAAACCCGAAAGGGCGACTTGGGCAAAAATGGGCATCCCGGTGAATCGAAAATCCGAAAGGGCGGTTCAGGCAAAAATTAGGGATAAAACAAAAAAAATATGTACACCCGGCAAGTTGAAAACCCGAAAGGGCGACTTTGGCAAAAAAGGGTTTCCCGGTGGATCAAAAACCCGAAAGGGGGGTCCAGGCAAAAGTTAGGGAATTAAAGCGTATGACTATGTCTCGTCGGATCACTTTAAGAACAATCTCTTCACCAACAAGCTCCAAGCTTCTGATCAATCCGGTCATCGACAGACGAAGCAGCGAATGGACAAGATACTCAGAGTTGTGAAGGCTATAGTAGATTGGGAATCCCATGGAATTGTTACACATAGCCATCTTTCTTTTTGTATAAAATTTTTCAATTTTTATGACAACATTCTCTTACTAGGATGTATGTCTCCTTTGTACAAAGATACTTACAAAAGTTAATACAAAGATAGTTCAAAGTGTAGAAATTTGCTTGCCTTTCTTTATTTTTACACTTATGTTTTATTTGAAAACGTCCAAAGATTTGTTAAACAGGCATATGCATTTGAATATAATCACTGCTTACAAATAAAACGAAATTGAGAAAGGATAATTACTGGTAGGTTGAAGGTGTAGGAAGATATCTTTGTGCTATTCCAGAAGAAATCCCCTACAGTACATCGTTCAGATCCTCAACAAAGCTAAAACCTTGGAGTACATATCCCCAACGGAGTTAAAATCCCAGATCCCCAGCGGAGCCGGTGTATTCTAAACCTTATTCCCCAGCGGAGTTAAGTTTCAAGTTTCCCATCAGAGTTAAGAGTTCAAACTCCCAATCCCCAGTGGAGCCTAAAAACCCTGAAACACATATCCTTAGCAGAGCTAGGATGTTCTAAACCTTCTTCCCCAACGAAGTCAAACTTCCAACTATCAACCCCCACCGTTCAACTTCCCCCAATTTCCCCAGCAGGTTATCTTAAAACTCTTAGAACCAAGCAGATAACAGTTAACTTCTTGGCATATCCCCAACTAGGATGCTTCCCCAGTAGATTGGCGTATAACCCAGGCTCCTGATTTCGCTGGCTGAGTAAACATTCTCCCCGCAGAGTTATTTCCCAGCAGATCGAGGATTCTCGGTCTCATTTCTCCAGCAGGGGCCTCCCAAGTTTTAACTCCCCAGTAGAGATTTTCAGAATTTTCCTTATTTCCCTGGAAAGTCATGAAGGATTCTCATTCCCCACAGAAGTTGTCGAAGCTCTTATCCCCACAAGTCACCAAGGGTTTTCAACCCCCAACAGTGGTTCCAGGATTTCTCATCTTCAACAATCAAAAGATCTTTAATCCCCAAGCAATCAACAAGGATTTCTACTCTTCAACGATCAAAGATTTTGAATCTTCAGCATCGGTCAGGATTCATTTCCCCCAGAGGCAGTCAAGGATTTCATTGTCTCCAGCTAACAAGGACTTATTTTCCTCAGCAAGACAGCTAATCAGCTTACATGCACATCCATTACATTCATATATCATAAACATTGATAAAACACAGTTCATTGCATCATACATATCATGCAGCATGACTTTGTATTTTAGCTAACATTTTACCCTTTTCAGGATAAGATTAAAAGGCTATCGTTAACAATTATTCAGATACAGTACGCATACACCCCGGACACGGCGGTCATTCTATTACTCATTCAGAATTTCAAGACAAGATACAGTGTGGATACACCCCAGACACGACAGTCATTCTACTACTCATTCAGACTTCAGCAATCCGATACAGACTAGATACGCTCCAGACACGGTGGCCATTCTATCTCTCATTCAGATTCAACTATCAACTCAAATTTTAGATACGCTCCAAACACGGATGCCATTCTGGCCCTTACACCAGAAGTTTGATTCTCCCCAGTGCAGTCGCCACAGAAGTCATTCTGTCACTTATTCAGATCCCAGTCACAGTTTCAGATACACTCCAGACACGGAAGTCATTCTGCTACTCATACAGATCTGAACTTCAGTTATAGCTCGGATACGCTCTAGACACGGACGCCATTCTTTTGCTCATATAGATTCAGTCTCCCGATACAAGTTCAAATGCATTCCAAACACGGATACCATTTTGATGCTCTTTCTTCTGACCTACAACATTGCAGTTCAGCAAACATTCTTGGATGGCATCTTTAAGCCCATCTCCAGCAAGATTCTACCATCTCCAAATGGCATCTTTAAGCCTATTCCCTCAACAATATTCTGATGAGTGCAAATTTATGGGCCCTCTAGTGTCCAATCCTCTTTTACCTTCGAGTCACGAAAGGCAAACTTGCCAATCTAACTCTTCAGGTTCAAGAAGATTGAACAGGGGAAACTGTTGTACCCCAAAATTTTCCCTCTCATTTTGTCAACATTTCTCATCACAAGACTCTTGGAACTCAAGACCAAGCTAGGGTTTGCTCTGCTCAAAACACCTCCTTGCACTGTTGACCTAAATTAGGGTTTGAGTTTGCACAGGGATATTTTGACCTACAATGCCCAAAGTGACTTTCATACTTCATGTTGGACTCACAAGTTTGTCCATACCAAGTTTCAAGCCTTGAATCAAATTTTTGCCCAGTCAATTGGACAGTTGACCTAAAAATCAATTGTATTGGGGAAAAAGTCAACGGTGGCCAATCGAAAGTCAAACCTCATGAATTTTGACCCACATGAACCATTTGATCAAGTTTGGACCATAATTCCACAAGAAATTTGATCAGATCACCAAAAGGGCAAAATGGTCATTTTTAAGGTTTTGATTGTACAAAGGAAATTTTTGACTGTTTGACCTAGCCAATGGAAAATCAAGCTCAACCATGGACTCAAGGACTCAAGGAAATTTTCTTGACCCATTCAACAAGTTCAAAAGATCTCAAATGCATAGGATTGACAGATGAATTTTTTAGTCAACTGATCAAAATTTGACTGTACACTGAAAAGTCAAACTTTGACATTTTGGTTAAAATCAAGTGCCAAGGGTCATTTTTCATCAAGATATGTCAAATTATGAAACTTGTTCATCAAGAAACCCAAAATTACAAATTAGGGTTTGAAATTGAAAATTTTCATAACTTAGAAATTTTCTAAGTTATGAAATTTTCTTAATTTTTCCTAACTTTGTCCCATATTTTCACCACGATGCAAATGGATTCAAATAAAACTTACAACATGAAAGTTTTAGTCCTCCACAAAGTCTATAACTTTGATTCACAAAGTTTTCTCAAAAGAAGATTGTATCTCAAGTTATGATTTTTGGAACAAGGGTCCCTAAAACTTTTAACTTAGAGAAATTTTGCCCTAGTTTAGGCAGGATTTTGACCCATCTTCTTGGCCACTTTTGATATAGTTCCACTTGGAGTCTCAAGTTGCATTTCAAAGATGGATTATATTACATGTTGCAAGCTTTCCAAATTGTCCAAGAACTCCTCAAACACCTTTGTGGTTAGGGAGAATCGAATGCTTGAAGTTGGCAAAAACTCACTTTGTAACCATTGCCAATACATGTTCATACGACTTGCAAAATCTAACCAAACTAACTTAGTACATAATTACAGGTCTCTAAACCAATTTACACTCAAAAATTGAATGCAAATACATTGGTTAGAGGCATTGTCCTGATCAAGGGAGCATTATACATTGAATAATTCCATTTTGGGCATAAAGATCACACTTCCATTTTCATAAAGCATAACTTTTGCAAAGTTGTTTTTCTTGAGCCTTGAACTTCTTTCTTTGCAGCAAACAAGTTCCACAAACTTAGGCAAAGGTACAAGAAGTTGGTGCATGCTTGGAGATAGCCTGTACAGGCCTATCTCATTTCACTTCAAACTTTTCTTTCAAAACAAGTCATTTGTGCCAAAAGTCCATAACTCACACATCTGATAAAATCAACTCAAGCCAAGGTTTCAAACAGTTTCTCACATCCTTGTAATCCAGTAACACGAGCCTTTCACCTCTAAAAACCCCTTGTGCATAAAAACCACATTTTCTTGCAAAACAGGGCAAGCCCTGCAGAATCACTTCCATCTTCACATTGCCTCGTGCATTTTGCTCCTTTCCACTTCAAACACATTCCATTCAACTCACTCAAGCTATCCCAAACCTCCATTGCTAACTGTAACTCCATTTACAGTGTTCACCATTTTCATTTCAAGCTTGTGCAGGTTGACTTCTGTAGAAGGATTCAGGCCATTTCAAAACAAACTAAGCATTGGGAAAGGTTCAGGGAACATCAAGCAAGCTAAAAAGAACCTCAGGCCTCACTGAAAGTTGCTGCATTGCCATACTCGTGTCCAGCTGAAACAGGTTTTTCATGAACTTCTATCTCTCTATTTAGGAATATTTAGCCTTAGGTTTGTGAATAATAGATGTTGTACTCATTGCCCTGAAACCATACATATGCTTAGTTTTCATTTATATTAAACGTGCTAAGAGAATTTCATCCATGAACTTTCTGAAAAAACTAGGTTAGAAATTAGGTCCAGAGATGTTCTCTCTGGTCTTTGAGAGTTAGATTAAGTTTTTTATATGGTTAGAATCGTGGTTTGATGCTCTACAAGTTTCATGTTTTGAGTTTTGTTAAAAGATCACAAATACAGGAGATACGAGTTTGTGTAGCAAGCGCGCATTTTTTTTCAAAGTCTGGAGGAAGAAGATGAAGCTGATGGGCTGGGCTGGCTTGTTTTTGCTTCTAACACTTTCTTTTTCAGTTTCACACCCCCTGGCCCAAATTCTTGTATTTTTATTATTTTTGCATTTTAATTTCATTTCTGACTTTATTATTTTATTTCCAAACATAAAAAATACTTGAAAAATATTTTTATATTTTTTTACATTTATTTGGCATTTTATTTCATTTTTCTAAAATAGAAAACATATAAAAATACTTTATATTATTTGTTTAAATATAAAAATGATGTAAATAATATTTTTATTATCATTTCTTATTTTTTATTCACATTGAAAATATTTACTCGAATATATTTTATTTTTTAAATATTTTATCTTATTTTATACATATTTAATATATATATATATATATATATATATATATATATATATATATATATATATATATATATATATATATATATATATATATATATATATATATATATATACTTTTATTTTATTAAATACTTAGAAATAAAATACAAAAATATTACATTTTTATTTCTATTATTATTTATACTAAAAAAATACCTTTTTTAGATATATCTCATTTTTATACATATTAATATATTTTTGTACATAAATGATACATTATATTTATTTTCTTAAGGAATTAGGGTTTTTACCCTAAAACAAATAAAATTAATCTTTTATTTATTTCTTTATACCTTTTTACATTAAAAAATACTTTTGCATACATGAACAAATAAAAGCTCTTTTTTGCATAATACATCTTATTTAACATTTATTTATTGTATTTATTTAAATATTGCCCATTTAAATATTATGCATTGTAAATTCAATTTGGTTGTAATAATTTAGGGTTTTACATTTCTTGTCAAAATACCCCCTATTCAAAGTTGTACCCACCTCCCTATATCAAAGTTGTAATAGCTTAGATTTATTTTCACGCACTTAGATGCTTTCAATTATGTCATGCTTAGAGAATTAGGGTTTGTATACAAAATCAAAATCAACAAATAGTTTGACCTAATCAAAGACAAAAATGCATGAAAAGAACAAACACAATGCACACTTGCACCCCTAGGGTTACAATCCACTTGTTGCCTTCAAAAATGGGCCATGGTATGCATGTTAAGTACTTTGGCAAAACAAAAACAAAACAAAAGATCATAGCCCCTCGATGACGCTATCTGAGTTGCCTAAGCAAAATGATCAAGTCCCTTAAGAAAATTGCCAAAAATACTTGACATCATTGCTATCATGGTCTATACGATGACCCGCGCTTGTCCCGTTTAACATCCTAACACAAGGTTGTTCATCAAATACAATGGTGAAACAACACTGTTAAAAGGGTTAAAAACATAAGAAAGATCTTTGAGTAAAATAGGGTAGATAACTCTTAGTTACTTGATAAAAAAACTTACAAAAACATCCTTGATATTTTCAAAACACACTTCACAACACAATTTCAAAACCCTACTTTCAAACATTGGAAACTTTTCAAAAGACAAAAACACCTTTGTATACATTCAAACAAGAATCATTACAAAGGTTGCCACAACGATGGCCTCTTTTCAAAACATCTTTCAAAACCACACACAAAGCACCATTTCAAACAATTGAAAGGCAAAGCAAGTGATCTAAACAAGTAACTAAGAGCCCATGGATAACCATGGATAGAAAGTGTGCTAATACCTTCCCTTTCTATAATCTACTCCCCGAACCCAAGAAAACATCTCAAAGGTCTTTCGTGTGCTTTTTGACCTTTCCTTAGGATAAAATAAAAAGTCGGTGGCGACTCTTGCTAAACCGAAACATTTGCAAACATAAAAGCAAAACACCAAGTCATTTCTCCCACCGTATCACACACCCCTAGGGTAATTCGACTTGTTACCTTATGAAAATGGTCATGTTATGCATGTGAGACCTCTTAGAAAAAACAATCAAAATACAAGATCATAGTCCCTCGATGACGCTTCATATGTTGCTTTATAAATGATCTTAGTCCCTCAAGAGAAATGCTAAGATATTTCACAACATTGCTATCATGATTATACGATGACCCATGCCCGTCCCTTCATATCCAATGATGGAGCTTCTTACCAAATCAATGGTAAGACAGCAACATCTAAATGAGGAGGAAAAGAACACTAAAGACCTTTGAGTATGTAGGTTGCTCTTAGTTGCTCTCTTGCTCACAACAAAAACATTTCATATACCAAACACTTTCATTTTGAAACATTTTCCAAAGACAACACTTTATATGCGTTTTTATAGAGATAAGAACCATTACAAAGACACCTTTTCAAAATCACTTTCAAAATAAACACTTCTTTGAACTATTTTCCAAACAACAATTTGTATGCGTTCTTATAGAGACAAGAACCATTACAATGGCACGTTTTCAAAAATACTTTCAAAAACCACATCACAAGCACAGTTTCAAAAAGCAATGATCTAGCAAGCAACTAAGAGCCCATAGATAACTATGGATGGAAAGGGTGCTAACACCTTCCCTTTTCATAATCTACCCCTAGAACTCAAGAAAAAATATCGAAAGGTCTTTCCTGCTCTTTTCAACCTTTCCTTTTGGATAAAAGAAAATTCGGTGGCGACTCTTGCTATCCGCAACAATTGCGACAAAATGTAAAACATCCCAAGTCAATTCTCCCACCGTGTTACAAGTTAGCTTTTTTTACAAATAATGTATTGATCCCATACGACTGCTCTTTTCTGATCACACTCCGCCATGAATCAAGGAAATAATGTCTCTTCACCAGCCTTTCCTTGTACTTGATCTTAAAACCATGGATTTGCAAGATTTCTTCTCAACTAAGTTTCATAAACTTTGTGCTTCAAATTGATCAGTTCCAAACCCTAATGTTTCCTTATAAATAGAGATCATTTCTATACTTAAAAATAACCAATTCACAACTCCAAAACACCCTTCAATCTCTCTCAAATCAGAATTGGCCAAAATCCTTCACTTTTGAGTTTTGAAATCCATTTCTTTGAGACTCCCAACTCTTGCCATATATTTGCAAGTTAACTACCCTAAAACTTCCTAAACATCATATATAACATCCATAACCATGTTACACTTCTGTAACATCATCATCACAATCCTACAAACTCCATAACTGAAGCTTGCAACTTGACTTGGTTGGAGTGATTCAGCAACTTTCAGCATAAATTAAGAATTGAGATATGTTCCTTGAGTTCCCAGCAAGCTCATAGGATCACCACTTTGAAGTGAAAAGCCATAGAAGAAGCATTGTACTTTCTCCAATTTGGGAAAATTCTCAAACTATGATATCCTTATCCATGCATCATTTGTGTTTGATTTCTAAAGATAAATTGTAGATATGATTGTCCTGAAGCTAACCATGTAATTAGTTCTCATTTATATTGTATGTGTGTAATAAGGTGGGAGAACTGACTTGAGGTTTTTTGCGTTTGATTGCAAATATTACGGTTAGCAAGAGTCGCCACCGACTTTTATTTTATCCAAAAGGAAAGGTGAAAAAAGCACAGGAAAGACCTTTGAGATTGTTTCTTGAGTTCGGGGGATAGATTATGAAAAGGGAAGGTATTAGCACCATTTTCATCCATGGTTATCCATGGGCTCTTAGTTACTTGCTAGATCACTTGCTTTTGTTTGAAATTGTGCTTTGTGTATTTTTTGAAAGTATTTTGTAAAGAGGCCATTGTTTAGGCAATCTTTGTAATGATCCTCGTTCGTAAGAATGTATATAAAGATGTTGATCTTTTGAAAATGTTTTCAATTTTGTAAGATATTTGGAAATGTGTAGGTGTTTTTTTTTAAAATAGCAAGGATATTTGTTTTGAGATAGACCAAGTAACTAAAAGCAATCTACCTACTCAAATGTCTTTCTTGTTCATTTTCACCTTTCCTTTGATATTGTTGACTTACCATTGATTTGGTAAGCAACCCTATCTTTGGATGCTAACGGGACGGGCGCGGGTCATCGTATAGCCATGATTAACAATGTTGCAAAGTATCTTAGCATTTTTTGAGGGACTAAGATCATTTTTGTAAGGCAACTTTGAATAGCGTCATCGAGAGACTATGATCTTGTATTTGTTTGTTTTTTGCTAAGACACCTTACATGCGTAATATGGCCATTTTGTATAAGGCAACCAAGTGGAGTAACCCTAGGGGTGCTTGTGTACAAGTGTATCATTTCCATGCTTGATTTTATCTTGAATTAGGGTTTTCTATTTGATTGATTTTTATCTTCCCATACAAACCCTAATTACTAGCATATTATGTAAAAGCGATAAATTGCAAAATTTAAAGTTACTACGCTATTACAAACATTTGTGGGAGGGGGGTATACAATTTATGAATGGGGATTGCAATAATATAAACCTAATTAATCCATTACAACCAAATTGAATATGTACAAATATTGGAATCAATAATATACAAGGTGAATTAAATATTCAAAGATATGTAAATGCAAAGAAGATTTTTATTTGCTTTTCATGTGAAAAAGTTTTAACCTAAACCTAACTAGAAAAGTAAGCAAATCAAGATTAACTTTAAATTAATTAAGGAGAGGATTTATTTAAGAAAAGGTTTTTGAATAAACCCTAATTCTATTTATTTAAAAGAAAATAAGTTTCTTTATGAAAAAAAAGTATTTTTTTTTTGTATTTTTTGTCTTGAAAACAATATATGGCATTATGAGGTATTTTTGGTCCTTTTTTATATTAAAACAAATATTTAATGGGGATAAAGAAGAAATAAATATTAACTAGTTGTAATTTAATTTACAAGTTTATTTAATAAAAATAGATAATATATAATTAAATAAAAATATTTTATGTGAGAAAAATATAATAAAACAAGCCAAAATGTAAATCTATCATTTTTTTATATTTTTATGATTTTTTAATATTAATAAAAATATATTTAAGAAAATAAAATGAAAATAAAATAAATAAATAAAATGATATGGGCCAGGGGTGTCACAAGCAAACAGGGTGCAAAATGTTAGAAAAAATCATAGGCCCATGAAGCAAAAAGCCCAACGCTGCAAAGGGACAAAAAATGGCAAACAATGTGAAAATGTAAAAGGCAGCGCACTGAGGCTCGAACCCATGACCTATAGCATTTACGCGCGTTGCCTTAGCACTTAGGTTGCTGTACATCCGTTTATAAAAACAAAAGCATAAATATATATTAGAAAATACCCCCTGAAGGCAACTTCATCTTCAACCTTGAGCCATGGCGGAATCACCTTATCTTCTTCATTTCTCCATAAAAATGGAAAGTTCAAACATGAAAGTCATAATGTTTCTTCCCACGAGTTCAACCATATAATTTATGTAAACTAAAAGTCAAAGATAAGATCTAATTTTGCTGGCCCTAATCTGAAACCTAATTTTTGCAGAAATTTCAAATCCAAAATTCTCTATGCACAGTTAATATAAATGAAAACTATGAACATGGTTATCTTTAGAGCAAGGATATCTACATTTTGCTTTCACAAATCAGGATCAAATGATGCTTGTATAAAGAGATATAAGTTTGAGTTTTTACCTCTTGCAGCTGGGATCGTGAATGGAGTTTGAGCAAGTTTTGAGAAGGCCTTAGGATCTGTTTAGCTTGCCTAGACCTCCCTGAGTGTATTAAAATCTTTAATTTGTCCTGAAAGTCTCTGAATCTCTCTACTCAAGTCAACCTGTAAGCTTGATATTTGAAAATGGTGGATGGAGGAGGAGGAGTTATAGTGAGGGAACAGGGGTCTGGATCACTTGGATATGAAGTGTATTAAGTGTTTGGGTGGTTAAAACTCAATACGCACGAGTGGATTTGGAGATGGTTGTGTAAGGTTCAAAACTGTCAAGCTATGGCAGATTTTCAGTGTTTTGGAGTGTTTTGGAGTCTTAGCCTTCGTGTGTTATGTTGCAATACACTTGTGTATATGTATGGAAAAGGTTAGAGATCAACTCCACTCCAGGTTTCTGAGTTATAGCCTTTTGGCTCTATAACTTGCTTTTGAAGAAAAGTGAGGAGACAAGTCTCTAATTATGGTACAAGCATGATCTGAGTTGGTAAAGGCTTTAGGCAAGTTGTTTTTGGTTTTGAATTTGCTTGAGTTCAAAGAAAACAATTGAGAGGCTCAAGAAGTTGAAAATTGCAAAAGTAATGATTTATCAAAATGGAAATGGCAACTTTGTGCCAAAAATGGAATTATAACTTGGATAAAGGCTCAAGTGTTTGGATTAAAGCTCTAGCATCTGAGTAAACATTTAATTATGGAGTGAGAAACAAGTTTGAAGCCTTCAAAGCAAAGATTATGCAGTCTAGGCTTGGATTTGAATTTTCGTTCATCATGAAATGGCTTGAAATTAAAGTGATAAATCACCAACTTCATCTCTTCGATTCTCCCTACTTAGGAATGATCTCAAGAAGTTATTGGACATTTTGGAAAGCTTGAAATGTTCTCTACAACTCATATTTGAATTTCTTTTGAAAATTCCCTTTGGAACTATGTGAAAAAATGGCATGAAGTTAGGTCAAAAATCTGCCTAACTAGGGCAAAATTTCACTAAGTTATTTTAGTTCATGAGCATGTATTCACAAAATTATATCTTGAGATCTAAGAATTTTTAGGAGAAATTGTGTGAAGCAAAGTTGTAGATTTCATGGATATCTACAACTTTCATGTTGGAAGTTTCCTTTGAATCATCTTGCATCATGGTGAATATTTGGCTCAAAGTTGAGAAAAATAAGAAATTTTCTATACTTAGAAAAATTTCTAAGTTAAGAAATTTCAACTTTTCAAAACAAAAATCTTAAATCCTTGATTTCTTGATGAACAAGTTTCATATTTTTACATTCTTTGATGAATTATAACCTTTGGCACTTGACTTTGACTAAAAAGTCAAAGTTTGACTTTTCAGTATACAGTTGACTTTTGATCAGTTGACTGAAAAATTCATTTGTCAATCCAATGGATTTGCAATGTTTTGAACCATTCCATTAGGTAAAAATGATGAAATTTGACTCTTGAGATTATGCCTTAAACCAATTGACCATTTGCTAGGTCAAAAATCAGAAATTGCCCTTTCTCAGTCAAAACCCTAATTTTGACCATTTTGCCCTTTTGAAGATTTGATCAAATTTCTTGAGGAATTATGGTCCAAACTTGATCAAATGATACATATGAGTCTAAAATGTTGATGTGGATCAAATATTATGAAGTTTGACTGTAAATTGGCTATGGTTGACTTTTTCCCCAATATAGTTGATTTTTAGGTCAACTGTCCAATTGACTGATCAAAAGTGTGATTCAAGACTTGAAACTTGACATGAGTAATCTTAGGGGTATATAATGATCCTTGTAAGTAATATGAAGCATTGATAGTCCAAAAATCCTTGTGCAAACCCTAATTTTGGTCATCAGTGCATGAGGAGGTGTCTTGAGCTGGTGAAACCCTAATGCAGTCTTGAGTCTAAGAGATCTTGTGAGAAAATTCTTGATAAGTGAGAGGGAAAATTTTTGGGTACAATAGCTGCCCCTGTTTAATCTTCTTATGCCTGGAGAGTTAGATTGGCGAGTTTTTCCATTCGTGACTCGAAGGCGGAAGATGGACACTAGAGTGCCCAAAAATTTGCACTTGGTGATGTGAGAGTCGAGGGAATGGGCTTAAAAATGCCATTTGGAGAGGTGATAGAAAGATGTAGGAGATGGACTTGCAGATGCCGTCCAAGAGTGATTGTTGAATTGTAATTTGTAAGCTGAAAGAATGAGTATCAGAATGGCGTCCGTGTCTGGAGTGTATTCGTACTGTATCTGGAATTTGAGTCTGAATAAGTATCAGGATGGCATCCGTGTCTGGAGCATATATGTATTGCATCTGAAGTTTGAGTTTGAATGAGTATCAGGATGTCATCTGTGTCTTGAGCGTATCTGTACTGCATCTGAAGTTTGAGTCTGAATGAGTATCAGGATGGCATCCGTTTCTGGAGCGTATCTGTACTGTATCTGAGAAGTTTGAATTTGAAGGAGTATCAGAATGGCATTCGTATCTGGTGCATATCTGAACTGTATCTGAAAGTTGAGTCTGAATGAGTATCAGAATGGCATCCGTGTCTGGAGCGTATCTGAACTATATCAAGTTTTGAATATTGTTAATGGTAGCTATTAATCTTATCCTGAAAAGGGTAAAATATTAGCTAAAATGCAAAGTCATGTTGCATGAAATGTACGATGTGATGCATTTGCTTTATCAATGTTTATGATATAAGGATGCAATGTATGCGTATGTGAGCTAATTTACTGCATTGTAGTTAGATTTGGGAAAATAAATCTCTGACTGTTGTTGAGGATATGTAAGTCATGTAAGACAAATAGTTTTAGCACTTTCAAAGGGATATCTTTGTATTAACTTTGAGTAAGTATTTTTGTACAAGGAAACAAACATTTTGGTAAGAGAATGCTGTCATAAAAATGAAAATTTTGATTAAAAGATATCTATGTCTACAAAAATCTCATGGGGTTTCCATCCTGCTATAGCCTTCGTATCTCCGAGCATCTTGTCTATTTGTTGTCTTGTCCGAAGCTGATTGAATTGATCAGAAACTCTAAGTCTGTCAGTGGAAGCCAAAGGTTGTCCGTAAAGTGATCCAACGGGACATAGTCATACGCTTTAATTCCCTAACTTTTTCCTAGACCGCCCTTTTGGGTTTTCAGTCCACCGGGAGACCCTTTTTGCCCAAGTTGCCCTTTCGGGTTTTTAACTTGCCGGGTGTACAGATTTTTTTTGTTTTATCCCTAATTTTTTCCCGAACCTTTTTGGTTCGCCGGGATGCCCTTGTTTTGCCTAGGTATGTCAACCTAGCGGGCCTCTTATGCGTAGTATCTTTTGACTATGTTCGCGTTTGCAGGGTGTGGCAGGTCGTCACCATCCATGGTGGTCAAGATCATTGCCCCACCATAGAAAATGCTTTTGATTACAAATGGTCCTTCATAGGTAGGAGTCCAATTTCCCCTAGGATCACCTTGTGGCAGTATGATGCGCTTGATCACTAAATCTCCAACTTGATACACTTGGCGCCTGACTTTCTTGTTGAAAGCCTTAATCATCCGTTTTTGATACATTTCACCATGGAAAACAGCAGTAAGTCTCTTCTCATCAATCAAGTTCAGTTGATCAAGTTGAGTCTGGATCCAGTCGTCTTCGTTCAGCCCTGCATCCTTCATAATCCTCAGAGAGGGGATCTGAAGAATAGGGTGTTGCCTCAGTTGATGTGCGAGCCGTGGTCGATATCCGTGGAGAGCGAATGGTAACATCTCAAGCCAGTCTTTGTATGTGACTGTCATTTTCTGTATGATCTTTTTAATGTTTTTATTTGCAGCTTCGATAGCACCATTCATCTTTGGTCGATAGGGAGAAGAATTGTGATGCTTAATCTTGAATTGCTCGCACAATGCGGTGATCATAGTGTTGTTGAGATTTTTTCCATTGTCAGTGATGATCCTTTCTGGGATATCGTACTAGAAAATGAGATTTTGCTTGATGAAACGGGCAACAACATTCTTGGTAACGGAAGTGAAGGAAGCTGCCTCCACCCATTTTGTAAAGTAGTCAATGGCCACTAAGATGAAGCGATGTCCATTGGAGGCTTTCGGCTCCATTTCCCCAATCATATCAATCCCCCACATAGCAAAGGGCCAAGGAGCCGTCAAGACATTCAGAGGAACCGGAGTTACGTGCACCTTGTCAGCATAAATCTGGCATTTATGGCAGGTTCGAGAGTGTTGATACCAATCTGCTTCCATGGTAGACTAGTAATAGCCTGCCCGTAGGATTTTCTTTGCCATCATATGCCCACTGGAATGGGTGCCAAAAGTGCCTTCATGCAATTCAGCTATGATCCTTTCAGCTTCAACCTTATCTACGCACCGAAGTAACACAGATTCATGATTACGTTTATACAGGATGTTGTTACTAAGGAAGAACTTAGCAGAGAATCTCCTTAAGATCTTTTTGTCATTGATTGAAGCTCCTTCTGGATATTCTTGAGCCTCGAGATACCTCTTGACTTCGTGAAACCAAGGTTGGTCCACTACTTCTTCAGTATTAATCTCGTGATAGTGTGTCGATTCATCCATTCGTTTGATGGTGATCTGGGGAGCCTCATTATCCCAATTAATTTTAAACATAGATGACATTGTGGCTAGTGCGTCTGCTAGCTGATTTTCTTCTCGCGGGAAATGCTCGAAGGTAATCTTCTCAAAATGTGGTAGTAATGTCAAAACATGATCTTTGTAAGGAATAAGGTTAGGGTGTTTGGTGTCCCATTCCCCTTTGATCTGGATGATAACCAAAGCTGAGTCTCCAAATACATCTAAGGATTTGATTCCCAAGTTTATGGCAGCTCTGAGACCAAAGATGCACGCTTCGTATTCTTCCATGTTGTTCGTACAATTGAAGCAAAGTCTTGTAGTAAATGGAGTATGACACCCTTTTGGAGATATGAGTACAACACCAATACCATTGCCGAGTGAATTGGAGGCTCCATCAAAGAACAGGGTCCATTGGGATCCTTGTTCAGGTCCGTCATATGGCATGAATTCTTCACAGTTGTCTAGTGTCATGATGTCTTCATCCGGGAATTCAAACTTCATGGACTGGTAGTCTTATACAGCTTGGTGAGCAAGGTGATCGGCTAATACACTGCCCTTTTATAGCTTTTTGGGTAGTATATTGTATGTCATATTTTGTCAGGATCATCTGTCATCTCGCTATTCTCCCAGAAAGAGCAGGCTTCTCGAAGATATATTTTATCGGATCCATTTTAGATATCAACAAGGTAGTATGGGTCAGCATATATTGTCTTAGCCAGCGAGCATCCCATGCCAGAGCGCAACAAGTTTTCTTGAGCAGTGAATATCTGGTTTCACAGTCGGTAAACTTTTTGCTCAAGTAGTAAATAGCGTGCTCTTTTCGTCCAGACTCGTCATGCTTCCCCAATACACACCCCATTGAGTTTTCTAAAACAGTCAGATACATAATCAACGGTCTTCCCTTGACTGGTGGCATTAACACAGGAGTCTCTTGTAAGTATTATTTGATTTTGTCAAAAGCAACATGGAACTCATCATTCCACTTGACTACTTGATCTTTCTTCAATAGTTTGAAGATTGTCTCACACATAGCCGTTAGGTGAGAAATGAATCTGGCAATATAGTTCAAACGTCCCAATAATCCTCTGACTTCCTTTTCAGTGCGAGGAGCTGGCATCTCTTGTATTGCTTTAACTTTGGCAGGATCGACCTCGATACCTTTGTTGTTGACGATAAAGCCTAGGAGTTTACCAGATCGTACTCCAAGTTTGCATTTGTTAGGATTCAACCTCAGCTTGTACTTCTTCAGTCTATCAAACAGTTTCTGTAAGTGATCAAGATGCTCTTCTTCTGTTTGAGATATGGCTATCATATCGTCCATGTAGACCTCTATTTCGTGATGTATCATGTCGTGAAATAGAGCTACCATGGCACGCTGATAGGTTTCCCCAGCGTTCTTTAGTTCGAATGGCATCACCTTATAGCAGAAAGTTCCCCACTGTGTGACAAATGTTGTTTTCTCCATATCCTTAGGCGCCATTTTGATTTGGTTGTAACCTGAGAATCCATCCATGAAGGAAAACACTTTGTGTTGTGCCGTGTTGTCAACTAGGATATCAATGTGGGGGAGTGGAAAGTCATCCTTAGGGCTTTCCTTATTCAAATCTCTGTAGTCCACACATATTCGCACTTTGCCATCCTTTTTGGGAACGGGAACTACATTGGCAACCCATTGGGGGTAAGAGGTGATAGCCAAGAATCCAGTGTTGAATTGCTTCATGACCTCTGCCTTAATCTTTTCTGACATATCCGGCCTCATTTGATGAACCTTTTTCTTTACTGGTGGACAATCCTCTCTTATAGGCAAACAATGTACTACAATATCTTCATCAAGTCCTGGCATGTCTTCATACGACCCGGCAAAGACTTCGACATAATCATGCAACAACTGAATCAGACGCTTCTTGATACTGGGTTCCATATTGGCACCCACTTTGACCTCCTTTTTGTCTTCTTCAGTACCTAGGTCGATTGTATCCACGGGTTCCTCGTGAGGCTGAATGGTTCTCTCCTCTTGTTGTAGCAGTCTGGAAAGTTCCCCTGGTACTTCACAATCTTCCTCACCTTCGTCTTTGACTTGGTAGATTAGATTCTCAGAGTCACGAAAGGCCATAGCAGTATCGTTATCCATGGGATCCAGAATGGATGTATACCTGCATTGTGAGTGTGGGTGTGTGTAAGGGTATAGCTATCTTTGAAAGAAAATAAAATGTAAAAGAAAAGTAGTGAGCACAAAAGTTTGTATGCGAAAAAACGTCCATGATTCATTAATGTCATATGAAAAATGAGATAATAACCCTTACAAATAGACCATTGTGCCTCGGGTAAGACACAAGGTTTTAAGAGTGCGAATTATTTTGAATATTACAGATCCAACAAAATGTAAAGACAAATTACTGAGGGATGAAAGTGATTGGGATGAAGTCTCTAGCCTCCCAATTGATGAGCCCTCCATTGACAGTCGGGAAGATCCATTCCTCCAGGTTGCAACCATCTTCACCATCTTCCAATGCGTTGACTTCACGGTTCCTGATCTTCAAGGGTGGCCCTCCAGCACGGGCACGGTGTACAGCCTCTTGAGCACTTGAAGTGAAACCTATGCCAAACTTGTCAGACTTATATGGGATATCTGGGAGTTGTCCCTAGATAGTGCATCCACCTTCTTCCACCATTGCTTTAGCATCTTTCAGTGACGACATCCGGAGTTGAGGCCTTGTAATCTCGGGAATCTGAGACACAGCCTTGGTCACTGCCACTTCTTGAGGGACCTCTTCAAAGTGTTGAAATGGAGTTTCAATGAATTCTCCGTCTAATTCCACATATCTGAAAGAATTGAGATGGCTGATCATGTATTCTTCCTCTCCATGGACGGTGATAATCTTCCCTTGAACCGGATACTTCAGCATCTGGTGCAATATAGAGGTAACAGCGCCAGCATTGTGGATCCATGGTCGGCCTAGCAAGCAGGAGTATGAAGGGCGGATGTCCATTACATAAAAGGTTGAATTGAAGGTTTGGGTTCCAACCTTTATGGGAATGTCTACCTCCCCATGTACCATCTTCTTCGAACCGTCAAAATCCCTCACCACTATGTTTCTTGGCTTCAAAGTCAACCCCTCATAGTCAAGTCTATCAAGAGCTTTTTTGGGTAGTACATTCAAAGATGAGCCAGTGTCCACCAAAACATGCGCCAGGGTGGTGCCCCTACATTCCACTAAGCATGCAATGCCTCATTATGCTTTCTTCCCCTCGGCGTCTGATCAGCATCTGAAAAACCTAAACCATTGTCCGCAGTTAGGCTGGCCATGCAATCTTGAAATTGATCAGCAGATGTCTCTTGAGGTACATGGGCGGTTTTTAAGAACTTCACCAAGGCTTTTGCATGTGCCACAGAACATAGTAGTAATGCCAGCATGGAGATCTTAGAGGGAGTTTGCCCCAGTTGTTCAACTACATCGTAGTTGCTTCTCTTTATAATTTTTAAGATCTCCTCCATTTCTTTCTTAGAGGTCTCAGGGATAGTCAATGACTGAGCCTTCATCCAGACAGGCTCAACCATAACACCTTTTCCTCGAACCTCGGTTAACTCGGCAACAGAAGTGTCAGTAAGAATGATTACAGGGGTTGTAATGGCTTTGTCAATTGGAGTATTGTTGGAGATAAATGTAGGACCAGGAACAGCTTTTGGGGGAGCAACAGCAGGAATGATTACGGGTCTAGAAACTGCTTTTGGGGGAGAAATTTCTGGAGAAAAGATCCTACCACTTCGGGTAATTTTGCTAGTTCCTGCAATGTTACTGATGTCGGATTTGACTTTCTCGGAGCTTGAATCTTTGGCGGCTGGCTAGTCCTGCTTGATACCATAGTAATAGACATCCCCTCCATAATTCCATGGTATGGTTTTGTCTGATGTATATGGGACTGGCCCAGGCATTGTGATTATTAAAGGAGCTGCTTTCGGAACTGATGTAATTGTAACGGGTCTTTTGGTGGAGACCCTGGAAGAATTGGCGGAAATGGTAATGATAGAAACATCTTCAACATGAATAGGTTGAACAGGAGTCTTTTCAAAGAAAATATCTTTGTTATCTATCAGGCACTGAATTCCTACTTTCAACAAAGGACAGCCAGTTGGTGAGGACAAGCAGAGATGGCAAACTTCATTACAGCCCGGGAACACATCGGCTTTCAACAAGTTCATTTTAACAGTAAAAAGCGGGGTCATGAGCTCATCAACGGAGGTAACAAACAAATATTCTTCAATGGCATTAGTATTGTGGCCATGTTTGGGCATAGGAGCAGAAATGACATTTGGCTTCTTGGGCGCATCGAACTCAATTTCTTTAGCTTCGATGAGGTCTTGTATTTTGTTCTTTAGAGCCCAACAGTTGTTAGTATCTTGACCAGGACTTTCAGAGTGATATGTGCAACGGGCATTGGGATGATAATGAGGGGATGTTGTATTGGGGTTTTTTGGAGCTTCTTTCAAGGTCACCAAGTTGGATCTTAGTAGATGAGGTAATACTTGAGACGGGGTCATGTTGATTCTGGTAAACTGCCTGACTGGCCTTTCTATCCTTGGTTGATTATTTCTTTGCTGATCAGGCGCAGGCTTTGGGATCATAACAGCCCCTATCATTGGTCGGCGTTCTGCCCTATCTTGGTTTCTTTGCGGATATACGGCAGTCACCTATTTCTTTCTGATAAAGGGCTTCCTTACAACTGCTGAAGAAGATGTGTCTTTCTGGATCTTTCCATTCTTAATACCAGCTTCTATCCTCTCTCTGGTCAATATTAGTTCAGTAAAGCTTGCAGATGAACTTCTGATTAAATGATTGAAGAAGGGACCAGACAAGGTGCCCAAGAACATGTCTACCAATTCTCTCTCAGGCAGAGGGGTTGAACTCTTCCAGCCAAATCTCTCCATTTTTGTGCATAGTCCTTGAAACCTTCATTGGACACCGTGGCCATACTCTGGAGTTGAGTACGGGTAGGTGCCAGATCAGCATTGTACTGGTATTTCTTGTAGAAAGCTGCAGCAAGATCTTCCCAATTGTGAACATTAGCCCTTTCTAGTTGGTAGAACCAGTGAAGTTGAGTCCCAGACAGACTGTCTTGGAAGAAGTGCACCCATAAGTCTTTATCAGTGGTATGAGGTTGAATTTTCCTCACATATGACCGGAGATGCATCGTAGGGCATGAAAGTCCATCATATTTAGCGAATATAGAGCTTTAAATTTCTGAGGAATCACAATCCCCGACACCAAACCCAATTCCTCAAAGTCCAAGCCTGGTACCTTTTGGATTTCCATTGCGCTCCATCGCTCTTCGAGATGTTTATACTTATCATCAGCTGGAGGGTATTGTTCCTCAGATTAGTCCTCTTCTTCTTCCTCCTCTTCTGATTCTGACGGGACAACTGTTTCCTTGCCTTTCCCCTCTCCTTCACCGGATTTTGTTGCAAAGTCCAAAGTCTTTCTTGTTTTCCCATGAAATCTTCTTCCCATGTTTAAGACTCCGGTTACCTTCTTTGTTTTCTTTTTCCTCTATTCATCCAGCAGAGTCTTCAACTCTTCTTGCCCCTTGGCTAGGGTCATGAGCAACTGTTGAAACTGCGTATTTTGAGCTTGGAGATCTTTCACTATTTGCTCGAGATCCATCTTACTGAAATAAACATTAGAGAGATGAGGAGACTTGTTGCAAAAGACCTGTTTATGTTATGATGAATGATATATGCATATGCAATGTTTTCAAGGATTTCAAAGATTCAAATTTGTTTTAGACAAAAAAAGGAAACACACGTTATATTAATAAGATAAAGTTTGAGTACATCAATGCCCCTTGGGCAAAATAATACAAACACTCTAAGATAAAAAGTTAGTGCGCATCCTCTTCGGTGCAATGTAGGCATTCAAGGTCTGCTCCTCATGAAGTATCCTAGTGAGCTCCAAAACCTTCTTCTCGCTTGCGTAGAATGGGGCTTCGAAAGTATCTCGCTCCCCTTTGAGTTGTATCCAATCCCTTTGTAGGTCGTCAAGAGATGTGGGCATGTCAGGATGTAGGATAGTGTATGGAACATCTCCCTCCATGACAGGCTCAATGATTACCGGGAGAATGGAGGGGTAAGGCATCATAAGACTCTGAGCACAAGTTCGTACCCATTTGAGGTAAGGCTCAAGAGGGATGGAATTCTTGTGTCCCAAAGTCTTACTATCCACCTTGTTTAGCATCCTCCAAGCTCGGATAAATCTCTGGTGAAGACTTTGATCGTTGTTGTCGTAGTCGAATACCAAACCTTGAATCAACATCTTGTGTGGGCCATCCCTTCGGGCATAACCAAATTGCCTTAAGGCTAAGCATGGGTTGTAGGTGATACCTCCCATAATTCCAAGTAAAGGGACATTAGGGAATTCTCCACAACCGTCGACAATGCTAACATTATCTTTGGATCGAGAGAACCAATGAATGTCTGAATGTTTGAGCGTCATCAACCTTTACGACCACCTTGAACCTTGCTCATTCTTTAATACAAATTGGGGAAGATGAGAAATAAACCATCTTGCCAAGAGAGGAGTGTAACACATAAGAACACCTCTTTTCCTCATTGTGCGAGTGTGAAAAGAGTGTAGGATATCCCCTAGTAGTGTAGGCACTGGGTTGCGTGATATGAAGATTTTGACGATGTTCACATCTATGAGCTGGTCAGGATTTGGAAACAAAACCATCCCATAGATGAGGAGATCCACAATTTCCTCAAAGGCTTGTAAGTCCAAGGAATTCCAACAGCTTTGGGCTTTCTCAAATAGGAACCTTGCTAGGAAACCTTTAACACCACTCCTTGTTTCCCAATGGGTTGTGATATTAGATAAGTGCAAGTGTATGAAACTACGGGGCCGGAACCTATCATCTGGATGTTAATGAAACATCAATGAAGTCGCCATCGAACTTCTTTTATCCCACCGAGAGGGAAAGGTAAACATCGAGAAAACCTTAAGAGGGAGAAATCACGGTCTTTCAACCGAGAGATCGGGTAAGGGAGTCTGTTACGCGAGGGGAAGGTGTTAGCACCCCACACGCCCGTAGTACTCTACGATATCCACTCTTATTGTCTAATCTAAATGGGTGTGGTCAAATCCTATGTCTATGTCTTAAAACTGAAAAGGGAATGCATGCGAAAGAAAAAGGAAACAATGTAGGGAAAATAAAAAGATGTGCTCGGTTGCCCCCTATCCGAATGCCTACGTATCCCTTTTAAGGAATCAGAGCAGCCGTAGTTCGGCTTATGTGTTTTGGTTGGTTTGTGTTTTTTAGTTAAGACAAACAAAAGCATTCAAGATGGCGAAACATCAAATAAAACAAACAAACAAAAGAGATGATAAAACATCGAATAAATAATAACAAAGTAACATGCCAAAGATGGCGAGACATCAAATGGTAAAGTAACGCACCTAACAGTGACATTGAGAGTCAAAGTTAGATAATCAAACATGTGCGATGGCGAAACACCGGCTTCAAACAAATGTGCAATGGCGAAACATCGGCTAAAGGTAACAAAGATATCATGGCAAGGATGGCGAAATATCAATAAAATGGATGACAAAACATCACACCTAACAATGATATTGAGAATCAAAGTAGGATAACAAACATGTGTGACAGCGAAACATCGGCTTCAAATAAATGTGCGATGGCGAAACATAGGCTAAAGGTAACAAAGATATCATGGCAAGGATGGTGAAACATGAATAAAACGGATGACAAAACATCACACCTAACAATGATATTGATAATCAAAGCAGGATAACAAACATGTGCGACGGTGAAACATCGGCTTCAAATAAATGTGCGATGGCGAAACATCAGCTAAAGGTAACAAAGATATCATGGCAAGAATGGTGAAACATCAATAAAATGGATGACAAAACATCACACCTAACAATGATATTGAGAATCAAAGTAGGATAACAAACATGTGCGACGGTGAAACATCGGCTTCAAATAAATGTGCGATGGCGAAACATCGGTTAAAGGTAACAAAGATATCATGGCAAGGATGGCAAAACATCAATAAAACGGATGACAAAACATCACACCTAACAATGATATTGAGAATCAAAGTAGGATAATAAACATGTGCGACGGTGAAACATCGGCTTCAAATAAATGTGCGATGGCGAAACATCGGCTAAGAGATAATAAAGATATCATGGTAAAGATGGCAAAACATCAATAGAACGGATGAAAAAACATCACACCTAACAATGATATTGAGAATCAAAGTAGGATAACAAACATGTGCGACGGTGAAACATCGGCTTCCAATAAATGTGCGATGGCGAAACATCAGCTATGAAATAACACAGACAAAGTAAGATTGGTTTGTATCTTTTACTTTAAAGAAGGTTTTGATTTTATTAGGAATGTCTTATGATTTGCTAAGAAAACAGTTTTTGTTTTAAGATGCAAAATGCAAAGAAAGTAAAAAAAAAGTAACTAAGGGAAACTAGTTAGCACTATCCCTAGTGTTATCATACAATGGTTGATCCTAAGGTTGAGGATAAGGGAAAATCCCACCCTAACTTAAATGCTAAAGGAAGCCTAACAAAACTATCCTATAGGGAACATGCAATGAGAGCAAAGTCGTGATCTCAATTTCTAAATTGAGTGACTCATTGATCAACAGTTAAAGAAGAAAAGCAATAAACATCCTATAAGGAACATGCAATGAGAGCAAAGTCGTGATCTCAATTTCTAAATTGAGTGACTCATCGATCAACGATTAAAGAAGAAAAGCAATAAACATCCTATAGGGAACATGCACTGAGAGCGAAGTCGTGATCTCAATTTCTAAATTGAGTGATTCATCGATCAAAAACAAACGCAAAACATGCAATTAGACAAAAAAACCAGAGGGCCTCCTGACATATATCAGCAACAGAGGTCCCATCATGCAGCCAAAGAATTATGCAAAATGAAAATGGGAGAAAGGAAGTAGTACAATACCAAACAGATAACTATCTGTAGCAATCAAGCAAGAATAAAAGAAACCCAGAGAAAACTTCAAGCAAGCTGGAATTAGTAGACAAATCGAGTCAGAAATTACACCATCAGGATGTAAGTAATTTATCAAATATGAACAAATCCCATGGGCAATGTATGACATTCACAATCATATGTATGTACACCCTGCATAAACTATCAAACATGCCAAGCACAAAATTAATGTCAATATAATAAATTGTGTTCCACAAATAAAGTGAAACACAAAAGCCTCAAGCCAAAAGTGGCAACTTTCTCAGAGTACCTCGCATATTCAACAACCAAGTTAGTATTCCATGAGGTGAAAAAGTGAGAATAACATGGTGGCAATTATCAAACATTAGATATGATAGGCAAGAGGAAACAAGCATATGCACAGATTAGGTCAAAAGAATCAGAGGAATATTGCTTCTTTCCATCACCATGTTGAATTGACAATTAAATATCAATCAAGGATCATAAGAGCTTGAGAATAATATGAATAAAGACCATGAAGGTCAGTGGCAAACAAATTTTAATCATGCACAACTAATCCAATCATAACTTTATGAACACAATAAAAGATGGAACCTACATAATGCACTAGAAGGTTCAAACACTCAAACATGAGGCATTCAAATGAAATGGCTTAAGCTAACATGGAAAATCAGAATCAACATAATCATTAGGTTCCCAATTATAGGCCTCACTCAATTTCATTGGCCATCAAACAAATTGCAACAAGATATGCAAACTCAATTGGGTACCTTCACTTCAAAATTACATCAAAAATGGAAATAATGGTCCATAATTCAAACCAAAAAAATATTATCATCTTTGAAAGGTATAGAAGTCAGAATGCAAGCCCTAAATTCATGAATGATTGAGGAGGAGACCAAATGAAGCTCAAAGTTCAAGACTAGTTGGCAAAACTACCAAACTAGACAAGTTTTCAAAATAATTTGTGGAAAAATGTCAAACCAAGTCAAACAATTCAAGAAAAATGGTTTTCAAATTCCCAACACATTCATGAACCATAATCAAGATCTGAATTTCAATAAAAATCCAAGGCACAAGGGTTTTGAACATGAAACTTGCACTATAAGCAACAAAACCCTAGATTTAGACTTTTAATCCTAAATATTAATTAAATAGGATCAAAACTCAAAAAAATCAAACCAAGGTCATGCCAATCACCAAGGAACCCTAAATGTCAGAAAATATATTTTTTCACATTTTTTGAATCAAGGAAAAATCAAAAATGAAATTAAAATCAAACAATTATTCAATTAACAAATATTCACATATCAAAACAATATTTAAATCAAAAATTAAGAAAAATTCCCAACAAAAATTATATTCAAATTTTATAACTAAAAACACACATCCCTGAATTTTTGTGAATTTTTTGAATTAAAGGAGATATTAAAATAAAAAATAAAGCAAACAATTAACAATTAAACTATTTTTAAGGGAAAAATGTAAACCCTAACCAAAAATCACAAAGGGGCAAAATAAAAATATGTTCAGATTCTAAGATTAAAAACAAGCTTGCAAGATTTTTTTAGAATTTTTGAATCAAAGGAATTATTAAAATAAAAATTACAAAGCAAAAATTCAAAATAAACCTCCCAAATTAAAATTCTACTCAAAAATAGAAAATATGCTAAACCAATTTCAGAATCAAATTTTATATTATTTTGTGAGTCTAGAATATTTTTTGTGGATTTTTTAGATCAAAGGAACTATTAAAATAAAAATAAACTTTGATCAATTATCTAATTAAACCTATGAATTTTTTTAACCAATCAAAACATTTAAAAAAAAATCCAAAAAAATGTGACAAATAATAGAAAATAATATTGACCTATGATAAATTTTTTGTGATTTTTGAAAGTGTTTTGATCAGAAAACAAAATTAAACAAAATGTCAAATAAAACAAAAATTCAAATAAGCCAAAAAGTTCAAACGGACCAATCATGATGTGCCACCACATCATCTTCAACCTCTGGATAGTCCAAAAACGCGCGCAACATCTAGGGTTAGGGCTCATGTTCAGACCAGCGTAACACACTCAATTTCGCATCATTTTTCAAGAAATCAAAGGCAAATCAAAGCTACCATTTCATACTTCACATTGCAATTGGAATCAAATCAAAACATCAACCACATTGTTCACAATCAAGTCATGAATATGAGCAAAAACATTCTGAATCGCGAGTTTCAGAGCATTCGATCATGCATAATTCATCAAATCAAGTGCTATAAAGCTTCAGAAACATTCCATTAACATCATTGAACATAAATCCAAGCTCAATCATCTCAATAAACAAGCGCATCTCAGAATTTGAAGTTTGGAATCATTACCTCAAGGCGAAAAGTGTTCTACTGTCTCCTTCACTCCAGATGCAAACAAATGATGCTAGCTTGATCTACTCACTTTGCTGAAGCTGGATCCACAAGAATTTTGAAGAAAACCCCAAGGAATTGAGAGAATCGAATCAAGTTGCAGAAGAAGAAGGAAAATCTCAGATCTGGAATTCTTGCAAATGGCGCATTCTCTTTCTCTCTCTTCGCTTGCTTCCTCTTATATAGAGTTTGTAGAAGAGTATAGAAGTGGAATTCTTACCTTAAAGCCGTTGGAGGGCAAGATTGGGAATTTTGGCCAAAAATGAAGTGTGTGCTCAATCAGGTGATTTGTTCGTGCGTTGTCTTGCCTCTTATGCGTTTTGTGAGCCAAATA
Organism: Vicia faba; assembly: GCA_948472305.1. Taxonomy (NCBI): domain Eukaryota; kingdom Viridiplantae; phylum Streptophyta; class Magnoliopsida; order Fabales; family Fabaceae; genus Vicia; species Vicia faba. Next base: position 1,312,177,826 of record OX451740.1, on the reverse strand, counting down.
ACTTCAGAAGATCGTGCTTAGAATCTTGGCCCTTAATTCCATCTGATCAAAGAGTGTTGGAGTTTTTGCAACTTTGGGCAATTTTTGCATATTTGCCAAATTTTAATGAAATGCTCCAAAATTCCAAAACTCATAACTTGCTCATATTTTTGAATTTTGGCACAAATGAGCACAATATGGAAAGGTATTGAAAAGATCTACAAACCCTTAGTCTTGAGTTTTTGCAAATTAATCCATTAAGGTCCTCAAAATTTGACTTGAAATTCACTAATTTTAGAAAATGACCTATAATTTTGTGACTTCAAAAGATCATAACTCTTGATTCCTTTCCAATTTGGACATGAGACCAAAATGAGGTGAAAGATCATTCTCTTATCTTTCCAAGCGTATTTCATTTGCATTTTCTTGATCAAGGGTGAATAAAATATGATATTTTGAAATTAGGTCCTTATTTTCCAAAATTAGTAACTTTTAGGGTTTCTTCAAGAACAAGTTTCAATCCAAACCTCAATCTCTTGGATCAAATGACAAAAAAGGACTTGAAATATGAAAATTACATCCTTGAATTGATGGTTGGCCAAAAATTTACTTGGTCAACCTTGACTTTGACTGATTTTGACCAAAATGACCATTTTGCCCCTCTAAATCAACTGATCCACTTTCCTTCAAAATTGATGATCAAAACTTCAAACATATGATCTTACAAATATATAGAGGCCATGTACAAAGTTTAACTTCAAAATTCTCAACAAATCCTGATAAAAACCCAAACCCTAGTTTTGATCAACACCTCAAGAGACTGATGAATCATCTTCAAAACTTCAAATCCATTAGGTATCCCGGCCAAATTCTTGTACAAAGACTTTTCAAATACCAATGAGATGTTGTAGCTCCCCAAATCAAGACTTGAATATTGGCCAATAGCCTTGCTCAAACAAAACCCTAATTTGACTGGTGAATCCAAAGAGTGATTCTCCTTGTAACCAAACACAAACTTCAATCCTCTGATGATCCAAAGAGATGGATGAAATATCTTGAGATATGTAATAGCTTTTGAGCTTGAAAGATCCAGAGGTTTAGGTGATAATATTCTACTTGAGCAATCTTGTCAATTCAAACAACCTTCAAGGCTTGAGGAAGACTTGATAACCAAAGTACTTTGATCCCATCACAATGTATGAATGCAATGCAATATGATAATCATGATGAAACATAAGCCCAAATCAAGAGGGTAAATTTTGGGGTGCAACAGCTGCCCCTATTCAAATATCTTCAACATGATAAGTGAGAAAAGTGACAACTTTCGAGCATTCAGAGTTGAAGATGATTGAATACGAAAGAACCCGAAAATTTACACTCTTGAAGAAGAAAGAAAAAGAAGCAGAAAACCCCAAGACATGCGTTAGGATGAAGCTGTAACGCAGATGGAAACAGAACAAAAACAAAGAAGAGTAGACGCAACTAAACTTCCAGACAAATGTGCCAGGGAAAAATTGGGCTTCAAAAGGGGTGAGACAAAACTCAACCGACAGAGTATAGGCGAAACTAAGCTCTGGAACAGAAAACGTACGCGGGTGAGGAGACGAAACTCTGAGCTCAACCCAAAGCAAAGTGGCTAGAGTGCGTGATTCTAGGAGAACTTGCTAATCTCAACTAAGATAGACAGTATGAAGGAACTGAAAGAATCTCAGAAAAGAGGAACAAAAGCGAGACGAAACTCGACTCAATGAATGGCCAAACGAAACTAAGCTAGATGAGTACCAGGACGAAACTGGATTTCACACATGGGTAACGAGGCGAAACTCAACCCAAATCAAAATGATGAGAGTGCATGTTTCTCAGAGCACCTGTTGGTCTCAGATCAATGGATAAACAGTGACGAAAACTGATAGAAGAATCCAAGGAACAAAATAGACTGATCTCAAATCAGGGACGCAGTACGAACACTGCACTCGATAAACGAACATTGTCAAAGGGTCCAAGGTATGAAAACAAAGACAAGACAAAACTCGCCTAAAAAACTAGTTAGGCGGAACTAAACTAGATGAGTACCAGGACGAAACCGGATTTCATGCACAAGGTGAGGAAACGAAACTCTGAGCTTAACCCAAAGCACGGAGATTAGGGCGTACACCTGAAAACCTATTGAAAGCGAATATCAAGACGAAACTGGTATTCGAAAAGTGCATCAATAGACATTGGAATGAACTGGAGAGGGTAGTGAAGACTAAACCCGAGAAGACCTCGCCAGGGCGAAATTGAACTGTAGTCAAGAGTAGACACTCAAACAAACAAATGATTGACATCCAAAAGATATTGGTATGGGGTGGATAATGAGGACGAAGACCTAGTTGGGGATTAAATCCGAAGTATTAGCAAATCACTGGGGATGACGGAAATAATAATGGCTTATGTTCTGATGTGTATTTGAATTCTTTTTATATAGCGCAATGTTCCATAAAATGGAGATGCTACGCATTTTGGTAGATGCAATGTAATGATGCATGTTTAAAAAATTCACTGGAGAAATGGCCAATTGAGAAGCCACTAACCACGAAATCAGGATCTGACAAGACTTGCAAAAATAAATTGCACAATCCAAAGGAGAGAAGGAAATACGGGGAACTGCTAGAGAGGGAACCTCGAAGAGATGAAGCTTCATGGGGAATAACATCCGAGCAACCAGTAGAAATGGGCTACAAACACTGAGAGGCGCTGCAAAAATAAATTGCGAATTCCTAGGGAAGATCAAGTCGACACTGTAGCTTCCGGAGAGGGACGCATATTTGAAGGTTAGACATTTGAGAGAGAAGATCAGGACAAGACTGTAATCTATGGAAAAGACAACACACGGTCGTGTTGAAGGATGACACCAAGACAACAAACCCAATGTGAAGGGTGAACACCCTTGTTAGGGGAACAAAGTTCTACTGAAGAGGTGGGACTTCACCGGGGAGATAGAACTCTGTTGAAGTTTTCTGTTGGAGAGAGTTTTTCTTGGAGTGCAACCTTTGGATGAAACATGCAGATAGTCACGTAGTAACGACCTTACTTGGGAATAAGAGAAGATCCTTAACATAAATATGCCCCGGTCAACAGGTCGGCTGGGAAATGAGAGGTCAAAGCGAGGGATCTCTATTGGCAATTCCAATGGGGAGTTGTAACTTCTTCAGAATGTGAGTTCCTACTTAAACGAATCCACTGGGGATAAGAAGCTTTACAGGGGATACGAAACTTCACTGGGGATAAGAAGCTTCACAGGGGATACGAAGAGTCTTAAACATACATGGGCTCTATCCAAATAGAAGAAAACCAAACATTCCCTTCCTGATAATCATTAAGCTCTTTACAAGTGTTCAATGTGTAAACTCCTTTTTGATGTTTAAACAATTGTTTTGCATACAAAAAGATGTTTATTTTGGGAATGATAGACCCGATGTGATGATTATTTAAGCCTTGAAGTTGAAAACTTTAACAAAAAGTCGCATCTCTGTTGTGAATGAATCATTGGCTAGAGTGCAAAAATTTTAAAACCCTTTTTCTTTTTGACAAACGAGTCAAGATGCGGGTGATAAGATACCAACATGAATATGCAGCGCATATTTTGGCATTTGGGAAATGTTATCCTTCTGTAGCATGCTTTCGAGTTAAACCCTTATTTCAGTTAGGACTTTTAGAGGTTGTAACGTGGCCTGGTTCAAGGGTCTTTTGAAAAAAAGGTTTTCAAGGATCAAGTTATTTGGTGCCCACCCCCTTCGTGATATTCTCCTGTCTTAAATTCAGCTGACTTATTACAAGCATTCATCTTTCAAAAGGATTTATAATGGTTGAGTGATCACGACAAATCCTCCAACATGATTGTCTCTTAAATTCTGCTGCTTTTGTTGTTGATATTATTGTTCCGCTTCTTTTGATGAAAGTTTTATTCGAACAATATCTCTTTTTTTGCCTTTTAGGCTCTCTTTTCCTTAATTTTTGCCTGGATAAAATCTTTGAATTTCAAATTTGGGAGTCCAGCGGGATGCCCTAACTTTTGCCTAAGCGACTTGTTTTCAATTTTCGACTTAGCGGGGATTTTTGTTTCTTTCTTATTTATACTTTCCTCTTCAAACAAGTCAATATGACTTTAGGTCTTTGAATTTTTCCTTTCTTCTTTTTTTTTCTTTCTTCTTTTTTTTGAAGAAAACAAATGCCGAGGTCCTTGGTCGGCGAGAGATATCCATTATTGTATCAATTCGATCTCGACCTCAGGGCTTTGTGAGGAAATGAACATCGTGGTTTAGACATTTTTCCTGATCTCATGATGCAAAAGATAAAATATGGTGATCCTCAGATGGGACATTCCTTCTGAAACTTGAATGCTTGGGCGAATCAACTGAACATCTACCCTGCCCCTGGTTTAAAAAAATAAGGTTTTTTTAATGGAAAAGAAATTCCTACTTCGAAGGCTCAGAGGGGTTAACGAGGGTCTAACTCCCTTATATCTCTGGTGTTTGGGGATTGAAACAATGCCTGTACATCGTCAACAGGGTTATACTCAAAAGCATATCACTACAGTCGTCGTTTTTAGCTAAACTCCTTCATCCAAACTCTTGGCTGAGCAAAATAATTGGCACAGTTGGTATCAAAATGCCCGAAAAAATTGATTAAAGAGTGATACTGGATGGATTAAGTAAAATGAAACAATTTTTTTCAAGGCAAAAATATTCAACGCATCAGGACTAATATTCGGCCATAAACAAAATCCTATATGCAGACAAAGCCAAAACAATCAATCAAGATAACACATGAAAATACGGCAAAGAAACGTAATAAAAGCCATTATGGGGAAGAAGTATCTCCAACCAGGTTCACCGTTCCCGCTGACCTTCCGTAATCTTGATATTACCCTGGCCCATGACCTTTACCAACAACACGGAGTTGTGAAACAAAATGGCAAGGCATCCTCCAGTAAAGTGAATGAGAATCCCATCAATTAAAGCACCAAGCATGCCCCTTGCGCAGTAGTAATTGTGTTTGCTATCCGTATTTCAAGCAATCAACTAACCATGGCTCAGATTACCATTTCCGTGTAAGGCCCACGAAGTTTATATGCACATGCTTATCAAAAATATTGGACTTTTTTTTTAAAACAAAATAGTAAAAAGGGAGAAAAGGAAACATATACATATACTTGAAAGACGATATTCTATTGATTTTGAGAAATCAACCTGTGAAAAAGGCATTTACATTTGGAAGCAAGTAATTACAAAATCAAAACAAACAAGTGTTTACAAATGGCAATGTGAAAGTGAATATCCATCAAGTCCCAACTCTGCTAAGACTCTTATGACTCTCATCTTCCTGCTTTAAGACAGATTGTTCTTGGATTAGCCTCGAGCTTATGCCAGGTAACAGAATGAAGAAAAGAAACAAAGGGTCCCATGCTGAGCGTAGTCATTTGCTTTAAGTCCCTAACTTTTGCCTGAATAGCCCTTTCGGGTTTTCGATTCACCAGGACACCCTTTTTTTTCCTAAATCGCCCTTTCGGGTTTTCAGTTTAGCGGGCTCTTATTATTTTTTATGCAAAGTATTTTTTTAACTACGTCAGCATTCACAGGGAGAGGGAAGTACTCTCCATCCATAGTCGTGAGCATCATCGCTCCACCAGAGAAAACTTTTCGGACCACGAAAGGACCTTCATAAGTTGGAACCCACTTTCCCCTGGGATCCCCCTGGGGAAGAATTATCCTCTTTAGCACAAGGTCACCTGGCTTGTAACACTATGGTCGTACCCTCTTATCAAAAGCTTTCCTCATTCTTTGCTGATATACCTGACCGTGACATACAGCCGTCAACCTCTTCTCATCAATAAGTTCCAACTGATCCAAACGATTCTGTACCCATTCACTTTCATCCAGCTCAACATCTCTCATGACACTAAGAGAAGGAATCTCGACTTCTACCAGCAGTACTGCTTCCATGCCATAAACCAATGAAAATGGGGTTGCCCCAGTCGAAGTATGCACAGTGGTGCGATAACCATGCAAAGCGAAAGGCAGCATCTCATGCCAATCTTTATAGGTTACCACCATCTTCTGCATAATTTTCTTGATATTCTTATTGGCCTCTTCGACAGCGCTGTTCATCTTTGGTCGGTATGGGGAACAGTTATGATGCTTGATTTTGAAAGACTCACAAAGCTCCTTCATCATCTTGTTGTTCAAATTAGACCCATTATCAGTAATGATCTTCTCAGGAACTCCATAGCGACAGATAATATTATGCTTAATGAACCGAGTTACCACCTGCTTGGTGACAGTTGCATAGGATGCAGCTTCGACCCATTTTGTAAAATAATCGATGGCAACCAGAATGAAATGGTGCTCGTTGGATGCAGTTGGTTCAATTTTTCCGATCATATCAATTCCCCACATTGCAAACGGCCAAGGGAAAGTCAAGACATTCAAAGGTATTGGCGGTACATGCACCTTATCAGCATAGACTTGACATTTGTGGCAAACCCGTGCATGATTGTAACAGTTAGTCTCCATGGTGGACCAATAATAACCTGCTCGCAAAATCTTTTTAGCCATGGTATGCTCGTTGGAATGGGTCCCTAAATCACCTTCATGTATCTCTTCAATGATTCTAGCTGCTTCTTTCTTGTCAACACATCTGAGCAGTAAACCGTCATGATGCCTTCTATACAACACACCGCCACTGAGAAAGAACTTGGCTGAAAATCTTCTCAAAAACTTCTTATCTGTGACGGATGCCTCTTCAGGGTACTCTTATGTTTCGAGATATCGTTTAACATCATAAAACCAAGGGTTACCGTCTGGTTCCAAACTGGCCTCAAAACAGAAAGCTGGCTCACTCAAACTTCTGATAGTAATGGAAGGTGCCTCATTAGCCCACTTAACCTTGAACATAGAGGACAAAGTTTCCAGTGCATCAGCTAGATTGTTTTCTTCTCTGGCAATGTGTTCAAACGTGATCTCTTCAAAGTACGGAATCAGCTTCATAACATGCTCACGATAGGGAATTAGGTTCTGATGGTGAGTCTCCCAATCTCCGTTAATCTGGATGATAACAAGATTGGAATCCCCGTAAACTTTCAAAAATTTGATGCACAGGTCAATCGCTGCTTCAATGCCATAAATTCAAGCCTCATACTCAGCCATGTTGTTCGTGCAGTCGAAACAAATACGAGTCGTGAAAGGAATATGGTATCCTTCAGGGGAAGTGATAATAGCTCTGACACCATTACCCATGGCATTGGAGGCACCATCAAAAACAAGCGTCCAACGGGATCCCGGCTCGGGTCCTTCGTCTGGATCTGGCACATTACAATCCCGAATATGCATAATTTCCTCATCTGGAAAATCAATCTTCATCGGTTCATAATCATTCATGGGTTGATGAGCAAGATGGTCGGCCAGTACACTACCCTTAATTTCTTTTTGAGTAGTGTATTGGATATCATATTCGCTGAGTATCATCTGCCAACGGGCTACCCTGCCTGGAAGAGCTGGCTTCTTAAAAATGTACTTGATTGGATCCATTTTGGATATCAAGTAGGTGGTGTGGCTTAACATGTATTGCCTCAAACGTTTGGCGGCTCAGGCAAGTGTGCAACAAGTCTTTTCCAATAATGAGTATCTCGACTCGCAATCCATAAACTTCTTACTCAAGTATTAAATAGCCTGCTCTTTCTTCCCTGTTTCGTCATGCTGACTGAGGACACAACCCATTGAGGTCTCCAACACGGTTAGGTACATGATTAGTGGCCTTCCTTCTACTGGCGGCATGAGTATCAGAGGTTCTTGCAAATACTCCTTTATTTTGTCAAAGGCCTTCTGACAATCCTCATTCCATTTCACTGTCTGACTTTTCTTCAACAACTTGAACAAAGGTTCACAGGTGGCTGTGAGATGAGAAATAAATCTGGAAATATAGTTTAACCTTCCCAAGAAACCACGTACTTCCTTATTTGTCCTTGGTTCGGGCATTTCCTGTATCGCTTTTACTTTTGGTCGGGTCCACCTCGATACCTTTTTCACTTACAATAAAACCCAACAGCTTACCGAATCTCACCCCGAAGGTGCACTTATTCGGATTCAATCATAGCAAGAACTGCCTCAGTCTCTCGAACAATATTTCTAGATGAACAAGATGTTCCTCTTCCGTGTCAGACTTAGCAATCATATGGTTTACATATACCTCAATCTCATTATGAATCAAGTCATGAAAGAGAGTGACCATGGCGCGCTGATATGTTTCCCCGGCGTTTTTCAAACCAAACGACATCACTTTATAACAGAAATTTCCCCAAGGCGTGATGAATGTTGTTTTCTCCATATCCTCCGGAGCCATCTTAATTTGATTGTAACCTGAAAAGCCATCCATGAACGAGAACACCTTGGAATGAGCAGTATTATCGACCAACACATCAATATGTGGAAGAGGTAAATCGTCTTTGGGGTTGGCCCTGTTCAAATCCCTATAATCCATGCACATCCTGACTTTACCATCTTTCTTAGGCACAGGCACAATATTTGCAATCCATGGCGAATAATTGACGACCTTTAATAAATTCGCGTCCAACTGCTTATGGACCTCCTCTTTGATCTTCTTGGACATCTCAGGATGAGTTCTTCGAAGCTTTTTCTTGACAGGGGAACAACCTTCTTTGAGTGGTAGTCGATGCACCACTACGTCTGTATCCAACCCAAGCATATCTTGATATGACCAAGCGAAGATATCAGAATACTCACGGGGTAGCTCAATCAGTCTGACCTTTACACTTTCTTAGAGATCTGCCCCTATCTTGACTTCTCTTCTTACCTCTTATGTGCCAATATTCACCACCTCAATCGAATCCGAATTCGGCTGGATAACTTTCTCCTCTTTTTTTAGAAATCTTTCTAATTCCTCGGGAAGATCACAATCCTCATATGCTTCTTCTTCAGCTTGATAAATAGGAGTATCAAAGTCATAATGAGCCATATCAAAGTCGTTATCGATAGAATCGGTGGTGGAAGTGCATCTGCATGAATGACCTTTTTGCGTTTTTTAGTGACAGTGTGTGGAAAGAGAAACATTGCCATTAAAAAAAGAAAAAGAAGCAAAATTTTGAATGCAAAAACGTCCTTTATTTCATGATAAACTTGAAAAATAAACATGGTGGCCCTACACAAATGATCCACTACGCCTTGGGCAGAACGTAGGAATTATGATATGATAATAAAAGAAACAAGAAAATTACTCCTCCGCGCTTGAAACTTGGATAACATCCACAGAAGTCCAATTGCTGAGTGTCTGGCCTGGAATACTCTGACGAATCCAATCTTCAACATTGTAGCCATCAGCCCTATCCTCGCAATTGCATTGACGTGTCCTTCTTGAGTAGCACAAGGGCGGGAAAACTTCACAGGAGTAGATAAACTGGATGCTCTGGGAGCTGCATTCTGCTGACCTGGGCTAAAACCAAGACCAAATTTATCAAACTTCGGAGTAACGTCCAGCACCTGACCCCAACCTTCAAGGTTACCACCTTCCGCTACAGCTTTTGCATCTTTGAGAGAAGACATAACAGTTTCTGATTTCCTTTTCTGCTCTGGAGGAGGAAAATTGACAGCATGAACTGTCTCAAACGCCTGAAATGGAGTTTCATTTATCTCGCCTTCAACTTCGACATAGAGGAATGACGTCAAATGACTTACGATGTACTCTTCCTCGCCGCATACAGTTATTACCTTTCCTTCTGCAAGATACTTGAGTTTCTGATGAAGAGTAGAAGTGACTGCCCTTGCTCTATGAATCCACGGCCTCCCCAACAAATAACAGTATGCTGGCTGTATATCCATCACAAAAAAGGTATCCGTGAAGGTGCGAGGACCGACCTTGATTGGTAACTCCACCTCCCAAAATACTAAACTTCGAGACCCATCAAACGCCTTCACCATCAAATCACTGGGGCGCAGCTCCAATCCAAAATAATCAATCTTTATCAATGCTGATTTGGGAAATACATTTAAAGATGACCCTGTGTCCACCAAAACCCGGGATAAAGTAGTGCCCTTGCACTCCATTGAAATATGCAATGCTTTGTTATGGTCTGGTCCCTCCGGATGGAGATCAAAATCTGTGAAGCCCAAACCATTCCCGGCAGATATGTTAGCACAAACATTCTCAAACTGATTGACAGTTATCTCGTGTGGCACAAACGCATTCTTCAACAACTTCATCAAAGCATTTCTGTGAGGTTCTGAATAAATCAACAGAGACAAGATAGACATCTTAGAAGGAGTATGGCTCAGATGATCAATTATGCTATAATCAATTTTTCTGATAATTTGCATTAACTCTTCAACCTCATCGAGAACTGAAGAAGCCTCTGGTACCGGAATTGATTGAGTCACATTGGCTGGCGTAACCCTTGGATTACCAATTGTTACCTGTTGCTTTTGTTTTTCTCTTGCGGAAGCATCTGTCGCATCTTGCACATTGGAAGGACCAAAAACTCTCCTGCTTCTAATCATTCGACCCACACCAGAAAAGTTATGGACTTCCTCTTCATCGCCTTCAGCACGTTCTTCCTCAGAAAAATGAGCATTAACCTCCTGCTTCACCCCATGGTAATAGACATCGGCACCTTAATGCCACGGGACCGCCTTCTCACTGGTATACGGCATGGGACCAGGTACCGTAATCATCAGAGGGGGTGCCCTTGACGGGGCAGGAATGCGCACAGGGGTGTAAGGAATAGATATCACAACAACATCTTCTTCGGTGACCTTATGGTACCTCGGTTTTCTATCAAACTGTAGGAAACCCTCCTTTATCATCAATTGGATACCGGCTTTTAAATCATCACAGCCCTTCGGTTTCTCTCTACACTTGGCACACTCTGAAGCACAACCCGGGAAAATAGAATTGTCAAGCAAATATCTTTTAACATACCACAACAGAATAGTTACCTGTTCCACATTCATGATCAAATTCAACACTTCACCATTATCGTCAATCATATTAACAACACCCCCTCCATGCCTAGGCATTGGGTTCTGAGTAACATTCGGACCAGTTACCAGGGTAAACGCAATTGCCTTAGAATCCAACAAGTCTTATACCTTGCACTTCAACGCAAAACAGTTGTCAGTAGAATGACCAACTCCGCTCGAATGGAATTCGCATCTTGCATTAGCATCATAGTTAACAGGGAGCCTTGCGGGTGGTGGCGGCATATTTCTCAAACTGATCAACTTCAAATCAAGCAGGTGGTGGAGCACTTCAGTAAGAGTTACTGGCAAGGGATCAAATTTCCTCAGTTGTCTCTGTTGTTGATTATTATACTGACGGGGAGCATCTTGATGCCTTTGTTGTTGAGGCACTGTATTTGGTCTCTGCTGCAGAGGAGCATTAACAGGAATAGAAACAGTATTGATTTGTTGATTCTGACGATCCTCTCTTCGTACCCTATGGGAGTAAACCGCACTTGCGTCACCTCCCCTTTTTTTAGGGTAAGTGTTGAATGGTTTCTTACTGCCCCCTGATGAGCCACTAGAACCTCCAATCTGAATTTTCCCCAATTTCAAACCTACTTCAATTCTTTCACCATCCATAACCAAGTCTGCAAATCCTGCCGAAGTGCTTCCTATCATGTGCTCATAGAATGGCCCTTGCAGGGTACTCATAAACATATTAATGAGTTCTCTCTCCATAAGTGGAGGTTGAACCCTAGCAGCTAACTCACGCCATTTCTGAGCGTATTCCTTGAAAGATTCTTTCGATCCCTGTGACATATTCTGCAACTGAGTGTGATTAGGCGTCATATCCATATTGTACTGATAATGTTTGACAAAAGTCCGAGCAAGATCATTCCAGCAACGAATATGAGTTTTCTCCAGCTTCATGTACCACTCCAGGGATGCCTCGGATAGGCTATCCTGGAAAAAGTGAATCAAAAGCCCCTGATCTTCAGTGTGCACCGACATCTTTCATAAATAAGCAGTGGCATGAGTAATAGGACATGACGTTCCGTTGTACTTTTCAAATGTAGGAGGCTTGAATTTCGGAGGAACTTTCACCCCAGACACCAACCCGGGATCATTAGCATCCATACCAAGGACTCCTTGCCCTTCCACAGCCTTCAAATGTTCTTCCAACAATCGATACTTCATATCCTCAATCTGAACCCCCGACTCTGAACGCCGCACAGAAAACTGGTCTTCATCCTGGTCAAAGTCATAATCATGTTCCTGATAATTCCTTACATCGCCCTGATTAACTCTTATGTTCCCCACAAGACGAGGTCCAGGAGACGGAGGAAACTTCCCTACGTTGCGCACAAAAGGGTTTCCTGGTGTCCCGTGAAAATTTCCAGCAGGCTGATCTTGCACATCCCCCAATCCTACAGAAATGTCCTGATGGAGCCCTTGATTTACACCATCCCCTGGATAGTAGCGCTGGTTGTTGACAATGGCAGCTAGTTCCTCCTGTCGGCGATTCACATTGGTGATGAACTCCATGAACTGAGTCATCTGAGTAGCCATCTGGGCCCTCATTTCAGCGAGTTCAGCTTGAACCTATTCCATCTGTCTTGGCAAATTATTTCTGGTGGAATACCGATGAGTAGTCGTCTTGAATTCTGAATAAGAAAAGCAGCAGAATAAGAAAACCGTCTTGAGATAACCTGTAATGTTATGAAATGCATGATGTGCATGATATGTTTGTCATTTCCAAGTATTCGAGAGTCTTTTTATTCATCAGTCACGGCGTGCGACCATACAATCAAAGAGAAAGGACAATAAGATGAACATTTCAATTATTTACAAACAAAAGAAACGATGTCCAGGTGACTTCGGGCAATTAAGAGTAAAATGATAAACAAGTAAACACATGTCTTAACAATAAAGCAAAAAGAACTGAATAATAACAGCAATCAATTGGTCCCTTCCAACAATTCTGGGGGTGACCGAATATACCAAAAGTAAATAACAGAACTAAATCTTCGGAACTAAACATGCTTCAAGATGTTGACAGTACTCTTCAAGTCTGGCTTTCTCCTTCAAAAGTTGAGATGCGACTATTTTACTTTCTTGGAACCGATCTTCTGCGACACGCCTCTGGGCTACTTCCTTCTTAAGCTGAGCATCTTTGTCTTTGAGTTGTTTCTCTAAGTTATGATTCTTCTTCCTGTATCTATTTTCAGATACCTGAAGCTTCCGACACTCTTGCTGAGTCTTACTCAATTCGTCTTCTATTTCAGCATGAGACCTCTTCCTGAAACTGGTTGCATCAGAAGTTTCCCCTTGAGCTTCTTTGAGTTTGCGAGCTAAGTCGGCCCTTTCTTGATCTGCCCAAAAAAGTTTCATCCCCGCCTCACGGTCTTTTGCACGAAGCTGAATGTTCTCAACATGAACCTGGGTGAACATCTCGGTTGACACCGTGTTACTCGGAACAGCAGGAGGTGGCTCGTATAGAGGAGCCGACCTTGAAAATGGTAACTGTAAGATCTTAACCTTGGCTTTAACCCACTCCAGGTAAGGAACCCTAGCAATAGGAACCTTCTTGCCCAAAGTAGTTCTATCCTTCTTGTGAATTCCTTTCCAAGCACTTGTCACTCTTTTCAACATCACAGGATCACTTCCTCTAGCAAAATACACTGATTCAGACATATCCTCAACCTTTGGAGGTCCATCCATTGCATATCCCAATTGACGATAAGCCAGCACAGGATTATAGTTGATACACCCCTTAGTTCCTATGAGGGAAACATTAGGGAAATCTCCGCAACTAGTGACAACACTTCGTATTTCCCCCCATGTCATAGTTCCATCGGATATCAAATGAAGTAAGGTTGACAAGCCTTGATGACCATCGGAGAGAATGCCTGGTATCCACAAAAGGGCCACTTACTGGTAGATGTAACTTAAGCCATTGATACAACATCGAATGACATAAACCTACATTACCACCTTTTCCATGCCTGGAATGAATGGTGTAAAGAGCATCTGCCAAGAGTGTCGGTATCGGGTTCTTGTTTCTAAAAACACAAATAGCTACCAAATCCACAAAATTTCTCTTGTGAGGGAAGAGGACGATCCCATATATCATGAGAGCAAACAGAGAACTGAAGTCACTCCAATCCCCTTTCTTTGCCCAGTCTTCAGCCTTCTTCACCAGAAAGTCCAAATAAAACCCTGTAGTACCCACACTGGACTTCCAATTGTCTTTCACCTCTTTTCGACTCAAACGGAGAGTTTCAGCAATAACTTCGAACTTCAGCTTCTCCGGCACTTGGACAAAAGGAACTTCATCGGACAATTTGATATTAAGCAGGTTCGCGTACTCTTCTAGTGTGGGAACCAGTTGATAATCTTGAAAAGTAAAACACCATAATTCCTTATCATAGAATTGAAAGAGAGTAATCAAAGCCATCGGATCAACTGGAGTGTTAAGGACTAGTAACAGGTTGCCATAATTTTTGTTGAAATTACTCAGAACATCACCCTTCAAATAAGAACTCAACCTCTTCAACCCGGACACATCAATAGTAGGAATCTGATAAGAGAAAGTATGCCTGGTGAGCTCCTTAACACGAACTGAATCAAACTCAATTGGAGGGAGACCAACCATTTCTGATGGAAAGAAAACTCTTGAATGTCCCTGGAAAATGACATGTGTATGCTAGTTTTTTTTTTATACATCATTTTTTTAGAAATAAATATGCTATGATGCAACATGATAGGATCAAAGTTTCACACTGGATCATGGTTGGACCATTACAGAACAACACCACTCAAGATCAAAGGAAAATCCCGAAGCTTCAAAAATAACATGGGAACCTGAGTCACCTTCGCAACACAAAGTCACCAACAGTACTTGTACCTGTAAGAAAAGTTTTCCCGACCCTCTCACAGGTGTAGTCTAGGTCAAGGTAAGTTTAAAAGCCAAATCAGAGTACGAGAGCTCGAATGTCGGTATCATCATACGATAACACCTATCTGAACTACCTCTGAAGTCGTGGGTCTCATGGTCAGGTCTACAAAGCATCCGCCTCATAGCTTCCATGGCCACTCTATTCCTAGTTCCTATGGAATTCACTCATAGCTTGGGTACGAGGCATTTTACCTCATGGAATGACCCACCCACCAGGAAAACCAGAATCCAAACAGTTCAGCCAAATCCAGTATGCAGAAAGTAAAGCGCACATAGGATGCAATGCAAATTGATAAATATGCAAAGCGGTAAAATAAACACCCAAAAAGAAAACAAACAAGATCTAGGATCGACTCTGGGATGGACCAGCAAAAGGTCAACCTGTTCCCAGTAAAGTCGCCAGCTGAAACTACGCGGTCGGAACCTGTCATCTGGATGTTAATGAAACATCAATGAAGTCACCACCAAACGTCTTTTATCCCACCAAGAGGGAAAGGTAAACATCGAGAAAATCTGAAGAGGGATAAATCAAGGTCTTTCGACCGAGAGATCGGGAAAGGGAGTCTGTTACGCGAGGGGAAAGTGTTAGCACCCCACACGCTCGTAGTACTCTACGGTATCGACTCTTGTTGTCTAATCGAAATGGGTGTGGTCAAATCCTATGTCTATGGCTTAAAACTGAAAAGGTAATGCATGCGAAAGAAAAAGGAAACAATGTATGGCAAATAAAAAGATGTGCTCGGTTGGGCCCTACCCCAATGCCTACGTATCCCTTTTAAGGAATCAGAGCAGCCGTAGTTCGGCTTATGTGTTTTGGTTGGTTTGTGTTTTTTAGTTAAGACAAAAAAAAGCATTCAAGATGGCGAAACATTAAATAAAACAAACAAACAAAAGAGATGATAAAACATCGACTAAATAATAACAAAGTAACATGCCAAAGATGGCGAGACATCAAATGGTAAAGTAACGCACCTAACAGTGACATTGAGAGTCAAAGTTAGATAATCAAACATGTGAGATGGCGAAACATCGGCTTCAAACAAATGTGCGATGGAGAAACATCGGCTAAAGGTAACAAAGATATCATGGCAAGGATGGCGAAACATCAATAAAACAGATGACAAAACATCACACCTAACAATGATATTGAGAATCAAAGTAGGATAACAAACATGTGCGACGGCGAAACATCGGCTTCAAATAAATGTGCGATGGGGAAACATCGGCTAAAGGTAACAAAGATATCATGGCAAGGATGGTGAAACATCAATAAAACGGATGACAAAACATCACACCTAACAATGATATTGAGAATCAAAGTAGGATAACAAACATGTGCGACGGTGAAACATCGGCTTCAAATAAATGTGCGATGGCGAAACATCGGCTAAAGGTAACAAAGATATCATGGCAAGGATGGAAAAACATCAATAAAATGGATGACAAAACATCAGACCTAACAATGATATTGAGAATTAAAGTAGGATAACAAACATGTGCGACGGCGAAACATCGGCTTCAAATAAATGTGCGATGGCAAAACATCGGCTAAGAGATAATAAAGATATCATGGTAAAGATGGCGAAACATCAATAGAACGGATGACAAAACATCACACCTAACAATGATATTAAGAATCAAAGTAGGATAACAAACATGTGCGACGGCTAAACATCGGCTTCAAATAAATGTGCGATGGCGAAACATCGGCTATGAAATAACACAGACAAAGTAAGATTGGTTTTTATCTTTTACTTTGAAGAAGGTTTTGAGTTTATTAGGAATGTCTTATGATTTTCCAAGAAAACAGTTTTTGTTTTAAGATGCAAAATGCAAAGAAAGGAAAAAACAACTAAGGGAAACTAGCCTAGCACTATCCCTAGTGTTATCATACAATGGTTGATCCTAAGGTTGAGGATAAGGGAAAATCTCACCCTAACTTACATGTTAAAGGAATCCTAACAAAACTATCCTATAGGGAACATGCAATAAGAGCGAAGTCGTGATCTCAATTTCTAAATTGAGTGACTCATCGATCAACAGTTAAAGAAGAAAAGCAATAAACATCCTATAGGGAACATGCAATGAGAGCGAAGTCGTGATCTCTATTTCTAAATTGAGTGACTCATCGATCAACTGTTAAAGAAGAAAAGCAATTAACAACCTATAGAGAACATGCACTGAGAGCGAAGTCGTGATCTCAATTTCTAAATTGAGTGACTCATCGATCAAAAACAAACGCAAAACATGCAATTAGACAAAAAAAAACAGAGGGCCTACTGACATATATCAGCAACAGAGGTTCCATCATGCAGCCATAGAATTATGCAAAATGAAAATGGGAGAAAGGAAGTAGTACAATACCAAACAGATAACTATCTCTTGCAATCAAGCAAGAATAAAAGAAACCCAGAGAAAACTTCAAGCAAGCTGGCATCAGTAGATAAATCGAGTCAGAAATTACACCATCAGGATGTAAGTAATTTATCAGATATGAACAAATCCCATGGGTAATGTATGACATTCACAATCATATGTATGTACATCCTGCATAAACCATCAAACATTCCAAGCACAAAAATAATGCCAATATAATAAATTGTGTTCCACAAATAAAGTGAAACACAAAAGCCTCAAGCCAAAAGTGGCAACTTTCTCAGAGTACCTCGCATATTCAACAACCAAGTTAGTATTCCATGAGGTGAAAAAGTGAGAACAACATGGTGGCAATTATCAAACATTAGACATGATAGGCAAGAGGAAACAAGCATATGCACAGATTAGGTCAAAAGAATCAGAGGAATATTGCTCCTTTCCATCACCATGTTGAATTGACAATTGAATATCAATCAAGGATCATAAGAGCTTGAGAATAATATGAATAAAGACCATGAAGGTCAGTAGCAAACACATTTTAATCATGCATAACTAATTCAATCATAACTTTATGAACACAATAAAAGATGGAACCTACATAATGCACTAGAAGGTTCAAACACTCAAACATGAGGCATTCAAATAAAATGGCTTAAGCTAACAAACAAATTGCAACAAGATATGCAAACTCAATTGGGCACCTTCACTTCAAAATTACATCAAAAATGGAAATAATGGTCCATAATTCAAACCAAAAAAATATTAGCATCTTTGAAAGGTATAGAAGTTAGAATGCAATCCCTAAGTTCATGAATGATTGAGGAGGATACCAAATGAAGCTCAAAGTTCAAGACTAGTTGGCAAAACTACCAAACTAGACAAGTTTTCAAAATAATTTGTGGAAAAATGTCAAACCAAGTCAAACAATTCAAGAAAAATGGTTTTCAAATTCCCAACACATTCATGAACCATAATCAAGATCTGAATTCCAATAAAAATCCAAGGCACAAGGGTTTTGAACATGAAACTTGCACTATAAGCAACAAAACCCTAGATTTTGACTTTTAATCCTAAATATTAATTAAATAGGATCAAAACTCAAACAAAAAAAACCAAGGTCATTCCAATCACCAAGGAACCCTAAATGTCAGAAAATATATTTTTTCACATTTTTTGAATCAAGGAAAAATCAAAAATGAAATTAAAATCAAACAATTATTCAATTAACAAATATTCACATATCAAAACAATATTTAAATCAAAAAGTCAGAAAAATGCCCAACAAAAATTATATTCAAATATTAGAACTAAAAACACACATCCCTAAATTTTTGTGAATATTTTGAATTAAAGGAGATATTAAAATAAAAAATAAAGCAAACAATTAACAATTAAACTATTTTTAAGGGAAAAATGTAAACCCTAACCAAAAATCACAAAAGGGGCAAAATAAAAATATGTTCAGATTCTAAGATTAAAAACAAGCTTGCATGATTTTTTTTTAGAATTTTTTAATCAAAGGAAGTATTAAAATAAAAATTACAAAGCAAAAATTCAAAATAAAGCTCCCAAATTAAAATTCTACTCAAAAATAGAAAATATGCTAAACCAATTTCAGAATCAAATTTTATATTATTTTGTGAGTCTAGAATATTTTTTGTGGATTTTTTAGATCAAAGGAACTATTAAAATAAAAATAAACTTTGATCAATTAACTAATTAAACCTATGAATTTTTTTAACCAATCAAAACATTTTTAAAAAATCCAAAATAAATGTGACAAATAGTAGAAAATAATATTGACCTATGGTAATTTTTTTGTGATTTTCGAAAGTGTTTTGATCAGAAAACAAAATTAAACAAAATGTCAAATAAAACAAAAATTCAAATAAAACAAAAATTCAAATAAGCCAAAAAGTTCAAACGGACCAATCATGATGTGCCACCACGTCATCTTCAACCTCTGGACAGTTCAAAAATGCGTGTAACATCCAGGCTTAGGGCTCATGTTCATACCAGCGTAACACACTCAATTTTGCATCATTTTTCATGAAATCAAAGGCAAATTGAAGCTAGCATTTCATACTTCACATTGCAATTGGAATCAAATCAAAACATCAACCACATTGTTCACAATCAAGTCATGAATATGAGCAGAAACATTCTGAATTGCGATTTTCAGAGCATTCAATCATGCATAATTCA
This sequence comes from Vicia faba, assembly GCA_948472305.1. NCBI lineage: Eukaryota > Viridiplantae > Streptophyta > Magnoliopsida > Fabales > Fabaceae > Vicia > Vicia faba. The sequence goes on along the minus strand of OX451740.1, from coordinate 1,312,158,317 downwards.
TCAAATCAAGTGCTATAAAGCTTCAGAAACATTCCATTAACATCATTGAACATAAATCCAAGTTCAAACATCTCAATAAACAAGCGCAACTCAGAATTTGAAGTTTGGAATCATTACCTCAAGGCGAAAAGTGTTCTACTATCTCCTTCACTCCATATGCAAACAAATGATGCTAGCTTGATCTACTCACTTTGCTAAAGCTGAATCCACAAGAATTTTGAAGAAAACACCAAGGAATTGAGAGAATCGAATCAAGTTGCAGAAGAAGAAGGAAAATCTCATATCTGTAATTCTTGCAAATGGCATGTTCTCTTTCTCTCTCTTCGCTTGCTTCCTCTTATATAGAGTTTGTAGAAGAGTATAGAAGTAGAATTCTGACCTTAAAGCCGTTGGAGGGAAGGATTGGGAATTTTGGCCAAAAATGAAGTGTGTGCTCAATCAGGTGATTTGCCCGTGCGTTGTCTTGCCTCTTATGCGTTTTGTGAGCCAAATAAATTCATAAGATCGTGCTTAGAATCTTGACCCTTAATTCCATCTGATCAAAGAGTGTTGGAGTTGTTGCAACTTTGGGCAATTTTTGCATATTTGCCAAATTTTAATGAAATGCTCCAAAATTCCAAAACTCATAACTTGCTCATATTTTTGAATTTTGGCACAAATGAGCACAATTTGGAAAGGTATTGAAATTATCTACAAACCCTTAGTCTTGAGTTTTTGTAAATTAATCCATTAACGTCCTCAAAATTTGGCTTGAAATTCACTAATTTTAGAAAATGACCTATAATTTTGTGACTTCAAAAGATCATAACTCTTGATTCCTTTCCAATTTGGACATGAGACCAAAATGAGGTGAAAGATCATTCTCTTAGCTTTCCAAGCATATTTCATTTGCATTTTCTTGATCAAGGGTGAATAAAATATGATTTTTTGAAATTATGTCCTTATTTTCCAAAATTAGTAACTTTTAGGGTTTCTTCAAGAACAAGTTTCAACCCAAACCTCAATCTCTTGGATCCAATGACCAAAAAGGATTTGAAATATGAAAAGTACATCCTTGAATTGATGGTTGGCCAAAAATTCACTTGGTCAACCTTGACTTTGACTGATTTTGACCAAAATGACCATTTTGCCCCTCTGAATCAATTGATCCACTTTCCTTCAAAATTGATGATCAAAACTTCAAACATATGATCTTCCAAATGTATAGAGGCCATGTACAAAGTTTCACTTCGAAATTCTCAAGAAATCCTGATAAAAACCCAAACCCTAGTTTTGATCAACACCTCAAGAGACTGATGAATCATCTTCAAAACTTCAAATCCATTAGGTATCCCGGCCAAATTCTTGTACAAAGACTTTTCAAATACCAATGAGATGTTGTAGCTCCCAAAATTAAGACTTGAATATTGGCCAATATCCTAGCTCAAACAAAACCCTAATTTGACTGGTGAATCCAAAGGGTGATTCTCCTTGTAACCAAACACAAACTTCAATCCTCTGATGATCCAAAGAGATGGATGAAATATCTTGAGATATGTAATAGCTTTTGAGCTTGAAAGATACAGAGGTTTAGATGATAAGATTCTACTTGATCAATCTTGTCAATGCAAACAACCTTCAAGTCTTGAGGAAGACTTGATAACCAAAGTACTTTGATCCCATCACAATGTATGAATGCAATGCAATATGATAATCATGATGAAACATAAGCCCAAATCAAGAGGGTAAATTTTGGGGTGAAATAGTGTATAGCTTGAGCAATCTCTTCTGGCTTTGGATCTCTTTCTGTACCGTTGAAAGGTAGTTGATTGAGAATGGGAATCCTCAAGAGTTGGGATAATTCTTCCAAAGTAGGCACAAGTTGATAGTCCGGAAATGTGAAGCAATAGTGTAAAGGATCAAAGAACTGAAAGAGCACTTTCATCAGGTCCTCATCTGTGTTAGAGGTGACCATGTTGAGTAGGTGACCTTGTCTCTTGGTGAACAGAGAGTTTTCAGGAATCCTTGAAACTAGCCCCTTAAGTTGTGGAGGGACTCTCACAAGGTTGACTTGAATAGTTTTCCTGCGAAGTGAATCCATATCCTACAAAACAAGAACAAAGATGAATCCATAAATCCTTGAAATGATTAGTGGATGCATATGATGTTCATGATGTTATGTACAAGTATGCATATACAAACAAAGCAAACAAGTCATTAGGTTTAGGCTTGCATGGAGTTTTATAGGTAAGTACCACCTTGAAGTTTAGTTGGCTTAAACATGTCCTAGTAATAGTAACAGGTTTCTAAGGAGTTCAATATCACTGGATTGTTTCCTTGGTCATTGTTTCAGCTCAAGCCTCTTTAATGGCGACCTAAATATCCCAAGAAACCAAACCTCAATGAGTGTAGTATCGAGTATTTACCAACTTCGGACTGCACCAAAGTCGGTCATCTCACTACATCCTAAAGGCCAAGTTGGTCAAGTAAAGGTTCTAGAAGTTCATTAGTGCTTCATGACATCACTCAGCGGCCCCGTATTCTCTTTGATTAACTCAAAGGCTACTGGTACCCACAAATATGTCGCACTAACGTAGCTATTACTTAGACCATGTCGGTATACCCCGCACAATTTCCACAACGTATTTCTACTTACCTATAATGTATCCCAAATATGGGTAGAGGATTCAAACCCAAACAAAGAACCATAATGTAAATCATACAAGTCAAACAATGTAAGCAAGTAAATGTGATCTATCCCTAAGGTAACCCCACTTTTAGAGGGATTCCCCAACAGAGTCGCCAGTTCTGTGATAAGGTGGGAGAATTGACTTGAGGTTTTTTGCGTTTGATCGCAAATGTTGCGGTTAGCAAGAGTCGCCAACGACTTTTCTTTTATCTAAAAAGAAAGGTGAAAAAAGCACAGGAAAGACCTTTGAGATTATTTCTTGAGTTCGGGGGGTAGATTATGAAAAGGGAAGGTATTAGCACCCTTTTCATCCATGGTTATCCATCGGCTCTTAGTTACTTGCTAGATCACTTGCTTTTGTTTGAAATTATGCTTTGTGTATTTTTTGAAAGTATTTTGTAAAGAGGCCGTTGTTTAGGCAATCTTTGTAATGATCCTCGTTCATAAGAATGTATACAAAGATGTTGATCTTTTGAAAATGTTTTCAATTTTGTAGGATATTTTGAAATGTGTAGGTTCTAGCCCCAGAAGCATCTTTTTTAGGTTTATTTATTGACACTTTTACCCCCTTATTTGTCAAAAAATATTCCTGGACCAAAACTTCTAGCCAGTCTCATCCAACAGCATTGTCATCTCACTTACCCATTAACAGAACTTCTAGCCAGTCTCATCTAACAGCATTGTCATCTCACAGAACTTCTGACCTTCCAGTAACACTAGAACTTCTAGGTTTCCAACTTCATCAGAACTTATGGGCTCTTCCAACAATTAGAACTTCTAGGCTTTCCTTTGCTCCCAGCAACCTCAGAACATTAGTGCGTCTGGACCCAGAACTTCTGGCTTTCCCCATTTCCGCTAACGTTTGCTTTCTGATTTGCAGGACGTCAGAGTCAGAACTTCTGCTCTCTATGATTTCTATCCTTTCAGCAACATGCTGACCCTAACTCTTTTTCTCTTATTATTTTTATCATCACTTTTATTTTCATTAATCAAAAACACCAAAAATAGTTTATATTCACATGCTTTATTTTATTTCTTTTAAAACAAAAAGGCTAAAAATATTTTCTTAAGAAAATTTATTTCTTCTCTTAATAGAAACAAAACAAATCTATTTTACATTTCTTGTACATTATTTCAATATGGTTGTAATAGATAATTAGGACTTTAATTTCTTGCAATCCCCATTTGTAAATTTGTACACCCCATTCCCCATATGATTGTAATAGCGTAGAATATTTACTTTCCGCAATTTATTGCTTTCATATAAATGCTAGTAAAATAGGATTTGTATGGGACGATAAAAACAACAAGTAGACAACCCCTAATAAAAGATTAAATGCATGCAAATCAAACACACTATTCGCACATGCACCCCTGGGGTAATTCCACTTGTTACCTTATGAAAATGGTCATGTTATGCATGTGAGACGTCTTAGCAAAAACAATCAAAATACAAGATCATAGTCCCTCGATGACGCTTCAAATGTTGCCTTATAAATGATCTTAGTCCCTCAAGAGAAATGCTAAGATATTTCACAACATTGCTATCATGACTATACGATAACCCACGCCCGTCCCTTCATATCCAATGATGGAGCTTCTTACCAAATCAATGGTAAGATAGCAACATCTAAAGGAGGAGGAAAAGAACACTAAATACCTTTGAGAAGGTATGTTGCTCTTAGTTGCTCTCTTGCTCACAACAAAAACATTTCATACACCAAACACTTTCATTTTGAAATATTTTCAAAAGACAACACTTTATATGCGTTTTTATAGAGACGAGAACCATTACAAAGACACCTTTTCAAAATCACTTTCAAAACAAACACTTCTTTGAACTATTTTCCAAACAACAATTTGTATGCATTCTTATAGAGACGAGAACCATTACAAAGGCACGTTTTCAAAAATAATTTCAAAAACCACATCACAAGCACATTTTCAAAAAGCAATTATCTAGAAAGCAACTAAGAGCCCATAGATAACTATGGATGGAAAGGGTGCTAACACCTTCCCTTTTCATAATCTACCCCCTGAACTCAAGAAAAAAAGATCGAAAGGTCTTTCCTGCTCTTTTCAACCATTCCTTTTGGATAAAAGAAAAGTCGGTGGCGACTCTTGCTATCCGCAACAATTGCGATCAAATGTAAAACATCCCAAGTCAATTCTCCCACCGTGTTACAAGTAAGCTTTTTGTACAAAGCATGTATTGAGCCCATACCACTACTCTCTTCTGATCACACTCCACCATGAATCCAGGAAACAATGTCTCTTCACCAGCCTTTCCTTGTACTTGACCTTAAAACCATGGATTTGCAAGATTTCTTCTCAACTAAGTTTCATAAACTTTGTGCTTCAAATTGATCAGTTCTAAACCCTAATGTTTCCTTATAAATAGAGATCATTTCAATACTTAAAAATAACCAATTCACAACTCCAAAACACCCCTCAATCTCTCTCAAATCAGAATTGGCCAAAATCCTTCACTTTTGAGTTTTGAAATCCATTTCTTTGAGACTCCAAACTCTTGCCATATCTTTGCAAGTTAACTACCCTAAAACTTCCTAAACATCATATAGAACATCCATAACCATGTTACACTTCTGTAACATCATCATCGCCATCCTACAAACTCCATAACTGAAGCTTGCAACTTGACTTGGTTGGAGTGATTCAACAACTTTCAGCATAAATTAAGAATTGAGATAGGTTCCTTGAGTTCCCAACAAGCTCATAGGATCATCACTTTGAAGTGAAAAGCCATAGAAGAAGCATTGGACTTTCTCCAATTTGGGAAAATTCTCAAACTGTGATATCCTTACCCATGCATCATTTGTGTTTAATTTCTAAAGATAAAATGTAGATATGATTGTCCTGAAGCTAACCATGTAATTAGTTCTCATTTATATTGTATGTGTGTGATACGGTGGGAGAACTGACATGATTTTTTTTTCGTTTGATCGCAAATGTTGCAGTTAGCAAGAGTCGCCACTGACTTTTCTTTTATCCAAAAGGAAAGGTGAAAAAGAACAGGAAAGACCTTTGAGATTGTTTCTTGAGTACGGGGGATAGATTATAAAAAGGGGAGGTATTAGCACCCTTTTCATCCATGGTTATCCATTGGCTCTTAGTTACTTGCTAGATCACTTGCTTTTGTTTGAAATTGTGCTTTGTGTATTTTTTGAAAGTATTTTGTAAAGAGGCCATTGTTTAGGCAATCTTTGTAATGATCCTCGTTCGTAAGAATGTATACAAAGATGTTGATCTTTTGAAAATGTTTTCAATTTTGTAAGATATTTGGAAATATGTAGGTGTTTTTTTTTAAAATAGAAAGGATATTTGTTTTGAGATAGACCAAGTAACTAAAAACAATCTACCTACTCAAATGTCTTTCTTGTTCATTTTCACCTTTCCTTTGATATTGTTGACTTACCATTGATTTGGTAAGCAACCCTATCTTTGGATATTAACGGGACGGGCGTGGGTCATCGTATAGCCATGATTAGCAATGTTGCAAAGTATCTTAGCATTTTTTGAGGGACTAAGATCATTTATGTGAGAAAAATATAATAAAACAAGCCAAAATGTAAATCTATCATTTTTTTATATTTTTATGATTTTTTAATATTAAGAAAAATATATTTAAGAAAATAAAATGAAAACAAAATAAATAAATAAAATGATATGGGCCAGGGGTGTCACAAGCAAACAGGGTGCAAAATGTTAGAAAAAATCATAGGCCCATGAAGCAAAAAGCCCAGCGCTGCAAAGGGACAAAAAATGTGAGAAAATGCAAAAGGCAGCGCGCTGAGGCTCGAACCCATGACCTCTAGCATTTACGTGCGTTGCCTTACCACTGGGGTGGATGTACATCCGTTTATGTAAACAAAAGCATAAATATATATTATAAAATTCCCCCTGAAGGCAACTTCATCTTCAACCTTGAGCCATGGCCGGATCACCTGTATCTTTTTCATTTCTCCATAAAAATGGAAAGTTCAAACATGAAAGTTATAGTGTTTCTTCCCACGAATTCAACCATATAATTTATGTAAACTAAAAGTCAAAGATAAGATCTAATTTTGTTGGCCCTAATCTGAAACCTAATATTTGCATAAATTTCAAATCCAAAATTCTCTATGCACAGTTAATATAAATGAAAACTATGAACATGGTTAGCTTTAGAGCAAGGATATCTACATTTTGCTTTCACAAATCAGGACCAAATGATACTTGTACGAAGAGATATAAGTTTGAGTTTTTACCTCTTGCAGCTAGGATCGTGAATGGAGTTTGAACAAGTTTTGAGAAGGCTTGGGGATCTGTTTAGCTTTCCTTGACCTCCCTGAGTGTATTCCAATCTTTACTTTGTCCTGAAAGTCTCTGAATCTCTCTACTCAAGTCAACCTGCAAGATTTATATTTGAAAATGGTGGATGGAGGAGGAGGAGTTACAGTGAGGGAACAGGGGTCTGGATCACTTAGATATGAAGTGTATTAAGCGTTTGGGTGGTCAAAACTCAATACGCACGAGTAGATTTGGAGATGGTTGTGTAAGGTTCAAAACTGTCAAGCTATGGCAGATTTTTAGTTGCAAAGTGTTTGGGAGTGTTTTGGAGTCTTATCCTTCGTGTGTTATGTTGCAATACACTTGTTTATATGTATGGAAAAGGTTAGAGATCAACTCCACTCCAGGTTTCTGAGTTATAGCCTTTTGGCTCTATAACTTGCTTTTAAAGAAAAGTGAGGAGACAAGTCACTAAGTGTGGTACAAGCCTGGTCTGAGTTGGTAGAGGCTTTAGGCAAGTTTCTTTTGGTTTTTACTTTGCTTGTGTGCGGAGAAAACAATTGAGAGGCTCAAGAAGTTGAAAATTGCAAAAGTAATGCTTTATCAAAATGGAAATGGCAACTTTGTGACAAAAATGGAATTATAACTTGGATAAAGGCTCAAGTGTTTGGATTAAAGCACTAGCAGCTGAGTAAACATTTAATTATGGAGTTAGAAACAAGTTTGAGGCCTGCAAAGCAAAGATTATGCAGTCTAGGCTTGGATTTGAATTTTTGTTCATCATGAAATAGCTTGAAATTAAAGTGATAAATCACCAACTTCATCTCTTCGATTCTACCTACTTAGGAATGATCTCAATGAGTTCTTGGACATTTTGGAAAGCTTGCAATGTTCTCTAAAACTCATATTTGAATTTCTTTTGAAAATTCCCTTTGGAACTATGTGAAAAAATGGCATGAAGTTAGGTTAAAAATCTGCCTAACTAGGGCAAAATTTCACAAACTTATTTTAGTTCATGAGCATGTATTCACAAAATTATATCTTGAGATCCAAGCATTTTTAGGAGAAATTGTGTAAAAAAAAGTTGTAGATTTCATGGAGATCTACAACTTTCATGTTGGAAGTTTCCTTTGAATCATCTTGCATCATGGTGAAAATTTGGCTCAAAGTTAAGAAAAAATAAGAAATTTTCTATACTTAGAAAATTTTCTAAGTTAAGAAATTTCAACTTTTCAAAACAAAAATCTTAAATCCTTGATTTCTTAATGAACAAGTTTCATATTTTGACATGCTTTGATGAATTATAACCTTTGCCACTTGACTTTGACTAAAAAGTCAAAGTTTGACTTTTAAGTATACAGCTGACTTTTGATCAGTTGACTAAAAAATTCATCTGTCAATCCAATGGATTTGCAATGTTTGTGTAAGTGTTTGTTTGTTGGCATTAGTTTTTGGTAAAACCAGATTTGCGAATGTCATGACTGATGTCATAACATTCTGGGATAAAGGTACATTCTGCAGAAGGAATGTTCTACAGGAACTACTCAGTATGAGTGAATATCATGATCATTAAGCTATGATCATATGTACTGAATTCTACCAAAATCAGTGAGCAAGATACATGATGTCATAACCAATGTTAAGACATCCTGTACTGATCAAGTTGTTGTGCAGATTTATTATTTCTGAGAATTTTCAGGAATCTGGTGTGCTACTCTGAGTTGAAGAATATTGTCCAAATCAGTTGCTCACGTGGACATTAGGTTAACCTTGCTTAACCCTAATCTGTTATGATGAAATCGGAAGACCAAGTCTTTAGGTTAACTTTAGTTAACCCTAGCTATTTTTATGGAAGCCCTAAAAGAAGAATAGACTGCTTATATATTTCTCTCGAAGCCTAATGGTAAGGAGCACTTTTTGACAGAAGATCAATAAGGCATTGTATAGTTGTAACTACTATGAGCCAAGCAATTATCGGTTTGATAAGTGACTTGGAGTAGGATTTGGTTATAAGGGTTGTTTATCACTCAAAGCTTTGAAGCACGAGTGTTGTGTCTCTTGATTAAAGCTTTGAAGCAAAATCAAGTGTGTGTATTGAAGAATGTCTTCATAATCTCATTAATCAATAGATTAGTATCACTGCTGTGATTGAGGGGGAGTGAGTAGGAACTCAGGTTTAAGTAGGACTTAGATTGAAGTTGCATTGGGTAGGTCTTAAGTGAAGGAGATAAACTGGTTGGTTTATTCCTAAATTAATACCTCTTATAGTAAATTTCCTCCCTGGCTTGGTAGCCCCCAGAGTAGGTGTTGTTACACACTGAACTGGGTTAACAATTGATTGTGTTCTTTACTGTATTTTAAATTACTATTTGGAGTGTGTACAAGTTTGTCATATACGGTGTCATAACATTCACTATGACATTAAGTATCTGTTGCCAGAATTTCAATTGGCATCAGAGCAGGCACCCTGCCTGTCTTTCTGGGTGAGATCTAGGGATATTATTTTATGGCGCTATGGACAAGGAAGGAGGATTTGGGAACAGACCACCTATTCTGGATGGATCAAATTATGACTACTGGAAACCTCGTATGATTGCCTTCTTGAAGTCACTGGACAAAAAGGCTTGGAGAGTTGCTGACAAAGGATGGAACCATCCCACCATAACTGGGAAAGATGGGACGACTAGTCTAAAACCTGAGGAAGAATGGAGCAAAGAAGAAGATGAGTTAGCCTTGGGTAACTCTAAAGCATTAAATGACTTGTTCAATGGAATTGATAGAAACATATTCAGACTAGTACATCAATGTGAACTAGCCAAGGATGTTTGGGACACTCTCAAAACCACCCATGAGGGTACATCCAAAGTAAAAATGTCAAGACTTCAGATGCTCACTACCAAATTTGAGAACCTAAGGATGATGGAAGATGAGACCATTCATGAGTTTCACATGAACATCTTGGAAATTGCCAACACCTCAGGAGCATTGGGAGAAAAGATGTCAGAAGAAAAGCTGGTGAGAAAGATTCTCAGATCCTTGCCTAAAAGGTTTGCAATCAAAGTGACTGCTATAGAGGAAGCTCAGGATATCTGCAACTTGAAGGTTGATGAACTCATTGGGTTACTTCAGACTTTTGAGATGGGGATCAGTGACAATGTTGACAAGAAAAACAAGAGCATAGCCCTTGTATCCAATACTGAAGATGAAAGCAAGGAGAGTGATGAAGAGAATATTTCAGAAGCTATAGCTATGCTTGGAAGGCAGTTCAACAAACTCATCAAGAGAATGGACCCAAAGTCAAGGTCAAATGCCAAGAACATTCCCTCTGACATTAGCATATCCTGTGACTCCAGCAGAAGAACTAAGTCTGAAGAAAAGGGAAATCAAAGCAGAGGAATCCAATGCCATGGATGTGAAGGATATGGGCATATTCGAGCTGAATGTCCTACCTTTCTTAAGAAACAAAAGAAAGGAATGTCTGTTACTTGGTCTGATTGTGACTCAGAAAGTAACTCTGAAGAAGAATCTGCTAAACTAGTTATTGCACTATCTGGTATTTGTAACTCTGATAATGACTCTAGTGATGAGGAAGTGACATTTGAAGAACTTGTTGACTCCTACAAGAAGCTATGTATCAAAAGTGCTGAAGTCTGTCAGCAAAATAAGAAACAGAAAAAACTCATAGTGAAGTTGGAGGCTGAGAAGAAGGCAGACACTGCTACTATAAGCCATCTCGAAGGTGAAGTTCAAATGCTAAACTCCAAACTTGATCAGATGACTAAGTCTGTCAAGATGTTGACAAATGGAACTGACAAGTTGGAAGAAATCCTTCAGGCTGGACAAAATGCAAGAAACATGTCTGGTCTAGGATTTGTGGCTGCAAAGAAATCTGTTGTTGACAAGAAGAAGACCAGGCCTGATAAACAAATGTCAAAGCAGATGTCACAACATAGGACTCAACATCGAGAACAGAGAAATATTAAGAAAAAGTATCAAAGATGGAGATGTCATCATTGTGGAAGGTTTGGTCATATAAAGCCATTATGCTTCAGATTATATAGATATCCTAATCAGACCCCATATGTCAAACCTAAGACTAACAAGGCACCATATACTCAACAGTGGAAGAAAAGGACTGCAGCCCTGATAGCTCACACCTCCCTTAGAGTTTCTGCCAAGGAAGACTGGTACTTTGACAGTGGATGCTCTAAACACATGATTGGAATCAAGAATCTGTTGAATGATGTCAAACCTCATACTACTAGTTATGTCACTTTTAGAGATTGTGCTAGAGGAGAAATCAAAGGAGTTGGAAACTTGGACTGCCCTGGAGTTCCAAACCTAAATGAAGTGTTGCTGGTAAATGGTTTGACTTCTAATCTCATAAGTATCAGTCAATTATGTGATTTAGGATTCAAGGTCAACTTCACCAAGTCTGAATGTCTTGTAACTAATGAAAAACAAGAAGTTGTAATGAGAGGAGTCAGATCAAAAGACAATTGTTACTTATGGGAGTCTGAGAACACTAACTACTCTTATGTATGATCTATAGCCAAAGAAGAAAAGGAAGTGAAACTGTGGCACCAAAAACTTGGTCATTTACATCTAAGAGGGATGAAAAAGATCATATCCATGGAGGCAGTCAGAGGGATTCCAAGGCTTCAGATTGACGAAGGGAGAGTCTGTGGTGAATGTCAGGTTGGAAAGCAAACTAGAATGTCACATCCAAAGACAAGACATCTGACCACCTCTAAGGTGCTAGAACTTCTACATATGGATCTGATGGGTCCAATGCAGGTGGAAAGTCTTGGTGGAAAGAGATATGCATATGTTGTTGTGGATGATTTTTCCAGATTCACCTGGATAAACTTCATTAGGGAAAAGTATGATGTATTTGATGTATTTAAGGAATTGTGTAAAAGAATTCAAAGAGAAAAAGAAGGATGCATTGTCAGAATCAGAAGTGATCATGGTAAGGAATTTGAAAATAGTAAGTTTGATGAGTTCTGTTCCTCAAAAGGAATCAATCATGAGTTCTCTTCACCTATAACTCCTTAACAAAATGGAGTTGTGGAAAGGAAAAATAGGACTATACAGGAATCTACCAGAGCAATGATACATGCCAAAAGGATTCCTATTCATTTTTGGGCTGAAGCTATGAATACAGTCTGTTATGTCCATAACAGGGTCACCTTGAGAAAGGGAACATCATCCACCATTTATGAACTATGGAAAAGAAGAAAGCCTACAGTGAAGTACTTCCATGTCTTTGGGAGCAAATGCTATATTCTGAAAGATCGTAAACAAAGGAGAAATATGGACCCTAAAAGTGATGAAGGAATATTCCTAGGATACTCTACCAACAGCAGAGCATATAGGGTATTCAATTCCAGGACCAAAGTTATGATGGAGTCTATAAATCTCATAGTTGATGATCACCATGAGGAAATAAATGTCCCATATGATGTTGAGACATTCTTTGAGACTTCAACACAAGTGTCTAAAAACGATGATGTGCCTAATCCTACTCCATCAGAGTCTGAATCAAAGGAAGCTAACAAAGATCTTTCCATCAGAATTCAGAAAGATCATCCTAAGGAACTCATCATAGGAGATCCTAACAGTGGAGTCATTACAAGATCTAGAGAAATCATCACAAACTCTTGCTTTGTGTCTAAGATTGAACCAAAAAATGTTAAAGAGGCTTTGACTGATGAATACTGGATTGGAGCAATGCAAGATGAATTGAACCAATTCAAGCAACATGAAGTATGGGAGTTAGTTCCTAGACCAGAAGGAACAAACATCATTGGCACAAAGTGGATCTACAAGAACAAATCAGATGCTGAAGGAGTTGTCACCAGGAATAAGGCAAGGCTTGTTGCTCAAGGATACACTCAAGTTGAAGGGGTTGATTTTGATGAGACTTTTTCTCCTGTAGCCAGACTGGAATCAATCAGACTTCTATTGGGAGTTGCTTGTCTCCTTAAGTTCAAGCTATTTCAGATGGATGTGAAGAGTGTCTTCCTAAATGGGTACTTAAATGAGGAAGTATATGTGGAACAGCCTAAAGGATTTGTGGATCCAAACTGTCCTGATCATGTCTACAAATTGAGGAAAGCTTTATATGGTCTGAAACAAGCTCCTAGAGCTTGGTATGATAGATTGACAAAGTTCCTCACTGACAAAGGATACAGGAAAGGAGGTTTGGATAAAACTCTTTTTGTCAAGAATGAAGGAGGAAAGATAATGGTAGCTCAAATTTATGTTGATGACATAGTGTTTGGAGGAATGTCAGATAAAATGGTTAAACATTTTGCTAACCAGATGCAAGCTGAATTTGAAATGAGCCTCATGGGAGAATTGACCTACTTTCTTGGACTGCAAGTCACCCAGATGGAAGACTCAATTTTTCTGTCTCAAAGCAAGTATGCAATGAATATTGTCAAGAAGTTTGGAATGGAGAATGCCAGTCATAAAAGGACTCATGCACCTACTCATTTAAAGTTATCCAAAGACACAAGTGGGGCAAATGTGGATCAAAGCTTGTACAGAAGCATGATAGGAAGTCTGCTATACTTAACAGCCAGCAGACCTGACATTTCCTTTGCAGTTGGAGTATGTGCAAGATACCAGGCTGAACCCAAAGTAAGTCACATCAACCAGGTGAAAATAATTCTGAAGTATGTGAGTGGAACTTACAATTATAGCATGATGTACTCTCATGGATGTGAACCAATTCTGTCTGGTTACTGTGATGCTGATTGGGCTGGTAGTGTTGATGATAGAAAGAGCACCTCTGGAGGATGCTTCTTTTTGGGAAATAATCTTGTCTCTTGGTTCAGCAAGAAACAAAATTGTGTGTCTCTATCTACTGCCGAAGCTGAATATATAGCAGCTGGTAGCAGTTGTTCTCAAATGATCTGGATGAAACAGATGATGACTGAGTATAATGTCACACAAGATGTCATGACATTATACTGTGACAATTTGAGTACTATTAACATATCCAAGAATCCTATACAGCACAACAGGACTAAGCATATTGACATTAGACATCACTTCATCAGAGATCTTGTGGAGGAGAAGGTGATTAAGCTGGAACATGTTGTCACTGAACTACAACTGGCTGACATTTTTACTAAGGCACTTGATGCTAGTCGGTTTGAAAATTTAAGGGGCAAGTTGGGTATTTGCCAATATGAAGAGATGTAGCAATTAATTTTGCTTAAAACAAGGGTTGAAAGAGATATGTTAATCGAGTCTATTCTGATTGGGCTAATTATTTGTTTCCCTCTTTCTTTCCAAAAGTTTAAGAAGAGGAATAGACATATTTTTATCTCTCTCTTCTCATTATGTTGCACCACTCTCCATTCCCTCAAACGAAGATTTCACACTCGTTGTCACTTGTTTTCTCAATCTCTCAAGATTTCTCAACAATCTGTGTCATCATCTTCATCAAAGGCAACTGCATCTTCCTCACCCACTGACATCGAACCTAGGGCAATCGTAAACTGCATGGATGCTGATGTTCTTGAGATAACTCCACTTCGTGAAATGGCAGCTGATCCTACTAAGGTCAAGAAGTTGCGAACCAGACATGCAAGAAGATCACAAGCTTCTCCATCTGGTAAATCTTCTCAACCATCATCTTCTGCTCCTCCAGAGATAGCTAATAGGGAAGGTTCTGCTTATGTGCATCAAGCTATTTCCATACTAGTCACTAGGATTCTTAATGAGAATCACTCTGTTCCTGGCATATTTGTACCATTGAACCAAGAAAATGCTAGCCCTAATGTAGAAAAGGATCCCAATGTCACTCAGAATGTTGAGACACCTGATGACAACATTGAGAAATCTCCAGAAAAACTTGATGATCACCAGACCCCTACTGACAAGGCTGTTGAACCTCCTATCATTGATGTTGATGAAGAATTCTCTGACAATGATTTAATTGCCAATATCAACCCTATCATAGCTAGAAGGATGATGAGTAGAAAAGAGAAGCAGAATGCTGCCCAAAGCCCCTCCAAAGAGAAGGCTACTGAAGTTGTTCATGAGAAGGCGAGGCCTGAGAACAAGGCTGAGAAGGATCAAAACGCTGGAACTTCGAAAGGGAGGGGTATGGTAAAAGTTAGGGTATATGTTGGTAGTCTCTCAAAACCCTTGAGACAACCTATAGCCAAGAAAAGAAAGGCTCCTGAACCCTCTGAATCTGATGAAGAATCAGACTTTGATTTTGATGTTGAGAGCAATGTTCCAGACATTCCTCTCAGGAAGAAACCCTCTTCTAGAAAACTGCCTAAGGTTCCTGAAGTTGCTATTGACAACATCTCCTTTCACCATCCAGAAAATGCAAGCAGGTGGAAGTATGTGTTTCTGAAAAGGATTGCCTTGGAGAGGGAGCTGAATAAAAGTGCTATTGAGTGTAAGGAATCATGGATCTAATCAAAGCTGCTGGCCTGATGAAAACAGTGGGCGAGTTTTCCAACTGCTATGAGATTCTTGTCAAAGAATTCATAGTAAATTTGTCTGGTGGTTGTGCTAATGGAAAGTCAATTGATTTTAAGAGTGTTTATGTGAGAGGAAGGAAGGTAAATTTCTCTCCTACTGTGATAAACAAATACCTAGGAAGGCCTGATGATGCTCATCCTGAGCTTGGAGTTACTGACAACCAGGTTTGTCAAACCATCACTTCCAAGCAAGTCAAGCACTGGCCCTTGAAAGGGAAGCTAACTGCAAGCAAGCTGAGTATGGAGTTTTCCATACTGCACAAAATTGGTGCAACTAACTGGGTTCCCACCAACCACAAATCCACCATTTCCACAGGTTTGGGAAGATTTATCTATGCTGTTGGAACCAGAACAACCTTTGATTATGGCAACTACATCTTTGATCAAACATTGAAGCATGCTGAGAGCTTTGCTATTAAATGCCATATTGCTTTTCCCTCTCTCTTGTATGGTATAATCATTGATCAGTATCCTGATATTCTGGTTGAAAAGGACTTTGTGTGCAAAAGAGCTCCTGCACTTGGTTTTCACTATAAGCTGTTTCAGGGAACTCATGTCCCTGACATTGTTATGACATCTGCTGAGACATCAAATCTCAAAGCTCATTCCAAGAAAGTTGATCTTATAGTTGTTCTGAAAGAAACCTGTAGAGAGCTTGATGCAAGAAAAAGGACTCTTGAAGAGATGATTGCTAGTCTTGAACAGGAGGAGAATGAAGAACAAATGAGGGAAGAGGATGTTGATGTCGAACACCATGATGGTTCTGCAAGAAGCTCACCAGAAAATGCTGCTGAAAATAGTGCTTCCTCGGGGGATGACAGTACCTGAAGGTCTGTGTTTGTTGAGTTGAAAAGGTTGATGCTGGAACCTGTTGCTGCTATTTGATATCTTATCTTTGTTTCTGTGTATTTTGAATTTCCTTTTGGATTACTGTGTAACTTAAAGTACTAGTACCTTTGGCATCTTTATGGTAAAAAAAGAGGGAGAAGAAATTGTGGTAATTTTGGTAGAATTAGATATTGGTAGCTGTTATTAAAAATTCTGCTGCATTCTAATCTCTGATTGTTTAGGGGTTTTAGCCAAAAATTTGCCAAAGGGGGAGTTTGTAAGTGTTTGTTTGTTGGCATTATTTTTTGGTAAAACCAGATTTGCGAATGTCATGACTGATGTCATAACATTCTGGGATAAAGGTACATTCTGCAGAAGGAATGTTCTACAGGAACTACTCAGTATGAGTGAATATCATGATCATTAAGCTATGATCATATGTACTGAATTCTACCAAAATCAGTGAGCAAGATACATGATGTCATAACCAATGTTAAGACATCATGTACTGATCAAGTTGTTGTGCAGATTTATTATTTCTGAGAATTTTCAGGAATCTGGTGTGCTACTCTGAGTTGAAGAATATTGTCCAAATCAGTTGCTCATGTGGACATTAGGTTACCCTTGCTCAACCCTAATCTGTTATGATGAAATCCCAAGACCAAGTCTTTAGGTTAACTTTAGTTAACCCTAACTATTTTTATGGAAGCCCTAAAAGAAGAATAGTCTGCTTATATATTTCTCTCGAAGCCTAATGGTAAGGATCACTTTTTGACAGAAGATCAATAAGGCATTGTATAGTTGTAACTACTGTGAGCCAAGCAATCATCGGTTTGATAAGTGACTTGGAGTAGGATTTGGTTATAAGGGTTGTTTATCACTCAAAGCTTTGAAGCACGAGTGTTGTGTCTCTTGATTAAAGCTTTGAAGCAAAATCAAGTATGTGTATTGAAGAATGTCTTCATAATCTCATTAATCAATAGATTAGTATCACTGTTGTGATTGAGGGGGAGTGAGTAGGAACTCAGGTTTAAGTAGGACTTAGATTGAAGTTGCATTCGGTAGGTCTTAAGTGAAGGAGATAAACTGGTTGGTTTATTCCTAAATTAATACCTCTTATAGTGAATTTCCTCCCTGGCTTGGTAGCCCCCAGAGTAGGTGTTGTTACACACTGAACTGGGTTAACAATTGATTGTGTTCTTTACTGTATTTTAAATTACTGTTTGGAGTGTGTACAAGTTTGTCAGATACGGTGTCATAACATTCACTGTGACATTAAGTATCTGTTGCCAGAATTTCAGTTTTGAACCATGCCATTAGATCAAAATGATGCAATTGGACTCTTGAGATTATGCCTTAAACCAATTGACCATTTTCTAGGTCAAAAATCAGAAATTTCCCCTTCTCAGTCAAAACCCTAATTTTGAGCATTTTGCCCTTTTGAAGATTTGATCAAATTTCTTGAGGAATTATGGTCCAAACTTGATCAAATGATACATATGAGTCTAAAATGTTGATGTGGATCAAAAATTATGAAGTTTGACTGTAAATTGGCTATGGTTGACTTTTTCTCCAATACAGCTGATTTTTAGGTCAACTGTTAAATTGACTGATCAAAAGTGTGATTCAAGACTTGAAACTTGACATGAGTAATCTTAGGGATCCATAATGATCCTTGTAAGTCATATGAAGCATTGATAGTCCAAAAATCCTTGTGCAAACCCTAATTTTGGTCATCAGTGCATGAGGAGGTGTCTTGAGCTGGTCAAACCCTAATGCAGTCTTGAGTCCAAGAGATCTTGTGAGAAAATTCTTGATAAGTGAGAGGGCAAATTTTGGGGTACAACAATGTGCATTGAGAATTTTGTATCTGAACATTTAGGGTTCCGTTTTGGTAATATAAATTCTTTTTATTCTTTAGTGTTAGTTAAAATAAATGGTATGGTTGAAATCGTGATTAAATTTTAAGAAACTTTGGTGTTTACAGTTTTTTAAATGGTTGAGAATTGAAGGTTTTACAAATTTAAAAATGGTGAAGTTGTTGGGTCTGGCGCCAGAAAGAAGAAGAAGAGGAAAATTATTTTTCAAAAAACAAGTTTATAATATATTTAATGATAATTGTATTATAACCGGATGAAACAGCCACCCCAGTGACAAGAAACGCACGCATGTGACCTATTGGGAGTGGGTTCAGACCTGCTAGTGCCCACCCCTATTTTTATAACTTATTTTCTTCAATATTTTTCGCCTCTTTTTTCAATTTTCATTTAATTTTTTTCACCAATCAAATTAATCCTTTTTAAGCCAATTATTTGTAAACTCCTAGTTTATTACCTCTATTTTATGAATATAAGAAAAAAATCCCAAAAATATTATTTATTTAACCTTTATTTATTTAATTCAAAATTAGTCCTTTTTTGTAGTCTTAAAAGACTTTTTTCATTGGTTCCTTGTTGATTTCTCAATTAAAATCTTTTTGGATGACCACCACATGTCTTTAATAGTGTTGCTTGATAACATGACCCTTGTGTCTATTTTTATCATGAATATTTTGATTTTTATTAGGTTTAGGACTTGACTTTTTGACGATAAGCCATAACTTGATCAAAAACCATAATCCATGATTCATGACGTATCCCCTTGATTGTATATCCATGTTCCTTGAGTTTACTTCCACTTTAAGGATGCATTTCCTTCATAAAATCCTTTAATCCAAAGTGATACCATGCTTGCTTGTCCACTTGTTGTTTATTCTATCTTTTGTCACAACTTTTACTTGATAAACATGCTAGCCTCCCCATTTATGTTTAAACACTTGTGATGTATGTGTTTTTTTACGTTACTGATTAATGCTTAAATACTTGTGCCCCCAAAAATCCAAGGAAAAGGATAGTATTGTTGATTTAATAGTCATAAGCATTCTCCTTTGTATAAAACCTTTGTGAATAATCACCCTATGTATCTTCTTATACTCAAAGAACCTTTTAAACCCTAAAAAATCATTTTTCAAACCTTCACCACTTTCATATAAAAACTTTTATCTTGTGTCGTTGCACTTTCAAACTTTCTTTTAATCAAATGCTTTAATATACTTAAGCTTATCAAAACAATTTCAAAAAGACTAAAAGTGACTTAATCTCACTCAAATCTTTTTGTCACTTGGCTTTGCAATTTAAAACATTTTCTCAAAGAGTTAGATATAAATACTCTTTATAGTTAAGATATGATTCTCCTATCCCCGTAGTAATTGTTGAAGTAAATGTGATTCTTTCCATATGAAGACGTTAGTTGGAAACATGTTGATCTTTATATCCAAGTTAGTAGCCCTTACTTGATGATGATGCAAGATCCATCTTATCATACTTGTGATGGTATTAGTTGAGCTTTCTCTCTAAAATATGATGAAATATCTTTCCTCTAAAATCAACCACAACAAACCATTTTGTTGTTTTTACCAAGAACTACGAGGTTTTGATCCTTAATTGATACGTAGGTATAAGACTATGTCTTTCCAAACAAAAATATCCTAAAATACATTTATTTTCCCATATCCACACTCATTTAGCAAACAAACAATTTTAAACCAAAAAATAGATATTATAAGTGGTTCCTATACATTACTATAAATACATAGAATTCTAACATCTTCCCTTTGTATAACCAACCCCCGTACCTTGGATCTCTTCCTTATGCTTTGATTTTAGTATATACTTCTTGCATTGTATGTTAAACAATTAAGGTTTCAATCTTTTCCCTTTTCCTTGGAAACAATAAAGTTTGTTGGTGACTTCTTAATTCATTATGAGTCAAGTTCCTCAATAGCTTAGTCTCCTCGATTTTTCACCGTGACAGGTTGCACAACTTCTTGCTGAAGAAAACTATTGGATGTCCCTATTGAGAAAAGACTACTCCAATAGAAACTGTTGAAGCATCTATTTTGAGCATAAAGGTCTGGGAGAAATCTGGAAGACACAAGACATAAGTTTCTGTCATTTTTATTTTTAATGTTGTAAATGTTGTTTCAGCTGTTTTACTCTAATGTAACTCAGTGAAACGTAATAAATCAGTGAGAGGAGCAGCGAGAGAAGCGTAATGACGAACTAATCTTAGATAAAATCTTCTGAGGCCTAAAAAACCCTGAGTGTTGTGAGTGAACTAGGCCTCGTCCAGTATAGTATAGATTGAATCTTTGCAGGATCTGAGGTTACACATTCCCTTGAAATAATATGACCTAGGTAATCAACTCTAGGGACAGCAAAAACTAATTTTGATAATTTTTCATAAAAAAGATTAGATAAAAGTAACTCTAAAATCAACTGTAAATGATGAGCATGATCATAAATGCAAGAGCTATATATTAGAATGTCATTAAAAAAGACTAAAACAAACATTCGTAAGTAAGGTCGAAGTAAATCATTCATCGCTGATTAAAAGAACAAGAAGCGTTAGTTAGGCCAAATGACATAACCAAAAACTCATAATGTCCGTCAAACTTTTTTAATACAATTTTATGAGTATCCTCCGGAGTTACCCTGATTTAGTGATATCCATGTCAAAGATCAATCTTAGAAAAAATAGTAGCCGAACCCAGTTCATCAAATAGTTCATATATGGTATGGATGAGAAACGGTCGTGAATTATGACAGCGTTGAGTGCTCTATAATCAATGCAAAAATGCCAAGTACTGCCTTTTTCATTCCAAAAGCATTGGGGAAGAGTAAGGGTCATTTCTGGGTTTTATGATACCCTCCTGAAGCGTACCTTGGATAATGGTTGTCACGGCTTATTAATGGGAATGAGGATAGCAATAAGGTTTAGCATTAACAGGGGCAGTGTTAAATAAAATGGGAATATGGTGATCAAGTCGTCTAGTTGGGGGTAAGCCTTGGGGTTGTTTAAATATTTTTGCAAAGGATTTAATAATGGTGGAGATTATTTAGGTAAGGGAGGCTGGTAAGGATTCGAGAACATTGTTGGTGGTGGGTGTGGGGCTGGGTTCATGTTTAGGAGTGGACTGGTAAAGTAGAAGATGAATAGAAGTAATCGAATATGTGTGTAGAAGGTGGCAAAAGTTATTGTAGGAAGAACTCGAGGGTTGTGATCATTGGTAGTAGTGATGTCCTTGTTGTTATAGGTGAATGAGATTTTAGGAATGAAAAAATGAGTCATGAGAGGACCGGGAGTTCTCAATCATTCCATCCCAAGGACGACATTTACTCCTTCATTAGGAAGTAAGTGGAAGGGGCACTACGCCAAAAAAGACTTACGAAAGCGCTTTTTTTGGCCTTTAAAAGTACTTAAAAGCGCTTTCGTAGGTGGCGCTGCTATAGGTTTTAGCAGCGCTTTTTGTTTAATGAAAAGCGCTCTCATAAGTTTTCTTTTAGCAGCGCTTTTTTCTGGAAAAGCGCTGTCTTAGGTAGGCTTTTAGCAACGCTTTTTTCTGGAAAAGCGCTTTCATAGGTGGTCTTTTAGCAGCGCTTTTGCCTGGAAAAGCGCTGTCATATGTTTACCTTAGACAATGCTTTTTATGAAAAAGCGCTTTCATAGGTTACCTAAGGCATCGTTTTTCTTGAAAAAGCGCTTTCATAGGGTGTTTTTTTTAGAGGTATAATTTATATAATTCATATACCTGCATTGTTTGCAGCATATTGTTTATATAAACCAGTTGCCATAACCTGTAATTCATAAACCGCGGTAATGCATTGTATACCATTGTAATCCAAAATATATATACACCATTTTTGTACCTCAAAATATATAAAAACCATTGTTATCAGCATTGTAACTCAAAATCAGTCTTACAAAATCAACCCTAACAACAACTAAACCAGTCCTAATGTATGAAAGAAACACGGTCAATTATGTATTAAGGTCCTGGTCCTGCGAGGTTTGAACATAATAATACGGTCAATATGGTATTCCATGTACACATGTAATGTATTCGTAACACTTTTCACATAATAATGTATTCATACCTTATATGATTCTCTGCTCAATAAAATATTGACACAATTCCTCTTTGATTTCTTCCAACTGAAGTTTCGTGTAATATGCACATTTGTATTCATCGAAGTACTACATAACAAAACATAATATGCATGATTTAGTTAAAAGTAAAAAATTATATGAAATATCCGAGAAATAATAAAACAAATCCTAAGTCATAAATCCATACCGTGACTAGAATCTCTATTTGATTCAGTTGAAGGATTTTTTTGATAAACCGTATAACAAAGTATCCGCAATCTATACCGTTTTGCTGTTGAGGACACTAAATAGAAAAACAAATAAGAATATATAGTTGTATTGTTTTATAAAATAGCATAAATATCATAAGCAAAATAGTGGAAATTAATATACCTGCACTTTGATCCAATTAATGTTGTTTGATTTAGACCGTCGTACCTGAGCTTCTCTTTGACACCGGAATACTTGTATCGCTCTAACAAAATAAAAATATATATTTAGAACAATGTCACAGAAATAATTAAATATATAAATACACACAAATATTTAGAATAATCTCACTTACGTATCAATCATTAACTTCATATCCGGATAATTTGTCCAATCAGCGTCAACCGAATTCAGATAATAGACCACTTCTTTTATAGGATCGATAGCAACCAACAACCAGTGACGTCTATAAATTAAAACAACGGTTTAGAAGAAAATTTTCTACGCAAAAATTACAAATATTAAAATGAACTTAGAAAGAAAATCTAACCCTGTAGGAATAGTATTATACGCCCAAAGTCAACATGGTGTTTTTAAACCAAACAAAAAAACATTGTGATCTACACATGCATATTACCAAATCATCAGTACCTAGAAACTATATGTCTACACTTAAAGATCCAATTTAGAAAACAATCATAAATGATGAATATAATACTCTAATTAAAAATAAGATGAGAGATTATCTTGCGAGGAGTTCATGTGAAAAGTAGCACCGCTGTCCATATATTAAGATTAGGCTGATTAAGCAAGATTGAAGGGGTGAATAGCATTTTCAATGTTAGCTGGGTTGGGTGCATTCACATTGAGAGCATCATATGACCTTAGCCCAAGAATTGTTAGGCCTATTCCAATTGTAAGATGGATAAGGACAAGATGGAATATCCCAAGAAGCCCACTATTGCCAAGGGGCCCACTGTTGCCAATGTGGGTGTTGTTTGTGATCTTCATTCATGTTACTTTTCCCATAGCTCTGGTTGTCGTTATTGTGGTTATTCTTCTTCCTTCGGTCGCTTGGTAGTTGTTGGGTGCAGCAACCATGTTTTGTGTGTTGTTTGCAGGGTAGGATAGAGGGAAGAGATCGGAGGTTGGTGCAGTTGTGTTGGCCATAAGCGTCGTCGGTGTGGATGATAGAGAGTTGTGAGCATCCCTTTGAAGAATAATTGATTATTTGAGTTGTAATATGGACTTTGCAGCGGAGAATGTTGGTAAAGGGTCTTGTTGTTGGATGTAAGTCCCAAACTCGACATTAGCATCGATGAGGCCATAGATCATTTTCAATACTAAACGGGTATTAGAGACCGGAGAATAGATGTTTGCAAGTTGATCAAAAAGGATTTAGACAGTTATAGTAAGCCTTGGTGGATGGAAAATCATTGCTAAACTAATTTTCAAGTTGAACTACCCTTAAATGTTTGTTATGGCAATGATGTGGTTCCAACACTTTTCGGCAGAATCGTCGATCATAGAGATAGAATTGAAGATGTTTTATGAGACACTTACATACATCCATTACAAGACAATAACGTCTAAACGATTCCAAAGATCGTAAGCACTAAACTTAAAGAGGGCAGACCATGAGATATAAAGATTAGAGTCATTGTCCATTGTGATTTGTGGAAGAAACAATTTCAGCTAATGAGATAGTGAGACGGGGATGGCAATAAGGGTTTAAGATCGAGATAATTGATAGCATTTAAGAATATAATTTAGCTCCCTTCATTATCTATTTTCCTTTAGGAAACTAGTAATGACATAATAACTATAATTACATCAAATAAAGCATTGTATATTGACATATTCTATAAAAAAAAGGCTTCATTGCAAGACCTCAAAATCTTCACAAAAGATTTTCTTAGTCCTTCTATGTAAACCACCAAAATAACTAATTGCAAACTTACGATTCATCACATTGATAACCTTTTGTTTAAATGTCAAGAACGTAAAACAAAATTGAATTCTTCACTTACAAGTCTGCTAGGGGGACCATGCCAAAGCCATGGTAATCATCTATCTCAAAAGATCTAGAAGAAATAAGACTTTTGGTTGCAAAGTATTGTTCCACACTAAAGAATATCGGGTTAAGCCTTGAAGGTTCTGAATCCAACAAGGGTAGAATATTCTCTTTCCAGTCCTCATACAATAGAGCTTTGTCTTCTTGCACTGTCTGCCTACAATTGTAAGAGATCATAACATTTTCATGAAAGTAAAAGCACATAGTTTTGTATCTCACTATATTTGTTTAATATAAAGGCCTAATTAAAAGTCATGAAATTATCTTATAACTAAACCTAAATGACAAACTAACAAGTACAAATTCAATGAAATAACAAGCAGTATTCTCTTGCCATTTTCACACAAGCATATTGGGGCAAAGAAGGCTTAGACCCTGTTCGGATAAATAGCTTAACTACACGCTCATGGCTTAAGCAATTATCATATAAGTGCTTATGTGTGAACTATTTCTATAACAAGAGATAAAATGAAACCTGATACGAAAGCACACGAAAATCTGATACGAATTGCAGTTGGCCGGAGAAGTGGAGCGCTGTTGACCGCCGTAGAAGCTCTGGTTTAGGGTTTTTTCGTGAAGAAAATCTGACTGAGAATAGAAAAGTGATACGAATTATGTTTTGATATTTATTATAAAACTACCTACAAAAGCGCTTTTAAAAGTGCTTTCTAAAGGTCATCTATAACAGCGCTTTTACATCAAAAAGCGCTTTCGTAGCATATCCTATAGCAGCGCTTTTAAAAGCGCTTTCTAAAGGCCAGCTTTAGCAGCGCTTTGGAAAAGCGCTTTCTAAGGCTGACCTTTAGCAGCGCTTTTGAAAAGCGCTTTCTTAAGGTACCCTCTAAAAGGCCGGCTTTAGCAGTGCTTCCCAAAAAGCGCTTTCTAAGGGTGACCTTTAGAAGCGCTTTTGAAAAGCGCTTTCTTAAGGCACCCTTTGAAAGCGCTTTTTTAAGCGGATTTTTTTTAAAACCTACAGCAGCGCTTTTTTCCAAAAGCGCTTTCTTTTATGTGCTGCTAAAACTTATTTTTGGCGTAGTGGGGGTGGTAAACAAATTATTTTGTAAGGTGATTTGAGCTTGGGGCTTAGTCCTGAGCATAATAATTTAGAACCATTACCAACCATGACAAGAAAATTGGGCATTGGAGTGGTTGGGATTTTGAGATGTTGGGCTATGCGGGGTTGTAAAATGTTATGTGTACTACCAGTGTCAATCAAGACTCTTACTGTCAAACCATTGATTAGTCCCTTAAATTTAAGAGTCTTAGGGGATAAGTACCACTAGCAGCTTGAGGAGATAGTTAAAAGTAAGCCTCGTCTAGTTCAGTAGGTATAATAGTCTCGTCACGCGGTTCAGATGTGTCATATATGTTTGATTCCTCATCACCAACCACTAATAAGAGAAATTTTATGGATGAACATTTATGGCTAGGGATAAATTTCTCATCACAATTAAAGCATAGCCCTTGAGCGCGACGCTTCTATAGTTTAACATTTGAGAGGTGTCGAATAGGTAATTTAGGTGGTTTGGAGAGTGTGAAAGGTGTTAGTAGCATGATTTTAAGATTGGCAACAATTTTTCTAAAACATGGTTTGCAGCATGATGTTATAGAAGATGTTCTAACATGTTGGCCATGTTCATTTGAAGGAAGATGTTCTGACAGATGTTGGGACATCCTGTACCAGAACATCAATACAGATTGTGTTTGTTTCTTAATAGATTTAAACTGATTTTTCGCAAGTCAAGAATATTTAATCAAGAACATTTATTTTATCTCCAGCTATACACAAGTTGCCAAAATTGGGATTTGAGACAATTTAGGAAACCTTGTGTTTTGTTCCAAGATTTAAGGAGATCTTTCTGCACAAATTGGTTCAGCCCTCAGCTTATGCACCAAGAAATATTTTAGCGAATATTCAAGTCCCATGGACTACTGAGGAGTATTTAATGAAATTACATAGACCTAATTTCATTAAGAAATTTGTAAAAAATAAGGGGAAACCTATTTTTATTAGTCTTAGGCTTTGAGGGTTCTTCAAGGGAGTTTCTATTTTTGTACGTCCTCATGTATCTTTTGATGCATTTGAGTTGATTGATTATTACTTGTTTATCAAGTTATTGTTCTCCCTTAAGCTTTTAAGCAAAGAGTTTATTATTGTTCTTAGTAAAGCGTTTAAGCAAACTAAGTGTTGTTTATTGGAAGTGTAATATTCTTTTTGGTTTCTTGAGACATTCCTTAAGACTGGGATTGTTTGATATCCTTGCGGTGATTGGAAGTGAGAGGGGATTCTAATATCTAGGAGGTTCCTTGGTAGAAGTTTCTTTGGGTAGGGATTAAGTGATAAGTTGTAAATTGGGACTGCTTAGGCTTAGAATTAATGCTACTGATAGTAAATTTCCTTCCTGGCGTGGTAGCCCTTAAAGTAGGTGAGTTGCACCGAATTGGGTAAAAAACATTGTGTGTTCTCTTACCTTCTGCACTTTTAAATTATGTATAGTTTTATTTCGATAAAAGTTTTTATCAATCAGCAGATGTTGTAATATCTAACTTGACATTGTGATTGTGTGTTGAGATATTAGTCTTGACATTTATATTGTGTGTGCTTGGATTACAAAAGGTTTTGGGGGCCTAATAGATTGTGATGCAGTTTGTATGGATAGGTTAGGGACGTTAAAAGGGTTGGAAAGGGATTTTATACTTAGGTTTTGCATCCTTTAGTTTTAATTCAATAAGATTAGCAAGCCCAATAGCTTGGGAGATGAAGGCAGGTTTATGAATAGTGTGATACGGTGGGAAAACTGACTTGAGGTTTTGCGTTTGTGTTCGCACTTGTGCGGTTTAGCAAGAGTCTCCACCGACTTTTTATTTTATCCTAAGGAAAGGTCAAAAAGCACAGGAAAGACCTTTAAGATGTTTTCTTGGGTTCGGGGGGTAGATTATGAAAAGGGAAGGTGCTAACACCCTTTTCATCCATGGTTTTCCATGGGCTCTTAGTTACTTATTTTAGATCACTTGCCTTTGCTTTTCAATTATTTGAAGTGGTGCTTTATATGTGTGGGTTTTTGAAAATGCTTTGAAAAATATTCCTTGTCTAGGTAACTTTGTAATAATTCTTGTTTGAATATATACAAAGGTGTGTGTCTTTTGAAAAGATATTTAAGTTGTTTTGAAATTGTTTTGAAGTTGTGTTGTGAAGTGTGTTTGAAAAATGGCAAGGATGTTTTGCAAGCTTTTGATCAAGTAACTAAGAGTTGTCTACCCTATTTTACTCAAAGATCTTTCTTATGTTTTTAATCCTTTTTAACAGTGTTGTTTCACCATTGTATTTGATGAACAACCTTGTGTTAGGATGTTAAACGGGACAGGCGCGGGTCATCGTATACAATCATTGAAGGCAACTTGTGAGACACTCTAGCAATTTTGTAAGGGACGAGATCATTTTATCGAAGGCAACATCGAGGGTCATCTTGGGACTACGATCTTTGTTTATCGAAGGGGAATTTGCTAGAGTGTCTCATACTCGAGGGACATGATTGCATTTTCCGAGGCAACAAGCGAGGTTACCCTAGAGGTGCAAGTGTGCATTGTGTTTTTCATTTTCATGCATTTGTCTTGTACTAGGTTATCTAGCGATTGATTTTGAATCTTCGCACACAAACTCTAATTACTATACAGTATATTGAAAGCAATAAATTGCAGGAATTTAAAGTCTAAGTTATTACAAATGAGTATCCAGGGATGGGGGTACAATCATTTACAAATGGGGATGAGTCTCTCAAGAATAATAATGTCCCAAATATGTGTTACAACCAAATTGAACTGTCGCAATTCAATATAAAAAAATTATAACGAATTATGAAAAATCAGTAACTATGAGATGCATGCATTTATTTACAAATGATCAAATAAAATTTAACCTAGTGAAGATTAAGTATGATTATTATTTTATGTGTTTTTTATGAATTATGTAAAGGAAAAGTTTTAAAGAAAACCAAGAATTATTTAAATTAATGTTTCTATCATTTTGTATATTTTTATTAGTATAACAAATTTTAAGAAAATTAAAACTATGTATACATGAAAATCAAAATAGTTAAATAAGATTTTAATGCATTGTTTGGTTTTTTTTATTAATATTAACAAAACAAATTATTTTAGAATGAAAATAATAAAAAAGAAAAGTATTGGTGTAAAGAAAAGAAAGTAAATTAATTAAAATGATATTAGTAATGAAAAAAGAGTATTAGTTTGAAAATTAAAAAAGAGAAACATGATGGGCCTAGGATTCTTGGCCCAAATGAAAAAAGAACAAATGTAAGTCAGAAAGAGCAAGGGGGGGTGCGTGTTCAGTGAGAATGTTGGGCTTAAGCGTTTTGTTTGGGGCGAAGGCCCAAGTTGTGGTTTCACAATGTTTTGTTAGGGTTTTCTCATTTTAGGGTTTGCAAGCTTGGGTTTAGTGGTGCCGCTCTCTTCTCTCGTCCTCTTCGTCTTTCTCAAGCCAAAACGCTGATTTCTTCTCCACGAGCCTAGCTACCGGTGCGTCGCTCTCATCCACTCCCTTCCTTCTCATAGTGGCCCATGTTTTTGTGCTTGAACGGTACGAATTGTTTCATTTGCGTTTTAGGGTTTTTTCGGTTTCAATGTTTGTTTGTTGATTGCTTGCATGTTTTAATCTTATGGTTTTTGATGTTTACATGTAGTGAAAGTGGTTGAGAAAATGTTTACCTTGAGCGTTTTGCTTCTGAAAAGTGAGAGAGGGAGGGTGAGCTGGCTGGTGGCGCTCCCAGGAGGCTAGGCGGAGGGAGGATGAAGATGATGGCGTTTCTGGTATTTCTGTTGTTCTTTTGATTATGTTGTTTGATGATAATGAACTTTACTTCTGAACCTTTATTACTTCTGAATCTCTCTCTTTCTCTTTGCTGAATATTGTTGATGATGATTCTGAAAACTTGAATATTGGTGATGATGATACTTTTGTTGAAGTTTCTGAAAACCTTTTCCTTTCTCCTTGTTGATGATGAGTATTTTCTGAAACTTTATTTTGCTTGATTTTCTCTTCCTCTCTCTTTTGGCCCTGATTTCTTGATAATGATGATTCTGAAAACTATTTCACCTCTGAATCTCTTCCTTTCTTCTTGTTGATGATGAGTATTTTCTGAAATAATTTGTTCTTTGTTTGTTTAAACTTGTTGGTGATAGTTTTGGTTGGGTTTTTTGAGCAAGTTGCAGTTTTGGCTTGCCTTTGAGTTTGGGTTTTGCAGTTTTAGATGCAGGCTTGAGTTTGCTTGAGTTATGCAGGTTTTGCAATGCAGGTAGGTTATGCAGGTTATGCAGGTTTGCTATCTTGTGTTTTGTTTTGGGTAAGCTTGGCTTACAGGCTTGAGTTTTAGAAACAGGCTTGTAGGTTTGAGTCTTTGCAAGCAGGTTTGAACTGTTTGATTTTTGTTAGCAGGCTTTCAGGTTTTAGTTTTTGCAAGCAGGCTTGCTATGCAGGCTGAGTTTACAGTTTGTTTTGGTTTTTGGTAAGTTTGGCTTGCAAGATTGCTAGCAGGTTTGCTATGCAGGCTTGAGCTTGTTTGGATTTGGGATTTGGAAACAGGCTTGCTTGAGCTTGCAAGTTTTTTTTTTTGACTTGCAGGTTGTGGTTTCAGTTGCAGTTATGCAGGTTTTCTTTTAATGTTTTTCCCTCCTTGGACTGTTATACAGTCTCCCCTTTTATATAACTTGAAAAACCTGCCTTTGCCAAAACTGCAAACTCTTTTTCACTCAAAGGTCCTCTCTTTCTGTCTCTCCCCCATAAGCATTTTTATTTGCTTATTATATTTAATTCTGAAAAGTTTTGTCTAGTGCTGGAAAGCGATGATGGCTTTTAAAAGTCCCTTTGGCTTGTAATTTGGTTTATCTCTGCATTGTTGTACTTTTGACTGCATATTTCCTGCATTGTGTACTTTGTTGCTTTTGCTAGTTGTTATGCTTCTTGTAACTTAGTTTTGACATGCTTGGTTACTGCAGTTTGAAACTCAGTTTGCAGTATAGTTTGCTTTGTATGCAGCCTTGTATCTTTGTATTTGAACCATGTTTTTGCATCTAGTTTGACATGCTTGCAGTTTATATCTTTTATTTTTCTCTCTGTGAACTGAGAAGAGCGATCTTCTTGTGATTTGCAGAGAGGAAAATAATAATATGATGAACATAGCATTCTGATTCCAGCCGACAAACTTTAATGATGATTTCTTTTTATCTGCTTGAAAACTCTTTTCAGTTAATTGCGCTGATTTCTTTTTCTTCTGTCTTTTGCAGGTAAGTACCAGTTGGATGATAGAGGACGCAGTAAAAAGTCAAAGATCTCAAGAGATTAGGCTTAGATTTACTTTTCATTTATTGTAAACAAATATTATCCTAAATATTATAAGTTGTAATCTTACAATATTCGAATAAATTTGTAACCATATTTGAAGTAAATAAAAGTCTTTATCAAAAGAAAATCCTACTGTCAAATATCTTTTCCATCTTTCCCTTATGTTTATTTAATTATTTAAGACTCTTAAATCAAAAATAATTGAAACTATGTCTCAATAATTCTAATCCAGATGAAATAAATAATCAACAAACTTTACAGTCTCGCAACCTTGCATCAATCACAATACGCGTGGTATTCCAATTAACATATGCGTTGTACAGTTAAACAAACAAGCATTCCACAAACCTTTCACTCCACTAATCAAGCAAATGCCTTAATGTCCCAAACAAAAGTCTCAGCTCTTATCCCAGATAATTAGGTTTTGAGAAATAACCAGTAATCTTGAACAAGCGTGAAAACAATGTAACAGTTAACTGAATTTTTGAGGATTCAGTTTCTTCTGAGAAATACGAGCGAAAACCCTAATTCCGGATTTGTTGTCAAAGAAAAGTCTGCTTGATCAATTCCTGAGCCAATCTCAACAAAAATCATAGAAAAACCCTAATTTTGGATTGACTGATAAAGAAAAGTCTGCTTGATCAATTCCTGAGCCAATCTCAACAAAAATCAGAGAAAACTCTAATTCTGGATTGACTGATAAAGAAAAGTCCGTTTGACCGATTCTTGAGCCAATCTCAAAAAATCAGAGAAAACCTTGGGGTTGTGATTTTCTTGTGAAAAAGGGAGGGAAAATTTTGGGGTACAACAGTTGCCCCTGTTCAATCTTCTTGAACCTGAAGAGTTAGATTGGCAATTGTGTCGTTCGTGACTCGAAGGTAAAAGATGATTGAACACTAGAGTGCCCATAAATTTGCACTCGTCAAAGCATAGTTGAGGGAATGGGCTTAAAGATGCCATTTGGAGATGTGACAGAATCTTTTCGGAGATGGGCTTAAAGATGCCATCCGGGAATGTTTGTTGAATTGTATGTTGTAGGTGAAAGAATGAGTATCAGAAAGGTATATGTGTTTGGAACATCTCTGAGTTGGGGGTCTGAATAAGCAATAGATTAGCATCCGTGTTTGGAAGCAACCGTAAACTGTTTTCAAAGGTTGAATCTGAACAAGCGATAGATTAACATTCGTGTTTGGAGAATCCGTAAATTGTTTTCAGAAGTTGAGGTTGAATAAGTAATAGATTAACATCCTTGTTTGGAGAATCCGTAAACTGTTTTCAGAAGTTGAGGTTGAGTAAGCAATAGATTAACATCCGTGTTTGGAGAATCCGTAAACTATTTTCAAAAGTTGAATCTGAACAAGCGATAGATTAACATCCGTGTTTGGAGAATCCGTAAACTGTTTTCATGATTCCGGAATTGAAGTTTGCTAATCTTATCCTGAAAAGGGTAAAATATTAGTTGAAACACAAAGTTATGTTGCATGAAATGTATGATGCAATGTATGTGTTATATCAATGTTTATGATACATGAATGCAATGTATGTGCATGTAAGCCAATGAGCTGTCTTGCTGAGGAAGATAAATCCTGGATAGCTGGAGATAATAAAATCTTTGACCGCTGTCAGGGAAAATAAATCCTTGACTGCTGTTGGGGATTGAAAATCCTTTGATCGTTGAAAATGAGAAGTCCTGGGACCACTGTTGAAGAGTATGTGTATCTTCAAGCTTTTTGACAACCTCTGTGGGGAGAAGTTATATTGCTGGGGAAAGTCAGGAGTTTGGGTTGTATGCCAATCTACTGGGGATTCTTGTTTTGTCGTTTTGAGAAGAACTCCGCTGGGGAATATCTGAAAACTCTGTGGAGAATTGAGAATGAGAGTCTTTATTCTGCTAGGGGAATTGGTGTTGAGGAGTCAAGAACAAGAATCTTCGATCTACAGGTGATTTGGAATTCTGACAAATTCACGTTGAGAGTAAAGAAAGCTCCGGAGAATCAAGGATGAGAGTCTTGATTTTGTTGGGGAGTAAGAACTTTGTGGGGAATAGCCATACTGTTGAAGAGTAGCTATCCTACTGGAGAGTAAGCTCAGGGCTCTGGGAAAAGCTTATTCCTGTTTGGAAGAAGTTCAGGTTTAGGTTGTACGCCACTTTGAGAATGAGAGTCTTCATTCTGTCAGGAATATCAGAAATTCAGGTTATATACCACTTTGAGAATGAGAATCTTCATTCTGTCGGGAATATCAGGAATTTAGGTAATATACCACTTTGAGAATGAGAATCTTCATTATGTCGGGAATATCAGGAATCTAGGTTATATGCCACTTTGAGAATGAGAATCTTCATTCTGTCGGGAATATCAGGAGCTTGGGAGTGTACCAATCTCTTGAGGTTTCAAGGATGAGAATATTCATTCTGTTAACGGTATCAGGAGCTTGGGAGTATACCAATCTCTTGAGGTTTCAAGGATGAGAATCTTCATTCTGTTAACGATATCAGGAGCTTGGGAGTATACCAATCTCTTGAGGTTTCAAGGATGAGAATCTTCATTCTGTTAACGGTATCAGGAGCTTGGGAGTATACCAATCTCTTGAGGTTTCAAGGATGAGAATATTCATTCTTGAGAGAAACAGAATTTTAGGAGCTTCATTTGTCCATTATTCTACTGGTGAGTTGTTTCCGTTTGAGATTTAGGAACTTATCCGGAATTCAACTGAAGTAAAAGCTTTGTCGAAATTTAGGAACTTGTCCGTAATTCGACTGAAGAAAAGCTTTGTCGCTTGAATTTGATTGAACCTTTACTGAAAGGTAAAGGTTAGTGGCATATATCAAACAATGATGTTGTCAAAATAAATGAGATCGCGTTGCATGATGTCTTAATGCACGGAGGTGTAATGTTTTTCAAGACGACCTTTCGCTGGGGAAAATAAATCCTGAGCTGATGCAGGAGAAAAGAGTTGGATTCTTCATCTCTGGTAGTGAAGATAATCAGAATAAATCGCTGAGAGATTTATCTGAAATATCAAAAACCTGGAATATCTTCCACTGGCATAAGAAAACAGGGAGATCTTAGTGTCGATCTGACCAAAACATAGAGGGTCTTGGATTAACTTTGATTCAACCGGATAATGGAAGAATTTTCGACGACCGTAACTTCCAACAGGTGATGAAGGAATTTTTGACGACCGTAACTTCCAACAGGTGATGAAGGGATTCTTGACGACCGTAACTTCCAACAGGTGATGAAGGAATTTTTTACGACCGTAAGTTCTAACAGGTGATGAAGGAATTTTTGACGACCGTAACTTCCAACAGGTGATGAAGGAATTCTTGACGACCGTAACTTCCAACAGGTGATGAAGGAATTTTTGACGACTGTAACTTCCCACAGGTGATGAAGGAATCTTGGACGATCAATCTGAGTATGTTATGAATGTTATTGAAATTAAATTTTTTTCGGAGAATAAATCCTTGACAAATGTTGGGGAAATAAACCCATGACTGCTAGTCTTGCTAGAGAGGTGATGAACTTCTCGAAGATGCTTGAATTCCTTTTCAGAAGGACTTTGGAGAGATTCGTCACTGCCCCTAGTATCAAATATTTGTGGCACTGCCAGGAAATTTGGACTGTACGTAACCTTTTCATGAGATTGACGTTTAAATGCCCCAAGTTATGGTGAGGGAGACTTGCCCTAGGTTAATCTGCAATTGAGAGATTTCTTGAAATCTTGACTGGACTACCCCAGGTTTAATGGACTTTGAAAGATTTGTTGAAATCTTGACTGGACTACCCCAGGTTTGCCATGTCAGGTCCCCTTTTGTTGATAGGAGATTTTTGCAATGGGAGTGTCATCCCACTTGAAGTGATTTTGTTCACTGAGAGAGCTTTCGTTCATCGGAACATGCACTGTGTGAATTTCTTTGCTGTCAAACAAATAGCCATATGCAAACAACGATATTCAAATAATGCAAAGTTTATGATTGTCTTGAAATTTTGAAAAATGCGTTTTTTAGCAGAAAACTTTTATAAGACAAATTCATCTCAAGATTTAGAGCAAAGCCTTACAGGAGTCAGGATACCTTTTGTAACAGTATGCTTTCGGACTAACCCGTGCTTCAATTAGGACTTTTGAAGGGTTGTAACGTGGCTTGGTTCACGGTTTAAGAAACAAAGGATAAAGGCCCAAAGTATATTTGTACCCACCCGCTCTTCATGATGTTCTTCAATCCTAAACTCAGTTAATTGTGCGTCGAACTCTATTCGAGTTTGGGATGACGCTTTGGTGATGGTTCACACAAGTTGGATTTTATGGGAAGGCAGTCATTTTTGCAACATTTTTCATGTTGTTGAGGATTTATAACGACCTCTTTCTTTTGACTCATTATCCCTAACTTTTGCCTGGCTGTTCTTGTTTTCGAGATTACAGTCAGCGGGATGCCCCAGCTTTCTTAAGCCTCCTTTGTAGGTTTTTGGATCAATGGGCTTTTTTGAGAGATAATGACTGCCTATGAGATAAAGAACCATCATTGTCTTTTATTTCCAAAGGAATGTTTTTGATGTTATTCGTTGTATTACGCACTGAGAGTTTGCGACTTCAATGCGCATCTTTTTGAATTAACTGAGAGACTACCCTTCCCCGGGTTTGATTAAAGGTTTCAATTTGTGTTTAAAACAGAAAACTTCTACTTCTTTGGCTTAAAGGGGTTGACTAGGGATTATCTTCCTTATAACTCCAGTGTTTAGGATTTGAAAGAAACGCATGTACATCGTCAGCAAGGTCTGCCCAAAAGCATACTGTATGAGATTATGGCATTGTTTCGTCATCCTCCCTCTAAAGACTTGTAACTTTCATCAAGAGTTAAATATCATAAAGAAAGTAGAAAGCATAGTTCAAGAATAGTGAAAACGAATGGATGAATTCAAGACAAACATATGCAATGCATTAATGAAACAGAGTTTGACATCAACAAATAATTATTTAAATAACAAAAGAAATTACAACTTAAAAATTCAAATGAAACAAAAGTTTCTTAGTTCGAACTTTGTCATTTCAGGTGGAGAACCCTCAGCGGAAAATTTTCATCTCGCCATCCGGCATGAATTTCAGCACTCCATTGTCAATAAAATCTTGGATTTTGTCTTTCAAAGCCCAACAATCGTCAGTGTCATGTCCAGGACTATAGGAGTGGTATATACAAAAGGCGTCAGGGTGATAGCTAGGAGCAGAGGTGTTGAGATTCCGAAGAGGATCCTTTAAAGCAGTCAGATTGACCTCCAACAAGCGTTCCAGTATTAGAGATGATGGTATATCAGTCTCAGTGAAATGTCTTTCGGACGCATTTTGCTTAGCCGATTACCCTGTTGATGTTTGCGAGGTTGTTGTTAGGCTTGTGACCCTGAAGCAATTTAAGGAGCCTTTCCTTTGTCTTCTTGTCTCAAAGGAGGTTGAATGATCACTTGATCTTCAACCCTAGTTGTTTCCCCCACTTGGTTATCTTGAAGCAGTTTGTTAACGAGGACCCTGAGCTCCTCTTGTCTTTGAGCTAGGTCTTGAATGAGAGCCATCTGGCCCACAAGTTGTCCCATCATCTGGATCTTCATTGTTGCCAACTCAATATGTAGTTCTTCCAACTGATCATTCCTGACACCACCTGGATTCCCTAGGATCATGCCCCTTGTGAGGAGAGCTTTCACTTCTTCTTGCCCCTGGGATAGGTTCAAGAACATTTCTTGAAGTTGAGCGTTTTGAGCCTGGATATCTTCGACAGTCCTCTCTAGAGCCATCTCTACTTGGAATAAACAGTAGGAGAATAAGGAAACCTGAAAGGGAAAACTTGTTATGATACAGTGCATGATATGTGGATGCATGTTTTCAAGGATCTCGCGAGGTAAACACAAAATAATGTTAGAGGTTAAACTTTGATCAACATTTTTGACTGGAGAACTTTGTATCGGTGGATGTCTCTCCACGAGAATCAAGCTCACCATGTCGAGTGGGTCATAGCCCTCGATTCAAGTTGTTGCACTTGATCTTTGATGGCGTTTGTTTAGAGGGAAATGAATCCTCTTGACCTTTGGTAGACGTCTGGTTCAACGTGACCCTGCATCAAAAGACCCTCGAGATCCTTGAAATGGTTGGAAAATGCTATGGTATGATGTTATGATGTTATGTATAGGTATGCAAAAGTAAGCAAGTGTATATACAGATAATCACATTCACACAAAGCAGACAAGTCCTTAGGTTTAGACTTGCATGGGGTTTGTAGGTAAGTATCCTCTTGAAGTTAGTTGGCTCAACCTGTTCTATAAATAGAAACCGGATTCTAAGGATCTCAATATCACTAGATTATTTTCTATGTTCATTATTTTGGTTTAGCCACTTAGCTGGCAACCAAAATATTCCAAGAAAATAACCCTCAATGAGTGTAGTATCGAGTATCTACCAACTTCGGACTGCACCAAAGCCGGTCATCTCACTACCCCTAATAAAGCCAAGATGGTCAAGTAAGGTTCTAAGAGTTCGTTAGTGCTTCATGACATCACTCAGCGGCCCTGTATTCTCTTTGATTGACTCAAAGGCTACCGGTACCCACAAATATGTCACACTAACATAGCTACTACTTCAACCATGTCGGTATATTCCGCACAGTTCCCTCACAGTCTATTGCTACTTACCTAAAAGGTGCCCCCAAATCCTGGTGTAGGATTTTAAAACAGACCCAAACAAGGAACCCAAAAAGTAAAGCAATCAAAGCAATCAAGGTAAGCATGGAAAGGTGATCTAAAACCCTAAGGTAACCCCACTTTTAGAAATGTCCCCAGCAGAGTCGCCAGTTCTATGATACGGTGGGAGAACTGACTTGATGTTTTGCGTTTGTGTTCGCACTTGTGCGGTTTAGCAAGAGTCGTCACCGACTTTTTATTTTATCCTAAGGAAAGGTCAAAAAGCACAGGAAATACCTTTGAGATGTTTTCTTGGGTTCGGGGGGTAGATTATGAAAAGGGAAGGTGCGAGCACCCTTTTCATCCATGGTTTTCCATGGGCTCTTAGTTACTTGTTTTAGATCACTTGCCTTTGCTTTTCAATTGTTTGAAGTGGTGCTTTGTATGTGTGGGTTTTTGAAAATGCTTTGAAAAAAATGCCTTGTCTAGGCAACCTTTGTAATAATTCTTGTTTGAATATATACAAAGGTGTGTGTCTTTTGAAAAGATATTTAAGTTGTTTTGAAATTGTTTTGAAGTTGTGTTGTGAAGTGTGTTTGAAAAATGGAAAGGATGTTTTGCAAGCTTTAGATCAAGTAACTAAGAGTTGTCTACCGTATTTTACTTAAATATCTTTCTTATGTTTTTAATCCTTTTTAACAGTGTTGTTTCACCATTGTATTTGATGAACGGGTTTAGGGTTTAGGGTTTAGGGGGGTAGATTATGAAAAGGGAAGGTGCTAGCACCCTTTTCATCCATGGTTTTCCATGGGCTCTTAGTTACTTGTTTTAGATCACTTGCCTTTGCTTTTCAATTGTTTGAAGTGGTGCTTTGTATGTGTGGGTTTTTGAAAATGCTTTGAAAAAGATGCCTTGTCTAGGCAACCTTTGTAATAATTCTTGTTTGAATATATACAAAGGTGTGTGTCTTTGGAAAAGATATTTAAGTTGTTTTGAAATTGTTTTGAAGTTGTGTTGTGAAGTGTGTTTGAAAAATGGCAAGGATGTTTTGCAAGCTTTTGATCAAGTAACTAAGAGTTGTCTACCGTATTTTACTTAAGGATCTTTCTTATGTTTTTAATCCTTTTTAACAGTGTTGTTTCACCATTGTATTTGATGAACAACCTTGTGTTAGGATGTTAAACGGGACAGGCGCGGGTCATCGTATACAATCATTGAAGGCAACTTGTGAGACGTTCTAGCAATTTTGTAAGGGACGAGATCGTTTTATCGAAGGCAACATCGAGGGTCATCGAGGGACTACGATCTTTGTTTATCGAAGGGGCATTCGCTAGAGTGTCTCATACTCGAGGGACATGATTACATTTTCCGAGGCAACAAGCGAGGTTACCCTAGAGGTGCAAGTGTGCATTGTGTTTATCATTTTCATGCATTTATCTTGTATTAGGTTATCTAGTGATTGATTTTGAATCTTCGCACACAAACCCTAATTACTATACAGTATATTGAAAGCAATAAATTGTAGGAATTTAAAGTCTAAGTTATTACAAATGAGTATCCGGGGATGGGGGTACAATCATTTACAAATGGGGATGAGTCTCTCAAGAATAATAATGTCCCAAATATGTGTTACAACCAAATTGAACTGTCGCAATTCAATGTAAAAAAATTATAACGAATTATGAAAAATCAGTAACTATGAGATGCATGCATTTATTTACAAATGATCAAATAAAATTTAACCTAGTGAAGATTAAGTATGATTATTATTTTATGTGTTTTTTATGAATTATGTAAAGGAAAAGTTTTAAAGAAAACCAAGAATTATTTAAATTAATGTTTCTATCATTTTGTATATTTTTATTAGTATAACAAATATTAAGAAAATTAAAACTATGTCTACATGAAAATCAAAATAGTTAAATAAGATTTTAATGCATTGTTTGGTTTTTTTATTATTATTAACAAAACAAATTATTTTAGAATGAAAATAATAAAAAAGAAAAGTATTGGTTTAAAGAAAAGAAAGTAAATTAATTAAAATGATATTAGTAAAGAAAAAAGAGTATTAGTTTGAAAATAAAAAAAGAGAAAGATGATGGGCCTAGGATTCTTGGCCCAAATGAAAAAAGAACAAAATGTAAGTCAGAAAGAGCAAGGGGGGGGGGGGGGGGGGGGGCGTGTTCAGTGATAATGTTGGGCTTAAGTGTTTTGTTTGGGGCGAAGGCCCAAGTTGCGGTTTCACAATGTTTTGTTAGGGTTTTCTCATTTTAGGGTTTGCAAGCTTGGGTTCAGCGGCGCCGCTCTCTTCTCTCGTCCTCTTCGTCTTTCTCAAGCCAAAACGCTGATTTCTTCTCCACGAGCCTAGCTACCGATGCGCCGCTCTCATCCACTCCCTTCCTTCTCACAGTGGCCCACGTTTTTGTGCTTGAACGGTACGAATTGTTTCATTTGTGTTTTAGGGTTTTTTCGGTTTCAATGTTTGTTTGTTGATTGCTTGCATGTTTTAATCTTATGGTTTTTGATGTTTACATGTAGTGAAAGTGGTTGAGAAAATGTTTACTTTGAGCGTTTTGCTTCTGAAAAGTGAGAGAGGGAGGGTGAGTTGGCCGGTGGCGCTCCCATGAGGCTAGGCGGAGGGAGGATGAAGATGATGGCGTTTCTGGTATTTTTGTTGTTCTTTTGATTATGTTGTTTGATGATGATGAACTTTGCTTCTGAACCTTTATTACTTCTGAATCTCTCTCTTTCTCTTTGCTGAATATTGTTGATGATGATTCTGAAAACTTGAATATTGGTGATGATGATACTTTTGTTGAAGTTTTTGAAAACCTTTTCCTTTCTCCTTGTTGATGATGAGTATTTTCTGAAACTTTATTTTGCTTGATTTTCTCTTCCTCTCTCTTTTGGCCCTGATTGCTTGATAATGATGATTCTGAAAACTATTTCACCTCTGAATCTCTTCCTTTCTTCTTGTTGATGATGAGTATTTTCTGAAATAATTTTTTCTTTGTTTGTTGAAACTTGTTGGTGATAGTTTTGGTTGGGTTTTTTGAGCAAGTTGCAGTTTTGGCTTGCCTTTGAGTTTGGGTTTTGCAGTTTTAGATGCAGGCTTGAGTTTGCTTGAGTTATGCAGGTTTTGCAATGCAGGCAGGTTATACAGGTTATGCAGGTTATGCAGGTTTTCTATCTTGTGTTTTGTTTTGGGTAAGCTTGGCTTACAGGCTTGAGTTTTGGAAACAGGCTTGCAGGTTTGAGTCTTTGCAAGCAGGTTTGAACTGTTTGATTTTTGGAAGCAAGCTTGCTATGCAGGCTGAGTTTACAGTTTGTTTTGGTTTTTGGTAAGTTTGGCTTGCAGGCTTGCTAGCAGGTTTGCTATGCAGGCTTGAGCTTGTTTGGATTTGGGATTTGCAAGCAGTCTTGCTTGAGCTTGCAAGTTTTTTTTTGACTTGTAGGTTGTGGTTTCAGTTGCAGTTATGCAGGTTTTCTTTTAATGTTTTTTCCCTCCTTGGACTGTTATACAGTCTCCCCTTTTATATAACTTGAAAAACCTGCCTTTGCCAAAACTGCAAACTCTTTTTCACTCAAAGGTCCTGTCTTTCTCTCTCTCCCCCATAAGCATTTTTATTTTCTTATTATATTTAATTCTGAAAAGTTTTATCTAGTGGTGGAAAGTGATGATGGCTTTGACAAGTCCCTTTGGCTTTTAATTTGTTTTATCTCTGCATTGTTGTACTTTTGACTGCATGTTTCCTGCATTGTGTACTTTGTTGCTTTTGCTAGTTGTTATGCTTCTTGTAACTTAGTTTTGACATGCTTGGTTACTGCAGTTTGAAACTCAGTTTGCAGTATAGTTTGCTTTGTATGCAGCCTTGTACCTTTGTATTTGAACCATGTTTCTGTATCTAGTTTGACATGCTTGCATTTTATATCTTTTATTTTTTTCTCTGTGAACCGAGAAGAGCGATCTTCTTGTGATTTGCAGAGAGGAAAATAATAATATGATGAACATAGCATTCTGATTCCAGCCGACAAACTTTAATGATGATTTCTTTTTATCTGCTTGAAAACTCTTTTCAGTTAATTGCGCTGATTTCTTTTTCTTCTGTCTTTTGCAGGTAAGTACCAGTTGGATGATAGAGGACGCAGTAAAAAGTCAAAGATCTCAAGAGATTAGGCTTAGATTTACTTTTCATTTATTGTAAACAAATATTATCCTAAATATTATAAGTTGTAATCTTACAATATTCGAATAAATTTGTAACCATATTTGAAGTAAATAAAAGTCTTTATCAAAAGAAAATCCTACTGTCAAATATCTTTTCCATCTTTCCCTTATGTTTATTTAATTATTTAAGACTCTTAAATCAAAAATAATTGAAACTATGTCTCAATAATTCTAATCCAGATGAAATAAATAATCAACAAACTTTACAGTCTCGCAACCTTGCATCAATCACAATACGCGTGGTATTCCAATTAACATATGCGTTGTACAGTTAAACAAACAAGCATTCCACAAACCTTTCACTCCACTAATCAAGCAAATGCCTTAATGTCCCAAACAAAAGTCTCAGCTCTTATCCCAGATAATTAGGTTTTGAGAAATAACCAGTAATCTTGAACAAGCGTGAAAACAATGTAACAGTTAACTGAATTTCTGAGGATTCAGTTTCTTCTGAGAAATACGAGCGAAAACCCTAATTTCGGATGTGTTGTCAAAGAAAAGTCTGCTTGATCAATTCCTGAGCCAATCTCAACAAAAATCAGAGAAAAACCCTAATTTTGGATTGACTGATAAAGAAAAGTCTGCTTGATCAATTCCTGAGCCAATCTCAACAAAAATCAGAGAAAAGTCTAATTTTGGATTGACTGATAAAGAAAAGTATGTTTGATCGATTCTTGAGCCAATCTCAAAAAATCAAAGAAAACCCTGGGGTTGTGATTTTCTTGTGAAAAAGGGAGGGCAAATTTTGGGGTACAACAAATAGCTATTTCATTTTGAATATCGGGTGACAAATAAGAAATAAAACAATTTAGGATAGCTTCATGAGATAAACCAACAACTTGATTACCCAACTTTTCAAATGTTGCTTGATATTCCACAATTGAACCCGTTTATTTTAACTTAAACAATTCTGGTTGGTGATTGATATGTGGAAGGACCAAAGCGTAATTCCAAAGCTCTAGTAAAAGGAAAACCAATATAACAATTGTTGGTTTTGATGCATCCATTTAAACCAACATAATGATTCTCCTTTCATGTAAAAAGACATCATGGAGATTCTATTTTCAGGGGGTAATTGGTAAATATTAAAAAATTGTTTAGCCTGAAAAAACTACTCTAATGGGTTTGAACCATTAAACATAGCAAGTTCCAATTTAGGGGTATGAAAAGGGGGGTAAAGGGGGAATTTGAGAGATTTGGGTGTATGGAATCTGTTGAAAAAAAGGAATCATGTAATTTTGGATGGGAGAAAATCTAATTGGGAAAAAGGGGGTAGGTTATGACAGGTGGTGGGAGCTATGTAGAGGTGGGTCTCAAGATTGATCTGACATTAGGTTGTGGGGTTGTGTGAGAAAAGGCTATTGAATTCCTTATGGGTGTGTGGGCAGGGGAAATCATATGAGAAATAGGTATTGTAACCCTAGGTATAGAGAAAGGTTGTTGAGTTATACCTGAAGAACTTTTTGTTGAATGAACAGTAGAAGCATGTTGAAACAACCGATAGAACAAATCATCAAGATGAAATCAATGAAGTTGCCATCGAACGTTTTTTATCCCACGGGAAGGGAAAGGTGAACATTGATTAATCATGAGAAGGGTGAAATCACGATCAAACGACTGAGAGATACGGGTAAGAGAGTCGATTGAAGGTGTGAAAACACAAGAAATGGGAGATTTGAATTGGGTTTTTTAAACAAAAACTTTTCTTTAAAAAAATATTCTCCTTTAAGTTAAAATCCTTTTTCCTTCACTCTTGATAATAACAATAAGTAAGAATAGAAAGTAAAGAACAATGTATGTTTATACTAGTTCACTTGAAAATTATCAAGCTAGTCTAGTCCACCCGCCAATGTGATTTCTCCTCACTTAATCGAGGACTTACTTCACTATAACCAAACTGATTACAATTTGCACAAGCTACCTGCAAGTGATTAAGAACCTCTAAGACTTGCAACTCAAATACTTATTAAGGATACATACCTACTCGGTCCCCTAAGGAGTATCAAACAATAATCAACCTAATTATTACAATGCAGAAGCTACCCGTAAGCGACTAACAACCTCTAAAACTCGCAAGTCTTAGACTTCTTAAGAATACATACCTACCTGGTCCCTTAAGGAATATCAAACAACTGTTTGAATACAAGTTTTGTTTACAAGAATATTGCTTCTACAAAAGATGAATATGTAAACTATTTTAAGAACACTGACTTAAGAATATGAAAGCTATGAACAACCTTTATGCGCGCATATTTCATTGATTGGAAGCTTTCTCTCTTAGTCTTTAAGCCTTTATATAGCCAATAAAATAATATATCCGTTGAGGGATACCCTTGGAATTTCCATAAACATTGGCAGCTTGAACAATAACATGGGGGACAAGATCGTGCGACGCGTCTGTCCTTTCATGGTAATGGAATGAAATGTTGATTGTACCATGTACTATTTGTACCACGTTAATATTATCTTATTTCCTTCTTCACTTCAGAGGCTTCTGCGAGCATGATTTTAGAAGCGAGAATATAACACAAGGTCATCAGAACTTCAAGTCTTCAGAGTCTTCAGAACTGTGTCTTCAGAGTCTTCAGCACTTGGTCATGAGAACTTTTTCTTTGAGTCTTGGGTCTTTAGAACTTCAAGTCTTTAGAATCTTTAGAACTTATGTCTTTAGAGTCTTTAGCACTTAGTCTTTAGAACCCTTATCTTTAGAACCTTGGGAGTTTATAAACTTGAGTCTTCAGCATCTGGATCTGAGTAGAAACGTTTGTCTTCAGATCTTCTAATTGTTTCTTTAGAATCTATTGTCTTCAGAAACACGAGTCTTCAGCATCTAGAATTAAATAGCAACTTTTGTCTTCAAATCTTATGAATGTTTTCTTTAGATAAACATAAGAGCTTACACTTCACAGCCTTCTG
Organism: Vicia faba; assembly: GCA_948472305.1. Taxonomy (NCBI): domain Eukaryota; kingdom Viridiplantae; phylum Streptophyta; class Magnoliopsida; order Fabales; family Fabaceae; genus Vicia; species Vicia faba. The sequence goes on along the minus strand of OX451740.1, from coordinate 1,312,113,603 downwards.
GACTGTCTTGCTACTGTTCAACAGAACTTGTGTAGTACAGAAGTGGAACTAATTCGCCTCTAATGTCTTGGCCACGCCATCCATCAGAAGCAGAACTTGTCTGTTAAGTACTCTACAATAACAGACATTAGTACAACAAAATAGTTCACACAAACATACTCATTTGTTATCATCAAAACTCATAGATAATATTGCAGAATTAAATCTTGTTCTCACAATCCCCCCTTTGTTATGATGACAAAACTATGTATTTTGATGACACAATTTTGTTCACATAATCAGAAAAAGTGAAAATAGAAAGAGGAAGGAATACTTATCCTTTTTATCATACTACCCCTGAGTCAATGACTTGATGAAGATCGAATATCCTGACTCTGAACCATTTGAGTAAAACTCCATATGGTTCCAATAGATCAGATATCGATATCTTGAGAGTCTTGACTTTGGATGCCAATAAAAAATTTGAGATTTTGATGCCAATAATAGAACAGTTGAGATCTTGATTTCATAGAACTTCTTCTTATTGAATCTTGACTTTAGATGCCAATGAGAATGAAATCAAATTGAAATCTTTGAAACTTTAATGTCACTAAGACAGCTTCAAGATTCTCAATTCTTGGAGTCTGATTCCATATTTCACTTCTTGGAGTCTGATAATGAATTGAAATACATCTTCAGATCTAAAGCCAATAGGTTAGACATAAGTCTTGCATAATGCTTTCAGATCTTGTCTTTAATCAGAGTTCTTATTTTCTGAAAAATAAAAACACTTCTAACAGAAATAGAAGCTTAACTGGATTAGAATGTAAGCAACTTTTTTTAGAGAACATTTTTCAGAACTTGATTATGAAATCAAAATTACATTCATTTAATTACTCCCCCTTTTTTTCATAATCAAAAAGGTAATTATATATGAAAAACATAAAAAACCAGAAGAAATAACAAGAAAATATAAGAAGTTTCATTGATATTCAAAAGAAAACTTCATCAAATTCAAACAATAACATGATTGGTCTTGCAAGTCTTGCATACATCAAATAATCAGAATAGACGTAAAAAGTAAGAAACAAGTAGTTCTTTGTTTTAGAAGCAAAAGGAAAAAGAAAATCCTAGAGCCTAGGGTTCAGGAGCAGGAGTAGAAATCTTTTGCAGAATCAGCTGTAGCATATTCTGAACATTCTCATTGACAACCTTCTGTTTAATGATACTTTTTTGAACACCTGTTGTTCTCCTCTAATCTCAACAATTGCATTTTTCAGACGCGCGCAGGATCAGAAGATGAATCAACCAGAGCATCTTCTTTAGCCTTAGCAGCTTCTTCTGCTTCTTTAGCCAATTTGGCTTCTTCAGCTTTGCTAGCTTCTTCTGCCTCTTGAGCCTTAAGCTTGGCTTCTGCTTCTCTTTGTTTTGCAGCAAGTAGTTCAACATATTTAACTCTTTCTCTTGTTTCTTTTCTTTCAGTTACCATTCGAACATCCCCAATTTTGGATGCTTCAGCAAAAGAATTCATTCTTTCAACTTCAGAAGACATCCACTTCTGAAACTTCTTCCAAGAACTATCCATATCTGGAGGCTCAGTACTTGTACTTGCCTCTGCCTTTAACTTAGCAACCTTTTTCTTAGCCTTGATTCTAAAAATGCTAATGCATTAATCCAAGGTTTTTGGAACATATTTTTCATAGACAACTATGGCTAGGTCCTTTTCAGATGGAATGACTTCAGAAGTTATAAGTTCAATTTGTTTGAGTTGTTCAGTTAGATAGAAAAGATCAGACATAGAGCAGGGCTCGGTTGTTGGATTTGCAATGGAATCAAGATCATCAGAGATTATTCTCTCAGACATTTCAGGAACAGAAGATGTTTGAAGGTTATGATTTTGAGAGTTCTAGAGTGATTGATGGTGATGAAAGGCAACACGGATATTTTGACAAGGATCAGAAACAATAGGAATTTCTAATGAAGGTTGAGATGTGATGATTTATAATAATGATGAGACAAGTGGGGAAGAAAAGGTAGAGATGGGTTGAGATGGTATGGGTGTAGAAATAAATGAGAGTAAGTTTGAAACGTGTGTGGTTGCAAGGTCGGAAGTGGTTATGATATTTTAGGTAGAAGCAGTTTGTTATACGGTGGGAGAAACTGACTTTTTTGGTTTTATCCAAATGTGCGGATAGCAAGAGTCACTGTCAACTTTTCTTTTATCCAATATAAGGAAAGGGTGAAAAGAACAGGAAAGACCTTGAAGATTTTGAGTTCGGGGGGTAAGTTATGAAAAGTGAAGGTGTTAGCACCCTTTTCATCCGTAGTTATCTACGGCCTCTTAATTGCTAGCTCGCTTTGAAAACTTACTTTGTGTGTGTGTGATTTGAAAATATTTTGAAAAGCCAAAGTACGGCTAACTTTGTAATGATTCTTGTATCAGTCCTCATGAACACATACAAGGTGTTTGAAAAATATTTTGAAAGTGTGATGTGTCAAATGTTTATTTAGAAAAGATTGTGAGCGAGCGATTAACAGTTCTTACCCACTCAAGTTCTTTCTTGTTATTTTCCTTCTCCTTTAGAGATAGTACTATTCGTACCATTAGTTGGTAGGTAGCCACATCTATTAGATGTGAAGGGACAAACGTAGGGTCATCATATGGTCATTGAAGGAAACAGATAGAGATACTTTAGAAATTTATCGGGGGGACTAGATCATTTTTCATAGGCAACGTCGAAGGGTCATCGAGGGACTATGATCTTTATTCGAAGGAACTTTTCTAAAGTATCCCTATTTTCGAGGGACATGACCATGTTTTCGAAGGCAACGAAAGGGAGGTTATCCTAGAGGTGCAAGTGTGAATAGTATGTTCAGTTCAGTTATTTATCTTGTATTAGGGTTTACTAACAATTATTTTTAGATCTTGCCATACATGTCTAGTTACTAGTAGTTGAATATATACAGAAAATTAAGGGTGCAGAAAGTAAATCCTAAGCTATTACAAGGCTTCGGGGCAGTTACATAAAAAGGATGTGGAAAATAAAGTGCGGAATTAAACCCTAAACTATTACATCCCATAAGCAGTTACATAATAGAAAAAATGCGGAAAGATAAATCTAAACTATTACAAGAAAGTCGTTCGACCTATACAATTTCTCTAAGAATTTAAATGTAAAATAAAAATGTTTAAAAATGTTTGAATGTGATTTTTTTATGAAATTAATTTGATGTTAATTAAAAAAACCTTAGTCAAATTAATTTTAATTTTAATAAAAAAAACCTAATGTCTAATTAATTTTAATTAATAAACCTAAAGTCTAATTAATTTTATTATTTAAGAAAATACTAATTAACCTAATTAATTAATAAATAAACAAAAAAGTCAAAATTAATTATTGATTAAAAAAACTAAACCTAATTTGTTAGGGTTTTTAAAAAGAATTAAATTAGGTTAATGGTTGATTAGAAAATAATTAGGGTTAAGGAAAAAATTAGGGTTAGTAATTAAAAGAAATAAGGTTAAAAAGGAAAAAAATGTAAAATTGCATGGGGTGGGTGTTGAACACACGCCCTCTTGCCTTTTGCCTTGCCTTGCTTTCCACTAAGTCAAACGCTCGTTGGTGTTTGCAGAATAGGCGTTGCACATAATATATGAAACCTTCATGTTAATTGTAAAAATAACAAAAAATATGGTGAAGCGCCAGGATCGAACCCACGCCCTTACATTCACAACTCAACGCCTTGACCAGCCGTACTACGCCCTCATCCGTGTACCAAATAGAAACAAAAAAATATATTTTAAACGTAGATCGGCGAGGCGCAGAAGCCCTAGCTCCGTTCGTCTTCTCCGGTGAGTTGTTTTTTGAAACCTGCAAAATAGAACACGTTAATACACAAAAAAGACCTTACCCCCCTAAATTGACCCTTGTGAATCCATTGGTGGCCTTAGTTTTTACTAAATCGTCCTGTACAAAGAGATATAAACAAGATAAGGCAAATCTATGTAAGAATGGTGATGCACGATTTTGGCATCATGGGACTCATGCAAGGGTTTAGACCTGCATTGTTATGTATCAGAAACACCGTGCAAACGTTAGTTTTAATCAAAGCATAGTAAAAAGCAAAACACGAAATTCACAAAAAACATGTAAATCGGCCATGCTTGGGATGCTTGTTTCATGCACTTTTGATCATCAAGGATGATCCCAACATACTATGTTATGTCTCAAGAAGCGATTTGGATGGTTAGTTTGCTTTGAGAGGGGTTGGAAATAGGATTTCAAGTTTGCCCTAATTTGACATGATATTTTTGGAGAGTGTTCTTGAGGCAAGCTTTTCGTTGTCCTCTCTTGTCTGAAGATGAAGTGTATATATAGGAGAAGATTAAGTCAAGAAAAATGGGCTTGGACCTCTTTGTAAAACACTTTGATTTTGTTTGAAAAATAGATAAAAATATTACAAAGAATGAAGATTTGTTTCACAAAATAATTCCACATGGTTTTTGTATGATCTTGGGGCCCCAAACAAAAATCAAATCTTAAGCCTTTTATGCTTTATCCATTATTTGATATTTATTTGATTTAACTTTGAATTTAAGTGAATAAAATCAAAATAAATAAAATTAAAAATTAAAAGGGTGTATGAATATATTTAGAGGTCCATTATGAGGTCAAGAACACGTTTGTACTCTAAAAGATAAGCCCATTAGCCCAAAAATTCAAGTTTGCTCAATTTGAGTTTCATGCATTTTCTCAAAATTGCCCAACTTGCACCAATCATAACTCTCTCAATTTTTGTCATATGAATCTGATCTTGGACTTTTTGGAAATCTCAAGATGTCCCCTACAACTCTCATGTTTAACATTTTTCCATTGGAAAATCTTATCTTGATATAAATTGCTTTGACAAAAAGTGTCTTTTTGTTGACTTTTAAAATGACTTGTAATGTTTTGGCTCATATCTCTCAAATGAAGCATTTTTGGGCCTTGATCATTGAGAGACAAAGTTGTAGAGAATTGAATTTCCATAAAAATGAGCTTTGTTAGATAATTTTCTAATGAAGAATGTGAAAGTTATGCTTGGTCAAAGTTCAGTTGACTTCTCCTAAAGAAAACCCTAATTTAGTAACTTTTGACTTTTGATGAATCTTTGAGTTTTCTTGATGAATCATGATAAACCTTTGATAAAATGATGAATTTGAGTTCAAAATGTTAATGTTGACCAAAAATCTTGAGTTTTGACTATATGTTGACCACAGTTGACTTTTTTTGTCCAATACAGTTGATTTTCACTTATATGAGCAATTGACTGAGCAAATTTGTGATGTAAGGTTTGAAACTTGACATGAGGATTCTTTGAAGCATATGAGGAACCATGAAACTCACTTGAGACATTAGAAGTCCCATTTTCCTTGAGAATATCAAAACCCTAGTTGTAGGCCATTGCTTAGGAGGAGGATTCATCTGATCAATTCTTGAGTAGTCTTGAGCAATTGAGAACCCTAAGAGTATGAGGAGGTATCTTGAATCAACTTGTTTTGAAAAATGGAGGGAAAATTTTGTGGTACAACATAGTTGTTATTTCAAGTAACATTGTAGATATAGTTTCATAAACAAAAATTTACATAGTTAAGGAAGCATGACTAGAAACAGGAATAAATGTGGTAGATGATGGAAGAGGATTAATTTGTGAAGTGGAGGTTGTGGATGAACATTCATTAAAAAATTATAAGTAGAAAATGAAGTAGGTACAGATGTAGCAGTAATAGACTTACTTGTTGTTTCTGGATCAATTGCTAGAATCGCAGTCTTAGAAGTTCAAGACTTCTTCTTCTTCTTTCCGGGTTCAGAAGCTTCTAAACTCTTCTTCCTTTTAACTCTGGAAGAGTCAACATACTCTTGAGCAGGAGGTAAATCAGAATAGTTAATAATGGACATATCATATCCTTCTACTTCCATCATTTTGACATAGATAGCAATGTTATACATGTTATCTCCCTTGGTAAACAAAGGGTAGTTATTCGCAGGAATTCTTGTGATTCTGATGCTTTCAGAGGAAACAAGTAGAGGGTTAGAATGACTTCCTCTATTAGCCTCATATTCTTCAGAGTCTATCCATTGAAGGAATCTCCAAGACTAGAACCTAGATCCTCTGTAAACTTAGCTTCTTCTACCAGAGTTTTCACTAAGCCACTTTCTACCAAAATGTTAGTGATGAGACGTCCAAAAGGAATATAGTTGGAAACCTTCTTTTTGGGATCATCAGTGGTTCTAGTTTTTAAAATAGAGTCTCTCAAATAATAAAATAGAAGAGCTGGAAGACACATCTTCTGATGGGTCATCAAATAGTACAACATGTACTTTTGATTGACATTGAAATAGTTAGAAGAACTGGATGAAGGTCTGGGGTTGATACAATTTAGAATGATTTTGTGCCAGATTCTAAGTTCATCATAGAGATCTTTACTTTTATACTCAGTTTTCTCAGAAGAGTAGTTCTGGAAGATGTCTTTGTTAATATTATCCCTCACAAATGTAGATTTTCTATTCATCTTATAAATTCAGTTTCCTTCAAGATGTTACATGCCCAGAAGATCAGCAATAGACTTTTCAGTAATGGCAATTTTCAGACCCAGCACATGAGCAACTAACTACATGAAGATTGTCACAATTCTCTTGAATCCATAAATCCTTAACCAAAGAATCATAAATAAGACCATGAAGATGCATGAAAAAGTGCTCCCATACTGGAGCATTCAAGTCAGCAATTAAGTTTGCACCATTTGCAGAAAGGTTATTGAAATCCACCATATATTCACGAAGAATATTTAACTCATGTGGTTTTAGATTACTGTGAACTTGAACAGATTTATGTGTTATGTGGTGTTCATCAATAACTGATAGAGAAGATAAGTCAGTTACCATAGGAGAAGAAGAATTGGTTGTAATAGTTGAAGAAGATGGCCCAAAAGGATTTAGGGCTTGTTCAATTTCTTTGGCAAACCGAACAACTTCTTGTTGTTGAGAATTCATCGTGTTAAATATGATGAAGGTTAATGACAAGAGTGATGATTTTTTGATGAAGAATGTTGATGAACACATATAACTTGTTGAAAGGTTTGAGAGAGAAAGAGGGTTTAGAGTTTCTAAAGTGTGGGAGTGAAGTGAACGTGTGTGATTTATAGTGTTTGAGAAGTGACAGAAAATAAAATAAAAATGAATTCAATTAAACATAATAATTAGGAGAATTAAATGAAAGTAATAATTATGATATCAATCAAATTCCAAGAAATACGCACACTGCTCATTGCATAGCTTAGATAGCATGTGATAATTAAGCATAACCAAGGGTTACACATGTTAATCAATACATCTAACTAAGTGACACATTTGATATCCTCAGAGTCTTGAGAACCAAAATGTTTCCATCTAATCAAAGACATTTATGATCGAAACATCTTCTGCTTACTGAGGTTTTGAAAGAAATAGCAGTAATAAGGTTTAAAGAGAATAGAAACATTACTCATAGAAGTATAATAGTCTATCAATTGATTCTTCAGACAATTTTCAGAATCCAGACTTTATTCAAAAGATGAGCTGGCACAAGCGAGATTATTAAGACTTGGAAGAATTTATCTAGAAGATTTAAAGTTTGGTCTTGTTATGACAATAGCATCTTAGATTACAAGAACTTCAGAGCCAATAGTTATTTCCTTTTTGGTTGCTTCTGACCCTATCCACGCTTCCATACTTAAGTTCTAAATCTTGGAACATATGCCTTTTTACCATCATGTGTTGCAAGCATCCATTGTCCAGGTGTCATAATTGGTGTTTCTATTACGCCATCAAGAACATCTGCAACATAGATTATCTGATCTTTAGGTACCCACTTTCTGGGTCCTCTTTTGTTAGAAGTTCCAGAGGTTCTGACACCTATGGACTTTTGTGAAATAGGATAATCATGTGAAATTTGTGCATGATACTTTGGTTTAGAAGTTTCCTTACGTGTCTGTGTTTGTGCTATATTAATATTAAAACCTTTTTGTTCTGGACATTTCAAATATGTGCCAGCAAGCACGAAATGTTCAGAAAGAGGTTTTGGTTTGACATTCAGAGTCTCATCAATTTTCTTTGATGGTCCTGAATATCCCAAGCCTCTTCTTCTATTTCTACTAACACCATAGATCATTGAAGCCAATTTACTTCTATCTATGCATTTAGCAAGGAAGTGTTATAAAGCTCTATCATATCTGATTACTTTGTCAGTGACAGATGTGTTAGAGAAAATCTCTTCTTCTAATCTATACACTTTACTTTTTAGAGCGATGTTTGATTTTTCTAAAACAAATAGTTTTTCATTTAAGACATAAATACTTTGCTCATCTATAATAGTGTTCTCAGAAGTATCTACAAAACTCTTTTTCAAGATTTTTTGTTTACTTAGAAGAGATTGGTACCTTTTCATTAATTTAGATAAACCAATTTCAAGTTCAGAACGAGATAAGGAAAAAAGTACCTCTTTGTCGTCATCAGATTCTGACTCATATTTAAGTGTCCATTCGTCTTCTGATGTTGATTCTCCCTTGCTTGTCCTGGCCATGAATTCCATGTTTGCATGCTCTTCATCAGAATCTTCATCTTCTGATTCTAAGTCATCCCATGTTTCCATCATACCCTTCTTAGCTTTGTAAGCCTTCTTAGGCTTCTTGTCTTTCTTAAGCTTTGGACAATCGTTTTTATAATGTCTAGGATCGTTGCATTCAGAACAAGTAACTTCTTTTCCAGAAGCATTCCTCTGATCGGAAGTGGATTCACCTCTTCCATATGTCCTTTGTTAACCTCTGAACTTGCTTAGTCTGTGCTTCCAGATTCGACTTACTCTTCTAGATATCATAGAGAGTTCATCATAATCTGAATATTCTTCAGATTCTTCCGATTCTTACTTAGCTTGACAAGCCTTGGTTTTCTCAAAAGTAGACTTTAGAGCAACTGATTTTACCCTATTCTGAGGTTCATCTTGTTCTAGCTCTATTTCATGACTTCTTAAAGAGCTAATCGGCTCCTTAAGAGAGGTGTTGTTTAGATCCTTTTCCAATTTTAAAGCAGTTACCATTGGTCTCCATTTTACAGTAAGACTTCTGATAATCTTTTTAATGTGATATGCGGTTGAGTAACCTTTATTCAGAACCTTAAGTCCTGCCACAAGAGTCTGAAATCTTGAAAACATTGTTTCCACAGATTCGTCGTCTTCCATCTTGAAGGTTTCATATTTTTAAATTAAGGCCAAAGCCTTTGTTTCTTTTACTTGTATGTTACCTTCATGTGTCATCTGAAGAGAATCAAAGCTAGACTTTGTAGTCTCCTCTATCTGTGATTTTCTCATATTCATTATATGAAATAGCACTTAGAATAATGGTTCTTGCTTTGTAGTGATTTCTACATACTTTCTTATATGCTTATGTCATTGCACTTCTTGCAATCTTATAACCTTTATCGTCTACTGGGTGAGTGTAGCCATCAACTACCAAGTCCCATAGATCCAAGTCATATGCCAAAAAATAACTTTCTATTCTATCCTTCCAATAGTCAAATTTCTCCCTCATCAAACATAAGAGGTTTTGAACTATAGTGATTTCTATCATTATCCCTATTATCAACAGTAGAATTAGGTGTAGCCATTGGTTTTTCACATACACTAGATCGGTACTGGACACTGTTAAGTGTTGATAAATAATAAAATTGTTTATCTCCTCAGAACTGGAGCTCTGATACCAATTGAAGGTGTGAAAACACACAAGAAAGGGGGGCGGGGGTGAATTGGGTTTTTAAAACAAAAACTTTTCTTTAAAAAATGTTCCCCTTAAAGTTAAAATCCTTTTTCCTTCACTCTTGATAATAACAATAAGTTAGAACAGGAAGTAAGGAACAATTTATGCTTATACTAGTTCACTTGAAAATTATCAAGCTAGTCTAGTCCACCCGCCAAAGTGATTTCTCCTCACTCAATAGAGGACTTAATTCTCTATAACCAAACAGATTACAATTTGCACAAGCTACCTGCAAGTGACTAACAACCTCTAAGACTTGCAATTTAAAGAATTCTTAAGGATACAGACCTACCCGGTCCCCTAAGGAATATAAAACAATAATCAACCTGATTATTACAATGCACAAGCTACACGTAAGTGACTAACAACCTCTAAAACTCGCAAGTGACTTCTTAAGAATACAGACCTACCTGGTCCCTTAAGGAATATCAAACAACCGTTTGAATACAAGTTTTATTTACAAGAATATTTCTTCTACAAAATCTGAATATGTAAACTATTTTAAGAACGGTGACTTAAGAATATGAAAGTTATGAACAACATTTGCGTGTGAATATTCCGTCATTGGCAGCTTTCTCTCTTAGTCTTCAAGCCTTTATATAGACAATAAAATAATATATCCATTGAGGGGTACTCTTGGGATTTCCAAAAACATTGGCAACTTGAACAATAACGTGGGGGACAAGATCATGCGACGCGACCGTCCTTTCATGGTAGTGGAATGAGACGTTGATTGTACCATGTACTATTTATACCATGTTAACATTATCTTTTTTCCTTCTGCACTTCAGAGGCTTATGCGAGCATAAGTTTAGAAGCGAGAACATAACACAAGGTCATTAGAACTTCAAGTCTTCAGAGTCTTCAGATATGCATCTTCAGAGTCTTCAACACTTGGTTGTGAGAACCTTTTCTTGGAGCGCTGGGTCTTTAGAACTTTAAGTCTTTAGAATCTTTAGAACTTCTATCTTTAGAGTCTTTAGCACTTGGTCTTTAGAACCCTTATCTTTCGAACCTTGGTTCTTTAGAAACTTGAGTCTTCAGCATCTGGACTTGAGTAGAAACTTTTGTCTTCATATCTTCTAACTGTTTCTTTAGAACCTGTTGTCTTTCGAAACATGTGTCTTCAGCATCTGGACTTAAGTAGCAACTTCTATCTTCAGATCTTCTGACTGGTTTCTATAGACAAACATCAAATCTTACACTTCAGAGCCTTCTGAAGTGTCTTGCTACTGTTCAACAAAACTTGTGTAGTGGAGAAGCGGAACTAATTCTCTTCTAATGTCTTGGCCACGCCATCCATCAGAAGCAGAACTTGTTTGTTAAGTACTCAACAATAACAAACATTAGTACAACAAAAATTTTCACACAAACATACTCATTTGTTTTCATCAAAACTCAGAGATGATATTTCAGAACCAAATCTTATTCTTACATCGATTATGTAAGGGGAGGGCATTAGCACCCATCACGTCTGTGGTACTCCACGGGATCCACTCTTTTTATTCTAATCATAGGGTGTGTTATAATCTAAAGCTTACGAACTAAGGACAAAATGGAAAGAGGGAATGAATGCAAAAGAAAACACGGGGAAAAGAAGGAATATTTACAAAGTTTCACTCGCCTAGGCCCCGAGAGCAAATGCCTACATATCCCTTTTAAGGAATCAGAACGTCGTAGTTCGACTCAAAAGTTTATGTTTGTTTTGTGTTTTTTACGGATAATATTGCATTTGCATCCTTACGGTTTGAATTGCAATTTGTGTTTGGCATTGCAGCTCGTAAAGAGACTCATGTTGGGCCCCTCCACACTTAGCATTTCCAAGTTGTTCAAATTTGAAACAACACATTCTTATTGAAAAGGTTTTAAAAGACAAAAAAGGTCCGAAGACAAAAAAGTTTGCATTGGTTTATACTTTTTATTGCGAAAATAATTTATGATTTGAACCGAAATAACGTCCTAAAGTGAAAATAGAGCAAGGCTCAGTCTAAACCAATTTTCTCTACCCCACAAGACTCAACTGCATACAATTCGCATCTTCCATTATTAAGTCTTTTAGAAATTTCCAAGAAAAAGAGGTTTTAGTTTTAAGGATGCAAAAAGAAAAGAAAAAATCTAAAGGAAACTACCTAGCTCTACCCCTAATGTTATCATGAAATGGTTGATCCTATAGTTAAGTTTGAAAGGGAAATCTATACCTATGTTAGCATGCATGGATTATGATCCTAATATCTAACTTGCATCAGAAACGAAACAAGTGAATCCTAAGGGAGCATAAAAATGTTACAACCTAATGAAAAGTATAAGCACAAGGTGCAAACAAACAAAGTCAAGTTGAAGCCAAAATAAACATTAAGTGTGAGCTAGCAATAAACAAATGAGTCACATGGATCTCAAAGTGGGAGTAAGGAATTCTTTCCACTTGATTTGCTCGAGCACCGGCATCAAGTAATAACTCGGAGCATCAACATCGAGTGACGCGAGCTAACATCATCGAAACAAATGACAAAGCATGGGGGTTGGTTACGGATCCCTGTCTTTCACTTGATCGAGTCGATAACAAGAGTAAACACGGTTCAGAGCATCAACGTATAATGCGAGCTAGGAACGATACGGACTAGAATATGTACGGTTGATTGTGGACCCTCTGCTCCAGTTATTGACTCGATAGCAAGCACAAAATAAAAAGGGAGGGGAAATTCCTTTTTCGAGGACTTTAGAAAAAGTGCCTCTTTTGAGGTCTTTAAACAAACAACAAGAAGTCGCTCCTCTTGGAGTCTTTTGCAAACAAAAATCTCGCCTCATTTCGAGGACTTTAACAGAACAAAAATTGCCTCATTTGAGGACTTTAAACAGATTTCCCACCTAAAGTTAGGTCTCCCAGTCATGCATCTCTATTCCTACTTCTCATGGCAAGGAAAGCGGTAAATGATGCGGAAACATAAACCAGAATCAGTGTAATACCAAACGAACAAATGTTCGTAGCAAGCAAGTAAAAGCAGAATAACTCTGAAAAACTTCGCGCAAGCTAGCATCAATAATACAATAGTCAGAATATGCATCGAAGCATTAATAAAGTACAATGAGAATAATTCATGTTAGTCGCATCCTAATATCCATCCATGATCCTTCATGAAACACAAATCTAGACAAACAAAATAGTACATGCATCTCATGTAATGAGAATCAACAAACAAATGCGTCTGATGCGTATCCATAAATTCACAAATAATATAGCATAGCTTGCTTTAATTGAATAACCAAAAATTAGGTAATCGATTGAAAGCGCTCTCAAAGTTCTTTGCACAAGTCAACAAACATGTTAGAAATAACAAGAAAACAAAATCGAAGTTATCCATTCTCATCACAATTCAATTTAGAATTAAATCATGAAGAAAAATAAATTAAATGCACAATGGAAGCACAAACACAAACTCCGGGAAGCAACTTATTACAAATGAAAGTGTGCAAAAAGTCGTAATAAAAATGATCTAAAACGGTATCGGTAGCCATCGAACGTACCAAGAAGCTAAAAATAAGCCATAAACGTGAATTAAATCACCTTGCAAGTGCTACTTACCATTTCCGAAAGCAACACCATCAACACATGAATCGCGTGAAAATTCAATCTGAAATCGAGAAAGCTCAACCCAAATGTCATCCAAGTACCAAAACCAAGTATCTTGAGCATTAACCATCAAAGAAAATTCGCCTTATGTTGAACTTACCATAATCGGGCAGCATTGCGCCATAACAAAGAAACGCTCGGAAAATCATATTGGAAACTGTATAATTCAACCGCAATAGTCCACAAACGCACAATTATGCATGACCAAGCATCAAACAACCTTTGGAACACAATTGTCAAGGCATTTATAGTTTCAGGGCAACTACTTATGCTTGGATCGGAATCGATCAAAATCAGATTTAAACATCACAAACGGGTGCACAAAAGCTTTTACGGATTCAAGTATCGTCACTTAGAAATTATAAACACTTTGCAAACAATTAAATACGCATATTTAAATCCACAAACAACACAACTCATCCGGATTTGAGGTTTTTTATGTTGAAAAAATGAATTCATCCACAAATCGACACGAAAATTGCATTAACTCGTGAAAACACAATTATTCCTCAACAAAATTCCATAATCGACATATAGATCTAAAATTCGGTATTAAAAAATTATCAACAATTTTACCGAATAAAATCAAGAACCATATCGATTATGTTCATCAATCAACCAATGATATATCTCCATATCACAAATTCAAGAATCAAGAGTTTCTCACAATACTCGATCAAGTTTCAACAATTCAAGAATTCAATTAATATCACAATTCAAAATAAATTTATGAACAATTAATCAATTCTCATCTTAATATCAACTCATGAATTCTCAATTAAGCATCAATTTCACAAATACATATCCTACTCCATATTTATTCATCATCAACAATTCAATTATGTTTCAAGATTCAATTCCAATCAAACTCCACAATTCACTTTAATTCAAGAATTTTCAAGCAATCATTTATCCTAAAATCAATTAACCATAAGCAATTAATCAATTAAAGGTTCAAGAACTACGGAAATGTAAATCAGAGATGAAGATGCTGACTAGAAAATGACACGGATGCCAGAAGAGATTTCGTCAGATGTTGCACGGAGAGAGGGAGACGAAGGCTCGCGGAAATCGCACAGAAGAGGAAGAAGAATCGCGCGAATGAGGGAGTATATAGCGCAGAAGGACTCACAACCAAAGAAGATGAAGATTGGTGGTGTTCCAGCGGGAAATGGTGGTGCGGGAAGAGGCTAGGAAGAGAGGGAGAGGTTCGAGAAAATCTTGAGGAAGAGGACGAAGATTTGATGAAGTTTTTGTTTATTTGTTCTTGAAGCTTCTTGAGGAAGTTGAGAGAGAATTGAGAGAAAAGAGTTTTTGATTTGGTGAGATTTGAAATTGTGAGTGGAATTTTGTTTAAAAAATTGAAATTTTAAATATATTAATTGACTCTAAAATTGAAATTTTCACCTTATTTCATGCACAGTGCGAGATCGAACCTCAAGCTCGTCGCAATCAGTGTAAAATCTACACGCGCAACTTGAAACAAAGATGTCAATGACAAAATTTGTGAAGCGGCGCCGAAAGAATCGTCTCGATACGATCAAAATCGATCAAGTTATGTTGCCTTAAACGGCGAGAAACACAATGTAAAAATTCACAGTGCAGAAATTTACAGCTCTTTTGTGTACGATGCTCGAACAAACCACAAGCTCATGATGTTCGGTGCAAAATCTGAATGCGAACACTGAAGCAAAATTGTCGGCGATGAAATGCACGACGTCATGCTAAAAGAATCACCCCGATACGATAAAAATCGAATAAGATATGATTTTTTGAATGGCAAGAAATAGTGGAATTATTTCACCGTATTGAAAAATTTCAGCTCATTTCCGTGCGCACTTTCAGATGCGAGCCATAAATCGAAGTTTTCGGAGAATAATCTGAACTCGGGCCATGAAGCAAAGTTGAAGCTTACAAAATTGTGATCTCACGCTTCAATAATCGTCCAAATACGATAAAAATTGAGAGTTAAGATTTTTATAATATCGAGAAATAGTCCGATAGAAAACCAATTCTGAGTGCAATTTTCTCTGGTAATTCGCACTTTTGGAAATCTTCTGCAATGAACTAGCTCCTGACCCGAACATACGGATCGAATATAAAATTAGGAGTGATTTTTCTCCTAAAGAATCGTCTAAAAACATTAAACCGGGTGAAAGTTATGAATTTTTGAACATCTGAAAAACAGCGATTCAGCACACTATTTTCACTGTTTTTGCACTGTATAACCTCAAAGTACTCGCACATTTGGAGATCTTCCTCAATGAATTGGATTCCGAGCCGAAAACCGAACTTGAAGGAAATAAATAGACGATTAAAATTCTCCAAGAGTCACTCAAAGATGATTTTTCAGTCAGAAGTTATGGATTTTTAAATACTCAAAAACTGGCAAAACGGTAAATCCACTATATAACGCATTTCAAGTATTTTGCGCTTTTGAAAATCTTCATCACAAAATCAGCATTTGGCATGAACAGATGAAATGAAGAAGACCTCAAGAAGGTTTTAATGACTGGAAAATCTTTCCCGAACCATTTTCCGATCTCAAGTTGTGTGTTTTTGAGCCTGAAACGTATAATATTGAATTTATGTCTGCACTGTCTCAAATCAATTGAAATGCTCGAGTTTCTGCACAATTTAGAGCTTGTTGGAACATACAAGGTCCGGATATGATGATGAATTATTTGGTTGTTGATGGGATATCTTGGAAACCGTGTGGAGTACATTAAAAACTTGAAACCCTGATTTTCTACTTTGTTGTTCTGCCTGACGAAACGGTCATCTTTCACAATTCTTTCTTGCGAAGAAAAGCTTTGATCCCATGGGTGTAGACCCTATGACATGTATGTATGTGTAATACGGTGGGAGAACTAACTTGGGTGTTTTGGGTTTTATCGCAATTATTGCGGATAGCAAGAGTCGCCACCGACTTTTCTTTTATCCAATAAGGATAGGGTGAAAAGAACAGGAAAGACCTTTGAGATATTTTCTTGATTTTTTGGGATAGATTATGAAAAGGGAAGGTGTTAGCACCCTTTTTATCCATAGTTATATATGGGCTCTTAGTTGCTTGCTAGATCACTTTTGAAATTTCTTTGTTTGAAATGTCTTTGTGGTGGTTTTTGAAAGTATTTTTGAAAAGCACCTTCGTTTAGGCAAACTTTGTAATGATTCTCGTCTCTATAAGAATGCATAAATAGTGTTGACTTTTGAAAATATTTCATTTGAAAGTGTTGGTATGTTTGAAAAGATGTTTGTTTTTGAAGGTGGATTGTGAGCAAGCAACTAAGAACGTTCTACCTACTAAAAAATCATTTGTTCATTTCTCTCTTCTTTTGACATTGTTATCTTACATTGATTGGTAAGAAGCTCTATCTTTGGATGTAAAGGGACGGGAGTGGGTCATCGTATAGTCATAGAAGACAACATTGTTGGATACCTTAGCAATTTGTAGTAAGGGTCTAAGATCGTTTACCGAACGCAACATTGAAGGGTCATCGAGGGACTACGATCTTGTATTCGAGGGTCATTGTTAAAGTATCCCACGTTTGAGGGACATGACTATTTTTATCCGAGGCAACAAATGTGGGTTACCCTAAAGGTGCAAGTGCGCAAAGTGTATTGATTTCATGCATTTTTTGTCTTGAGATTAGGGTTTTCTAAGATTGATTTTATCTTTCCATATAAACCCTAATTAATAGCATTTATATTTGAAAGTGATAAATTGTGGAAATGTAAAATCCTACGCTATTACATCATTTGGGGATAGGGGTACAAATTTACAAATGGGAAGATGAAAGCAAATAAACCTAATTTACTATTACAAGTCTTTGACAATTACATAATTATAGTGCGAAATAATAAAATGTACAAAGAAATATAAAGAGAAGAGAAATTGTTTTTATGTTTTTTTTATGAAAAAGGTTTTAATTAATCTAATTGATTTGAAAAAAGAAATTAATTAAAATCCTAATGTTTAAATTAATTTAATCAAAAGAAACAAATTGAAATAAAACCTAAGTCTAAATATTAAATTAATTTTAAGAAAATAAATTGATTTTAATAAGAAAGTGTTTTTGTCTTTTTTTAGTTTAGAAAAAGAAATTAAAAAAAAGTGTATGCATACATATTTAAATAAAATATTTTTTTTGAATTTTTATATGAAAATAATAATAATAATAAAAATATAAAGAAAAAATAATTAAAAAAGATAAAAAAATTGTTTTATGTATTGACACATGAGCTTATGTATTGGCTCATATTTGTTTCGTATTGGCTCATGTATTGGCTCATAATCATTTCTTGCTCCTGGAAGTCAAAACAGCTCAGTATGAGTCGATGCATACTGGTTTTGTATCGACTAATTTCCATTTCGTGTCGATGCATATGTTTTTCGTGTCGACTCATAACTTGTTTTGAACATAATGTGTGTCGACTCATAGCATTTCGTGTCGACTCATACTACTGTTTTTTTGCTTTTATCACTGTTTTGCTACATATAAAAGACAGTTCTCGACACATGGTCAGTGAAAATTAAAATCAACCATATGGTTAGCTTCAAGACAATGATATCTATATTTTATCTTCACAAATGAACCATTAATGATGCTTGTATGAAGAGTTCAAAGTCAAGAAAACTTACCTTGAAACTGAAATTTGTGCTTTGAGTTTGAGTTGTTGTATGGGCTATTGTTGAACTTGAGAAGTGATGATAGTGATATTACAGAAGTTGTTCTTATGTTTGAACAACTTCTATATGATGTATGTGGAGTGTTTGGATGGTTTGTTTGGACAAAACTTGCAAGGAGTGAGAGGTTCAAGGATTTGGACTTCAAAGCTCAACAATGGGGGTTTTATGGACAATTCTGGTTTTTTGAGAGTGCAGGAATTTTTTAGGGCTTCTACACAAGAGAACTTCTTGTATTTAGATTGCAAATGACCTCTCTATTTATAGGCAAAAGGCTTGGGACAAGGGTTGATCAGATTTTCAAAAAATCACATGTTGTGACTAGGTTGGATTGTACATGAAGCAAGCTTGAAGATCATAGTTCCAATGCTTTGTACTTTGTTGCATAGAGTTGTTGGACACTTTAAGCATTCTCTCTGATTTTTTATGTTGAGTGTGTGTAGAAGGAACAAGTTAGAGGTACAAGAAGAGCTGACTTTGTATAAAGCATGCTTTATGTGAATGGCAATGGTGCCTTTGTGCCAAAAATGGAAAGATGCAATGGACAATACTTGAATCACTTGGATAATGGTTCAATCAATTGTGTAAACATATGATTATGGATATATTTACAAGTAAAAAGTACTGCAAAGTAAGATTATGCATCATGTCATAAGGATTTTGTTATGTGCTCTTCAACAAAATGACTTGCAAATCAAGAATGAATGCCCAACTTCAGGCCCTTGAATCTCCTAGCTCAAATATGATAAATTCATGCTCTTGAATGTTTTGGAAAGCTTTAAGCACCCTATACAACTTTCATGTTGACCACTTTGGTAAATCAAACTGGAACTTGATGAAAATTGGCCAAGAAGTTGCGATAAAAACCTGACCAAACTTGCTGGAAATTTCTCTAAGTGTTTATACAAAAATGCCATGACTTCATGATTTTATAACTCAAAATCCAAGCACTTCTAGAACTTGATCAGTAAAGAAAAGTTGTAAAACTCATCAAGATCTACAACTTTCATGTTGAAAGTTTTCTTTTAATCATCTTTCATATTGGTGAAAGCATGGCGTGAAGTAATGAGATTATCATGTATAAAAAACACTTAGAAAAATTTCAAAGCCTTGAAAAGTTTGACTTTTCACATTGACTTTTGACTTTCTTGATTTCTTGACGATCAAGTTTGATATTCTTGAACGTCTTGATAAATTTCGATCTTTGGAACTTAATGTTGACCAAAAAGTCAAAGTTTGACTTTTGGTGCTACAGTTGACTTTTTCATCGGTACAGTTGATTTTAGGTCATCTGATCAATTGACTGAGCAATTTTGTGATCCAAGGCTTGAAACTTGTCATGAGCATTCTTAGAGGTCCGTAATGATCCATGAAAGTCTTTTGAGGCATTAAAAGTCCAATTGTCCTTATGAAAACTCAAACCCTAATTTGAGGTATCAGTGTTGAGGAGATGGCTTGATCTAATCAATCCTTGTGCAAGCTGGAGCTATTTGAAGATCTTGTGAGAAATGTCTTAAGAAAAGAGAGGGCAAATTTTGTGATACAACAGCTGCCCCTGTTCAATCTTCTTAAACCTGAAGAGTTATATTGGCGGATCCGCCATTCGTGACTTGAAGGTGGAAGATGATTGAACACTAGAGTGCCCAGAAATTTTCACTTGACTATGTGTTAGTTGATTGTGTAGGGAATGGGCTTAAAGATTCCATTTGGAGAGATGATGTAGAGTTGTCATAGATGGGCTTATAGATGCCATCCAAAGGTGATTGTTGATAGAAATTAGACTAAGTCTAAGCTTGACTGTAACTGGGAGAAGCATCAGAATAAATCTTTGGTCAATTTAATTCTGAATGATATGCTGGAATTGACCCGTGTTAAGACGTGTTTGGAAATGTATTAGAAGGAACCCGTGTAAGATTGCTTCAGGATGAACCTATATGAAACTGTATCTGGAAATTCATGAGAAGGAGCCTGTGTAGTGCTGCTTCAGAATGAGTCTGTGTGAAACTGCATCTGGAGATATATGAGAAGGAGTCTGGGTAGGGCTGCTTCAGGATGAGTCCATGTGAAACTTCATCTGGAAATATATGAGAAGGAGCCTGGGTAGGACTGCTTCAGGATGAGTCCGTGTGAAACTGCATCTGGAGATATATGAGAAGGAGCCTGTGTAGGGCTGTTTCAGGATGAGTCTGTGTGAAACTTCATCTCGAAATATGTGAGAAGGAGCCTGGGTAGGGCTGCTTTAGGATGATTCCGTGTGAAAATGTATCTGGAAATTCATGATAAGGAACCTGGGTAGGGCTGCTACGGGATGAGTCTATGTGAAACTGCATTTGTGTAAGATTCTTCATTTTGAGCTCAAGTGAAGCTGCATCTGTGTAAGATTGCTTCATGATGAGCCCGTGTGAAGTTGCATTTGTGTAAGATTGCTTCATGATGAGCCCGTGTGAAGCTGCATCTGTGTAAGATTGCTTCGTGATCGTGTGAAGCTGCATCTGGAAACTAGAAGGAACATGTGTAAGATTGCTTCATGATGAGCCCGTGTGAAGCTGCATTTGGAAATTAGAAGGAACCCGTGTAAGATTGCTTCATGATGAGCCCGTGTGAAGCTACATCTAGAAATTAGAAGGAACATGTGTAAGATTGCTTCATGATGAGCCCGTGTGAAGCTGCATCTGGAAATTAGAAGGAACCCGTGTGAGATTGCTTCAGTTGGTCGTGTAATAGTTGCTCTGTCTTGTTTCAAGAACTAATCTTGGACCTGTTGAAAATTGTTGATGATAATTATCTGTTGATTGATCTTTCCTGAAAAGGTAAAGAGTTAGTTGTACGCAATGTTATGATGTATGAAATGCATGATGTTCTCAAAATAAATGAGATTGTGCTATATGTGTTTCGTATGCATATGCTATGATGTATGAATGTGAAATGTTACTGAAATGAATATTTGTCTACGAAAATAAATTCCTGACTACTACTGGAGAGTTTTGGGAAGTTAAATCCCGGACTTCTTGTTGGAGATGAAGAGTATGTCTATTTTCAAACTTTGTTTAGAATGTCTCTGCTGGGGATTCCCGCTTATGTTGGGGAGGAGAACTCTGTTGGGAGACATTAACTTTGGATCTTTGCTTGAGGAAACTCTACGGGGAATGTTGATTTCTGCTTGAGGAATAGAGTTTAGGAATTTTAGTTGTCCATTTCTCTACTGGGGAATTATTTCTTGACTGAGAGAATGAAAGTTAATTGTTATCTGGTCGAAATCTAGGCTTCGCAGCAACTTGCTGGGGGAGATAAAGTTAACTGTTATCTGGTCAGTTTCCAGGCTTCGCAACAACTTACTGAAGTTAAAATGTTATCTCGTCGAAATCCAGGCTTCATAGTAATTTAGATGAAAGGATGAAGTTAATTGCTATTTGGTCGAACTCCAGGCTTTGCAACAACTTACTGAAGTTAAACTGTTATCTGGTCAGATTCCAGGCTTCGTAGTAACTTTCGGGGATAGTAACAACTCCATTGGGGATTGCAATGGCTCTACACAGGATTAAGGGGTTTTGTCCATTGATTTGTATTGGTCTAAGAGAAAGACTCATACTGGGGAATTTGTAGTTTGTTGGGGAAATAAAACTTGTTGAAGAACATTTGACAATCTGCTGTGGAGGTGTTTTCTTTTGGCAGAACACCTTGAGGATTCTTATTAAGACCAACTCAACTGGGAAGAGGTTTTCCGAATATTGAAACACTGGCTGGGGATTGCATAGCCATAAGCTAATGCTCATCAAGTAAGGCATCCTTAGCATTTTTAGGTTCAAATTGTGATGCGTACGTGTGGTGATAACAAAAATTACTTATCTTAGAGTGTTGTTACCCCTTTTGTGGTATCACTAATAACGTTGTCGATAGGATGATCCTTGGAGCTTCTCCACTCCAATGGAAGACCATTTCATCATCTTCTTGTTTACTTTTGTCATCATCCTTCTTCTATTGGTTGTCATCTTCCTCCTTCTCAATTTCCACTGTCTTAGAGGTATCAACTCCTTTATCGGTGTCTTTGAGTATGTCTTCCATAGATGCATCTACACCATGAAAACAAATACATTTCTCAATACTATTTGGGCAAGTATCATCAAAAGTAACATGGATCGACTCTTCAATAATAAGTAATCTTTTGTTATAAACTCTATACGTTTTACTAGATTTTAAGTATCCAAGAAAGATACCTTCATCGTATTTCACGTAAATTTTCCAAGATTATCTTTTTCATTATTTAAAACAAAGCATTTACTTCCAAAGACATAAAGATGCGATAAATTTGATTTTCTACCTTTTAAAAGTTTATAAGGAGTTTTGTCAAGTATATGACGAATAAGTATCCTATTCAAGACATAACAAGTTGTGTTAATAGCATCGGCCCAAAAATATATTTGTAGATCATAATCATTGATCATTGTTCTTGCCAACTCTGCTAAAACACGCTTTTTCCGTTCCACAACACCATTTTGTTGTGGAGTTCTAGGAGCTGAGAAGTTACATTCAATACCAAATTTATCACAATATTCTTCAAAGAGGTGGTTTTCAAATTCACCTTCATGATCATTTCGAATGAAAACTATTTTTAAATTCAATTTATTTTGAGATAAATTGGAAAAACGTGTGAAAGCCAAGAATGTTTCATTTTTACTACGTAAGAAAATAGTCCAAAAAAATCTTGAGTAATCATCTACAATAACAAAACCATAGTAATTATCATCTATGCTTTTGGTCCTTGAAGGTCCAACCAAATCCATGTGAAGGAGCTCAAGAGGTCTCGATGTTAAAACAACATTTTTAGATTTAAAAGAGACACTTGTTTGCTTACCCTTTTGACATGCATCACATAAGTGATCTTTTGAAAACTTTATTTTAGGTAGACCAATTACTAAATCTTTTGAAACTATTTTATTAAGTAGATCAAAATTAACATGTGCCAAACGTCTATGACATGGCCAAGAGTTTTCTCATGGTAACAAGATATCGGGAATTATTCAAGGAAACTTTTCTTAAGTAAAGCATATAGATATTATTAACCCTCACGCCATTAAACATGCAATCCTTATTTTTATTATGTTGTATTATGCAACAATCTTTGGCAAAAGTCACTTTATACCCATTGTCACATAATTGACTAATGCTAAGAAGACTATGTCTAAGATCTTCAACTAACATAATATTTGAGATGATAATAATTGAGGGATTACCTATACTTCCTTTTTCGAGTATTACACCTTTGTTGTGATCACTGTAAGATACAAAACCTTTCTTCTTTGCCACAAAGTCAGAGAATAGAGATATGTCTCCCGTCACGTGTCATGAACATCCTCTATCAAGAACCAATTTTCCTGTCATAGCGTCAAGACACTCAACCTATAAAAATCAAACAAAAGTGGGAGGTACCCATTTCTCATTGGATCCTTGGGAGTAGTGAAAGAATTGTTGCTTTTGGGAAACCATTAGAAATTTCCTTTAGGAACAAAAAAGCACCTAAATTTACATTTTTCAATAGTATGAAATTTCTTGCAACAATAGTGACAAAAAAACTTATGGTGATGTTTACTTTTTCTTTTTGAATCTCTCTTTATAAAATTAAAAATTTTGTGAGGCTTTTCATCCTTTGGAGAATTAATAGAAAAAATATCAAGAGGTTGTGATACCTTGTACACTTGGGATTCAAGAGTACTCACTTCTTGTTGCCGAATTTGACAATTTTCACAACCGAACCGACAAGGTTCCTCATCCACATTTTCATAATTTTGAAAATCTATAATAGACCTTATTAAAGCTTCAAATTTATTATTGGTTTCTTCAACCTTTGCTTCCAAGTATGTAAAAACTTTTTCATTGGAAGTTAGTTTCTTAGAAGCACATAATATTTCTTTTTGTAGATTATCAAAAATAATTTTTAACTCTATAAAAGTAAACTTATCAATATTAAAATATTTAGAATGACTCACATTATTTTTCTTGTTTTGACATTGATTTGCCATGAAACAATAGTTTACCTCTTCATCACTATCCCTTGATCTTTCATCACTTGATACATCACTATTACTATGCCAAGTAACATAGGATTTTCTAGAATTATTAGAGTTGTTTCTTTGGCCCTTTTCTTTCTTATTTGAAAGAGATGGATACTTCGGTCTATAATGATCCAGTTTTTCAAATTCATAGCATATACCTTTTCCTTTGTCCTTTTTGTTGTCTTCATCTTTAGAGGATGTGGATTGTCTTCTAAGTTTCACAAGATTATTGTCAGACTGTTTGACATTATTCTTTCGAATGTATCGATTGTATCTCCTCACAAATAATCTCATTTGTTCATCATCTGAGTCTTCTTCATCACAAGAATCACTATCATCAGTATGCTTATCCTTTGAGGATTTTGAACTTGAAGCCTTAAGAGCTTTAGACTTCAATACTTCCTATTTATTGGTGTCTTTATCCTTTTTCTTCTTTTTCTAAAGCTTCTTTTCATGTTTTTTCAAGAAATTGAGTTCTTGCTCGTGTTCCTCTAACTTTCCAAATAAAGCGGTGAGATCAAGTGTTGCAAAATTATTGGCTTCCTTGATAGCGGTGACCTTTGGTTGTAATTTCCTAGTAAGTCATCTCAAAACCTTTTTAGTAGCAATAACATTGGAAATAGGATTACCTAGCAAATGTAAACGATAATAATATGCGAGAACCACTTTTGCATTTGAGCAGTGGTTTCACCATGCTTCATGCGAAAGAGTTCAAACTCTTGATTAAGTGTAATAATCCTAGCTTTTTTGACCTTATTAGTTCCCTCATAGGTAACTTGTAGAGTATCTCACATAGCTTTAGCCGTCTCATAATGGGAAATGCAATAAAACTCATCAACACTAAGAGCGGATATATAATATTTTTTGCTTTCCAATCGTGTGTCCACTTGTTATTATCATCTTCATCCCATAAGTTTTCCAGCTTTGGTACGGTAGTACCATCAACAACATATGTCACTTGTGGTGGACCATTTTGAATGACTTGCCACACACCTTTGTCATATGAGTTTTGACATAAATTTGCATACAAGCTTTCCAATAACTATAGTTTTCTCCCGTAAAAATTATGGCTCTTTTATAATCCCATTTAGATTCGTACACCATTTTCTAATAAGTTTCAAAGTCAGAATGAACCAGGCTCTGATACCACTTGCTAGACGATGGCGCCTTATCTAGAGGGGAGTGAATAGATCACCAAGCCAAAATTTAATATAAAAATCTGTTTTGAAAACTTGATTTGAAAAGAGTGCACGCCGAAGGTTTTCAGAACGTGTCGTCTATCGAACCTTAGTTATTGGAACTCGGATATGAAAATATAAAATTGAAAATGGAATGAATACGATAATTTGAATTAATTGGACTTTAATCAAGTAACACTTTATTAATCGTTTATAGAAAGCTACTAGAAATGCTATTTCCAATGGCAATTATCAAAAGAACAAACAAAAACAATTTTTCGAACACTTGGTGTGCAACTGAATTTTCAGAATTTTCCTTTTGATTTGAGTTGATACAAAAAACACTTATAATCAAAAGTGACTATAAGCAATATCGACACTTAATTCAAAACAAAAATAGTTCGGAAAAATTCCTACTAGTCAATCAATTATGCTATGCTATTAGACAAATTGATTGATGAAAATAAAGCAAGTAAAATAATACAAAAAAGAGACACGAGGGTTTATCTTCATAGTTTCCCACTTCAGTCCTCGCGCGTGGGTACATTTGCGCCTAATTCCAATAGAATTAGGATAATTCTTACTATATAAAAAGTTGATACAAGAGAAGTGTTCAAGAACAACTCCACAAATCCTAATGCTTTTTGTTGATTCAAACGCTTCTCTTCCTTTGATTTTGAGAAAGACCAAAATACAATAGTTACAAATTGACTATCTAGATCTTGCTACTCCTTTGCGCACTTTATCTCCAAAGCTTTCAGCACCGTCAATTTCACCTATTGCAACACAAGACTTCAATTTGATATGTCGTTCTCTCGCTACTTCCTTTGCATTCTTTACCTCCAAAGGATCATTTGCATTCTTTATCTCCAAAGGGCTTCACTTGACCGCAATTCTCTCTTGAATGTCTTGCACGAAAACCCCCAAATTACTCAATGATCTTGGAGCACGAACCCACGATTTTTCCGAATGAAGACCCCACAAATCTCAACCCAATATTCTCGACTACACAAGAACCTAATCAGACATTATCAAACCTCGTCTAGATGGAACCCCAATAAAGAATCGTTACAGTGGTTTCTTAGTGTGTATGCATAGATTGGAGGTTGAAGATGAAGAGCAAATGTATGATATTTTTATGGTATCATCAAGTTGGAATGATGCATGAATGATGTATTTATAATTTTGGAAGTTTAGGGCAAGAAGGACTTTTTTGAAATTAAAAATATTTGAAAAATTGACCAAAATAATCAATATGTGTCGACCTATAAATCGTATGTGTTGACACATACGTTAAGTTTAAGCTGTATGTATTGACCTGAAGGAATGTATGTGTCGACCGAAGCAAGTCAGAGGCTACATGCTTTAAAACAACAGTAAATGTGTCGACCTGAAATCCGTATGTGTCGACACATAAAATAAGAATTTCTGCAATTTTAGAATAAATTCAATAAGTGACGACCTGTGCAATGCATGTGTCGACCTGAGCCTTCCAGAGGCTACAAACTTCAAAACAGAGTTGCATATGTCGACTTGAAAATCGTATGTGTCGACACATGCAATGAAAATTTACGCAAAAGCTTATTTTTCATGACTTGGATCAATTTCAAAATGGTTTTTAATGGTTCCTATGATCCCTAATACAAAAGAGTGCCACGAGATATAGAGTTACCGTCCAATATACAGAAATACTAACTTTTTCCAATTTTAATATTATGTAAATATCAAACAGCGAAGTTGCACATAAGAGAGAATGTCAAAGTTTTCCACAATACTAGGAGCATCAGAAATGTAGAAGGAGCTAGAGAGAATATGATTTTTACGTACTTCAGATGTGATTACCTCATCTTTATAGTGGATATTGGCTTAAAACATCCTTACCAACCTTAAAAGCATATTTTCAGATTTTTTTTGCAGAAGAAGCTTCTTAGACCTACTTGATTGAAAGAATTAAAATATTCAAATATTCCAAAATAGCCTTCATTTACATAGTATGGTAGGATGACACGAAAGTCGATGAAGTGATCATTGAAGTAGTGGCGATATGAATTCTCATGGGTGCCAATTGGTGATGATGATTAAACAAAAACTCACAAATAGAACAAACAAAGAAGGCAAGACATAATATAGAAGTAGACGACGATAAAAGATATGAATAATAAAGTGAGAAGTGGTTACCTATTATAGCAATCTTTTAATTGATTAGAAGTTGTTCCAATCAATTTTTGTTTGGGTGTTGAAGTTAGTTGCAATTTTTGAAGTTATAATCGATTTTTTTTTGGTTGAATCGAGTGGAGGGCGCAATATTTGAAATTTAAACAATTCTAATCTAATAACTTTAAAGTATAATTGATTATGAAGTAATATTTTAAAGTTTCTTGGACCGATTTTGGGCTTGAAGACAGTTTTGGCCTGAATTGATTTTAAGATCCCCTCTTCTTAAAAACATAAGTTAAACACATAGTTAGTATAAAGTTATGTTTCTTTTCTTTATTGATTTTATGAATCTTTTGACTAGAGAAGCCTATTCAATTTCAATTTCTTTCTTTAATTCTTGCTTTCTCGCATTCTCTTTAAATAGTAAGAATTCTTTAGAGATATGCATTCTTGCAAAAACAATAAAGATTTTAATTTTTGATACCCAAACGTTTTTTAGTCCTTCTTTATTAATGGAGGCATGTCTACGGAAAGGTTGAGAATTAGATGCACATGCAGATAATGCATCCATACTTGATCCACTATACACGCGGTTACACGCCATTAGATATGTTAGAATTAATCTATATTTTTAAAATATCTTTTAGATATTGATTTATATTTTAGAAATATTTTTTTAAATCTTTTTATATCTTTGTTAGAGGATATTTAGGATTTTATTATATCTTAATTTTGTGTATAAATAGCCTGATGAGATAGTTCAATGTAATTTATTGTAAATCATTATTCCTTATTTTTATAGCTGTCATTTAATATATTCTTTTTGCCTTTCATCTCTTCTTTGTGCACCAACAATTGGTATCTAGAGTTACGGTTAGAAATCCACGGGGAAACACAAAAGAACAGTGAGGTGTCGTGTGATTCATAATCGTTGTTTCTGATTCTGGGAATTTGGGAAACATTGCGTTATTGAGTTTCTGCGTAAATTGCACAAGGTAGAAGATGAACGGAAAAGGAAGCGATATCCATTCCAAGCTTCCAGTATTTGATGGTAAAAACTGGAATCGTTGGAAGATCCAGATGCGCGTGTTGTTTGGTTCTCAAGATGTGTTAGATCTTGTCACCGATGGCTATGATATGTTAGAAGCAGACGCAATAGAGGCACAGAAGATAACACAGAGGGAGCTAAGGAAGAAATATCAGAAGGCGTTGTTCTACATTCATCAATGTGTGGATGCGAATGTGTTTAAGAAGATTGCTGATTCTGAAACAGCAAAGGCTGCATAGGACACGCTGGTCAGATGTTACGGTGGTGACGCATCAGTGAAGAAGGTGAAGCTTCAGTCTCTCATAAAGCAATATGAGAATCTCAACATGAAGGACAACGAGAAGGTTTATGAGTACATATCTAGAGTGATTCTAATCACTAATGAGATGAAAGCTTGTGGAGAAACCATTTTTGAACAAGTAGTCATTGAGAAGATCTTGAGATCTTTAACTTCTCAGTTTGATTACGTTGTGGTAGCAATTGAACATTCCAAATATCTGAGCACCATGAGAGTTGAAGAGCTGCAAAGTAGTCTAGAGGCGCATGAGTTACGTATGACTGCGAGAACTTATAAGAGGGAAGTAGAGCAGCAGGCTCTGAAAGTAACTTCTGGTAAGAAGTATCAGAAGCAGACTTGGTCAGAAGCCATGAAGAAAACTAACGGTGGTCAAAAGTCAGAATCTTCAAACT
The DNA here is from genome assembly GCA_948472305.1 of Vicia faba. NCBI lineage: Eukaryota > Viridiplantae > Streptophyta > Magnoliopsida > Fabales > Fabaceae > Vicia > Vicia faba. The sequence continues at coordinate 1,312,084,357 of OX451740.1, read as the reverse complement.
CTGATAGGCAGAAGAATGTCCAGAAAGAAAAAGAGAAGTCTTACAAGAAGAATTTCCAGTGTTACTGTTGCAAGAACTTTGGTCGCTATGCCAAAGATTGCTGGTCAAACAAAGAAAGGAAGATAGAAGAAGCAAATATAGCCAAAGAAGAGTCTGATGATGAACATGTTCTATTTATGGCTTATGAATCTGATGAGGAACCAGCGAAATTGTCATTTTCTGATTCTGAAGGGGAAGAAGATGACTCTGAATATTCTGACTATAAAGGAGTGTTTGAATATGAGTCAGAATCAAAATATGACGCTGAAGATTCCGATGATGAGTCAGAAGATGATGACTCTGGAAACTCCGAAGGTGAGTCAGATGGTGAATCTGATTCTGATCTAGATTTTGATGTTGATCCAAAATTTGGTGATCATCATGCTTCTAGAAGGGAAAACTATGAAGACATAGGTTCTGGAGGACAAGCTTATAAAGATGATCATGTTTCTGGTGAAAATCATGACTCTAAGGATGGACCTTTTGAAGGAGGAGCTTCTGAAGGAAATTCAGCCTTTGACGGTGATCATAATTCTGAAAGTAGAACTTATGAAGGTAGAGGTGATCCAACTTTTGAAGATGGTATTTCTGAAGGTAATGACTCTGACTCCGATGGTGATTCAGACTCTGGGAATTTTCTAGACTCTGAAGACAGTCAAGGTTCTGGAGAAAGTCAAATTTATGAAGCAAGAGCTTTTGAAGGGGAAAGTTCTGGTGTCTGAGGTTCTGAAGTTAAAATTCAGAGGCAACAAAGAGTCAGAAGCATCCCAAGAAGATTTGCAGAGTTTGACATGTTGCAAGACACTGAAGTAGACTCCGAAGGAGAAGTTAATCTGTGTGAAATATTAGTAGACTCTGAACCCCTGAGTACGAAAGAGGATCTTAAGCAACAAGTCTGGTTGCAGGCCATGAAAGAAGAACTTGATGCTATAGAGAGAAACAAGACGTAGAAGCTGATAGAACTTCCAAAAGGCAAGAAAGCCATCAGCGCTAGATGGGTTTTCAAGCAGAAGCTAAAGCCAGATGGATCAATTGGCAAACACAAAGCAAGATTAGTAGCAAGAGGCTTTCTACAAAAGCTTGGGCTGGATTACTCTGAAGTGTGTTCACCTATAGCGAGACATGAAACAATCAGACTAGTGATTGCAATAGCTGCTAACAGGAATTGGCCTCTGATGCACTTAGATGTAAAATCTGCATTTTTGAATGGTCTATTATAAGAAGAGGTATACGTATCACAACCTCCTGGATTTGAGAAAAAGAATCAGGAAGGGATGGTGTTTAATTTACACAAAGCCTTGTATGGATTGAAGCAAGCGCCCAGAGCCTAGAATTTGAAGATTGATTCATTTTTCAAGGGCCATGGATTTCAGAAGTGTGAGATGGAGTATGGTGTTTATGTTCAGCACACTCCAGAAGGTAATATGATTCTGGTATGTTTGTATGTTGATGACATATTACTCACAGGAAGTTCTGAATAAGAGATAGTTGAGTTTAAGAAAGTTCTGATGAATGCGTTTAAGATGTCAGATCTTGGAAAAATGAGTTTCTTTCTAGGGATGAAATTTATGTACTCTAAGAAAGAAATCATTTTGCATCAGATGAAGTATGAACTAGAGCTTCTGAAGAGATTTGAGCTAGAAATTTGCAAAGTTGCTATCAGACTTGCTGATACGAATCAGAAGTTGGACTCTGATTCTGATGGAGAGGATGTGGATGCTACAACCTTCAAACAGATGGTTGGTTCTCTGAGATATTTGTGTAATATCAGACCTGATATTTGTTATGCAGTTGGAATGATTAACAAATTTATGAGTAAACCAAAGTGGTCTCATTACCAAGTTGCTGTCCAGATTCTGAGGTATGTGAAGGGAACTCTGAAGTATGGAGTGTTATTTCCTTCTGGAAGAAAGATCAAATCAGAACTTCTGAGTTATTCAGACTCTGATTGGTGCAGAGATAGAGTTGACAGAAGAAGTACTTCTGAGTACTTATTTAAATTTCTGGGAGGTCCTATTTCTGTGTTCCAAGAAGTAACATGTTGTTGCGCTATCAACCCGTGAAGCAGAATATATTGCGGGTGCTATGACTACATGCCAAGCTGTGTGGATTCTGAACTTGCTGCAAGATCTGAAGATTGAAGTAGACAAATCTCTGAAGCTGATGATTGATAACAAGTCTGCAATCAATCTTGCCAAGAACCCAGTGCTGCATGGGAGAAGCAAGCATATTGAGACAAAATATCACTTTCTGAGAAATCAAGTTCAGAGCGGAATATTAGAAGTTGTGCACTGTAGCATCCAGAAGCAGTTGGCAGATGTTCTAACAAAGGCTATCAAGACTGATCAATTTCTTCGCTTGAGTGATGAAATTGATGTTGTCAGTTTTGGATAAAATATAAATTAAGGGATGATGTTAGAATTAATCTATATTTTAGAAATATCTTTTGGATATTGATTTATATTTTAGTAATATCTTTTTAGATCTTTTTATATTTTTGTTAGAGGATATTTAGGATTTTATTAAATCCTAATTTTGTGTATAAATAACCTAGTGATGTAGCTCAATGTAATTTATTGTAAATTATTATTTCTTATTTTTGTAACCGTCATTTAATATATTCATTTTGCCTTTCATCTCTTCTTTGTACACCAACAAGATATACTCTATGAAACTTGAGATTGTTTTAACCGTTTTGCAAATATAACCATTACTTGAATTTATTGACTAACTCGTGCATTGAAATGTTAACCTTAAATATTCACTCTATATTCCGCGCGTGGGAGAACATTCTTCACTACAAAAGTTGGTTTTACTATGTCAGATCCATCATTTCTAGTTCCTTGAACGAACACTTTCCATTAGAAGTCATTTAGAAAGATTGCCTCAAAATTATTAGTTATTTTACAATTCAATAAAATGATAGTAGTTATTATTTCTTCATACTTTTTAACTATTTATTATTTTCTATTCTTCTAATTTTTTAAATTTCTCTCATTAACAAAGATAAATTTTAGTACAAAATTCATAATCAACATAAAATGTTCAAATCATTGTAGAAGGAGCAAATATGTAGGAAAATTAAGGCCAAGTAATTAAATTTAAGAAAGCAATAAGTACTATATTAATTCATTCAATCTTATGATACACAAAAAAGAAGTCATCTAGCATATATGAGTGCACGAGAAAACCACCACACCATAATAGCCAGGCCAGCAAAATTGGTCATGAAACACATGCAGCAGGCACCAGACAGGAAATGAAACCCAACATTTTCTTCTGCACAAGCAACTATTATTCAAGTCAATATAATGAATCAAATAACAGATAACACAATTCACAAACATTTTATAGTAAAAAGTAATAAAATACGAACCCGTTTGGTTTTGCGAAGAAGTTGAGGAGAAATCTTGTAGAGATCTTCATCAACTGGTTTTGGATGAACAACGTCGTCTACATGTATTACCTTCTTCTTGTTCATTGTCTGTTTCCTGGTATGTTCCTTAACATCGTACACTTTCACCTGTTTTTTCATTGTTGTTTCTGTGTCATTAACCATACCAATCGTATATCTTCTATCCCTTATTCTCTTCGCCTACACATAACATTACAAAACACAAAAAACATCACACACTCTTTCTACATTACATATCTTGTTTTTATCGAAAGCAAACACTATTAACAATGGCACATCATCATCATCACTCATGACAAAATACTATTACAGAAAAAATATTTATTAATATTAAGTTACCTTTCTAACTGGTTTCTTATGATCAACCGCATAAAGATCAGTTTCACAGGAGGAAGAACTGTAACGAATCAAACCAGCTTGTCTTGCATTCTCGAAGTACTGAGTTATTGGCAACTCGTTCGCAATATCCCAGTTTCCAAAAGCTGGTATTTGACCACTTCTCTTCCAATATTCCTAACAATAACAAACAACAATAACCCATCAATCATTACTCATCATCACCTTTAACAAAACAAAAAAGGGTCACTGAAAATATGCTTACATTCATATTTGGACTCTTGAATCAAAACAAAGAGCTTGCTTTGCTTGACATGGAAAGTGATATGTTTCTAGTGTTTTTGTTGTGCCTAACAAAATGGGCGGGGATGAAACTTTTAAAGGGAAAAAAGTAAGGTAGTTCCCAAAAAATCTCAGACAAGGCTATTAATTCCTTGTGCAGAACAGAGAAAGAAAGAAAGGTTGCATTGAAGAGACAGAAGCAGAAGAAGAGCAAAAATGGGACCTGGGGAGTGTTCTGCTAAGGCATAAATTTTGTTCCTTTTACCATGAAAAATTCTATACAGACAATTAATTGAATAAAGAAAAAGCTAGTAAGACGAAACTGGTGCAGTAATTGAGTTGTTATTTATGTGTAAAGAAGATTAAAGATATGGAAGCAATTGAATGAAGATAGTTGCAGTGAGCGTAGATAGATATATTGAATATAGTAAGGTACATAATGAGTGTGTGGGTGAAAAGTTGGTGAGTTTTACTGTTGAAGAAACATAGAATGAATTTGTATAATGGTATGAAAGTGTAACTGTTTCACTCTGTTACGTTTAACTTTTCCAGTTATAAAGGAATTGTGACCCCTACCTTTATGCCTCTATGGTTCTATCTATGTGTCGAAATTCTGTTAGTAAAGTCACACAACTTTTTCAATGGAAAAGAAAACTGGACCTCACGCTTTTGTTTTACTCTTTTGTTTTACTTTTACCTATTATAATATATCCATCCATAAATTATATGTATTTTCCGAATTAGTCTTTTATCATTGGAGTTCAAATTTATTTCTAGTTAAGTTTTTTTTGTTCATTTTAAGAATTGATCATTTGTATTATGTTTTATTTTTAGTTAAGTTTTCTTTATTCTTTTTAATTAAGGTTATTATTAGTTTTGCTCATGTATTATAGGTGATTTTGATTTATCTCCATGTAAAATTATTTGTTATAAACAAATCTTGTCATATAAAGATTATGTCGTTATAGATTTTGATAAGAAATAACACACGTCAAATACTTAGGTGGCGTGTTGACTGAATAATTTTTTTAATTTTATAATTTTTTTAATTTCAAAAAGACTGATTAATTTTATTATTATTTTTTAAATTATTTTAAATATCACGTTGTTATTTTAAGAATTGATCATTTGTATTACTTTTGTTTTACTTTTACCCATTATAATATATCCATCAATAGATTGTAGTCTATGTTTTATTTCTAATTAAGTTTTCTTTGTACTTTTTAATTAGGGTTATTATCACTTTTGCCCTCTGTATTATATGTGATTTTTAGTTTACTTCCTTATAAAATTATTTTTTGTAAAACTAACATTGTCATATGAAGATTCTGTCGTTTAAACTTTGATAAAAAAATGATACACGTCAAATGCTTAGGTGGTGCACTGACTGGATAATTTTTTTAATTTTTATAATATTTTTTAATTCCAAAAAAGTTGACTGACTTTATTATTATTTTTTGAATTATTTTAAATGTCACATTGTCATTTTAAGAATTGATCATTTGTATTACTTTTGTTTTACTTTTACCAATTATAATATATCCATCAATAGATAGTAGTCCATGTTTTATTTCTAGTTAAGTTTTCTTTGTTCTTTTTAATTAGGGTAATTATTACTTTTGTCTCTAGTGTTATAGGCGACTTTTAGTTTACCTCCTTGTAAAATTACTTTTTGTAAAACTAATATTGTCATATGAAGATTCTGTCGTTTTAGACCTTGACGGAAAATGATACACGCCAAGTGTCTAGTTGGCGCATTGATTGGATAGTTTTTAAATTTTTAAATTTTTTTTAATTCCAAAAAGGCTGACTAACTTTATTATTATTTTTTGAAGACAAAATATTTATTTTGGTCTCTTAACTATAGGTCATGGTTCAGTTTGGTCCCTTAACTTTTTTTCGTGTCAAATTGGTCCCTTAAGTTTCAAAATGTAACCACGTTAGTCCTTCCGTTAGTGAAACGTTAGTTCAATTCAAAAAACAGGCTCTAGGTGGCATTTGTCATGCTGAAGTGGCTTGCTAGAGGCAACATGGAAAAGAATAAGGAAAGGCAATCTCCAAAAGCACACGAAAGGATATGCATGTTCATTTTGTCCAAAACCAAAACCAAAAGAAAGATGAAGAACGAGAATCTGCAGAGGCGAGTTTAAAGAGGCTTGCGAAGGTCTTTGAGAAGGTGATTGCGTTCCAGATAACTATTCTCATACTCGTTGGTAACTGGTATTTAGGGATTTAGGTATTCCATTCATTGTTTGTTCTGAGATTTGGGGATTTAGGTATCTTATTCTTGTTTGTTCTATGTGTCTTCATAACTGAATGTTTGTTATGGGATTTAGGTTTAATGGACGAATTTTTGAAACTCGTAATTCACCACAATGGTGAATTCGTTGATCTAGAGCTTAGTGTCTATGAAGGAGGCCTGGTATATGAATTACCAGTAGATGTTGATAGGTGAAGTTACTTCGAGTTAGTTGGTATATTGAGAGACTTAGGTTATACGGACAATGTAGAGAAAATATATTACAAAGACCCACAATTTGGGATGAATGAACTAGTTAATAACAAAGGTGCTCTAGAAATTATAGACCTATACAGGATGCACCATAGTATTCATATTTACATTCAACACAGTTTATCTCAACTTGAGTATTATTATGGTTCTATTGAGGAGCCTGAGAACATTATAGATGAGATGGAGGAGTTTCTTAGCAAGTTGCGTGATGACATTGAAGGAAAGTTAAAGGAGTCTGTTGTTGGTGTGGATGAAGTTAATGATGGATTGAATGGTGCAAATGTTGTTGTGGAACAAATTAATGTTGGACTGAATGATGCAAATGTGGGGGTGGAAGCAACGAGTGTTGAAGTGGAGTCAAACAATTTTTAGGTGGAGCCAAATACTGATGGTCATGTGTATGATGAATTCAATTATAATGACAGTGAGGATGAGAGTTACCAGTATGATAGTGTCCTGGAAGTAGCCTTTAACGATAAATCTGATGGTTATGAGGATATGCATGTTCATTTTGTCCAAAACTAAGATATTGGTCTAGATCATCATGGATTCAATTTCCCAGGAGATCATGGGCCATAAAAATCAACTGCTTCATTCCCCCTCTCTATGCAGGCCACGTGTCCCAGAACTTGGCACCGTTTGTCAAAAAGTAACGCTAAAGAGTTTTTTTCTCACTATAAATACCCTTGTTCCTCAACTATTCTTCTCCTTTCATATTTTGCCTCATTTTCTCCTTAAACAAATAAATTTCTTAAACTCTTTCTTCTTCAAATTTTACGTTCATCGATTTGCAATAATGGCCTCTTCTTCAAAATTGAAAAACTAAAAGGATTCTCGGGATTCTTTACCTCTTTCTACCGGAATCAAAGCTCCTATTTCCCATGGAAATCAAGAATACATTCCAGAACCACCCTTGCAGGAAGAGAAACTTTGCATCTACAAATCCCAGGTACTGATTCCTTTCTTAATCTCTGGTAAAATCCATGCGCTTATGGGTCCGCTGCATGACCCTTCTGTAAATGCTGCAAAACTGATAGAATTTTTTCCTCTTACCATCATACTAAACCCATTGTTATTATAAAAAAAACATATATTTAGACTACATGAGCCTCAATTTCCTTGTTTTTGGTTCCACACCTTCAGCCAAGAAAAATGAGGATTACATTGCTTTGTTAAATAAAGTCGAAGCCAAAAAGCCGTAAACTTAGAAAGATAAAGGTATATATGTTTTTATCGAGTTGTCGAGGGTCGACCCTCCTTATTTCCAGAACATGCTCATCGCAGCTTTATATTTTTGGGAAAACACTACCAATATATTCCAATTTCTTTGTGGTATGGCCACACTTATTTTGTTTAACATAGAGGCTATTGTCGGCCTTCACCAACCAAAAGAGATAAAGACACCATTAACTTATATTGATTGTGCTAGTTATTATTGACAACCATGAAACTACCACTGAAGCAATGTCAAACAAGGAACATATTTCCTTTTTAGCATTGTGGATGTCACCGTGTATTTTCTGCTGCAAATCCATGAAAGTGGCTAAGACGTTCTTAACCATAGCTAACTGTTTACCGTGAAAATTGGTAAACAACCGCTGATCTTCCAAAAGGTTACTTATTTGGTGACTAGCAGGATCGATCAGATTGATCCTAAGACATGGTTGATTTTTGGAGTTTGACTAACCCTAATGGTGATTAATGCCTGTAAAGTAAAGACACTTTAAATAAATTGCATGGAGAAAAGCTTTATAGAATAAATAAAAGCGTTAAGGAATTGTTAAATAAAAAGGGCTTCGACGGAAGTAAATAAATGAACAACGGTAAATTGCTTGAATATAAAAGATTTTGATTAGTTTAAATGGTGTTTCACACATACGTTCTCAATGATTCTTTCTCTCACGCTGGGTACTTGAATCTGAATGAGTGACTTGTATAAAATGATGAACACACTAATAACTACATAAAAACTTAGTATTTATACTAAAAAAAATCCTAAGTAACCGATGGGCAGTTACACCGCTTTGAGATGACGCCACATGGCACGCTCACAACCTTCGACGCCTATGTTCTCGACACGTTGCACTTGGTAACTGCTGGGAACTGTTTTCCCTCCAACAATTCAAATCTCAAACCGTTCGACCTTGGGCATCAGGAATCTTTGTCGAGAGGCTCCTTCGACGTCGAAGACAACAAGATTCCAACTTAAAGGAATTTCTCTAAGTATCTTGTCATTCTTTGATGAGCCTTCGACATGATCAGTTGGTCGAAGCCTCCTTATGTAGGAAACTCTTCCGACTCATAATTAATGGTCTATATGATAATAAACATGGGTGTCGAATTTAGGAGCCAACAAATTGCCCCCCAAGAATGTCTTGTTTCGACACTGAAAAGAAAAAGGCATTCTTTGAGATTCCATTCGACACATGTCCTTCATTCTTAGCCACAAATCAGTTTGTGTGCTTTTTATCTACCAACCAACTGACAAACTCAAAAAGTCATCATTCCACCTTTTCCCAAGATGTCACTTCAGTAAGGCGTTTTGCACGCACGTTTACCTTTCATATGCCGTCATCATGACTATTTTCCGAAATCGAGGATGCACGTTGCATCGTTTCCGTTTTCCAGAACGGTTACAGCACCAAATGAGTGCCACGTGCCCCACTCTTGTCTGTGGCATTAAATGACCTCGAGCCTTGTGATTTTTCAACCACTATAAATAGCACTAAGTGCCTCTGTTGGACTCTTTACACTTTCTTGCATCCAAATCTTCAGTCGAACGAAATTTTCTGCAAGCTTCTTCCTCTCCAAACCCAGTAACCTTTGTTCTTCATCTTCATCTCAAACCAAAAAAAAATGGCTTCACGTACTCGTGCTTCCAATGTCCCCAGATCTAGCACTCCCTCTAACACTACTCAACCGGGAATCTTCTCAACCGCTCCGATAGTTAACTCCATGGGAATGCGAAGAGTTCCTGAACCCATGGGAGATGCTGAGCGTGAAACTTATGGTTCTCAACTGCTGATTCCTGTTGGCTATTCCAACTAGGTTTTTTCCATGTCAGGTCCTCTTTCACCATGCATTGCTGACCCAACGAAAATTGAGGGTTTCTTCCCCATGCATGAGGCACTCAAACCCATTGGGTGCTCAAAGAACGCGACAGATGATACCGAAGATCCTACAAAGGAGAATATAGATCTTCGGTTTTTTAACAGGGGGGTTAGGGATTTTAGGTCTAGCCCTAACCTTACACCAGAATACAATGCTTGGCTCAACAAGATGGAGAAGTGCCAGGCTTCGATTTGGAAAGGCATGGGGATTTATGACCTAGTCATGCTGTCCAAAACTGGTCTTAATTACTGTCCTGAAATGCTGGTAGCCTCTTTGCTGTTTTGGGACTATACTCACTATACCTTCCACTTGCCTTGTGGAATGGTAACGCCCACTCTCTTCTACGTGGCCGCTATTACTGGTCTTCGACCAACTGGGGACTACTTCGACCCAGAGGAAATGTCTGAATACCAGATTGGGTTTTCTGCTACCAAACCCACTTATACCACCTACACCAACCACTACCATGACAAATCGACGGCTGTGGTGACTGATGTGGAGCATATCGCGTTTCTAGCCCTTTGGCTATCGCGCTTCGTGTTCTGCACGAAATCCCTACAGGTGACGAAGAAAATGGTCACCCTTGCTACTCAGCTTCATCACGGCCAAAACATCTGTTTGGCCGAATTAATACTGGCGAATTTGTATGAGTCAATAAGCAGTGGAGCGGCTCAATTGAAAGTAATCGAAAATAGAGCCAGCTTGCTGCTTGCTGGTCCCTTCTGGCTACTTCAACTCTGGCTAAACGCCACTTTTGAGTCATTTCTACCCCAGAAGACTCAAATAAACGAAAAGGCTCCTGAGATAGCCAGAAGGCGCGTCGAAGGCACCAGGCTTGCCTTATTAACTCCTACTGAAGATGGGCTGGAGCTACAAAAGACCTTTGTAAACTGTGTTCAGATGTTTGCAGGGAGGAAGGAATTTACCTCGACCATGGCCCCTTTCGCCGGTCGAAAGTTTGGCCCAGGGTGGTTTACCAGGCCCCATCCTAAATCATCAGAGGATCCTCACCTTGAGGAGCACACAACGATGTGGGAAGCGTTTCTTACCCCAAGGATAATGCCATTATGCTTCAAGAGTTCAAAGAATCAGCTGAGCCTGATTGCTTACCAGTTGAATCTTGTCTCTCGATAGTTTGGCATTATCCAATCGCTTCCTTCTCCAATTTATCCTCGGGAGAAATTGTTGTTGTACTTTTGTAATGACTACTCTGAGGATGCTGCTACTAAGCATATTAGTAGGTATGTTGGTCGGACCGTACTATCATTGTTCGACTACCAACTCAACTTCCTATGTTCACCATCTTTTGAAGACTGGTGGAAGAGATATTACATCGAAGAGTTCTTCAACGAAAAGGATTTTGCAGACGAACTCCAGAAGTCCTTCGTCTTGGTTCTCGACAAAATAAAGAAATGTACGTTCCCTCTTCAAATTATACTTGTCTTTTCATTTCAACTTATATCTGCCAAATATAACTTGTGAACGTTTCTTCTTTCAGTTGTTCGAAAACCTGTGGCTAAGAAAGCCACAGACAGCCATCAGGGTGGAGGTCCCTCTACAAAACCTCCAGCACAGGTAACAAAAATCTCTCTTGTTTCCTTCTTTGGTCTTAAACATTCTTGTTCCCGACGCTGTGTTTTAAATTGACTCCATCTGGGATTTTCAGGAACCTGCGCCTAAGAAGCGACCTATATTAACGGTCGAACCTTCGAGTGGCGACGAGGATGAATCTCCCCCTGTTCCTCTCAAACGGAGAAAGCTGAAGAAGGCTGCCCCTGCTCCTGAGCCTCGACCTGTGATTAGAACTAAAGTCACAGGGAATAAACCCAGGCCACCTCCTGTGATCATCGAAGAACCCACGGAGGAGGAACTAAATGTCTTACTCAGCAAACCCGTTGAGAGTGACAACTCTAGCCCTGGGGCTGAGGTTCCTTTATAGGTAGTGCCTTCGACCACTTTTAACTTAGGTGCCGATGATCACCTTCGATTGTGCATCTCTCTAATCAGAATATTTTTCTTTTCTATTTGTAGGAAACAGTTGGAACTTCAGCGCCAACTGGGCATCCTGTTGAAGGTTCTGATACCTTTGTAAATAGTGCAGGGGAACCCACTTACCAACCTTCTTCTTTCGTCAGTTATGCTAACGAAGTGAATCAAACTTCGGAGCCATAAGATTCTGCTGACCATAGCAGACAACGAGAGGAGGAACTGGTGGATGATGAAGTCCTTGCTGAAACAAAGGGTGCCCCTGAGAAGCATCATCAAGAGGAAGCTTAAGTGGTCAATGAGACAGAAGAGCAACATGATGAAGAGGGTCATGTTGACGTTGACGCTGCTGAAAATGATCAGCCCCAAACCCACATTGCTGCAGACACGGTTACCTCAACAAAGCCCGGGTCTAAAGAGGACTTGGCCCTCTTGAAGCAAAACGATCCAATTGGTTACCTGAATGCCATCATCGAGAGCAGGGAAAATTCATCTGACCCTAGCCATGATACCTCTACTGCATCAGGGAAGTCTACTTCGACTTCTCCTCTCGATGAGGTCTTGAAGAAAGTCAAGGCTCAGTTCTTCAAGAGGGATCTAATGAAGGCTTTGGAGGGGGATCCTACTGCCCAGTCTTGTTTTGGAGCTGTCTTGGGTGCAGTTGATTTGCTTGTTGTTTCTCCAGAGATTTCCAGCTTCATCTTGGAGTTATACTCCATTATTGACCAAGTCTCTGCGGACTACAATCGTCGAAGGGGGTTCAACAGCCAACTCGAAACGCTGCATGGCAAGAGTTCTTCTGCTTGGACTGAAGTAGCTGAATCGACTTCTCGAATTGCAGAATTTTCGAAACAGAAGACGTCCAAGCAACAGGAAATCGGAGCCATAGATCAGGATAACGCCTCTATAAAGGCGCAGATCGGGGAGTTGGAAGCCAGGTTAAATGCTAACACTAAGCGCAAAGAGGAACTCCTTTCGACCGTTTCAGACGCAGAGAGCCAAGACAAAGTTGCCCGAGGCCTAGAGTTCGCTGAAAGGGCCCAAGCCCTAGATGACCAGATTGCCAAAATTTCTCAGGTGAATGCCTTGTGTAACAAACGGCTGGAGTTGCAGCGAGCCAAATATCTTCGTCTGAAAGCCTCTGTACCTTTTTAATTTTTTTCTGCACCTCATTGACCATGTACTGTAATTTTTGTAATACAATGTAGCCATTTTGGTTGATAAATGTCATTTTCCATTTTGGCCCTATGGTTAACTCAGTCATTAATTATTATTTATTTTGATCTCTTGGAGCATAGGTTTATATTTTTTCAAATATTTGCCGTTTACTCTCAAGAGTCTTTTATCTTCGCTTAACTCTTCGACCTCATAAGCTCCACCAGAAAAAGTTTGAATAATTATGAACGGTCCTTCCCACTTGGGTGACCATTTTCCCATGCTTCGATCTCTTCGATCCATAGGAAGAATTACCTTCCAAACTAGTTCTCCAGGCGAGAATGCCTTAGGTTTTACTTTCTTATTGTAAGAGTCTTCCACTCTTTTCTTCTGAATTCTCAGTAGGTCGAGAGCTCGCAATCTTTCTTCGTCTAAATCTACCAATTCATCTAACATCATATCCCAATAAACCTCAGAGGGGATATCTTGATGTATTTGAACCCTTGCTGATTGAAGACAAATTTATGCTGGAAGTACTGCGTCATGACCATAAGTTAGCCGATATGGTGTTGTACCTGTGGCTTCCTTTGGGGACGTTCGACAGGCCCACAAGATCTGGTCTAACATTTTGTGCCAATTTTTTGGCTTCTTTCCCACATGCTTTTTGATCTGGCCAATCACTATTTTATTCGTCGCTTCGACTTGACCATTTTCCTACGCGTAATAAGGTGTTGATGTTAGGAGTCTAAAGCCTGTTTCTTGAGCGAATTCCTGCATCTTTCGACCAGTGAACACTGACCCCTGATCAGTTGTTATAGTCTCAGGAATTCCAAATCTGTAGATAATGTTCTTTTGAATAAATTCAATGACATTTTCTTGGTCTGCGTTGACTAAAGGTATAGCTTCGATCCATTTAGTGAAATAATCGATGCCTACCAGTATATACTTCTGGCTCTTTGATGATGTTGGTCGAATCTCTCCAATAAGATCCAACGCCCATCCTCTAAAAGGCCAAGGTTTCACTATTGAGTGAAGTTCGCTTGCTGGTACATGTTGGATACCAGTATGGACTTGGCATTCCTGGAAACCCTTCGCGAACTTAACACAATCTTTCAAGATAGTGGGCTAATATAGTCCTTGTCGAAACAACAACCATTTCATCTTATGACCTACTTGGTGAGCCCCACATGCTCCAGCATGCGTAGTCGAAAGGGCTATGTATGCTTCAGTTTCGCTTAAACATTTTAATAATACCCCTTCAGGCGTCTTTTTGAACAACTCATTACCCATGAGTACGTAACTTAACGCCCTATATTTTATTTTTCGTTCTGTCAAAGCTGCTGGATTTTGTAGATAATCTACAATGGGTTTCCTCCAATCCTGCTCTGATAAATTGTCTATGAACAAAATTTCGAAATTCCTTTGGTCAGCATACCCTAGTCTTGTCGATTCCAAATCAGTTGGAGACAAGCTGGTTGCTTTTATTTTTTCTCGAACTTCGATTGCTCTTTGTAATCTCGTTTTTGAAATTTTGTACCCAGATGCAATTTGTGCCAAATCATTGGCTACTTGGTTTTCCAATCTAGGTATGTGTCGAATATTAACCACTTCGAATTTTTTCAATAAACGATTTTCTATCACAAAGTACATAATGAGATTTTCTCTTATGCATTTGTACTCTTTTGTGACTTGCTTAATGACTAACTCTGAGTCTCCCATTATTTCGACTCGAGTTGCCCCCAATTCCAACAATATTTCAAGGCCAGTAATTAGAGCTTCGTATTCAGCCTTATTGTTCGAACAAGTACCTTCTATCTTGTACTTGAATGTTTTTGGAATTTTCTCTGGAGAAATAATTAAGACCCCTACTCCCGTTCCATCTTTATGGCTGGAACCATCGAAGTAAAATTTCCAGGGTTCGATCTCCACGTAATTCATATTTTCAACCTGAATCGAGTGGTCGACTATGAAGTCTGCTACCACTTGTCCTTTTACTGCCTTAAGAGGCATGAAGGTCAATGAATACTCAGTTAATGTTAGCGCCCACTTGCCAATTCGACTGTGCAAGATGGGTTTCGATAACATGTATTTGAAAACATCAAAATGAGACGAAACATACACATCAACTGGTTTTATATACTGTTTGAGCTTTGTACAAGAGAAATAAAGACATAGACATAATTTTTCAACTTCGCTATATCTAGTTTCTGCATCGTTCAAAACTCTGCTAAGGTAGTAAATGGGTCTTTCGACTCCATTTTCATCTTCTTGGGCTAACATGCTTCCCAAAGTTTTGTCGGACGCAGCTATGTACAATCTCATATTCTTATTGCTACAAGGAGGCACCAAGATAGGTGGCTTGGTGAGATGCCTTTTGATCTTGTCGAAGGCATCCTGTTGCTCTTGCCCCACTCAAACCCTTCCTTATTTAATCGAAGTAAGGGTGAGAAGGCTTGCGCTTTTCCACTTAGGTTAGATATAAATCTCCTCAAGAAGTTTATCTTGCCCAGCAGAGATTGCAGTTCCTTCTTATTCGTTGGCGCTTTCGCTTCCAAGATTGCCTTTGTCTTGTTCTGGTTGATTTCGATTCCTTTTTTGTGGATGACGAAGCCCAAGAAATCTCCAGCTTTCACACAGAACGCACACTTCAAAGGGTTCATTTTCAGACCATGCTCTCTCATTCTTTCAAATGATTGTCGAAGGTGGTCTATATGGTTCTTCCTGGAAACAGATTTTACAATGATATCATCAATATATACTTGCATGAAAGTGTTAATAAAATCATGGAAGATAGAGTTCATCGCTCGCTGATATGTTGCCCCAGCGTTTTTCAGACCAAAAGGCATTACTACCCATTCGTAAGTGCCTATAGCCCCGGGGCATCGAAAAGCTGTTTTCGACACATCTTCTTCAGCAATGAAAATTTGATTGTATCCTGAGTAACCGTCGAGCATGCTCAGTTACTCGTGGCCAGCGGTAGAGTCGACTAACATTTCCGCCACAGGCATAGGATATTCATCTTTTGGTGTTGCAGCATTCAGATCTCTGAAATCTATGCACACCCTCAACGTACCATTTTTCTTAATTATTGGCACAATGTTTGCAATCCATTCGACGTACCTCGTAGCTCGTATGAATTTGCACTTCAGCAGTCTTTCGACTTCCGTTTTGATCTTCGAAAGTATTTCTGGAGCGAAGCGTCTTGGACATTGCTTGACTGGCTTTTTTCCAGGTTTGATTGGCAACTGAAGTTCTACCAATCCTCTGTCGAAACCAGGCATCTCGTCGTAATCCCATGCAAAGCAGTCCTTGAACTCCTTTAATAATTGGATCACTTCAACCCTGAGCTCTGGGTCTATTTTGGCGTTGATGTAAGTGGGCCTTTTATCTAACCCTTCGCCCAAGTTGATTTCTTCTAAAGGATCATGTGCTAAAATTTTGATGTTGTTCGCCAGGGGGTCCTTTTCGAATCCCAAAGGCTCATCGTCGTAGATGGCGTCGAGCCTTTGATCCTACATTCCTTCTGTTCTGATATCAGGAGTTTCTGGGTCGAAATCTTTTCCGGAACCTATATCTGGTGGTTCTGGGTCGTTGGCCTTGGTGGCCATATATTTTACTTCGGCTTCGAGAGCCGCTATAATCCTTGTTTCGGCTACGTAAGCCGAAATTTTCTGCAATGCTTGTGACTCAGTCATTATCACTGAATTCACTTCCCCAACCAGTTGGTTGGATATCAGTTAGCCCACTGAAATTAATGTGGGACAAGTCTTCTTTATCCCATTGAAACCCATGCTCAGGATGCAGGTACAAGGAACAAAAAGCATTTGGCGCTGGCGCCATGTCGAAG
The DNA here is from genome assembly GCA_948472305.1 of Vicia faba. Lineage (NCBI taxonomy): Eukaryota > Viridiplantae > Streptophyta > Magnoliopsida > Fabales > Fabaceae > Vicia > Vicia faba. The sequence continues at coordinate 1,312,067,674 of OX451740.1, read as the reverse complement.
TCAGGTGCTGGACATGGCTCAATGTGAGCCAAATTTTTGTCGAAGTCAGCTCTCCCTAGGTGATTTACTACGCCTAAGTAGTAGCTCTAATCTGCTTCTATATTCTCTACAATTCCATCAGGACGCCATAATATCACCCTTTGGTGCATTGATGATGGTAATGCTCCTACACCATGTATCCATTCTCGGCCTAACAATAGGTTGTAATTTGGTTTAGCCGATATGACCATAAACATGGTTGGTCGAAGGATGGATCCCACTTTGAGGTCCAATTGAATCACACCCATGGTGGTCCCTATTCCGCCTTCGTAGTTCGATAGGACCATATTATGAGGCTTGATGTTTTCATCACTCTTGCCTATTTTTCTTAGCATGAAGTGGGGGATTATGTTGATGGTTGCCCCACAGTCCACCAAGATTTTGTTTACAGTGGCCTTTTCAAGTTTTGCCCTTATGAATAAAGGCTTGAGGTGACTTTTCATCGCCTCAGTTGGTGGTTCGAAGAAACCATTCTGCTCTTCAGTGCAACCATTACCCATGACAAAGTAGCAAACTGGCCTATGCTTGGCCATCTCTTGTTCGACTTCCCAATCGTTCGATTCGACTTCCATTTGGCGGTTGAATTCAATTGGCAAAACTGAAACTATATTTACCATGATGTCTAATGTGTCGTCAGACTCATAGCCATCTTTGTCACCAGCTTCGCCCTTTTCAGGCCATACCAACCTATTGGACACCGATTCCCTCTCCAAAGGCTTTCTGTGCTTTCGCTGGGGGGAATTTGAACTTGACTCTGGTTTTGGTTCATTGACAGCTTCTCTCTCAGCCTTGTGCCGCCTTTAGTATCTTCTCCACTGGGATCGAGACATTGGGTTCTTTCCCTTGTAGTTACTTGATACTTGGGTCACTTTGGAGGCACCTACCTGAGGTTCTTTCTTGAGTGTCAAAGATGAACCTCTTGGCACTTCAAAGGAATGCCACCTTTCTTCGCTGGGTCTCTTTCGACTCGATGTTTTGAGCCATGTATCAACTGGCACATTGGTTGGAGGCCTAAAAGTTGGTGGCCTCCTTTCCTGATTTGAACCCTTTTGGTAGGTTCTTCTGGGATCGTGTCGAGCGTCAGAGCCTGCACCTTTTTGGGCATTTCTGCTCCAATTTCTGTTTGCTGCTCTCACACCTTCGATGTGTTCAGCAGCTTTCTTGTCGAAAATAGAGCTGCATCGAGGATACAACATCACTTCTGATTTCTTCTTCTGGCATCATTGTAGGAATTCTACCAGATTTTTGTTCTCCAGGGGAAAAGTTATTTTGTTTGCTTGCTCTTGCCTAATGGTCTCCTTTGAAACTTTTGATTCAGAGATTTCGACCATGTTGACATTCATGTTGTCTTTAGTGGCAAGAGTCATTTGCTTCATTTGAGCATCCAGGTCTTTCGTCTGGCCTTGCACTGCAGCCAAGTAGGAAACGGGTTTAGTTCCAGATTTTGAGGCTCCAACTGTCTCCAGTTTTAGACCTTCAGCGGCCTTTTGGACTGCTTCAATTGTCTTTCTAGAAAGGTTCCCAGAAAAACTGCCAAAGATTGGCATATTGATATGATCTTTGGTGACTTCGACCATAGTTATCCCTGGCCTTTTCACCTGACTTCTGGAAGCTTCGATCACATTCACCTCTGAAGGTTCAGCACAGTGGGCTTCCGCCTGCAAAGGGCTCGAATCCACATTCACGGGGGCCTTATCAGCGAACTTCAGCCTCCTTCTTCGATAGCATTCTGCACGAGATCCCTGAAAAGAAAACATTGAGATGTTTTATGGCCCAGAAAGTTATGATATTTTCAATAGCCTCTTTTCTTTCTTTGATCAAGAGGAGGCACTTTTACCCCTGGGGGTATTATCATTTGGCCATCTTTTACAATTAAATCAAAAATTTCATCACATTTCGTAATATCAAAACTGTAAGTCTTTTTAGGGAACCTATCATTGGCCTTTTTAGAACCAGTGGTTTTTTTTCCACTTGAGGGGACTAGTAGTTTGCAAGAGTATGGTGGCCCTTGTTTTAACTCAGCTAAATCGACCTCACTTTCTTCGACGGTTATAGGTTCATCGAACGTTTCTGGATCTTCATCGTCTATTTCGACATATGCTATCCTTTCTCTTTTATGAGTTTTCGTCGCCCTGGCTTTTTCAGCTTTAAGGCGTTCTACCTGTCGAACCCTATTGGCCAATTGGGCCATGTCCCTCAGGTACTGAGTGTCTAATTTCTTCCTGATTGAGTAATCTAGACCTCCTGCGACTATTTCGACTAACTCATGTTCTGGCACTTGCGTAAAGCATCTTGCCTTGAGCAATCTAAACCTATTTAGGTATTCGTCTATAGGCTCAGTGAATCTCCTCTTTACACTGGCCAACTCTTTCAGGCTTATCTTGGTCTGTCCCATGTAGAATTGCTCATGGAATAATCTCTCCAATTGGGTCCAATGGTGGATCGAATTGGGGGGGAGAGTTGTGAACCAAGTAAACGCATTCTTGGTTAGGGAACTTGGGAAATACTTAATCCTCAGGTTCTCATTGTTTGAAATTTCTCCTGCTTCGATTAAATATCTTGCCACATGTTCGACAGTGGATTCTATGGTGTCCCCTGAAAACTTAGTGAATTTAGGGACTTTGCATCTAGGAGGCAAGTCCTTTTGTAACACATATTCCGACAGCGGGGATGTGAAGTTGGGCCTACGGAAGCCCGTATTCATCCCATTTTGCATCATGATTCTTTCAATCATGGCTGTCAAGTTATTCTCCAAACCAACATCTGGTATTGGATCTGCTGAACTACTTCGTCAGCGTTTTGGTTTCTATTAACCATCCTTATTTCCAAGGCTATAACTCTAGGCTCTTCGACCCCGGGTTGTTCCATTTGTACCCTAAGGTTCACTTTGATAGGCTGCTGGGCTTGGTTAATAGTGGTTTCTTCCTCTAGAAGTATGCCTTGGTTCTCCCTTATTTGTGCCCTTTGAGGCTGTCGAATAGGTTGGGGTACCCCAAAAAAGTCATCCAGACGCGACATTTGCGCTGTCATTTGCTGATTCGACTGGGTGGTATTCTGTATTAGGGGATTTAGCATTGTACTTAAAGTTTGTGCCAACATTTGAACCATGTCGTGGTTGCTTTCGTCCATTTGCTGCCTCAAGACTGCTGTCGAGGCATTCGTAACGCCATGCATTACTTGGGACATTCCTCCTAAGAGTTAGGTCCTACCCCTGTTCTCCATACCAACCCCAGAGCCTTGGAGTGGCGAAGAGGCGCTCACTAAAGGATCTGAAAAAGTGGATGTAGCATTTGTTAGGCTAGCCAATTCAGAAGTTGGCATGCCATAGAGTGGTTCTCGATTTAAACCGACTGTCGAAAAGCCTGGGGGAACATATGGCCTAGTTCCTTGGTTTCCCCTTGGTGGGGGAGTTCCCAAAGGAATTCTGGGGCCTGTAAATGGAGGTAATAGCCCCGTTTGTGTAACCGTTACTGCTGGCGCTGAACCAGCGGTTACCACTTCACTTACGGTTGGGATAACCGTTGCTCCCACGTTTGTCGGTGGGATTTCTCCGTTGTTTGGAGGATTCTCCATTTCTTCACTTCTTCTCCTAGTATTGGTTTCGTTGGTGTATATTCTACCACTTCTCAATAACATACAATACTCTCGAAAAAGGAGGATATTTTATATAAAACGGTTAATCGTGAGAAAATCAACACAAAGTCCCACCGGGTGTGCCAATTTGTTTACCGTGAAAATTGGTAAACAACCGCTGATCTTCCAAAAGGTTACTTATTTGGTGACTAGCAGGATCGATCAGATTGATCCTAAGACATGGTTGATTTTTGGAGTTTGACTAACCCTAATGGTGATTAATGCCAGTAAAGTAAAGACACTTTAAATAAATTGCATGGAGAAAAGCTTTATAGAATAAATAAAAGCGTTAAGGAATTGTTAAATAAAAAGGGCTTCGACGGAAGTAAATAAATGAACAACGGTAAATTGCTTGAATATAAAAGATTTTGATTAGTTTAAATGGTGTTTCACACATACATTCTCAATGATTCTTTCTCTCACGCTGGGTACTTGAATCTGAATGAGTGACTTGTATAAAATGATGAACACACTAATAACTACATAAAAACTTAGTATTTATACTAAAAAAAATCCTAAGTAACCGCTGGGCAGTTACACCGCTTTGAGATGACGCCACATGGCATGCTCACAACCTTCGACGCCTATGTTCTCGACACGTTGCACTTGGTAACTGCTGGGAACCGTTTTCCCTCCAACAATTCAAATCTCAAACTGTTCGACCTTGGGCATCAGGAATCTTTGTCGAGAGGCTCCTTCGACGTCGAAGACAACAAGATTCCAACTTAAAGGAATTTCTCTAAGTATCTTGTCATTCTTTGATGAGCCTTCGACATGATCAGTTGGTCGAAGCCTCCTTATGTAGGAAACTCTTCTGACTCATAATTAATGGTTTATATGATAATAAACATGGGTGTCGAATTTAGGAACCAACACTAACCAACTGCATAAGGTTTGGAACATTTGCTTGATCCAATTGATATTAGGTTCTTTGTGTGATGCATTAGGGCTAGTAGTTGAGTACAAAAAAATATTAAACATGGAGTAAATATATTGCTAGCTAGACCTTATTGGTTAGTTCAACTATGACTAAATACCTTGTTTGAGCCATCTTTTCAAACCGACAAACCAAGTGATGAAGTCGAGGAAATCAAAATAAGGAAGATTGAAGGTACTCGACTTTCCCTAATGGCTCTCATTGATACGGGATATACCATGCAATAAGCTTTTACAAAGTACTTTATTATGTTTGCAAAGTGTCATGATTTTACTCCAACCACGACTCCTTTCATAAAGAAAATTCATAGGCCTGAATAGTTAGCGCGAGATTTCACTGCTCCTACTGTTGAGCATGAAGCTGAATCAATTGAAATATGTGAAACTTTTATTACCCTAAAACTCCTTTCGACTAGGCTCGGTCCCTCTTAGGATGGCGTAAATATATTGTGCTATCAACTTAACTTGGTGTCTCTCCAATTTGTGATTGGCCAACTTTTGACTAAGTCATATTTCAGTTGAAAGAATGAGCTTTGTCGTCACACCGTCGAATTTTATGAGATGCAATATATTGAGAGCCTGGATAGACACGTTGATTATTGTACTAAACTCACACCATTCTCTTTTCGACCATCTTTCTATTGCACCAAAGAGTTTGGCACCTGGTGGAGGGCATACCATGCTAAAGAATTTATTGGAGTCTCAACATTGTCGCAATAGCTAACAAATGATTTCTCTTTTCTGTATACAAAGTTAAAAAAATGTAGAGACAAAGATATTAAAGAAATTCAAGCTTTCCAACGCTACTTTGAAACTATGTATAACCTAAATGACCTTAGTGGAACTATTTGTGATTCAACAGTCTCCCTAATGGAAAAGTTATTAACAAAAATTCCTGATTTCAAAATTCCTCCCTATGTGAAAGACAAGTATAAGTTTGCATTAAATTTGTATCCTCCAAAATTTTCCCCCTCTGCCTAGCAGTGAGCTGGATTTGGCTTTTCAACCTCCATTTTCATAGTGGTTCATTTGTGGGTCACATTTGAAACTTCTCAAGAACAAATGTCTAAAACTTGCTCAACGAATAGTTCTAACTAAACATGACATATACAGTTTCAAAGGTCACCTTCATGTCAACATGAATCATGTCAAGGTTCTATCTACCATACATGTAGGTAAGGAAAGTAAAAACATATTTTGGACCAACTTTTCTTATTTTTCCATTGTGCTCTTTTTACATATCTTTTTTTGCATTCCTCACATCAATCAAACACATGAAAACACAAGGGATACAATTTGTGCAGCTGTTTCTGCCTCACAAAATAGAACTAGAGGAGAAAAGGCTTCAGAAAAAGAACCACATGTTTGTATTTAACCTTAACTTTTTCAAAATATGTACCTTAATTAATTCTTTTCTTCGTGCTAACCTTCATGTTGAAGTTCATACTAAAGACGAAACTTAAGGTACTCCCTCAAGCGTTCGAAAGGCATATAAATTAAAGACTTTGAAGGAGAAGAACCTGATGGAAATCCTTCTCTTGAAACTCCTAAGAAGAAGAAAAATAAACCAAGAACCTTTGGGGCTGGTTCTAAAAAGGTCCCTCCTAGTCAATTTGATGCCCCCTTTATCGAAGCGAAAAAGGAAAAATTGGCTATTTCCCAAACTGGCGAAAAGGAAACCGAGGCACTAAAAAAGCTTGCATTTGGAAAACCTGAGTGTCAATTCTAGTTCCAATGTCGGTGCGCCTAAGGTGAGTTTATTTCAACTAATATCGTTTCTTGGAAAATACTCTTCAAATTCTAAGAGGCTAATTTCCGCAGGAAAACCCTTATGGTAATATCGTATCAAGTATCAAATACAAAGTCCCTTTTTTATCGGCCATTCTCCTTTCGTTCATCCTAAATCGACCAAAGGCTAAGCCGACGAAGTCTACCAATCTACAAAAAGCCCAAAATTAACTTCTTTATTCATATGTTAAGTGATGAAATTCTAATGAATCCCTTTCAGAAATTGATAGTGAAGAGTTAGACTATGCGCAAATGGATTACGTTCATGAAGAAGACATTTGTGTACAAGAAGAACATAAAATTCTTCCTCTCCTGGAAGCCCCAATCATGGAGACAATGCCCATGAGAAGCAAGAAGACACTGAATCTTCTAGAGAGAAAAAAGTTAAAGATGAACCATAAGGCGATAATGCATCCTTGAATACTGCACCTAAGGTTGATGAACTACTCCAAACAATTGTAGTTGTAAAACCTACTCTTACGCCTCATACTTCCCTATCTCAAGAAGAACTGGCCAAAATGAAAAGAACAAAACTTTTAGAGTACTTGGAGTTAATGATGAGCATTTGAGACAGTTCAAGCTCTTCGTCAGTATCTAGTAGAAATTCGCTTGTCGAACCTATGGAAGAGGTGTTTCATAAATAGAAAACTAAACTTCTTGGCACATACTTGTTTAAAGCCATGGAGAATATCGCCATATTTTCTTATAGGATTAAAGGTCTACTAAAAAATCTCGACCTTGTCAGTACTCCATGATGTCGTTAGCTTTGTGGTAGAGTTTAGACCTTTGCTTGACTATATTACTGCAGATATATCTCGTAAGAGAGATGTGCTAGCTAAGTTGAAATCCAAAAAGAGTGAGATTTAGATAAAAAATCCAAGAGTCGCATCGGAGACTTGGAAATATCCTTCAAAAAGGAAGATGAAGAAATGGAAGTTTGCGCTGCTAACATCCTTAAGTGGAAACATCAAATAGAAGAACTGCAATAAAAATGAAGAAATCTTAAGATAGACAAGCAAAACTCTAGAACAACAATCGATAACGACATAATGATGAATCCTTAACTGGAGTTAAACATTTTGCTGCAGTTAACAATTTAGATGTAGAGATTGAAGGTATTACTTCCACCATATCACTAACTGATAGTCAAATTGAGGCAACAAAAGCTCAATACGAAATACTCAAAACCTTTCTTACCTTTGATACTTGTCTTCTTGCTTTTAATTATATATTCTGTCATTTTGATATTCTGAAATTGCTTTTGTAATCTTTAAATATGCTACTTATGGAATTTTTACATTCGGGTTAAAAACCCTTAGTCTTTTATTTTGGAGCTTAATTTTCTATTCTTCATGTATTTGAATTTCCTGCATCGCGGGTCTATATCCTTTTAAATTTTGCCGTTTATTCACAAGATTCGACCTTCAGGGGTCAGTTCTTAGACTTCATACGCATTATTTACAAATGCTTACATGATTTGAAATGGTCCTTCCCAATTTGGGGACCATTTTCCCAGGGTTCGATCATTCTTATCCATTGGCAAAATGGCTTTCCAAACTAAGTTTTCTGACACAAATGCGTTTGCCTTAACCTTTTTGTTATAAGCCTTAGCCATGCGTTCTTTTTATTGTATCAACATTTCTAACGCATCCAATATTTGTTCATCTAGGCCAACCAATCCATACAACATCATACCCCAATAGTATACATTTGGTATTTCAGCTTGCCTTTTAAATCTCGCTAATTGAAAATATATTTCAACATGCAACATCGTGTTGTGCCCATAAGGTAGTCGAAATTATGTGGAATTGGTCCACTCTTTGGGTGAATTATGACATGGCAACAACACTTGGTGAAGCATTTATGTTTTTTTTTTGTTTTTGACCTATGTGTTTTTTAATCAAACCAATTATGATTTTATCATCCGCTTTGACCTGGCCATTGGCTTGAGCATAATAGCGTGACGAGGTCAAAAACTTAAACCCTATTTTTTGAGGCAAAATATACCACTTTTCGACGTGTGAACACTGAGCCCTGGTCTTTGGTAATGGTTTCAATAATCCAAAATCTATATATAATGTGATTTTGGATGAAACTAATCACCGCCTTTTTGTCGACATTGGGTAGAGGGATAAATTTTATCCATTTAGTGAAATAATTCATTCCAACTAGGATATATTTATGCCCCCTCGATGATGAAGGTTTAATTTCACCTATTATGTACAATGCCCATCCTCTAAAACTCCATGTCTTGACTATTGAGTGTAACTCGTTTCCAGGCACATGTTAGATACCTGAACGCTTTTGGAACTCTTGAAAACCCTTAGCAAAATCTATGTAGTCTTTTAGCATGGTTGGCCAATAAACACCAATTCGAAACAACAACCATTTCATTTTTTGGCTTGCCTGATGAGATCAGCATGATCCTTTATGCACTTTAGAAATTTCTAAGTATGCCTCGCTTTTGCAAAGATACTTAAGAAGAATTACCATAGGGGTTTTCTTAAACAACTCATTTCCCATGATCATATAACTCAAGGCTTCATATTTAATTTTTTGATCTGTCAATCCTTTTGGGTTTTCCAAGTATTCGACAATTGGTTTTCACCAATCATTATCTAACATTAGATCAATGGCAAAAACTTGGCGAGTTTCGAAACATTCAAAAATTTCATAATTATCTATGTTTGGTATAACTTCAAACTTATCTCCCCCCCCCCCCCCCCCCCCCCCCACAAGTTTTGGCATTGATGATGTTTGTGGGTAACACTCAGTCGCAACCAGTTTATCCTTGATTTCAACAAACTCTTCTAGTCTCTCTTTGGAGACTTTGTAGCCTGAAGCAATTTGTGCCAAATAATTTGCTTCCTGGTTTTCCAATCGAGGAACATGGTGAATATTGACGGAGTGGAAACGTTTCATGAGGGAGTTTGCAGTGATGAAGTATATCATCAATTTTTCCTTGATGCATTTATATTCTTTTCTTAGTTTCTTCACTAGTAATTCTGATTCACCTTTTATCTCGACTTCTTTTTCCCCCAAGTCCAACAAAATATGAAGGCTTATTATTAAAGCTTCATACTCATCCTCGTTGTTTGAAAAGTAGCATTCGATTCTAAATTTGAACTTGGTCGATATATCATTGGGGGAAGTTATGAGGATCCCAACTCCAGTTCTGTCCTTATGTATGGAACTGGCGAAATATAATTTCTAATGTTTTCTACTTGCATAGTTTATGTCACTTCGAGCAATGAATGATCGACTATAAAGTCTGCGGCAATATGGCCTTTTATGGACTTCAAAGGTGTATAAGTTAGTGAATACTCGGTAAGAGTTGTCATACCCCAAATTTGTCCTACCCTTTTCACTTATTGACTTGCTTAGGCTTTGCATATTCATTTGAATCATCCTCATTAGGTCATTTGTATATCATGCATTTTCATTGAATAAACTAGTAATTCAAGGCATCAGTGGTTGTGCCAATCAGGGTTTCATATTGGTTTGAGGCTTCTTTATCCAATAAGGTTGATTTCTATGGTTATTCCTTGAGTAGTGGATTATGGGATTAGGTTTTTAAGTATGGTTATTAGGGGACCTCTTATTCATCCGAGTGCACGACTTTTCTCCATCAAAACTCACCAAGGCCAATGGTTAGGGTTTATTTCCCTACCCAAGGTCAATGAATTAGGATTTTAGAGGATTAGGGTTGTGTGTGGATTTCTTTTCTCATCAAGCTAATTTCTTCATCTTTGTGCACCTAATGTGATTGGATTGGGGTTCCTCATTCATGTTTGAGCGTGTTAACATTTTTCAGTGTGAAGATTATTATTAGGGTTTTTATCTCAAGGAAATTCTTCTACTCTGCAAGTCTCAATCTTCTTCTTACAAGGATTCTTCAGATGCTTTATTTTGTGATTAAAGTTATCAAGTGAAGGAAGAATTTGTCAAAGATAAAAGGCTCTTGGTTCGAGTTACAAAAGTTTGGTTCATGATAGAAGATATTTTGATTATAGACTCGTTTTGTGATCAAGGCATTATCATTATCTCAAATGCTTGTTACTTCAATTGCAAGATAATTTGGATTTTGAGAATGTTGAAGTTTGTCCAAGGTGATTTGAATTTGTTATTGAAATTTGGAATTGAAGATTTATTCATTTAGAAACAAATATCAAGATTACAACACTTATTCAAAGCTTAGTTCAAGTTTCACTCATGATTCGCTTAATTCATCATCATTCATTCCAATTTCTGAATTCAATTGTTCAAGATCATTTCAATACGAGCAAGTTCACAAGGTCGTCATTCAAGTTTCATCAAAATTCAAGTCCATTAAATGTTTTTTACAAGTCACTTTGCAAGCCATAAAGCCAAGGTTTAAGTTTTTGTTTTGATTATTTGAACTACAAATTTGTTGGCTCCTAAATTCGACACCCTTGTTTGTTATCAATATAGACCATTAATTGTGAGTTTGAAGAGTTTCCAGGTTTCGACCAGCTGATCCTGTCGAATGCTCATCAGAAAATGGCAAGGTACTTAGATAATTTCTTTTAAGTGGGAATCTTGTTACCTTCGACGTCGAAGGAACTTCTCGACAAAGATATCTGATGCCCAGGGTGGAACGGTTTGAGATTCAAATGTTTGGAGGGAAAACAGTTCCCAGCAGTTACTAAACGCAACGTGCCAAGATCAGGAGCGTCGAATGCTGTGAGCATGCCAAGTGGTGTCATCTCGAAGCAACATAACTGCCCAACGGTTACTTAAGATATGTTTAGTATAAATACTAGTTGTTCACGTAGTTTTCGCGTGTGTTCATCATTATATACAAGTCACTCATCTAGATTCAAGTACCCAGTGTGAGCGAAAGAATTGTTGAGAATGTATGTGTGAAACACCATTTAAATTAATCAAAGTCTTTTATATTCCAGCACTTTATTGCCTTTCATTTACTTTTCTCTGTCGAAGCCCTTTATTTAACGCTTTCATTTATTCTATCAAGCTTTTCTTCATGCAATTTACATAAAGTGTCTTTACTTTACTGGCATTAATCATCATTAGATTTAGTCAAACCCCAGAAAATCAACCATGTCTTAGGATCAATCTGATCGATCCTGCGAGTCACCAAATAAGTAACCTTTTGGAAGATCAGCGGTTGTTTACCAATTTCCACGGTAAACAAATTGGCACACCCGGTGGGACTTTGTGTTGGTTTTTAAGGTTAAATGTATTTATACAGAATATCATCTTTTTCGAGAAGTATTGCATGTTATTGAGAAGTGGTAGAATATACACTAACGATACCAATACTAGGAGAAGAAGAGAAGCGATGGAGAATCCGCCAAACAATAAGTGAAACGGTAACCGCTGGTTCAACACCAGCAGTAACGTCACACAAACGGGGCCATTACCTCCATTCACTGGCCCCAGAATGCCTTTGGGAACTCCCCCACCAAGGGGAAACCTAGGAACTAGGCCTTATGTTCCCCCAGGATTTTCGACAGGCGGTCTAAATCGAGAACCACTCTATGGCATGCCAACTTCTGAATTGGCTAGCCTGACGAATGTTGCGTCCACTTTTTCAGACCCTTTAGTGAGCGCCTCTTCGCCACTCCAAGGTTCCGGAGTTGGTATGGCGAACAGGGGTAGGACCCAACTCTTAGGAGGAACGTCCCAAGTAGCGCATGGCCTTACGAATGCCTCGACAGCAGTCTTGAGGCAGCAAATGGACGAAAGCAACCACGATATGGTTCAAATGTTGGCACAAACTTTAAGCACAGTGCTAAACCCTCTAATACAAAATACCACCCAGTCGAATCAGCAGATGACGGCGCAAATGGCGCGTCTGGACGATTTTTTTTGGGGTACCCCAACCTATTCGACAGCCCCAAAGGGCGCAAATAAGGGGAAACCAAGGTATACTTCTAGAGGAAGAAACCACTATTAACCAAGTCCAACAGCCTGTCGAAGAAAACCTTAGGACGCGATTGGAACAACCCGGGGTCGAAGAACCTAGGGTCATAGCCCCGGAAGTAAGGATAGTCAATAGAAACCAAAATGCTGACGAAGTAGTTCAGCACATCCAATACCAGAATATGGGTTTGGAAAATAACCTGACAGCCATGATCGAAAGAATCATGACGCAAAATAGGATGAATACGGGCTTCCATAGGCCTAACTTTACATCCCCACTGTCAGAATATGTGTTACAAACAGACTTACCTCCTAGATGTAAAGTCCCTAAGTTCACTAAATTTTCAGGGGACACGACAGAATCCACTGTCGAACATGTGGCGAGATACTTGATTGAAGCAGAAGATATTTCAAACAACGAAAACCTGAGGATTAAGTATTTCCCAAGTTCTCTAACAAAGAACGCGTTTATTTGGTTCACAACTCTTCCCCCCAATTCGATCCACTATTGGACCCAGTTGGAGAGATTGTTCCATGAGCAATTCTACATGGGACAAACCAAGATAAGCCTGAAAGAATTGGCCAGTGTAAAGAGGCGATTCACTGAACCTATAGACGAATATCTAAATAGGTTTAGGTTGCTCAAAGCAAGATGCTTTACGCAAGTGCCAGAACATGAGTTAGTCGAAATAGCCGCAGGAGGCTTAGATTATTCCATTAGGAAGAAATTAGACACTCAATACCTGAGAGACATGGCCCAATTGGCCGATAGGGTTCGACAGGTAGAACGCCTTAAAGCTGAAAAAGCCAAGGCGACAAAAACTCATAAAAGAGAAAGGATAGCATATGTCGAAATGGACGATGAAGATCCAAAAACCTTCGACGAAACTATAACCGTCGAAGAAAGCGAGGTCGATTTAGCGGAACTAAAACAAGGGCCACCATACTCTTGCAAACTGCTAGTCCCCTCAGGTGGAAAAAACCCCACTGGTCCTGAAAGGGCCAACGATAGGTTCCCCAAAAAGACTTACAGTTTTGATATTACAAAATGTGATGAAATTTTTGACTTACTTGTAAAAGATGGCCAAATGATAGTACCCCCAGGGGTAAAAGTGCCTCCTCTTGATCAAAGAAAGAAAAGAGGCTTTTGTAAATATCATAATTTTCTGGGCCATAAAACATCTCAATATTTTATTTTCAGGAATCTCGTGCAAGATGTTATCGAAGAAGGGAGGTTGAAATTTGCCGATAAGACCCCCATGGCTGTGGACTCTAACCATTTGCAGGCTGAAGCCCATTATGCTGAACCTTCAGAGGTGAATGTGATCGAGGCGTCCAGAAGTCAGGTGAAAAGGCCAGGAATAACTAAGGTCGAAGTCACCAAAGATCATGTCAACATGCCAATCTTTGGCAGTTTTTCTGGGAATCTTTCTAGAAAAACAATCGAAGCAGTCCAAAAAGCTGTTGAAGGCCCAAAACTGGAGACAGTTGGAGCCCCAAAATTTGGAGCAAAACCCAGTTCCTACTTGGCTGCAGTCCAAGGCCAGACAGAGGACCTGGAGGCCCAGATGAAGCAGATGACTCTTGCCACCAAAGACACCATGAATGTCAGCATGGTCAAAATCTCTGAATCAAAAGCATCAGAGGAGGCCATTAGGCAAGAGCAGGCAAACAAAACGCCTTTCCCTCGGGAAAACAAAAATCTGGCAGATTTCCTGCAAAGATGCCAGAAGAAGAAGTCAGAAGTGATGTTGTGTCCTCGATGCAGTTCGATTTTCGACAAAAAAAGCTGCTGAACACATTCAAGGTGTAAGAGCAGCATACAGAAGAAGGGAAGGTGTTGATATTCGACATGACCCCATAAGAACCTACCAAAAGGGTTCAAATCAAGAGAAGAGGCCACTGACTTCCAGGCCTCCAAACAATGTGCCAGTTGATACGTGGTATAAAACATCAGGTCGAAAGAGACCGAGCAAAGAAATGTGGCACTCCTTCGAAGTTCCAAGAGGTTCATCTTTGACACACAAGAAAGAACCTCAGGTTGTCGCCTCTAAAGTGACCCAGGTATCAAGTAACTACAAGGGAAAGAATCCCATGTCTCAATCCCAATGGAGAAGATACCAGAGGCGGCGAAAGGCTGAGAGGGAAGCTACCAATGAGCCAAAGCCAGAATCAAGTTCAAATGTCCCTTAGAGAAAGCAGAGAAAGCCTCTGGAAAGGCAACCAGTGACCAATAGACTGGTGTGGCCTAACCAGGGCGAAGTTGATGACGAAGATGGCTCTGAGTCTGATGACACCCTAGATATCATGGTGAACATAGTCTCAGTTTTACCAAGAGAGTTCAACCGCCAGGTAGAGGTCGAATCAAACGATTGGGAAGTCGAACAAGAAATGGCCAAGCATAGGCCAGTATGCTACTTCGTCATGGATAATGGCGGTACTGAAGAGCAAAATGGTTTCTTCGAACCACCTACTGAGGCGATGAAAAATCACCTCAAGCCTTTATTCATAAGGGCAAAACTCGAAGAAGCCACCGTAAATAAGATCTTGGTGGACTGTGGGGCAACCATCAACATCATCCCTCACTTTATGCTGAGAAAAATAGGAAAGAGTGATGAAAACATCAAGCCTCACAACATGGTCCTGTCGAATTATGAAGGCGGAATAGGGACCACTATGGGTGTGATCCAACTAGACCTCAAAGTAGGATCCATCCTTCGACCAACTATGTTTATGGTCATATCGGCCAAACCAAATTATAATCTTTTGTTGGGCCGAGAATGGATACATGGTGTTGGAGCAGTACCATCATCAATGCACCAAAGGTTGATACTATGGCGTCCTGATGGAATGGTCGAAAATATAGAAGCGGATCAGAGCTATTACTTGGGCGAAGTAAATCACCTAGGGAGAGCTGACTTCGACAAAAATTTGGCTCACATTGTGCCATGCCCAACACCTGACTTTGACTTGGCGCCAGCGCCAAATGCCTTTTGTTCCTTGTACCTGCACCCTGAGCATGGTTTTCAATGGGACAGAGAAGACTTGTCCCACATTGATTTCAGTGGGCTAACTGACATCCAGCCAACTGGTTGGGGAAGCGAATCCAGTGACAATGACTGAGTCACAATCACTACAGCGAATTTCGGCTTATGTAGCCGAAACAAGGATGATAACGGCTCTCGAAGCCGAAGTAAAATATATGGCCACTCAGGCCAATGATCAAGAGCTACCTTCTGCAGGTCCTGGAAAGGATTTTGACCCAGAACCTCCTGATATCGCGCCAGAAGAAATGCAGGAGCAAAGGCTCGACGCCATCTACGACGATGAGCCTTTGGGATTCGAAAAGGACCCCCTGGCGAACAACATCAAAATGTTAGCACAGGATCCTTTAGAAGAAATCAACCTGGGCAAAGGGTCAGAGAAAAATCCAACTTACATTAGCGCAAAAATAGACCCATAGCTCAGGTTGAAAGTGATCCATTTGTTAAAGGAGTTCAAGGACTGCTTTGCATGGGATTACGACGAGATGCCTGGTCTCGACAGAGGATTGGTAGAACTTCAGTTGCCAATCAAACCTGGGAAGAAGCCAGTCAAGCAAAGTCCAAGACGCTTCGCTCCAGAAATACTGTCGAAGATCAAAACGGAAGTCGAAAGACTGCTGAAGTGCAAATTCATACGAGCTACGAGGTATGTCGAATGGATTGCAAACATTGTGCCAGTGATTAAGAAAAACGGCACGTTGAGGGTGTGCATAGATTTCAGAGATTTGAATGCTGCTACACCCAAAGATGAATATCCTATGCCTGTGGCGGAAATGCTAGTCGATTCTGCCGCTGGCCATGAGTACCTGAGCATGCTCGATGGTTATTAAGGATATAATCAAATTTTCATTGCTGAAGAAGATGTGTCAAAAATAGCTTTTCGATGCCCCGGGGCTTTAGGCACTTACGAATGGGTAGTGATGCCTTTTGGCCTGAAGAACGCTAGGGCAACATACCAGCGAGCGATGCATTCTATCTTCCATGATTTTATTAACACTTTTATGCAAGTGTATATTGATGATATTATTGTAAAATCTGTTTCCAGGAAGAACCATATAGACCACCTTCGACAATCATTTGAAAGAATGAGAGAACATGGTCTGAAAATGAACCCTTTGAAGTGTGTGTTCTGTGTAAAAGCTGGAGATTTCTTGGGCTTCGTCGTCCACAAGAAAGGAATCAAAATCAACCAGAGCAAGACGAAGGCAATCTTGGAAGCGAAAGCGCCAGCGAACAAAAAGGAACTGCAATCTCTGCTGGGCAAGATAAATTTCTTAAGGAGATTCATATTTAACCTAAGTGGAAAAGCTCAAGCCTTTTCACCCTTACTTCGATTGAATAAGGAAAGATTCGAATGGGGGCAAGAGCAACAAGAAGCCTACGACAAAATCAAAGGATATCTCACCAAGCCACCTATTTTGGTGCCTCCTTGCAGCAACAGGAGTATGAGATTGTACATAGCTGCATCCGACAAAACTTTGGGAAGCATGTTAGCCCAAGAAGATGAAAATGGAGTCGAAAGACCCATTTACTATCTTAGTAGAGTTTTGAACGATGCAGAAACTAGATATAGCGAAGCTGAAAAATTATGTCTATGTCTTTATTTCTCTTGTACAAAGCTCAAACAATATATAAAACCAGTTGATGTGTACGTTTCGTCTCATTTTGATGTTTTTAAATACATGTTGTCGAAACCCATCCTGCACAGCCGAATTGGCAAGTGGGCGCTAGCGTTAACTGAGTACTCATTGACCTTTATGCCTCTTAGGGCAGTGAAAGGGCAAGTGGTAGCAGACTTTATAGTCGACCACTCAATTCAGGTTGAGAATATAAATTATGTGGAGATAGAGCCCTGGAAATTCTACTTCGATGGTTCCAGCCATAAAGATGGAACAGGAGTAGGGGTCTTGATTATTTCTCCAGAAAAAATTCCAACAACATTCAAGTACAAGATATCAGGTACTTGTTCGAACAATGAGGCTGAGTACGAAGCTCTAATTACTGGCCTTGAGATATTGTTGGAATTGGGGGCAACTCGAGTCGAAATAATGGGAGACTCAGAGTTAGTCATTAAGCAAGTCACAAAAGAATATAAGTGCATAAGAGAAAATCTTATTATGTACTTTGTGATAGCAAATCGTTTATTGAAAAAATTCGAAATGGTCAACATTCGACACATACCTAGATTGGAAAATCAAATAGCCAATGATTTGGCACAAATTGCATCTGGGTACAAAATTTCAAAAACGAGATTACAAAGAGCAATCAAAGTTCGAGAAAAAATAAAAGCAACTAGCCTGTCCCCAACAGACTTGAAATCGACAAGACTAGGGTATGCTGATCAAAGGAACTTTGAAATATCGTTCATAGACAATTTGTCAGAGCAAGATTGGAGGAAACCCATTGTAGATTATCTACAAAATCCAGCAGCTTTGACAGAACGAAAAATAAAATATAGGGCGTTGAGTTACGTACTCATGGGTAATGAGTTATTTAAAAAGACGCCTAAAGGGGTATTGCTAAAGTGCTTAAGCAAAACTGAAGCATACATAGCCCTTTCGACTACGCACGCTGGAACGTGTGGGGCTCACCAAGTAGGCCATAAGATGAAATGGTTGTTGTTTCGACAAGGACTATACTGGCCCACCATCTTGAAAGATTGTGTTGAGTTCGCGAAGGGTTGCCAGGAATGTCAAGTCCATACGGGCATCCAACATGTACCAGCAAGCGAACTTCACTCAATAGTGAAACCTTGGCCTTTTAGAGGATGGGCGTTGGATCTTATTGGAGAGATTCGACCAGCATCATCAAAGAGCCAGAAGTATATACTGGTAGGCATTGATTATTTCACTAAATGGATCGAAGCTATTCCTTTAGTCAATGCAGACCAAGAAAATGTCATTGAATTTATTCAAAAGAACATTATCTTCAGATTTGGAATCCCTGAGACTATAATGACTGATCAAGGATCAGTGTTTACTGGTCGAAAGATGCAGGAATTCGCTCAAGAAACAGGCTTTAGACTCCTAACATCAACACCTTATTATGCATAGGCAAATGGTCAAGTCGAAGCAGCGAATAAAATAGTGATCGGCCTGAAAAAAAAAGCATGTAGGAAAGAAGCCAAAAAACTGGCATAAGACGTTAGACCAGATCTTGTGGGCCTGTCGAACATCCCCAAAAGAAGCCATAGGTACAACACCATATCGGATAACTTTCGGTCATGACGCAGTACTGCCAGCGGAAATTTGTCTTCAATCAGCAAGGGTTCAGAGACATCATGATATTCCCTCGGAGGTTTATTGGGATATGATGTTAGACGAACTAGTAGATTTAGACGAGGACAGACTACGCGCTCTCGACCTACTGAGAATTCAGAAGAAAAGAGTAGAAGACTCTTACAATAAAAAAGTAAAACCTAAGGCATTCTCGCCTGGAGAATTAGTTGGAAGGTGATTCTCCCCATGGATCGAAGGGATCGAAGCATGGGAAAATGGTCACCCAAATGGGAAGGACCGTTCAGAATTATCCAAAAAAATTTTGGTGGAGCTTATGAGGTTGAAGAGTTAGGCGAAGATAAAAGACTCTTGAGAGTAAACGGCAAATATTTGAAAAAATACAAACCTATGCTCCAAGAGATCAAAATAAATAGCAATTAATGACCAAATTAACCATAAAGAGCCAAAATGGAAAATTATATAATGATTAGCCAAAATGGTTGCATTGTCTTACAAATATTACAGTACATGGTTAATAAGTTGCTGAACAAATTAGAAAGGGATAGAAGCTTTAAGTCGAAGATACTTGGCCTGCTGCAACTCCAACCGTTTGTTACATAAGGCAGTCGCCTGAGAAAGTTTGGCAATCTGGTCATCAAAGGCTTGGGCCTTCTCAGCGAACTCTAAGCCTCGTGTAACTTCAGCTTGGCTCTCTGTGTCTGAAACAGTCGAAAGGAGCTCCTCTTTGCGCTTGGTGTTAGCATTTAACTTGGCCTCTAACTCCTCGATATGCGCCTTTATAGAGGCATTATCTCGATCTATGGCGTCGATTTCATCCTGCTTGGATGTCTTCTGTTTTGACAATTCTGCAATTCGAGAAGTTGTTTCAGCAACCTCGGTCCAGGCAGAAGAACTCTTGCCATGTAATGCTTCGAGCTAGCTATTGAACCCCCTTTGACGTCTATAGTCCGCAGAGACTTGGTCAACAATGGAGTATAACTCCAAGATAAAGCTGGAAACCTCTGGGGACACAGCAAGCAGGTCGACTGCACTCAGAACAGCTCCTAGACAAGACGGAGCAGTAGGATCTCCCTCCAAAGCCTTCATTAGATCCTTTTTGAAGAACTGAGCCTTGACCTTCTTCAAAGCCTCATCAAGAGGAGAAGTCGAAGTAGACTTCCCCGATGCAGTAGAAGCATCATGACTAAGGTCAGATGAAGTCCCCCTACTCTCAATGATGGCATTCAGGTAGCCAATGGGATCAGTTTGCTTCAAAAGGGCCAAGTCTTCTTTAGACTTGGGCTTTGTCGAGTTGGTCGTTCCTACAGCAGCGGTGGCTTGGGGTTGAGGTTGTTCAGTAGCGTCAGCATCAACATGACCCTCTTCAACATGTGGTTCAGTAGTGTCAGCATCAACATGATCCTCTTCTTCATGTTGCTCCTCTGTCAAATCGACCACTTGAGTTTCCTTTGGTTGTTGTTCCTCTGCTTCAGCAAGGGCTTCATCGTTCGCTAATTCCTCCTCTTGTTGTCTACTATGTTCAGCAGAGTCTTGTGTCTCTGAAGTTTTTGGTGCTGAACTTTCGGTGGTCTCCTGAAAATAGAAGAGGAAGAATATTCTGGTTTATAGAGATACACAATCGAACGTGATCGTCGACACCTAAGTTAAAAATGGTCGGAGGTACTACCTGTA
The DNA here is from genome assembly GCA_948472305.1 of Vicia faba. Classification (NCBI taxonomy): domain Eukaryota; kingdom Viridiplantae; phylum Streptophyta; class Magnoliopsida; order Fabales; family Fabaceae; genus Vicia; species Vicia faba. The sequence continues at coordinate 1,312,047,417 of OX451740.1, read as the reverse complement.
GAGGAATTTCAGCCCCAGGGCTAGAATTATCACTTTCAACGGGTTTGCTGAGCAAGACGTTCAGCTCCTACTTTGTGGGCTCTTCGATGATCACAGGAGGTGGCCTGGATTTTCTCCCTGCAACCTTGATTCTGATCATAGGTCGAGGCTCAGGAGCAGGGGAATCTTTCTTCAGTTTTCTCCGTTTAAGAGGAACAGGAGGAGATTCATCCTCGTCGTCACTCACAGATTCGACCGTTAATGCAGGTCATTTCTTAGGTGCAGTTTCTTGAAACCCCAAATGGAGTTGATTTAGAACGCCACATCGAAACAGGATATTAAAACCAGTGGGAAATAATAAAAGTTTGGTTACCGGTGCTGAAGGTTTTGTAGAGGGACCTCCTCCCTGATGGCTTTTTGTGGTTTTCTTTGCTGCAGGTTTTCGAACAACTGAAAGAAGACGCGTTCACAAGTTATAATTGACAAGTTATAAGTCGAAATGGAAAGACAAATATAATTTGAAGAGTGAACGTACATTTCTTTATTTTGTCAAGGACCAAAACGAAGGACTTCTGAAGTTCATCCACAAAATCTTTTTCATCAAAGAATTCTTCAGCATAATAACTCTTCCACCAGTCTTCAAAAGATGGTGAACAGAGGAAGTTGAGTTGGTAGTCGAACGGTGAAAGTACTGTCCGACCAGCGTACCTACCAATATGCTTGGTAGCAGCATCCTCAGTGTAATCTTTACAAAAATACAACATTGATTTCTCCCTAGGAAAAATGGGAGAAGGAAGTGATTGGATGATACCAAACTGTCGAGAGACCAAATTTGGCTGATACGCAATCAGGCTCAGATGATTCTTGGAACTCTTAAAGCGCAATGGCATTATCCTGGGAGTGAGAAATGCTTCCCATAGTGTTGTGTGCTCTTCGAGATGAGGATCCTCTGATGACTTGGGATGGGGCCTGGTGAACCACCCTGGACCAAACTTTCGACGGGCGAAAGGAGCCATGGTCGAGGTAAATTCTTTCCTCCCTGCAAACATCAAAATGAAGTTTGCAAAGGTCTGTTGGAGTTCCAGCCCATCCTCAGCGGGAGTCAGTAAAGCCAGCCTGGTACCTTCGATACGCCTTTTGGCTATCTCAGGAGCTTGTTCATTTATTTGAGTTTTCTGAGGTAAAAAAGACTCAAAAGTGGCGTTTAGCCATAGTTGTAGTAGCCAGAAGGGTCCTGTAAGCAGCAAGCTGGCTCTATTTTCTATTACCTTTAATGGAGTCGCTCCACTGCTTATCGACTCATATAGGTTCGCCAGTATTAATTCGGCCAAACAGATGTTTTGACCATGGTGAAGCTGGGTAGCAAGGGTGACCATTTTCTTCGTCACCTGTAGAGATTTCGTGCAGAACACGAAGCGTGACAGCCAAAGGGCTAGAAACACAATGTGCTCCACGTCCGTCACATTAGCTGTCGATTGTCATGATAGTGGTTGATGTAGGTGGTGTAAGTGGGTTTGGTAGCTGAAAACCCAATCTGGTCTTCATACATTTCCTCTGGGTCAAAGTAATCCCCAGTTGGTCGAAGACCGGTAATGGCAGCCACGTCGAAGAGAGTGGGTGTTACCATTCCACAAGGCAAGTGGAAGGTGAAGTGAGTATAGTCCCAAAATAGCAAAGAAGCTACCAGCATTTCAGGGGAGTAGTTGAGACCAGTCTTCGACAGCATGACTAGGTCATAAATCCCCATGTTCTTCCAAATCGAAGCCTGGCTTTTTTCCATCTTGTCGAGCCAAGCGTTGTAGTCTGGTGTAAGGCTATGGCTAGACCTAAAAGCCCTAACCCCTCTGTTGAAGAAACGAAGATCTATCTTTTCTTTTGCAGGATCTTCGTTGTCATCTGTAGCCTTTTTGGAGCACCCAACGGGCTTGAGTGCCTCAAGCACCGGGAAGAAGCTCTTGATCTTCGTTGAGTCAGCAATGCATGCAGATAAAGGACCAGACATGGCGAAAACCTGGTTGGAGTATCCAACAGGAATCAGCAGTTGAGAAGAGTAAGTTTCACGCTCAGCAGTTCCCAAGGGTTCAGGAACCCTTCGCATTCCTTTGGAGTTAACTGTTGGAACAATTGAAAAGATTTTCGGTTGGGCAGTTTTAGAGGGAGTGTTAAAACTGGGAACATTGGAAGAACGAGAACCTGAAGCCATTTTTTTGGGTTGAGATGAAGATGGATGAAGAACAAAGTTTTTGCAGAAATTTCTGTTCAATAATAAGGCTTGGATGAAGAAAGCGTGAAAAGTCTCGCGAGGAGCACTTAGCCCTATTTATAGTGATTGGAAAATCACAAAACTCGAGGTCATTTAATGTTTCAGACAATATTGGGGCACGTGGCGCTCATTTGCTGATGTAGTTGTTCTGCAGAACGGAAACGGTGCAGCGTGCATCCTCGATTTCGGGAAATTGTCATGATGACAATCTGTGAAAAGACATTGGGCATGCCAAACGCCTTACTGAAGTGACGTCTTAGGAACAGTTGGAATGATGGCTTTTTGGGATTGTCAGTTGGTTGGTAGGAGACGAAAAGCGCACGAGCTAATCTGTGGCTAAGAATGAAGGACAGGTGTCGGGTGGAATCTCAAAGAATGCCTCTTTCTTTTCAGCGTCGAAATAAGGCATTCTTGGGGGGCAATTTGTTGGCTCCTAAATTCGACACCCTTGTTTGTTATCAATATAGACCATTAATTGTGAGTTTGAAGAGTTTCCAGGTTTCGACCAGCTGATCCTGTCGAATGCTCATCGGAAAATGGCAAGGTACTTAGAGAATTTCTTTTAAGTGGGAATCTTATTACCTTCGACGTCGAAGGAACTTCTCGACAAAGATATCTGATGCCCAGGGTGGAACGGTTTGAGATTCAAATGTTTGGAGGGAAAACAGTTCCCAGCAGTTACTAAACGCAACGTGCCAAGATCAGGAGCGTCGAATGCTGTGAGCATGCCAAGTGGTGTCATCTCGAAGCAACGTAACTGCCCAACGGTTACTTAAGATGTGTTTAGTATAAATACTAGTTGTTCACGTAGTTTTCGCGTGTGTTCATCATTATATACAAGTCACTCATCTAGATTCAAGTATCCAATGTGAGCGAAAGAATTGTTGAGAATGTATGTGTGAAACACCATTTAAATTAATCAAAGTCTTTTATATTTCAGCACTTTATTGCCTTTCATTTACTCTTCTCCGTCGAAGCCCTTTATTTAACGCTTTCATTTATTCTATCAAGCTTTTCTTCATGCAATTTACATAAAGTGTCTTTACTTTACTGGCATTAATCATCATTAGATTTAGTCAAACCCCAAAAAATCAACCATGTCTTAAGATCAATCTGATCGATCCTGCGAGTCACCAAATAAGTAACCTTTTGGAAGATCAACGGTTGTTTACCAATTTCCACGGTAAACAAAATTACATGGAGAGTCAACAAAAGGAAAAATCATCATTCAAGTTTTCAAGGATATAATATTGTCAAGCGGGGTTTTCAAGTTTCATTCAAATTGCTTTTTTTATTCATTCAAGATGCATACAATTACAAATAAATAGAAAGAAAATTTCATTCGAATCAAGGTTCCATAATACTACAAGATCACATGAGATTTCTTAATCCTAATATTCAATCTTCAAACCAAAACTTACCCACATATTGTTACGCCTTGTTGTCCAATTTGACTTGCTCTAAAACACTACACTTATGCACCACAAATCTACTACCTTGTTGTACCTCCTGTCTACCTGCATAAACCAGGAAAAAAAACTTTATAAATATGCCAAGCAAAACAGTCCAAAATATCTACACAAAATAGCCCCTGCATAAGCCTGTCCAAAACCTGTAACAATATTCCAAAAACATATCAGTAAATTGCATCAAAATGGCACTACATAGCCTGCATGCGTAAAGCATCAAAGAAGAAAACCAAAATGTTCAAAAGCTATCCTACTTTCCGCCTAAAACCCCACTCCCATTCACTATAAAGAAACAACCATAGTACAGAAAAACTAGAGAAAGGAGAGAGCAAAGAAAACAAAGAAAATACACACAGAAATCTCATGAAAAATTCAAATACAATCTAAAACTCTGCCAAGTTGCATCCTTATTCTTCAACAGCCTCTGTGAAAACCACTCAAAATTCATCTTCATTACCCCTGCAACTCCTACTTCAATCTTAAAAACAGAACAACTTCAACAACCTCCACTCTTCATCTCCCCGTTCACAACAGAGTCCTCAGCGCATCATCAAACATCACTGCAACTTTCAAAACAATATCAACAAACTACAACAACGCCATATCGTCATCATTCACTCTGAACTCATTGCAGTTACAACCATGTGGTACTCTCTACAATACCAATCCAAACGCACAAGCGTTATAGAGAAACTTTAGCACAATAACAACAACGCGCAAAACACTGATGCACACACAACACAAACTTCAGAATAGCAAAATGCACAGAATTTAGAAACCAACAAATACAACTCGATTTAAATGGAAAAGAGAACTCATCGGAAAAGTCAATCCGCACGTCACCACCACGTGCAACCTCCACCACCATCGCACTCCGTCGCGCTCACCTTCGTCGCCTACCTTGCATACAGAACCACCGCGACGACATCTTTGCGGGGTACTCCCTCCGCTGCAGGTACATATCAATCTATCTTCTTAATTTCACATGTTTGGTTTTTTTAGTCTTGTGAATGTTTGTTTGTTTTGATTGAGTAGAAGGAGAATTGTTGTTAGATGTTGTTTTGAATTAGAATAATGAACGATTAAGAGGGAAAGAGATTTTTAAACTATGAGCAGAGATATAAAGCTGAGAGGTTAACCATGAGAGAAGAGAAACAAATGATTTGTTGAGATGAAGAAGTTGAGAACAGAGAAATTTGAATTGGTACCTCAAAACATGAAGGGTTTAATTGGTTGTTAAGAGAGGCAGAGGATTCCTCGTTCTTTTTTCTTCTTCATATGAGACACTATTGTGAACTAGTAAAAGACTTATACATTTGCATGGATCGCGCAAATCGATATAAACACATTAAATAAATATTATATAGTTATTGTTAAAAAATATATATAAAAGATATATAAATTAAGTAGTCTCGGTTAGTCGAAAATGTATATTTTAATAGAGAAAACAAAAGAAATAATTAAGTAGTCATCTATTCGTCGTTCGCATGGGTCACATAATGTTATAAATAGTAAATAAATAAAATATAGTTATAGTTAAAAAATATATATAATTTAAAAATAATAACAAAATATGTATTCATAAAAAAATTGTGTTCACTAATCATAATTATCTCTCTTTTTTTTTTTATAAAAACAAATATTTGTATCATTTTTAGTATAAATGTTAACTTTTTATCATTGAAAAAGTTAATATTTTTTCAAGTCAATTTTATTTTTTATTTAAAATATTTGTTATTTAATAAAATTAAATATTTTTTATTTGATTTTCTTATTTTATTCTTTTCAATTATTATTTTAAAAAATATATTCATCTCATTTCAATTTTTATGCAAACACATTTGGTATTGCTCAGCTAACCTCTATGTGTCTAAATACCTAAAGAATAGACAATAATAATAATAATAATAATAATAATAATAATAATAATAATAATAATAATAATAAAAATAATAATAATAATAATAGTAATAATAAAATTATAATAGTAATTAGTATTCAATTGATTTTGATAACTTTTTGTTACCTAAAAAACCATTTAACCTACAATTACGTTTTTAAATATTCATTTTTAATTAATTTATAATAAATACTAATTATTAATTTTTCAATGACTTTTCATATATAAAAAAGATTTAATACCCACGTTTCCAACTAACCTATTTTTCAATTAATTCCGTTACAAAAAAAATTATATAAACATATTTGATATAATTTGATAATTACTATTAAATTAAATATATGATGAAAAAATAAATTTTATCCGTCAGAAATCATTAAATATACTATCTCTAATATCTGTCCAATTTAACTAAATATTCACATATATAATTTTCTATAAAAATATATGATATTTTTTAAAAAAATCTAAAATGAATAATGCGTAATTGATTGAATATTTTTTTATAAAAACATTCTTGTTAAAATTTTCAATTTTCAAAGTATTTCTTAAAATGTAATTACTGTTTAAACTAATTTAATTATGGTAATGAAGTAATTTTTAATGACTTTTCATATATATATATATATATATATATATATATATATATATATATATATATATATATATATATATATATATATATATATATATATATATATATATATATATATATATATATATATATATATATATATATATATATATATATATATATATATATATATATATATATAAAATTCTGTTATAAAAAATTATACAAAAATATTTGATATAATTTAATAATTACTATTAAATCAAATATATGATAGAAAAATATGTTTGTTCTGTGCGAAGTTATTAAATATATGATATGCCATCATTAATATTTATTTAGTTTAAATAAATATTTATTGACCCGTCGAAAAAATAGATTCTTAAACACAGTTAAATTTTATAAAACAAGTTGAATTGGTCCGCCGGTGGCACGTTTCGGTTACTAAATAGAGAGCTAAATTATATATATATTTTATATAAACAGTATTTATAAATATTTAAATATATACATAAGTATTGGTACAACATTTTATTTTTCTTGTAATTATTAATTTAATATATATATATATATATATATATATATATATATATATATATATATATATATATATATATATATATATATATATATTAAAATTTAATGTATAATAATTATAGTACACTTAGATGTTTGTGTATAGTTATAAAATATTAGTTTGTTATTATTAATTTTCTAGCCTAAACTAATATGTATTTTTAAGGTTGGATTTAAATTTGAAACATCTAATTAAATTATAATAGATTAAATTAAATTATAATAGATTAGTTACATCTCTTTCTATTGATTTAGAATTAGTTTTAATTTAATTTGATGTGTTTAAATTATGTATGCACATAATATATATATATATAATGTTTTTTTATGTTTTTTATAGGGCCTGGTCAACAACCATCTAGGTTAATTACTGACCCGCTGATTCTTCAGTAATTCAGTATATTAATAGGTTAATTATCTGTTTGAATTTTAAAATATTAAAGAAAGTTATACATGTAATATTTTTATTAGAAGGGGTATATCATATCATAAATTTCTGTATGATTTTCTGTAAAATATATGATATTTAAAAAAAAAATTTAAAATGTATAATACCTTTTAATTTTCAAAGTGTTTTTTAACGCGTGAATTTGTTTAAATCGCTAAAGAAACATATTACATGTATTGTAAACTGAAACTTACCGTACATGAAAAGTATTATGTACACTAAATTTGGAATTTGGAATTTTTATAAAGGAAAGTTTGAATTTTTATAAAGGAAAGTTTGACGCCAGATTGGAATATATTAATAAAAGTGTAAAAAAGTAAGAGAATGATGTTTTTACCATAGTATTTCTAATCATATATTAGAAATGATGAAATTTTAATTAATTAAAGATATAATTAAAAAAGTGTATTAGAAATTAAAATGCTCATTCATTTGTAAGACGCTAACTTATTTTTCACTCATTGAGACGGGACGAGAGAGTAATAATTTAAAAATAATAATTATGATATAGATATTTTAGTTAAAATATATATTCAAAATAAAATGTAAATAAACAAAAAAAATTATGAAACTAATTGAGATAGAAATTATAATTAAAATACGAAAACAACTGCTTAATTACTTCTTTAGATAATAAAATATACTGTATATATCAAACATATTATTTAATTAATTAAAGCAAAAAATAGAAAAAAAAATCCTATTCAATTAATTAAAGCAAAAAATATTGATTAAAAAAAATTTGAAGATTTTTTCCACGGATACAACCATCTAAATGAGACGTATGACTAAACAAATCAGTCTGATAGCTGTATAGTAAAAATACAAAAAATTACTTTTTTTTTCTTCAAAAAATATAAAAACAGAACTTCAAAAATCAAATTATATATATATATATATATATATATATATATATATATATATATATATATATATATATATATATATATATATATATATATATATATATATATATATATATATATATATATATATATATATATATATATATATATATATATATATATATATATATATATATATATATATATATATATATATATATATATATATATATATATATATATATATATATATATATATATATATAATTCAACATTATAAATAAATCAAATTATAATCATAAATATTAAATATTGTATAAATAATATCATTAAAAACCTAAGATATAAGATCTCAAATTAATTTTTTTTTTAGTTTTGTTGATTTTTTTTTTAATTCTCAACAATCATTGTTTCGAAAATGCTATAATATTAATAGTTTTAATAACATACTATGTTCTTACTAATTTTAATAATTTAAAAATAAATACTATTTAAAATATTTAAAAATAAATATTATTTAAAATAATTTTAAGATATTGTTATTTATAATGAAAGAGAATGAGTTATAATTAGATGCATTCACCATTAATTAAAATATTATTAATATTATAATTATGATTATTATTTAATTGGATTTAAATATGATATAATATGAAATATGGTTGGGCTCATTCTAGAAAGCCCATTTCGGATCTAGCATCGGAGGATCAAGAAGAGAATAGAAATATTCTAGCCTAAAAACAAATCCAACCGCCTCATACTCCTCAATTCTCTTATTGAAAATTGGTCTACATCAATTAAAATCCACTAATAAATTGTTTTTATTGGTCTTTAATAGTTTCAATTAAAAGAAGAATAGACATGTTTTGGAAACAGCAAGAAATATATCTAACCGTACAACCTTTACTCTCCTTCACTTCTCATCATCGCTTTCCATTCACAAACTCCATGGGAGAAATTTGTTGGAAAACCCAATTCTAAGCGTGATAATGATAGTGCACTAAAAAGAGGGAATTGGAATCTTATAGATAGTAGAAGTCAAATGTTTTCGAGTTGTAATATTAATAGTAGAAGTCAAATGGTAGATTTCAAAATAATTTTAAAAATATAAAATGATAAGGGAATGTAATTACTTTTAGATCCTTGTAAATTTATGTTGAAACTGATTTTATTTGGTTAATGAAGTAATTATGACAGTAATCTCTTAAAAAAATAGATATTCTAGGATTATCAACCCGCTTCCTCGTGTGGTTTGTTGGGCTCAGACTCCTCTAACCCAGTCCGATCCAACATCTTTTTTTATTATTATTGTTTATTATTGGGTTTTATCTCATTTGAACAACACTTAACCCGTTCTGAAGTTATTATGTTATACACACTACTATTATGTTTTTTTACGCCATTTATTTGAATTAGTTTTCTTTATTTTATTTTAATTAATTTGTTTAACTTTATTGTCCTAACTATTTAGTTTAATTTTTTTTAATTAAATAATTATGTTTTATTAGAAAATTTCAATTACTTAGTCTTGTTTTTAAAAATTAATTGGTAACTTTGTGATTTTACTTTAATATTTCTTTTAGTTTAGTTATTTTTGTTTAGTTGCATTTCTTTAACTCGTTAAAAATCACAAAAGATATTAACTTCATATTTCTATTATTTATTTTATTGCTTGGTTAAATTCTTAATGACATGTTCTCTTAAGTAATTTCATGAAGCGTTTGAGTTTATTTCGATCGTTTCGTATTGAGTTAGGCTATAGGATCAAAATCAATTGCATGACAACTTAGGATAGAATTTTCCTCTCAAAAACTCAACATTAAGTCCATTAATTACATGACAATATTAGGGTAGATTTTCCCCTTAGACTTTTCTTTTATATCCCTTCAAATTAAAATTAAAATTTATTTTCTTAATTAAAAACCTAAAAACACTTAATAATTTCAAACTCATTTCAAAATTAACAACAAAAAAACACTCAATAAATCAAAAATATTTTCAAAAGGGCATATAATTTAAGTTCTACCGCGAAACAGGCCGTGCCTATTGCTAGAATGCGAGCGCTAACATCACCCACTTAAAAACACCAACAATATAACATTTTTTAGAAGAATTACGAAGTTCTGATTCCTCTTGGGATACGTAGGCACAGGGTTGCGAGACCCTCACGAACTCAATAATAAAAAAAATATTTTTTCTCCTTTTAAATCATTCGTGCATTTCCCTTTAGCAAATATAGTTTTAGATAGACACACCCTTATAAACAAATAATCAAAGTGGATCCCGTTAAGTACAACAAATGCGAGGGGTGGTAATATCTTCCCCTTGAATAATCGAATTCCGTACCCTCTCTCTTGGTCGCGAGGCCATCTTATCCTTCTTTTTTGGGTTTTCTCGATATTTCCCCTTCCTTCGTGATAAATAAAATTATCCCCACAAAGTTACTTCAATAAATTTATCCCCACAGAGCTGGATCCATGCAATCCCCAACCAGAGTTTCAATCTCCGGAAAACCCTCTCCCAACTGAGTTGGTCTTAAAAAGAAGCCTTGTGGAGTTCTTCCTAAAGAAAACACCTCTCCAGCAGATCGTCAAATAATCTCTTCAACAGGGTTTATTTCCCTGACAAAACTACAAATTTCCAATTTGAGTTTGCCTCTCAGACTATTACAAATCAATGGACGAAACCCCTTAATCCCTGGTAGAGTCATTGCAACCCCCAACAGAGTCGTTACTATCCCCGCAAGTTACTGTGAAGCCTAGAACCTGACTAGGTAACAGTTTAACTTCACTCTTTCAATCAAGTTACTGTGAAGCCTAGAGCCTGACCAGATACCAGTTTAACTTCAAGTTGATGCGAAGCCTGGAAATCGACCAGATAACAGTTAACTTCAAATTTCTGCGAAGCCTGGAATCCGACCAGATAACAGTTTAATTTCATCCTTTCAAGAAAATTACTACGAAGCCCGAAATCCGACCAGATAACAATTAATTTCATCTAAGTTGCTACGAAGCCTGGAAACTGACAGGTAATAGTTAACTTTAAATTTCTGTAAAGCCTGGAATCCGACCAGATAAACAGTTTAATTTCATTTTCCTAGCAATTTGCTGCGAAGCCTAGAATCTGACCAGATAACAACTAACTTTTATTCTCCCCAATAGAGTAATGGACAACTAAAACTCCTGAACTATATTCCTCAAGCAGAAATCAACACTCCTCACAAGAGTTTTCTCAAGCAAAGTCAATGTTCCCCAGCAGAATTCTCCTCAAATAATAAAGCAGGAATCCCTAGCGGAAACACTCTAAACAAAGTGTGATGATACACATACTCTTCATCCTCAACAGCAATCCGAGATTTAAACTTCCCAAAGCTCCCCAGCATTTTGTCAAGGATTTATTTCCCCAGACAAAGATATGCTTCAGATAATATTTCACATACATACATCATATTACATACATGACAAATGCATATAACAGTCTCATTTATTTTGAGAACATCATTTGTGCCATGCATACATCTGCATGCAACTAACCCTTTTCCTCGCGGGAAAAAACAATCAAAACAAAAGACCTCTTCTGGTTAGATTCATTTCTACCAGTTAATAACAGGCATTCAATAGTCCTCTTCTAGATAGATTCACATCTTCCAGTTAATGATAGGCGATCAAAAAAGACCTCTTCTGGTTAAGTTCACTTCTACTAGTTAAAGACAGGAAAAAGACATTTATAGCTTCAGTATAAATCGACCAAAGATTTATCCTTATACCTTCTTCAGTTTCTACCAGCGGTCACTATGGATGGCATGTGTAAGCCCGTCTCTGACGAAACTCTTCATCATTCCTCCAAATGGCATGAATAAGCCCATTCCCGATACAATCAACACATCATCGGGTGCAAATTTCTGGGCACTCCAGTGTTCAATCATCTTTCACCTTCAAGTCACGAATGGAGGATCCGTCAATCTAACTCTTCGGGTTTAAGAAGATTGAAAAGGGTCAGATGTTGTACCCCAGAATTTTCCCTCTCATTTTCTCAATACATTTCTCACAAGATCTTCAATGGCTCAAGCTTGCACAAGGGCTAGCTAGGTCAAGACATCTCCTCAACACTGATGCCTCAAATTAGGGTTTGAATTTTCACAAATTGGACTTTTAATGTCTCATATGATTTCATGGATCAGTATGGACTTTTAATATTTTTCATGTCAAGTTTCAAGTCTTGTAGTTCAAGTTTACTCAGTCAATTGATCAGACGATCTAAAATCAATTGTATTGGGTAAAAAAGTCAATTATGGTCAACTTATAGTCAAACTTCAACATTTTTGGCCCATATCAACATTTTGAACTCATATGTATCAATTGGTCAAGTTTGGATCATAAATCCCCAAGAAAATTGAGCAAATCAATCAAAAGGACAAAATGGTCAAAATTAGGGTTTTTGCTGAGAAGGCTTGATTTTTGATTTTTTTTACCTAATACATGAATTATTGGTTTGAGATATGATATCAAGGATTCAAATGCAACATATTAACCTAATTTCATGGTTCAATTTATTCCTCGAGATCAATTGATTGATAGTTGAAATTTGGTCAACTGATGAAAAAGTCAATTGTACACTGAAAAGTCAAAATTAGACTTTTTGATCAAAATTAAGTTTCAAAGATCACATTTCATCTAGACATTCAAAAATATGAAACTTTATCATCAATAAATCAATAAAGTCAAATTTCATTTTGAAAAGTCAAAGTTTCCAATACAGAAAAATTTTATAAGTGTTTTAAAGTCTTATTATTTCATAACTTCATCCCAATTTTTCACCAAGATGCAAGATGATTCAAGAAAAAATTCCAACATGAAAGTTGTAGATCTCAATGAGATCTAAAACATTATAGGGCATACAATTTTCTAGAAGTTCTTGGATTTCAAGTTATAAATTCATAAAGTCATGTACATGGTATAAAAAACACTTAGTGAAATGTTGCCCTAGTTAGGCAGATTTTTGGTACCAACTTCATGGAAACTTTTCACATGGTTCCAAGTATATTCTTCAAAATTTTCCAACATGAAGGTTGTAGAGGATGTTACAAGCTTTTCAAGAATTCTAAGAACTCATTGAGATCATGTTTGAGCTAAGAGAATCGAAGAGATGAAGTTAGGGTTTCATTACAAGGCAGAATTTGTGATGAACACTTGATCAAATCTCAAGCCATGTTGTATAATATTTGCTTTACAGGTCTTAAACTTGTGTTTCACTCCATAATTAATGGTTTACACAATTTATTAAGCCCTTATCCAAGGGATTTAAGCATTGACCAAGACAGTTTGCCATTTTAGGAAGAAAGTAGCATATCCATTCTTGAAAAGTTCACTTTAATCACAAAGTCCACTCTCCTTGAGCTTTGCACTTGTTCTTTCTGCACACACAACATCTACAATCCAGAAGAAATATGTTTAAAGCTTCTAACCACTCTATATAGCCTTGTACCATGTCTTGGAAATATGTTTGTCAACTTTGCTTCAAAATCAAGAAACCTAGCCATAACATGTGATTTTCAAATCTGATTTGTTTCAAGTCTCCAAACCTCTTGCTTATAAATAGGGACACTATTTGCAAGCTATGACACGAAATTAGAAGCCCTTAAGCACTCTCAAACTCCCTCAAGTCTGAAATTGCACAAAACCTCCATTTTTGTGTCATTTTTTACTTTGAACTTCAATCTTCAAAACCACTTGTGTGTTTCTTGGCCTAATCCTTCCAAAAGTTTCTTAACATCATATACAGACCATCCCAATACTTGTTTGCAAACTATAACACCATTTACACCATCCTCCATTTTCAAAAACAGAGCTTTGCATCTTGACTTCTCCAGCTTGATTCAGGAACTCTCAGCTATAAGTAACCATTGGAATAGCTTCCTGGAGGTTCAAGGAAGTTAACCAAATCATTAACACATCTTGAAGTGAGCTCTTTTGCCATACACGATTTCCAGTTTTGAGGTATATTTTCTGATTTTCAATCTCCTCATATAGGCATTGTTAGGCTTTTATTTCCAAAGATAAAATATAGAGACCATAGCCCTGAAGATGATCATGTCCTTAGATTTCATTTATATTGACTGAGTAGTGAGAATTTTAGAGTTGAACTTTCTGAAAAATTTAGGTCAGATTTGGTACCATTTAAAATTCGTGTTCATCTTTGATCTATTACTTAAGTTATTTACATATTTGAAATCGTGGTGAAATTTCTAACAAGTTTGATGTTTGTAGTTTTGAGAATGGTTGAGAAATGAGCAATTTCACAAATTCAAAAATGTTGTCGTTCTCACTGTAAAACGCGCGCGGGGAAGAAGATGAAGTTCAAACTTGAAAATAAGTTAATTTTATATTTATTGCAACTTGTGTTACTAACGGATGAAACAGGTCACCCCAGTGGTACAAGAAGCGTACGTGTATTAGAAGGTCCTGGGTTCGAGCCCCAGCGAGACCTTTTGCATTTTTCCATTTTTTACTTTCTTTTTTTTTGTTTGAACTACAGCGCGCCTGGGCCTCCTTTGATGGGTCTTTCCATTTTACTTCACAATACCCCATATTTGCTCAATAAGAGCGCAACCCATTTATTTTTTTTTATATTTTTTATTTCCTTATTACAAAAAATACATTGGGCCAGACCAAAATCTGTGTTACCTCAAAAAACACCCCAATTCAAATCTACACCCCCTGACTTCATTATTTTTTTATATTTTTTTATTTATATTATTATTAATAATAATATTATTATTATTTTTATTAATACAAAAAATCCAAAAATATATATATATACTTTTGTTTCATTTCATTTTAACCAAAAGACAAAAATATTTTCTTAAATAAATTTAATTCCTTCTTTTCTTAATCAAATAAATCTTAGATTTAAGTTTACTTTTATTTCCCTTTTAATTAAAATAAATTTAGAAATTTAGGACTTTTAATTAATTAATTTTTTATGCTAGTTGAATTAAATTAAAACTATTTCCTACAAAATCCTAAAAAACTTGTCTTCTCAAAACAATTTAATTTCTTTTCAAATTAGGTTAGTTTTTTATTTGAACTAAGTATTTTATTTTCTTTTTATTTAGTTTAATTAGAACCAAGACCTTTTCATAATCAAAAACAAACAAAAACATTTTTTTTTTCATTTACTTTATTTGTACATTATCTTTATATTTCTTTCAAATTCAATATGGTTGTAATAGTAAATTAGTGTTTATTTATTTGTTTCCCCCATTTATAAATTTATACCCCCATCCCCAAGTGATGTAATAGCGTAGAATTTTACATTTTCACAATTTATCGCTTTCAATATAAGATGCTGGTAATTAGGGTTTGTATGGCAAGGCAAAAATCAACAAGTAGAAAACCCTAATCCAAAACAAAAAGAATGAAAAATAATCACTTTGCACACTCACACCTCTAGGGTTAACCTCACTTGTTGCCTTGAGAAATAAATGGTCATGTTATGCATGTGGGATACTTTAGTAAAAAACAACCAAATACAAGATCATAGTCCCTCGATGGCGCTTCAAATGTTGCCTACAAAATGATCTTAGACCCTTACAAAAAATGCTAAGGTATCCTACAACATTGCATTCTATGACTATACAATGCCCCATGTCTGTCCTTTCACATCCAATGATAGGGCTTCTTATCAATCAATGGTAAGATAGAAATATCTAAAGGAGGAGGAAAAGAATTAATATTTTTTGAGTAGGTAGAATATTCATAGTTGCTTGCTCACAACCATTTTCAAAACATCTTTTAAACACACCAACATTTTTCTATGAAATATTTTCAAAAGTCAACACTTTATAAACATTCTTATAGAGACGAGAATCATTAAAAAGATCGCCTAAACGAACACACTTTTCAAAAATACTTTCAAAAACCAATCACAAACACATTTCAAACAAAGCACTTCAAAAGTGAGCTAGCAACTAAGAGCCCGTAGATAACTACGGATGAAAAGGGTGCTAAAATCTTCCTTTTTCATAACCTACCCCTAGAACTCAAGAAAACTCTCAAAAGGCCTTTTCTGTTCTTTTCACTCTTTCCTTTATTGGATAAAAGAAAAGTCGGTGGCGACTCTTGCTATCCACAACAATTGCGATCAAATGTAAAACACCCAAGTCAGTTCTCCCACCGTATTACAATATTATTTTTGGTTCTGCTAACCCATCCCTCTGCGAAAAAATTTCTAAGTTAATGCAGGCTGAATTTGAAATGAGCATGATGGGGGGATTAAAGTTCTTTCTGGGAGTCCATATTGATAAAAAACCAAAGGCTACTTACATTCATTAAAGTAAGTATACCAAAGAACTTCTGAAGAAATTCAACATGACAGACTACACTGTAGCAAAGACTCCACTGCATCCAACATGTATTCTGGAGAAAGAAGAGGTAAGTGAGAAGGTATGTCAGAAGCTCTATCGTGGTATGATAGGCTCTCTTTTGTATCTAACTACATCTAGACCTGATATTTTATTCAGTGTCCATCTTTGCGCTAGATTCCAATCTGATCCTAGGGAATCTCATTTAACTGATGTTAATAGGATTTTAAGGTATCTAAAAGGAACCCCAAACCTTGACTTGATGTAAGAGAAAACATCAAAGTATTCTCTTTCTTGTTTTTGTGATGCAGACTATGTTGGAGATCGACTAGAGAGTAAAAGTACTTCAGGAAACTGCCAGTTTCTAGGTAAGAATCTAATCTCATGGTCAAGAAAGAGGCAATTAAGAATTTCTCTTTCAACAACAGAAGTAGAGTACATATCAGCAGCATTTTGCAGTACTCAGATGCTATGGATGAAGAATCAGCTGGAAGATTGCTAGATATTTGAAAGTAACATTCGTGTCTTCTATGATAATACTGCAGTTATTTTCTTGAGTAAGAATCTTATCCTACACTCTAGGGCTAAACACATAGAAATAAAACATCATTTTATTAGAGATTATGTTCAGAAAGGGATCCTATCGTTAAAATTCATAGGTACAAATCATCAGTGGGATGATATTTTTACAAAACCCTTACCTGAAGATAGATTTTTGTTTATTCTAAAGAATATGAAAATGGATCTCTGTCCAGAGTAAGATGTCATTAGAATCAAATGTGTTTTAGTCGTAGTCTGAAGGAATAAGATTCTGACTTAATCAAAAGACTTCTAATTTATTTTATCTTAATCGTCAGAAATGTACCTAATCAGATGAAAACCTTCGTGGTTTTCCAGATGCTGAGAATATCAAACGCATTACCTAAATAGACTTAGTGACTATCATACTCTACCTAGGTTATGCACGAGCAATTATTGTTTCTTGGGACTATCATACTCTACCTGATGGAAACATCATTGGTTCTCATTTCTTTGGTGTTCCAATTACCATCTCTCGCTCCACCATTGATGAAGCCATTCAAAGTCCACCATTACCCAACTCTTTCAAGAATGTTGACATGTTTCCAAATGTTCCTAACTCTTCATTTAGATATGAGCCCCTTAATTCAGATCATTCGAAACCACGTACAAAAATCTAGTTTCAATTCCTGTTGAAAAATCTTCTTCCCGGAGGAGAAGATCTTGACATAGTCTTTCCTAGGAATATGTGTCTTCTTTATTGCCTTCGCAAAAGTATTCCAATTAATCTTTCGGAAATAATATTCAATCATCTGAAGCTATCAATCCTAGCATCCAAAAACTCTCAAAAATCATTCGTTATGTATGGACATGTATTGTCTGGACTGTTTGAGTTAGCAGGTATAATTGAAATTGTTCAAAGAAATTAGTTCATCAGAGGCAATGCTTTATTTGATGAAAGTTGTGATGTGTTTGAAGTTTAGATAGCTTTTCCGGTATATTTTCATTTTGTTGTAATCTTTTTCAAATATCAATGAAACTTCTTATCTTTTCTTGTTATTTCTTTTGGTTTTTATGTTTTTTGACACGTAATTACATTTTTTGATTATGATAAAAAAAAGGGAGTAATTAAATGAATATAATTTTGATTTCAATAATCAAGTTCTGGAAAATATTCTCTGAAAAGAGCTGCTTACATTCTAACCCAGTTAATTTTCTATTTCTGTTAGAATTGTTTTTCTTTTTCAGGAAATGAGAACTCTGATTAAAGAATATCTGAAAGCATTTTGTCTAACTTGTTGTCTTCAGACTCCTATTGTCTTCAGACTCTGAAGATATTTTCCAATTCATTATCAGACTCCAAGAAGTGAAATCTGGAATCAGACTTCAAGAATTGAGAATCTGGAAGCTGTCTTAGTAACATTAAAGTTTCAAAGATTTCAATCTCATTGGTATCTAAAGTCAAAGATTCAATAAGAAAAAGTTCTGTGAAATCAAGATCTCCACTATTCTATTTGCATAAAGATCTCAATTTTCCATTGGCATCTAGAGTCAAGACTCTCAAGAGCTCAATATCTGATCTATGGAACCAGCGAGAGTTTTTACTCAAATGGTTGAGTCAGGATATTCGATCTCCATCAAGTTATTGACTCAGAGGGAGTTTCATAAAAAGGATAAGTATTCCTTACCTTTCTATTTTCACTTTTTCTGATTATATGAACAAAATTGTGTCATCAAAATATATAGTTTTGTCATCATCAAAAAGGGAGAGATTGTAAGAACAAGATTTGGTTCTGCAATATTATCTCTGAGTTTTGATGATAACAAATGAGTATATTTGTATGAACAATTTTGATACTTTAATGTTTGTTATTGTTGAGTACTTAACAAACAAGTTCTGCTTCTGATGAATTGTTTGACCAAGACATTAGAAGAGAATTAATTCCGCTTTTGCACTACACAAGTTCTGTTAAACAGTAGCAAGACACTCCAGAAGGCTCTAAAGTATAGGCTCTGATATTTGTCTAAAGAAATCAGTTAGAAGATCTGAAGACAGAAGTTTCTAATTATGTCCAGATGTTAAAGACTCGAGCTTCTAAAGAGAACGTGTTCTAAATAAACCAATCAGAAGATCTGAAGACAAAAGTTGCTACTTAAGTCCAGATGCTGAAGACTCATGTTTCTAAAAACAATGGATTCTAAAGACCGTGTGCTGAAGACTCTAAAAATATAAGTTCTAAAGATTCGAAAGACTTGAAGTTATAAAGACCCAAGGTTCCAAGAAAAGGTTCTCACAACCAAGTGTTAAAGACTCTGAAGACGCAGTTTTGAAGACTCTGAAGACTTGGATGACTTTGTGTTATGTTCTCGCTTCTAAACTCATGCTCGCGGAAGCCTCTGAAGTGCAGAAGGAAAGAAGATAACATTAACGTGGTACAAATAGTACATGATACAATCAACACATCATTCCACTACCATAAAAGGACGGACGCGTCACACGATCTTGTCCCCCACGTTACTGTTTAAGCTGCCAATGATTCTGGAAATCCCAAGAGTACCCCTCAAGGGATATATTATTTTATTGGCTATATAATGGCTTGAAGACTAAGAGAGAAATCAGCAAGCCAACCAACAAAATATTCACGCGAAAATGTTGTTCATAGATTTCTTATTCTTTAGTCATTCTTAAATTAGTTTACATATTCAACTTGTATAGAAGAAATATTCTTGTAAACAAAATTTGTATTTCAAACGATTATTTAATTTTCCTTATAGGACCGGGTAGGTCTGTGTTCTTAGGAAGTCTAGAACTTGCGAGTTTTAAAAGTTGTTTGTCACTTGCGCGTATCTTGTGCATTATAATAATCAGGTTGATTATTGTTTGATATTCCTTAAGGGACTGGGTAGGTCTGTATCCTTAAGAAGTCTAGAATTTGCGATTCTTAGAGGTTGTTAGTCACTTGTGGGAAGCTTGTGAAACTTGTAATCAGTTTGGTTATAGTGAATTAAGTCTTCGATTGAGTGA
The DNA here is from genome assembly GCA_948472305.1 of Vicia faba. Taxonomy (NCBI): domain Eukaryota; kingdom Viridiplantae; phylum Streptophyta; class Magnoliopsida; order Fabales; family Fabaceae; genus Vicia; species Vicia faba. Next base: position 1,312,027,457 of record OX451740.1, on the reverse strand, counting down.
GGCGAGATCACCTTGGCGGGTGGACTAGACTAGCTTGATAATTTTCAAGTGAACTAGTATAAACATAAATTGTTCTTTACTTCCTGTTCTTACTTATCGTTATTATCAAGAGTGAAAGAAAAAGAAATTTTAGTTTAAAGGAGAATATTTTTAAAGAAAAGTTTTTAAAAACTCAATTCAAACCCCCCATTTCTTGTGTTTTCCATACCTTCACAAGATACACAAATCAAGGTGTTTGGTGATCCCTTTAGGGAAAACCCAAAGATAGAAGAGGGAAGAAGTCACAACCAAACCCTAACGTGTGATCTTGATGTATTGATAAAATGAGATAATGAGAGAACTTAAGGGTAAAAATTGAGGTATAACAACATTTCCATAGGGCTGTTCTCAGCTATTTTGAGGCATGGAAAAACTAGGAGACCCCTGAGGCCTATGGAAAACATTTCCCCCTAGAGGGGGGTCCCTGGTGGACCCTGTGGTCCTACATAAGTCAAAATAAGGTCAGTATAAGCGTTCGACTGCATTGGCGTCGAATTTGTTGAAGACGATATAGCCTCTGAAAAAGGCGCAGAAGCCGTAGTTTCCCCTGTCGAAGAAACTGTGGGTGGTACTTCATCATTGTCAGGAGGATTCTGATTACTTGGCTGACTTCGATTTTTCATTTTTCTAACGTATTTTCTTTTAGGTATTTCCTTGTTATTTGTGGCTAATTTACCACTCCTCAGTCTCATGCAACAAAGTAAAATACAGAAAAATTATGAAATATTGAAAAACAAACTTTTCCAAAGAACAAAGATCTTTAATTGAACACATGTCCCACTGGGCGTGCCAATTTGTTTACCGTGAAAATTGGTAAAAAAAAGCGTTAGTCTTCTAAAAACAACAAAAAATCCTTAGTTACTTACATGATCGACTAGATTGATCTTAGGACATGTGTTCTTGTTTAAACTTTGTTCTTTGAAACGAAGAATACTTCAATGATATTCATAGTTTTTTGATAATGTTGGTTTTGATCTAAATAATTCTCTAAAGTAAATTGTTGAAACTTTGTAAATAAAGTGCAATAAAGTAATTGAAAATAAATTATTAAAGTAAATTTTGAATGATAACTTATAATTTAAACAAAAAATGGTGTTTACACGTACATTTCTCAGAAGATTTTTTCCTCAATACACATATACTTTGAGTTTATGTAAGATTTTATACAAATGAATGAACACCCTGAATCCTATCGCTAAGACCCTTATATATACTAATTCGACATGAACGGTCTTTTTATATCTAGATGCCACGTTCGTGACATGCAAATCCTTCGAACCATTAAACCTCCATGTGTCTTCTGGATAAGATTGAAGATTTGAATTTTGAGTCCTTCTATTGCAGAGAGAGCCAAATCCAATATGATCATTCAAATTCGAATTTCAAATACTTCAAATTCCTTTTAAAACAAAAGTTTCCTTTAATCTTTATCCAGTTGATCTTCGACCGTCTACTCATAAATGAATAGTCGAAGCTTTCACAGGACACTTCTTTTTTTCAAAAATAACATAGTCTTCAATTTTTTATCCTTAATATCCTATTATCGAAATTTCCAACCAACAATAGCTAAGAATAACTTCTAGACCATATCAAATTACTGTTTCTGACTAACCAGACTCATAAACTTACAATTTCTGACTAACAACCTCAAAAACTTGACTGATTATAAGTAATAACCTCAAAATTTTCTAATTCTAACAACAATTTCTAAATATGAAATACTTCTATCAAAAATATATATTATTTAGAAATAACTACTTTAACTATCTAAAAAATGCATGCATGAACCTTCAGAGTGATTGATATTGACAATTCGACCATTTTTTTTTTTTTTTTTTTTTTTTTTTAAGTTGTGTCTTCCTTTGAGTTTATTTTTGCTCTATTTTCAAAATTGACATTTTATGTTCTACTCGATAAAATCTTTTGTCTTGCTCAAAAATACTTTCTGTTACTCGACAAAATCTTTTATTTTCTAAAAAATTGATTTATTGAACAAAAATAAATAATTTATAAATCTGTTAGTTGATTTTATTTATTAGTATACAAAATAAATAATAATAATTAAAAACTTATTAATGTAACAATTAACATTTATGAATCTTGATACCTTTTGAATATTTGAATCTTAGTAGTGTAACAAATATTTTCATCAATTATTTTATCCTTGAATCTTTGGTCTTTCTTGAAGATACGTTTCAAATATTTCTTGCTCAAAGATATCATTAAGTTCTAGTTATTTAAATTAATTTAATTCTTAAATATTAAGACTAATTGAAAAATAAATAGTAATATATTAATAATATAAAATAATTTTATATTATTATATAATAAAAATTTATTATTCTACTATGTCATATTATTAACTTAAAAATATTAATATAATTTGATATAATACATGATAATCTTTAGTAAACAATATAAAATTATTTAATCTTCTCAATGTATCTCTTATTTTCTCAAAAATTAATTTATTGAACAAAATAAATAATTTATAAATCTTTTAATAGATTTTATTTATCTGTACAGAAAATAATAATAACAATTAAAAATTTACACAATTGAGAGATCTCAAAATCAAATCAAAGTGATGACATTCAATTTTTACAAATTAAATTAGAATTTGTAGACAGGAAAGTTCTTAGTTACCTCTTGTAAAGTTGGGGTAATTTACCCCAATAATTTGTATCAACAAAATTTATTATATAAATTAAAATTTAAAACCACATGTTAATTATTAACTTTAAAAGTAAAACAAAAGCAAAAGATGCGGTTTGGTCGAAAAAAGACTAGATCCGTAAACATGAAATAAATAAATAAAATCTCCCAGGTTGAAAAAGTTGTGCGATTTTATTACTAACAAAACTTGGACAGAGAGCCACATAGATCCAGAGAAGTAGGGTGCGATTCCTTTATAAGTGGAAAAGTAACAGAGCCAACAGTGAGTTTTATAGCATTCAAAATTCATTCTTAGCCTTTTCAGATAGCTATTATTCAACAGTAAAACTCACTTACTTTTCAGCCATACTCATTATTATATCTACCTGCAACCCCATTCTTTTTTCTTTACACAGTAAATAAAAACTCAACTATTGCACCAATTTCTTTTTTTAGCATTACGGGTAAGATTGGTTGTAAAGAGAAAGTGAGAAGAGTAAAATAAGTGAAAGAAAGTGTGAGAAGAAAAAAATAGATAAGAAATAAAAAAAATTGTATAAAGGTGTTTGTTATAAGAGAATATAAAAGAGATAAAAGTGTTGGAGTAAGATAATAAAGTGGGAGAAAAAGAATGAACAAAGAATAATAACAAAATACCACTGTTTATATATAAAAAATAGAGGAGATAAAGTAGGGTACAATATTGATAGCATAAGATAACATATTTATACTGAATATTGTTGGCGATTTTGTATCACAAATGTATTTTAGTAGTAATGTGATTTCTAAAGGCCGATGCAATTATGCGTTAAGTTCGGAGACGAGTTAGGGAAGTGCGGAGTGCACGCTCGTCGAGCCAATGCATAATTGAATTCGAATAATTGAAACGGGGTTCCAAGGGGCGAAGCCCCTGGCGGGGTGCGGGGCAGCGCCCCGCGGGGTCCAAGGGGCGGAAGCCCCTGGCTGGGGTCCCAGCGGGCGGGGTGCGGGGCAATGCCCCGTGCAAAAATTTTGAATCCTTTCCTCAACGGACATAACTGTTTCCCAACTGACATATTCGTTTCGAACAAATATGTCTCTTCGTTTTCAATTACTGTTCTCCTATATAAGGAGTCGTTCGGCCTCGGTCTCGCACACAGAAGAAAAAAAACGCATCCTTCTCTCTATAATTACAATTCGTTTTCTTTTGTCGGAAACATAATTTCTTCGAGAATTATCCCCACAAAGATTTCGTGAACCCAGGCAAGAATAGGGTCGAAATACTTTGTTCAGAAAGTGTACGAACACGATTCTTCGAAGTTATCCAAGATTATCATACCCTAAATATCTTACAAATATTGAAAATACCAAAAGACCTATTAAAGAATAAGCATTGGGAATTATAGTAATTAACTAAATTATCTTTTCAAATATCATCCCTTAATTTAGATATTCTATCAGAAGTTAACAGCACCAATTTCATCTCTCAAGCGAAGAAATTAGTTTGTCTTAACTGCCTTCGTCAGAAGATCTGCTAGTTGTTTATGGGTGCTGCAGTGCAGAACTTCTAACACTCCTTTCTGCACTTGATTTCTGAGAAAATGATACTTCGTCTCAATGTGCTTGCTTCTTCCATGTAGCACTGGATTCTTGGCAAGATCAATTGCAGACTTATCATCAATCATCAGCTTCAGAGGTTCCTCAACTTCAACCTTCAGATCATGCAAGAGATTCAGAAGCCAAACTGCTTGACAAGCAGCTACAGCACCTGCGATATACTCAGCTTCACTTGTTGACATAGCCACGACAAACTATTTCTTGGAATTCCAGGAAATGAGACCTCCCAGAAATTTAAACAAGTATCCAGAAGTACTTATCTTGTCCACTCTGTCTCCACACCATTCAGAATCAGAATAACTTACTAATTCTGGTTCTGTCTTTCTTTCATAAGGAAACAACACTCCATATTTCAGAGTTCCCTTGATATGTCTCAGAATTCTGACAGTAGTTTGGAAATGAGACCACTTTAGATTACTCGTGAATCTGCTAACCAATCCAACTGCATAATAGATGTCAGGTCTAGTATTGCATAAATACCTTAGAGAACCAACCAACAGTTTGAAGGTTGTGGTATCAACAGAATCATCATCAGAGTCAGAATCCAATTTTTGATTGGTTTCTGATGATGTCACAGCAACTTTGCAATTCTGCAACTTAAATCTCTTCAGAAATTCAAGTTCGTATTTCAACTGATGCAGAATGATACCCTTCTTTGAGTACAGAATCTCCATCCCTAGGAAATATATTTCCTAGATCTTTCATCTCGAACTCATTCATCAGAACTTCTTTGAACTTCTTTATATCTTCTGGGCAGCTTCCTGTTAGCAAAATATCATCAACATAGAGACACACCAGAATCATATTGTTATCAGAGTGTTGCACATAAACGCCATATTCCATCTCACATTTATGAAACTTCTGCTTCTTGAAAAACGAAACAATTTTCAGATTCCAAGCTCTGGGCGCTTGCTTCAGTCCATACAAAGTTTTATTCAACTTGTATACCATCCCTTCCTGATTCCTTTTAACAAATCCAGAGGGTTGTGACACGTAAACTTCTTCCTGTAATGGACCGTTCAGAAATGCAGACTTCACATCTAGATGCATCAAAGGCCAATTTCTGTTTGCAGCTAAAGCAATAACCAGTCTGATTATTTCATGCCTAACTACAGGCACAAACACCTCAAAGTAATCTAGCCCAAGTTTCTGAAGAAAATCTCTAGCTACTAGTCTAGCTTTGTGCTTGCCAATTGAACCATCTGGCTTAAGTTTCAACTTAAAAACCCATCTGACGCTGATGGTTTTTTTCTTATCTGGAATTTTAGTCAATTTCCAAGTTTTGTTTCTTTCTATTGCCTTAAATTCTTCTTTCATAGCATTCAACCATTCTTTATTTTTGAGAGCTTCTGCAATGCCCGCTGGTTCAAAATCTACTAACATGGCACACTGAACGACTTCTCCTTCAGAATCAACTTCATTATCCTGCAACATGTCAAAATCTGCAAACCTTCTTGTTTTTTGTCTGATTCTCTGTGGTCTTTAAGCTTGTTCTGAAACTACACCAGAACTACTACCTTCAGATTTACCACCTTCATAGTTTTCCCTTCCAGAACTATGATCACCACCAGATTCTAGATCATCATCAGCATATGGATCAGAATCAGATCTACTGTCAGAATCTCCTTCTGACTCATCTTTAGAATCTTCATAATCAGATTCATCTTCTGATTCTGACTTATCTTCAGAACTTTCTAAAACATCTTCAGAGGCTAACTCTGGTGTTGTCACTACACCAGAATCTGATTGAGACTTGTTCTAATCCCATGCTTCAAACTCTTTCACCACAACGTCTCTGCTGACTTCAACTTTATTAGTTTTTGGACAATAAAGCTTATACGCACCTGTACTGTGATACCCCACCAGCAACATTACTTTGCTTCTATCATCCATCTTTTTGCCCTCTAGCTTCTGGAACTTGTTTGTAACAGACAGAGCCAAACACCTTTAGATGACTGACACTTTGCTTATCTTTAGTCTATTTTTATAAAGGAACAACTTCCTTCAGCTTCTTCGTTGGACACCTATTCAGAATATATGCTGATGTGGCAACAGCTTCTCCCCATAACACGTGAGGTAGCTTTTTTTCTTTCAGCATGCTTTTGGTCATATCAAGCAAAGTTCTGTTTCTTATTTCAACAAGATCGTTGTGCTGAGGAGTATATGGAGCAGTATGTTCTATTCCATTCTCCTCACAGAACTTCTGGAACTCTGTAGAGTTATACTCACCTCCACCATCCGTTCTTAGGATCTTCAACTTCTGACCACTCTGCTTCTCAACCTTCACTTTAAATTTCTAGAACTCAGTAAACACTTCATGCACTTGATGAGTGTTACCCGTGTCATTCTTGTGAACTCATCCACAAAAGACACAAAATATTTGTTTCCTCCAAGTGAAGGTACTGGAAATGGTCCACACAAATCAGAATGTACTACTTCCAGAGCATGTTTCGCTCTGAGGGCTACTTCTGATGCAAATGGAAATCTGGGTTGCTTTCCTTTCATGCATATCTCACATGACTTCTTAGGCTTCACAATCTTCGGAATACCATGTACAAGCTTCTTAGAATATAGATGTCCTAAGCTTCTATAGTTCAAATGCCCCAACCTCTTATGCCACAACTTACTGTTACCTTCGGCGCCTTCTGCACTAAGACACGTTGCTTCAGCTGTTTCTACATTCACCTTGAATGTTCTATTGCTTCCTTGTTCAGACTTCATAATCAACTTCTGATTGGAATCATACAACGTTACGAGATTGTTTTTCATAACAACTAAGAAACCTTTCTCAATTAGCTGACTCACGCTCATCAGATTGCTTCTAATACCAGGAACATACCAAACGTCTTTGATCAGAATGTCTCTCCCATTCTTCACTCTAACTCTGACATCTCACATACCTTCTGCATTAAGATACTTATCACCAGCACATCTGATCTTTGCTCTTCTTCTGGAGTCAAAATCTTTCAGCCATTGCTTGTTTTCAGTTAAGTGATTTGAACAGCCAGTGTCCATATACCACAAATCTTTCGAGCATTTTTCATCAGAATCAGAAGTCATTAGTAGCACAGGTTCATCATCAGAGTTTCTCTTAGACATATACGCTTCTTCTGATTTCCTTTCCTTGTTTGACCTACAATCTCTGGCAAAATGGCCAAATTGTTTACAAGAGTAACATTGAACCTTCCTTTTGTCATACCTCTCATTTCCTTTATGATATCTCTTATCATCAGAAGTTGAGGTTTCTGACTTTTGGAATCTATCACCACGTTTATTCTGCTTCTAGTCTTTCTTGACAAAAGAAGCCTTCAGAGTTTGCTCAACTTTCGTCTCAAAAGTTCTCTCAGTCTGACGTAACTCTTGTGCTTCTAAGCTGCTTTGAAATTCTTCTATTCTCATGGTTTCCAGATTTTTAGAATGTTCAATAGAAACAACAATGTAATCAAACTGAGGAGTAAGCAACCTCAGAATTTTCTCTATGATTACCTATTCAGACAGAGTTTCTCCACACGCCTTCATCTCGTTAGTGATCAAGATCACTATGAAAAAATAATTATCTTCTTTTCTTTTCATATAATTTATTATTATTGTGTGATGATAACAATCTTATTCATCAAGATGTTAGAAATTCATCTTAAATTTTAATGGATTTTCAATTATTTATTCATTTTAATAAAAGGAACAAAAACAAGGCTAGAACCGAGAAAAAATTAGATATAATAATATTCGGAGACCGTATCTTTAAATATCAGCTCATTAGCCTTCTGTTTATTTTTTCTCTGCTTTTATCTGTTTAATGCAACATTTTCTGTCTTCACATGCAAAAAGCCTTAACCCACGCATCACCCTTTGTTTTGCTTATTGATTTCTTTCACTGTTGCTCACATTCCTTGTCTATAAATTCTGATCCACGTTTTAAATAGCCTAGTCTCAGGTTTTTGGAAAACACATCATCCTCTTTTTTTTCATTCTATAAGACCAAATAATTTAGTGAGCCAACAAGCAATTATTTTAGAGATATAGGAACAACGTTCAAGTAGAAGTAATGAATGACTAGTGATTGTAAATTTTTAATCTTTAATTTGCAGAGAAATAGAAAACCGGTGGGTCCCACTGTTTTAACTTCTCTCTTTCTGATTTCTCTTTAAACCAAACAAGAGAACTTTGATTTCTCTCTTCAACCTCTCTCTCTCTTCAACTTCTCTCTCCACTTTTTCATTCAAACCAAACACACTGTTAAAGTTTCAGCCCCATCCATTTTCGTAAGGCACAACAAAAATACTCGCTTTATTCACTCTCACGCCGAATCACTTTATGTATGTTAACAATTATGAATGAAGTTAATGCTATCTTAATTTCCACTATTCAATATAATCAATGCTCGCATTTATTCTTTTTCTACTATTATTTCACGGTCTATTACTACATCTAAATCTAAATTAAAGTGTCTGATGTCACACTAGTTAATTTGATTTTTGCGAGGTATGGTCGGTCCAATTAATTAGGAGATTCTATTTTAATTTAATAAATAAGTTAAAATATAGATTTATAAGGAATTATTTTAAAAAATCAGCATAAAATCATAGATTACTGTATTATGGTGGTTATAATATTAAAAAAAAATAGTTAGTTTTCTTCTAATTAATTCTTAATTTTCATTTATAGTAAAAAAGTAAAAAGTAAATAGAAAGACTATATGTTCCTTTGCCGGTTCGAAGTATTGACCGGAGATTTCAACCATATTTATCATTGTTGAGAGAAGAATTCAATCACAAATGTCAGGATGTGGTAACGAATGGCGAGATAGTAAGTGCATTATTTTCTATCATGAGATAAGTTTGGTGTAAAAAACTGAATAGTACGCTACATTTCATCACGATTGAAAATTTCAACTTTGATGAAATTTAGTCAGTCTACTTTTCATTACGATTGAAACTTCCAACAACGGTAAAATGCCTGGTAGCCCATTTTTTAACACAGTTAAAAATTTCAACCGTGGTAAAAAGTCAGTCAAACCAATTTTTCATTTTTGTCAAATATTTAGGCTGACCACATTGAGAACTTCCATCACAATATAGGATATTAAAATATTTCTAATACAACAACAACAACAAGAACAATTGTAACACTCCAACTTTAGTTATTTATTTTTAATTTAACTTATATTAATTTGTTTTATTTATTTGAGAGATATATGTGTTTTATTAGAATTATGATTATTTTATTTTATTTAGTTAATATTAGAAAGAAAAAGGCGTTTCGAGTAAAGGGTTGAGGGTGAGTTGAGACTCTCATACCAAGCTTTAGGATCTTGTTATGTATCTTCTGATTGACCCGCTCTATCAGAAGGTCCCTTAATAGGTGAGTTTGGACTAACTTAGACAACTCGAGAAGTGACCTATGATGCAGACTTTTATAATCAGAGGCGAAATCCTCTGGAAAAGGGAGGCGATTCCCAGTAAACTTAATGGTCTATATCATACCTCAAATTTATCCTAGGGAAATTCATTAAATTCATTTGCATAGTTAGTCGGTCATTTATGCATTAGGTGGACTAAAAGTCAACATAGGTCAACATGTGCATCATTTAAAAACCAAAAATAACCTAAATTGTATTTCATGCATTTTTATTTACTTACACTGCCTCATGCATTGTGTGAAATTGATTGAAATTCAATCAGAGTGAAATTTCGATTCTACAAGCAGATCGGTAAAAGCGATTTGACACTGTGCGTAAAATTAGTGGCCGAAATATTTTGAGTTTTGACCTATACCAGACTATTTTGTTAAACTTCGAGGCATGTAGGTCATGTTGTTGTGCTCATTTTATTTTTCTGACTCCTTTTGCAATCGCATTTTGATCCGTCAAAACCTGTTTATCTGAGTATTTTTAGTTGTGATTTTTATCATTTCCGATCATTTTACTGAACTTTGTGGAGCGTATATCATGTTGATACGTTTGTTTTATATTCCTTTTGTTCTTTAAGTACTTTTGTTGTCATAGAAATTCCAGGAGTGTGAGTATAAACATATTTTGTTCCAACATATCTCACTTCACTCGACAGAAATCAACAACAATAATAACAACACCAAAGAAAATCGAAGAAGAATGCGTAATAATCAATAATCAAAAAGCAAAGGAAGCACATACCTGAAGTTCTATGGGTTTCTTGCTTATTATTGTCGGTGATTATTCAACAACTACCGGAGAACGCCTCCCTTCTATTGGTAGGTTCCTCTTTTCCTTCAATCATTACGCTATAACTCCTCATCATCTTACTCTGCTTGTTGTCTTGAACCGAACGCCTTTGATTATTGAATAAAATTGGTTAAGATGTTCATGTAATTTCAAATTGAAATTGTTAGGGTTTGCACTTAAAAACTTCGACCCAATTTTTTTTTGTTTTAGGAAATTTTGGTTACAGATATAGAATCAGGAAGGGTTTTTACCTAGGGTCCACGTTAGGTGAGGGAGGTTTTGAGAGGCTCCACCTCCAGAAGCGATTTTCGGCACCGCGGGGAGATTCCCGACCTAGAGAATTGTAGAAGAGTGTGGAAGAGAGACTGAGGCGTAAAACATGGTTCTTTCATCGATTGGTTATTCCTCTCTGTTCGTATCTCTTTTTTCAATTGTGGTGCCAATGAGTTTACAAGATTGAATGGCGTTTATGAGTGAGAACTCTCATTTTCTCTCTTATGTTTACTTTATTTGGGCTTTGATCCATCAAGCACGTTCCTTTTTTTAATTATCACACATCCAACCTTACTAATTAAACTCCCTCTGGCGGTATGTAATTGAGATTTGAGCTGACAGGTGAAGCCCAATACGAATTATGCTTATTCTCACCATTTTCCATTCTTACATCCACTGACTAAGTTTTTTAAGTTAATTCTTTTTCGGTTTTAGGAATTTATTTCTTGTCTAGGTTTTTTTTCAGGAGATTAATTCTTGTGCCTACAATTAAATTAGGAGAATTATTTTTGTATTACTTGAATATTTTTATTGCTTTATTTTGGCTATTTATATTTGTGCAATTCAAGAATTGTTGAAATTATGAATTAATTGGTAATTGGCCAAAAATACGATAAGGGCGATATGGATTTCCCCATTTTTGTTTAGTTGTTTTATTAATTATTTTATTTAATTAGGTAATTAGACATTAAACCTTAGGGAATTAATTTGGAATGAATACATTAGAAACTCTTTTTGGTGTTATTTGAAAGGAACTCACGAGTATCTTGATAATTCATCCGTACACATGTAAATATACTCATTTTTGCATTATTATATGACAAAAATTATTTTCATAATGAAGCGGGATGAAAAAGGATTTATTGGGAGTATGCCTCTCGTTTCTCCGAGTATTTGGAAGTCTGATGTATAGCTCGTGGTCTAGATACTTGTCTCCTTTCTAAAACACTAAATTTGATACAATCAAGCGCCACAAGCCCTAAGTAGTGAAGAAATAATAACTGGACACATGCCTCTTTGTTCCGAGTACTTTGAACACTTGCTGTAAGCATTTAATGTTCATAGTGATCATCTTCAATCATGGACTTTAGTTCAATACGTGTCAAAATCTCTTTCTCAAATAACAGACGAAAAAGGTTTTGTTGGGTGTATGTCCTCATTACCCCGAGTATTTAGATGCCCGATGTATAGCTTGTGGTCAGAATACTTGTTGTCGACCAAAATAATCAAATTCTATTTTTCACCTTAGGGCAATACAAAACCTTTTTCATAAACGAACATGTTATATCCATTTTACCGCAATACAAACTAACGCTTAAGCCTTCCATGCGCGAGCATACAAGCTACGCTTAACTACTAGAATGTAATCCAAGCGCATCCATTCTACCACAATACAAATAAACGCTTAAGTCTCCCATGCACGAGCATACAAGCAACATTTAACTACTAGAATATGATCTTAGCATCGTTCAACAAAACCAACCAACAAACACTTATTTTCTACAATGACCTACGAAACTTTGATTTTCTCATTGCACCATGAGAATATGTAGAAACAGAATTTTAAAATCTTGGCGAGCACATTAGTTAAAAATTTATTTTCTCATCTTTATCAAACTCTTTATAAATCAAATAATAAACCAGATAAATCGTAAGCAAACTTTTAGATAACACCTATGTACATAAAACAATCAAAACGATTTCCGTTGAGTACAATGGATGTGAGGGGTGCTAATACATTTCCCTTGCATAATCAACTTTCGAACCCAAATTTGATTGTGAAGACCATTTTATTTTTACTTTTGGGGTTTAATAAATATTTTCTATTTCCTTTGAAATAAGTAAATTTCAGTGGTGACTCTGACTATATTTTAAACGTTCCTTATGCTCTGATATTTTTTGCGGTGGGCGCGACATACATGTATCATGTTTAGGGGGCTATAAACTGACATAGGGACTAAAACTATAAACCAAATCCTGAATATACATATGCCTATGGCCCAATTCTGATTCCCATAACTCACTTCTCAAGCTCAAACATTCTAACACTGAGCTAATTCTAATGTAGTCGCCCATATACAAAGAAAAGGAATTCAACTGTGTTGTACCGCAAAATTTGCCTTCCATTTTTTTCCATACAAGATGTTTACCCTAGGGTTCTTGTACACTCAATTGGTTCAAAGGACAACCAGACAGGTTCTCTTCCTAGGCAACAAATTAATAATTAAGGGTTTAGGATTTTCTCAGAGGTAATTGAGTCTTAAAAATCTTCAATATTTTAAAGACAATTTGCTGAAGTTTGTTAATTCTACAAGGATGGCTAATGTTCTTGAAACATACTTGATAGACAATGAAGTCCTGTTGGAATCAAGAGTAACATGCGATTTCATTATGCTTACCAGTTTAGCTTTTGAACAAGAATTGAAGATTAAGACTTTTTGATCATAAGCCTTTGAGGTTAAGTTAATCAAATGGAATTGAAATTCTCAAACTTTCATTTTTTGTTTTAAAGGTTTGATTGGAGTGCAAAGTGTTTTGTTTTGTTTGATCATCTTTGGTGGTTGCTTGAAATACAAGTTACCTAGAATAAGGTTTCTTACTCAAAACATACAAATAAGAATTACAAGATTTAAAGTTGAAATTGGTACAATATTTTCACAAGTTCATTCAGAAGTACTGTATTCATTACATTACAGGTTTGAATTTTACAAAAGAAATGTCTACCAATGCAATAAATTACAAAATTTGTTTATGAAAAAAAGGGGGAAGAGAGAAATCCTAAGTCTTCATCCTCAAGCAGTCTCTCCAAACTTTGCTTACCATCCATGCTTCATGTTCATGAAAAGAGAAAAGGAGAAGTTTGTTAGTAGTTTAAATATTCAGAAATGAACAAAACATACAAGGTAATCCTAAATTCATCATTAGGGTGGTTTCTGCTGAATCAGAAAAGAAGGGTTTGTATGATAAGGCCTCATGAAATCTTTGCTTAATCATTGGCCTAAGAATTTCTAGTTTGCAAATCACAAAGTACAAATTTGGTTAACAAATAAGCAGCAAAACAAGGCAAACTGTCAAAACAGAACCATCAAACAAGGCAAACTGTCAAAACAGAACTAGTAAACAAGGCAAACTGCTGAAACAGAACCAGTAAACAAGGCAAACTACTGAAACAGAACCAGCAAACAACGCAAATTGTCCAAACAGAACCAGCAAACAAGGAAAACTGCTGAAACAGAACCAGCAAACAAGGCAAACTGTCAAAATGGAATCAGCTGTAGGGCAGGCAAGCAAGGCCAGCAGCTGCAAACTACTGAAAAACAAAACTTGTGCAACAATATACAAAGCATCGAAGAAAGTCAGAAAAGAGGGTTTTTGATTCTTAGGGCCTCAAACCATGTCAAATTCTATCCTAGGCCCATTATCATTGTAAAACAAAGCTTGGCCCATAATAAATAATTCCAACCATATTCCCAGCCTATTAGCCAAATCCAAATCAAGAAATTCAAAGTCCAATAGAGGCCTCAAAGAAATGTCCTATCACTGACCTAAAAGTGTGTTTACAAATCACAAAACCTTGGTTCACAAGCAAAGGAAAACAGAAAATCAAGCCTCATACATACTTCACAAGGGCATGACTACATCATTGGCTAAGAGGTAACCTGTTGCAAATCTCAAGCATTTGGTTCACAAAAAGTAAAGAGAAAATCAGAAAGAAAAAGCTTCATGTTGCTTCAAATCAAAAAAATATCATACCAACAATAGCCTCAAAATTGCCAAGTCCTGTCATAGGCTTAGAGGATTTCACTATAAATCTCAAGAACATTTTGTTTGGTTCATAGCAAATACAAAATACAACAAAAGCAGCCTGATAAGTTAGAAAAGTATAAACAAGTACAGAAAAATGTAAAAAGAAAAAGCAGCAGTCAGTCAACCAAAGGACAACCACTTGAGTTGTTAAAACATAGCAAGTACAAAGTCAGCAAAAGTCAGCATCCACCATAAATGAATAACACAGTCAACAAGCAAAGTTAACTAGTAATTTGATTTATCAGGAAAAAAGGGTACAAGCAGCAAAGGCCAATATTCTTTATTCATCACTAAATTAATATAAAACAGGGCAACAATACCAAGAAAAGGGGGAGTTTTTTGGCCAACAAGGAGAAAACCTAGAAAGAAAAAAGTCTAGCCATCTTTAAAAGCATTCACAACATACCAAAACACAGCAAAAGAAAGGCAATTTTCTAAAACTATTTCAATATGCAAATATTCTGAAAATTTATCTTGCACCAAATATACAACTTAGGGCCAATCAGAAACCAAAGTAGGAGAAGGTAAACAGAGCCAAAACCCTAAGTCAGATCATCATCACCAAAACAGAAACAAAGCCAAAAACCCTAAGTAAAAACATCATCACCAAAACAGAAGCAAAGCCAAAAACCCTAAGTAAAAACATCATCACCAAAACAGAAGCAAAGCCAAAACCCTAAGTGAACCGTTATCAAGTTTCGCCAAAACCTTTATCAAAGAGAAGAGAAAACATTCAAACAGAAACACATAAACATAAGAATGCAAATAAAAGTATAAACACTAAACCCTTTTTATCATCATCTTCAAGATAAACCTAACCCCTCAGAACTAGCGAAGAGATAAGAAAGGAAAGATCTCACTAAATCATGTAGAAGAAGCAAATCGAAACCCCTAGGGTTCCGGTCGTCCCCTTTTAGATCTAGGCCGAATCTCATATTTTATGCAAAATCAAACGCTAAATTAGTAATCAGGAAGAAGAGAGGAAGAGATTGATGTAAAAAAGTTGAGATTTTGAACCCAGCCACCGTCGTCACCGTCGTGAGGCGATTTCCGGCGCGGCCTCTATTTATTCTCCGGTGGAGGAACCTCAGAGAATGAGCGAGAGAATCAGAGAAGTGAGAGAGAGAAACAAATCAACCAAATGAACCACGTCCCTTGAACCTGGTTGTTTTGTTTAAAACAACCAGGCCTTCTCATATCAGGCCCAAAACAATGATGCTGAGCCCAACCCCCTTTAGTTTCGCTACACCCCCATCCCCTTCATAAAAATCTGATTTTTGGCCATGAGGTTTGTGGGCTAAAAGCCCAACAGTTTTTTTTATTATTTCTTTCTCCAAACACCCTTTTTAATTGTTCCCCCCCCCGACTTATTTTATATGTTTTATTTTTCTTTACTTCCTCTTAATTAATATTATTAATAAAAATCTCAAAAATATTATTTATGCACACATATTAAATATATTCATATTTGTTTAATAGACTAAAACATTTTCTTGTTAAAATTATTTTTTTTTCAAAATTAATTAAATAATTATATTAGGTTTATGATTATTATTTATTTAGAAATTTGTTTCTTTAAACTAGTTTCTTTTGCTAACTTAATTCTAATATTCTTTTTTTTAGTTAATTATTTTTCTTCTAAGTTAATTAAAGTCAAAACAAAATCCATGGCCTTATTCATTCATGTTTATACATTATATTCATTTCACTTCTTATACATTATATTTACATTTGTTTCTTTGTACATTTGATAAATTCGATATGGTTGTAATAGATAATTAGGGTTTTTTACTTTCTTGCAAATCCCCATTCATAAATTGTATACCTCCCACAAAGTGTTGTAATAGCGTAGTAATCTTTAAATTTCGCAATTTATCGCTTTTATATAACATGCTAGTAATTAGGGTTTGTATGGCAAGATAAAACCAATCAAATAGAAAACCCTAATCCAAGACAAAATCAAGCATGAAAATAACACACTTGCATACAAGCACCCCATAGGATTACTCCACTTGGTTGCCTTACACAAAAATGACCATATTACGCATGTGAAGTATCTTAGTGTTGGCTCCTGAATTTGACACCTACTATATATTGGCCTTATAGGCCAAAAATAGAACAAATAAAGCCAAGCTAGAAAATGTTTCGACGGATGGAAAAAACTTAGAGAAAATATCTGAGTTACACATTGGTCTTCGACCAAGCATCACCATCAAGATTTCGACTGAAAAGGTCCTATGACCTTTGACTAGACAAACATACCTTTGTGTCAATACCAAAGACGAAGGATATTTGAATTTGAATTGTTGGAGGGAAAGACGATTCTCCAGCAGTTAAAGGAAAGCGACGTGGCTGGAAGATAGAGGTCGCGGGACATGTAGAGGACACTTTTCTTCATATTAGAGCAAAGCCACCCCTCGACGGTTACGTAATTTTAGTATAAAATAGGAAGTCTATGTAGTTTTTCTGTGTGTTCGACCTATTGTGCTAGTTACTCAAATATTGTCCAAGTACCCACTGTGTGTGAAAGGATAAAATGAGAAATGTACGTTGGAAACACCACTTTTCATTAATAAAGTCTTTTTACATTGCTTTGATCTTATTTTGAAAAGTTACTTTTCCTGCATCTTTACCTGCATTTCTATTAACTTTCTTACTTTCCAAAACCACAAACATCTTATCTTTGGTCGAACGTACGTTCTTCCTAGATATCTATTTTTACACCAAACCAGCATAAAAGTTAGCATATGTTCTGGGATCAATCTGATCGATCCCGCGAGTAACCAAAAGGGCTTTCCTTTTTGGAGGATCAGCGGTTGTTTACCAAAAACCACGGTAAACAAATTGGCACAACTGGTGGGACGTTGCTAATTTTTATCACATATTTTGTTCATGTTATTGCTTTCCTTTTGTACATATACAACGTTGCATGTTATTAAGAAGTGGTAGAATAACCAACGAGTGTATTGTTAGGAAGAAAAATAGTGAAAGTAGCATGGCTAATGAGCCAAATCATGGAGAAATACCTCCACCAAATACTACTGGAACAACGGTTATAACCACCGTTGGAGAAAATATCTCAACTTCCGTTGGTTCAGTACCAACGTTGACCATAAATCAAACAGGACCCTTACGTTCGTATGTAGGTCCTAGAGGTCCATTAGGAACATCCCCACTAAGGGCAAATCCAGGATCTCGACCGTACGTTCCCCCAGGATTTTTGACAGCCTGGATGGGTCGAGAACAGTCATATGGCATGCCAACCACTGAAATGGCTAGCCTTATGAACGTTGTGTCTACTTTTTCAGAACCTCTGGTGAGTGCATCATCGCCATTACAGGGATCTGGTGCCAGTATGGAAAATTTGGGTAGAAACCAACTTTTAGGAAGGCTATCACTTGCGATACCAAGCCTCACAAATGCTTCCACGGAAATTTTGAGGCAACAGATGGATGAAAGCAACCATGATATGGTGCAAATGCTGGCACAAACTTTAAGTATAGTGCTAAACCCCCTAATTCAAAATAATACCCAGTCGAATCAACAAATGACAGTGCAAATGACGCGCATGGCTGAATTCTTTGGGGTACCCCAAACTATTCGACAACCCTAAAGAATACCAATAAGAGTAAACCAAGGGGTAATCATGGAAGAGGATTTGACTGTTAATCAAAATCCTCAGATCCCTAGAGTAGAAATAGAACAACCTAGGGTCGAAATACCTCGAAATCCCCCACCAATCCCTAGAGAAATCGATCAAGGAGTGATTATGGTGAATAGGAACCAAAATGCTGATGAATTGATACAACAAGTTCGACACCAAAATTATGGAACAAATAATAATCTGACTGCCATGATCAAAAGGATTATGATTCAGAATAGGATGAACGTTGGTTTTCACAGACCAAACTTCACATCCCCATTGTCAGAATATATTCTACAAATAGACTTACCCCCTAGGGGAAAAGTTCCCAAGTTTACCAAATTCTTAGGGGATACGACAGAAACTACTGTCCAACATGTGGCGAGATATTTGATAGAGGTCGGGGAAATAGAAAACAATGAAAACCTTAGGATTAAATATTTCCTAAGTTATCTAACAAAGAATGCTTTTACTTGGTTCACTACCCTCCCAGCCAATTCGATCCACAATTGGAATCAATTGGAAAGATTGTTCCATGAACAATTTTACATGGGATAGACCAAAATAAGTCTAAAAGAATTGGCTAGTGTGAAGAGAAGATTCACTGAGCCAATAGATTAGTATCTGAATAGTTTCCAATTACTTAAAGCCAGATGATTTACCCAAGTGCCTGAACATGAACTGGTCGAAATGTCAGCAGGAGGCCTGGATTATTCAATTAGGAAAAAGCTAGATACCCAATACTTGAGAGACATGGCCCAACTGGCCGACAGAGTTTGACAAGTAGAACGCCTTAAAGCCGAAAAGGATAAAGTGACCAAAAATCATCGAAGAGAAAGGGTAGCCTATGTCAAAATGGATGATGACGATCCAGAGACATCTAGTGATCCTATAGATGTCGAAGAAGGCGAGATAGATTTAGCAGGATTAAAACAAGGGCCGCCATATTCTTGTAAATTGCTAGTGCCATCAAATGGGAAAAATCCTGTAGAGTCTGAAAGAAACAGTGACAAATTCCCTAAGAAAGCGTATAGTTTTGACATATCTAAATGTGATGAAATATTTGATTTATTAGTCAAAGATGGCCAAATGATAGTGCCCCCAGGGGTAAAGATGCCTCCTTTAGAACAAAGAAAGAAAAGAGTTTTTTGTAAATACCACAATTTTCTGGGCCATAAAACCTCACAGTGTTTTATTTTCAGGGATCTTGTTCAACAAGCACTCAAAGAAGGAAGGCTAAAGTTCGCCGATAAGCCAGCGATGAAAATTGACACAAACCCACTACAGATGGAGGCACATTATGTTGAGCCAGTCGGCATTCATATGGTTGAAGTCTCTGAAGACTTCGTTAACAAGCCCGTCTTTGGCAGTTTTACTGGGAACATATCCATGAAAACTATCGAAGGAGTGAGGAAGGCCACTGAAGGCCTAAATCTGAACAAAGGAGCTGCCCAAGGCTCAAACAAAAAGGCCACTGAAGGCCTAAACCTGAATAAAAGAGTTGTTGACGGCTCAAGCAAAAAGGTTACTGAAGACCCAAACAGAAACAAAGGAGTTACTTAAAGCTCCAACGGAAGAACCACTACAGGTTCTTACTTGGCTGCCGTGAAAGGTTCGACAGAGAACTTGGAGGCTAAAATGCAGAAAATGAATCTCGTTGCCAAGAGCAACATGGAGGTCAACATGGTCGAAGTATCTGATGCCAAGGCTTCAGAAGAGGAAATTCGACAAGAGGAAGTGAACAAAACGAAATTTCCAAAAGAGAACGAAGATCTGGCAGACTTTTTACACCGATGCCAGAAGAAAAAATCTGAAGTAATGTTGTGTCCCAGATCCAGCTCTATCTTTGAGAAGAAATCCGCAGAACACATACAAGGCATGAGAGCTGTGAAAGCAAAATGGGGCACCAATGCCCAACCAAAAATGGGTCCAGAAGTCAGATTCGATCCCAAGAGGGGACATCAAAAAGGATCCGTGAACCAGGTAAGGAGGCCACCAACTTTTCGGCCTCCAACTAATGTACCTATAGATACTTGGCTTAACACCATGGGCAGAAAGAGGCCAAATCAAGAAAAGTGGCAGACGTTCGACGTGCCAAGGGGATCCTCTTTGGACTACAGAAAAGAGTACCATGCATCTACATTAAATAAAATGGCTCACATATCGAGCAATTACAAGGGGAAGAACCCCATGTCTCGTTCACAATGGCAAAGGTTCCAAAGACGGCGAAAAGTCGAGAAAGAGGTTATAGCAGAGCCTCACCCAGAGGCCAGCACCAACGTTCAAAGAAAGTAAAGGAAACCTCTAGAGAGGAAACCTCTGGCGTGGCCAGAAGAATGTGGGTCGAATGATGAAGGCGACTCCGACTCTGATGATACTTTAGACATCATGGTGAACATCATATCGGTGCTGCCTAGGGAATACAACCATTAGGTCAAAGTTGAGGAAACCGACTTGATGGTCGAACACGAGATGGCTAGACATAGGCCAATGTGTTACTATGTAATGAATAATGACTGCGTGGAAGAGCATAATGCTTTCTTCGAGCCACCAACTGAGGCGATGAAAAATCACCTCAAGCCCATATTCATCAGAGTGAAGATAGGGGAAGTGACTATAAACAAAATCCTGGTTGATTGTGGGGAGACCATAAACATAATACCACAATCTACGCTGGGAAAACTAGGAAAAGGGGACGCTGATATCAATCCCCACAACACGGTCCTCTCCAATTATGAAGGAGGCATTGGAACCACAATGGGAGTCATACAACTAGCTCTCAAGGTGGGATCAATCCTTCGACCCACCATATTTATGGTAATCTCAGCAAAACCAAACTATAATCTGCTCTTGGGTCGAGAGTGGATACATGGCATAGGTGCAGTGCCATCTTTGATGCATCAGAGGGTCACGATATGGCGTCCTGATGGTATCGTGGAAAACATCGAGGCATATCAAAGCTACTACCTAGGCGAAGTTAACAGCGTCGGGAAGTATAGCTTCGACAAGAATTTGGCTCATATAGGGCCATGTAACCCTCCTGAATTTGATCTGACTCCAGCATCCAACGCCTTCTGCTCTCTTTATCTACACTCTGACTACGGTTTTCAGTGGGATAGAGAGGACTTGTCAAACATCGACTATGGAGGAGTTGATGATATACGACCATTAAGCTGGGGAAGTGAGTTTGGTAACGATGACTGAGTCACAAACTCTGCAAAAGATTTTGGCATATGTAGCCAAAAATAGAATGATAGCGGCCTTAGAGGCTGAAGTCAAGTACATGGCTCTCGAAGCCAATGAACAGGTATGTTCTCAAGAGGGCCCTGGGAAAGATTTCGACCCAGAACCTCTTGACTTGGAAGAAGAAGAACTACGAAATCAGAGGTTAGACGCCATCTATGATGATAAACCTCTAGGTTTCGAAAAAGATCCGTTGGTAGACAATGTTAAAATGCTAGCACAAGACCCCTTGGAAGAAGTAAACCTAGGCGAAGGTCCTATAAAAAAGCCAACGTATATCAACGCAAATATAGATCCAAGACTCGGGGTCGAAATGATCCAATTGTTAAAAGAATTCAAGGATTTCTTTGCATGGGATTATGACGAAATGCCTGGTATCGACAGAAGTTTGGTGGAACTACAATTGCAAATAAAACCTGGGAAGAAGCCTGTCAAGCAAACTCCAAGGCACTTTGCACCGGAGATTTGTTCGAAAATCAAAACGAAGTCGAAAGACTGCTGAGATGCAAGTTCATCTGAACGACTAGATGTGTCGAATGTATTGAAATATAGTACCTGTTATAAAGAAAAATGGTACCTTAAGGGTGTGCATTGCTTTCAGAGATCTAAATGTTACAACACCCAAATATGAATATCCAATGTCGGTGGCGGAAATGCTTGTCGATTCTGCCGCTGGTTTCGAGTACATGAGTATGCTTGACGGATACTCTGGATATAATCAAATTTTTATTGCTGAAGAGGATGTGCCGAAGACAATATTTCGATGCCCTGGGGCCTTAGGCACTTACGAATGGGTAGTGATTCCTTTTGGCCTAAAAAATGCAGGGGCAACATATCAAAGAGCAATGAATTCGATCTTCCATGATTTTATTGAAACTTTTATGCAGATTTATATTGATGATATTGTTGTCAAATATGTTTCATGGAAGACTCACATGGACCATCTTCGATAATCCTTTGAGAGGATGAGACGCTATGGTCTGAAAATGAATCCTCTGAAGTGCGCTTTTGGTGTCAAAGCAGGGGACTTCTTAGGCTTTGTGGTCCATAAAAAGGGAATCGAGATAAACCATAATAGGACCAACGCTATTTTGGAAGCCAGAGCACCAACTAACAAGAAGGAATTGCAGTCTCTACTTGGGAAGATAAATTTCTTAAGGAGATTTATATCCAACCTCAGTGGGAAAACGCAAGCCTTATCACCACTACTTCGACTCAGCAAAGGAGGATTTGATTGGGGGCAAGAACAACAAGAGGCCTTCGACAAAATCAAAGAGTACCTCACCAAGCCACCTATTCTAGTACCCCCTTGTAGAAATAGAAGTATGAGAATGTACATAGCTGCATTTGATAAAACTTTAGGAAGCATGTTGGCTCAAGAGGATGAGAATGGTGTCGAAAGACCGATCTATTACCTCAGTAGAGTTTTAAATGATGCGGAAACTAGATATAACGAAGTTGAGAAACTATGTTTATGTCTTTACTTCTCATGTACAAAACTCAAGCAATATATTAAACCAGATGATGTTTATGTTTAGTCTCATTTTGATGTTTTCAAATATATGTTGTCGAAACCTATTCTGCACAGTAGAATTGGAAAATGGGCACTTGCATTAACTGAGTATTCATTAACCTTTATGCCTCTCAAGGCTGTGAAAGGACAAGTGGTAGCAGACTTTATAGTCGACCACTCTATAAAAGAAGAATCACTGAATTATTTGGAAATTGAACCTTGGAAGTTATACTTTGATGGTTCTAGTCATAAAGATGGAACTGGAGTAGGGGTTCTCATTATTTCTCCAAACAAAATTCCAACAACATTTAAATACAAGATAGAAGGAGATTGTTCAAATAATGAGGCTGAATACGAAGCTTTAATCGTAGGCCTTGAAATCTTGTTGGAATTGGGGGCAACTCGAGTCGAAATAATGGGAGACTCATAGTTAGTCCTAAAACAAGTTACGAAAGAATACAAATGCATAAGAGAAAATCTTATCATGTATTTCGTAATATCCAGGCGTTTGTTGAAGAACTTAGAAGTGGTTAACATTCGACATATACCCAGATTGGAAAATCAAGTGGCTAATGATTTAGCACAGATCGCTTCCGGGTATAAAGTTTTGAAAGTGAAACTACAACAAGCAATCGAAGTTACGGGAAGAGTGGCATCCACTAAGTTGTCTCCAATGGATTTGGAAACCACAACGTTGGGATACACTGATCACGAAAACTTTGAGATTTCGTTCATAGAAAATCTAACAGAAAAAGATTGGAGAAAGCCTATAGTAGATTATTTACAGAATCCAATGGCTTCAACATAACGAAAAATAAAGTATAGGGCTCTGAGCTATATACTAATGGGAAATGAATTATTCAAGAAAACATCTGAAGGCGTGCTACTGAAATGCCTAAGTGAAACAAAAGCGTATGTATCTCTTTCTACCATACACGTTGGGGCATGCGAAGCACACCAAGTAGGCCATAAGATGAAATGGTTGTTGTTTCGACAAGGATTGTATTGGCCCGCTATGTTAAAATATTGTGTTGAGTTTGCAAAAGGATGTCAAGAATGTCAAGTGCACACAGGCATCCAGCATGTACCGGTAAGCGAACTTCACTTGATCGTGAAACCTTGGACTTTTAGAGGATGGGCTTTAGATCTTATTGGAGAGATTCGACCAACGTCCTCTAAAAGCCAGAAATGCATATTGGTGGGCATTGATTATTTTACTAAATGGATTGAAGCAATTTCTTTAGTCAATGTAGACCAAGAGAGTGTCATTTATTTTATTCAAAAGAACATTATATATAGATTTGGAACCCCTGAAACAATAACAACATATCAAGGATCAGTCTTCACTGGTCGGAAAATGCAAGAGTGTGCTACAGAAATGGGATTCAAACTGTTAACGTCTACACCTTACTATGCACAAGCTAACGTCCAAGTCGAAGCAGCAAACAAAGTAGTAATCAGTTTAATAAAGAAACACGTGGGAAAGAAACCAAGAAACTGGCACAAGGCATTAGATCAAGTTTTATGGGCTTGTCGAACCTCTCCTAAAGAGGCTACAGGAACAACACCATTCCGCCTAACTTATGGTCATGATGCAGTACTGCCAGTGGAAATCTGTCTACAATCAATGAGGGTTCAGAGACATCAGGATATCCCTTTTGAAGTTTATTGGAATATGATGTTAGACGAATTAGTTGATTTGGACGAAGAAAGGTTGAAAGCTTTGGATCTCTTGAGATTACAGAAGAAATGGGTTGAGAAATCCTATAATCGAAAAGTAAAGCCTAAGACATTTCTGCCTGAGGATCTAGTATGGAAGGTAATTCTTCCAATGGATCGAAAAGATAGAAATATGGGAAAATGGTCCCCTGTGTGGGAAGGACATTTCAAAATTATCCAAACTTTCTCTGGTGGAGCCTATGAGATCGAGGAGTTATATAAAGACCAAAGACATCTGAGAGTAAATGGTAAATACTTGAAAAAGTATAGGCCTGTGCTTCAAGAGGTTAAAATAGCCAATGTATAGTCACAGTCGAATAAGGAAAATGCCAAAATGGAAATTTAAATTTCATTAAAAATAGCCAAAATGGCCTTAACGTCATTACAATGGGTGATTATACAAACATAGAACCAAGATTTAAAAGGGGAGATTAACCTTGATCTGAAGGTATTTGATCCTTTGTAATTTCAGGCGCCGATCTCACAGAGCCTTCGACTGATGGAGGGTTTCAAGTTTAGCATCGAGTGTTTGGGACCGATCAGCATGTTTTAACCCTTCAGCCAGTTCCTCTTGGCTTTCCGACTCAGTATTGACGACGAGAAGCTCTTCTGTCTTTTTATCATTGGCGGCAATTTTAGCCTCCAACTCTTTGATCTGCGCCCTCATTTTAGCGGTGTCTTGATCAATCTCCTCAGCCTCTTTCCGCCTAGCCTCTTGAGCCTTCGACAACTCTTTTACTTTGGAGGCTGATTCACTGTCAGTGTGCCTGGCAGCAGCTACATGACTGTTGGCCTCTTCAATCTCGGGAGTAAGATTCCTTCGACGATTATAATCTGTTGACACTTGGTCAATAATGGAAGTTAAATCCAAAATAACATTGGCCACATCTGGAGAAGCAATAAGGAGATCAACAACCCTCAGAGTAGTCTTCAGGAAAGAAGGAGCAGTATGTTCTCCCTCCAAGGTTAGCATTAAATCTCTTTTGAAGATTTGTGCCTTAACCTTCTGAAGTGCCTCATCAAGAGGAGAGGTCGAAGTAGACTTTCCGGACGCAGTCGAAACACTGTGATCAGAAGAACTTTCTCGCCCTTCTAGAATGGCAGTCAAATAGCCCAGAGGATTTTGATGTTTCAGCAAGGCCAAATCTTCTTTGGTTCGAGACCCTGTTGAAGGGGCACCTTCATTAACAGTAGTAACCACATTTGGTACATGTGCTGGAACATGGGAAGCTTCAGTGTTTGTAATATTTTGGGCCCCTTCAGGAGAGTCTTCCCTGCCATAAGCCTCTGGAATTCTTTCATCTTGATTCTCCCCCTCCAGCACACTTTCCCTCTCTATTACAACTACAACATCAATGGCATCCTCTTCTTCACCTTCATGTACGTCATCCAGTGGAGCCCTAATTTCTTCCAGTTCTCCTATAGGGCCTTCTTCATTGGCTTCCTCTATGGTCTCATGTTGAGGTTCAGAAGTTTGGTTCACCTCACCAGCTGAGCTCACAAAAGAGCCATTTGCTGAAGAAGGCCTATAATTAGGATCTCCCTCACTATTTAAAAGAGTGGCAGATCCTTCGACAGGAGTGAGAACCTGTTTAGAAGTGTCGGCAGTGTCCTGAAAATTAAAAGAAGTTTTTATTCTCAGAAATCTTATAGAGAAAAGGGTTAGTTCAGGAAGTAAGCGATTGTCTGTCGAAGCAAATACCTGAATTGGAACTTCGGCACCGGGGCTGGAATTGCCGCTCTCACTGGGATTATTTATCCTGACAGCTACTTCTTGCACAGTAGGCTCTCTGATAACTACAGGAGGAGGCCTCGTAGTTGTAATCTTAATTTTTGTTTTGGGACGAGGCTCAGGTGCAGGAGCTGGTTTTTTTAATTTTTGTTTCTTCAGAGGAACATGAGGGGACTCCTCTTCTTCGTCACTAGAGATCTCGATCTCCCGAACCTTCTGTTTCTTGGGAGTAGTTTTCTGAATACCCAAAATGATAAGCCGAAGAAATCAGCATCTATACCAAAAGATAGTAAAGGAGAAAGGTATAGCAGAAAGTGAATACCTTTGGCGAAGGGTTAACAGAAGGGTCTCCCCCTTTGGTGCTTTCAACAGCCTTCTTTTTGTTGGTCCTCTTGACAACTATATAAGAAACAAAGATAATTTGAGCGTCGAATGATTAAATCTAAGAGAAAGAGGCAAAAGGAAAGAAAATGATACCTTTCCTGATCTTGTCAAGGACCATTTTAAACGCCTCGCGAAGGTGGTGGGCGAAATCCTTCTCATCGAAGAACTCCTCATTATAATACTACCTCCACCACCCTTCAAAATTGCTAGAACACAAAAAATTGAGATTGAAGTCGAACATGGTTAGTACGGTCCGACCAACGTACCTACCAATATGCTTGGTAGCAGCATCCTCTGAGTAATCAGCGTTGTAAAATAATAGCAGTTTCTCTCGAGAATAGATGGGTGATGGGACTGACTGGACAATACCGAATTGTCGAGAAACAAGATTTGGTTGGTAAGCAATCAAACTTAATTGATTCTTCGAGATCTTGAATCTCAGTGGCATGATTCTGGGTCGAAGAAACGACTTCCAAATGCCCACATATTCGTCCTCCAAGTCCTCCTCATCAGTCAAAGGAAATGGTCTAGTAAACCATTTTGGGCCGACTTTTCGACTGGCAAAAGGAGCCATGGTCGAAACAAAATGTTTGCGCTCTGCAAACATCATCACAAAGCTTGTGAAAGCCTTTTGAAATTGTTGACCCTCGTCAGTCGGAGTCAGCAAAGCAAGTCTGGTACCTTTGACCCTCCTGTTCAGGATTTCTGGGGCCGCTTCATTGATCTTATTCTTCTGAGGAAGAAAAGATTCGAAGGTGGCGTTGAGCCAAAGTTGAAGAAGCCAGAAAGGGCCAGAAAGGAGCAAGCTTGCCCTATCTCCTATGACCTTGAGTTAAGTAACACCATTGCTAATGGACTTATATAGATTGGCCAAAATCAATTCAGCCAGACATAGGGGGTAGCCATGATGAAGTTGCGTCACAAGCGTGAGCATCTTCTTTGTCATTTGAAGTGACTTGGTGCAGAAGACAAAGCGGGATAACCACATAGCCAGAAAAGCTATATGTTTCACCTCCGACACAATGCTGGAGGATTTATCATGGAAATGGTTGATGAGTGTGGTGTATGTGGGCTTTGTAGCTGAAAACCTCATGGCGTCTTCAGATAGATCCTCTGGGTCGAAATAATCGCCAGTCGGTCGAAGACCAGTAATCGTTGCTATGTCGAAGAGGGTTGGGGTCACCATTTCACATAGAATATGAAATGTGAAGTGGGCGCTATCCCAAAAGTATAGAGAAGACACCAACATAAGAGGACAATAAGATAATCCTGTCTTCGACAACATCACCAAATCATAAATCCCCCTTTCCTTCCAGACTGAGGTTTGTGCCTTCTCCATCTTATTCAGCCAATCTAAATATTCTGAGGAGAGATTAGGGCACGATCGAAAGATCATGTTCCATTTGTTCATGAATTGAAGGTTAATGTCCTCCTTGGTCTGAGCGTAATGCTAGTTAGCTGGAGTAGCATCCTCAGGATCGTCCCTGGGTTTCTTCGCACAGCCTATAGGTTTGAGTCTTGGGTGAGTGGGGAAGAAAGCACGATTCTTCATAGGATTCTCGATGCATGTGGACAGAGGTCCAAACATGGCGTATATATCTTCAGAGTACCTAATAGGAATGAGAAGCTGGGAATCATACACCTCACGCCTTTCTCTATTCGTGGGTTCAGAAACGAACCTTGGCCCCTCAGTCGAAGCAGGAGAAGGGCTTGTAGGGAAGATCTCTGGTTGATGGTGTACATCAGTGACATTCTTAGGTTTTGGGTTGTTGGGTGTGTTAGAGAGGAAAGACATTGTTGCAAGTTAGTAAGAAGCGAAGATGACAATGTAAGGTGTTTTCTGCAAAAGAGTTGAAAATGCTAAGTGTTGTGAAAGTTCCAAATGAAGAGGCTCAAGACTATTTATAGTATCCAGAGAGGAGTGTGTCTCGTCAAAGCCATTTAATGCTATGGCTGTAGTGGGGCACGTGGCAGACCATGAAGCGGTTACCGTGCAGGTGATAGGAAAACGTTTGACATGCTTGCCTAGGTTCTAGGAGTAATGGCCATCATGGCAGCGTGGTAACGGCTGATTGAAAAGACGTCTTGGAAAAAGAGTAATGATGGTTTTGAGAGTGGCAGTTGTTGGAAGGCGAAAAGTGCACGTTAAGCCTTTGCGGACAACAAGGGGGATATGTGTTAAATAGGAAGATCAAAGAATGACTATTTCTTTTTGGCGTCGAAATAAACATTCTTTGGGGTAATTTGTTGGCTTCTGAATTTGACACCTACTATATATTGGCCTTATAGGCACAAAATAGAACAAATAAAGCCAAGCTGGAAAATGTTTCGACGGATGGAAAAAACTTAGAGAAAATATTAGAGTTACACATTGGTCTTCGACCAAGCATCACCATCAAGATTTTGACTGAAAATGTCCTATGACCTTCGACTAGACAAACATACCTTCGTGTCAATACCAAGGACGAAGGATATTTGAATTTGAATTGTTGGAGGGAAAGACAGTTTGCCAGCAGTTAAAGGAAAGTGACGTGGCTGGAAGATAGAGGTCGAGGGACATGCAGAGGACACTTGTCTTCATCTT
Organism: Vicia faba; assembly: GCA_948472305.1. NCBI lineage: Eukaryota > Viridiplantae > Streptophyta > Magnoliopsida > Fabales > Fabaceae > Vicia > Vicia faba. Next base: position 1,311,998,070 of record OX451740.1, on the reverse strand, counting down.
AGAGCAAAGCCACCCCTCGATGGTTATGTGATTTTAGTATAAAATAGGAAGTCTATGTAGTTTTCCGTGTGTTCAACCTATTGTGGTAGTTACTCAAATATTGTCCAAGTACCCGCTGTGTGTGAAAGGATAAACTGAGAAATGTACGTTGGAAACACCACTTTTCATTAATAAAGTCTTTTTACATTGCTTTGATCTTATTTTGCAAAGTTACTTTTCCTGCATCTTTACCTGCATTTCTATTAACTTTCTTACTTTCCAACACCACAAACATATTATCTTTGGTCGAACGTGCGTTCTTCCTAGATATATATTTTTACATTAAACCAGCATAAAAGTTAGCATATGTTCTGGGATCAATCTGATCGATCCCGCGAGTAACCAAAAGGGCTTTCCTTTTTGGAGGATCAGCGGTTGTTTACCAAAAACCACGGTAAACACTTAGCAAAACAAACCAATATAAGATCATAGTCCCTCGATGATGCTATCCAAAGTTACCTTACAAAATGATCTTAGTCCCTCAAAAATGTTAAGATACTTTGCAACATTGTTAATCATGGTTATACGATGACCCACACCCGTCCCGTTTAAATCCAAAGATATGGCTGCTTACCAAATCAATGGTAAGACAACAATATAAAAGGAAAAGAAAATGAGCAAGAAAGACATTTGAGTAGGTAGATTACTTTTAGTTACTTGCTCCATTTCAAAACAAATATCCTTGCTATTTTCAAAACAAACACACACATTTTTAAACATCCTACAAACATTGAAAACATTTTCAAAAAGACAAACATCTTTGTATACATTCTTACGAACGAGAATCATTATAAAGATTGCCTAAACAATGGCCTCTTTTACAAATACTTTTAAAACCACACCAAGCACTATTTCAAACAACAAAAGCAAGTGATCTAGAAAGTAACTAAGAGCCCATGGAAAACCATGGATGAAAATGGTGCTAATACCTTCCCTTTTCATAATCTACCCCCTGAACTCAAGAAACAATCTCAAAGGTCTTTCCTGTGTTTTTTCACCTTTCCTTTTGGATAAAAGAAAAGTTGGTGGTGACTCTTGCTAACCGCAACATTTGCGATCAAACGCAAAACACCCAAGTCAGTTCTCCCACTGTATCACAGAACTGGAGACTCTGCTGGGGACAATTATAAAAGTGGGGTTACCATAGGGATATATCACATTTACTTGCTTACATTGTTTGATTTGTATGCTTTACATTATGGTTCTTTGTTTGGGTTTGAATCCTCCACTCGGATTTGGGATATATTATAGGTAAATAGCAATATGCTGTGGAAACTGTGCGGGGTATACCGACATGGTCTAAGCAATATCTATGTTAGTGTGACATATTTGTGGGTACCGGTAGCCTTTGAGTTAATAAAAGAGAATACGGGTCCGCTGAGTGATGTCATGAAGCACTAATGAACTTCTAGAACCTTTACTTGACCAGCTTGGCCTTTAGGATGTAGTGAGATGACCGGCTTTGGTGTAGTCCGAAGTTGGTAGATACTCTATACTACACTCATTGAGGTTTAGTTTCTTGGGATATTTCGGTCGCCATTAAAGAGGCTTGAGCTGAAACAATTACCAAGGAAACAATTCAGTGATATTGAGCTCCTTAGAACCCGGTTACTATTACTAGGACAGGTTTAAGCCAACTAACTTCAAGAGGGTACTTACCTATAAAACTCCACGCAAGCATAAACTAAGAACTTGTTTTCTTTGCTTGTATATGCATACTTGTACATAACATCATGAAAATCATATACATCCACTAACCATTTCAAGGATTTTGGGGATTCATCTTTATTTTTGTTTTGTAGGAAATGGATTCACTTCGCAGGAAAACTATTCAAGTCAAACTTGTAAGAATTCCTCCACAACTTAAGGAGCTAGCTTCAAGGATTCCTGAGAACTCTCCATTCACCGAGAGACATGGTCGTCTACTCAACTTGGTCACCTCTAACACATATGAGGATATGATGAAGGTGCTCTTTCAGTTCTTTGATCCTTTGCACCATTGCTTCACATTTCCCGACTATCAACTTGTGCCTACTTTGGAAGAATTCTCCCAAATCTTGAGGATTCCCATTCTCAATCAACTACCTTTCAACGGTACGGAAAGAGACCCAAAGCCAGAAGAGATTACTCAAGCTCTACACTTGCACTCATCTAATGTCACAACTCATTGGGAAACTAGGAGTGGTGTCAAAGGTTTCTTAGCAAAGTTCCTGTTTGAGAAAGCCCAAAGCTGTTGGAACTCCTTAGACTTACAAGCCTTTGACGAAATTGTGGCTCTTCTCATCTATGGAATAGTTTTATTTCCAAATCCTGACCAACTCATAGATGTGAACACCGTCAAAATCTTTATGTCACGCAACTCGGTGCCTACATTGCTAGGGGATATCCTGCACTCTTTTCACACTCGCACAATGAGGAAAAGAGGCGCCTTATGTGTTGCACCCCTCTTCTGGAAAGATGGTTTATTTCTCATCTTCCCTAATCAGTTTTAAAGAATGAGCAAGGTTCAAGGTGGTCACAAAGGTTAATGACGCTCAAATATTCAGACATTCATTGGTGCTCCTGATCCAAAGAGAATGTTATCATTGTTGACCGTTGTGGAGAATTCCCTAGTGTCCCTCTACTTGGAATTAGGGGAGGTATCACCTACAACCCATGCTTAGCCTTAAGATAGTTTGGTTACGCCCGAAGGGATGGCCCGCACGAGATGCTGATTCAAGGTTTGGTATTTGACTACGACAACAAAGATCAAGGTCTTCGCCCGAGATTTATCCGAGCGTGGAGGATGATCAACAAGGTTGAAATTCTGGCAGCAGATACTCAATGTCACAGTGAATGTTATGACACCGTATCTTACTTTCTATAAGACAGTAAATCAAAAGCAGTAAAGAACATAGTCAATTGTTTACCCAGTTCAGTGTGAAACAACACCTACCCTGGGGGCTACCAAGCCAGGGAGGAAATTCACTATAAGAGATATTAATTCAGGAATAAACCAACCAGTTTATCTCCTTCACTTAAGACCTACCCAATGCAACTTCAATCTAAGTTCAACTTAAACCTGAGTTCCTACTCACTCCCCCTCAATCACATCAGTGATACTAAACAATTGACTAATGAAATTATGAAGACACTCTTCAGAACATACACTTGATTATGCTTCACAGCTTTTAATCAAGTAACACAAACACTCGTGCTTCAAAGCTTTGAGTGATACATAAACCTAACTTGACCTTGCTTCAAAGCTTTAATCAAGTGACACAAACACTCGTGCTTCAAAGCTTTGAGTGATACACAACCCTTACAATCAAAACCTACTCCAAGTCACTTATCACAATGATACTTGCTTGGATTACAGTAGTTAAAACTATACAGCCCCTTGTTGATCTTCTGTCAAAAAGTTGAGTTCACCAACAGCCTTCCTGTTGAATATATAGGCAACTGTTCTTCAGTTAGGGCTTCCACGAAAATAGCTAGGGTTAATTAGGGTTAACCTCAAGACTTGGTCACAAGACTTTATCAACCAGATTAGGGTTAAGCCAAGTTAACCTAAAGTCCACGTGAGATTCTGTTCTGGAATGTATGAACCATATTCCTGAAAAATCTCAGAATTAACAAAACTGCATAACTGTTAGATCAGTACAGGATGTCTTAACATTGGTTATGACAACAAGAATCCTGTTTACTGATTTTGGTAGAATGTAATAAATGTGATCATTGCATAGTGATCAGCTACACACTCATAATGAGCAGCTACTGTATGCCATTCTTTTTCTGCAGAAAGTACCTAGTAACCCAGAATGTTATGACATCAGTCATGACATTCACACACCTGGTTTTACCAAAAATACATGCCAATAACCCAACACTTACAAACTCCCCCTTTGGCAAATTTTTGGCTAAAACCCCTAAACAATCAGAGATTAGAGAGCAGCAGAAATAATATGTCTGCAGAAAAAATAATGTCTACCAAGTATAATTAACACAAAATCTTCTCCCCCTCTTTAGCCATAAATAAGCCAAAGATACATGTACTTTTAGGTTATACAGTCATCCAAAATGAATAATAAAAACAAAAAAAATCTAAAATCACTTGTAGCAACAGGTACCAGCAGCAAGCTTGACAACTCCGCTGATCTTCAAGCACTGTCATCTTCAGAGGAGGCACTATCTTCAGCATTAAGCTGATCTTCAGCAGCATCTTCTTCCCTTCTTTGTCCTTCAGTCTCCTCCTGTTCTAGTCTAGCAATTAGGTTCTCAAGAGTCCTTTTCCTTGTCTCCAGCTCTTTGCAGGTTTCCTTCAGCACAGCTATAACATCAGATTTCTTGGACTGAGTTTTGACAGTTGATGTCTCAGCTGATGTCATGACAATGTCAGGAACATGAGTTCCCTGAAATAGCTTATAGTGCAACCCAAGAGCAGGGGCTCTTTTGCATACAATATCTTTTTCAACTAGAATGTCAGGATACTGAGCAAGGACAATACCACATAGGAGGGAGGGAAAGGCAATAGGGCCTTTAACAGCATAGCTTCCAGCATGTTTTAAAGTTTGATCAAAGATATAGTTGCCATAGTCAAATTCTGTCCTGGTTCCAACAGCATAAATGAATCTTCCCAATCCCGTGGAGATGGTTGATTTATGGTTGGTGGGAACCCAGTTGGCTGCACCAATCTTGTGCAGGATGGCAAATTTCATGCTTAGCTTGCTTGCATTCAGCTTGCCTTTTAAGGGCCAGCTCTTGACTTGATTTGCAGTGATGGTTTGGCATACTTGGTTGTCAGTAACCTCTAGTTCAGGGAAAGCCTCATCTGGTCTTCCTTGGAATTTGTTTATTTCAGAGGGAGAGAAATTTACCTTTCTTCCTCTCACATAGACACACTTAAAGTCAGCTGACCTTCCATCAGCACATCCATCAGATAAATTCACTATGAATTTTTTGACAAGATTTTCATAGCAGTTGGTAAACTTTACCACAGTATTCATTAGACCAGCAGTTTTGATTAGGTCCATGATCTCCTTACATTCCATGGCACCATTGTTCAGTTCTCTTTACAAGGATATTCTTTTCAAACAAACATACTTCCATCTGTTAGCATTTTCAGGGTGGTGAAAAGAAATGTTGTCAGTGGGGACTTCATGAACTTTAGCCATTTTGCGTGATGGGAGTTTCCTTCTGAGAGGAATGTCTTCAGCATCAACTTCAAATTCTGATTCCTCATCAGAATCAGAATGTTCGGGCTCTTTCCTTTTCTTTGCTATTGGTTGTCTCACAGGCTTTGAGAGACTACCAACAGGTACTCGGGTTTTCACCTTCCCTTTGGACAATCCAGTCTTCACAGTTTCTACACCAGTCTTGTCTTCAGACCTGGTTTTCTTATGAACAACATCAACAGTCTTCTCTTTGGTCAGACATTTTGCAACACACTGCTTTCCTTTTCTGTTCATCATCCTTCTAGCTATGCTAGGGTTGATATTTGCAATTAGGTCATTGTCAGAGTATTCTTCATCCACATCAATAACCGGGGGTTCAACATCCTTCTCTGAGGGGTTCTGGAAATCATCAAGATTTTCAGATGATTTCCGAATGTTGTCATCTGGTGTCTCAACATTCTTAGTGACATATGGATCATTTCAACATTTGGACTAGCAGATTCTTGATTTAAAGGAACAGAAATGCCAGGTACCGAGTGGTTCTCATTCAGAATTCTTGTAACAAGTCTAGCTATTGCTTGATGAACATAAGCTGAGCCTTCCCTATTTGCTATTTCTGAGGGAACAGAAGATGATGGTTGAGAGGGATTACCAGATGAAGAAGCTTGAGACCTTCCTGCATGCCTTGTTCTTAGCTTTTTAACCTTAGAGGGGTTGGCTGCCAGTTCTCTTAGAGGAGTAATCTCCAGAACATCAGAATCCATGCAGGTTGTGATTGCCCTAGGTTCTCGATCAGAGGATGCGGAAGAACCAGTCGTCTTTGAAGAGGATGATGTCATGGATAGTTGAGACATTTTGAGAGTCTTAGAAAACCAGTAACAACGAGAGTGAAATCTTTGATTGAGAGAATGGAGATTGTTGCAGAGCCGAGAGAGGAAGGAGGTAAATGAGTGTCTATTCAACTTCTTAATAATTTTGAAAGAAATAGGGAAACATATGATTAACCCAATCAAAATAGACTTAACACAAAAATCTCCTTCATCCCTTGTTTTAAGCAAAATTAATTGCTACATTTCCTCATGTTGGCAAATACCCAACTTGCCCCTCAAATTTTCAAATTGATTTGCATCAAGTGCCTTGGTAAAAATGTCAGCCAGCTGTAGTTCAGTGGCATCATGTTCCAGTTTAATCATCTTCTCCTCTACAAGATCTCTGATAAAGTGATGTCTAATGTCAATATGCTTGGTCCTGCTATACTGAATAGGATTCTTGGAAATGTTGATTGTACTCAGATTGTCACAGTACAATGTCATAACATCTTGTGTGACATTATACTCAGTAAGCATCTGTTTCATCCAGATCATTTGAGAACAGCTACTACCAGCTGCTATGTATTCAGCTTCAGCAGTAGAGAGAGACACACAGTTCTGTTTCTTGCTGAACCAGGAGGCCAGATTATTTCCTAAGAAGAAACATCCTCCAGAGGTGCTCTTTCTATCATCAGCACTTCCAGCCCAATCAGCATCACAGTAACCAGTCAGAGTTGGTTCACAACCATGAGAGTACAGTAAGCCATAGTTGTAAGTTCCACTTACATACTTCAAAATTTTCTTCACTTGGTTGATATGACTGACTTTGGGATCAGCTTGGTATCTTGCACATACTCCAACTGCAAAAGCAATGTCAGGTCTGCTGGCTGTTAAGTATAGCAGACTTCCTATCATGCTTCTGTACAGGCTTTGGTCCACCTTAACCCCACTTGAATCTTTGGATAGCTTTAAATGAGTAGGTGCAGGAGTCCTTTTGTGACTGGCATTCTCCATTCCAAACTTCTTGACAATGTTCTTTGCATACTTGCTTTGAGACAGAAAAATTGAGTCTTCCATCTGTGTGACTTGCAGTCCAAGAAAGCAGGTCAATTCTCCCATGAGGCTCATTTCAAATTCAGCCTGCATCTGGTCAGCAAAATGTTTAACCATTTTATCTGACATTCCCCCAAACACTATGTCATCAACATAGATTTGAGCTACCATTATCTTTCCTCCTTCATTTTTGACAAAAAGGGTTTTATCCAAGCCTCCTTTTTTGTATCCTTTGTCAGAGAGAAATTTTGTCAACCTGTCATACCATGCTCTAGGAGCTTGTTTCAGGCCATATAAAGCTTTCCTCAATTCGTAGACATGATCAGGGTAGTTTGGATCCATAAATCCTTTAGGCTGTTCCACATAAACTTCCTCATTTAAGTACCCATTTAGGAAGGCACTTTTTACATCCATCTGAAATACCTTGAACTTCAGGAGATAAGCAATTCCCAATAGGAGTCTGATTGATTCCAGTCTGGCTACAGGGGCAAAGGTCTCATCAAAATCAACCCCTTCAACTTGAGTGTATCCTTGAGCAACAAGTCTTGCCTTATTCCTGGTGACAACTCCTTCAGCATCTGATTTGTTCTTGTAGATCCATTTTGTGCCAATGATGTTTGTTCCTTCTGGTCTAGGAACTAACTCCCATACTTCATGTTGCTTGAATTGGTTCAATTCATCTTGTATTGCTCCAATCCAGTATTCATCAGTTAAAGCCTCCTTAACATTTCTTGGTTCAATTTTAGACACAAAGCAAGAGTTTGAGATGATTTCTCTAGATCTTGTAATGACTCCACTGTTAGGATCTCCTATGATGAGTTCTTTAGGATGATCTTTCTGAATTCTGATGGAAGGGTTTTTGTTAGCTTCCTTTGATTCAGAGTCTGATGCAGTAGTGTTAGGTAGATCATTCTGTTGAGTTGAAGTCTCAAAGAATGTCTCAACATTACAAGGGACATCTGTTTCCTCATGATAATCATCAACTATGACATTTATTGATTCCATCATGTCTTTGGTCCTGGAATTGAATACCCTATAAGCTCTGCTGTTGGTGGAGTATCCTAGAAATATTCCTTCATCACTTTTAGGGTCCAGCTTTCTCCTTTGTTCACGATCTACCAGAATATAGCATTTGCTACCAAATACATGGAAGTACTTCACTGTTGGCTTTCTTCCTTTCCAGAGTTCATAAATGGTGGATGAGGTTCCCTTTCTCAAGGTGACCCTGTTATGGACATAACAGGCTGTATTCATAGCTTCAGCCCAAAAATGAATAGGAAGTCTTTTGGCATGTATCATTGCTCTGGCAGATTCCTGTATGGTCCTGTTTTTCCTTTCTACAACTCCATTTTGTTGAGGAGTTATAGGTGAAGAGAATTCATGATTAATTCCTTCTGAGGAACATAACTCATTAAACTTATTGTTTTCAAATTCCTTGCCATGATCACTTCTGATTCTGACAATGCACCCTTCTTTTTCTCTTTGAATTCTTTTGCACAGTTCTTTAAAAACTTCAAATACATCAGATTTTTCCCTAATGAAGTTAATCCAGGTGAATCTGGAAAAATCATCCACAACAACATAGGCATATCTTTTTCCACCAAGACTTTCCACCTGCATTGGTCCCATCAGATCCATATGTAGAAGTTCTAGAACCTTAGAGGTGTTCAGATGTCTTGACTTTGGATGTGACATCCTAGTCTTCTTACCAACCTGACATTCACCACAGACTCTCCCTTCATCAATTTGCAGTCTTGGAATCCCTCTGACTGCCTCCATGGATATAATCCTTTTCATTCCTCTTAGATGTAGATGACCAAGTTTTTGGTGCCAAAGTTTCACTTCTTTTTCTTCTTTGGCAATAGAACACACAGTAGAGTAATTAGTGTTCTCAGGCTCCCACAAGTAGCAGTTGTCTTTAGATCTGACTCCTTTCATTACAACTTCTTGTTTCTCATTAGTTACAAGACATTCAGATTTGGAGAAGTTGACCTTGAATCCTAGGTCGCATAATTGGCTGATACTTATGATATTAGCAGTCAAGCCTTTTACCAGCAATACTTCATTTAGATTTGGAACTCCAGGGCAGTCTAAGTTTCCAACTCCTTTGATTTCTCCTTTAGCACCACCTCCAAAGGTCACATAACTAGTGGTGTGAGGTTTAACATTATTGAGAAGATTCTTGATTCCAGTCATGTGCTTAGAACATCCACTGTCAAAGTACCAGTATTCCTTTGCAGAGACTCTAAGGGAAGTGTGAGCTATCAGGGCAGTAGCCTTTTTCTTCCACTGTGGAGTATATGGTACCTTGTTAGACTTAGGTTTGACACCTGGGTTCTGATTAGGATATCCATATAATCTGAAGCAGAACGGCTTTATGTGACCAAACCTCCCACAATGATGACATCTCCATCTTTGATACTTTTTCTTCATATTTCTCTGTTCTCGATGTTGAGTGCTATGTTGTGACATCTGCTTTGACATTTGTTTATCAGGCCTGGTCTTCTTGTCTATACCAGATTTCTTTGCTGCCACAAATCCTAGACCAGACTTGTTTCCCACATTTTGTCCAACCTGAAGGATTTCTTCCAATTTGTCAGTTCCATTTGTCAGCATCTTGACAGATTTGGTCATCTGGTCCAGTTTTGAGTTTAGCATTTGAACTTCCCCTTCTAGATGACTTATAGTATCAATGTCTGCCTTTTTCTCAGCCTCCAACTTTATTATGAGTTTTGTTTGTCTCTCATTTTGCTGACAGACTTCAGCACTTCTGATACATAATTTCTTGTAGGAATTAGCCAGTTCTTCAAATGTCACTTCCTCATCACTAGAGTCACTATCAGAGTTACAAATACCAGTTAGTGCAGTAACTAGTTTGGCAGATTCTTCTTCAGAATTACTTTCTGAATCACAGTCAGACCAAGTAACAGACATTCCTTTCTTTTGTTTCTTAAGAAAGGTAGGACATTCAGCTCGAATGTGCCCATATCCTTCACATCCATGGCATTGAATTCCTCTGCTTTGATTTCCCTTCTCTTCATACTTTGGTCTTCTGCTGGAGTCATAAGATCTGCTAATGTCAGAAGGAATGTTCTTAACATTTGACCTTGACTTTGGATCCATTCTCTTGATGAGTTTGTTGAATTGTCTTCCAAGCATGGCTATAGCTTCTGAAATATTTTCTTCTTCATCCTCCTTTTTTTCATCTTCAGTATTAGATACAAGTGCTATGCTCTTTTTTTTCTTGTCGACATTGTCACTGATCCCCATCTCAAAGGTCTGAAGAGACCCAATGAGTTCATCCACCTTCAAATTGCTGATATCCTGGGCTTCCTCTATAGCAGTTACCTTCATTGCAAATCTTTTAGGCAAGGATCTGAGAATCTTTCTCACCAGTTTTTCTTCTGACATCTTTTCTCCCAATGCTCCTGAGGTGTTGGCAATCTCCAAGATGTTCATGTGAAACTCATGAATAGTTTCATCTTCCATCATCCTTAGGTTCTCAAATTTGGTAGTCAGCATCTGAAGCCTTGACATTTTTACTTTGGATGGGCCCTCATGGGTAGTTTTGAGAGTGTCCCAAACTTCCTTGGCCAGTTCACATTGATGTACTAGTCTGAATATGTTTCTATCAATTCCATTGAACAAGGCATTTAATGCTTTAGAATTACCCAGGGCTAACTCATCTTCTTCTTTGCTCCATTCTTCCTCAGGTTTCAGACTGATTGTCCCATCTTTCTCAATTATGGTGGGATGGTTCCATCCTTTGTCAGCAGCTCTCCAAGACTTTTTGTCCAGTGATTTTAAGAAGGCAATTATACGAGGTTTCCAGTAGTCATAATTTGATCCATCCAGAATGGGTGGTCTGTTTCCAAAAACTCCTTCTTTGTCCATAGCGCCAGAAAGTGATATCCCTAGATCTCATCCAGTAAGACAGGCAGGGTACCCGCTCTGATGCCAATTGAAATTCTGGTAGTAGATACTCAATGTCACAGTGAATGTTATGACACCGTATCTTACTTTCTATAAGACAGTAAATCAAAAGCAGTAAAGAACATAGTCAATTGTTTACCCAGTTCAATGTGAAACAACACCTACTCTGGGGGCTACCAAGCCAGGGAGGAAATTCACTATAAGAGATATTAATTCAGGAATAAACCAACCAGTTCATCTCCTTCACTTAAGACCTACCCAATGCAACTTCAATCTAAGTTCAACTTAAACCTGAGTTCCTACTCACTCCCCCTCAATCACAGCAGTGATACTAAACAATTGACTAATGAAATTATGAAGACACTCTTCAGAACATACACTTGATTATGCTTCACAACTTTTAATCAAGTAACACAAACACTCGTGCTTCAAAGCTTTGAGTGATACATAAACCTAACTTGACCTTGCTTTAAAGCTTTAATCAAGTGACACAAACACTCGTGCTTCAAAGCTTTGAGTGATACACAACCCTTACAATCAAAACCTACTCCAAGTCACTTATCACAATGATACTTGCTTGGATTACAGTAGTTAAAACTATACAGCCCCTTGTTGATCTTCTGTCAAAAAGTTGAGTTCACCAACAACCTTCCTGTTGAATATATAGGCATCTGTTCTTCAGTTAGGGCTTCCACGAAAATAGCTAGGGTTAATTAGGGTTAACCTCAAGACTTGGTCACAAGACTTTATTAACCAGATTAGGATTAAGCCAAGTTAACCTAAAGTCCACGTGAGATTCTGTTCTGGAATGTATGAACCATATTCCTGAAAAATCTCAGAATTAACAAAACTGCATAACTGTTAGATCAGTACAGGATGTCTTAACATTGGTTATGACAACAAGAATCCTGTTTACTGATTTTGGTAGAATGTAATAAATGTGATCATTTCATAATGATCAGCTACACACTCATAATGAGCAGCTACTGTATGCAATTCTTTTTCTGCAGAAAGTACCTAGTAACCCAGAATGTTATGACATCAGTCATGACATTCACACACCTGGTTTTACCAAAAATACATGCCAATAACCCAACACTTACAAAGGTGGATAACATGACTTTGGGGCACAAGAATTCCATCCCTCTTGAGCCTTACCTCAAATGGGTACAAACTCGTGCTCAGAGTCTTATGATGCCTTACCCCTCTATCCTCCCGGTAATCGTTGAGCCTGTTAAGGAAGGAGGTGTTCCATACACTATCCTAGGCTACTTCAAGTGAGAGGAAGGTTTTGGAACTCACTAGGCTACTTCATGAGGAGCGGACCCTGAATGCCTACATTGCACCAAAGAGGATGCGCACTACTTTTTTATCTTAGGGTTTTGTATTATTTTGTCCAAGGGGCATTGATGTACTCAAACTTTATCTTATTAATATAACGGGTGTTTCTTCTTGTCTAAAAAAATCTTGAATCTCCGAAATCCTTGAAAACATCGCATGTACACATATCATTCATCATAACATAAACAGGTCTTTTGCAACAAGTTTCCTCATCTCTCTACTATTTATTTCAGTAAGATGGATCTAGAACAAACAATGAAAGATCTCCAAACTCAGAACACGCAGTTTCAACAGTTACTCATGACTCTAGCCAGGGGGCAAGAAGAATTGAAGACTCTGCTAGCTGAAGAGAGGAAAAAGAAAACAAAGAAGGTAACTGGAGTCTTAAACATGGGGAGAAGATTTCAGGGACAGACAAGAAGGACTTTTAACTTTGCAACAACTTCTGGTGAAGGAGAAGAGAAAGGCAAGGAAACAGCTGTCCCGTTAAAATCAGAAGAAGAGGAGGAAGAAGAGGAAGACTACTATGAGGAACAATATCCTCCAGCTGATGACAAGTACAGACATCTCGAAGATCGTTTGAGCGCGATGGAAATACAAAAGGTGCCAGGCTTAGACTTTGAGGAATTGGGACTAGTGTCGGGGATTATGATTCCTCCGAAATTCAAAGTGCCTATGTTTGTAAAATATGATGGAGTGTCATGCCCTAAAATGCATCTTCGGTCATATGTGAGAAAAATCTAACCCCACACCGCTGATAAAGACTTATGGGTGCATTTTTTCCATGACAGTCTGTCTGGAACACAACTCGACTGGTTTTACCAACTAGAAAGAGCCAACGTCCACAATTGGGAAGATCTTGCCGCAACTTTCTACAAGTAATATCAATACAATGCTGATTTGGCGCCTACCCGTACTCAACTCCAGAGAATGGCCATGGCTTCTAATGAAGGTTTCAAGGATTACGCACAAAAATGGAGAGATTTGGCTGGAAGAGTTCAACCCCCTCTGTCTGAAAGGGAATTGGTAGACATGTTCTTAGGCACCTTATCTGGTCCCTTCTTCAACCATTTAATCGAAAGTTCATCTGCAAGCTTTACTGAACTAATACTGATCGGAGAGAGAGTGGAAGTTGGTATAAAAAGTGGAAAGATTCAGAAGGATTCAGCTTCTTCTACAGCTGTAAGGAAGCCTTTCATCGGGAAGAAGGAGGTAGCTGTTGTATATCCATAAAGGAATCAAGATAGGGCCGAACGTCGACCAATGGTGGGGGTTGTTATGATTCTAAAGCCTACGTCTGATCAATAAAGAAGTAATCAACCAAGGGTGGAAAGACCAGTCTGGAAATTCACCAGAATTAACATGACTCTGTCTCAAGTATTACCGCATCTTCTGAGATTCAACTTGGCAACCTTGAAAGAAGCTCCGAAAAAACCCAATACAACATCCCGTCATTATCACCCCAACGCCCGTTGTGCATATCACTCTGAAAGTCCTGGTCACGATACTAATAACCGTTGGGCCTTGAAAAACAAAATACAATACCTCATTGAAGCAAAAGAAATTGAGTTTGATGCGCCCGAGAAGCCAAATGTCATTTCTGCTCCCATGACCAAACATGGTCACAACACCAATGCTATTAAAGAAGATTTGTTTGTTACTACAGTTGATGAACTCATGACTCCACTTCCAACCATTAAGGTAAACTTGTTGAAAGTCGATGTGTTCTCGGGCTGTAATGAAGTTTGCCATCTCTGCTTGTCCTCACCAACTGATTGCCCTTTGTTGAAAATAGTGAAGGAAATTGCGATCAAAAGCGCAGCGGAATTTAAAATTTTCCTTTAGCGATCCTTACGAATGAACATGGTCAGTGATAGAAATATTTACCTCTTGTGGTGATTCAGACCTTTGATGTTGTGATCACGAGCGTTGATGAAGAACAACGCCTCTACTCAGTCCACACGAACAGATCGCTTCCGGTCACAGTGCTAGCTGATCACGAACGGAAACCTTGAGTGAGAGAGAGAATCAAAAATGAAATTGCATCAAGTGAAATTGCTTCATCACAAGGGATCTATTTATAGATTCACTCGTGTAGGCTACAAGCTAAAAGCCCAATTAAGGCTATAAGCTAAAAGCCCAATTAAGCTTATGGACATCATACCTTATGATGTACCATATATCACTTATCCACGTGGTACCTTACCACTTTCCGTATTACACTTAAGTGCACTGTATCTTAGGGTGTTCCTTATTTATTCCATCTCTCATCAACCTGTCCTTATGTGTGTGACCCTGTAGGTTTTTGCAACGTTGTCAATTATATTAAATCACACATTTAATATAATAAATAGTGAGCGGTATCTAGCAACACATCACTGTTACCCAAGTCACGAAAATGTCATGTGATCTGACCAAACCTTTTCCGTGATAATATTTGTGTTATACAATTACCCTTTTGCCCTCATGTCTATATTGAACACAAGGCATACACTGTGCCACCCTTGTCCAGTTCAATATTGGGCCCTTATACATTTATCCTGTTATGCAGGATGAGCAAATTCCATCTAGGTCACTCATGTCCCTTAGCATGCTTTATGAAGTACCCATCAACCGTCTTTATAGTCATCCAGTTACGGATGACGTTTGATCAGCAATAAAGTACTTGACTCTACATCTAGGGTCCATAGTGGTTTCAGGTCGAAGGGTGGTATACACCATTATCATCATGAGAATAACTTATGACACTTTGCATAACATTCTATGTAGTATTCTCATAGCGGGTCAATCCAGTATAAATATTACTCCTAATATTCATACCTATGTCAAGACTTGATAACTCCTTATCTATGATCCATGAGATGTGATCATCAATCTATCTTCATAATAATCTTAATGCTTTAATGTTATCCCACTTCACATTAAAGCTTGACTACGGATACTTTAAGAATAGTGTCTTATGTTTAATGGGATCTCATGATTAAGTCACACTTAACATTTCATTAAACAAATAAACCATTCTAGGGACTTTATTATTTTGGAAAGCAAACATAATAAAGAAATGCCTTTTATTATTAATAAATAATTCGATACAAGTACCAAAAGTATTGGCCTCTAGGGCTTACAACAACAAATAGGCATTCAACGCTTGATAGATAACAAAGAGATTTTGTTTGAAAGTACTCCTGTTTCACTTATTCATGTTGAAGATGTTTCAATCATTACCATTTCCGCCAATTCTTCCAGGGTCTCCACCAAAAGACCCGTTAGAATTACATCGGTTCCGAAAGAAACTCCTCTAATAATCAAATGTCTGGGCCAGTTCCATATGTATCAGAAAAAACCATGCCATGTGTGATACGGTGGGAGAACTGACTATGGTTTTGCGTTTGTTTTTGAAAATGTTTCGGTTGAGCAAGAGTCGCCACCGACTTTTTATTTTATCCTAAGGAAAGGTTCAAAAAAGCACAGCAAAAACCTTTGAGATTTTTCTTGGGTTCGGGGAGTAGATTATAGAAAGGGAAGGTATTAGCACCCTTTCTATCCATGGTTATCCATGGGCTCTTAGGTACTTGCTTAGATCAACTTGCCTTGGTTTTCAATTGTTTGAAATGGTGTTTTATGTGTGGTTTTTGAAAAGGTTTTGAAAAAGATGCCTTGTATAGGCTACCCTTGTAACAATTCTTTACTCGAATGTTTTACAAAAGGTGTTTGTCTTTTTGAAAAGATGTTTCAAGGTTTTTTGAAAGTTTGTTTTGAAAGTGTTTGTGAAGTGTGGTTTGAAAAATAGGCAAGTGTTTTTGTTTTTTGCAAGTTGACAAGTACTTAAGAGCGATCTACCCTAAAGTTCTCAAAGATTTTTGTTATGTTTTAACTCTTTTAACAATTTTGTTCCACCATTGAATTTGGTGGACAATCTTGTATTAGGATGTGAAAGGGACGGGCACGGGTCATCGTTTAGACCATAATTGCAATAGTGCTAAGTATCCTTGGGCAATTTTTTCTTTGAAAGGGACTTTGATCATTTTAGGCAACTTTCGAAAGCGTCATCGAGGGACTATGATCATTTGATTGTTTGCTTTGCCCAAAGAGACCTAACATTCAATATGGCCTAATTTTTAAAGGCAACAAGTGGATGTAACCCTAGGGGTGTTAGTGTGCGAGTGTGTTTTATTGCATACAAGAGTTTTTTTCTTTGAATTAGGTTTTTCTATTTCATTGATTTTATCTTGCCGTACATGTCCTAATTACTAGTAATAAGAAGCGGAAATATAAAATCCTACGCTATTACAACAATTAGGGGAGGGGGATACACATTTGTACATGGGGGGTTCAACGAGAAAAATAGACAAAAAAGAAAATAGCAAAAAACCAGATATATATAGAGAGAGAGAGGGAGCCCGCGCGCTGCTGGGAGGTCATCAGAAGTTCTGACTCAGATCTGCTGCCAGATGATCAACCTCTTGGTTAAACTGTATGAGTCAAAACTTCTGACTCTGGCACCTGCAAAACAGAACCTTGTTAGTGGGGAAATCAGAAGTTCTGATTCCCCTGCGCTGCAAGACAGAAGTTTGTTAGTGGAGAAACCAGAAGTTCTGATTCTGCTGAAAAGGCAATAACTCTCAGAGGTTCTGATATCATTGACAGCAAAACAGGCTTCAGATGTGCTAACGTCAAAGTCAGCACTTGGCTTTTCCCTGTACTAATCAGAACATCTGCAATTCTGTTGTTACTCCACAAAACAGGAAACATATTTGGAACAGATCCAGCAAATACAAAAATGTTTCAGAGGTCAGAACCACCAAGGTCACAGGCAAGTCCTATACTGGCTCAGAACATTCTGAGGTATGAAAATCCTCAGAACATAAACAGCGACAACATGATATTTACATTATGTTCATTTGAGTATGCACAGCTGATGATGCTTAACAGCGTAATGAGGGTCAGCAGGTGCTTACCTGACTGTTGGAAAAGTTGGTGGGTGGAAGTTAGCTTTTGGCTCTGGTAGTGTTCTGGACAGATTTTATTTGAAAAGGGTAGGTAAAGGTGTATACGTACGTAGGGTCAGAAGTTTGGAAAGGGTGTCTTTGGTTCACAGAGAAAACTGGATATTTGATGAAGTTTGAAGGTGAGAAACTCAAAGTTATGAAACAAAACTGGAGATTTTGGCAGAGTTTCAGAATGCTATGTTGCTAAGAGTTCTGTTTCTTACTTAGCAATTTCCGTTTCTTTTCTTGAACGCCTTTTGCAGTGGTGAAGACTCTCTATTTATAGGCAAAGTTCTTGTGGATGCCTTGAACATTAAAGCGCCAACAGAGTTTGAATTTGTTCTTTGACAGAAATTCCTGGGAAGTTGTGATAACAGATAGCTTTCAGCCTAGGCTGCAGCAGCAGGCGTAGATTGGGGAGAAGTGACCTCTGAAGTGGGCGGTGGCGCGTAGACCCATGCCAGAATCTGCACAAAAGCGTTTTCCAAGCCACACGTGAATGTTCAGGAGTGGTTGGAAGCATTAATGGGCATTAAATGGTGATAAGACCTATCAACATCAATATTCTGGTAATGGAAACCAACGTTGAATCAGCAGCGTAAACCATGCTCTGGCCTTGGCTTCTTGTTGTCTTAGTAAGCTCTGGAGATTCTCCTGGTTTTCTGGTACGTTCCTTGGATTTACTTCTGGACCTCCTGGGCTTAGAGATTCTGTATCAGTGTAACACCCACTCTTCTGATCTTTCATCTTCTGATTTCAACCTGTTCTGAAGGAGCCTTCAGACTTCCCTGCTTCTCTTGCATTCCTTTAGCAAATTCTGACTGAGCTTGTGTAACTGCTGAAGGGGCATGTTCTGTTTGAGGCTTACATACTGAACCACGTTTACAACTTCTGATCGTTTTTATCTGGAATGGGTCCAGAAGTTCTGAAGCGCTGATTTTTTTCTTAAACACTCATTTTAGAGAAACGTTCTAAGTACTTAGAATTTGATTTTTCTCAAGATAAAAGCGTTGTTTTTGGAGTTCGTGAGATCATCTTGCTCTTGTAAGTGGCTTGCTTGGGCAAAAGGATAACTCAGGACTTGGATTTGTTTCAGAGGGACCTTGAAAATCCAAGATGGTTTCCTGAAGAAAGGGAGGGCAAATTTTGGGGTACAACAGTTGCCCCTGTTCAATCTTCTTGAACCTGAAGAGTTAGATTGGCAATCTTGCCTTTCGTGACTCGAAGGTAAAAGGAGATTGGACACTAGAGTGCCCTTAAATTTGCACTCGTCAAAGCAATGGATGCGGAAATGGGCTTAAAGATGCCATTTGGAGATGGGCTTAAAAGATGCCATCTGGAAGGGTGACAGAATCTCGTCGGGGATGGGCTTAAAGAGGTCATCTGGAATGAAGATCAGAAAGGTGTCCATGTTTTGAACCATCTCTGGACTGGGGTTTGAATAAGCAATAGATTGACATCCGTTGTTGGGAAGAATCCGTAAACTGTTCTCAAAAGTTGCATCTGAACAAGCGATAGATTAACATCCGTTGTTGGGAAGAATCCATAAACTGTTTTCAGAAGTCTTGAGGTTGAATAAGCAATAGAGCAGCATCCGTTGTTGGGAAGCGTCCGTAAACTGTTTTCAAAGGTTGCATCTGAACAAGTTGGTAGATTAGCATCCGTTGTTGGGAAGAATCCATAAACTGTTTTCAGAAGTCTTGAGGTTGAATAAGCAATAGAGCAGCATCCATTGTTGGGAGGCGTCCGTAAACTGTTTTCAAAGGTTGCATCTGAACAAGTTGGTAGATTAGCATCCGTTGTTGGGAAGAATCCATAAACTGTTTTCAGAAGTTTTGAATTTGGAAGAAGAACCGGTGTAGGGTTCCCTGATGATGAGCTCGCGTAGAATTGCATCTGGATAAATCTGGGATAAGCATTAGAATGTTGCCATGTCTGGGTCAGATCTGAAATATTCCTGGAAAGAATTTCGGGAGATAATGATTTTGGTCTGTCGACTGATCTTACCTGAAAAGGTAAAGGGTTAGTTATATGCAATGTTATGATGCATGATGCAATGTATGTTATATGATATGAATGTAAATGGACGTGCATGTAAGCTGGAGGGCTGTCTTGCAAAGGATAGATGAATCCGAGATGGCTGAAGATAAAAGTATCTTGAATGTTGCCGGGAAGAATAATTCCTTGGTTGTTGCTGGGGAAGAGAGTTCCTGATGACTTCTACTGGGGAGCTTCGATCCAATAGACTCATGTTGGGGATGCAAGACTGAGAATCTTCAGTTTGGCGAGAAGCATTTCTGACGACTTCACTGGGGAACTCAAAATTTGCCCTCCCAAAACTTCGTGGGGAGAAGGTTCATTAGTCTGGCTCCGCTGGGGATTGATAATTTTGAAGCTTTAGCTCGGCTGGGGATACTGAAACTTAAACTCTAAGGGGAATTGAATTTCGGAGGATTCTCTGGCTGGGGATTGTATTGGTAAGTTATGCTGGGGAATTTTGATGAACTCCGCTGGGGATAGGAATAAATTTGGCGAGTGCGATCTTCCGTGGCACTAAGCTGAGGATAACCCAGTTATAAGCCCTTGTGAGGAACAATTTTGAATAAAACTCGGGTAAGATGTCCGTACTCTGCCGGGGATAAGCCTCCAGAATCTACTGGGGATAAGCTTCAAGCCTTGCTGGGGATATGGATTCCAAATCTCCTGGGGGCTTCCTTTGAAAGGGTATCAGGATATCCAACTGTATCTTCAACCTATCAGTAATCCTCTTTCTTGATTCATAAGGAAATGATCATGTTCAAATGCATATGCCTATTTAACAAAACATTGGACGTTTCTCAAAATAAAACAGATAGTGCAAGAGAAAAAGTGAAAGGAAAAGACACAAATTTCTAGGAAAAGTATTTGTATTGACTTTCTATGAGTATATTTGTACAAAGGAGACAATCATCCTAGTAAGAGGATTTTGTCGTAAATATTGAAAGATTTTATTCAAAATAAAGGATGGCTATGTGAAATAATTCCATGGGATTCCATTCCGCTATAGCTTTCACAACTTTGAATATCTGTCCATTCAATGCTTCGTTTGCCGATGACTGGATTGATCAGAAGCCTGGAACTGGTTGATGAAGAGATGGTCTTTGAAGTGATCCGACGAGTCATAGTCATATGCTTTAATTCCCTAACTTTTGCCTGAATCGCCCTTTCGGGTTTTCAATCCATCGGGAAACCCCTTTTTGCCCAAGTCGCCCTTTCGGGTTTTCGACTTACCGGGTGTACAGATTTTTTTGTTTTTATCCCTAATTTTTGCCTGAACCGCCCTTTCGGGTTTTCGGTTCACCGGGATGCCCATTTTTTCCCAAGCCGCCCTTTCGGGTTTTCGACTTATCGGGTTATTTTATGCGTAGTATCTTTTGACTATGTCTGCGTTCGCAGGGTGCGGCAAATCGTCGCCGTCCATGGTGGTCAGAATCATTGCACCACCAGAAAATATGCTCTTGATCACAAATGGTCCTTCATATGTAGGAGTCCATTTGCCCCTGGGATCGCTTTGCGGCAAGATAATCCGCTTGATTACGAGATCTCCAACTTGATACACTTGACGTCTGACTTTCTTATTGAAGGCCTTGATCATTCGCTTTTGATACGCCTGACCATGGCATATAGCAGCGAGTCGCTTTTCGTCAATCAGATTGAGTTGATCAAGTCGGGTTTGCATCCAATCATCTTCATTCAAACCTGCATCCTTCATAATCCTTAGAGAAGGAATCTGGACTTCCATAGGCAAAACAGCTTCCATGCCGTAAACCAAAGAAAATGGGGTTGCCCCAGTTGAAGTACGTGTCGTCGTACGGTATCCATGCAGAGAAAACGGTAACATCTCATGCCAGTCTTTGTAAGTGACTGTGATCGGTGGATCTGGAACTGACTGTTTAACGCTGGTTCGCGAAATGTCGCGGAAGCAAGAGTCGCCACCGTCTTTTATTTTCTCCAAATGGAAAGGACAAAAGCACAGAAAAAATTCCTTATAGAGATCGCTCTCGGTTCGGGAGGTAGGTTATAGAAAGGGAAGGTGTTAGCACCCTTTCTATCCATGGTTATCCATGGGCTCTTAGATACTTGCTCATTTGTGTTTTCAAAAAATGGTTTGTTTGCTTTTCAATTGTGGGTTTAAAAAGTTTCTTTGAAAAATTTCAGTTCGACTCATACGTCAGAGTGTTTGAAAAATTTGCTTTGAAAGCTTTTGAAAAGTGTTGGTGTGAAAAGATTTCAGTTTGTTTTGAAGAGAGCAAGTATCTACGAGAACCTACCTACCCTAAGGAATTCGTCTGTGTAAATGTCCTTTAAAGTAGTGCCATCCCACCATTGAGAGGTAGGTAGCACCACCGTTGGAGGTGTTCGGGTCAATTCGAGGTTCGGGACATGGTGATCACCAGAGCAATGGGAAGACACCTTAGAAGCTACCCTCATGCCAGGTTCCCGGATCATGAGGACTTACTAAGACGTCCTCTGCTCGACGACCACCTTTCGAAGGGCAAGGCAACAGTGAGGCGTACCCTAGGGGTGGTGTGTGCGATTTGTGTGTCGTTTTCATTGATATTTTGTCTTGTCATGTTAACGTGATCTACGCTTGATTTTATTATGTCCATTCATTCTTGCATGCATATTTAACAGTTTAAAAGTTGCGAGGAAAACAAATCTATAACTATTACAAATGGCGCGGGTCCACATCGCCAAAGTTAAACCGGACCCGATTTGACGGAAAAATTAAATAAAGCAAAGTAAATAAAAGTGCGAAATGTAATTACAAGGCTTCGGGGCAGATACATAATTATTTAAGCAATAAAATAAATGCGCAAATTAGACAATTAAAAATATGGGCGTTGGACCCTTTTGCAAAAAATGAAAATTAATAAGGAATTAAAATTAAAAATAGGAAATGTTTTTTGGTATTTTTATGTTTTTTTAAGAATTAATGGAAAAAGAGAATTAATCAAAATTTGAAATTAAAAGGCAAACCCTAATTCTAATAGCTTTTAAATTTATTGTGAAGATATTAAATTTTAACCTAATTTAAATCTAAATTAATTTACATGCATTTTTAATTATGAAAATAAATAAAATAAATATTATTATTGTAAGAAAGGGAAATTAAAAGGAATCAAAATTATCACTTAAACCTAATTCTACTTTTGGATTTTTAGTTATTAAAAGAATTAAAATTATATCCTAATTAAAACTAAATGTTTACATGTGAAAATACTTATAAAAATAATTAAAATAAATATTATATTTTGCTCTTTTTCTGATTTTGTGTATTTTATATTTTGTAAAAAAAAAGAAAATTAATTAATTTGATTAAAACAATAAAGCAAAAATAAAACAATAAATTGAAAAAAATAAAATGTAATGAAGTTGCAAACCAGGGGGGGTTCAGGCCCCAATTGTGAGGTGTGTCTTTAGAAATCCAAGCCCATTATATCCTGAGTCCGTTTGACTTTTGGAATAGTATGCTGAAGCGCTGACTAAGGTGTAGCGTGTTCATCCATCCTGTGCCTTTGATCTGCATATGCTAGACGCGTGGACGCTCGGATGAGGGGGGCGTATGGTACGTCTATGTTACTGAAGCTGCATGGGAAACGATATTGAAAAATAATATAGAAAGTAATGAAGACCTGGGATTCGAACCCAGGTCTTGAGCTTTGCCAACCCTTATGCCTGCCGTCTGAGCCAATTAATGCGTTTTACATATAATAAACAAACAAATGTTATAAAAGAAA
Source organism: Vicia faba (assembly GCA_948472305.1). Classification (NCBI taxonomy): domain Eukaryota; kingdom Viridiplantae; phylum Streptophyta; class Magnoliopsida; order Fabales; family Fabaceae; genus Vicia; species Vicia faba. The sequence goes on along the minus strand of OX451740.1, from coordinate 1,311,974,974 downwards.
ATGGATTAGTGGCTTGGAAATGCGCGCGAGATTTTGAATAAGCCAATCAACGCGTGACATGCAATCATCTTCTCCACCTTCCCTGAAATATAAAACATTGAGCAACGGTTTTTTTAGCGTCGTTTTAGATGGCTTATGGGAAAATAGCGAATAGGTTCTGAGCACTCATAAATGGAGCGCGATGGTCCTATCTTCTTCGTCCAGATGAGCTGGTTTGAATGGTCATGGTTTCGTAGGCTAATTTTTCCTTATTGCTAAAGCCCCAAATTCCAGTCCTGCAAAACCCTAGAAATCGCGCATGGTGAAATCTTCTACACAGCATAATAATGCAATCAAACATGATGGTTAGCTTTAGAATCTCATGAGGAATAAGAATCAATAAAAAAAATGCTATAAAAATGCTTGAATCATGATGCACGATAATGGAATTTTCTTGATGCAGTTTGAGTTCAATCTACCAGTTCTTGGCGTGTTGATGGATGTTTGGGATTGGAATCCGTTCAGGAATTGCCAAGGAAGCTTTTGGAATAGGTTTTGTGCTTTGAATCAACCTAGAACACTGATTTCAGTTTTGAGTTTTATGGAGTTTTTTTCAAGTTTGTATCTTGTTCTTCTGCGCAGCTTTTAGTGTATGAGCATTAGGGTTATCATTCTGAATATGTAGTAAAGCTATTAGGTTAAGAAAATTGAATAAAATCCATGGCATTGATGATTTTGCATATTTGATTTTCCAAGATCTTCCATATCTTTTTTTCATGTGCATTTTTGTGTCAATTAGCCTAAATCAAACCAAATCTTGCCATATTGGGATGTGCACGAGATATTGAGGGTAAAACATGCATGAAAAGATTTTTTAGGTCAAGTTTTATATTTTCTACATATTTAAATGATTTAAATGAATTAATATTAATAATAATTCAAATAAATAAATAAAAAATGAGAAAATACTTCCCTTTGGGCCAAGTGGTCGTGCACATGCTTAGAATGATGAATCATGGAAGAAAAATGGGCCCATTAGCAATTTTAGGTCATTTGAATCAATGTTGACTTTTCAAAATATCCAAAAATTTCCCAACTTCCACAAGGCATAACTTGCTCAATTTTTAATCTTTTCTCATGTTCTTGGACATTTTGGAAAGGTCTTTGAGTCCTCTAACCAATGCCTTTGGTCCCATGTCATTTTGATTTACCAATCTCAAGTTATGGTCTTTGACTTAAAGTCCCTTTTTGTTGACTTTTGAAAATGACCTATAATGTTGAAATTGATAACTTTTTGTGAGAGCATTTATTGGACTTGAAGTATGAAGATGAGTTGTAGGAAATGTCTTTCTCTTCAAAATGAGCTTTGGATGGAATTTTTCTGATAATCCATGTGAAAGTTATGCCCTGGTCAATTTCAGTTGACTTTTTCAGCTATCCAAATATAGTAACTCTTGCATCTTTGATGATTTCTGAGCCAAATTTTGAGAATCATGATCAAGCATTGATCAAATGATGTTTGTGGCTTCAAAATGATATGTTGACCAAAAATTTGAACTTTTGACTGTCAAATGACCATTTTGCCCCTACAGTTGACTGTAGTGCAATTTAGGGTTTTGACTGTGCAGTTTTGAGCTGAATGCCTTGAAACTTGATATGAGGATACTTGACCACATTTGCAAGCATGTGAGACTTGATTGGGCCTTTGAAACCTTCAATTTCTTGATCAGAATACAAACCCTAGTTTTGACTGTATAGGAGACAGTTGGACTGTGCAACCCTTGGGGAATTTTGCAGCTTGACTTGGCAACTTTTTGAAGAATATGGGAGGGCAAATTTTGGGGTGCAACAGTTTCCCCTGTTCAATCTTCTTAGACCTGAGGATGCAGATTGGCTGACGTGCCTTTCGTAATCCGAGGGTAGAAGATGATTGGACACTAGAGTGCCCAGAAATTTGCGCTCACATAGTAGTAGTGCGATGGGAATGGGATTATAGATGCCATTTAGAGGTTGCTGGATAGGGTGATGGGCTTATAGATGCCATCTGGACGTTGATCGCGTAGGAGATTCCTTAGCTAGAACCTGCATACCTACAAAAGAAACAAATGAGTACCTGACACGTTGCAGGAGCTGATTTTAGATGCTTGGTATAGATGTGTTCTGACTGGTTACAGGAGCTGAGTCTGGAGCTTCAAAAGATGATGAATGAACCAGGTATGGTTACTGCCTTAGCATGAATGGTAAGAGAACCTTGGGTGATTTTAACTTCAACAACGCTCGTTGAGAAAATCTTGGTGGGAAATACCATCTTCGCAGGATCGGAACTAGAACCATAGGCCGTTATAATCTGAAAGGGAATCACCTCACTCGCCGTCGGAGAGGGAATCATAGGAAAAGGAATTGTCACCTCACTCACCGTTGGAGAGGGAACCATAGGAGACTATCACCTCACACTCATCGTCAGAGAGGGAAACATCTGAAAAGGACTTACCACCTCACACACCGTCGGAGAGGGAACCATAAAAGACTATCACCTCACACTCATCGTCGGAGAGGGAAACATCTGAAAAAGGAATTACCACCTCACGCACTTGTCGGAGAGGGGACCATAGGAGACTATCACCTCACTCACCGTCGGAGAGGGAAACATCTGAAAAGGACTTACCACCTCACTCACCGTCGGAGAGGGAACCATAGAAGACTATCACCTCACACTCATCGTCGGAGAGGGAAACATCTGAAAAAGGAATTACCACCTTACGCACTTGTCGGAGGGGACCATAAGAGACTATCACCTCACACTCATCGTCAGAGAGGGAAACATCTGAAAAAGGAATTACCACCTGACGCACCTGTCGGAGAGGGGACCATAAGAGAATATCACCTCACACTCATCGTCGGAGAGGGAAACATCTGAAGAAGGAATTACCACCTCACGCACTTGTCGGAGAGGGGACCATAGGAGACTATCACCTCACACTCATCGTCGGAGAGGGAAACATCTGAAGAAGGAATTAACACCTCACGCACTTGTCGGAGAGGGGACCATAGGAAATTATAATCTTAAAGAAAACCCTAAAATGGAAATCTCATGCACCGTCGGAGAGAGAACCAATAGGAAATTATAACCTGGGATAACTTCTACTGAGTCTTTATCAGAAAAATCTGTTGGGAGTCGATTTAGCTGGACTAGAGAAGGCCTGGGACTGGATAAGAAATCTTTGGAGTCGATTAACTGAACCGATCTAGGTCTTGAAATATGATTGAGAATTTCAACTGCATCTTTCCTGAAAGGTAAAGGTCAGTCGTATGCGATGCGTGATATGGATCAAGCAATGATGTTCTCAATATAGATGAGATTTGTATGATCCGATGCGTTTATGCATGCTATAATGATGTATGTGACGTTTTATGAATGTATATTTTCGTCTAGGAGAGTAAATCCTTGACGGGTGCCGGGAAGTCGCATCCTGGGCTGATGTTGAAGTATTGATTTTGCTTCCGCTGGGGATGATAACTGCGAGAATATCGGTAGGAGAAGATGACTCCGTTGCGGAATAAACTTGGCAAATGAAGGATTCTGCGGGGGGAAAAGATACTCTAGCGACCATGCTGGGAAGCAATACTCTGTGGGGAGATGCTTTGCTGAGTGTAGATAATAACTTGCTGAGGATACCCTTGTTGTTGGAAGTGCTGATGGACTTCGCTGGGGTAAGAAGACTTCGTCGACGACGCTCTTTCCGTGGCTTTTGGCTGAGGATAACCCAGTTATATCCTGTTAAGGAAATAACTCTTTAAATCAAGCCGGACGACGCGTTCGTGTTCTGCGAAGGATAAGCTTCCAGAATTTACTGGGGATAAGCTTACTGCTTGGGGGAGTTGGACTCCAACTTTCCTTGGGAAACTGGATTGGACTCCTGGGGAAGTTTTGTTATGCGGGGGAAGTGATTCCTTTGAATATTGAGATACCGCCGGGGAACAATCTTTAGACCAAGACTTCCGGGGATGCTTGTTAAGACTGTATGCTGCTGGGGAAGGTTGAGATCTGCGGGAGGATACCCATCTTCCTTAAGGTTGATAACTGTTTAGAGAAGAATGCATTGACTGTTGACTTATTCTCTGGGGAATTTAGATGTACTGGTTATGTTCTTTAGCTGAACTCACCTTGGTACTTTGGAGGATAGAACAATTAGACTGCTCAGACAACTCTTTATTGCCCCTGTTTCTAGTGTCACCTGCAATTAATTCCTTTGTTTCGTATGCAAATATTTATGAGTTAGCACATTATTGTCAATGCATATATCACAAATTGAACCTTGGACGTTCTTCGCAAAAACAAAACAGAAAAAGAAAAACACTTGGCACGTTTAACTGAAGATATATTTGTATTGCTTTTGAATGGCCCGTGAATGGGCGTTTTGTATACAAGAGGCTGACGTCCTAGTAAGGGAACGCCGCCGAACAAAAGAGTTTATACAAGTTTTGTACAAAAGAAAGTAAAACAGCTGTGTGAAATATGAATGATCCACTGGGTTTCAACTCTGCTATTGCCTTTATAACTCCGAGCGTCTCATCACTTGATGACCTTGGTTGAAGGTGAAGCTGACTGATCGATGCCGTCTGAACTTGATGTAGATACCGGATTCTGGATGCAAAGTGATCAATGAGACATAGTATTACGCTTTTATCCCTAATTTTTGCCTGGACCGCCCTTTCGGGTTTTCAGTCCACCGGGATACCCATTTTTGCCCAAGCCGCCTTTTCAGGTTTTCGACTTGCCGGGTGTACAGATTTTTTCATTTTCATCCCTTCATTTTGCCCAAACCCTTTTGGTTCGACGGGAAGCCCTAATTTTTGCCTAGGCGTGTCAGCCTAGCGGGTCTTTTTTATGCGTAGTATTTTTTAACTATGTCTGCATTGGCGGGGTGAGGAAGGTCGTCACCATCCATATTGGTTAAGATCATTGCTCCTCCTGAGAACACATGCTTAACCACAAATGGCCCTTCGTACGTAGGGGTCCATTTTCCCCTTGGATCACTCTGAGGAAGGATGATTCTCTTGATTACCAGATCCCCAACTTGATACTCCTGTGGTCTGACCTTTTTGTTAAATGCCCTGATCATCCGTTTCTGATACGTCTGACCATGACAGATAGCAGCAAGTCTCTTCTCGTCAATGAGGTTGAGTTGATCAAGTCGTGTCTGGATCCAATCATCTTCGTTCAGATTTGCATCCTTCATTATCCGGAGAGAGGGAATTTGTACTTCAATCGGCAAGACTTCCTCCATGCCATAAACCAGAGAGAAAGGAGTTGCCCCGGTTGACGTCCTAGCTGAGGTACGGTACCCATGCAGAGCAAACGGTAACATCTCGTGCCAATCTTTATACGTCACTGTCATCTTCTGCACGATTTTCTTGATGTTCTTATTTGCTGCTTCTACAGCCCCATTCATCTTCGGTCTGTAAGGAGAAGAATTGTGGTGCTGTATCTTGAACTGTTCGCAGAGCTCAGCGATCATCTTGTTGTTCAGATTGGTACCGTTATCTGTAATAATCCGCTCAGGGACGCCGTACCGACAGATCAGGTTGTGCCGAATGAACCGTGCCACCACAGTCTTGGTTACCGTAGCATAGGATGCTGCCTCGACCCACTTCGTAAAATAATCAATCGCCACTAGGATGAAGCGATGTCCATTAGATGCCGTAGGTTTTATCTCGCCGATCATATCTATGCCCCGCATTGCGAACGGCCAAGGCGCAGTCAGAACATTCAGGGGAACCGGAGGAACATGCACCTTGTCTGCATAGATCTGGCACTTGTGGCATGTCCTGGAGTGTTGGTAGCGGTCAGCTTTCATTGTGGACCAATAATATCCTGCCCGTAGGATTTTCTTAGCCATGGTGTGTCCACTAGAATGCGTACCAAAGGTCCCTTCATGTAGCTCTTCCATGATCCTTTCTGCTTCAGTCTTATCCATACAACGCAGTAAGGTTGAATCATGGTTTCTCTTGTACAAGATGCTGTTGCTTAGGAAGAACTTGGCTGCAAACCTCCTCAGGAACTTCTTATCGTTGACAGATGCTCCTTCAGGGTATTCCTGAGCTTCCAGATATCTCTTCACTTCGTGGTACCAAGGCTTCTCAGTCACCAATTCAGTTTCGAGATCACAACAGTATGCCGGTTCGTCCAGTTTCCAGATGATGATCCGGGGAGCCTCATTATCCCATTTGACCTTGAACATTGAAGACATTGTAGCTAACGCGTCCGCTAACTGATTCTCTTCTCTTGGAAAGTGCTCAAAGGTTATCTCTGTAAAGTGGGGGATCAGGGTCAACACACATTCTCTGTAAGGAATCAAGTTTGGATGTTTCGTATCCCACTCTCCTTTGATCTGATTGATCACCAGAGCGGAATCTCCGAAGACACTTAGAAATTTGATCCTTAGGTCAATCGCAGCTTGAAGACCCATGATACACGCCTCATACTCCGCCATGTTGTTGGTACAGTTGAAACACAGCCGGGCAGTGAGTGGAGTATGAGTACCTTGGGGGGATATGATGATGGCGCCGATACCATTTCCCAAAGCATTGGAAGCTCCGTCAAAGTGCATAGACCATCGGGATCCTGGCTCAGGTCCTTCATCCGGTCCAGGTACTTCACAATCAGTTACTATCATGATGCTTTCATCCGGAAACTCGAAGTTCATTGATTGATAATCATCTACAGCTTGATGAGCTAAGTGGTCTGCCAATACACTTCCCTTGATGGCTTTCTGGGTCGTATACTGAATGTCGTATTCCGTCAAGATCATTTGCCATCTTGCAATTCTCCCAGACAGAGCAGGCTTTTCGAATATGTACTTTATAGGATCCATCTTTGAGATCAACAAGGTAGTGTGAGTCAGCATATACTGTCTCAGCCGGCGAGCAGCCCATACCAAAGCGCATCAAGTTTTCTCAAGCAGTGAGTATCGGGTCTCACAGTCGGTAAACTTTTGCTAAGGTAATAAATGGCATGCTCTTTTCGGCCAGACTCGTCATGCTGCCCCAGCACACACCCCATTGAGTTGTCCAGCACTGTCAGATATAGGATCAGAGGTCTCCCTTCAACTGGTGGCATAAGGATAGGTGGTTCTTGGAGATACTCTTTGATTCTGTCGAAGGCAGCCTGACATTCATCGTTCCAACGTACTACCTGATCTTTCTTTAGCAGCTTGAAGATTGGCTCACAGGTAGCAGTCAGATGAGATATGAATCGAGCAATGTAATTCAGGCGTCCTAAAAAGCCTCTGACTTCCTTCTCTGTCTTGGGAACTGGCATCTCTTGAATAGCTTTGACCTTAGCAGGGTCCACTTGAATACCTTTATCACTGACCACGAAGCCTAGCAACTTCCCAGATCTTACCCCGAAGGTGCACTTGTTCGGGTTCAATCTCAGCTTGTACAGTTTCAACCGGTCAAACAATTTCTGCAGATGATCTAGATGCTCTTCCTCAGTCTGGGACCTTGCGATCATGTCGTCCACATACACTTCTATCTCATGATGGATCATGTCATGAAATAAGGCAACCATGGCACGCTGGTAGGTTGCCCCAGCATTCTTTAATCCAAAAGGCATGACCTTGTAACAGAAGGTGCCCCACTGAGTAACAAATGTAGTCTTTTCCATGTCTTCAGGTGCCATCTTGATCTGATTGTAACCTGAAAAGCCATCCATGAAAGAGAATACTTTGTGCTGAGCTGTATTATCCACAAGGACATCAATGTGAGGTAAGGGGAAGTCATCCTTGGGGCTGGCCCTGTTTAGATCCCTGTAGTCGACACACATTCTGACCTTTCCATCCTTTTTAGGAACCGGCACCATGTTAGCAAACCACTGAGGGTAAGAAGTTACTGCAAGGAACCCCGCATCAAACTGTTTCATAACTTCGGCTTTAATCTTTTCAGACATCTCCGGACGCATCCGACGGACCTTTTGCTTAACTGGAGGGCAATCTTCCTTAGTCGGCAAATGATGGACCACAATATCGGTATCCAACCCGGGCATGTCTTCGTAGGACCAGGCAAAGATCTCCATATAGTCATGTAACATCTTGGTTAACCGTTGCTTCACGCTGAGCTCTAGGTTGGCACCAATCTTTACCTCTTTTCTGTCCGCTTCAGTACCCAAGTTTATGGTTTCTACTGGCTCTTCATGGGGTTGAATTGCCCTCTCTTCCTGAAGCAACAATCTTGCAAGCTCGCCAGGCACTTCGCAATCATCTTCACCTTCGTCTTCGGCTAAGTTGATCGGATTTTCGAAGTCATAATTGGCAGTAGCAGAGTTGTTATCAGTAAGATCCAGAGTGGATTGGAACCTGTATGAGTGAGTGTGTGTGTAAATACAGCTGTTTTGAAAATTATGTAAAGGAAAAGAAAGACAGAAAAGGAACACAATATTTGCAATGCGAAAAACGTCCAAGATTTTCATTCATGATGTATAAAATGACAGTTTGTATGCTCTCACAAATAGAACCACGGTGCCTCGGGTAAGACACCGGGCCATAGAGTTTATCATTGTTTATTACAAAATAACAAAACATAGGAATTCATTACTGCGTCACAAAGGTAACAGGGGGATTGTCCTTCGCGCTCCAATTGTTAAGTCCTTCGTCAGTTGCCGGGTAGATCCAGCTATCAAACTCAGCTTCATCAACTTCCTCTTCATCCCCGATAGCATTAACTCCATGAGCAGGCAGGGGAGCTGTCACTACGTTAGGCTTGTCAGATGCCTCAAACTGTACCTCCTTAGCGTCAATGAGGTCCTGTAGCTTGTTCTTTAGTGCCCAACAGTCATCGGTAGAGTGCCCCGGGCTATCTGAATGGTAAGCACAACGAGCGTTCGGGTTGTACTTGGGAGATGTTGTATTTGGGAACTTTGGAGCCTCCCTGACAGTCACTAAGTTGGTGGATAGCAACTGTGGCAGAATCTGCGATAGGGTCATGCTTAACCGGGTAAACTCTCGCCGGGGTCTTTCAGCCCTTTGAGAATTGTTTGGCCGAGGAGCGGCAGCAGGCTTAGCAATCATCACCGCACTGACAGATTGGCGGTGCTCAGGTCTCTCTGATTTCCTAGAACCATACACGGCACTAGACTCCTTTTTGAATGGTTTCTTTTCCGAACTAGATGATGCACCCTTTGCAATCTTCCCAGACTTCAGCCCAGCTTCAATTCTCTCTCCAGTCAAGATCAAATCAGTGAACCCAGCAGAAGAATTCCCGATGAGATGGTTGAAAAACGGCCCAGATAGGGTCCCCAAGAACATGTCCACCAACTCCCGATCAGTCAATGGTGGCTGCACCCTGCCAGCCAGGTCTCTCCATTTCTGAGCGTACTCCTTAAAACCTTCGCTTGCACCTAACGCCATACCCTGGAGTTGGGTACGTGTGGGGGCAAGGTCGGCATTATATTGATACTGCTTATAGAAAGCAGTAGCCAACTCCTCCCAGTTACGAACCTTGGTCCCATCCAGCTGATAGAACCATTCGAGATGAGTCCCTGAAAGACTCTCCTGGAAGAAGTGGATCCATAAATTCTTATCCGCAGAGTACGGCTGAATTTTCCGAACATAGGACCTTAAATGCAGCTTGGGACAAGATGCCCCGTCATATTTGGAGAAGGATGGTGCTTTGAACTTATGCGGGATAATCACACCAGTCGACAAACCCAGATCTCCGAAATCCAGCCCAGGTGCCTGTTGGACCTCCATAGCCTTCAACCTGTCCTCCAGTTGCTTATATCTATCATCTGCCGGAGGGTACTGCTCTTCATCAAAATCCGTCTCGTTGTCGGAGACTACCGGACTAGGAACCTTTACTTCTGCCTGAGAAGGACTCTTGCCAACAGAAGAACCAGCCTCTTCATGTTGCAGAGTATTGCCAAACCTTCGGCCCGAGTTGAACAGAACAATTCTTCTCTTCTTCTTCTTCTCCTTCTTCAGGAGCATAGTCTTTAATTCTTCTTGGCCTCGGACCAGACCCGTGATTAATTCTTGAAACTGCGCATTCTGCGCCTGAAAAGCCTTGATTGATGTCTCAGTTGATGCAGATTCGGGATTCATGATGCTGAAATAAACAGCGAAGAACTGTAAGCAACCTGAAAAGGGAAAAACCTGCTATGCACATGATGTATGAAATGCGTATGCAATGCATTCAAGGGTTCGAAAGTTCAAATTTGTTGTAGACAAAAAGAACACCCGTTATCATTAAAGAAATCATTGTTTAATACATCAAGGCCTCATGGGCAAAAGTACAAAAATCAAATCAATCCCAAAATACACTGCGCATCCTCTTTGGAGCTATGTAGGTGTTGAGATTCCTCTCTTCATGCAACAGGCGAGTGAGCTCCAAGACCTTCTTTTCGCTGGCATGCAGACTAGTCTCAATAGAATTCTTTTCTTCTTTAAGCTGGATCCAGCTCTTCTGCATCTCTTCCCAGGATGTGGGCATATCAGGGTGCTGAATAGTGTAGGACGCTTCCCCTTCCGAGACTGGTTCTTTGATTACTGGGAGCATGTGAGGATAAGGCATCACTAACTTCTGAGAGCGGGCTCGTACCCACTTGAGATAAGGTTCCAACGGGATGGAATTCCGGTGCCCCAGTGTTTTGCTGTCTATCCTACTGGGCATCCTCCAGGCTCTGATAAATCTCTGACGAAGTCCTTGAGTATCGTTGTCGAAGTCAAAAACTATGTCGGGAATTAACATGTCATGAGGACCATCCCTCCGAGCATAACCAAACTGTCTCCAAGCCAGGCATGGGCTATAAGTGATACCTCCTCTGATTCCAAGTAAAGGAACATTAGGGTACTCCCCGCAACGATCAATGATAGTGACATCTTCTCTGGACCGAGGGCACCAATGTATATCTGCATGTGTAAGAGTCATCAACCGTTGTGACCATCTCAAACCCCGCTCATTCTTTAAGACCGATTGTGGAAGGTGCGAAATAAACCACCTTCCCAGGAGAGGAGTGCAACACATAAGGACACCTCTTTTTCTCATGGTTCGAGTGTAACATGAGTGAAGGATGTCTCCTAGCAACGTAGGTATAGGATTCCTGGACATAAAGATCTGGACAGCACTGATATCAATGAGCTGATCTGGGTTAGGGAACAACACCAAACCATAAACAAGGAGGGCCACAACCTCTTCAAAAGCTTGCAAGTCAAGGGAGTTCCAACATTCAAGGGCCTTCTCAAACAGAAACCTGGCTAAGAACCATTTGATACCACTTCTAACTTCCCAATGTCCCTTGAGGTCAGATGACTGTAGGTGCAAGGCTTTAGCAATCTCTTCAAGCTTAGGTTCTTTTTCTGTACCGTTGAAGGGTAGCTGATCAAGGATAGGGATCTTCAGGAGCCGGGAGAACTCCTCCAATGTAGGTACCAACTGATAGTCCAAGAAGGTAAAACAGTGATGCAGAGGATCAAAGAACTGGAACAAGACCTTTATCATATCTTCCTCAATGTTGGTGTTGACCAAGCTGATGAGGCTTCCATGCCTTTCACTGAATGAAGAGTTCTCGGGAATCCTGGATATAAGCTCCTTAAGCTGAGGAGGGACCCTTACAAGACTGATTTGAATTGTCTTTCTACGAACAGTTTCCATGTCCTACAAAACAAGAACAAAGATGAAAATTCGAACCCCTGAAATGGTTAGTCAATGCATATGATGTTGGATGATGTCATGATGCTATGATTAAACACACCACAAATATTTACAAAGACAAACATGTAAGGCACACAAGGCACACAAGACAAGCCCTTAAGGTTTAAGGCCAGCATGGGGTCTGGGTAGTACCCTCTTGGAGTTGGTGGGTTCAACCTGTCCTAATCAAAGTAACCGGGTTCTAAGGTTCCCAATATCACGGGATTGCTTTCATTGTTCATCGTTTTGATTTAGCCACTGAACTGGCGACCGAAATATTCCAGGAAAGCAACCCTCAATTGAGCGTAGTATCGAGTATCAACCAACCTCGGACGGCACCAAAGTCAGTTATCTCACTACCCTAAAGAGGCCAAGATAGTTCGATTAAGGTTCCTAAGGTCTGTTGATGCTTCACGACACCACGTGGAGGCCCCGTACTCTCCTTGACTGAACTCAAGGGTTACCGGTACACACCAAAGTGCCACATCAACATAGCAGACTGTTTCAACCATGTCGGTATACCCCGCACAGTTCCCTCACAGCCTTGTTGCTACTTTCTAAGAAGGTATCCCCAGATCCGGGTTAGGATCTATAGAACTCCCAAGACAGTCCCACAATTTAAAGCAAACAAGGAAAGCAATTGAAAACACAGTTATGAACTAACCCTAAGGTACACCTCACTTTAAGTATCCCCAGCAGAGTCGCCAGTTCTGTGATCGGTGGATCTGGAACTGACTGTTTAACGCTGGTTCGCGAAATGTCGCGGAAGCAAGAGTCGCCACCGTCTTTTATTTTCTCCAAATGGAAAGGACAAAAGCACAAAAAAAATTCCTTATAGAGATCGCTCTCGGTTCGGGAGGTAGGTTATAGAAAGGGAAGGTGTTAGCACCCTTTCTATCCATGGTTATCCATGGGCTCTTAGATACTTGCTCATTTGTGTTTTCAAAAAATGGTTTGTTTGCTTTTCAATTGTGGGTTTAAAAAGTTTCTTTGAAAAATTTCAGTTCGACTCATACGTCAGAGTGTTTGAAAAATTTTCTTTGAAAGCTTTTGAAAAGTGTTGGTGTGAAAAGATTTCAGTTTGTTTTGAAGAGATCAAGTATCTACGAGAACCTACCTACCCTAAGGAATTCGTCTGTGTAAATGTCCTTTAAAGTAGTGCCATCCCACCATTGAGAGGTAGGTAGCACCACCGTTGGAGGTGTTCGGGTCAATTCGAGGTTCGGGACATGGTGATCACCAGAGCAATGGGAAGACACCTTAGAAGCTACCCTCATGCCAGGTTCCCGGATCATGAGGACTTACTAAGACGTCCTCTGCTCGACGACCACCTTTCGAAGGGCAAGGCAACAGTGAGGCGTACCCTAGGGGTGGTGTGTGCGATTTGTGTGTCGTTTTCATTGATATTTTGTCTTGTCATGTTAACGTGATCTACGCTTGATTTTATTATGTCCATTCATTCTTGCATGCATATTTAACAGTTTAAAAGTTGCGAGGAAAACAAATCTACAACTATTACAAATGGCGCGGGTCCACATCGCCAAAGTTAAACCGGACCCGATTTGACGGAAAAAATAAATAAAGCAAAGTAAATAAAAGTGCGAAATGTAATTACAAGGCTTCGGGGCAGATACATAATTATTTAAGCAATAAAATAAATGCGCAAATTAGACAATTAAAAATATGGGCGTTGGACCCTTTTGCAAAAAATGAAAATTAATAAGGAATTAAAATTAAAAATAGGAAATGTTTTTTGGTATTTTTATGTTTTTTTAAGAATTAATGGAAAAAGAGAATTAATCAAAATTTGAAATTAAAAGGCAAACCCTAATTCTAATAGCTTTTAAATTTATTGTGAAGATATTAAATTTTAACCTAATTTAAATCTAAATTAATTTACATGCATTTTTAATTATGAAAATAAATAAAATAAATATTATTATTGTAAGAAAGGGAAATTAAAAGGAATCAAAATTATCACTTAAACCTAATTCTACTTTTGGATTTTTAGTTATTAAAAGAATTAAAATTATATCCTAATTAAAACTAAATGTTTACATGTGAAAATACTTATAAAAATAATTAAAATAAATATTATATTTTGCTCTTTTTCTGATTTTGTGTATTTTATATTTTGTAAAAAAAAAGAAAATTAATTAATTTGATTAAAACAATAAAGCAAAAATAAAACAATAAATTGAAAAAAATAAAATGTAATGAAGTTGCAAACCAGGGGGGGGGTTCAGGCCCCAATTGTGAGGTGTGTCTTTAGAAATCCAAGCCCATTATATCCTGAGTCCGTTTGACTTTTGGAATAGTATGCTGAAGCGCTGACTAAGGTGTAGCGTGTTCATCCATCATGTGCCTTTGATCTGCATATGCTAGACGCGTGGACGCTCGGATGAGGGGGGCGTATGGTACGTCTATGTTACTGAAGCTGCATGGGAAACGATATTGAAAAATAATATAGAAAGTAATGAAGACCTGGGATTCGAACCCAGGTCTTGAGCTTTGCCAACCCTTATGCCTGCCGTCTGAGCCAATTAACGCATTTTACATATAATAAACAAACAAATGTTATAAAAGAAAATGGATTAGTGGCTTGGAAATGCGCACGAGATTTTGAATAAGCCAATCAACGCGTGACATGCAATCATCTTCTCCACCTTCCCTGAAATATAAAACATTGAGCAACGGTTTTTTTAGCGTCGTTTTAGATGGCTTATGGGAAAATAGCGAATAGGTTCTGAGCACTCATAAATGGAGCGCGATGGTCCTATCTTCTTCGTCCAGATGAGCTGGTTTGAATGGTCATGGTTTCGTAGGCTAATTTTTCCTTATTGCTAAAGCCCCAAATTCCAGTCCTGCAAAACCCTAGAAATCGCGCATGGTGAAATCTTCTACACAGCATAATAATGCAATCAAACATGATGGTTAGCTTTAGAATCTCATGAGGAATAAGAATCAATAAAAAAAATGCTATAAAAATGCTTGAATCATGATGCACGATAATGGAATTTTCTTGATGCAGTTTGAGTTCAATCTACCAGTTCTTGGCGTGTTGATGGATGTTTGGGATTGGAATCCATTCAGGAATTGCCAAGGAAGCTTTTGGAATAGGTTTTGTGCTTTGAATCAACCTAGAACACTGATTTCAGTTTTGAGTTTTATGGAGTTTTTTTCAAGTTTGTATCTTGTTCTTCTGCGCAGCTTTTAGTGTATGAGCATTAGGGTTATCATTCTGAATATGTAGTAAAGCTATTAGGTTAAGAAAATTGAATAAAATCCATGGCATTGATGATTTTGCATATTTGATTTTCCAAGATCTTCCATATCTTTTTTTCATGTGCATTTTTGTGTCAATTAGCCTAAATCAAACCAAATCTTGCCATATTGGGATGTGCACGAGATATTGAGGGTAAAACATGCATGAAAAGATTTTTTAGGTCAAGTTTTATATTTTCTACATATTTAAATGATTTAGATGAATTAATATTAATAATAATTCAAATAAATAAATAAAAAATGAGAAAATACTTCCCTTTGGGCCAAGTGGTCGTGCACATGCTTAGAATGATGGATCATGGAAGAAAAATGGGCCCATTAGCAATTTTAGGTCATTTGAATCAATGTTGACTTTTCAAAATATCCAAAAATTTCCCAACTTCCACAAGGCATAACTTGCTCAATTTTTAATCTTTTCTCATGTTCTTGGACATTTTGGAAAGGTCTTTGAGTCCTCTAACCAATGCCTTTGGTCCCATGTCATTTTGATTTACCAATCTCAAGTTATGGTCTTTGACTTAAAGTCCCTTTTTGTTGACTTTTGAAAATGACCTATAATGTTGAAATTGATAACTTTTTGTGAGAGCATTTCTTGGACTTGAAGTATGAAGATGAGTTGTAGGAAATGTCTTTCTCTTCAAAATGAGCTTTGGATGGAATTTTTCTGATAATCCATGTGAAAGTTATGCCCTGGTCAATTTCAGTTGACTTTTTCAGCTATCCAAATATAGTAACTCTTGCATCTTTGATGATTTCTGAGCCAAATTTTGAGAATCATGATCAAGCATTGATCAAATGATGTTTGTGGCTTCAAAATGATATGTTGACCAAAAATTTGAACTTTTGACTGTCAAATGACCATTTTGCCCCTACAGTTGACTGTAGTGCAATTCAGGGTTTTGACTGTGCAGTTTTGAGCTGAATGCCTTGGAACTTGATATGAGGATACTTGACCACATTTGAAAGCATGTGAGACTTGATTGGGCCTTTGAAACCTTCAATTTCTTGATCAGAATACAAACCCTAGTTTTGACTGTATAGGAGACAGTTGGACTGTGCAACCCTTGGGGAATTTTGCAGCTTGACTTGGCAACTTTTTGAAGAATATGGGAGGGCAAATTTTGGGGTGCAACAGTGACCGTCATTTTCTGAATGATCTTCTTAATGTTTTTGTTCGCAGCTTCAACATCACCGTTCATCTTCGGTCGATAGGGAGATGAATTGTGATGATAAATCTTGAACTGTTCGCACAAGGCGGTGATCATCGTGTTATTTAGATTTGTACCGTTGTCTGTGATGATCCTGTCCGGAACACCATACCGACATATGAGATTTTGCTTGATAAAGCGGGCAACCACATTTTTAGTAACAGAGGCGAAGGAAGCTGCTTCGACCCATTTGGTGAAATAGTCAATGGCAACCAGGATAAAGCGATGTCCGTTGGAAGCCGTGGGCTTGATCTCTCCAATCATGTCAATGCCCCACATTGCAAATGGCCAAGGAGCAGTCAGAACGTTGAGAGGAACCGGAGGGATATGAACTTTGTCAGCGTAGACTTGGCATTTGTGGCAAGTACGGGAATGTTGATGGCAGTCAGCTTCCATGGTAGACCAGTAATAGCCTTCCCTTAGGATCTTCTTAGCCATTGTATGCCCGCTTAAGTGAGTGCCAAATGTGCCGCTGTGTATATCAGTCATGATCAACTCTGCTTCAGCTTTGTCTACGCATCGGAGTAATACACAATCATGGCTTCGTTTGTAAAGGATACCGTTGCTCAGGAAGAATTTAGCAGCGAATTTCCTTAAGAACTTCTTGTCGTTTACGGAAGCTCCTTCGGGATAATCTCTAGTCTCGAGATACCTTTTGATTTCATGGAACCAGGGTTGTTCCACTACTTCTTCGGTATTAATCTCATGACAATGCGCAGGTTCATCCATTCGCTTGATGGTGATTTGGGGAGCCTTGTTATCCCAGTTGAGTTTAAACATGGAGGACATTGTGGCTAGAGCATCTGCTAGCTGATTCTCTTATCGCGGGAAATGCTCGAAGATAATTTGCTCGAAATGAGGCAACAACGTCAAGACATGTTCTTTGTATGGGATAAGATTAGGATGCTTGGTATCCCACTCTCCTTTGATTTGACTGATAACCAAAGCTGAGTCCCCAAATACGATCAAAGATTTGATCCTCAAGTCTATAGCAGCCTTGAGACCAAAGATGCAAGCTTCGTATTCAGCCATGTTGTTTATGCAGCTAAAGCAAAGTCAGGCCGTAAAAGGTGTGTGACAACCTTCCGGAGAAATGAGTACCGCGCCGATACCGTTTCCAAGTGCATTTGAAGCACTATCGAAGTACAGGGTCCATCGGGATCCCTTTTCGGGTCCGTCATACGGTCCGTCACCTTCAATGTTGTCCAAATTCATGATGTCCTCGTCTGGGAAGTCAAATCTCATGGGTTGATAGTCTTCGATAGCTTGATGAGCCAGATGGTCAGCTAGTACACTCCCTTTTATAGCTTTTTGGGTGGTGTACCGAATGTCATACTCAGTTAGGATCATTTGCCATCTGGCTATCCTTCCAGATAAAGCGGGCTTTTCGAAGATGTACTTGATAGGATCCATTTTGGAAATCAACAAGGTAGTATGAGTCAACATATACTGTCTTAGTCGGCGAGCAGCCCATACCAAAGCGCAACAAGTTTTCTCGAGCAGTGAGTAGCGAGTCTCACAGTCGGTAAACTTTTTGCTAAGGTAATAAATGGCATGCTCTTTTCGACCAGACTCGTCATGCTAGCCCAAAACACACCCCATTGAGTTATTCAAAACGGTCAAATACATGATTAGTGGTCTTCCTTCGACGGGTGGTATCAGAATAGGAGGTTCTAGCAAATACTCCTTGATTTTATCAAAAGCAGCTTGGCAATCGTCGTTCCATTTGACTACTTGATCTTTCTTCAAGAGTTTGAAAATGGGCTCGCAGGTAGAAGTCAGATGAGAGATGAATCTGGCAATATAATTCAAGCGCCCCAAGAATCCTCTAACCTCCTTTTCGGTACGGGGAACAGGCATCTCTTGTATTGCTTTTACTTTTGCTGGATCGACTTCAATTCCTTTGTCGCTTACAATGAATCCCAGAAGTTTACCAGACCTAATTCCAAAAGTGCACTTGCTTGGATTCAGCCTGAGTTTGTATTCTTTCAACCTGGCAAACAACTTTTCTAGATGTTCAAGGTGCTCTTCCTCTGTTTGTGACCGAGCTATCATATCGTCTACGTAAACTTCAATCTCATGATGTATCATATCATGAAATAAAGCTACCATGGCGCGTTGATAAGTTGCCCCCGCGTTCTTCAGCCCGAACGGCATCACCTTGTAACAGAAAGTGCCCCATTGTGTGACAAAAATTGTTTTCTCCATGTCCTCGGGGGCCATTTTGATTTGATTGTAGCCCGAGAATCCATCCATGAAGGAAAACACTTTATGCTGAGCTGTATTGTCGATCAAAATGTCGATGTGTGGCAGCGGAAAATCATCTTTGGGGCTGGCCCTATTCAAATCCCGGTAGTCCATACACATCCTGATTTTGCCATCTTTCTTAGGTACCGGCACGATGTTAGCGACCCATTGAGGATAGGACGTAACAGCCAGAAAGCCAGCGTCGAATTGCTTCATTACTTCTGCCTTGATCTTTTCAGACATGTCAGGCCTCATTCGGCGGACTTTTTGCTTGATCGGTGGACAATCCTCTCTTGTGGGGAGACGGTGAACCACGATGTTTGTGTCTAAACCCGGCATGTCTTCATAAGACCAAGCGAAGATTTCAACATACTCATTCAACAACTGTATCAGGCGCTCCTTGACTCTTGATTCCAGATTGGCACCCACTTGCACCTCCTTCCGGTCTTCCTCGGTTCCCAAATTGACAGTTTCCAATGACTCTTTGTGAGGTAAGATGGCTCTTTCCTCTCGTTGTAGAAGTCTGGCTAGTTCCCCTGGTACTTCACAACCTTCGTCATCTTCATACTCGGCTTGATTGACCAGATCTTCAGAGTTATTGAAAGATACAGCAGAATAGTCACCCATGGAATCCGGAGTGGATGGGTACCCGCATTGGTGAGTGTGGGTGTGTGTAAGGGATAACAATCCTTAAAAATGCAAAAGGAAAGAAAATGAACACAAGCAGTTTATCAAATGAAAAACGTCCAATGAATCATTAAACATGGCATATGGATATGAAAAATAATCAAAACCCTTACAAATGGACCTACATGCCCCGGGCAAGGCATGAGGTGAAAAGATAGTGCACGGATTGTTTGAAAGTAAATATTACAGACCAAATAGGAAATGTTTAACAGATGAATTACTGATGAATAAAAGTGATGGGGACAAAGTCTTTTGCCTCCCAGTTGCTCAATCCTCCTTTGATAGTTGGGTAAATCCACTCTTCGATGTTGCTCTCTTTGTCTTCATCTTCCAAGGCGTTGATTCCGTAGGGAGAAATTTTGACTGGCGCTCTTTCAATCTTCGAACGGCGCATAATTTTCTGGCCAGTGGCTGTGAACCCTATTCCAAATTTGTCTGTCTTATGTGGAATATCAGGCAACTGCCCCCATGCTGAATTCTTCCCTTCCTTTATTGCGGCCCTTGCGTCTTCCAGAGATGCCATCCTGGCCATCTGCCTCGGTGTCTCAGCTGCAAACTTTGCTACTGCTATTTCAAGAAGGACTCCTTCAAAATGCTGAAAAGGTGTTTCAATGAATTCCCCTTCTACCTCCACGTACCAGAAAGAATTCAAGTGGCTAATCATGTACTCCTCTTCATCATGGACAGTAATGATCTTTCCCTTGACATGATACTTCAACATCTGATGTAAGGAGGAAGTGACTGCCCCAGCATGGTGTATCCAAGGTCTACCCAGCAAGCAAGAGTATGACGGACGGATGTCCATCACATAGAAAGTAGATTTAAACACCTCAGTGCCTATTTTGATGGGAATTTCAACCTCTCTATGGACCATTCTCTTCGAACCATCGAAAGCTCTGACAACAATATCACTTGGCTTCAATTCCAACCCTTCACAATCTAGTCGGTCCAAGGCCTTCTTAGGCAATACATTCAGCGACGAACCAGTATCGACCAAGACATGTGCGAGAGTGGTTCCTCGACACTCGACTGAAATGTGCAAAGCATCATTGTGGTTTCTACCTTTAGGAGTTAAGTCGGCATCAGAGAAACCTAATCCATTGTCCGCAGTCAGGCTAGCCACGCAATTTTGAAATTGATCTGCAGAGGTTTCCTGGGGCACATGGGTTGCCTTCAGGAATTTTATCAGGGCTTTAGCGTGCGCTTCTGAGAAAAGTAGCAGTGCCAGCATGGAGATCTTTGAGGGGGTTTGCCCCAGCTGTTCTACCACATCGTATTCACTCCTTTTGATTATCCTCAAAATCTCATCTATTTCCTTCTTGGAGGTCTCCGGGATGACCAAGGGTTGAGCCCTCGTCCTGACGAGCTCATCTTGGATTCCCTTACCTTTATTAGCAGTGGTAGGAGGGACAATACTAGGAACAACAACGTCTTCAACCAAAGGAGTTCTAGCAGAAAGTTTTATTGGTGCAGGGATGACTTGGTCAGCTGATCAGGGTCCAAAGATTGCTCTTGGAGGGGAAATCTCTGGAGAAAATATTCTCCCGCTCCTGGTGATTTTGCTAGTGCTCGCAATGTTACTAATGCTGGCTTCTTCATCACCCGAACCTTCTTCAGTTATTTCGATTTGTTTGATACCATGGTAGTAAATGTCACCGCCATAGTTCCATGGTATGGACTTCTCAGAAACATAGGGGACAGGCCCTGGCATTGTTATCTTCAAAGGAACAGATTTCGTAGCTGGTGTAATCTTAACAGGCTTTTTGACGACCTTGGAAAGATTGGCGTGAATGGTTATGATTGAGACATCTTCAATATGGGTTGGAGTAACAGAAACTTTTTCAAACAAAATTTGTCGACTATCCACAAGGCCTTGGATGCCTTTCTTCAGTAACGGACAATCAAACGGTAGAGAGTAACAACAATAGCAGTCTTCTTTACATCCCGGGAAGATTCCGGCCCTTAACAAATTCAACTTGATGGTTAACAAAGGAGTTATCAGATCATTAACATCAGCAACATACAAATCTTCTTCAATGGCATTGACATTTCGGCCGTGCTTCGGAATGGGTGCAGATATCACATTAGGCTTCTCCGGAGCGTCAAACTCCACTTCCTTTGCCTCTATCAGGTCTTGGATTTTATGCTTGAGTGCCCGACAATCATTGGTGTCGTGTCCAACACTGTCTGAATGGTAGACGCATTTAGCATTAGCATGATAATGCGGAGAGGACGTATTCACATTCTTTGGTGCCTCCTTGATGGTGGCGAGATTCAACCTCAATAGATGGGGAAGCACTTGCGCTGGAGTCATATTAATGCGGGTGAACTGCCGTTGTGGTCGTTCCACCCGTTGCTGATTTGGTTTGGACTGGTTATAACGAGGCTACTCACTTGAAGGATTTTGAATCATTACGGCCCCCACAGTTGGCCGACGCTCCGTCTTCCCTGTTCTCCTCTGAGAATATACCACAACCGTCTCCTTCTTAAAAGGCTTCTTCTCAACACTTGCAACAACACCCTTTTGAATCTTCCCTGACTTGATGTCAGCTTCTATTCTTTCGCCTGTTAAGATCAAATCGGTAAACCCCGCGGAAGAGTTACCAATTAGATGATTGAAAAATGGCCCAGATAGGGTCCCTAAAAACATATCAACGAACTCACGATCGGTTAAAGGAGGCTGCACCCTGCCAGCCAAATCCCTCCATTTTTATGCATATTCTTTGAATCCTTCGCCTGTTCCCAATGACATACCCTGAAGTTGGGTACGAGTAGGGGCAAGGTCAGAATTGTACTGATATTTTTTGTAAAAAGCGGTGGCCAAGTCTTCCCAATTGCGGACGCTGGTTCCCTCTAGCTGATAAAACCACTCCAATTGAGCTCCAGAAAGGCTGTCTTGAAAGAAATGAATCCAAAGATTTTTATCTGCCGTATAGGGTTGAATCTTTCTCACGTAGGATCTGAGATGCATTTTTGGACAAGACAACCCATCTTACCTCACAAACACTGGCACTTTGAATTTTGGGGGAATCACAATCCCGACAACCAAACCCAAGTCTTCAAAATCCAAACCCAGTACTCTTTGTAATTCCATGGCGGCCAATCTGTCTTCTAGCCCTTTGTATCAGTCATCAGCTGGAGGATATTGCTGATCAGAGTAATCTTCATCCTCTTCGACCTCCTCTTCTTCCGCATCAGACTCGGAAGGTACCGCAGCTCCACCTCCTTTGCTGGTTCCTTCATCAGAGATAGGAGGAAATTCCAGCACTCTCCGAGCTTCTCCGTCAAATCTTCTCCCCAAAGTAGCCACCCCGAGTCTCTTTTTCTTCTTTTTCACTGGGTCTTTGTTCCCCAATTGAGTCTTGATATCCTCCTGACCTTTAGCCAAGGTCATCAGGAGTTGCTGAAACTGTGCATTTTGAGCTTGTAGGTCTTTGACTGTTTGCTCGAGATCCATCCTGCTGACATAAACAGCAGACGGATAAGGAAACCTGGAGTGAGACCTGCTTATACACATGATGAATGGTATGCTTATGTATGCAATGCATTCAAGGATTTAGGACATTCAAAATTGTTTTAGACAAAGAAGAACGCACGTCATATTAATAAGAAGGAATTTGTTAGTACATAAATGCCCCATGGGCCAAATATTACAAAAACTTCTTAAGGTAAAAAAACATTGCGCATCCTCTTTGGTGCAATGTAGGTGTTGAGGGTCTCTTGCTCATGGAGTCGGCGGGTAAGCTCTAGAACCTTCTTCTCACTGGCGTAGAAGCTAGCTTCGAAAGTATTCCGTTCTTCCTTGAGCTGAATCCAACTTTTCTGCATTTCCTCCCACGATGTAGGCATGTCAGGATGTAGGATGGTGTAGGGAACCTCTCCTTCACTGACGGGCTCTTTAATCACATGGAGTACATGAGGATAAGGCATCATCAGACTTTGGGCTCGGGCTCGTACCCACTTGATATAAGGCTCAAGGGGGATGGAGTTCTTGTGTCCCAGAGTCTTTCTATCAACCTTGTTGGGTCTTCCCCAAGCTCTGATGAATCTTTGGCGAAGTCCTTGCGCATTGTTGTCAAAGTCAAAAACTAGGTCAGGAATCAACATGTCATGAGGGCCATCCCTCCGTGCATATCCAAATTGCCTTAAAGCTAGGCAAGGGTTGTAGGTGATACCACCTCTAATTCCAAGTAAAGGAACATTAGGAAATTCTCCGCAACGATCGACGATGATGACATTTTCTCTGGACCGAGAACACCAATGTACATCAGAGTGAGTAAGAGTCATCAACCGTTGGGACCACCTTGAGCCTTGGTCATTCTTCAGGACAGATTGTGGAAGGTGCGAAATAAACCACCTTGCGAGGAGAGGAGTACAGCACATGAGAACACCCCTCTTTCTCATTGTTCGTGTGTAAAATGAGTGAAGAATGTCCCCAAGCAATGTTGGTATTGGGTTTCTGGACAAGAAGATTTTGACGGCGTTGACATCTATCAATTGGTCAAAATTTGGGAACAAGACCAATCCATAGATGAGGAGTGCCACAATCTCTTCAAAGGCTTGTAGGTCCAATGAGTTCCAACATTCTTGTGCCTTCTCAAACAAGAATTTTGCTAAGAATCCTTTGATGCTGCTTCTGTTTTCCCAATGCCCCTTGATGTCGGATGGTTGTAGATGTAATGCTCGAGCAACATCTTCCGGCTTTGGTTCCTTTTCCGTACCATTGAAGGGTAGTTGATTAAGGATAGGAATTCTCAGGAGTTGAGAAAACTCCTCCAAAGTGGGAACCAACTGGTAATCAGGGAAAGTAAAACAGTGGTGAAGGGGGTCAAAGAACTGGAATAGCACTTTCATCATGTCTTCTTCAATGTTGGTGTTGACTAAGCTGAGCAGTCTACCATGTCTTTCACTGAAGGATGAGTTTTCCGGAATTCTTGAGGTGAGCTCCTTGAGTTGAGGAGAGATTCTCACAAGGTTGACTTGGATGGTTTTTCTGCGAGGAATTTCCATGACCTGCAAAACAAGAACAAAGATAAAGATCCAAACCCTTGAAATGGTTAGTGAATGCATATGATGCTTTATGATGTTTATGATGTATGCACAAAACATATGTACAAGCAATTCACACCAAACCCTAGTTTCAGGCTTGCATGGGGTTTCATAGGTAAGTACCCTCTTGAGTGTAGTTGGCTTAAAAAAACCTGTCCTATAAATAGTAACCGGGTTCTAAGGAGCTCAATATCATTGGATTGCTTTCATTGTTCATTGTTTTGGTTTAGCCACTTAACTAGCGACCAAAATATTCCAAGAAAACAACCCTCAATGAGTGTAGTATCGATTATCTACCAACTTCGGACTGCACCAAAGCCGGTCATCTCACTACCCCTAATAAAAGGCCAAGATGGTCAAGTAAGGTTCTAGGTCATTAGTGCTTAGTGACATCACTCAGCGGCCCCGTACTCTCCTTGATTGAACTCAAGGGTTACCGGTACTCACAAATATGTCGCACTAATATAGCTATTGCTTCAACCGTGTCGGTATACCCCGCACAGTTTCCACAATGTATTTCTATCTATGAATGTTTCCCAAAGTACGGGTGTAGGATTGCAAACCCAAACAATAGAGCCAAGATATAAAGCAAACAAATCAAACAATTAGTCATGCAAGAGGGTGATCTAAGCCCTAAGGTTACTCCACTTTTAAAGTCCTCCCCAGCAGAGTCGCCAGTTCTGTGATACGGTGGGAGAACTGACTATGGTTTTGCGTTTGTTTTCGCAAATGTTTCGGTTGAGCAAGAGTCGCCACCGACTTTTTATTTTATCCTAAGGAAAGGTTCAAAAAAGCACAGCAAAAACCTTTGAGATTTTTCTTGGGTTCGGGGAGTAGATTATAGAAAGGGAAGGTATTAGCACCCTTTCTATCCATGGTTATCCATGGGCTCTTAGGTACTTGCTTAGATCAACTTGCCTTGGTTTTCAATTGTTTGAAATGGTGTTTTATGTGTGGTTTTTGAAAAGGTTTTGAAAAAGATGCCTTGTATAGGCTACCCTTGTAACAATTCTTTACTCGAATGTTTTACAAAAGGTGTTTGTCTTTTTGAAAAGATGTTTCAAGGTTTTTTGAAAGTTTGTTTTGAAAGTGTTTGTGAAGTGTGGTTTGAAAAATAGGCAAGTGTTTTTGTTTTTTGCAAGTTGACAAGTACTTAAGAGCGATCTACCCTAAAGTTCTCAAAGATTTTTGTTATGTTTTAACTCTTTTAACAATTTTGTTCCACCATTGAATTTGGTGGACAATCTTGTATTAGGATGTGAAAGGGACGGGCGCGGGTCATCGTTTAGACCATAATTGCAATAGTGCTAAGTATCCTTGGGAAATTTTTTCTTTGAAAGGGACTTTGATCATTTTAGGCAACTTTCGAAAGCGTCATCGAGGGACTATGATCATTTGATTGTTTGCTTTGCCCAAAGAGACCTAACATTCAATATGGCCTAATTTTGAAAGGCAACAAGTGGATGTAACCCTAGGGGTGTTAGTGTGCGAGTGTGTTTTATTGCATACAAGAGTTTTTTCCTTTGAATTAGGTTTTTCTATTTCATTGATTTTATCTTGCCGTACATGTCCTAATTACTAGTAATAAGAAGCGGAAATATAAAATCCTACGCTATTACAACAATTAGGGGAGGGGGATACACATTTGTACATGGGGGGTTCAACGAGAAAAATAGACAAAAAAGAAAATAGCAAAAAACCAGATATATATAGAGAGAGAGAGGGAGCCCGCGCGCTGCTGGGAGGTCATCAGAAGTTCTGACTCAGATCTGCTGCCAGATGATCAACCTCTTGGTTAAACTGTATGAGTCAAAACTTCTGACTCTGGCACCTGCAAAACAGAACCTTGTTAGTGGGGAAATCAGAAGTTCTGATTCCCCTGCGCTGCAAGACAGAAGTTTGTTAGTGGAGAAACCAGAAGTTCTGATTCTGCTGAAAAGGCAATAACTCTCAGAGGTTCTGATATCATTGACAGCAAAACAGGCTTCAGATGTGCTAACGTCAAAGTCAGCACTTGGCTTTTCCCTGTACTAATCAGAACATCTGCAATTCTGTTGTTACTCCACAAAACAGGAAACATATTTGGAACAGATCCAGCAAATACAAAAATGTTTCAGAGGTCAGAACCACCAAGGTCACAGGCAAGTCCTATACTGGCTCAGAACATTCTGAGGTATGAAAATCCTCAGAACATAAACAGCGACAACATGATATTTACATTATGTTCATTTGAGTATGCACAGCTGATGATGCTTAACAGCGTAATGAGGGTCAGCAGGTGCTTACCTGACTGTTGGAAAAGTTGGTGGGTGGAAGTTAGCTTTTGGCTCTGGTAGTGTTCTGGACAGATTTTCTTTGAAAAGGGTAGGTAAAGGTGTATACGTACGTAGGGTCAGAAGTTTGGAAAGGGTGTCTTTGGTTCACAGAGAAAACTGGATATTTGATGAAGTTTGAAGGTGAGAAACTCAAAGTTATGAAACAAAACTGGAGATTTTGGCAGAGTTTCAGAACGCTATGTTGCTAAGAGTTCTGTTTCTTACTTAGCAATTTCTGTTTCTTTTCTTGAACGCCTTTTGCAGTGGTGAAGACTCTCTATTTATAGGCAAAGTTCTTGTGGATGCCTTGAACATTAAAGCGCCAACAGAGTTTGAATTTGTTCTTTGACAGAAATTCCTGGGAAGTTGTGATAACAGATAGCTTTCAGCCTAGGCTGCAGCAGCAGGCGTAGATTGGGGAGAAGTGACCTCTGAAGTGGGCGGTGGCGCGTAGACCCATGCCAGAATCTGCACAAAAGCGTTTTCCAAGCCACACGTGAATGTTCAGGAGTGGTTGGAAGCATTAATGGGCATTAAATGGTGATAAGACCTATCAACATCAATATTCTGGTAATGGAAACCAACGTTGAATCAGCAGCATAAACCATGCTCTGGCCTTGGCTTCTTGTTGTCTTAGTAAGCTCTGGAGATTCTCCTGGTTTTCTGGTACGTTCCTTGGATTTACTTCTGGACCTCCTGGGCTTAGAGATTCTGTATCAGTGTAACACCCACTCTTCTGATCTTTCATCTTCTGATTTCAACCTGTTCTGAAGGAGCCTTCAGACTTCCCTGCTTCTCTTGCATTCCTTTAGCAAATTCTGACTGAGCTTGTGTAACTGCTGAAGGGGCATGTTCTGTTTGAGGCTTACATACTGAACCACGTTTACAACTTCTGATCGTTTTTATCTGGAATGGGTCCAGAAGTTCTGAAGCGCTGATTTTTTTCTTAAACACTCATTTTAGAGAAACGTTCTAAGTACTTAGAATTTTATTTTTCTCAAGATAAAAGCGTTGTTTTTGGAGTTCGTGAGATCATCTTGCTCTTGTAAGTGGCTTGCTTGGGCAAAAGGATAACTCAGGACTTGGATTTGTTTCAGAGGGACCTTGAAAATCCAAGATGGTTTCCTAAAGAAAGGGAGGGCAAATTTTGGGGTACAACACCATGGAATTACGGAGGGGACATTTACTACCATGGCATCAAACAAGACGGGCCAGCCGCCAAAGAGATAAACTCCTAAGAAGAGGATTCCGAAATCAGCAATATTGCTGGAACTAGTAAAATTACCCGAAGCGGCATGATCTTTTCTCCAGAAATTGCTCCCCCAAAAGTAGTTTCTGTACCCGTGATCATCCTTATGGCTAATCCAAAAATTACTTTTGTACCCATAATCATCTCTGCAAGTGATCCTATTGACGAAGCCATTACAACCCCTATTATCATTCCTACCAACACTCCTGCTATCGAAGCTCAAGGAAAGAGTATTCAAGTTGAGCCTGTCCGAACGAAGGCTCAATCACTGACTATCCCCGAGACATCCAAGAAAGAAATGGAGGAGATCCTAAAAATTATAAAGAGGAGCGACTACGATGTAGTTGAACTGTTGTGGAAAACTCCCTCCAAGATCTCCATGTTGGCATTACTACTGTGTTCTGAGGCACATGCGAAATCCTTGGCGAAGTTCCTAAAAACAGCCCATGTGCCTCAAGAGACATCTGCTGATCAATTCCAAGACTGTATGGCCAGCTTGACAGCGGATAACGACCTAGGCTTCTCGGATGCTGATCTGACACCGAGGGGGAAGAAAGCACAATGAGGCATTACATGTCTTTGTGGAATGTAGGGGCACAACTCTAGCCCATGTTTTGGTGGACACTGGCTCATCTTTGAATGTTTTACCGAAAAAGGATCTTGACAGACTTGACTACGAAGGACTAACATTAAAGCCAAGCAACATAGTAGTAAGAGCATTTGATGGATCGAAGAGGATGGTACACAGAGAAGTGGATATCCCCATGAAGGTTGGAACACAAACTTTCAATTCAACCTTTTATGTAATGGATATCCGCCCTTCTTACTCCTGTCTTATAGGACAGCCATGAATCTACAATGCTTGCACTGTTACCTCTACATTGCACCAGATGCTGAAGTATCCGGTTCAAGGGAAGATTATCACTGTCCATGGAGAAGAAGAATACATGATTAGCCATCTCAATTCCTTCAGATATGTGGAGTTGGACAACGAATTCATTGAAACTCCATTTCAACACTTCGAAGAGGTCCCCCAAGAGGTGGCAGTAACCAAGACTGTGTCCCAGATTCCCAAGATTATAAGGCCTCCACTCCGGATGTCACCGCTGAAGGACGCCAAAGCAGTGGTAGAGGAAGGTGGATGCACCATCTAGGGGCAACTTCCAGATATCCCGTATAAGTCTGACAAGTTTGGCCTAGGTTTCACTTCAAATGCTTAAAAGGTTGTACGTCGTACCCGTGCTGGAGGGCCACCCTAGAAGATTAGCAACTGTGAGGTCAACGCAGTAGAAGATGGTGAAGATGATTACAACCTGGAGGATTGGATCTTTCCGACTGTCAATGGAGGACTCATAAATTGGGAGGCTAGAGACATCGTCCCAATAACTTTTATCCCACAGTAATTTATCTTTACATTTTGTTGAATCTGTAATATTAAAAAAAAAATCGCACTCTTAAAACCCTGTGTCTTGCCCGAGGCACAATGGTCCATTTGTAAGGGTTATTATTTCATCGACATCAATGAATCATGGACGTTTTTTGCATACAAACTTTTGTGCTCATTGTTTTTCTTTTACATTTTATTTTCTTTTAAAAGATAGTTATACCCTTACACACACCCACACTCACAATGCAGGTATTCATCCATTCTGGATCCCTTGGGTAACGATACTGCTATGGCCTTTCGTAACTCTGAGAATCTAATCTACAAAGCCAAAGACAAAGGTGAGGAGGATTGTGAAGTACCAGGGGAACTTGCAAGACTGCTACAACAAGAAGAAAGAACCATTCAGCCTCACGAGGAACCCGCGGATACAATCAACCTGGGTACCGAAGAAGATAAAAAATAGGTCAAGGTGGGTGCCAATCTGGAACCCAGTGTCAAGGAGCGTCTGATTCAGTTGCTACACGACTATGTTGAAGTCTTCGCTTGCTCATATGAAGATATGCCAGGACTTGATACAGACATCGTGGTACATCGTCTTCCTACAAGAGAAGATTTTCCGACAGTAAAACAAAAGGTTCGCCGCATGAGACCTGATATGTCAGAAAAGATTAAAGCAGAGGTCATGAAGCAATTCAACACTAGATTCTTGGCTGTCACTTCCTACCCTTAATGGATTGCCAACATTGTTCCTATACCTAAAAAGGACGACAAAGTACGAATGTGTGTGGACTACAAAGATTTGAACAGGGCAAGCCCTAAAGATGATTTTCCACTCCCCCGCATTGATATCCTAGTTGACAATACGGAAAAACACAAAGTGTTTTCCTTCATGGACGAATTCTCAGGATATAACCAAATCAAAATGGCACTGGAGGACATGGAGATAACAACATTTGTCACACAGTGGGGCACATTCTGCTACAAGGTAATGCCATTCAAATTGAAGAATGCTGGGGCAACCTATCAGCGCACCATGGTAGCTTTATTTCATGACATGATACATCATGAAATAGAGGTCTACATAGACGACATGATAGCCAGATCGCAAATAGAAGAAGAGCATCTTGATCACTTACAAAAGCTGTGTGAGAGACTGAAGAAGTACAAGCTGAAGTTGAATCCAAACAAGTGCACATTTGGGGTACGGTTCGGTAAACTTTTAGGCTTTGTCGTCAGTAACAAAGGTATTGAGGTCGATCCTACCAAAGTTAAAGCAATACAAGAGATGCCTGCTCCTCGTACGGAGAAGGAAGTCAGAGGGTTCTTGGGACGTTTGAATTATATTGCCAGATTCATTTCTCACCTGACAGCTACTTGTGAACCAATCTTCAAACTCTTAAAGAAAGATCAAGTAGTCAAATGGAATGATGAGTTCCAAGTTGCTTTTGACAAAATCAAAGAATACTTACAAGAGCCTCCTATATTAATGCCACCAGTCGAGGGAAGACTGTTGATCATGTATCTGACTGTTTTAGAAAGTTCAATGGGGTGTGTATTGGGGAAGCATGACGAGTCTGGCCGAAAAGAGCACGCTATTTACTAACTGAGCAAAAAGTTTACCAACTGTGAAACCAAATATTCACTGCTCGAGAAAACTTATTGCGCTCTGGCATGGGCTGCTCGCTGGCTAAGACAGTATATGCTGACTCATACTAGCTTATTGATATCTAAAATGGATCC
The DNA here is from genome assembly GCA_948472305.1 of Vicia faba. Lineage (NCBI taxonomy): Eukaryota > Viridiplantae > Streptophyta > Magnoliopsida > Fabales > Fabaceae > Vicia > Vicia faba. Next base: position 1,311,944,140 of record OX451740.1, on the reverse strand, counting down.
AATAAAATATATCTTCGAGAAGCCTGCTCTTTCTGGGATAATAGCTAGATGGAAGATGATCCTGACAGAGCACGACATACAATATACTACCCAGAAAGCTATAAAGGGCAGTGTGTTAGCTGATCACCTTGCTCACCAAGCTGTAGAAGACTATTGGTCCATGAAGTTTGAATTCCCGGATGAAGACATCATGACATTAGACAACTGTGAAGAATTCAAGCCATATGACGAACCTGAACAAGGATCCCGATGGACCCTGTTCTTTGATGGAGCCTCTAATGCACTCGGAAATGGTATCAGTGATGTACTCATATCTCCAGAAGGGTGTCATACTCCCTTTACTTCTAAACTTTGCTTCAAATGTACAAACAACATGGCAAAATAAAAAGCGTGCATCTTTGGTCTCAGAGCTGCCATAGACTTGGGAATCAAATCCTTAGATGTGTTTGGAGATTCAGCTTTGGTCATCAGTCAGATCAAATGGGAATGGGACACCAAGCACCCAAACCTTATCCCTTACAAAGAACATGTTTTGACATTGCTACCACATTTTGAGAAGATTACCTTTGAGTATTTCCCGCGAGAAGAAAATCAGCTAGCAGACGCTCTAGCCACCATGTTATTTATGTTTAAACTTAATTGGGATAACGAGGCTCCCCAGATCACCATTGAACGAATGAATGAACCAGCACACTGTCACAAGATTAATACCGAAGAAGTAGTGGACCAGCCTTGGTTTTACAAAGTCAAGAAGTATCTCGAGGCTCAAGAATATCCAGAAGGAGCTTCAGTCAATGACAAAAAGTTCTTAAGGAGATTCTCTGCTAAGTTCTTCCTTAGTAATGGCATCCTGTACAAACGCAATCATGACTCTGTGTTACTTCGGTGCGTAGATAAGGTTAAAGCTGAAAAGATCATGGCTGGATTACATGAAAGAACTTTCGGCACCCATTCTAGTGGGCATACGATGGCAAATAAAATCCTACGGGAAGGCTATTACTGGTCGACCATGGAAGCAAATTGCTATCAACACTCTCAAACCTGCCATAAGTGTCAGATTTATGCTGACAAGGTGCATGTACCTCCGGTTCCTCTGAATGTATTAACAGCCCCTTGGCCCTTTGCTATGTGGGGAATTGATATGATTGGGGAAATCAAGCCGACAGCCTCCAATGGACACCACTTCATCCTAGTGGCCATTGATTATTTTACAAAATGGGTGGAGGCGGCTTCTTTCGCTTCTGTTACCAAGAATGTTGTTGCCTGTTTCATCAAGCAAAATCTCATTTTCCAGTACGGTATCCCGGAAAGGATCATCACTGACAATGGTACAAATCTCAACAACACTATGATTACCGCACTATGTGGGCAATTCAAGTTTCAGCATCATAATTCTTCTCCCTATTAGCCAAAGATGAATGGTGTTGTCAAAGCTGCAAATAAAAACATTAAAAAGATCATACAAAAGATGACAGTCACATACAAAGACTAGCATAAGATGCTACCATTCGCTCTCCACGGGTATCGTACCACAACTCGCACATCAACCGGGGCAACACCCTATTCTCTGGTTTACAGCATGGAGGTTGTCTTGCCTATCGAGGTCCAGATCCCCTCTTTGAGAATTATGAAGGATCCAGGGTTGAACAAAGACGATTGGATCCAAACTCAACTTGATCAACTGAATTTGATTGATGAAAAGAGACTTACCGCTGTTTGCCATGGTCAACTGTATCAAAAACGAATGATCAAGGCTTTCAACAAGAAAGTTAGACGCCAAGTATATCAAGTTGGAGATCTAGTGATCAAACGCATCATCTTGCCACAAGGTGATCCCAGGGGAAAATGGACTCCTACCTATGAAGGACCATTTGTAATCAAAAACATATTATCCGGTGGGGCAATGATCTTGGCCACCATGAATGGTGACGACCTGCCACACCCCGCGAACACAGACATAGTCAAAAGATACTACGCATAAGAGACCCGCTAGGTTGATATACCTAGGAAAAACAAGGGCATCCCGACGAACAAAAAAAAAGAGTTCGGGAAAAAGTTAGGGATAAAACAAAAAAATCTGTATACCCGGCAAGTTGAAAACCCGAAAGGGCGACTTGGGCAAAAAAGGGTTTCCCGTTGGACTGAAAACCTGAAAGGGCGGTCCAGGCAAAAGTTAGGGAATTAAAGCGTATGACTATGTCCCATCGGATCACTTTACGGGCAACCATTGGCTTCCACTGACAAACTCAGAGGTTCTGATCAATTCAATCATCTTCGGACGAGACAAATGGACAAGATGCTCAGAGATACGAAGGCTATAGCAGAATGGAAACCCCATGGGATTTTTATACACATAGCTATCTTTTCTTTGTATCAAAATTTTCTTGTTTTATGACAACATTCTCTCACTAGAATGTTTGTTCCCTTTGTACAAAAACACTCATTCAAAGTCAATACAAAGATATCCCTTTGAAAGTACAAAAACTATTTGTCTTTTTCTTTACACTTGTGTTTTGTTTACGAGAACGTCCGATGATTCATTGTTGGGCATATGCATTTGAATGTAATTGCCGCTTACAAATAAACAAAATGAAAAGACAATTACTGATAGGTTGAAAGGATAGGAAAATGTCTCTAGGATATTCTATAAATAATCCCCTGCAGTACGTCATTTAAATCCCTAGCGGAACACAGTTTCAAATTATTGATCCCCGGTAGAAGTTGTCAAAATTTCTCGGGACTCCCTAACAGGTTTTATAAGCAATACATGGTATTACCCTCACAACGGAATTTATTTCTCTCGGCAGAAATTCATCAATAATTAGACTCCAAGACTTGAAGACTCACACATCCTCAGCAATATTCAGGGATTTATTTTCCTCAATCCAACAACAATATAACATATCAGCTCACATACGCATACATTACATCCATATATCATAAAGATTGATAAATCAAATACATTACATCATACATTTCATGCAACATAAATTTGAATTTTTGCTAACATTTTATCCTTTTCAAGATAAGATTAACAGCTACCATTAACAATGTTCAAATATTGCAGATACAGTACAGATACGCTCCAGACACGGACACCACTTTGATACTCATTCAGATACAACTTTCAGATACAGTACAGATACGCTCCAGACACAGACGCCATTCTGATACTCGTTCAGATACAACTTTCAGATACAATACAGATACGCTCTAGACACAGACGCCATTCTAATACTCGTTCAGATACAACTTTCAGATACAGTTCAGATACGCTCCAGACACGGACGCCATTATGATACTTATTTAGCTCCGAGATTTCAGATATAGTTCAGATACGCTCCAGACACGGATGCCATTCTGATACTTATTCAGATTCGACTTTCAGGCAAACCTCTCAATAATTATTCTGATTCATTCCCGATTGAAATCAAGGCTGGACTTGGTCCATTTTCAGTTAAGCAGGTCACCCTTGGATGGCATCGGTAAGCCCATCTCCAACAGTTATCCCTCAGCTCATCCAATGGCATCTTTAAGCCCATTCCTGATCCGATAGATTCAAGACATCACTTCATACACTAACAAGTGCAAATTTTTGGGCACTTTAGTGTTCAATCATCTTCCACTTTCAAGCTACGAATGGCGAGCATGCCAATCTCGCTTTTTCCAAGTTTAAGAAGATTGAACAGGGACAGTTGTTGTACCCCAAAATTTGCCTTCCATTTTTTTCATACAAGATGTTTACCCTAGGGTTCCTGTACACTCAATTGGTCCAAAGGTCAACCAGACAGGTTCTCTTCCTAAGCAACAAATTAATAATTAAGGGTTTAGGATTTTCTCAAAGGTAATTGAGTCTTAAAAATCTCCAATATTTTAAAGACAATTTGCTGAAGTTTGTTAATTCTACAAGGCTTGCTAATGTTCTTGAAACATACTTGATAGACAATGAAGTCCTGTTGGAATCAAGAGTAACATGCGATTTCATTATGCTTACCAGTTTAGCTTTTTAACAAGAATTGAAGATTAAGACTTTTTTATCATAAGCCTTTGAGGTTAAGTTAATAAAATGGAATTGAAATTCTCAAACTTTCATTTTTTGTTTTAAAGGTTTGATTGGAGTGCAAAGTGTTTTGTTTTGTTTGATCATCTTTGGTGGTTGCTTGAAATACAAGTTACCTAGAACAAGGTTTCTTACTCAAAACATACAAATAAGAATTACAAGATTTAAAGTTGAAATTGGTACAATATTTTCACAAGTTTATTCAGAAGTATTGTATTCCTTACATTACAAGTTTGAATTTTACAGAAGAAATGTCTACCAATGCAATAAATTACAAAATTTGTTTATGAAAAAAAGGGGGAAGAGAGAAATCCTAAGTCTTCATCCTCAAGCAGTCTCTCCAACCTTTGCTTGCCATCCATGCTTCATGTTCATGAAAAGAGAAAAGGAGAAGTTTGTTAGTAGTTCAAATATTCAGAAATGAACAAAACATACAAGGTAATCCTAAATTCATCATTAGGGTGGTTTCTGCTGAATCAGAAAAGAAGGGTTTGTATGTTAAGGCCTCATGCAATCTTTTCTTAATCATTGGCCTAAGAATTTCTAGTTTTCAAATCACAAAGTAAAGATTTGGTTCACAAACAAGCAGCAAAACAAGGCAAATTGTCAAAACAGAACCAGCAAACAAGGCAAACTGTCAAAATAGAACCAACAAACAAGGAAAACTGCTGAAACAGAACAAGTAAACAAGGAAAACTGCTGAAACAGAATCAACAAACAAGGCAAATTGTCCAAACAGGACCAGCAAACAAGGCAAACTGCTGAAACAAAATTAGCAAACAAGGCAAACTATCAAAATGGAACCAGCTGCAGGGCAGGCAAGCAAGGCCAGCAGTTGTAAACTACTGAAAAACAAAACTTGTGCAACAATCTACAAAGCATCAAAGAAAGTCAGAAAAGAGGGTTTTTGATTCTAAGGGCCTCAAACCATGTCAAATTCTATCCTAGGCCCATTATCATTGTAAAACAAAGCTTGGCCCATAATAAATAATTCCAACTATATTCCAAGCCTATTAGCCAAATCCAAATCAAGAAATTCAAAGTCCAATAGAGGCTTCAAAGCAATGTCCTATCATTGACCTAAAAGTGTGTTTGCAAATCACAAAAACTTGGTTCACAAGCAAAGAAAAACAGAAAATCAAGCCTCATACATACTTCACAAGGGCATGACTACATCATTGGCTAAGAGGTAACCTGTTGCAAATCTCAAGCATTTGGTTCACAAAAAGTAAAGAGAAAATCAGAAAGCAAAAGCTTCATGTTGCTTCAAATCAGAAATATATCAGACCAACAATAGCCTCAAAATTGCCAAGTCCTGCCATAGGCCTAAAGGATTTCACTACAAATCTCAAGAACATTTTGTTTGGTTCATAGAAAATACAAAATACAACAAAAGCAGCCTGATAAGTCAGAAAAGTATAAACAAGTACAGAAAAATGTAAAAAGCAAAAGCAGCAGTCAGCCAACCAAAGGACAACAACTTGAGTTGTTAAAACATAGCAAGTACAAAGCCAGCAAAAGTCAGCATCCACCATAAATGAATAACACAGCCAACAAGCAAAGTTAACTAGCAATTTGATTTATCAGAAAAAAAGGGTACAAGCAGCAAAGGCCAGTATTCTTTATCCATCACTAAATCAATATAAAATAGGGCAACAATACTAAGCAAAAGGGGGAGTTTTTTCGCCAACAAGGAGAAAACCCAGAAAGAAAAAAGTCTAGCCATCTTTCAAAGCATTCGCAGCATACCAAAACACAACAAAAGAGGTAATTTCCTAAAACTGTTTCAATATGCAAATATTCTGAAAAAATTTCTTGCACCAAATATACAACTTAGGGCCAATCAGAAACCAAAGTAGGAGAAGGTAAATAGAGCCAAAACCCTAAGTCAGATCATCATCACCAAAATAGAAACAAAGCCAAAAACCCTAAGTAAAAACATCATCACCAAAACAGAAGCAAAGCCAAAAACCCTAGGTAAAAACATCATCACCAAAATAGAAGCAAAGCCAAAACCCTAAGTGAACTGTTATCAAGTTTCGCCAAACCCTTTATCAAAGAGAAGAGAAAACATTCAAACAGAAACACGTAAACATAAGCATGCAAACAGAAGTATAAACCCTAAACCCTTTTTATCATCATCTTCAAGATAAACCTAACCCCTCAGAACTAGAGAAGAGATAAGAAAGGAAAGATCTCACCAAATCATGTAGAAGAAGCAAATCGGAACCCTTAGGGTTCTGGTCGTCCCCTTTTAAATCTAGGCCGAATCTCATATTTTCTGCAAAATCAAAGGCTAAATCAGTAATCAGGAAGAAGAGAGGAAGAGGTTGATGTAAAAAAGTTAAGGTTTTGAACCCAGCTGCCGCCGTCATCGCCGTGAGGCGATTTCCGGTGCAGCCTCTATTTCTTCTCCGGTGGAGGAACCTCGGAGAATGAGCGAGAGAATCAGAGAAGTGAGAGAGAAATAAATCAACCAAATGAACCACGTCCCTTGAACCTGGTTGTTTTATTTAAAACAACCAGGCCTTCTCATATCAGGCCCAAAATAATGATACTGAGCCCAACCCCCCTTTAGTTTCGCTACACCCTCCATCCCCTTCATAAAAATCTGATTTTTGGCCGTGAGTTTTGTTGGCTGAAAGCCCAACAGTTTTTTTTTAAAAATTATTTCTTTCTCCAAACACCCTTTTTAATTGTTACCCCCTGACTTATTTTATATGTTTTATTTTTCTTTACTCCCTCTTAATTAATATTAATAATATTATAACAATATTTTTTTTTATAAATAAAAATCTCAAAAATATTTTTTATGCATACATATTAAATACATTCATATTTGTTTAACAGACTAAAACATTTTCTTGTTAAAATTCATTTTTTTTCAAAATTAATTAAATAATTAGATTAGGTTTATGGTTATTATTTATTTAGAAATTTATTTCTTTAAAGTAGTTTCTTTTGCTAACTTAATTCTAATATTCTTTTTTTAGTTAATTATTTTTTCTTCTAAGTTAATTAAAGTCAAAACAAAATTCATGGCCTTATTAATTCATGTTTATACATTATATTCATTTCACTTCTTATACATTATATTTACATTTGTTTCTTTGTACATTTGATAAATTTGATATGGTTGTAATAGATAATTAGGATTTTTATACATTATATTTATTTCACTTCTTATACATTATATTTACATTTGTTTCTTTGTACATTTGATAAATTCGATATGGTTGTAATAGATAATTAGGGTTTTTACTTTCTTTCAAATCCCCATTCATAAATTGTATACCCCCTCCCACGAAGTGTTGTAATAGCGTAGTAATCTTTAAATTTCGCAATTTACCACTTTTATATAACATGCTAGTAATTAGGATTTGTATGGCAAGATAAAATCAATCAAATAGAAAACCTTAATCCAAGACAAAATCAAGCATGAAAATAACACGTGCACACAAGAACCCCCTAGGGTTACTCCATTTGGCTGCCTTACACAAAAATGGTCATATTACGCATGTGAAGTATCTTAACAAAACAAACCAATATAAGATCATAGTCCCTCGATGACGCTATCCAAATTTGCCTTACAAAATGATCTTAGTCCCTCAAAAATGTTAAGATACTTTGCAACATTGCTAATCAAGGTTATACGATGACCCACACCCGTCCCGTTTAAATCCAAAGATAGGGTTGCTTACCAAATCAATGGTAAGACAACAATATCAAAGGAAAAGAAAATGAACAAGAAAGACATTTGAGTAGGTAGATTACTTTTAGTTACTTGCTCCATTTCAAAACTAATATCCTTGCTATTTTCAAAACAAACACACACATTTCTAAACATCCTACAAACATTGAAAACATTTTCAAAAAGACAAACATCTTTGTATACATTCTTACGAACGAGAATCATTACAAAGATTGCCTAAACAATGGCCTATTTTACAAATACTTTCAAAACCACACCAAGCACTATTTCAAACAACAAAAGCAAGTGATCTAGCAAGTAACTAAGAGCCCATGGAAAACCATGGATGAAAAGGGTGCTAATACCTTCCCTTTTCATAATCTACCCCCCGAACTCAAGAAACAATCTCAAAGGTCTTTCCTGTGCTTTTTCACCTTTCCTTTTGGATAAAAGAAGCGACTCTTGCTAACCGCAACATTTACGATCAAACACAAAATAGTCAAGTCAGTTCTCCCACCGTATCACAAACTGTCTCCTCCATATGGAGTTTGTGATTATATTAAAGTTCCTAATTTAGATAGAACAAGTGTCGTCACCTCTATAAATAAAAAGTTCAACACAAATCCTAACTAACCAATCATAATTCTTAAACAACTAAAGTTTTGATCATAACACCTATACTAATTACCTTTAAAAAAACATGATATTGTTTATAACATAATACTAGTGGTCTCCCACTCATCTCAATTTAGGAAAACAATTAGGTTGAATAAAAAATAACCCAAAAATACAATACTACATGAGCCACAATATGTTTCTTAAATTGAAGGAGTGTGTTGTGAAACAAAATTCTTAAATTGAATTGTACTATGCACAAAATTCTTAAATTGAATTGTACTATGCTAATAGGGTTGAACATCGGTCAGTTTAGATTGGATTTGGGACTAATTTATTAAACCGTTTGAAACTATGGATATATTTCTTAGACCCAATTTCAATGGAATTTTATATCGATTTGATTGGATTCGATTTAATCGGTTTATCGATTAAAATAGATCAATTTATCGGTTAACTGATCTTTAATTGTCGTAACAAAATTCAGAAATATTTTAATTTTTTTAAATAAAGCAATACTAAATGAAATATTTGGGCCTTCAAATATAACAAACAACCCAATTTAAAACAATTTTGCATCTAACAAATATATTTGGACCTTCAAATACTAGAGTCATGGTAGTATCTAATAGTTAATCACAACACATCCTATCAACTATTAAAGCATTCATGGTAGTGACCAAATATGTATATAATTGTATCTGATGCGGCAAGCAAATCACAACACAACCTATTAATATATTATAGTTATCCAAATTTAAAACTTCAAATATTTTACAGATAAATTCATCAATGAACACCCTGTTTGATTCTGATCAAATATTTACAGGCGACGAGTCATGAAACGAATCATTGATGCTCAAATTACTTGTTGGAGATCTTCCAGCCACATTCCATGTAGCAAAAAAAGTTCTGCTAATCCAAAGCTATTGATATTTGTTCAAACTCAGAAATTATGTCATTAAGGCTAATCCAAAGCTAGTATTACCACTTGTTGGTTCAATAACACTTTGTAGTAAAATAAGAAACCCACATGATTACAGATGAACAAAATGTATGAGTGTGTGAACAGTTTAATTGCAAGGAATCTGAATTACTATTAAGCATGAGAACAACGAAACAAAAGTGCTCTGAATTCTATGATTAATCTAGTAGTGATTGTGATCGACTGATGAATCAAAACTCTAACATTCGATATGTGCATGAAATGTGGTAGAGAATGTTCTGTTAGCCAGTATGTTTTATAACATGCTACAAAATTTCATAATAAAATATGCACCAGCATGTTTCATAATAAAATATGCATATCATGCTACTGAATTTCATAATAAAATATGCACCAGTATGTTTCATAATAAAATATGCACCAATATGTTCCAGTATGTTTTATAACATCTAACATGCTACACTATTCCAGAATTTCATAATAAAATATGCATGAATATGTTTTCTCTTAAATTATCATCATTATCACTTCCCAAAACTTATAATAAGGTCTATGTTAGCCGACAAAGTCAATTAATTTGCACAATTTCAATTTGAGGGTGACAAAAATCTACATTGTAACATAATCAAATTTGTACTTGAAAGTGAATTAAACAGGTTCAGCTTGTGTAGAAGCAGCTGCGCCACCAGTAACAACGGCTACTTGAAACTCTACAAATAAAAATAAATAATAAGACTTAATTTTAACAAAAAAAAAAGTTTAAAACTATATTAAAAAACATTCTAAAAATATCTGAAACAATTGAATCAGTTATCTCATATTCTTCATTCATATTTAGGACTTCTAAGTCGTCGTCAGAAGGTTTCAACCAATTTTGAGAATAAATAAGGGCCTCAACCATTTTGAGACTCAAAGAGCTCCTATACATATCTAAAATCCTCCCACCTTTGCTAAAAACATTTTCTGAAGCTACGCTTGAAATATGTGTTACCAACACTTCCCGAACCAATTTTGCTAAAACGGAATAACTTGTGCAATTCTCCTTCCACCAATTAAGAATGTTAAAAAAATTAACATCCACGCAACAAGGGTCACCTAAGTACTTCTCTAGTTCATTTTGATTTTCAATTGTTTCTTTCTCCTTCAAATGTCTTTTAAAAGCACCAACCCTTGAAAAAGTGATGGACCTTTAGATTGAGAAGATGTTTTTCCAAGGGAAATGCTCCCTACTGGTCCATTTATGAGACCAGCCCCACCATTCTTATCACGCTCAGATTTATATCAAGTGTACAATTTAAAGAGACTCGTTTTGACACACTCAAGATTTTTCTTAGCTTGATCACTACAAATCCCATATATTTCATTAAAAGACCACTGAATATAACCAAACTTAAACCTAGGGTCAAAGATCACACCAAAGTAAAGAAAATGTTTCATTTTTCCCACAACCCCCAAATATTTATCATATTTAGTCTTCATACTTGAAACCATTGGAACCACGAAAGTATTCATATTCAAAGACGCTTCTTGAAGCTCAAACAAAATGGAAGGCAAGTTATGAAAACCTAAATGCAAGGATACTACTTGTGAAGCAGAAAACACTTTGGTTGCTTCATGGAAAGTTTTAAGAAAAATCACAAAAGCCCTAGTTTTTTCCCAATAAATGGAACAAGGTAGCCGGTAAGGTGAAAAATTTCCATGTATCCAGGATCCTCGTCCTCTATCTTTTCAAATGTCGCATCAAACTTTTCAACAGCATCCAACATCAAGTAAGTGGAATTCCACCTTGTAGAAACACCAAGACAAAGTTTTTTCTTACATGTTATTCTGTCAATTTCAACACACTCCTTAAATTTTAAAGCCCTTTGTGGAAAAGACCTCACAAACCTAACCGCATCATAGACATTTTCAATAGACAATTCATGGTATTTATGTCCATCTCGCACTACCAAGTTTAAGATATTGGCAGCACACCTCATATGCAAAAAAGATCCTTCACCCATTAAATCATTCTTGTTCTTAAGTCTTTTTTTCCAAATAAGTCACATCCACATCATTACATGTTGTGTTGTCAAGGCTTATTGTTGACACTTTCTTAAGCCTTCATTCTTTCAAAACCTCATAAACTTTCTTACCAATTGTTTCACCTTTGTGATTTGGAACTAAACTGAAACTAATAATTTTTTTGGTAGTTCCATGAGTTGTCAATGAAGTGTGCAGTGGTGGCCATATAACTAAGATTTTGAATGGAAGTCCAACAGTCTGTGGTTAGTGCAACCCTAGTACAATCAGATTTAAAAAGGGCTTTCAGTCGTAACTTTTCATCTAGGTAAAGCTTAAAGTAATCCCTAGCAACAATCCTCCTTGAAGGGATAGCCATTTGCGGTTGCAAGTGTTTACATAGTTTCTTAAATTCCTCGCCCTCAACCACTCTAAAGGGATGCTCATCAAGGATGATAAATGTGTTAATGGCCTTGCTACATGCAGCAACATTGAACTATTAGCTTGTAGGAACTAAAAAACCACCCTCACCTTGTACTTCTTGTGAGCTACCATCTCCAACTCCTTGTGAGCTACCTTCTCTATATTTCATTTTTCAATAACATAAATATAATGGAATTAGAAATCACAAGATCTAAACCTTAAACTAGTGCAACTAAAGATCATTCATTTGATTTGATTTAAATATTTAAACATATCGGTGGTAAACAGAGTCATACTTAAACATATCAAGCATAAAAATTAGTCCAAAGTCAGATTTAATCATATCAGATTTTAAGATCATTCATCAAGTTCGTGTTTAAAGTTGACTAATGATTTTATAATCATGGACATTAAAGAAGACTCCAATATTCCTATCATATTAGGTAGACCATCCCTATCCACTGCAGGAGCCATAGTAGATGTTAAAAATGGAAAACTGACTTTCAAAGTCGGAGAAGAAAAGGTTGAATTCATCTTATCCAAATTCCTTATGGCACCAGCCATCGACGATTCATGTTGTTTCCTAGATGTAATTGATAAATGCATGGAAGAATTGGAGAAACAATAAACCACCTATTCGGAGGTATTAAAGATTCCCATACCCCCAATTCTCGAAGATGATAATTGGCATCCTGAATATCAAGATGAAAATCTAAGTGAATTCCTAGCCTTAACTCCTGACCCTACACCCTTTCAAAAGAAGCCTGCCATAAAACTAAAAATGCTACCAAAAGACATAAGATATGAATTCCTAGACACATAACTCAAAACGCTACACTATACCTCTTCGTCACCTTCTTTTTCTACTTCCCTTAGTTCAGCTTCTTTCTCAATTCCTTTTCCATATTTTTGGTATATGGCTGGGTTTTCGATTTTAGGTTTAGTTAGTCCGCTTAGTTCTGTCTCACTCCGTAGTATTATGGCATTAGCGTGTCCCTTAGGATTTGGTTGGGGTTGTCCAGGAAAAGTTCTAGCTGGAGCAGTTGTAGCCGCTTGCTATTGAGCCACTTGGGAAATCTGTGTTTCTAACATTTTGTTGTGTGTGGCAAGAGCATCAATCTTATTAGTCAATTGCTTAATCTACTCGCTGGTGTGAATATTTTGATTCGTGAAATCTTTATTAGTTTGAGCTTGGTTGGCTACGAAGTTCTCTATCATGATTTCTATGTTGGACTTCCTAGGGATATTTGGAATATTTGGGACATTTTGGGTGGATTTTTGAAATCCTGGAGGTGTAGTAGGAGCTTTCCCTGGTGCGTACAAAGTGTTATTGCTTTTGTATGACAAGTTTGGATGGTTCTTGCAAGCAGGGTTATAGTTATTCCCATAGGGGTTTCCTTGAGCATAGTTTACTTGATCAAATGGTACTCATGTCAAAAGTGGACATTGGGGTACGTTATGCACGTGAAGTCCGCATAGATCACAGGTTGGAGTTACTACAACAATGGTGGCTGCGGGAGTTGTGGTCAAGATTTCTATCTTTTGGGTAAGGGCTTCTACCTTAGCATTAACTTGGTCTAAGCTACTAACTTCGTGCATACCGCTTTTCGTTTGAGATTTCTCCATCATGGTTTTATCGCTTCCCCACTGATAATAATTTTGAGCCATACTTTCGATAAGTTGATAGGCATCATGGTATGGTTTATCCATCAGTGCACCGCCAGCAGCTGCATCAATTGTTAGTCTCGTGTTGTACAAGAGACCATTGTAAAAGGTGTGGATGATCAACCATTCTTCTAGACCGTGATGCGGACTGAGTCGCAACATGTCTTTGTATCTTTCCCATGCTTCGAAAAGAGATTCTCTTTCCTTTTGTTTAAAACCGTTGATATTGGCTCTTAGCATATCTGTCTTACTTGGCGGAAAATATCGTGCTAGGAAAACTTTCTTCAATTTGTTCCATGTTGTAACAGAGTTGGATGGTAGAGACTGGAGCCATGCTCTAGCTCTATCTCTTAATGAGAAAGGAAAAAGACGGAGTCTTATTGCTTCAGAGTTGACTCCATTTGCTTTCACCGTGTCTGTGTACTACACAAACACAGATAAATGAAGTTTTGGATCGTCCGTAGGATATCTTGAGAATTTGTTTTGTTGAACAGCTTGCAAAAGCGAAGGCTTTAACTCGAAATCGTTTCGTGCGATAGCGGGAGCAATAATACTTTTGTGGGGTTCCTCTTGCGATGGGGCAGCATAATCCTTCAGAAGATGATTTTGGGGTCCTTAAGCCATTTTAGGGTCAGGAAGAGAAAAGTTAGGAAGATTGGTTTCGGGAAGAATGTACTTGGCTTGGTACTCTCTGATTCGGTGTCTTATACTAACAAAACGCTCAACTTCGTCGATTGGTTGTTCTAATTCTTCGTCTTTAGAGCAAGTACTTGGCATATGTGATCGGTGGATCTGGAACTGACTGTTTTAAAGCTGGTTCGCGAAATGTCGCGGAAGCAAGAGTCGCCACCGTCTTTTATTTTCTCCAAATGGAAAGGACAAAAGCACAGAAAAATTCCTTAAAGAGATTGCTCTCGGTTCGGGAGGTAGGTTATAGAAAGGGAAGGTGTTAGCACCCTTTCTATCCATGGTTATCCATGGGCTCTTAGATACTTGCTCAATGTGTTTTCAAAATTGTTTTGTTTGCTTTTCAATGTGGGTTTTAAAAAGTTTCTTTGAAAAATTTCAGTTCGACTCGTACGTCAGAGTGTTTGAAAAGTTTGCTTTGAAAGCTTTTGAAAATGTGTTGGTGTGAAAAGTATTTTTGAGTTTGTTTTGAGATTAGAGCAAGTATCCTTGAGAACCTACCTACCCTAAGGAATTCGTCTGTGTAAATGTCCTTTAAAGTAGTGCCATCCCACCATTGAGAGGTAGGTAGCACCACCGTTGGAGGTGTTCGAGTCAATTCGAGTTTTAGGGACATGGTGATCACCGGAGCAATAAGAAGACACCTTAGAAGCTACCCTCATGCCGGGTTCCCGGATCATGAGGACTTACTAAGACGTCCTCTACTCGACGATCACCTTTCGAAAGGCAACAGTGAGGCGTACCCTAGGGGTGGTGTGTGCGAATTGTGTGTCATGTTTCAATTATTTGTCTTGTCATGTTTATTTGTGATCTACGCTTGATTTTAATTAAGACATTCATTCTTGCATGCTTCTTAACAGTTTAAATATTTGCGGAAAAAATAAATCTAAGGCTATTACAAATGGCGCGGGTCCACATCGCCAAAATTAAACCGGACCCGATTTGACTGAAAAATAAATAAAGCGAATAAAAGTGCAAGAAATAAAATTACAAGGCTTTGGGACATATACATAATTATAATAAATGACATAAAATAAATGCGCAAATTAAATAAATTATGAACATGGGCGTTGGACCCTTTTGCAATAAATTAAAATTAATGGAGAATTAAAATTAAAATTAAATGTTTTGGTATTTTTGTGTTTTTTAAGATTTAAAAGAGAAAGAATTAATTAAAACAAAAAAATTGGATGTAAACCCTAATTCTAATGTTTTTTAAGTTATTAAGAAAAAGATTGAATTTTTAACCTAATTTAAACCTAAGTTATTTATATACATTTAATTATAAAAAATAAAAAAATAAAAAAATAATAATATTATGGAAAAAAAAGGAAAAATTAAAAGGAGTGGAAATTATTAATTAACCTAATTCTAATTATTTTTTATTTAATATGAAAAGAATTAAAATTGCAAACATCCTAATTAAAACTAAATTCATTATACATTAATTTATTTATAAAAGTAATTAAAATAAATAAATATTATATTTTTTTGCCTTTTTCTGATTTTATGATGTTTTTGTATTTTGTTAAAAAATAATTAACTAAATAAAACAAATAAAAAAATAAATAACATAACAATTGAGAAAATAAAATATAAAAAGAAAATCAAACCAGGGGGGGTAGCCCCAAAATTGGAGGTAAGGCCTAGCATTCTGGCCCATTGAGCATTGGCCTTGTGGACTTTTCCAGATTCCATATGGTGCGTTGACTAAGACATAATACGCTCCTTGAATCTTGGCCTTTAGATCTGATGTTCTTGGATGCGTGTAGGGTCTGATCTGGATGGAACATGGTACGTCTTAATGCCTGGATTACATGGGAACATAGTTTGCAAAATATTATAGGAAATAAGGTAGACCTGGGGTTCGAACCCAGGTCACTAACATCACCAAGCAATACCTGCACCACTGAGCCAATTAACGCATTTGGTATATTAATAATAAACAAATAACAAAAGAATAGAATAAACGCATTAGTGGTTTACGCGCCAGTTTTCAAACCAGCCTATCACTAACGGACAACACATCATCTCTTTCGTTTTCCTGAAACATAAAGAACGAAGGCAACGGTTTTCGTTGTGTTTTCTTAGGGGACTTTTGGGAAAATAGCGAATAGCAATATAAGCTACATAAATTGTTCGCGAATGGTGGTTTATGTCCGTCTCAATGCACTGAATTCAATGGCCATGGTCTGAAGCTTTGATTTTTCTTCTTTGCAAAAGCCCTAATTTTAAAAACCTGTAACCCTAATATTCAAAAATGGTAGAATCGCATATGTGGCACAAAAATGTAATTGAATGTATTGGTTAGCTTGGAAACTTGACAAGGAACATGAATGTACAATTAAAATGCCATGGGGATGTCTAAAATTGAAAACACGATTCACACTTTCTTGCTGTACAGGGAGGGTTCTATGTACCAATTCTTCGCGTATTGATGGATGTTAGGGATTGCCACACGTTCAGAGTTTGTCCAGGAAGCTATTAGAATCAATCTTAAGACTTGAATCCACCTCTAATAGTGATTTCAGAATCTAGTTTTCAAGTCAAAATTTCAAGTTTTTTATGAGCTTTTGAGCGCAGCCTTTGGTGTCTTATGGTTAGGGTTTGACTTGGCACTTATGAGGGAAGAGAATTAGCTTGTTATTTGACCTTGATTCATGCCCATGAGAGAACTAGTCCTAGGGTTTTTTCATTAACAAACTTTTCCTTCTTTTAAGCCAAGACCAAGACTTAGTGTGCAATTTAACCCTAGCCTGAGTTTTTGAGTTGGCCCATGATATATGGAAGTTGTCCAAATTCAAATGACACTATTCCATTGGTTTTTGAATTTTATTTGAATTTTTAAAGATTTAAAATGAATTAAATTATCAAAAATAAAATAAAATAGAAAAATCAATGTTTGATCTTGAAACTAATCATGGGACACGTGTGTGGCATGACAAGGATGAATCAAGTGGAAGAAAGTGGGCCCTTTTGTCAAAAATTGGAGTTTCAAGGATAGTTGACTTTTGCCATTTCACAAAAATTTCCCAACTTCTACAAGGCATAACTTGGTCAATTTTTAAGCTTTTCTCATGTTCTTGGACATTTTGGAAAGGTCTTTGAGTCCTTTAACCAATGACTTTGGTCCCATGTCATTTTGATTTTCCAATCTCAAGTTATGGCCTTTGACTTAAAGTCCCTTTTTGTTGACTTTTGAAAATGACCTATAATGTTGAAATTGATAACTTTTTGTGAGAGCATTTCTTGGACTTGAAGTATGAAGATGAGTTGTAGGAAATGTCTTTCTCTTCAAAATGAGCTTTGGATGGAATTTTTCTGATAATCCATGTGAAAGTTATGCCCTGGTCAATTTCAGTTGACTTTTTCAGCTGTCTAAATAAGGAAACTTTTGCATCTTGATGATTTTCTGAGCCAAATTTTGAGAATCATGATCAAGCATTGATCAAATGATGTTTGTGGCTTCAAAATGATATGTTGACCAAAAATTTGAACTTTTGACTGTCAAATGACCATTTTGCCCCTACAGTTGACTGTAGTGCAATTTAGGGTTTTGACTGTGCAATCTTGAGCTGAATGCCTTGAAACTTGATATGAGGATGCTTGACCATGTTTGTAAGCATATGAGACTTGATTGGGCCTTTGAACACTTCCTTTTCTTGATCAGACTCAAAACCCTAATTTTGACTGTATGGGAGACTGTTGCACTGCACAACCCTTGGGGAATTTTGTAGCTTGGCTTGGCAATTTCTTGAGGAATATGGGAGGGCAAATTTTGGGGTATAACAGTTGCCCCTGTTCAATCTTCTTAGACCTGAGGATGCATATTGGATGACGTGCCTTTCGTAATCCGAGGGTAGAAGATGATTGGACACTAGAGTGCCAGGAAATTTGCGCTCACATGTTAGCAATGATGGGGGAATGGGCTTATAGATGCCATCTGGATGTTTGATTGCGTAAGAGATTCCTTGGCGAGAACCTGCATACCTGCAAAACAGAAAATGAGTACCTGACACGTTGCAGGAGCTGATGTTTAGATGCCTGGTATAGATGTATCCTGACTGGTTACAGGAGCTGAGTCTGGAGCTTCAAACAGCGACGAAAGAACCAGGGATGATTGCTACCTTAGCATGAATGGTAAGAGAACCTTGGGCGACTTTAACTTCAACAACGCTTGTTGAGAAAAATCTTGGGGATTTTAACTTCAACGACGCTTGTTGAGAAAAATCTTGGTGACTTTAATTTCAACGACGCCCGTTGAGAAAAATCTGGGGGATTTTAACTTCAACAACGCTCGTTGAGAAAAATCTGGGGGGTGTCTTCTACTGGGATAAGAATCAGGGAGATCCTAGGGTCGATCTGACTGAACCAGAGAGGCCTTTGACTGGGTAAGCATCAGGAAAATCTTAGGGTCGATTTAACTGAACCGGTCTAGGTCTTGAAATGTCTTCAACTGGATAAGCATCAGGGAGATCTTAGGGTCGATCTGACTGAACCAGAGAAGGCCTTTGACTGGATAAGCATCAGGAAAATCTTGGGACAATTTAACTGAACCGGTCTAGGTCTTGAAATGTCTTCAACTGGATAAGCATCAGGGAGATCTTAGGGTCGATCTGACTGAACCAGAGAAGGCCTTTGACTGGATAAGCATCAGGAAAATCTTGGGACGATTTAACTGAACCGGTCTAGGTCTTGAAATGTCTTCAACTGGATAAGCATCAGGGAGATCTTAGGGTCGATCTGACTGAACCAGAGAAGGCCTTTGACTGGATAAGCATCAGGAAAATCTTGGGACAATTTAACTGAACCGGTCTAGGTCTTGAAATGTAGCTTGAGAACTTAACTGGATCTTTCCTGAAAGGTAAAAGTCAGTCATATGCAATGCATGATATGGATCAAGCAATGATGTTCTCAACATAAATGAGATTTGTATGATGCAGTGCGTTATGCATGCTATAATGATGTATGTGATGTTTTATGTATGTTTTTGTCTAGGAAAATGAATCCTTGACGGGTGCCGGGAAGTCGTATCCTGGGCTGATGTCGAAGAATAGATTTTGCTTCCGCTGGGGATGATAACTGCAAGGATACCGGTAGGAGAAGATGACTCCGTTGCGGAATAAACTTGGCGAATGGAAGATTCTGCGGGGAGGAAAGATACTTTAGCGATCATGCTGGGAAGCAATACTCTGTGGGGATAGAGATGCTTTTGCTGAGTATTGATAGTAGTAATTTGCTGGCGATACCGTTGTTATGTTGGAAGTATTGACGGACTTCGCTGGGGATAGGAAAGAACTATGTTGACGACGACCTTCCCTTGGCTTTTGGCTGAGGATAACCCAGTTATATCCTGTTGAGGAAATAACTCTTTAAATCAAGCCAGACGACGCGTTCGTGTTCTGTGAAGGATAAGCTTCCAGAATTTACTGGGGATAAGCTTACTGCTTGGGGTGATGAATTCCATCTTTCCTGGGGAACTTGGATGGGACTCTCCTGGGGAAGTTTTGATATGCTGGGGAAGTGATTCCTTTGAATGTTGATGTATGCTGCCGGGGAACAATCTTTAGACCAAGACTGCCGGGGATGCTTGTTAAGAATATATGCTGCTGGGGAATATTGGGATCTACTGGAGGATACCCAATTTCCTTGAGACTTGTTAACTTTGTTTGGGGAAGAATACACTGACTTGCTGTCTCACTCTCTGGGGAATTTAAGATGCCTGGTTAGGTTCTTTAGCTGAACCTACCTTGGTACCTTGGAGGATAGAACAATTAGACTGCTCAGACAACTCTTTATTGCCCCTGTTTCTAATGTCACCTGCAATTAATTCTTTGTTTCGTATGCAAATATTTATGAGCTAGCAAATTATTGTCAATGCATATATCACAAATTGAACCTTGGACGTTCTTCGCAAAACAAAACAGAAAAAGAAAAACAGTTGGCACGTTTAACTGAAAAGTATATTTGTATTGATTTTGAATAGCCTGTGAATAGGCGTTTTGTGTACAAGAGGCTGACATCCTAGTAAGAGAAACGTCGCCGAGCAAAAGAGTTTATACAAGTTTTGTACAAAAGAAAATAAAACAGCTGTGTGGAAGATGAATGATCCACTGGGTTTCAACTCTGCTATTGCCTTTATACTCCGTGCGTCTCATCACTTGATGACCTTGGTTGAGGGTGAAGCTGACTGATCGATGCCGTCTGAACTTGATGTAGATACCGGATTTTGGATGCACGGTGATCCAATGAGACATAGTATTACGTTTTTATCCCTAACTTTTGCCTGGACTGCCCTTTCGGGTTTTCAGTCCACCGGGATACCCATTTTTGCCCAAGCCGCCTTTTCAGGTTTTCGACTTGCCGGGTGTACAGATTTTTCATTTTCATCCCTTCATTTTGCCCAAACCCTTTTGGTTCGACGGGAAGCCCTAATTTTTGCCTAGACATGTCAGCCTAGCGGGTCTTTTTTCATGCGTAGTATTTTTTAACTATGTCTGCATTGGCGGGGTGAGGAAGATCATCACCATCCATGTTGGTTAATATCATTGCTCCTCCTGAGAACACATGCTTAACCACAAATGGCCCTTCGTACGTAGGGGTCCATTTGCCCCTTGGATCACTCTGAGGAAGGATGATTCGCTTGATCACCAGATCCCCGACTTGATATTCCTGTGGTCTGACCTTTTTGTTAAATGCCCTGATCATTCGTTTCTGATACGTCTGACCATGACAGATAGCAGCAAGTCTCTTTTCGTCAATAAGGTTGAGCTGATCAAGTCGTGTCTTGATCCAATCATCTTCATTCAGATTTGCATCCTTCATTATCCGGAGAGAAGGAATTTGTACTTCGATCGGCAAGACTGCCTCCATGCCATAAACCAGAGAGAAAGGAGTTGCCCCGGTTGACGTCCTAGCTGAGGTACGATACCCATGCAGAGCGAACGGTAACATCTCGTGCCAATCTTTATACGTTATTGTCATCTTCTGCACGATCTTCTTGATGTTTTTATTAGCTGCTTCTACAACCCCATTCATCTTCGGTCTGTAAGGAGAAGAATTGTGGTGCTGTATCTTGAACTGTTCGCAGAGCTCAGCGATCATCTTATTGTTCAGATTGGTACCGTTATCTGTAATAATCCGCTCAGGGACACCGTACCGACAGATCAGGTTTTGCCGAATGAATCGTGCCACAACAGTCTTGGTTACCGTAGCATAGGATGCTGCCTCAACCCACTTCGTAAAATAATCAATCGCCACTAGGATGAAGCGATGTCCATTGGATGCCGTAGGTTTTATCTCGCCGATCATGTCTATGCCCCACATTGCAAACGGCCAAGGTGCAGTCAGAACATTCAGGGGAACCGGAGGAACATGCACTTTATCTGCATAAATCTCGCATTTGTGGCATGTCCTGGAATGTTGGTAACAGTCAGCTTCCATTGTAGACCAGTAATATCCTGCCCGTAGGATTCTCTTAGCCATAGTGTGTCCACTGGAGTGCGTACCAAAGGTCCCTTCATGCAGCTCTTCCATGATTCTTTCTGCTTCAGTCTTATCCACACAACGTAGTAAGGTTGAATCATGGTTTCGCTTGTACAAGATGCCGTTGCTTAGGAAGAACTTGGTTGCAAACCTCCTCAGGAATTTCCTGTCATTGACAGAAGCACCTTCAGGGTATTCCTGAGCTTCCAGATATCTCTTCACTTCGTGGTACCAAGGCTTCTCAGTTACCAATTCAGTTTCGAGATCACAACAGTATGCCGGTTCGTCCAGTTTCCAGATGATGATCCGGGGAGCTTCATTATCCCATTTAACCTTGAACATTGAAGACATTGTAGCTAACGCGTCCGCCAACTGATTCTCTTCTCTTGGAAAGTGCTCAAATGTTATCTCTGTGAAGTGGGGGATCAGGGCCAACACACATTCTCTGTAAGGAATCAAGTTTGGGTGTTTCGTATCCCACTCTCCTTTGATCTGATTGATCACAAGAGCGGAATCTCCGAAGACACTCAGAAATTTGATCCTCAGGTCGATCGCAGCTTGAAGACCCATGATACACGCTTCATACTCCGCCATGTTGTTGGTACAGTTGAAACACAGCCGGGCGGTGAGTGGAGTATGAGTACCTTGTGGAGATATAATGATGGCGCCAATACCATTTCCCAAAGCGTTGGATGCTCCGTCAAAATGCATAGACCATCGGGATCCTGGTTCAGGCCCTTCATCCGGTCCAGGTACTTCATAGTCAGTTACTATCATAATGCTTTCATCCGGAAACTCGAAGTTCATTGATTGGTAGTCATCCACAGCTTGATGTGCTAAGGGGTCTGCCAATACACTTCCCTTGATGGCTTTTTGGGTCGTGTACTGAATGTCGTATTCCGTCAAGATCATCTGCCATCTTGCAATTCTCCCAGACAGAGCAGGCTTTTCGAATATGTACTTTATAGGATCCATTTTTGAAATCAACAAGGTAGTGTGAGTCAGCATATACTGTCTCAGTCGGCGAGCAGCCCATACCAAAGCGCAGCAAGTTTTCTCAAGCAGTGAGTATCGGGTCTCACAGTCGGTAAACTTTTTGCTAAGGTAATAAATGGCATGCTCTTTTCGGCCAGACTCGTCATGCTTCCCCAGCACACACCCCATTGCATTATCAAGCACTGTCAGGTAAAGTATCAAAGGTCTCCCTTCAACTGGTGGCATAAGGATGGGTGGTTCTTGGAGATATTCTTTGATTCTGTCAAAAGCAGCCTGACATTCATCATTCCAGCGTACTACCTGATCTTTCTTCAACAGCTTGAAGATTGGTTCACAGGTAGCAGTTAAGTGTGAGATGAACCGAGCAATGTAATTCAGACGTCCTAGAAAGCCTCTGACTTCCTTCTCTGTCTTAGGAACTGGCATCTCTTGAATGGCTTTGACCTTAGCAGGGTCCACTTGAATTCCCTTGTCACTTACCACGAAGCCTAGCAACTTTCCAGATCTTACCCCGAAGGTGCACTTATTCGGATTCAACCTCAGCTTGTACAGTTTCAACCGGTCAAACAGTTTCTGTAGATGATCAAGGTGTTCTTCCTCAGTCTGGGACCTAGCGATCATGTCGTCAACATACACTTCTATCTCATGATGGATCATGTCATGAAATAAAGCAACCATGGCACGTTGGTAGGTTGCCCCAACATTCTTTAGTCCAAAAGGCATGACTTTGTAGCAGAAGGTGCCCCACTGAGTAACAAATGTAGTCTTTTCCATGTCTTCCGGAGCCATCTTGATCTGATTGTAGCCTGAAAAACCATCCATGAAAGAGAACACTTTATGCTGAGCTGTATTATCAACAAGGACGTCAATGTGAGGTAGAGGGAAGTCGTCCTTGGGGCTGGCCCTGTTCAGATCCCTGTAATCGACACACATTCTGACCTTGCCGTCCTTCTTAGGTACCGGCACCACATTAGCAACCCATTGAGGGTAAGAAGTCACTGCAAGAAACCCGGCATCAAACTGCTTCATAACCTCGGCTTTAATCTTCTCAGACATCTCTGGACGCATACGGCGGACCTTTTGCTTAACTGGAGGGCAATCTTCTTTAGTTGGTAAGTGATGGACCACAATGTCGGTATCTAATCCGGGCATATCTTCGTAGGACCAGGCAAAGATTTCTTTATAGTCATGCAGCATCTGAGTCAACCGTTGCTTCACGCTGAGTTCTAGGTTGGCACCAATCTTCACCTCTTTCTTGTCTTCCTCAGTACCCAAGTTTATTATTTCCACTGGCTCTTCATGGGGTTGAATTGCCCTCTCTTCCTGTTGTAAGAGTCTTGCAAGTTCACCAGGCACTTCGCAATCATCTTCACCTTCGTCTTCGGCTAAGTTGATCGGATTTTTGAAGTCATAACTGGCAGTAGCAGAGTCGTTACCAGTGAGATCCAGAGTGGATTGAAACCTGTATGAGTGTGTGTGTGTGTAAATACAGTTGTTTTGCAATATGTAAAGAAAGGAAAGAAAAGGAGCGCAAAATTTGAATTGTGAAAAACGTCCAATGCTTTTATTCATGATATATGATAGTGACAAACAAAAGCCCTCATAAATAAAACCACGGTGCCCCGGGTAAGACACCGGGCCATATAGTTTCAAATTATTGTTTATTACAAATCAAAAACAAAGAAATTCATTACTGGGGAACAAAAGTTATGGGTGTAAAATCTTTAGCAGTCCAATTGGTCAATCCACCGTCGGTCGTCGGGTAGATCCAGCTATCGAACTCTGACTCTTCCACTTTGACTTCCTCTCCAATAGCATTCACTTCTGAGTGGGTGATGAGCACAGGAGGTCTTCCAATTCTCGCCTTGCGCACTGCTTTCTGAGCTTCTGTGGTGAAACCCAGCCCAAACTTGTTAGTCTTAGGAGTAAGATCAGGGAGCTTGCCCCAGTTTGCACATTCACCTTTTTCGATCACAGCCCGGGCGTCCTTTAAGGAGGCCATCTTCAAAGGAGAAACCTCTTCATCTGCTTCTGTTGCTGCCAAGGTTTGTGGTACTTCCTCAAAATGTTGAAAGGGGGGTTCAATGAACTCCCCATCCATTTCTACGTATCTGAAGGAGTTGAGGTGGCTGACCATGTACTCCTCTTCCCCTTGCACTGTTACGATCTTCCCCCTGACCGGGTACTTGAGCTTCTGATGCAATGTGGAGGTCACAGCTCCAGCCTTGTGGATCCACGGGCGACCCAGCAAACAAGAATAGGACGGATGGATGTCCATCACATAGAATTTTGAATCAAATACCTGTGATCCAACCCTGATTGGGATGTCCACCTCACCATGTACCATTCTTTTGGACCCGTCAAAGGCCCGGACAACAATGTGAGTTGGTTTGAGCTCTAGACCCTCACAATCCAGCCTATCCAGAGCCTTCTTGGGCAGCACGTTTAATGAAGAACCTGTGTCAACCAGCACATGAGCAAGAGTAGTGCCCCTGCATTCAATGGAGACATGCAGGGCATCATTATGGTTCTTCCCCTTTGCTGTCAAATCGGCATCAGAGAAACCCAGGCCATTATCAGCGGTTAGGTTGGCCACACAGTCGGTGAACTGGTCAGCAGACGTCTCTTGGGGTACGTGGGCTGTCTTTAAGAAAGCAATCAGAGCCTTTGCGTGGGCCTCTGAACACAGCAGCAGTGACAACATGGAGATTTTAGAGGGGGTGTGCCCCAGCTGTTCTACAACGTTGAAATCACTTTTCTTTATTATCTTGAGGATTTCTTCCATTTCCTGCTTGGAAGCCTCAACAATGGTCTTTGGTGCCTCCGTCCTGGCAGGCACATCAGCAGCAATCCCCTTGCCCCGAGTATCAGATGACTCAGTAACAGGGGTGGATACTTGGTCAGGGGGAGAAACAGGCACCCTGGCAGGTGTGAAGACCAAAGGCCTATGAATTACCGGAGGAGCAATGTCTGGCGAGAACAGTCTTCCACTACGAGTGACCTTGGCAGGCCCGGTGATGTTGGAGACACCGGTATCAATGTTGAACTCTTGTTTCACACCCAGAACATAAACATCCGCCCCATAGTGCCATGGGACAGCCTTATCAGATTTGTAGGGTATAGGCCCCGGAACAGTAATGGTGATGGGAGCACTCTTGTGAACTGGCAAAATTTGGACAGGCTTCTTTGAAGGAGCCTTGGAATGGTTGTTGAAGATGGTGACGATCGACACTTCTTCAACAGGAGCAGCAGGAACAACAGTCTTTCTGAACAAAATCTCTCTACTATCTATCAGGCTTTGGACGCCTGACTTCAGCAGAGAACAACCAGCAGGGGAAGCAACACATAGAGGGCAACCTTCACTACATCCCGGAAATAAACCGGCTAGCAACAGGTTCCTCTTGACCGTCAGCAACGGAGTAGCAACATCATCCACCGAAGCTACATACAAATCCTCCTCAACAGCATTCACTCCATGCTGGGGCATGGGAGCAGTTACAACATTCGGCCTCTCGGGCGCCTCAAACTGTATTTCCTTTGCATCAATGAGGTCTTGAACCTTATTCTTTAGGGCCCAACAGTCATCTGTGTTATGCCCCGGGCTATCAGAGTGATAAGCACAGCGAGCATTTGGATTGAACTTGGGGGATGCAGTATTGGGAAACTTTGGAGCCTCCCTGACAGTCACTAAATTGGTGGATAGCAACTGTGGCAGGATCTGTGATAAGGTCATGCTTAACCGGGTATACTCTCTCCGGGGTCTTTCAAACTTTTGAGGATTAGTTGGCCGAGGAGCGGCAGCAGGTTTGGCAATCATTACCGCACTGACAGATTGGCGGTGTTCAGGTCGCTCTGTTCTCCGGGAGCTATATACAACACTAGCCTCCTTTTTGAAGGGTTTCTTTTCAGTACTGGAGGAGGAAACTTTCTGTATCTTCCCCGATTTTATACCGGCCTCGATCCTTTCACCAGTTAGGATCAGATCAGTAAACCCAGCAGAGGAATTACCAATGAGATGATTGAAAAATGGACCAGATAGGGTCCCCAAAAACATATCTACCAGCTCCCGATCCGTCAATGGTGGCTGCACCCTGCCAGCCAGGTCTCTCCATTTCTGGGCGTACTCCTTAAAACCTTCACCCGACCCTAGCGACATACCCTGGAGCTGGGTACGCGTAGGAGCGAGGTCGGAATTATATTGATACTGCTTGTAAAAAGCAGTGGCCAGATCCTCCCAGTTACGAATGCTGGCTCCATCCAGCTGATAGAACCAGTCGAGGTGAGTCCCTGAAAGACTCTCCTGGAAGAAGTGGATCCAAAGGTTCTTGTCTGCTGTGTAAGGCTGGATCTTCCTTACATAAGAACGGAGGTGCATCTTGGGACAGGAAGCCCCATCATACTTCACGAAGGCAGGTGTTTTGAACTTGTGTGGGATCACCACCCCAGTAGATAACCCCAAGTCTCCGAAATCCAATCCAGGCACCCGCTGAACTTCCATAGCCTTTAATCTGTCTTCCAGCTGTTTGTACCGGTCTTCAGCAGGAGGGTACTGTTCGTCGTTGAAGTCTGTTTCAGTATCAGAGTCCACAGGAGTAGGGACCTCCCTTTCTTGGTGACTACCTTCCTCCACAGATGGAGGAGTCCTTTCAGCTTCAACCAAGGTGTTCCCGAGTCTGCGCCCAGTGTTAAATAGAACAGTCCTCCTCTTCTTCTTAGTCTTCTTCAGAAGCATGGTCTTCAACTCTTGTTGACCCTGAGCCAAGCCCTTGATCAGCTCCTGAAATTGGGCGTTCTGCGCCTGAAATTGGACGTTCTGCGCCTGAAGAGCCTTGATAGATGCCTCGGTTGATGATTCAGGGTTCATGATGCTGAAATAAACAGCGAAGAACAGTAAACAACCTGAAAAGAAGAGTACCTATGATGCACATGATGAATGATATGTGTTTATGCAATGCATTCAAGAGTTCGAAAATTCAAATTTGTTGTAGACCAAAAGGAACGCACGTTATTATTAAGAAAATCATTGTTTAATACATCAAAGCCTCATGGGCAAAAGTACAAAAAGATCAAATCAATCCCAAAATATGTTGCGCATCTTCTTTGGAGCTATGTAAGTGTTGAGGTTCCTTTCCTCGTGCAACAGGCGGGTGAGCTCCAAGACCTTCTTTTCACTGGCATGCAAACTAGTCTCAAGAGAATTCCGCTCTTCCTTAAGCTGGATCCAGCTCTTCTGCATCTCTTCCCAGGATGTGGCCATATCAGGGTGCTGAATAACGTGAGACACCTCTCCTTCCAAGGCAGGCTCTTTGATTACTGGAAGCATGTGAGGATAAGGCATTACCAACTTCTGAGAGCGGGCTCGTACCCATTTGAGGTAAGGCTCCAAAGGGATGGAGTTCTTGTGCCCCAGTGTCTTGCTGTCTATCCTACTAGGCATCCTCCAAGCTCTGATAAATCTCTGGCGAAGTCCTTGAGTATCGTTGTCGAAGTCAAAAACTATGTCAGGAATCAACATGTCATGAGGACCATCCCTCCGAGCATAACCAAATTGTCTCCAAGCCAGGCATGGACTATAAGTAATACCCCCTCTGATTCCAAGTAAAGGAACATTAGGATACTCCCCGCAACGATCAATGATAGTGACATATCCTCTGGACCTAGGGCACCAATGTATATCTGCATGTGTAAGAGTCATCAACCGTTGTGACCATCTCAAACCCCGCTCGTTCTTCAGGACTGATTGTGGAAGGTGCGAAATAAACCACTTTCCCAGGAGAGGAGTGCAACACATAAGGACACCTCTTTTTCTCATGGTTCGAGTGTGACATGAGTGAAGGAGGTCCCCCAGCAACGTAGGTATAGGATTCCTGGACATAAAGATCTGGACAGCATTGATATCAACGAGCTGGTCTGGGTTAGGGAACAACACCAAACCATAAACAAGAAGGGCCACAACCTCTTCAAAAGCTTGTAAGTCAAGGGAGTTCCAACATTCATAGGCCTTTTCAAACAGAAACCTGGCTAAGAACCCTTTGATACCACTTCTAACTTCCCAATGTCCCTTGAGGTCAGATGACTGTAGGTGCAAGGCTTTAGCAATCTCTTCAAGCTTAGGTTCCTTTTCTGTACCGTTGAAGGGTAGCTGATCAAGGATAGGGATCTTCAGGAGTCGGGAGAACTCCTCCAATGTAGGTACCAACTGATAGTCCAAGAAGGTGAAACAGTGATGCAGAGGGTCAAAGAATTGGAACAAGACCTTTATCATATCTTCCTCAATGTTGGTGTTGACCAAGCTGATGAGGCTTCCATGCCTTTCACTGAATGAAGAATTCTCGGGAATCCTGGATGCAAGCTCCTTAAGCTGAGGAGGGATCCTTACAAGACTGATTTGAATTGTCTTTCTACGAACAGTTTCCATGTCCTACAAAACAAGAACAAAGATGAAAATTCGAACCCCTGAAATGGTTAGTCAATGCATATGATGCTGGATGATGTCATGATGCTATGATTAAACACACCACGGATATGTACAAAGACAAACATGTAAGGCACACAAGGCACACAAGACAAGCCCTTAAGGTTTAAGGCCAGCATGGGGTCTGGGTAGTACCCTCTTGAAGTTGGTGGGTTCAACCTGTCCTAATCAAAGTAACCAGGTTCTAAGGTTCCCAATATCATGGGATTGCTTTCATTGTTCATCGTTTCGATTTAGCCACTGAACTGGCGACCGAAATATTCCAGGAAAGCAACCCTCAATTGAGTGTAGTATCGAGTATCAACCAACCTCGGACTGCACCAAAGTCAGTTATCTCACTACCCTAAAGAGGCCAAGATGGTTCAATTAAGGTTCCTAAGGTCTGTTGATGCTTCATGACACCACATGGAGGCCCCGTACTCTCCTTGACTGAACTCAAGGGTTACCGGTACACACCAAAGTGCCACATCAACGTAGCAGACTGTTTCAACCATGTCGGTATACCCCGCACAGTTCCCTCACAGCCTTGTTGCTACTTTCTAAGAAGGTATCCCCCAGATCCGGGTTAGGATGTATAGAACTCCCAAGCAACCCACAATTTAAAAGCAAACAATTCAGACAATTGAAAACACAAGTGATCTTAGTCCTAAGGTACACCTCACTTTAAGTATCCCCAGCAGAGTCGCCAGTTCTGTGATCGGTGGATCTGGAACTGACTGTTTTAAAGCTGGTTCGCGAAATGTCGCGGAAGCAAGAGTCGCCACCGTCTTTTATTTTCTCCAAATGGAAAGGACAAAAGCACAGAAAAATTCCTTAAAGAGATTGCTCTCGGTTCGGGAGGTAGGTTATAGAAAGGGAAGGTGTTAGCACCCTTTCTATCCATGGTTATCCATGGGCTCTTAGATACTTGCTCAATGTGTTTTCAAAATTGTTTTGTTTGCTTTTCAATGTGGGTTTTAAAAAGTTTCTTTGAAAAATTTCAGTTCGACTCGTACGTCAGAGTGTTTGAAAAGTTTGCTTTGAAAGCTTTTGAAAATGTGTTGGTGTGAAAAGTATTTTTGAGTTTGTTTTGAGATTAGAGCAAGTATCCTTGAGAACCTACCTACCCTAAGGAATTCGTCTGTGTAAATGTCCTTTAAAGTAGTGCCATCCCACCATTGAGAGGTAGGTAGCACCACCGTTGGAGGTGTTCGGGTCAATTCGAGTTTTAGGGACATGGTGATCACCGGAGCAATAGGAAGACACCTTAGAAGCTACCCTCATGCCGGGTTCCCGGATCATGAGGACTTACTAAGACGTCCTCTACTCGACGATCACCTTTCGAAAGGCAACAGTGAGGCGTACCCTAGGGGTGGTGTGTGCGAATTGTGTGTCATGTTTCAATTATTTGTCTTGTCATGTTTATTTGTGATCTACGCTTGATTTTAATTAAGACATTCATTCTTGCATGCTTCTTAACAGTTTAAATATTTGCGGAAAAAATAAATCTAAGGCTATTACAAATGGCGCGGGTCCACATCGCCAAAATTAAACCGGACCCGATTTGACTGAAAAATAAATAAAGCGAATAAAAGTGCAAGAAATAAAATTACAAGGCTTTGGGACATATACATAATTATAATAAATGACATAAAATAAATGCGCAAATTAAATAAATTATGAACATGGGCGTTGGACCCTTTTGCAATAAATTAAAATTAATGGAGAATTAAAATTAAAATTAAATGTTTTGGTATTTTTGTGTTTTTTAAGATTTAAAAGAGAAAGAATTAATTAAAACAAAAAAATTGGATGTAAACCCTAATTCTAATGTTTTTTAAGTTATTAAGAAAAAGATTGAATTTTTAACCTAATTTAAACCTAAGTTATTTATATACATTTAATTATAAAAAAAAAATAAATAAATAATAATATTATGGAAAAAAAAGGAAAAATTAAAAGGAGTGGAAATTATTAATTAACCTAATTCTAATTATTTTTTATTTAATATGAAAAGAATTAAAATTGCAAACATCCTAATTAAAACTAAATTCATTATACATTAATTTATTTATAAAAGTAATTAAAATAAATAAATATTATATTTTTTTGCCTTTTTCTGATTTTATGATGTTTTTGTATTTTGTTAAAAAATAATTAACTAAATAAAACAAATAAAAAAATAAATAACATAACAATTGAGAAAATAAAATATAAAAAGAAAATCAAACCAGGGGGGGTAGCCCCAAAATTGGAGGTAAGGCCTAGCATTCTGGCCCATTGAGCATTGGCCTTGTGGACTTTTCCAGATTCCATATGGTGCGTTGACTAAGACATAATACACTCCTTGAATCTTGGCCTTTAGATCTGATGTTCTTGGATGCGTGTAGGGTCTGATCTGGATGGAACATGGTACGTCTTAATGCCTGGATTACATGGGAACATAGTTTGCAAAATATTATAGGAAATAAGGTAGACCTGGGGTTCGAACCCAGGTCACTAACATCACCAAGCAATACCTGCACCACTGAGCCAATTAACGCATTTGGTATATTAATAATAAACAAATAACAAAAGAATAGAATAAACGCATTAGTGGTTTACGCGCCAGTTTTCAAACCAGCCTATCACTAACGGACAACACATCATCTCTTTCGTTTTCCTGAAACATAAAGAACGAAGGCAACGGTTTTCGTTGTGTTTTCTTAGGGGACTTTTGGGAAAATAGCGAATAGCAATATAAGCTACATAAATTGTTCGCGAATGGTGGTTTATGTCCGTCTCAATGCACTGAATTCAATGGCCATGGTCTGAAGCTTTGATTTTTCTTCTTTGCAAAAGCCCTAATTTTAAAAACCTGTAACCCTAATATTCAAAAATGGTAGAATCGCATATGTGGCACAAAAATGTAATTGAATGTATTGGTTAGCTTGGAAACTTGACAAGGAACATGAATGTACAATTAAAATGCCATGGGGATGTCTAAAATTGAAAACACGATTCACACTTTCTTGCTGTACAGGGAGGGTTCTATGTACCAATTCTTCGCGTATTGATGGATGTTAGGGATTGCCACACGTTCAGAGTTTGTCCAGGAAGCTATTAGAATCAATCTTAAGACTTGAATCCACCTCTAATAGTGATTTCAGAATCTAGTTTTCAAGTCAAAATTTCAAGTTTTTTATGAGCTTTTGAGCGCAGCCTTTGGTGTCTTATGGTTAGGGTTTGACTTGGCACTTATGAGGGAAGAGAATTAGCTTGTTATTTGACCTTGATTCATGCCCATGAGAGAACTAGTCCTAGGGTTTTTTCATTAACAAACTTTTCCTTCTTTTAAGCCAAGACCAAGACTTAGTGTGCAATTTAACCCTAGCCTGAGTTTTTGAGTTGGCCCATGATATATGGAAGTTGTCCAAATTCAAATGACACTATTCCATTGGTTTTTGAATTTTATTTGAATTTTTAAAGATTTAAAATGAATTAAATTATCAAAAATTAAATAAAATAGAAAAATCAATGTTTGATCTTGAAACTAATCATGGGACACGTGTGTGGCATGACAAGGATGAATCAAGTGGAAGAAAGTGGGCCCTTTTGTCAAAAATTGGAGTTTCAAGGATAGTTGACTTTTGCCATTTCACAAAAATTTCCCAACTTCTACAAGGCATAACTTGGTCAATTTTTAAGCTTTTCTCATGTTCTTGGACATTTTGGAAAGGTCTTTGAGTCCTTTAACCAATGCCTTTGGTCCCATGTCATTTTGATTTTCCAATCTCAAGTTATGGCCTTTGACTTAAAGTCCCTTTTTGTTGACTTTTGAAAATGACCTATAATGTTGAAATTGATAACTTTTTGTGAGAGCATTTCTTGGACTTGAAGTATGAAGATGAGTTGTAGGAAATGTCTTTCTCTTCAAAATGAGCTTTGGATGGAATTTTTCTGATAATCCATGTGAAAGTTATGCCCTGGTCAATTTCAGTTGACTTTTTCAGCTGTCTAAATAAGGAAACTTTTGCATCTTGATGATTTTCTGAGCCAAATTTTGAGAATCATGATCAAGCATTGATCAAATGATGTTTGTGGCTTCAAAATGATATGTTGACCAAAAATTTGAACTTTTGACTGTCAAATGACCATTTTGCCCCTACAGTTGACTGTAGTGCAATTTAGGGTTTTGACTGTGCAATCTTGAGCTGAATGCCTTGAAACTTGATATGAGGATGCTTGACCATGTTTGTAAGCATATGAGACTTGATTGGGCCTTTGAACACTTCCTTTTCTTGATCAGACTCAAAACCCTAATTTTGACTGTATGGGAGACTGTTGCACTGCACAACCCTTGGGGAATTTTGTAGCTTGGCTTGGCAATTTCTTGAGGAATATGGGAGGGCAAATTTTGGGGTATAACAGCATACAATCGATGGTTAGGATTAAAATAAAATTGGTTACCTTAGTCCATACTGCGTAACAAGGGATTTACAGTATTCGACTAATTTAGTCCCCAACAACAGCGCCGAAAACTTGATCGTGACTTTATGAGTCTATCGGGTGTAGTGACTGCAAGTGTACAGTCTATCGCGTAGTTTTAAAAGATATCGAACCCACAAGGACTGATGGTCAGAACTACTATTATCTAAAGGTTACTATGTAAAGCTAAGGCTAATTATAAATTTGGGTGTTTGGGTTTAATCGGGAATTAACTAGAATTTAATAATCAATGACGAGATACCGGTATGTATTTCGTTAACTTAAGGGATCAGTACATCATTGGCATTTGTTTTTAGTATTAAAACACAGTTTCCGTGAAACTATTCGTTTAAAAACCCTCGTCTCAAACTTTCGTTCTATTGAATTATATCATATCAGTTAAGCTCGAAATGAGTGCTTCCGCTGTTTCATTTAAAACTCAAAAGTATTTTTTGAAAACAAATAAGTTCCAATTAACGTTAAAGCGCTTCCGCTGTTTTTAAAATTAATGTTTCAATAACCACTATCCGGGTAGAACCTCAAACTTCCGCTCTATTGATTTTAACCTTACATTTTTTCTTACTTCCGTACAAAAACAATTAAATATTCAATTGGAAATTAAAACCAGAAAAGTATTTTTGTAAAAAAAAATAATAATGCCAATTAATTACCGAATCCTTTTGGTCAAGTTTTACATACCGGTATAGGGAATCTAGCCAGCCATAATATTATTGCAAAATATCATAAAATTAAAGTGTAAATTCAACATCTCATGCATAGTAAGAAATAAATAAATTATGCTATTTAGAATAAGAACCTGAAAAGTGAATAAGAAAGCGATTAATTCCAATAAAGCGTGTGTCCTCCACAAGCCGACAGGATTGACTTGATGTAAAAATAGCTCGAGTACAATTAAAGTAATCCTAAAAAAATTCTGGAAGCCTTGAACCAAACTAATGTTGCAGTATTTCTCCGATGTGGAAAAATACTGCTTTGACAGTGAGGTTTTTATTGCCTAAGTGGTTCTACGACTGGAAAATTAATGCTGGAATTCTAAGACTGGAAAATACAATAACGAAATGCAATAAAAATAATTGTTGAACAAGAGAATGGAATTGAAAATAATAATACTGTGTAATTGTTCAAAGTGCCATAGAGATATCAAAACGAGAGGGAGTGGAGAGAGACTTCAATTGTTGGTAACTGCTACTTTTTATATAGTCCATTTTTGTTGAGGAAAAATAGGTAACTTCCATGATTCACGTTCTTCATGCGTAGAGAAAATCTAGGTGACGTGCGCTTAGTATGCTCCAGTAGCGAAGGCTTCGTAACTGCTTGGATCGTGGCAAGTAATCCATATTTGTCCCAGTCGTAACGCGAGTGTGCCGAGGGGCACAAAAACTTAACTTGTGCCGGTCGTAACGTGAGTGTGGTGGGCGACACGCTTCTCTGCTGCAGAAATGTATTTTTGCTGTTTTTAAAGCCATTTCGTCTTCATTTTCCATTCTTTTTCTTCCTTTTCTTATTTATGCCTTGCAAATGCTAAGTACCTGAAATATGTTTCAAAAACTACAAAAGGGATAAAATGTGACATAATAATCGAAGAATCATAATTTTAACCTATATAATCCGGGCGGAAAATGCTATATCTTTTCGTGTTATCAACTAAAAATAACCAAAAATAAATAAACTTTACTTGAAACTGTTAGGGTTTCAAGATGAAGAGTTCAGATGCAGGCATATCAAACATATAAAAAATGGTTTGAAGATGCAGAGTTCATATTCAGACATATCAACCATATCAAACTATTCAAAAAAAGGAAGGTTTGAAAGTGAAGATTTCGGATTCAGGCTACAATAACAAATCATTCATTTGAATAAAACATAAAACATATCAAACCAATCAAAAATAGTTCAGATCCATACTTATCATATTATCCAAAGTTTAGAGACAAATAGAGGGATAGAGGGATAAAGGGATAGAGAGAAAGAGAGAAAAAAAGAGAAATAAAAAGACGAAGAACTTACATCAATGGTGGTTCGTGGTTGAATGGTGGACGTCGGCGGTGTTTAGTGGACAGCAACGTCGTTTCATGGACAGCAGCAGCGTTTGAGACTTGAGAAAGGTGAAAGAAACCCTAGCAGAGTTGAGACTTGAAATAAGAACTGTGAATAGAGACTGAGGTGAGGATGTATATTTGCAAACTAGATTAAAATTTCAGTGGGCCTAAAGATATCCAACATCTCTCAGCTGCCCAAGTTTTATGGTAACCTCTTCACTAACAAACACTTTACTGGCCTATCGGTGTAGGATTCCGATGGGTTCAAAAATTCAAACCTAAATCGACCGATTTAATCCATGCGAACCCATATTATTTCAAACCGAAAATCCGCTAATCCGACCCAACTAAACTGATATCTAACGAGTCACTTGGATTGATCGGTTTGGTCTGATTTCCTTTTTTTTTTCCAACCCTAGTTACTAATTAGAGGCTCCACATCATGTTTCTATGCCTTGATGTTGGCAATGAGATGAGATACTAATAATTTTGTGTACGAAATTTGTTGGTATAAGTCAAATTTGCAAATTTTCTGGTGTGCACCTTTTTGATGAAAAAAATATTAAAGTACATATTTTTTAGGTTATATACCAATATATAATATAGTTTTAAATAAAATTTAGTTATTGATATATAGCATCCGTCCTTTAATTTGGTGGAAGAGTGCAAAATAATAAGACTCCACCCATTCAATTGTCGGAAAAGTGTTAATTTTTAGAGGCTTCATCTATTAATTTGGAAGAAATTTGTTAAACATATTTTATTTTTCTAATTAAAACATAATTAACTTTTAATTATAATTATAATTATATATAAATTTTAATAAATTTAAATTTATTATAATGATTTATAATTAATTGTTTATCCAAATAATAAAATATATAAATATTTTATATAATTAAATAATTAAAATATATTTAATTGATAAGTAAAATAATAATAATAATTCAAATAAAATATTAATTAAAGTAATAACTATGTATTCATTAAATAAAAGATTAATATGATTTTACTCTCTATTATGCTATATAGGTGACTTTTGATTTTGTATTGTAAATTTATTTTAAGCATCCTTGCTATTTCAAGATTCCATCACTTTAAATCTTATAGTAAAATGGTACACACTTAATGTTTATTTGCCGTCGTGATTGAACATTTTTTTTGTTTTTTTAATGACAATATAATGACGTGGAATTATATATTTTTATTTTTAATTATATTTAATTTCATATAATATTTCTTTTATTTATTTTAATCTTATTAAATTATTAAAATTTAAAATATCAAAAATTCTAAAAACATTGCTATGGAACTCAAACACATTCAATCCCACTCCACTATCAACAGATTTACCACTAAGCCAAGACAACTTATTCATTAACCGTCCACACGAATATTATATTATCAATTATTAATACATGATATTAACTTACTATTATATTATAGTAAATATTATCAATACATTAAAAATACTTCAATAATATTATATTATTTTATAAATATTATTTTACATTTAATAAAATATTTAGTTATGAATTTAAATGCATAATCTTTTTAATGTTATTAAAAATTAATTTTAATTTATTATTATTTTTTCTTTTTTAATAGTTTTAATATTAAAAACTATTAAAATTAATTTAATTAATTTATATTTAATATTTACTATTAAAATGTATTTTAATGTACAATTGTTTTTAGAATAATTTATAGAAATAAACTGAAAATAATTTAAATATAACCCATAGTATATATTTCAATAAATAAACTATAGTATGTATTTAAAAGTAAACTGAAATTAATTTTTAACGTATAATAATAAAATGTTATATATTTAAAAATAAATTAAAATAAATTTAAATAGATTTTTAATTTATAATAATAAACTGAAATTAATTTACAATATATAGTATATATTTGGATAAATTGAAATTAATTTTTAATATATTATAATAATAAACTGCAATTAATTTTTAACATATTATATATATTTGAATGAATATTCTGAAATTAGTTTATATTATAATAATAAATTGAAACTAATTTATAACATATGGTATGTATTTGAATAAATAAACTGAAATTAATTCATAAAATATGGTATATTGGAAGTTTGAAGATGTAGGTTGGTTACGCGGGTCTAATTAGAATCTATTATGTGATAGATACAAATTTGACACAAATGCATACGGATCCATGTATTCCTTACTCGATTTACATTCATCTGGCGTGATATGGCCACGTAAGACAATACGATGGTGGTTTTTCCATTGATGATGCTCTTGTTTGTAATATTCTTTCAAATTACTAAATTGCCATTGGTCTGACACTTAACTTGTGTGATACTCCTCCATGGACTTTGGAGGACCTGATATGTCTTGTTGAATGTCAAATTGGAGTTTGACCATATTTGAATGATGCATTTCAACTGTAGTAAGCATATTAAAAGCGCTTTTGAACTTCATAAGTCATTTTCAGTTGGATCCTCATCTTGAAGTTTAAAATAGGGTCTCCATACAAAATGTTATATAAATTTAAATGATTAGTTAAAAAATTGTATAAACTATAATTATTATCATTTAAGTCTTGAAGATAATACATCACCCGCCTCGAAATGATCGATAAACGTCCAATATCTAAGAGAAAAATGATGGGGAGTTTTGAAATCCTAGCACTTTAAAACAGATGTCAAGACTGATGTCCCAATACCAAAACACAATATCAAGATAGATGTTAAGACATCATCTGCTGACAAATTTTTTTTATCAAAATAATAATTATGCAGAAATAAATTGCAGAAGGTAAAAGACACAATCAATTGTTAACCCAGTTCCGTGCAACTCACCTACTTTGGAGGCACCCGAGCCAGGAAGGAAATCCACTATGATAGTATTAGTTAAAAGCTAAACAATCATAGTTTACAACTTATCTTCTAGTCACTACCTTGTATAACTTCTACCTATAAACCTTCTAGATATGAGATCTCCCTCTCACTTCTCACAGTCACCTCAGTCATAATAACAAAAACAAAATAACACACTTCCAATTACAATAATCAGTTTTTCTTAAAAGCTTTTAACTGAGAATAATAACTTGACACGCAATCTACTCTTTGCTTAAAAGATCATGAGTGATTGGCAAGTAAAAATGAACAATCAGTCTACCTCAATGTATCAGAAGATATATGGGTCACATACAAAAACAAATAAATCACTTAAAGTACTCTCAAAACCCTAAACCCTTATTTAACCATGAAGAATTGAAAAACACAAGAAGGAGGGTTGAATTGGAATCTTAAAAATCAATGGAAATAACATGATGATTTTTATCCTGGTTTGTTTGAATTCAAACTACTCCAGTCCACCCTCCAATGCGATTTCGCCTCTCTCCAACGAGGTCTTAATTCACTAATCAATCTTGATTACAAAACTACTTTGACTACTGCCAAAGTCTTCTTGAGTATAACCGCAACCAGTTTTTCTCAAGGAATTGCACTAAATAAATTATGAATAAAGCAGTGTACAATATGTTTTTCCTTACAAAAACAGTATCACAGACTTGTGATGTATTGCCTAGTTTAAAGAATAGTATGAATGAGGAGTAGATAGGATAGCAACGTTGAAGTATTGTAAAATGTTGTGTACAAAATCGTAAACGATTTATCCTCATCCATTATTTAAATAGGAGCATCAATATTGAGTATTTGGAAACTTGATAAATGACAGTTAATGTGCTTTCCTCAAATAAAAGATCCTTGTCTATTTGTAGTCGTTGCATTTGATATAGATTTGATGAATTGTAATGCTTCCAAACATTAAGGAATCTGTTTGTTGCATGCTTCAGAACTTTGGAAGGTCATAATCATAAGGTCCTGTTTGCAGCATTAGACTTTCTTTCAGAGTTAAAACGTCTTTCTCTTAGCGCAACTTCTGATCTTCATTCATCAGAACTTTCTGAGAATAGTCTACGTTCATAGTAGAAACATACTTGTAGCTTATCTTCTGATCTACTTCCATCAGAACTTCT
This sequence comes from Vicia faba, assembly GCA_948472305.1. NCBI lineage: Eukaryota > Viridiplantae > Streptophyta > Magnoliopsida > Fabales > Fabaceae > Vicia > Vicia faba. The sequence continues at coordinate 1,311,904,567 of OX451740.1, read as the reverse complement.
CTACAAAATAGAATATAATTTTAGAGTGCATAATTTTTCTTTGTGTTTGCTATCATCAAAACTCTTACGAGGGTTTTAGAATAAAACTATGTTCTAACAATCTCCCCCTTTTTGATGATGACAAAAACTAGGATATTTTAATTAAAAATAGACAGAACATAAAGCATTAGAGAGTCTCCCCCTAAGTTGAGTACTCAGATAGAGATAAATTACTTCCCCGAAGTTCATTTTGATCAGAGCTTTTGATGCATATCCTTGTCTTCATCAGAGTTTTGTTCCTGTTTTGCTTTCAGAAAAAAACGAGAAGTTATGAATTTCAAAATATTTGAGACTTTGTCTCGATATACTGTTATTAAAAATATCTTACATTCTCCCCCTTTTTGTCAGGAATCAAAAAGCAATATAAACACTAATACTCAGAGTCAAAAATATGAGTTATATTAAAACATGATTGCAATAACACTTTCAGATCTAAACAAGATAAATGAATGCAGAAAATAAGTTATAAAAAAACTAAGATTGAGGAGGGGAAGTCGTGTGAACAACGCTTCCAGCAAGCTCTTAATCTGAGTGATTGATTCCTCTTGTTCTCCCAGCATTTCCTTGATTTATTTGCTCGTGTGTTCTTGCTTGTCCAATCTTTCTTTGATCACTGCATTCTCTTTCTTTAACTCTTCCAGAGTTTGCATAACCAAAGATGAAGCTGGTGTATCCACATAAGATTCAAGTTTCTCAGAACATTCTGTAGCAGTGTCTGATTCTGTTGCTTTTCCTTTATCTTGAATAATTGCCAGAGGAAGATTTTCAGAGCGTGGTTCAATAACTTTTGAAGGTTGGTGCTCTTTCTAGGGAGCATTATACAACAGAAGAATAGATTTCCTTTCCCAGTGAATCAGAACTTGATCCTTGAAAACTTTCAATTGATCACAAAAGTTCTGTTGGGCTAGTTCATAGCTTAATTCCTTGAGTTTCTGGGATTCTGAGTTGAACCATCTTCTGAACCGGTTCCAGTGAGAATCAGAAGCAGAAGGATTTGGATTTTCTAAACTTGCTTGCTTCAAAGAGTTAACCCATTCCATTGGAGTGGAATGGTAAGGTGATGGAATTTTTGGAATGTCTTGGATGGAGAGAGGTTGGCAAACCATGAGAGGTTCTGTTATTCCAGGAATTGGTGAGGTGGTATCAGAGTCAATGTATGGATTTTATGTTTGAGGAGTTTGAAAATTTGGCTCAAATTGATCAATATCAGAAAGAACTCTAGCAAGTTCTGGCTGATTTTGTTCAAGATGTGGATTGGGAGAGTGAAGTTTGTTTAGTATGTTTTCTAGAGTTACTGAGGGGTCAAACTCTATATCAAAATTTTCAAATGTTTGAGGTGAGGGATCTTCTATTGGTTTTGGAGAGGAGGGTGTTTCAGATGTTGGAAAAATCACTGATTCTACAACAGAAATAAAAGAAGAGTTACCTTTCTTTTTAGCAGCTTTTGGAGTCTTCTGAGAAGATCCTTCTCCTGCTACTTTTCTTTTTCTGGAATTCTTTAGGACAACATCTAGAGATTGCTGATGTAGATCACGAATGTTTAACTCTAGAGCAGTTCCATCCTTCTTGCATGCTTCTAAATATCTTAAAACTATTTCTGGTGAAGCATCAATTTCAGAAAATAGAGGAAAATCTTTCAGAGGGATTCTCCTTGATGTGATGACTTATTTTGCAGCAATGGTTGGATCCTTCTTAATGCTATCTATGATCTTCATCTTTTTCAGGTTCTTGGCATTAAGAGGTTTTCCAGCACATGCCTCCAGCGTGCTTATCTGCCGAGCTTCAGTCAGATGCTCTATTAACCTTTTCTCAGTCAGAATATCTGAAATTAGCCTGCCCAGAGGTATCCAATCCCTCTTGGTTCTTTCATCTTCTCTTGTTTCCTTCACGCTTTTTCTCAGATGATTGAAAAGCAAGTGAGGAAGGTTTATGTTTGTCTTCTTTGCAATGAAGTATAGCAGAAACTGTTGATCAATATTTATGTAGTCATGAGAGCTTGTTGGCTTCCTGTGGTTGATACAGCCTAAAATGATCTTTGCCCATATTCTGAAGTAATCCTTCAGATCTTTAATCTTGTTGGATGGCTGCCCAGAAGTGAAGATTACTCTTGATATGGTTGTTAGGTCAGAATATTTCTCAACCATGTCGTTGCACCGGATTCCTCCGTCATTATAACCAATCAGCTTTGCAATCATATCTTCAGTGATTGCAATTTTCTTCCCAATTACTTAAGACGTTACTTGGTGATTAGAGGAGGTTGCATGAATCTAGAATTCCTTTACCAAAGTCGGGAACACTGGACCTAGAAGACGATAAAAGTACCTATTCCAACCTTGAATTGCTACATCTGCAGTAATGTCAAACCCATTCTTCTTCATGCTTTCAAAATCAACGATAAGCTCACAGAGAACCTCAAGAGAATCAATTTTGTAAGTAAGGTTCTTAACGGTTCTCCATATTGTTTTGTAGTTGATGGCGATGAATCAAGAGTACATTGAAGATTCTTAGCGCTTGAAGATGAAGCCATTGTTCACACTGACTGTTTGAGATTTCTGAAAAAGGGTTTTTTTTCCAAATGAAAACTAGAGAGGGAATATAAGCGAGAAGAAGTGAGAGTGATAGTGAATGTGTATTTATAATCTATTTGAAAACTTAATCAACAATAAAGAGAAAAAATATTAATGATTACACAGTAATTATGAATCCTGAAAATAGGGGATGGCGTGGAGATATGAAACAGTTACCAATGACATGCGTCTCAATGCATCCAATCAAAGCTCTAGACCCTTCAGAATTTGAACGCGTGTTCAGCCTTAGAAGGACGCTTGTGAGAGGACGACAAATGTTGATAATGTGAACTACACGCTTCTATCTTTGAAATGAACCTTTCAGATCTTCTTAGATAGATTCTGATGCAACTGTCCTTCGAACTTCTGAAGAATTGTTGATCAGATGTTCACAAAGAAAACATAAAATTCTGAGGGTTAATGAATATATAAATAAAAATCTTATTCTGGACATAATTTCATGCTGAGATGTTTCAGAATGAAATTAAACCTATCTTCAGAAAGTGGTTTAGTAAAGACATCAGCCCACTGATGGTCTGTGTCAATAAATTTTAAGGAAATGATTCCTTTCTGAATATAGTCCTTAATAAAATGATGTTTTATTTCTATATGCTTAGCCCTAGAATGTAAAATAGGATTCCTAGATAAACATATTGCAAAAGTGTTATCACGGAATATAGGAATGTTACTCTCAAATATGTTGAAGTCTTCAAGCTGACTCTTCATTCAAAGCATCTGTGTGCTGCATCCAGCAGCTGCTATGTATTCAGATTTAGATGTTTATAAAGCAATTGTGGATTTCCTCTTGCTGGTCCATGAGATCATATTTTCTCCCAAAAACTGGCAGCTTCCAGAAGTTATTTTTCTTTCTACTCTGTCTCCAGCAAATTCAGCATCACAGTACCTTACTAAATTGTATTCACTGGTTTTTTCTATAAAACAAACCAAAATTAGTAGTACCTTTCATATACTTAAAAATTCGCTTAACAGCTGTTAAGTGAGATTCTCTAGGATCTGATTGGAATCTGGAACATAAACATACACTGTATAGAATGTTAGTTCTTGAAGCTGTAAGATATAAGAGAGAACCAATCATACCTCTGTAGATCTTCTGTTCTACCTTTTTACTTACCTCTTCCTTTTCCAGAATGCATGTGGGATGCATTGGAGTCTTAGATGGCTTACACTCTGATAATTCAAATTTCTTCATAAGTTCTTTGATGTATTTGCTCTAGTGTATGTAGGTTCCTTCTGGATTTTGATTGATCTGAATGCCCAGAAATAATTTGAGTTCTCCCATCAAGCTCATTTCAAACTCTGCCTGCATAGACTTAACAAATTCTCTTCCCATAGAAGCTTTAGTAGATCCAAAAATTATATCATCTACATAAATTTGACAAACTAAAATGTCATTCTTAAATGACTTACAGAATAAGGTTGTGTCCACTTTCCCTCTGGTGATTTCCTTTTCTAACAGAAAGCTACTTAGTCTTTCATACCAAGCTCTGGGAGCTTGTTTCAGACCATATAGTGATTTATTTAGTTTGAAAACATATTCTTGATGTTTAGAATTTTCAAAACCAGGGGGTTGGTGCACATAAACTTCTACGTCAATGTATCCATTTAAGAATTCACTTTTGACATCCATCTGATAGAGAGTGATGCCATTATTCACAACAAAAGAAATTAAGAGTCTGATAATCTAACCCGGCGACTAGAGCAAAGGTTTCTATATAGACTATCCCCTCTTGCTGACTATATTCTTGTGCAACCAGTCGTACCTTATTTCTGATGACTTCTCCTTGTTCATTCAGTTTGTTTCTGAATTCCAATTTTGTTCCAATGACGTTGAACCCTTTTGTTTTGGGAACCAGATACCATACGTCATTTCTGGTTAATTGATTTAATTCCTCCTGCATAGCTAGTATCCAATCGTTGTCCAGAAGAGCTTCATCAATGGTAGTTGGCTCAATCAGATATACCAATCCCGTGAGAGATTCTTCAGAATTTCTGAATGTGGATCTTGTTCTGATTGAATCTTCCTTCTTTCCCTGAATTTTGTCTTCAGGATGAGCTAGGCTGCTTCTGGATAGTCTTTTCTGGAGAGGTTCTTCAGATGTTGTTGTAGTGTTTGCGATATTTCCTTCTGATGTTATTTGTGAGTCTTTGTTGGGAACTTCTAATGTATTGCCTTCAGTACCTATAAATTGAACTTCTATATCTGCAAGAGATTCATTTTGCTTTGACTTTTGAGAGCCAAGCTTGTCATCAAATCTAACACTGATTGACTCTTCTATAATCTGTGTTTCTGTGTTGTATACTCTGTAGCCTCTTCAGTGTTCAGAGTATCTTAACATAATACACTTTTGTGCTTTAGAGTCAAACTTGTTCAGATGTTCTTTGGTGTTAAGCATAAAACAAATACATTCAAATGGATGGAAATACGAAATGTTGGGCTTTTTGTTCTTCCACAGTTCATATGGAGTCTTATCCAAAATAGGTCTTCTGGAGATTCTATTCTGAATGTAACACGCTGTGTTAATTGCTTCTGCTCAGAAGTTCTTAGCAATGTTAGTCTCGTTGATCATGGTTCTGGCTATTTCTTGTAAATTTCAGTTCTTTCGTTCTACAACTCCATTTTTTGGGGAGTTCTAGGACAAGAGAAATCGTGAGAGATGCCATTCTCATTAAAAAATATTTCAAATTTTTTGTTTTCAAATTCTCCACCATGATCACTTTTGACTTTAACAATTCTAAGATCTTTCTCATTTTGGACTTGGTTACAGAAAGCAACGAACATAAAGTGTGACTCGTCCTTGTGTCGTAAGAGCTTTATCCATGTCCATCTGCTATAGTCATCTACGATCACTAACCCATAATTCTTGCCACTAATGGGTGCAGTTTTCACTGGTCCAAATAAATCTATGTGCAGAAGTTCTAATGGTCTAGAGGTAAAAACAACATTTTTTGCTTTAAAATGAGGTTTTGCAAATTTGCCTTTCTGACATGCTTCACACAGAGCATCTGAGCTGAACTTCAGATTAGGAAGTCCTCTGACCAGATTGAGTTTGTTAATCTGAGATATTCTTCTCATACTAACATGCCCCAATCTTTTGTGCCAGACCCATTGCTCATTGTTAACAGACAGTAGGCATTTTACGTTCTGACTTTTTAGTTCAAAAAGTTTTATTTTGTAAATGTTGTTCTTTCTCTTTCCATTAAAAAGGATAGATCCATCTTTTTGACTAACAGCTTTACAGGAATTTTGATGAAAGATTGTATCATAACCGTTATCACTTAATTGACTTATGGATAACAAGTTATGCATTAATCCATCTACTAACAGAACATTATCAATGGAAGGGATGTTACTGTTACCGACAGTTCCATAACCAATGATCTTCCCTTTCTGATTGCCTCCAAAACCTACGTAGCCTCCAGATTTAAGTTCCAAGCTTTGGAACATATGCTTTCTTCTCGTCATGTGTCGAGAGCCTCCAGAGTCCAAGTACCATGATTGGTGTTTCATTCTTGCTGTCAAAGATATATGCTGCATATATAATTTTATCCTTAGGTACCCATATCTTTTTGGGTCCTTGTTTGTTAGTGTTACCAAAATTCTGTTTGAATTTCGATTTAGCAGAAAAATCATTACTGGTATATTTTAAGTCATGTGTGTGCCCATAGGTAAAGTGAGATTTCAAAGGAGTGCGTTTAATAACTAAGTCATTGACTTTCTTAGGTTGGGGTACTTTACCTTTGTATCCTATACCTTTTCTGCCATTTCTGCTAACTCCATAGATCGTTGAAGCCATATTGCTTCTATCTTTGTTTTTAGCAAGGAACTTCTAAAAGCTATGATCATATTTCTTTATGATCTTATCAGAGTTACTAGGAACCACTGAGATAGTTTCGTTCTGAGTGTTTTGTAAATCGTTTTCAAGTTTTGAATTTTTTTCTTTTAGCTCAGAATTTTCTAATCTCAGATTCTTAGTTTCTTCAGAGTCAGAAACTAGATCCTTTTTCAGGTTCTTGAATTTGACTCGAAGCTGCTGATATCTATCAAGAATTTCACTTACACTTTCTCCTAATTCAGCTTTGGTAAAATTTACAGTAAAGTCAGGAAATGCCTCTTCAGTTTCTAATTATGATTCTGACCCAGATGATTCAGTATCTTTTATCACGTTGGCCACAAGAGCAATGTTGGCTCTTTCATCTTTTAATTCTGTGTCTGCGTCAGAAGTATCATATTCATCCCATGTTTCCATGAGACTTTTCTTTTTTTCCTTGAAGAACTTCTTTTTGGGTTTCTCCTTCTGAAGCCTTGGACAATCCCTTTTTTAGTGCCCTTGTTCATTTCACTCGTAGCAGACAATGTCCCTGTTGCTTGATTTTCTGTGTCCATAAGATGATTCGGATTTTCTGTGTCCAGAAGATGATTCATACTTTCTGTATCCAGAAGATGATTCATTCTGATTCCCTGTTCTTTTGGAATTTTTGAACTTCCTTTGCCTCTGCATCCACAGTTGATTGACTCTTCTGGAGAGAAGAGACAATTTGTCTTCTTTTGATGAGGATCCACCAAAGGTTTCTTCCATAGCCTACAAAACTTTAGAATCATATTTTTTTGTTACATTTAAGAGTTAAAGGCTTACCTTGCTTCTGGGGCTCATCATCTTCTAACTCTATCTCATCACTTCTGAGCGAGCCGACAAGTTCTTCTAGAGATATCTTGTTAAGATCTTTTTCCAGTTTGAGAGCAGTGACCATGGGCCTCCATTGCTTTGGTAGAATTCTAATGATCTTCTTTACATGATTAGCAGTTGAATACCCTTTGTCAAGAACTTTCAGCCCATCAACCATAATTTGGAATTTTGAGAACATTGCTTCAATTGTTTCACTTTCTTCCATCTTCAAGGCTTCATACTTCTGAATGAGCACAAGGGATTTGGTTTCTTTTACTTGCTTGTTGCCTTCATGCATCATTCTCAGAGAATCAAACATGTTGTTAGCTGTCTCTCTTTTTGTGATCTTCTCATACTTTGAATATGAGATGGAACTCAAGAGAATAGTTCTGGCCTTGTAATGATTTCTAAAGTCACGCTTTTGATGATCAGAAATTCTTTTTCTATCAATCTTCTGACCACTTTCATCAACATGATGCATCTACCCATCAATCACCATATCCCAGAGATCAGCATCATGAGCCAGAAAGAAGCTTTCAATTCTGTCTTTCCAGTAATCAAAGTTCTCTCCATCAAAGATTTGAGGTTTGCCACTGATTCTGGATTTCTCATCATGGTAGTCATTGCTGATGTTCTGACTTGGTCCCACCATAGTGTTTTTATTAGCTTGGATCTTTTACTGACACAGTTAAGTGCTTGAACTCAGAACCAGACGCTCTGATACCAATTGAAGAATTAAAAAATGGAAGAAGGGGGGTTGAATTGGAATCTTAAAAATCAATGGAAATAACACGATGATTTTTATCCTAGTTCATTTGAACTCAAACTACTCCAGTCCACCCGCCAAGGTGATTTTGACTCTCTCCAATAAGGTCTTAATTCACTAATCAATATTGATTACAAAACTACTTTGACTACTACCAAAGTCTTCTTGAGTATAACCACAACCCGATTTTTATCAAGAAATTGCACTAAGCAAATTATGAATAAAGAAGTGTACAATATGTTTTTCCTTACAAAAACAGTATCATAGACTTGTGATGTATTATAAAATCGTAAAATCGTAAACGATTTATCTTCATCCCTTGTTTAAATAGGCGCATCAATCTTGAGTATTTGGAAACTTGATAAATGACAGTTAATGCACTTTCCTCAAATAAAAGATCCTTGTCTATTTGTAGCCGTTGCATTTGATATAGCTTTGATGAATTGTAATGCTTCAGAACATTAAGGAATATGTTTGCTGCATGCTTCAAAACTTTGGAAGGTCAGAATCATAAGGTCCTGTTTGTAGCGTTAGACTTTCTTTAAGAGTTAAAACGTCTTTTTCTTAGCGCAACTTCTGATCTTCATTCATTAGAACTTTCTGAGAATAGTCTACGTTCACAGTAGGAACATCCTTATAGCTATATTCTCATCTACTTCCATCAGAACTTCTCTATAAAACAGAATATAATTTTAGAGTGCATAATTGTTCTTTGTGTTTTTTATCATCAAAACTCTTACGAGGGTTGTAGAATCAAACTATGTTCTAACAAACCACACTCGGTTTCTTAATGTGAATTCTTGCTAATTTTAGGTTTAGTAAGTCCTTATATAGAGACTCTTGCAGTATGGGCTTGGACTCTTCAAAACAATCCAATATTTCAATTATAAATCAGCTGCAAGATCTTCTCCATAAAAAGGAACAAATCTTCAAAGTTTCCTAAAAAGTCTCCAAGATCCTTTTTATGAAACCAAATCAAATATGCACGTTCCTAATAAAATATTCTTGACCTGCAAAAATAAGTGATATATATCTAATAGAATCTCACAAAAACAAATAAATGTGTCAAGAAAATAACAGCAACACCTGTTGTACACTTGGCCAAGATGTCAAAACATCTGGGTCAACATCTGTTTGAAATACATGAAAGTAGAACCTGACATGACAGTTGGTTAAGATGTCATGACATCTTGCTCAACATCTGGATGTGATACATATTTTTCCAAATGAAACATGTTTTACCAAAATTGTTGCCAATCATAAAATCACAGACCTAACAAGCTTTTTCATAATTCATCCCATATGCGGACCACGTAAAAAGAAATAGTTATCAATTAGAAAAGACGTAGAATAAACATATAAAAAATAAAATGGTTTAAACGTAGTTGGTCGCATATATAAATTAGGATGGGAATCCTATGGGACGTTACAAGATCAACCTATTAAATGGTTGGTGTGACTGCGAAAAGTTTTAAAACATATCGTGTTCCTTGTTCACATGTTATCGCTGCATGTTCCATGGTGCACCAAAACACCTATGATCTTTTGTCTAACGTTTACAAGGTCGCAAACTTATTTGGGGTTTATAGCACAAGCTTTTCAGTGCTACTATACGATGAATATTGGCCCATTTATGAAGGTGATCAAATTTTCCATAATCCAATAATGCAGAGGAACAAGAAAGGTCGCCCAATGAACACATGTATTAGAACAGAGATGGACACAATTGATAAGTTGGAGAGGAAATATGGAGCGTGTCGTCTTCTTGGTCACAATCGAACTCAGTGTCCCAGTGTTATAACTATTGCACCCCAAAAATTTCCCTATGAATTTCAATTACATTTAACTCAAATCTCACATTCATTCATCTTCGCATACATCCTCATCTAAATCACAATCCTTCATTTCATGTGTTCTCAAAGTATGGGATCACATTTTCCTCAAGATTAGGGTTTTGAAAAGAAGAGGCTCATCTCTCAAGAGTTTGTATCATCATGGTCATCATTCTCAGGGCATCATTTTTCATTTGGTCTCATCACTATGGTTTGAGAAAATTAGGGTTTTGCCCCTCATCAGTGAAAAGTCAAGAATTAGGTGGCTTGAAGTTCAAGTTTGACTGCTTCAAAGTGTCATCAACAAAACCATCTCATGGTCATTACATCATCTCAGTTTACACCATGCTTACAAGATCTCTTTGGTTATATTGAATTTGATTTCATCTAAAGAAAGTCAACTGTCACAAGAAAAAGTCAACTTTGACCCTTTTGGTTAACATTGAAGTTCAAAGTCAAAGTATTATCAACATAGTCAAAATCATCAAGCTTGATCATCAAGAAGATAAAAAAAAAGTCATCAAAAGTCAAAGTTGGAAGGTTTTCAAGTACTTAGAGAAAATTCAAGTGTTTTGCGCTTAGAAAACCCCAACTTCACAAGCAAGTTTCCTCAAGATACAAGCTAATTCAAGAGAAACTTTCAACATGAAAGTTGTAGGGAATGAGGAATTCTATAACTTTGTCAATGTGGGATGATCCTCAAAAAGTGCTTGGATTAAGAGATATGGGCTCATGAAGTTCTGATATTTTTACCCAACACTAAGAAATATTTTGGATCAGTTTTTTATCTCAACTTCTTGGTCAATTTTCACCAATTTATCATTTGATTCAGCCAAAGTGGTTAACATTAAAGTTGTAGATCTTGATTCAAGCTTCCCAAAATTTCCAAGAGCATGAAAAGATCATACTTGAGCTGAGATTCAAAAAGACAAAGTTGGTCATTTTTGCTTGAACTAGAGGTCATTTCTATGATAACCATAAGACAAAATCTTCATGCCATGCCTTGTAATGTCACTTTACAGGCCTCTAAACCCACAAATATCTCTATAATCAGTTGATTTCACTTGCTTTATGGCTACTATCCACTTGATTCAAGCTTTATCCAAGATAATTTTTCATTAATGGCACAAAGGCACCATTTTCATTCACATAAAGCAATCTTTTTGCAAAAGTCAATGTTTTCAGCTCCTTATTTGTTTCTTCTTATCACACTCTATCCTAAAGTGAAGAAGCAACCTTTATGCACCCAACAAATATTAGAGCACACTTGTACGTCTCCATGGGAACCACCATTTTCACATAACTTGCCATTTCCATTGGAACCAAACCATAACTTGTTATCTCAAGAATCTGGTTACTTCAATTTCTCAAACCTTTTGCCTATAAATAGTTAGTTCATTTTCAACCCAATACACCAATTTCACAAGCCCTCAAACCCTCTCAAACTCTTCCAAATCCGAATTGGCCTCAAAAACTCTATTTTTGAGCTTTGAAGTCCAAATCTTCAAATCTCTCAAACCTTGCAAATTTTGTCCAAACAAATCATCCAAACACTTCATATACATCATGTATAAGTGATCTAAACACCTATTTTGCCACTATAACTCCATTATCAACATCCACCATTTTCAAAATCAAACTTTGCAACTTGACTTGAGTAGTGATCCAGACATTCTCAAGGCAAAGTAAGATTTGCAACACACTCACTAAGGTTCCATAAAGCTAAAGCAAGCATCACATTGCTTCTGGAAGTCGTGTAGAGGCCATCGAATTTTTCATCAAGAGGTAAGTTTCTCAAAGTTTGAAATATTTATACAAGCATCATTAGAATTTATTTTCTGAAGATAAAATGTAGAAATCATATTACTGAAGTTATCCATGACCTTTAATTGCATTTTAATTGACTGTGTGATGAGAATTTTGGAACTGAGTTTTCTAAAATGTTAGGGTTTCACTTTGGTACCAAACAAAGTTACTCCTAACCATTGACCTATAGCTTTTAAAAATTATATGGTTAGATTCCTTATTAAAAATCAAGCAATTTTTGTCTTTACAAATTTCAATTTGGTTGAGAAATGAGGGTTTTCAGAAATTAACAATGGTGTTATTGTTGGTCAGCTCCGCGCGAAGAGGAAGAAGGAGATAGCCATTTTCAAAATTTCAAAATTTCAAAATTTGGTTTATAATATATTTACTGGGGGGGGGGGGGGGGGGGCGTCTCATAACTGAATGAAACAGCCACCACGGTGGTATACATAGCACGCCTGTGGTTCGATCCCCCTCGCCCCAGACCTTTTGGTTTTATTTTCCTTTTTTTTTTAAAACTTCAATTTTCTACTTCATTTTTTACTATTTTCACTTAATTCTTTTTGCAATCAAATTTAATATTTTTGAGCTAACTTTTTGTACACTATTAGTTTATCATGTCTATTTTATAAATATAAAAAAAATATTACAAAATATTTTTTATTTCATTATTTTCTAATTAAATCAAAGTAATCACTTTTTTAGGGTTTTAAAGTGGCCTTTTGGTGATCCTTTGATCATTTTCTTAACTTTGTTCATAAAGCTTGATCTTACCATGATAGGTCTTGATTCCCATGAGATATCTTGACACTTGAGTAGGGATTTCATGATAGCTTGAGCTATTCAAGAACATTTCTCAACTAAATTCACATTAAACCATGAAACATGTCCAAAATCAAAGTTATGCTCCACGACTTTCAATTGTGATTGTGATGAATACACATGTTTCAAACATTCAAATCATTAATGTTCTCAAAAACTTGATTCACTTTTGAATATATTTCCTTCATAAACTCTTTTAAAGCATCAACTATAAAACATTAAAAAATGCTTTCAACTTCCACTCTTTTGTCACAACTTTTACCAAATAAAATCCATGGATTCTCATCCACTTGTATTATCATTGCTTGTTTTAATAACATGTTCCCTTAGGCTTACTTGGTTTATCTTAAATCCTTATGAAATTTGAACCAAGGTAGACATTAGGATCTCAATCTAATCATGAAAATATTAGGGTAGAATTTCCCCCATAATCCAAACCTTAAGTCCAATCTTTGATGACAACTCTAAGATCAATAAGTCTCTCCATTATACTTTTCTTTTTGCATTACATCATTAAGACTAAAATCTTTCTCAATAAAAAACCCTTAAAACACTTAACAATACTCAGAACCCTTTCAAAACTAAAGATATGTAGGTGATGGGTGTCTCCTTGGATGAGGATCCACTTAAAACCTTATTCCTAACAATACACAAACCAAATCCAAATCATTTTGCCTGAGGGCTTTTTCACTTTAAAACATTTTCAAAAAGGATATATTAACTCCATTCTACACAAAACAACAATGTGTAGTCTCCAACGGTCGAGTGGCAACGTTAACTGTTAGAATGTGAAGTTAATATTCATCCATAAAAATACACAACAAACAAAAACATTTTTAAGAAGAACTACAACGTTCTGATTCCCTTGTGGATACATAGGCATGGAGTTTCAATTGCTCACGTGAATGCACTAATAAAACCATTTTCTTTTCCCAATGAATAAATGCATATATTTCTCTTTAGCAAGCAAACTTTAGATAAACACACCCATTGGATAGAATAACAAGAGTGGATCCCATGGAGTACCACGGACGTGAGGGGTGCTAATACCTTCCCCTCGCATAATCGACTCCCTTACTCGAGATTTGGTTGCAATACCATATTCTTTTCCTGATACCAAATATTTTCTCTATATTTTCCTTTCCCTATATTCTTGGGATAAATAAAGTTAGGTGGCAACTCTGTTTGTTCCATCCGAGGTTATTTTGTTTTTTCGAGTAGCTTCAAGAACTAGTAATAATTAACTTTTTATTTTGATGTTCAAGTATCATTTTCAGATTACCATCAAGCTTATCAATTATTTTAACCATTACTAATTAAGTTTTTTCCATGGATAAATGTCATTTTATGAACACAAAGATATTTCTCATTTAATATAAATAACAAGAATCCTAATAACACAAAACGAAAAACAACAAGTCTAAAAAAACAACATATACAACAGATATCAAAACAAATAAAAATAGTTAACCAAAATATTTCTAATCGGTTATAATAATCAAACTAATATCATTTAGTCCAAACATAATTTCCTAGAATCCTAATCATTTCTAACTCGCATCCACCCACGTCGGGTATCGTGTCTCTCAATATTTCTAATTTTTCGCCACCAGGTATCTCTCTGTCTAAGAAACTAATTGCTCGAAACTTTATATGTTAAAAAAAACATCTTCATCAGAGACTTGTCTATCGAATAAATCACATTCACTTTCAAGTGGTGAATCATGTTAGAACGAGTGAAGAATAAATATTAGAAGAAATTGAAAATATATGTGAAAAAATATATCACACCACACCTCGATTGTGTCCGACCTGACGACATAAATCATACTTATTTTCTAGCTTGTTAAGGGAGTCCATTTCAGTTGTGATACACTTGCTTTTGGGATGACCCTTTTTATTCCTTCACATTTGATCGTTGTGTCATACTATTTTCCCTTTGTATGCAGGCCAATAATCAGGTTTCGCTACCACTGGAAAGCCATTATTGTATGCGTTGAGCAACGTTTTAGACTTGTAAATGGGAGATAGAAGTAGTGTGATACGGTGGGAGAACTGACTAGTGTTTTGCGTTTGTTTGCGCAAATGTTGCGGTTAGCAAGAGTCGCCACCGACTTTTTATTTTATCCTAAGGAAAGGTTAAAAAGCACAGCAAAAACCTTTTGAGATGTTTTCTTGGGTTCGGGGAGTAGATTATAGAAAGGGAAGGTATTAGCACCCTTTCTATCCATGGTTATCCATGGGCTCTTAGTTACTTGCTTAGATCACTTGCCTTTTGTTTTCAATTGTTTTAAATGGTGCTTTGTGTGTGTGGGTTTTGAAAATGTTTGGAAAAGATGCCAATGTGGTGGCAACCTTTGTAATGATCCATGTGGGGATGTGTACAAACATGTATGTCTTTTGAAAAGGTTTTCATTTGTTTTTGAAAGTTGTTTTGAAAGTGTAGTGATGTGTGATTTTGAAATTAGGCAAGTGTTTTGTTTTTGCAAGTTTGATTCAAGTAACTAAGAGGTTATCTACTCCTAAATTTCTCAAAAGATTATTGTCATGTTTTAACCCTTTTAACAAGTTTGTTCCACCATTGTATTTGGTGGGCAATCTTGTGTTAGGATGTGAGAGGGACAGGCGCGGGTCATCGTTTAGACCATAATTGCAACGGCGTTAAATGTCTTTGGGCAATTTTCTTTAAGGGACTAGATCATTTGTTTTTGTTTGTTTTGAAAAGTTTTTATCGAGGGACTATGATCATTCAAACTGTTTGTTT
This sequence comes from Vicia faba, assembly GCA_948472305.1. Taxonomy (NCBI): domain Eukaryota; kingdom Viridiplantae; phylum Streptophyta; class Magnoliopsida; order Fabales; family Fabaceae; genus Vicia; species Vicia faba. The sequence goes on along the minus strand of OX451740.1, from coordinate 1,311,889,286 downwards.
TGCCCAAAGAAGTTCAACATACAATATGGCCCATTTATTTGAAGGCAACAAGTGGAATACCCTAGGGGGTGCAAGTGTGATTTGTGTGTCCATTTTCATGCTTGTTTATCTTGTATTAGGTCCAACTATTTTTTATCGTTTTTTCGCATACAAACCCTGATTCTAACATGTTATCATTAGAAAGCAATAAAGTGCGAAATTAAAAATACTAAGCTATTACAAAACCAAATATGGGAAAGGGGGTACAAATGTTCAAATGGGGATATTGACAAGAATTTAAATCTAAATTATTACATCATTTGAATATTTGCAATTTAAATAATGTACAAAAATTAAATAAGAATGCAAGATGTACAAAAATGTTTTGTATATGTATGAAAAAAATATTATTTATGTAAAAGAGAAAAGAAAATAAAAATGTATTATTTTTGGAGTATTTTGAATTTAGGGTAAAAAACCCTAATTTTAAGGAAAATGTATTATTATCTAATTAAATACAAATGTTTATTTATTATTTATGAAAATAAGATAAAATGAAGTATATTATGAAAAAAAGTATTTTTGTATCAAATATTAATAAGAATGAAGAATTCAAGTATTTTTATATTTTTAACTTAAATATATTGATAAACATATATATATATATATATATATATATATATATATATATATATATATATATATATATATATATATATATATATATATATATATATATATATATATATATATATATATATATATATATATATATATATATATATATATATATATATATATATATATATATATATATATATTAAACCCTAAATATGTATTATACACAAAATAAATATTTATTTAATATTTTAATAAAATAAATAAAGAGTATTTTCTATGTGAAATATTTTCAGAAAGTAAATAAAAATAAAAATTGTATTTACATTATTTTTATATTTATTCTAATAATAGTATATATATATATTTATGTACAAACAAAGAAAATAAACAAATAAATATGCAATAAATGCAAAAAATGATGAAAAAAATATTTTTAATTTTCTAATGTCATGAGAAAAAATAAACAAAGTCAACCAAAAAAGAAAAAGTCAAAAAGAGTCAAAAATGAAGCAAATGGGCTCAGGGGGTGTAAACATGGAAATGGGGTGTGAAAAGAAAATAAATCCAGGCCCAGCCCAGACCACTTCTTCTTCAACCTCTGTACAACATCCTTCAAGCAAAACACGCGTTTTTTATCTCTGGATTCCTGGACTTTCAAGCAAAACTCATAACATGAAAAGTGTAGAGCATTAAGAGACGGTTTCAACCATATAAAGAACATGACCTATCTCTCTAAGATGAGGGAGAATTTCTCCTCCCCCCATTTCTGACCTAACTTTTCATCAATGTTCAGACATGAAATTCTCTAAGCACACAAAATATAAATGAAATCTAAACATATGAGCATGTTCAGGGCTATGATTGTGACATGTTTTCTTCAAAAATCTAAAGCTAACAATGCCTAATAAGGGAGATAGAACTCCATGAATGTACCTGTTCAGTTGGAGTCGAGCTTTGCAATGGAGGATGTTTCAGAGTGAAATGATGACTTGTAAAGCTTCCTTGAAGTGTAAGGATGCTTTTCCAATTCCTACTTTGTCTTGAAACTCCCTGAATCGAGCTAGTGAACTCCAACTGCAAAACAGAAAATTAAAAATGGTGAAGTGGCTTGGAGGTGTTACAGGTCTGATTTTAGGACATGGTTAGCTTGTATATGTTGTAGGGAAGGTAAAGGAAAAGGTTTGGATCAAAATGCTCGAAGGGATTGGGAGTTTGCACTCAAACTGCAGGGGTTCCCCTGTTTGAGCAGTTTCAAGGTGATTTTGAGATGGAGGGTGCTTTAGATGTTCAGGACTCGTGCAAAAGCTTGGATGTGGTCTATGGAATGTGTTTGATAACTTCTCTCTTCTGTTCCTAAGCTGAGATGAGATATGGCACAAGTTATGGACTTTTCTTGAACTTGAAGCAAGCAAAAGCAAGTTGGCTTTCTAGGTCAGTAGAGGACCCCCTAATGTGCTGCATAATCCTCTCTTGATCATTGTGTTATGCACATAATCTTGTGTCAAGCATATTTTCCATGTACTTTCTTGATTTGCAATTGGACATAAAGTTAACCTTTTCAAAAATGGAAGTTTCACTTTATCTAGTTTAGGATTAATCTTGCATACAATGCTTGCACTCAAAGAACAACACCTTAACACATTGAATATGCATTAAATTATTGAGTATGGAATGGTTCAAGGACCTGTAATCAAGCATAAAGCAAACTGATTTCAAATTGGCAAGATTATGAGCATGTCTTGATGAAGAACAAAAGTGAATTTTTTGCTAACTTGTGAAATTCGAATCTCTCAAGTTATGAGGTTGTTTGATGAGTTCTTGGACATTTTGGAAAGCTTGGAATGTGTACTACAATCCATCTTTGAAATGCAAATCAAAATTCCAAGTGGAAGGGTATGAAAAGTGGCCTTGAAGTAGGGTAGAAAACCTTGTCAAAATAGGTCAAATTTCACTAAGTTAAAAGATGGTTTAGTGCCCTTATTCAAAAAATTATAACTTGAGATACAAGCTTCAAATGAGAAAACTTTGTGAATCAAAGTTGTAGATTATGCAACAAGCTACAACTTTCATGTTTTGACTTTTGTTTGAATCCAAATGGATCTTGGTGAAAAGATGGGGCAAAGTTGGGAAAAAATTAGGGTTTTTTCATAACTTAGAAAAATTCTAAGTTATGAAAAATTCCATTTTCAAACCCTAATTTGCATTTTGTGATTTCTTGGTGAACAAGTTTCATGATTTGGCAAGTTTTGATGAAAAATGAATCTTGACTCTTGATTTTGACCAAAAAGTCAAAGTTTTGACTTTTCAGTGTACAGTCAAAATTGATCAATTGACTGGGAAATTCAACTGTCAATCTTGTGTACTTGGGATCTTTTGAGCTTGATGAATGTGTCAAGACCATTTTATTGAGTCCTTGAGTCCATGTGTGAACTTGGTTTGCCATTGGCTAGGTCAAACAGTCAAAAAATTGCCTTTGTGCAGTCAAAACCCTAAAAATGACCATTTTGCCCTTTTGATGATCTGATCAAATTTCTTATGGAATTGTGATCCAAACTTGATCAAATGATTCATGTGAGTTCATAATGTTGATGTGGATCAAATTTCATGAGATATGACTGTCAATTGGCCACAGTTGACTTTTTTCCCCAATACAGCTGATTTCTAGGTCAACTGTCCAATTGACTGGGCAAAACTTGGAATCAAGACTTGAAACTTGGTATGGGGAAACTTGGGAGTCCAATATGAAGCATGAAAGTCATCTTAGGCATTTTAGGTCAAAACATCTTTGTTCAAACACAAACCCTAATTTGAGTCCACAGTGCAAAGGGGAAGTCCTGAGCAGAGGAAAACCCTAACTGGATCTTGATCTTCAAAGGTCTTGTGATGAGAAAATGTTGAGGAAATGGGAGGGCAAATTTTGGGGTACAACAGTTGCCCCTGTTCAATCTTCTTGAACCTGAAGAGTTAGATTGGCAAGTTTGCCTTTCGTGACTCAAGGGTAAAAGGAGATTGGACACTAGAGTGCCCGGAAATTTGCACTCGCATGCTGGAGTCTCAACAATGTGGTGTCGGGAATGGGCTTATAGATGCCATTTGGAGAGGTGGTAGATAGGGAGATGGGCTTATAGATGCCAATTGGAGGTGTTGATCGCATAAGAGATTCCTTAGCGAGAACTTGTGTATTTTGAGGAAAGAGGATGTTTTCCTGGCTTGTTACAGGTGTTTGATCTTCAGTCTCCTTATGCAGATATGCCCTGGCTAGATACAGGTATCGAATCTACAGTTAGTTGCTCACAGATGTGCCCTGGCTGGATACAGGAGTCGAATATGGGAATAGTCGTTAATAGATGTGCCCTGGCTGGATACAGGAATCGAATCTGCGAACTCTTCAGACGTGCCCTGGCTAGATACAGGAATCGAGTCTGGAAACGTGGTCAACAGATATGCCCTGGCTGGATACAGGAATCGAATCTGGAGATGTTGTAGTTGATAGATGTGCCCTGGCCGGATACAGGAATCGAATCTTCGAACTCTTCAGACGTGCCCTGGCTAGATACAGGAATCGAGTCTGGAAACTGATCACTCTCAGATGTGCCCTGGCTAGATACAGGTATCGGATCTGGAATTGTGACAGTTGAAGGTAGTTGTTTTTGGGATTGTCTTTTTCCTGAAAAGGCAAAAAACGTAAGTTGTATGCAATGTCATGATGTATGATATGCATATTGTCATGATACTCAACATGAGATGTTGTATGCGTTCCATCATGAATGTAAGCAAGATGTATGAAAATGTAAAATGTTTATGAATGTAATTTCGTCTTGGGGAAAATAAATCCTTGACGAACGGCCGGAGAATTGCTCTGTGGAAGAGATATTTGGCCGAAATTTTGATGAGAGGCCTGCTGAGGACTTTAACGATGGATTCCGCTGAGGATAATGATGATAAACTCCGCTGGGGAACTCCAGAGATAAACTCTGCTTGGGAATACCAAAGATAGACTTCGCTGGGGATTGAAGGAACTTTACCGAGAGCGGTCTTCCGTGGCTTTTAGCTGAGGATAACCCAGTTATAAGTCCTTGTGAGGAAATAACTCTAAATAAAACTCAGGTGACACGTCCGTGCTTCGCAGGGGATAAGCTTGCAGAATCTACTGGGGATGAGCTTTAAGATCTGCCGGGGAATGTTGTGCCTCTTCAGGATCGACGGGGAACCAACTCCGCTTGGGGAAAGTATTGTCGCATTCTGTTTTACTCTGCGGGGAATTGAGATGATTTGGCCACATTCTTCAGTTGAACCTACCTTGGTGCCTTGGCGGACAAAACAACCAGACTGCATTAGACAACTCCACATTGCCCCTGTCTTTGATGTCACCTGTAATTAATCTCTTGTTTTATATGCAAATATTTATGAATCAGCAATTTAATGTCAAATGCATATATCAACAATGAACATTGGACGTTCTTCGCAAAACAGAAAAAGAAAACAATGGTAATTTGTATGGACAAGTGAATCTGTATTGATTTAAACTTTGCCTGTGAATAAGCGTTTTTGTACAAGAGGCTGACATCCTAGTAAGAGGACATCGCCAAATAGTATAGAGTTTACAATTTGAAAAAGGAAACAAAACAGCTATGTGAACAATCCCACTGAGTTCCAACTCTGCTATTGCCTTTATGTCTTCGAACGTCTCATCGCTTTGCTACCTAGTTGAAGATGAAGCTGATTGGTCAATGCCGAAATCTGGAGCCAGATAGTCGATGCCGAGTTCTGGATGCGAAGTGATCCAATGAGACATAGTGTTACGCTTTTATCCCTAACTTTTGCCTGGACCGCCCTTTCGGGTTTTCAGTCCACCGGGATACCCCTTTTTGCCCAAGCCGCCTTTTCAGGTTTTCGACTTGCCGGGTGTACAGATTTTTTTATTCATTTCATCCCTTATTTTTGCCTGAACCCTTTTGGTTCGCCGGGAAGCCCTTATTTTTGCCTAGGTATGTCAACCTAGCGGGTCTTTTATTTATGCGTAGTATTTTTTCACTATGTCTGCATTGGCGGGGTGAGGAAGGTCGTCAGCATCCATGGTGGTTAGGATCATGGCTCCTCCTGAGAACACACGCTTAACCACAAATGGCCCTTCATACGTAGGGGTCCATTTGCCCCTGGGATCACTTTGAGGAAGGATGATGCGTTTGATTACCAGGTCCCCAACTTGATACTCTTGCGGTCTGACTTTCTTGTTAAATGCCTGATCATCCGTTTCTGATACGTTTGACCATGACAGATAGCAGTGAGCCTCTTTTCGTCAATCAGATTTAGTTGATCAAGTCGAGTCTGGATCCAATCATCTTCATTCAAGTCCGCATCCTTCATTATTCGGAGAGAGGGTATCTGGATTTCAATTGGCAAGACTGCCTCCATACCATAGACTAAGGAGAAAGGAGTTGCCCCGGTTGACGTCCTTGCTGAGGTACGGTACCCATGAAGAGCGAACGGTAACATCTCGTGCCAATCCTTATAGGTCACTGTCATCTTCTGCACAATTTTCTTGATATTTTTATTGGCTGCCTCTACAGCCCCATTCATCTTCGGCCGGTAGGGAGAAGAATTGTGGTGCTGTATCTTGAATTGTTCACAGAGTTCAGTGATCATTTTGTTATTGAGATTGGTACCGTTATCCGTAATGATTCTTTCTGGGACTCCGTACTGACAGATCAGATTATGCCGGATGAAACGTGCCACGACGCTTTTGGTTACTGTGGCATAGGAAGCTGCCTCAACCCACTTTGTGAAGTAATCGATCGCCACCAAGATGAAGCGATGCCCATTGGATGCCGTTGGTCGGATTTCACCGATCATATCGATGCCCCACATTGCGAAAGGCCAAGGTGCCGTCAGGACATTTAGAGGAACCGGAGGGATGTGCACCTTGTCAGCATAGATCTGGCATTTATGACAAGTTCGGGAGTGTTGGTAACAATCGGCTTCCATTGTGGACCAAAAATATCCTGCCCGAAGGATTTTCTTAGCCATGGTGTGTCCACTGGAATGGGTTCCAAACGTACCTTCATGAAGTTCTATCATGATTTTCTCTGCTTCAGCCTTATCCACACAACGTAGCAGAGTTGAATCATGATTCCGTTTGTAGAGAATACCGTTGCTGAGGAAGAATTTTGCAGCAAACCTCCTCATGAACTTCTTATCATTGACAGATGCACCTTCAGGGTATTCCTGAGCTTCCAAATACCTCTTCACCTCATGATACCAGGGTTTTTCAACAACCTTCTCAGCCTCGAGCTCGCAACAGTATGCCGGTTCATCCAACTTCCAGATAATGATTCGGGGAGCCTCATTGTCCCATTTAACTTTGAACATTGAAGACATCGTGGCTAGTGCGTCCGCTAGCTGATTCTCCTCTCTGGGGAAATGCTCAAAAGTTATCTCTTCAAAGTGGGGAAGCAAGGTCGACACATACTCCTTGTAAGGAATAAGATTCGGGTGTTTCGTATCCCACTCGCCTTTGATCTGATTGATCACGAGAGCGGAATCTCCGAAGACACTTAGAAATTTTATCCTTAAGTCGATTGCAGCTTGTAAACCCATGATACATGCCTCGTATTCTGCCATATTGTTGGTGCAGCTGAAACATAATCGGGCGGTGAGGGGAGTATGAGTTCCTTTGGGAGATATGATTACAGCGCCGACGCTGTTACCCAAAGCATTGGAGGCTCCATCAAAATGCATAGACCATCGGGATCCTTCCTCAGGTCCTTCATCCGGTCCAGGTACTTCACAGTCAGTTACCACCATGATGTCTTCATCCGGAAAATCAAAGTTTAATGATTGGTAATCGTCCACAGGTTGGTGTGCCAAATGATCCGCCAGTACACTTCCCTTAATTGCTTTCTGAGTTGTATACTGGATATCATATTCCGTCAAGATCATTTGCCATCTTGCTATTCTTCCAGACAGAGCGGGCTTTTCAAATATGTACTTGATGGGATCCATTTTTGAAATCAATAAGGTAGTGTGAGTCAGCATATACTGTCTCAGCCGGCGAGCAGCCCATACAAGAGCGCAGCAAGTTTTCTCAAGCAGTGAGTAACGAGACTCACAGTCGGTAAACTTTTTGCTCAAGTAATAAATAGCGTGCTCTTTTCGGCCAGACTCGTCATGCTGCCCCAGCACACACCCCATTGAATTATCAAGTACCGTCAAGTATAGTATCAGAGGTCTTCCTTCCACTGGTGGCATAAGAATGGGTGGCTCTTGGAGATATTCCTTTATCCTTTCAAAGGCGGCCTGACATTCATCATTCCAGCGTACCACTTGATCTTTCTTCAGTAATTTGAAGATTGGCTCACAAGTAGCAGTTAGATGTGAGATGAATCGGGCGATGTAATTCAGTCGTCCTAGAAAACCTCTGACTTCTTTCTCTGTTTTTGGAGTCGGCATCTCTTGTATGGCTTTTACCTTGGCAGGGTCCACCTGAATACCTTTATCACTTACAATGAAACCTAGCAATTTTCCGGATCTTACCCCAAAGGTGCATTTGTTGGGATTCAACCTCAGCTTGTATAACTTGAGTCGGTCAAACAACTTCCTCAGATGGTCAAGGTGCTCCTCCTCAGTTTGAGACCTTGCAATCATGTCATCAACGTATACCTCAATCTCATGATGGATCATATCATGAAATAAAGCAACCATGGCACGTTGATAGGTTGCCCCAGCGTTTTTCAATCCGAATGGCATGACCTTATAACAGAAGGTGCCCCACTGAGTCACAAAGGTAGTCTTCTCCATATCCTCTGGAGCCATCTTAATCTGATTATACCCCGAAAAACCATCCATGAAAGAGAACACCTTGTGTTGAGCAGTATTGTCGACAAGAACGTCGATGTGGGGTAAGGGGAAGTCATCCTTGGGGCTGGCCCTGTTCAAATCCCTGTAGTCGACACACATTCTGACTTTACCGTCCTTCTTCGGTACTGGCACCACATTGGCAACCCACTGGGGGTAAGAAGTCACTGCAAGGAACCCGGCATCAAACTGCTTCATAACCTCGGCCTTGATCTTTTCAGACATCTCTGGACGCATCCGTCGAACTTTTTGCTTCACCGGAGGACAATCTTCCTTGGTTGGCAGATGGTGAACTACAATGTCGGCATCCAAACCAGGCATATCTTCATAGGACCAAGCAAAAATCTCCATGTAGTCTTGTAACATTTGGATCAATCGTTGCTTCACGCTGAGCTCTAGATTTGCACCAATCTTGACCTCTTTCCTATCTGTCTCAGTACCCAAGTTAATTGTTTCCACCGGCTCTTCATGTGGCTGAATAGCTCTCTCTTCCTGGAGTAGCAGTCTTGCGAGTTCACCAGGCACTTCGCAATCATCTTCACCTTCGTCTTCGGCCAAGTTGATCGGATTTTCGAAGTCATAACTGGCGGTAGCAGAGCTGTTACCAGTGAGATCCAGAGTGGATTGAAACCTGTATAAGTGAGTGTGTGTAAATATAGCTGTTTCGCAATATATATAACACATAAAGGAAAAGAGCACAAGATTTGAAATGCAACAAACGTCCAATGTTTTGATTGATGATATATGAAAATGTCATACAAAAAGCCCTCACAAATGGAGCTACGATGCCCCGGGTAGGACACCGAGCCAACAGAGTTTTAACATATTGTTTGTTACAAATTTGGAAATCAAAAGAAATCAATTACTGCGTGACAAATGTGATAGGGGTAAAATCCTTTGCCGTCCAGTTGCTTGGTCCGTCGCTGGTAGTCGGGTAGATCCAACTGTCAAATTCTACTTCCTCTACATCCTCCTCGATAGCATTCACCCTTGAGCTGGAGATAAACACCAGAGCCTTTCTGATCTTCTCTTTGCGCACAGCCCTCTGAGCCTCCGCAGTAAAGCCTAGCCCAAACTTGTCATTCTTCTGAGTGAAGTCAGGAAGCTGACCCCAGTGTGCACAACTGCCTTTCTGAACCACAGCCCGGGCATCCCTTAGGGAATCCATCTTCAAGGAATCATTCTCTTCGGCTACTGTTTCTGCTGCTGCTGAAATTGGATGTACTTCCTCGAAATGTTGAAAGGGGGTTTCAATAAACTCCCCATCCATCTCAATGTATCTGAAGGAATTCAAATGGCTCACCATATACTCCTCTTCTCCTTGCACAGTGACGATCTTCCCCCTGACGGGATACTTCAGCTTCTGGTGCAAGGTGGAGGTCACTGCCCCAGCTTTATGGATCCAAGGTCGACCCAGCAGACAAGAGTACGATGGACGTATATCCATCACATAAAAGGTAGAGTCAAACACTTGGGAGCCCACACGAATAGGGATGTTAACCTCTCCATGAACCATCCTTTTGGAACCGTCAAAGGCCCTGACGATGATATTGCTGGGTTTCAACTCCAGGCCTTCATAATCCAGACGATCTAAAGCCTTTTTCGGTAGAACATTCAAGGAAGAACCAGTATCCACCAATACATGTGCCAGAGTAGTGCCCCTGCATTCAATAGAGACATGCAGGGCATCATTGTGGTCTCTCCCTTTCGCGGTCAGGTCAGCATCTGAAAAACCCAAGCCATTGTCTGCTGTCAGGTTTGCTATGCAATCAGTGAACTGGACCGCAGACGTCTCCTGCGGCACATGGGCCGTCTTGAGAAATGAGATCAAAGCCTTAGCATGGGCCTCGGAGCATAGAAATAGGGAGAGCAGGGAGATCTTGGAGGGTGTATGCCCCAACTGCTCGACAACATTAAAATCACTCTTCTTTATTATTTTCAGAATCTCCTCCATTTCTTGTCGGGAGGCCTCAGCATTTATAGGTATTGGTGCCTTCTTCCGGGCAGGCTCTTCTTCAATCCCTTTGCCCCGAGCATTTGATGACTCGGCAGCAGGGGAAACAACTTGATCGGCAACAGTAACAGGTATACTTGTAGGTTTTATAAGAAGGGGTCTTCGAATAGCGGGCGGCGCAATGTCAGGCGAGAAGAGCCTGCCACTACGGGTAACTTTGGCTGGACCAGTGATATCGCAGATACTGGCACTAGCGTAGAATTCTTGTTTGATTCCATTTACATACACGTCTGCCCCATAATGCCAGGGGACAGCTTTATCAGATATGTAGGGGAGAGGCCCCGGGACAGTAATGATCACAGGCGCAACTGTCATGATTTGAACAGGCTTCTTCGGGAGAGCCTTGATTGGATTTTTGAAGATGGTAATCACAGAAACTTCTTTCATCGGAACCAATTGAACAGCAGTCTTTTTGAATAGAATTTCCTTGCTATCCATTAGGCCTTGGATGCCTAACCTCAGCAAGGGACAATCAGATAGGGAAATAGCACAGAACAGGCAACCTTCACCGCAACCCGGAAATAAACCGGCCCGCAGTAGGTTCTTCTTAACAGTCTTCAGAGGGGTGACAACTTCATTTACCGAAACAGCGTACGTTTCTTCTTCGATGGCATTTACTCTATGCTGGGGCATAGGAGCAGTTACAACATTTGGTCTTTCTGGCGCTTCAAACTGAATTTCCTTTGCGTCGATCAGATCTTGCACTTTGTTTCTCAAGGCCCAACAATAATCAGTAGTGTGCCCGGGACTATCAGAATGATAAGCACACCGGGCATTTGGGTTATATTTAGGAGACGCAGTGTTGACGACCTTAGGAGCTTCTTTGAGGGTCACCAGGTTGGTGGATAACAGTTGGGGTAAAATTTGAGATAAGGTCATACTTAGTCGGGTATACTGCCTCTTGGGCCTTTCGCTTCTTTGTTGATTGTACTGCTGAGGAGCAGCAACAGGTTTGGAGATGACCAAAGCATTGACGGCTTGGCGACTTTCGGGCTTGACTTGTCTTCTAGGACCATAGACGACACTTGCTTCTTTCTTAAACGGCCTCTTCTCAGCACTTGTAGAGGCAGCCTTCTGTATCTTGCCTGACCTGATGCCAGCTTCAATTCTTTCTCCAGTTAATATCAAATCTGTAAATCCAGCGGAGGAGTTACCAACCAAATGATTGAAAAACGGACCAGACAACGTCCCTAGAAACATATCAACCAGTTCTCGATCAGTCAATGGAGGCTGCACCCTGCCAGCCAAATCTCTCCATTTTTAAGCGTACTCTTTGAACCCTTCACCCGTCCCTAGAGACATACCCTGAAGTTGGGTACGCGTAGGAGCGAGATCAGAATTGTATTGGTATTGTCTGTAGAATGCGGTTGCCAAATCTTCCCAGTGTCGGATGCTAGCTCCATCCAATTGGTAGAACCATTCAAGCTGTGACCCCGAGAGGCTATCTTGGAAGAAGTGAATCCAGAGGTTCTTATCCGCCGTGTAAGGTTGGATTTTCCTTACGTACGACCTCAGATGCAGCTTTGGGCAGGAGACCCCATCATACTTGGCGAAGGCAGGTGCCTTAAACTTGTGTGGAATTACTACTCCAGAAGATAATCCCAAATCTCCGAAATCCAGCCCCGGCACATTCTGAATCTCCATGGCGCTCAAGCGGTCCTCCAATTGCTTGTATCTGTCAGCAGCAGGTGGGTATTGTTCGTCGTTATAGTCCGTCTCGTTGTCGGAGACTGCGGGACTAGGAGCTCCTCCCCCTTGGGGACTGTTCTTCTCAGCAGAAGAAGTGGTTGGATCAGCTTCATTATGGAGTGTGTTCCCAAATCTGCGTCCGGTGTTGAACAATGCAGTCCTCTTTTTCTTCTTCTTCTTCATGAGTAGAGTCTTCAACTCTTGCTGACCTTGGGCTAGGCTTAGGACCATCTCTTGAAACTGTGCACTTTGGGCCTGAAGGGCCTTGATTGCTTGCTCACTGGATGATTCTGGATTCATGATGACTGTTCAAAATAAACAGCGAAGGAGATTAAGCAACCTGTGAAATAGGGTACCTGCTATGCATATGGTGCAATGGAATGCGTATGTTTTATGTTTTCAAAGACAAACAAGATTCAACTTTGTAGACAAAAAGGGAAACACACTTCATTAGATTAAAATTTTCAATTGTTCAACAATTTGCCCTTAGGCATTACAGGAATGAAAAATACTGGAAAGGAAATAAACTATAAAAGGAAACATCCAAAGCTCATCAATGCTCCCATGGCCTCCTCTTTTCAGTGCTGATGTAGTTGTTCAGGACCCGTTCTTCCTCCAATTGCTTAGTCAGCCTCTGGATCTTCCTTTCCTGCTCGTTGAACTTCTCCCGATAGAAATCCCGTTCTTCCTTTAACTGCGCCCAAGATCTCTTCATGGTGTCAAAATCAGTAGGTATCTGAGGAGGGAGGACAGTTGGAGGAACCCCATCTTCATCAGGAGATTCCAGAATGAGAGGTCTAACAGCTTCGTAGGGCATACCCAACTTCTGAGCACGGATGCGGACCCATTTGCAATAGGGCTCCATTGGTAGAGAAGTCTTTGGTCCCAACTCATGTGGGTCAGCTTTGTGGATTCTGTCCCAAGCTTTAATGAATCCCTGGCGTAGTTTGTCACTGTCTTCCTGAAACTCAAAATGGAAGTGAGGAACCAGCATTTCATGAGGCCCATCTCCTCTGGCTCTTCCAAACTGACGGAGAGCTAAACACGGATTGTAAGAGATTCCTCCTTGGATACCAATCAACGGGACATTAGGGTATTCTCCGCAACGGTCGATAACAGCTACCTCATCCAAACCTCTGAGAGTCCAGGTGATGTCATTATCAGTGAGAGACATTAACCTCCGAGCCCAACCTTTTCCTTCTTCATTCTTCAGCACAAACTTAGGAAGGTGCGAAATAAACCACCTTACTAGCAAAGGAGCACAACACCACGGAGTTCCCCGTTTTCGAGCAGTACGAGCATAGAGTTGTTGTAGAATATCACCCAAAAGAGTGGGTACCGGATTCCGAGACATGAAGATCCTTATGACATGGATACTGATAAAGGTGACAGGGTTGGGAAACAACACCAAACCATAGATCAAAAGAGCTAGAACATCCTCATATGCCTTGAAGTCCAAGTCATTCCAGAAATCATTAGCCTTGCCAACCAGAAATTTGACCAAAAAGCCCTTGATCCCATTTCTAGTTTCCCAGTTGGACAATACCTCTTCTTTGGTCAAGGGGAGAATTGCAGCAATCTCTTCAGGCCTAGGAGTCTTTTCCAAACTCGTGAATGGAGTTTGTTCCAGGACAGGGATCCCAAGCAAATAAGAGAACTCTTCCAGGGTAGGAACCAACTGGAAGTCTTGAAAGGTGAAACAATGGTACAGAGGGTCATAAAACTGGGTCAGAACACTTATCAGTTGTTGGTCCCATTTTGCAGTGATCAAGCCAAGGAGAGAACCATGTCTGTTGATGAAGGAGGTAGTGTTTGGAATCCTCCCAACCAAATCCTTGAGTAAAACTGGTGGTTGAACAAAGTTGAGACGGACAGTATTTCTACGCACGGGCAACATGATGTCCTACAAAACAGAGCAAAGATGAAACCTTTTTTGTCTTTGAAATGGGTTAGTCCTTTATACAGGATGCATGCAATGGTATGATGGAATGATGCTATGATGAAACACACCACAAATATTCACATAGACAGATAAGGCACACAAGTCACACAAGACACCCTTAGGTTTCAGGCCAGCATGAGTTTCAGGTATTACCCTCTTTTGGTTTTGTTGGTTAAAACCTGTCCTATCAAAAGTAAACGGGTTCTAGAGGATCTCAAATCATTGGCTACCCTCAATCGGTCATAACTCCAGCATCGCAATCTTTTCTCGCGGCCAGAACCATCTCGAGAGTTTAGCCTCAATGAGTGTAGCATACTGCTACTGTCCTAATAGCCAAGTTGGTCAATTTAGGGTTCTAAGGTTGGTTGGTGTTTAATGACTCCTTAGAAGACCTATATTCTCCCCGTTGCAACACAAGGGATATAGGTACAGACTAAGATGCCACACCAACGTAGCCACTGCTTCACCCATGTCGGTCTACGCCGGACAGGTCCCTCACAGATTATGCTACCTAAAAAGGGTATTTCCCAGATCCGGGTTAGGATCTATGGAACTCCGATGCAAAGCCCACAAATGTAAAAGCAAACAAGACAATCAATTGAAAACAAAGGTGATCTAAGCCCTAAGGTTACTCCACTTTTAAAAGTTTTCCCCAGCAGAGTCGCCAGTTCTGTGATACGTTGGGAGAACTGACTAGTGTTTTGCGTTTGTTTGCGCAAATGTTGCGGTTAGCAAGAGTCGCCACCGACTTTTTATTTTATCCTAAGGAAAGGTTAAAAAGCACAGCAAAAACCTTTTGAGATGTTTTCTTGGGTTCGGGGAGTAGATTATAGAAAGGGAAGGTATTAGCACCCTTTCTATCCATGGTTATCCATGGGCTCTTAGTTACTTGCTTAGATCACTTGCCTTTTGTTTTCAATTGTTTTAAATGGTGCTTTGTGTGTGTGGGTTTTGAAAATGTTTGGAAAAGATGCCAATGTGGTGGCAACCTTTGTAATGATCCATGTGGGGATGTGTACAAAGATGTATGTCTTTTGAAAAGGTTTTCATTTGTTTTTGAAAGTTGTTTTGAAAGTGTAGTGATGTGTGATTTTGAAATTAGGCAAGTGTTTTGTTTTTGCAAGTTTGATTCAAGTAACTAAGAGGTTATCTACTCCTAAATTTCTCAAAAGATTATTGTCATGTTTTAACCCTTTTAACAAGTTTGTTCCACCATTGTATTTGGTGGGCAATCTTGTGTTAGGATGTGAGAGGGACAGGCGCGGGTCATCGTTTAGACCATAATTGCAACGGCGTTAAATGTCTTTGGGCAATTTTCTTTAAGGGACTAGATCATTTGTTTTTGTTTGTTTTGAAAAGTTTTTATCGAGGGACTATGATCATTCAAACTGTTTGTTTTGCCCAAAGAAGTTCAACATACAATATGGCCCATTTATTTGAAGGCAACAAGTGGAATACCCTAGGGGGTGCAAGTGTGATTTGTGTGTCCATTTTCATGCTTGTTTATCTTGTATTAGGTCCAACTATTTTTTATCGTTTTTTCGCATACAAACCCTGATTCTAACATGTTATCATTAGAAAGCAATAAAGTGCGAAATTAAAAATACTAAGCTATTACAAAACCAAATATGGGAAAGGGGGTACAAATGTTCAAATGAGGATATTGACAAGAATTTAAATCTAAATTATTACATCATTTGAATATTTGCAATTTAAATAATGTACAAAAATTAAATAAGAATGCAAGATGTACAAAAATGTTTTGTATATGTATGAAAAAAATATTATTTATGTAAAAGAGAAAAGAAAATAAAAATGTATTATTTTTGGAGTATTTTGAATTTAGGGTAAAAAAACCCTAATTTTAAGGAAAATGTATTATTATCTAATTAAATACAAATGTTTATTTATTATTTATGAAAATAAGATAAAATGAAGTATATTATGAAAAAAAGTATTTTTGTATCAAATATTAATAAGAATGAAGAATTCAAGTATTTTTATATTTTTAACTTAAATATATTGATAAATATATATATATATATATATATATATATATATATATATATATATATATATATATATATATATATATATATATATATATATATATATATATATATATATATATATATATATATATATATATATATATATATATATATATATATATATTAAACCCTAAATATGTATTATACACAAAATAAATATTTATTTAATATTTTAATAAAATAAATAAAGAGTATTTTCTATGTGAAATATTTTCAGAAAGTAAATAAAAATAAAAATTGTATTTACATTATTTTTATATTTATTCTAATAATAGTATATATATATTTATGTACAAACAAAGAAAATAAACAAATAAATATGCAATAAATGCAAAAAATGATGAAAAAAATATTTTTAATTTTCTAATGTCATGAGAAAAAATAAACAAAGTCAACCAAAAAAGAAAAAGTCAAAAAGAGTAAAAAATGAAGCAAATGGGCTCAGGGGGTGTAAACATGGAAATGGGGTGTGAAAAGAAAATAAATCCAGGCCCAGCCCAGACCACTTCTTCTTCAACCTCTGTACAACATCCTTCAAGCAAAACACGCATTTTTTATCTCTGGATTCCTGGACTTTCAAGCAAAACTCATAACATGAAAAGTGTAGAGCATTAAGAGACGGTTTCAACCATATAAAGAACATGACCTATCTCTCTAAGATGAGGGAGAATTTCTCCTCCCCCCATTTCTGACCTAACTTTTCATCAATGTTCAGACATGAAATTCTCTAAGCACACGAAATATAAATGAAATCTAAACATATGAGCATGTTCAGGGCTATGATTGTGACATGTTTTCTTCAAAAATCTAAAGCTAACAATGCCTAATAAGGGAGATAGAACTCCATGAATGTACCTGTTCAGTTGGAGTCGAGCTTTGCAATGGAGGATGTTTCAGAGTGAAATGATGACTTGTACAGCTTCCTTGAAGTGTAAGGATGCTTTTCCAATTCCTACTTTGTCTTGAAACTCCCTGAATCGAGCTAGTGAACTCCAACTGCAAAACAGAAAATTAAAAATGGTAAAGTGGCTTGGAGGTGTTACAGGTCTGATTTTAGGACATGGTTAGCTTGTATATGTTGTAGGGAAGGTAAAGGAAAAGGTTTGGATCAAAATGCTCGAAGGGATTGGGAGTTTGCACTCAAACTGCAGGGGTTCCCCTGTTTGAGCAGTTTCAAGGTGATTTTGAGATGGAGGGTGCTTTAGATGTTCAGGACTCGTGCAAAAGCTTGGATGTGGTCTATGGAATGTGTTTGATAACTTCTCTCTTCTGTTCCTAAGCTGAGATGAGATATGGCACAAGTTATGGACTTTTCTTGAACTTGAAGCAAGCAAAAGCAAGTTGGCTTTCTAGGTCAGTAGAGGACCCTCTAATGTGCTGCATAATCCTCTCTTGATCAGTGTGTTATGCACATAATCTTGTGTCAAGCATATTTTCCATGTACTTTCTTGATTTGCAATTGGACATAAAGTTAACCTTTTCAAAAATGGAAGTTTCACTTTATCTAGTTTAGGATTAATCTTGCATACAATGCTTGCACTCAAAGAACAACACCTTAACACATTGAATATGCATTAAATTATTGAGTATGGAATGGTTCAAGGACCTGTAATCAAGCATAAAGCAAACTGATTTCAAATTGGCAAGATTATGAACATGTCTTGATGAAGAACAAAAGTGAATTTTTGCCAACTTGTGAAATTCGAATCTCTCAAGTTATGAGGTTGTTTGATGAGTTCTTGGACATTTTGGAAAGCTTGGAATGTGTACTACAATCCATCTTTGAAATGCAAATCAAAATTCCAAGTGGAAGGGTATGAAAAGTGGCCTTGAAGTAGGGTAGAAAACCTTGTCAAAATAGGTCAAATTTCACTAAGTTAAAAGATGGTTTAGTGCCCTTATTCAAAAAATTATAACTTGAGATACAAGCTTCAAATGAGAAAACTTTGTGAATCAAAGTTGTAGATTATGCAACAAGCTACAACTTTCATGTTTTGACTTTTGTTTGAATCCAAATGGATCTTGGTGAAAAGATGGGGCAAAGTTGGGAAAAAATTAGGGTTTTTTCATAACTTAGAAAAATTCTAAGTTATGAAAAATTCCATTTTCAAACCCTAATTTGCATTTTGTGATTTATTGGTGAACAAGTTTCATGATTTGGCAAGTTTTGATGAAAAATGAATCTTGACTCTTGATTTTGACCAAAAAGTCAAAGTTTTGACTTTTCAGTGTACAGTCAAAATTGATCAATTGACTGGGAAATTCAACTGTCAATCTTGTGTACTTGGGATCTTTTGAGCTTGATGAATGTGTCAATACCATTTTATTGAGTCCTTGAGTCCATGTGTGAACTTGGTTTGCCATTGGCTAGGTCAAACAGTCAAAAAATTGCCTTTGTGCAGTCAAAACCCTAAAAATGACCATTTTGCCCTTTTGATGATCTGATCAAATTTCTTATGGAATTGTGATCCAAACTTGATCAAATGATTCATGTGAGTTCATAATGTTTATGTGGATCAAATTTCATGAGATATGACTGTCAATTGGCCACAGTTGACTTTTTCCCCAATACAGCTGATTTCTAGGTCAACTGTCCAATTGACTGGGCAAAACTTGGAATCAAGACTTGAAACTTGGTATGGGGAAACTTGGGAGTCCAATATGAAGCATGAAAGTCATCTTAGGCATTTTAGGTCAAAACATCTTTGTTCAAACACAAACCCTAATTTGAGTCCACAGTGCAAAGGGGAAGTCCTGAGCAGAGGAAAACCCTAACTGGATCTTGATCTTCAAAGGTCTTGTGATGAGAAAATGTTGAGGAAATGGGAGGGAAAATTTTGGGGTACAACAAGTAGTAATGCATATTGATGAGTATACGTACATGCCACAATGACACGAGAGCAAGGCATACGAAAGACTTGAAACTTTCCACAATCGCACCAACGAGATGGTAGTATAACTCTATACTCTTGTCTTGGCAGACCCTCGTTATGGTCGATTGTCTCTTTGACAATGAAGTTGTGGCTATGTCGGTCGAACCTTATAATAATATGGGTGTTAGCTTTAGCACCTTCTGCCTTAATATATTTTATGAAGCTTTCATTTCATAGTTGTCCTGATTGTAAGACCGCATTTCATATTTCACCTCTTTTTGAAAACAACGAAGCCATCCTAAAATATGTTAATTTCACCAAAGCGGGTATTGGGAGGTTTCACATGCCTTTGAGTACACCGTTCATTGATTTAATAAGATTTCTTGACATATTGGATCATAATTTAGTTTACGATCATATTGTGATTGAGTAGAATTAGTGCACGTGTGGGTGGACAAAGAACCTATCACCCAACAATCACTTCTCAACCTGTATGATGCAGTAAGCCTGAACATACAATCTGGGTGAACACACTTGAGCTTGCACCTTTCTGGATTTACCCGATCTACCTTAAAATCGACAGAGTTTAACATTTGAAAGTTTTTTATAACTCACATATAATCTTCTCTTGAACAAAATTTGTCTTTCTCTTTAAAATTTTCATCTGATTGCATATACGGGTTGAAAAAAAACATCCGATGACGGTTCATCTTCGCCCATGTTGTAGTTTGTCATGTGTGAAGGTGGTGTGTAGATTTCATTTGGAGGCATTTCAGGTAGCGCATCATATTTAGAATCATCATTGACCATGTTGTCAAACTCTAACTCTTCATCTTCCTCTTCTTTGTCAACAACATCTACTTCTGCTTGTTCGTCTTTGAGAGGATCAACCACTTGTGGTTGAGTTGGTTGTGAAAGCTGAGGCTCCTGCAGCACAATGTACAACTCAATTGAGTCGTACCTAGAATACTCATGACTAGAAAATATATTTTGAAGGTCCTCGTCATCTTGAACCTCTACCTTATAAAATATTATTTGATTCTCACAAAAAAAATCAGATTTCGGTAGAAGATGTGTGACACTAGACCTCATTCAAGTTTGAGCTCCAGTCGTTTTTCGAAATACGAAAAATTGGCTTTTCTGTTTAAACAAAATCAGATGTTATCAATGTTTCAAAATAAAAAACCAATGACATCACAATTATACGTCTCTTCATTGAAATGTGCACTGTTAACATATTGTGTTGCAGAGGACATTGTATTTGCGTGTTTGAGTATGTGAGAATTTGTTTGAGTGGTGGTAGTATAAGGTGCATGCATCAAAATAAATAACGCGCAGATGAGGCAAATAATACAAATTTGATCTACCAATGAGGCGCCAATTGGGATGGCGAATACTCATATAATTGGCCTAAGGCGCCAATTGGAATGGCATATCCCTTATAGGCCTGTCACGTAGCATGCATACCTGCCACCTACACTATGCCTTCCACCTACACTTGCACCTATGTTGCCACCCATGCTGTCACCCTACGTCTGGGCCACGCCACTTTGAATGGCGCATACACTTTAAAGTGCATGGAGGCCCAACTCTCCCAACAGATTCATAAGTCACACAGTTTGGAACACACATAATGATGCAGCGATATACTCGGTCTCGCGAGAAGAGAATGCCACCATATGTTCCTTTTTAAAACACCAAGAGATTGGTGCCCTCTAAACATAAAAATGTAACCGGCTGTAGACTTTCGATTGTAATGCCCATTAATTTAATTAATTATTTAATTAAATTATTTTTGGATTATTGGTTGAAGTTGTGAGATATTGATAATTGTTGGTATAAGTTGTTAGATTATTATTAATTAATTAATTAGTTAATTAATAATAATAATGTTGGAATTAATGGAATAATATAAGATTAAGTTGTCGGGCTTATTCATATGGTGGTATGTAGTATTAAGGAGGTGTGAGAATTAGGCCCAATATCAATACTATTATTATTAAGTTTGGTTATAATAATAGAAATTAGAAGTGACAGTAAGGAAAATAGGTTTTGTCAAGTATAAGAGGAATAAGGGTTTGAAGAAAGAAAAGAACGTAGAAGTTACAGAGAAGTGGAAAAGAGGAAAAGCGAGATTCGATCCTAAAATTGTAGAGCAACCTTCAATCCAAGGCAAGGGTGGGGTTCTGACTCTATAATAGGGTATGTGATGAGTGGTATGTGGAATTGGGTTTGTAGAATTGTTTTTGTTTGTGTCGAAAATTCTATATATTGTTGTTTGATGAGGAATCAATGAATTAGAGATGAACAATGACGCTCAAATGATGTATAATTAATGTAGAAACATAGGATTATAGTAGATGATGATTACCTATGATTTGGTGATGTTATAAGACCCTTAATATAGTGAAATCGCAGTAAAATGTAGAAAAAACCATGTTTTTGGAGTTTGAGTCGACTCAAACTGAAGGGGGGGGGGGGGGGGGGGTCGACGCGATACAACCCGCCAGGAAAGGAAGTGTTGTCACACAGTTTTGCGTTGACTCATTCTTTGCGTCGACTCATATAGGGTTTTGCGTCGACTCATACAACAAGTTTTATGGAAGATTTTGTAACGGTCATAACGTTTGAGCCGTAACTCCGTTTAATGTGCTGTTTGAAGCATTGGAAAGCTAACGCGATGAACTACATTTATAAGGAGTAAAATTAGGGATAAGAAGGATAATTCTAGTACCAAAGTTAGGATAGAGTTAGTTTCCCGCGTTGAATCACCATGATGTTTTGTGGTGATGAAGTATGATGATGACATGACGATCTTATGATAATGCTTGGTTCATAATAATAATATCAATGATAATGATGATATAGTATTATAATATAACAACTTGTAGAAATTTTGTAATTATAAATAAGCATTTAGATAAGTAATTAACCGGTATAGTCGAGAATTGTCTGAATAATTCTAGGCAATATTACGTTGTAGGCCTATGGCCAATGTCAAATGGTTGTTGACCTGTTGTTGTGTTGTTGTTGTGGTTGAGTTGTTGTGGGATTGTTGTTGATGATATGTTGATGTCGAAATGCTGCTATTTATTTGCACGATAAAGTGGTTGGCTTATGGCCAATGTTGTTTTCCTATTGATGTTGTTGTTGGATTAATATTGTTGATATGTTATTGTTGTTGTGACGTACTAAGTTGTAGGCTTATGCCAACATTGCGCTAATTGTTGTTGTTGAAATATCAAGTTGTAGGCTTATGGCCAGTGTTGAATTATTATTAAGTTGTAGGCTTATGCCAATGTTAAATTATGTTGAGTTGTTGTGATTGCCACTGTGAATTCTTGTTGGTAATGCAAAGTTGCAGGGAATTTTAAATGATGATGAATTACCTCTATTTACTGGTAATAATGGTGATGTGGGCGTATGCCTTGCGTTGAATGATGATTGTTGTGAATATGTGTTATTGCATTCATTTAGTCATATACATTTTCATACTCTGTGATGGCCTGGATTGGCAAATAGTGTAGAAGGCTTATGCCTTGTTGATGCCTCTATTTATTGGTAGATTTTTAAGATGGGAGTTCTGCTCCAATGGTACCACATGCATATGCATTGTAATTGAGTCTCAGTTGATGTTGCATCTTTAGTTGTGGTGATGATATATTTGTGGTTGCTTTATGTTGTTGACTTGTTGGGACAGGTATTATCTAAAAGCGGTGAATTAGTAGTTATATCGTATTGATATTTTGTTGTGATTAAAGTTGTTTGTAAGTTATGAAGTGGTGACTTTATATGATCTGATTTAATATATTATTTATCATACGACTTATTATACTGTCCGATATCTCACCCCTTCTGTTTGAATGTTGGCCTCTGTTGGTAACGTGCAGGTATTCAAGAAGGACAATTGCTACCTTCGTTAGTTCAAGTTGGTGTTGTCGCTCTGATACGTAGCACTCGGGGGGATGAACGCTTGATGTTTAGTTGTTGATTATCATTTCAGTTGCTGAATTTATAGGTTGATTACATGAAATAATTATTGTCTGGAAGTTCTTTTAGTTTAATAAGAGATGTTAAGTGAATTGAAGCTGAGTATGTATATTCCGCTGCTTATCAATATAAAGTTGTTTGATTTTGAAGAATAAATCAGGTTGTTATCGGTTCATCCGAGTTAAGTGTTATGTATCTGTTTTATATGCGATTAAATGAAGTTTGATTTTAAGTTGTAAATGTAGCATCCTATTTGTGTTGAACTCTGATTTTATTATTATCCGCCGGGTAGAATTGGGGTGTTACAATAATGGTATCAGAGCAGGTCTGTCCGTCCGGCCAAGTTGTCTAATGTTATTTGTTCCTAGTACGCAACAAATGTGTGGAACACCGTCGTTGTTTCTTGTTTTTCTAATCGATTGTATGCAGGAGTAGGTTTTAAGATAAGTGGGGGAGAAGCTTTGATTCTCGGATATGTTTCGGTTGTAAGACATTGGTTCGGTATGGCGACAATACAAGTATTGTTGAAGTTTTGTTGTTTCTCGAATCCGAAGGTGACATGGATTAAAGACTTTGTTTGTTAATCAAGTTGGAACATCTTGAGGGAGGATGATCAAACATTGTTGATGTTTACTTCTCTAAGGATGAGTAGCATTTTAACAGTTGTTGATATACGAGTAGAGTGTAAATCCCTGATGTTTCTGAAGGTGATTGTTAAGTAACAAGGACAATTTTTAGAAGATGGAAATTTATAATGTTGCGATGTTTCAGCGCTGTTGGTGGATTGTAAAGTTGTCAGTTTGAGTAGCCTTGCGTAAGATGTCGACATTTAAATGGTGATAGAGTGACATATTGTTGTAGGCCTTGTTGTGGGATCCTTGTTAGTGATTGAAAAAGGGTGTTGAAGTTGTTGGAATATTTTGAATCGCGAGTCAGAGTCAGAAACACGAGGAGATGAGTATGATTTCAAGGATGGTAAGTGTTGGTACTGGTACAAGGAAATTTTGTTATAATTTTATCGTAAGGTGTGTATTAGTATGTCGTTGCATGACGTCGGTGTTTGCATTTTCAGATAGCTTTGGAAATTCATATCTTGTGTTTCGAGTATCAGATTTCTGTTTCGTTTGAACCTATGAGGAGATAGAAATATATTCTATCATATGAAAGTGTTTTGAAATAAGGTTGATGCATTCCCATATGGAGGAACTCTGGATTCGTTTATGTAACTAGAGGCTTTTTGGGCATAAATGATTATTATCCCAGTTGTTCGAGACGAGGGCAAGCATAATATGTTGTTGGCGAATAAGTTGAGAAATGAGATGTTCGACATTAAAAAGTATATTCGTTCATAATTTTAAGTATGGGATGTTGCATGTGAAGAAAGTTTAATAGAAAAAAATAAAAAAATTGATGACTGCTCCGATATTGGTTTTGCCTAATCCGAGTGAGTCATTTGTAGTGTATTATGAGTGTGCCTAAGATGGGACTTAGTGGTGTGCTAATTCTGAATGGACAAGTTGTTGCTTGTGCTTCTAAACGACTCATAATTTATGAGAGGAATTATCTGACGCGTGACTTAGAGTTAGCAGCGGTGGTGGTTATGTTGAAGATTTGGAGATATTATCTTTTTGGTTCTAGATTTGAAGTATTAGCGACCATAAGAGTTTAAAGTATTTATTTGATCATAAGGAATAGAATATGAGACAACGAAGATGGTTGGAGTTGTTGTAATATTATGATTTCGGTTTGAATTATCATCCAAGGTAAAGCAAATGTGGTGGCTGATGCGTTAAGTCAAAGGACTTTACATATGTCGGCAATGATGGTTACAGAATTGGAGTTAATTGAACAGTTTAGAGATATGAGCTTAGTTTGTGAAGTTACACCGAAGAGTGTTATGTTGGGGATGTTGAAGATTAACAATGATTTTCGGGACAGTATCAAAGAAGCTCATAAGTTAGATGTGAAATTGGTAGATTCGATGGCTGGACTCGATCAGTCTGAGAATGATGATTTCAAGTTAGATGCGTAGGGTGTGTTGAGATTCCGTAATTGAATTTGTATTTCTGATGATGCAGAGATGAATAAAGTAATTCTTGAGTTGGAGCATACTTAACCTTCGTGTGAGGCTAAGTGAGTGTAATATGGACCGTGTAATATATTGAGCGTTGGTGTCTCATTGACAAAATCGAATGAGAGGGAAATTGCAGAAGTATTTGTAAACCTCATTGGAAATTATTGAATTGTGGTGCTTTAGGTGACTTGAGTACAAGTTCAAAAGGAACACAATTATAGTTTGGTAACGATGGTTTATACTCCATTATGGTTGTTGGCTATCTATTGACAAATTGAGGAACTGGTCACCCTTAATCTCTTGTTGGTAGTAGACGAGATCGTGTTGGATGGTATAGACTTGTGTTGCCATCTTAATGGTGAGTGAAGTGGTTGATGTTATATCATGAGATAGCCGCTCACCAATTTGTGTGAAGAGTGGCTAAGAAAGAGTTGAGGCGTATTGAACAATTCAGAGTAGCGGGTTTATATGCGAGCTAACATCGTAAAGTGAAAGATTGAGAATATCAAGTGAACAATGGTTTTATGGTGGATGTTGAGGAAAGTCTGAAACTAGAATGAGACTTGTAAAATGTATAGTTGGCAGAAACTTTAATGAGGACGGTGACTTACGATGGATTATCAGAGTTACGCAGCTGAAGCGTATGTGGCGCAGTTGTTATGGTTATATGACTCTACATGCTTAATTTGGTAGATTGTTGATGTAATTAGGGTTTTGAATGGGAAATGGAAATTTCTGATTTTTGACCAAAGAAATGGTCAATTGGTTTAAGGCATGGTCTTAATAGTCCAATTGCATCATTTTTGGAGGTAGTATGGCCCTCTCTTCTTGAAGCAATAGGCTAGCAAATTCACCAGGCACTTCGCAATCATCTTCACCTTCGTCTTCGACTAAGTTGATCGGATTTTCGAAGTCATAACTGGAAGTAGCAGAGTCGTTACCAATGAGATCCAGAGTGGATGTAGATCATGATATGTGAGTGTGTGTAAAATAGCCGTTTTGCAATATATAATAAAAGAAAAAACAGGAGCGCAAAATTTGAAATGAAAGAAACGTCCAATGCTTTTATTAATGATATATGTAGATGACACACATAAAGCCCTCACAAAGGAAGCTACGGTGCCTCGGGTAAGGCACCGGGCCGTAAAGTTTAAAACATTGTCTGTTACAAACACAAAACAAAAAGTCTCATTACTGGGTGATAACAGAAACGGGCATAGAATCATTCGCTGTCCAGTTGCTTAATCCATCATCAGAAGATGGGTATATCCAGCTGTCAATATCAAACTCTTCATCATCGTCATCCCCGATAGAATTTACCCCTGCGTCATGTTTAGGCTTTTCTGGTGCTCCGAACTCGATCTCTTTGGCATCAATCAGGTCTTGTACCTTGTTCTTTAAGACCCAGCACTCATCCATATCACGCCCCGGGCTATCAGAGTGAAAAGCACAACGGGCATTTGGATCGTACTTCGGTGATGTTGTATTTGGATTCTTCGGGGCCTCCCTTGGAATCACTAGATTGGTCTTTAATAATTGCGGTAAAATCTGGGATAAAGTCTTGTTGAACTGAGTGAATTGTCTTCGCGGTCTCTCGGCCCTTGGATGATTGTTGTGCTGAGGAGCAACAACAGGTCTTGATATAACAACCACATTAACAACTTGGCGGTATTCAGGTCTGTTCTGGCCTTTTGAACTGTAAACAACACTGGAATCCTTCTTAAAAGGCTTCTTCTCAGTGCTTGATGAAGCATCCTTCTGTATTTTACCAGATTTGATACCAGCCTCTATCCTTTTCCCAGTCATAATCAGCTCCGTGAACCCGGATGAAGAACTTCTAATCGGGTGGTTGAAATACGGACCAGACAAGGTCCCCAGGAACATATCCACAAGCTCCCGATCAGCCAAGGGTGGTTGCACTCTACCAGCAAGGTCCCTCCACTTCTGAGCATAATCTTTGAAACCTTCACCCGCACCCATTGACATACCCTGGAGTTGGGTACGCGTGGGAGCGAGGTCGGCATTGTATTGGTACTGCTTGTAGAAGCAGCAGCCAAGTCTTCCCAATTGCGGATACTGGCTCCTTCCAGCTGGTAAAACCATTCAAGCTGAGTCCCTGAGAGACTGTCTTGAAAGAAGTGGATCTAGAGGTTCTTGTCAGCGGTGTACGGCTGAATCTTCCTAACATACGAACAGAGGTGCATCTTCGGGCAAGAAACCCCGTCGTACTTAGCAAAAGCTGGTGCTTTGAATTTGTGGGGAATCACCACCCCAGATGATAGACCCAGATCACCAAAGTCCAGACCAGGAACCTTCTGAACTTCCATCGCACTCAACCGGTCTTCCAGTTGTTTGTATTTATCCTCAGTCGAAGGATACTGGTCTTCGTCGAAGTCAGTTTCGTTGTCTGAAACCACAGGGCTAGGAGCCCTCCTTTCTTCCTAATTATCTTTCCCTCCAGATGAGAGGGTCAAATCAACCTTTTCTCGCAAAGCGTTTCCGAATCTGTGACCCATATTGAACAGGACCGTCTTCTTCTTCTTCTTCTTCTTCTTCTTCTCTTTCAAGATAAGGGCCTTCAGATCTTGCTGACCCTTAGCCAGGTTCATGAACAACTCCTGGAATTGGGTGTTTTGAGCCTGTAGATCCTTGATTGCTTGTTCAGTTGATGGTTCAGAAGACATGATGCTGAAATAAATAGAGAAGAAGATGAGAAAACCTGTAAGGGTACCTGTTATGAGGTGCATGGAATGAAATGCGCATGATATGATTTCAAAGACGTTGAGAGATTCAAATTCATAAACCAGAAATGAAACACACTTTTATTAGATAAACTTTGAATTCAATTGTTTAACAGATGCCCTTAAGGCGTTACAAAAAGGGAAATACTGAAAAGTAAATAAAAACTGGAAATAATCAAAGGACATCAGCGCTCCCATGGTCGTTTCCCTTTGGTGCTGACATAGTCGTTGAAGATCTGCTCGTTCTCCAATTGCCTTGTCAACTTCTGGTCTTCTGCTCTTGCTCGTGATACTTTTCTCGGTAAGTATCCCGCTCTTCTCTCAGCTGCATCCATGACCTCTTTAATGCCCCAATGTCAGTAGGCATGTACGGATGGAAGATGGTAGGAGGAACCCCTTCTTCATCAGCAACTTCAACAATGATAGGCAAGACGGCTTCGTACGACATTCCCAGCTTTTGGGCACGGATACGAACCCATCGGAGATATGGCTCCATTGGAAGAGAAGTCTTTGCACCCAACTCGTGCGGATCAAACCTGTGTACTCTATCCCAAGCTCTTATGAATCTGCGGCGTTGCTCATCACTATCCCCTTGTAAATCAAAGACAATACTAGGCATTAGCAACTCGTGAGGTCCTTCTCTTCTAGCTCGCCCAAATTGACGCAAGGCCAAGCACGAATTATAAGTGATTCCCCCATTGGTTCCTATCAGTGGAACATTGGGGTATTCACCACATCGGTCAATAATAGCCACCTCGTCCATGCCCTTAATAGTCCAAATGATGTCATTGTGAGTGAGTGACATAATCCTGTAGGCCCAGCCCATGCCTTCTTTGTTCTTCAAAACTAATTTGGGGAGGTGAGAAATAAACCACCTCGCCAACAACGGAGCACAGCACATAAGGGTTCCCTGCCTCTGAGCAGTACGGGCATAAAGAGAATGCAAAATGTCACCCAAGAGAGTGGGCATAGGATTACCGGATATGAAGATCTTCACCGCATTCATGTCGAAGAAGGAATCCGAGTTAGGAAACAACACCAAACCATATATGAGCAGAGCCAGAATGTCTTCAAACGCCTGGAAGTCTAGACTGTCCCAGAAATTATTTGCTTTACCAACCAAAAATTTAGTCAAGAAGCCCTTTTCTCCACTACGAGTTTCCCAATTAGATATTACTTCAGCCTTTGTCAGATGGAGGGCTGAAGCAATTTCTTCCAGCCTAAGGATCTTCTCCCAAGCTGTGAATGGGGCCTACTCCAGAATAGAGATACCAAGCAGATCAGAGAACTCTTCCAAGGTAGGGACCAACTGGTAGTCCGGAAAAGTAAAATAGTGGTACAGTGGATCAAAGAACTGGACTAAGACACTCATCATCTGTTCGTCTAATTTGGAAGTGACCAAACCCAAGAGGTGACCATGTCTTCTGATAAATGAGGTAGTATCTGACATCTTTGCAACCAACTCCTTAAGCTGAGTGGGAACCTGGAAAAAGTTGATCCGAATGGTGTTCATACGCATGGGTGCCATGACCTACAAAACAGAACAAAGATGAATCCCTCCTGTCTTTGAAATAGGTTAGTCCAATGCAAGATGCATGCAATGTCATGATGTCATGATGTCATGATAGGAAACACACCACAAGTATCCACAAATAGCAAACATGGTAAAGGCACACAAGTCACACAGAGAACCCTTAAATTTCAGGCTGGCAAGGAGTCTAGGTACTACCCTCTTTCAGTTCAGTTGGTTCAAACCTGTCCTAAAAATAGTAACCGGGTTCTAGAGGATCTCAATATCACTGACTACCCTCGATAGGTCATAATTCCAGTTTAGCAACCTTTTCTTGTGGCCAGAATCATCGCGAGAGTTTAGTCTCAATGAGTGTAGCATACTGCTACCGTTCTATGGCCAAGTTGGTCAATTTAAAGGTTCTAAGGTCAGTTGGTGCTTAATGACCCCTTAGCAGACCCATATTCTCTTCGTTGCGCCACAAGGGATATTGGTACATACTAAAGTTCCACACCAACGTAGCTACTGCTTCAACCGTATCGGTCTATGCCGTACAGTTCCCTCACAGTTTATTGCTACTTACCTAAAAGGTATCCCCCAGATCCGGGTTAGGATCTATAGTAACTCCGATACAAGCCCACAAATATAACACATACAAGTCAAGCAATTGAAAACAATATGAACTATTCCTAAGATACACCCCACTTATAAGATTTCCCCAGCAGAGTCACCAGTTCTGTGATACGGTGGGAAGAACTGACTGTTTTTTTTTTTGGAATGCTGGTTTACGTTTTGCGTTTGTATTCGCAAAATGTCGCGGTAAGCAAGAGTCGCCACTGAGTTTTATTTTATCCAACAAGGAAAGGAAAAAAACACAGAAAAATTCCTTTTTCAAGATGTTTCTCGGGTTCGGGGGGTAGATTATAGAAAGGGAATGTGTTAGCACCCTTTCTATCTGTGGTTATCCACGGGCTCTTAGATACTTGCTCATATTGTTTTGAAAATTTGCTTTCTTTGTGCTTGTGGGTTTGAAAAAAGTTTTTGTTTGAAAACTTCGATTTAACTCTTGCTTCTGTCCTCAAGAGTGTATGAAGTGTTTTTGAAAACTTTGTTCGAAAAAGTGTAAGTGTGAAAAGTTTTTGTTTTTTTTGAAAGAGCAAGTACTTAAGAACCATCTACCTACTCTAAAAAAGAATCGTTCTATGCTATTTTCCTTTAGACAGTGCTATCCCACTATTGATGAGTAGGTAGCATCGTCGTTGGAGTTTTAGGGTCAATTCGAATGAGAGACGTGCGGTCACTAAAGCAATGTTAGGACGCCTTAGAAGTAACCCTAATGTCTTAGATCATTTGTTTTGAGGCAACAATATCCGAGGCAACCTTTTCGAGGCAACTATGATCTTTGGACAAGAGGACGACCTCTAAAGTGACCTATACTCAATGACCGCTTACAAAGGCAACCAAGTGGGGTGTACCCTAAGAGTGCGCATGTGCAGGTGTGTCATTTTCAGTTATTTTTATCTTTGTACATGTTAAGGGTGATCTAAGTTGATTTTAGGCTAAAACATCCAGTCTTGTCATGCATCCTTATTATCAAACATCTAACAGTTATAATTTGCGGAAAATAAATTGCGGAATTTAAATTACTAGGCGTCGGGTATTTACATCGCCAAAGACAAACCCTTTAAAAATAAATAAAGCGATAAAAATAATAAAAGATCCTATTAACTATTACAAACCGGGAGCAAGTACATTAATAAGATAAAAGGAAATATGTCGCGTGCGGGAAATTAAATTGAGTGCAAATTTAGGGTTTTGACCCCTTAAAGAAAACATCTTTTTTTTTGTTTTTTAATTTAAGAAAGAAAATTACCTAAGTTAATTACTAAATTAATAATTTAATTAATTAATAAAAATAAATATTTTTGGGTTTTTGCTATTTGAAGAAAGAATATAAAAATTAATTGAATTAGTAAAACCTAATTAAGTCTAGTTAATTTTAATTATTTACAAAAATAGTTTAGAGTTATTCTAATTAATACCTAAATTAATTTATTAGTATTTATTAATAAAATAAAAATAAAAATTTAATTTGATAAAGAAAATATTTTTTGTGTTTTTTTTTATTTTATAAAGAAAAGGATTTTGATTGGTTAGAAAATAATAAAACAATTAAATCAATAAAACAAATACTAAATAAAATAAATAAAGAGAAGAGGTTTGGGCCTGAAATATGGGTTTGAGAAGCAATTCTGAGGCCCATTACACGCTGGCCTTGTTGACTTTCCTGATTCAGTGTTGTTGTACCCCAAATTTTGACCTAAGATACCATCTCTCATCTGCATCATTACATTGCAAGCGTTTTGATCTATTGATTTTAAAATTCATAACTTTTTCAAGTCGAGAGCTGTTTATTTTTGAACGCTAAATTTATTAACTGATCGATGCTAAAACAATGTTTATTAATTATTTATTATCTTAAATTTAAATAATTGGAATTCATTTTCAATTATTATATAATTTAAAGATTTATAAATAATAAAATAAATATTTGAAAGGAGTTTATTAATTGATCAGACAATGTTTATTAATTATTTATTATCTTAAATTTAAATAATTGGAATTTATTTTCAGTTATTATATAATTTAAAGATTTATAAATAATAAAATAAATATTTGAAAAGAGTTTATTAATTGATCAACAATGTTATTTAATTATTTATTGTTCTAGGTTTAAATAATTGAAATTTTATTTTCAGTTATTATAATTTAGAAGAATTATAAATAATGAAATAATTAATTGAAGAGAAGTTAATTGGTCAATGATGTTTGTTTAATTATTTATCATTCTAAATTTAAATGATTGGATTTGATTTTCAGTTATTATATAATTTAAAGAATTATAAATGATAAAATAAATAATTGGAAAGAAGAAAATAATTAACTGGAAAATAATAGAATTTTATTCATTTTATTCTAATTGTTACAATTGTTGTTTAAATACCGTATTTATTTACAACGTATTTACAACGATAATTTTTACAATGTTTAAAATGAAATAAAAGCTATCCTATTTTTTTCCTAAGTTCTAAATCTTCATCTTCTATCCAATACTTCTTTGATGATCATTTGATTTTTACCTGCAAAAGAATTAAAGAAAAAAGTCAGAAATAAATAAATAATGAAAAGCAAAAAAAAAATTAATTTTAGTGTTCATCATTAAAAGCAAACGGCTGGAATCAGTTTTACCCTTTTTGCAAATCACGGGATTTCTCCCGGTTCACAAAAAGGGATGAATTTTTATTGATAAAAATGAATGCACAAATTAAATATGCACAAATTCATTTTTTGGTCAAAATTGCACATTTTATTTGAAAACTGCATAATCTAAAAACAATTACACAAATTCATTTTTTTTAATCAAAAACTGCATAGTTCAAAACAATATGCACAAATTCAATATTTTGTCAAACTGCATATTTCAAAAGAAAACAAAACAGCATATGCAATGTTCAAAGCCAATTCCAACGTAAACATGCCAAAAAGTATGGAAGAAGTCAAAACATAAGGCTCCCATGCAGTAGACAAAGAGAGATATGCAGTTTAAACCATATATTCAAGCATAATATATTTCTTTTCTCATCATTTTCCAGCATTGTGCTTTTTCAGAACAAGTAAGTACATACTACATTTTAATGTTTCAATTGTACTTAAGAGAGAGAAGAGAGGAAGAGTTGGTTTTTACAGGTTTTGGCTTAGGCAGAAATGGATACAAAACAAACTGCAGCAGCATACAGTAAGAAAATGGGAAGCATAAAAAAGGAATATGGACAAACTGATGTAGCAGCCTAATGTGCAGAGAGAAGGCAGAAGTATAGTAAAATATACATAACCTGAATCGTCCAAAGCAAGCAAACGGTTATAACAACAAACAAACCCCTTCAAAATTCAGGAGTTCACAACCTGTTTTGAAAAAACCTCCAAACACTCAAAAACTGTCAAAAACAAATACAGTCATTTTTCTTAAGGTCTCGAAGCAAAAAAAACCTTCCACCTACTGTCAAACCAAAACCATATAACCTAAACCTGCATAAACCAGAGTAACCATGGCATAAACCAGCATAAACCATAAAAACATATAACCTGTCAAGCCTCAACCTTATGGCCTAAACCATAAAACCATAACCATTTTCAAAGCCTCAACCTTATGGCCTAAACCATAAAACCATAACCATTTTCAAGACCTTATCCCTTTTCAAAAGTGATAACCTGTAACATAAACCTTATGGCCATAAACCATAAAACCTGTACCATCCTAAACCATAAAACCTGTTAAAGGCCACAAACCAAAACCAGACCAAGCCTGAAGCGAAACCAGTAAAAGCATCATCAAACCTTAAACCTTGTCAAAACCAGAAAAGCCAGAATATCAAATAACATGACTGTATCAACCAATGTCCAAACACACATCAAGCCTCAGAATTACATCATCATAGGCTAATAACGAGGCAACAAAATCACAGAAGAAGAAGAGAGAAAAGTATTCAAGGCAACAAAATCACAGAAGAAGAAGAGAGAAAAGTATTCAAGGCAACAAAATCACAGAAGAAGAAGAGGGAAGCTAATCAAAATGAAAACATTTCAACAGTAGCAGTCAAGCATCAGTCCTCAGAATATTCATCATAGGCAAATACCAAAGCATACAACAAGCTAGCAAGAAGAGGAAAAAGACAAACCAGGGTCAAAGAAGCTCGCGACGCATCACCTTTCCTCGCCGTCCGGCCTCCTACGCACACCCAACCGTCCTTCCTCCATCTCCCAAAGGTAACGTTTTTTCTCCTTCTCTTTCTTTTTTATCCCTCAAACAGTCATTAACAAACAAGAAATCAGAATCAAAATGAACACAAAATCAACACATGCAGTAATCAACAAACCTAACGAAATAAGGTGAAATTGTACCGTAATTCCGTCGCCCTAGTGCTTTGCTGGAGGGAAGAAGAAGTGTCGAGGTACCAGTGGCTGTGGCAAGGAGAACTCAGAGGCGAAAGCATGAAGAAGAAGAGCACGAGAACGGGACGAAGGAGCGCCACTTCTGTCCAGAACCCTAATCCCTTTCCCTAACTGAACAAACAATGTTTAACCCTAAAAAAGTAAATTATGAAATAATGTTGGATCTTAACCCATTTCAACTGCCAAAGCCCAACGAATTTCTAATGCACCCCCTTTTTTTCCTGTTTTGATCAGGCCCCCTTAAAACCCTTAGGCCCATGCTTTTGTTCATTATCTAACCCTTTAATTTGACATCTCTTTCTATTTATCTTCTTTTAGTTTTTTTAGAACTTTATTAACTTAGTGTTATTAGTAATTTTAATCAAATAATTGGATCATTTTATTAAGTTTTAGCTTTAGGTTTAATTTAGTAATTTTTAGTATTATTTCTAATTAGATTTAAATTAGTAATTTTAAAGTTCTAATTTAGTTTAATTATTTAATAACTCTTAAAAGTAATATTTTATATTAATATTAAAAAAGAAAAACATATAAAAAGAGAAACACATAGAAATAAAAAACTTAAAAAACATTTTCTTTAATTAATATTAAATAAAAATACAAAAATATAGAAAAAATAGAATTTAAGAATTAAAACATGTTACTTTCTTTAATTAATTCCTTCGCTTTAATTAGTATTAAACAAAATACAAAAATGCATGTTCACACCATTTAGTCTATTATTTAATTGTTGCTATTTAATCATTATCCGCATAATTTTCTGTTTAATTATTTCATCGTACTTGTTTATTCCATTTACGTCTAAATCCAAGGGAAAAATGATTAAATTTGTTGACTTCATGTCCTCAAATCCAATCACGCGAACATTTGCATTTCATTAAAACTTAAGACAATTTTTTCCCAAATATTCAATCTTTTCAAAATTTATACCTTTTTAAGCCAAAACTTCGACATTAGGTCGTCGTACCTTCAAAAACCCGTCCGTACCCCCCTTCGGCCAAAATATCTTATTTTTAAATCAAACGAACAATTTTAATAAACAGATATTTCAAAAGGTTCCTATAGAGTACTATAGATACATTGGGTGCTAATACCTTCCCATTGTATAACCAACCCCCGAACCATAGATCTCTTTTCAAAAACGCTTTGTATTTTTATTACTTTTAGAAAGTATTATTTTACATTGCATATTTAGGGTTTTATTTCGCTCTTTTCCCTTTTCCCCTGGAAATAATAAAGCGCGGTGGCGACTCTTGCTTTTGTGAGACGAATTAATCAATAATTCGATCTCCGATTTACCCCGCTACATTTTTTATCGCTACAGAATTGGCGACTCTGCTGGGGACAGATTGACCTCTTGCTGGTCCATCCCTAAGTGGGTTAAGCCTAATTTGTTTATCTGTTTTATTATTATCTGATTTGTTTGATTATGTGTTTAAATTGGGGTGTTTGGGTTTTTTTGCAAAGGACGAATCCTATACCCGGATTAAGTGACACTTAAGAATAGGACGGGCGGTACAGTCATGTTAACTTTGAGGGAGTAATCCCGAAGAAGGAGGCATGAGATCCCCCACTCAATGGAAGGCCCTCTTGAACTTAATATTTGTTTATCGAGTAATCGGGAAGACATTATTATTTTCGACCTAGGAGCCCGAGAAATTGAGGACCGTAGAACCCTAACCCATCTTGGCATTTTTAGGTGTAGCGTGGAGACTATAACGGAGTAATTCGGAAGTAGTTGTTACGCGATGCTACGCTCGGATGAGTTTCTCTTGAGAATATTGCTAATTATTGAGTAATCAAGACGTTGGTAATATCCGAAGGAGGAATGTAGACTCTGGGAACTCTTAGAACCTTGTCTTACAGGTGTGATTGAACCATTAGTACATACCTTTGGGTGGGCTTTACCCTCGACTCCATGCTGAAACGTTGAACCTTTGAACCCCATGTTTGTGAACTTGGGTGTAACTGTTGCATTATCATTCATTCATGCATTCATCAACATTTTAAAAAAAAAAAACTTGTTTTTCAAGGAACTTAAGAATGATTTTTGCAGACGTCTCAGGTATTATGGAGTTTGGAAGAAGAAACACTCGAAGTTGATTCTGAGTGATCTTTAGCTGTTAGTTTTATTTTATTGATGTCATTTTGTAAAACTCTGTAAAAGGGCTTCATGTTCCGAAGTTGTAATTTACTGCTTTTATTATGGGCTTCATGTTCCAAAGTTGTAGTTTACCGCTTTTATTATTGGGTTGTTATCCCAAAGTGTAATTTATTGTTTTGATTGTTGTAATTTACCGCTTTTGATTAATGGATTGAGTTTTTGTTGTTCCAAATTCCTTTACCATTGATGCGTGCAAAATTATCGAAGTTCCTTGAAAGACTATTAAAATGAATTATCATTTGCATCACATATCATGCATCATCCAACATTCCACTTCACACATTTTCTGGAGTCTTATCCTTGTTTCTTTTTCCACTCCAAGGGTTGTCAAGCTGTCTCATCGATACTATACTCGAGCCAATCGTCAGAGGAAGATGGAAGATCTGGAATAGGAAAACCATGAGCTTCGTGAGGAGGTCGCTACCCTTCGTATCGGTATGGAAAAGTTAACTGCGCTAGTGGAAAGTTTGGTGGCTGTTCAGAATCAGCCATCGACTACGGCTGCTGAGATTCAGACTTCAACTACTGTGGTTTCCGAGATTGTCACTGTTCCAACATCTGTGACTCAAATCAACTCTCCGCTTCAACATCAGATGCCGAAAGGTTTTCCGTGGGGAATTCCTTACAACTTTGTGCCAGAGGGGTATCAGCCTGTCGTACAACCTTTGTTTCAACCTACTTTGTCTCTTCCTCAACCAGAGACAACTGCCATGCCGCCAGTAATCCCGTCTGTAACACCTTTTTCGCAACCGGTAATGACAACTGTCGCTCCTGTGGTCCACTCCGTGCCATACTTGAATAAACCTACTTATCCTACCAAGCCTGCTGAAAGTTTGGGTCTTTTTGATAGAATGGAAGAATTTCAAGACCAATTCCAAGAAATGCAGAGGGAGCTCAGAGCGTTAAAGGGGAAGGATTTGTTTGGGAAGAACACTCATGACCTTTGTTTAGTTCCGAATGTCAAGATTCCAGCAAAATTCAAAGTGCCAGACTTTGAAATATATAAGGGTGATTCGTGTCCTCGAAGTAACTTGACTATGTACGTGAGAAAGATGTCTACGTATTCCGATGATCATGACTTGTTGATTCACTATTTTCAAGATAGTTTGACGGGTGCTGCTCTAAAGTGGTATATGGGTTTAGACAGCATTCAGATCCGCAACTTCAACGATCTTAGCGAAGCCTTTGTTCACCAGTATAAGTACAACATTGACATGGCACCGGACAGGGATCAACTCCGGGCGATGTCCCAGAGAGACAGAGAATCTTTTAAGAAATACGCCCAGAGGTGGCGTGAAATTGCTGCTCAAATCTATCCTCCTCTTGAGGAGAAAGAGATGACGAAGATATTTTAGAAGACTTTAGGTTCCTTTTACTATGAAAGAATGATCGCCAGCGCACCCAGTGAATTCACCGAAATGGTAAGCATGGGCATGCGGTTGGAGGAAGGGATTCGTGAAGGGCGTTTGGTTAAAGAAGGAAGTCCGTCTAGCAGTACTAAGAAGTTTGGAAGTGTTTTCCCGAAAAGAAAAGAGCAGGATGTCAGCGCATTGTTCCCAGGGAGACCGAGGAGAGGTTACTCTCACGTTGCGGCAGTCACTCCGGCTGTCCGCCCAGCTTTGATGACCCCAGCTCATCAAACCCCACCAACTCAACAACGACCATTTCAACAGCAGCCTCGACAACAGGCTTATCCATTCAACAATCAGAACCGTTCACCAAGAAAACCGCAGTTCGATGCCATTCCTATGACTTATACTGAATTGTTCCCTGCTCTTATCAGAAAGAACCTCATAACGATGAAACCTCCTCCGGTCGCACCGAACAGTACATCTCCGTGGTACAAGGCGGATCAGTTTTGTGAATATCATCAAGGGTCGCCGGGGCACAACCTTGAAAGTTGTTTTGCTTTGAAGGCGGACGTGCAGAGGTTGATTAAGAATGGTATCTTGTCTTTAAAGGATGTTAATCCAAATGTTAGAGATAATCCTTTGCCTCGACATGGGGCAGCATCAGTGAATATGGTGGAAGGTTGTCCGGGAAAGTTTCGAGTTTTTCAAGTTGAACACATAAGAGAGTCGTTGATCAGGCTACATCAGAGTTTAAGAAGACTTGCCTTTGTTAGGCATCAGCATGATTATGATGTTTGTGAATTTTGTTCAAGAGAGGTTGATTGCCCTATTGTGAAGGAGGATATTCAAAAGTTGTTAGACCAGAGGGTTATCACTATTACATATGACAGAAATCCGGAGGATGAAGTGAATGTTATAATACCATAATTCAATTTGCCTGAATCAGTAGAGATCATTTACGACAGTCAGACTGCACATGTTGATCCTTTGATCATTTACCCACCTGGTCATGTGCCTTACAACTCAGACCAAGCTATACCGTATAAGTATAATGCCACAATGATTGAGAATGGGGTAGAAGTCCCTATACCAACAAGGCCGTCTTTTGTTAACATTGCTGATGTGAGTAGAGTTACGAGAAGTGGACGTGTCTTTGCAGCAGTACCTTTGAAGAGACCAGAAGTTCAAGTCAGGAGGCCCATACCGGCAGAAATTCCAGTGAGAAATGTTGAACCAAGGGTTGAGATAGGCCGATCCAATGAACCTATCCCTCGCCCTGAGGATGATGAGATTTTGAAGCTTATCAAGAGAAGTGAATATAAGATTGTGGACCAACTTTTGCAAACTCCTTCCAAGATTTCTTTGCTTGCTTTACTGAGAGATTCTGGTGCCCTTAGAGAAGCTTTGATGAAGGTCTTGGACCAGGCATTCGTGGATCATGATGTGACGGTTGACCAATTCGATGGAATTGTGGGAAATATTACTTCGTGTAACAATCTTGGTTTCAGTGATGAAGAACTTCCGGAGGAGGGAAGAAACCATAATAATCTTTGCATATCTCAATAAGTTGCGGAAATGATACCTTATCAAGTGTGTTGGTAGATACAGGTTCGTCGTTAAATGTAATGCCCAAAACTACATTAGCTCGACTCTCATATCCAGGTGCTCCCATGAGACCTAGTGGAGTAATTGTCAAAGCGTTTGATGGTTCTAGGAAGACTGTCATTGGTGAAGTGGATCTTCCTATTGTAATTGGTCCCCATACTTTTCAGATTACTTTTCAAGTAATGGATATTCGTGCTGCCTACAGTTGCTTATTGGGTCGTCCATGGATCCATGATGCAGGGGCAGTCACTTCCACGCTCCATCAGAGATTGAAGTTTGTGAGGCATGGAAAGCTGGTAATGATTGGTGGAGAGCAGGCTATGGTGGTAAGCCATTTGTCATCTTTCTCTTTTATTGAT
Source organism: Vicia faba (assembly GCA_948472305.1). Taxonomy (NCBI): domain Eukaryota; kingdom Viridiplantae; phylum Streptophyta; class Magnoliopsida; order Fabales; family Fabaceae; genus Vicia; species Vicia faba. The sequence continues at coordinate 1,311,849,458 of OX451740.1, read as the reverse complement.
GCTGATGAGGACGTTGGAACCCAATTCCAGGCTCTATCTGTTGCTAAGAATGAAGTGAAGAAGCAAGGAACGTCTATTTCTTCTTTTGAGGATGCGCGACGAGTGGTTGAAAGTGGTTCGGCTGAAGGTTGGGGCCAAGTGTTGACTTTGCCTGGGAACAAGTCTGGAGAAGGTCTTGGTTTTCGTCCCGTGTCTGCAAGAGTCAAGCAGGAAGTGGTTACTCGTCCGATTCAAGAGGTTTTCCGAAGCGCAGGTTTTATCCATCCGACTCCTCCTGAGGTTGATGCTATAATAGGAGACGATTCTGAAGAGGATTTACCCGATTTTGTGACGCATGGAGTGGTTTGCCAGAACTGGATTGCTGTTGATGTTCCTGTTGTGATGCACTTTTCTGAGTAATGTTTTGTCTTATTTTTTGAAAAAAACTTTCGCTCTGCCCAAGGCGAAAAGTATTTGTGTCGGGCTATGATGAAAATAAATCCTTTTGCTCTGCCCAAGGCAAAAGAGAAATGTCTGGGCTCTTTGTTTCAAGTATTTTCCCTTCATGAATAAAAATGTTATTTTGTCCACTACTGTTTTATTTTTCACTTTTTCTGGGAAATAGTAATGAAAATTAATTGGTAGTAACAGGAAAATATAATAATATTTTGTTTCATTTGTACAACATTCAAATTAATCGATTTCTAAAATAAAGCATAATCACATGTGCAGATTAATCCCTGACTTAACCATTGAAAACAATGATCCTATGCCCTCTCCCAACTTTGAATTCCATGTGTTCAGAGCCGAAGAAGAGGATAGTGGAGAGATTCCTGTTGAAATTTCCCGTTTGCTTGAGCACGATGAAAAGATTATTCAGCCGTTTGAAGAACCTGTAGAGTTGATCAATTTGGGTGATGAAGAGGATAAAAAGGAGGTCAAAGTCGGAGCATTGCTTATCCCAGAGGTCAAAGAGAAAATGTTAGAGCTTCTCAAAGAGTATGTTGATGTATTTGCTTGGTCCTACCAAGATATGCCAGGTTTGGACAACAATATTGTGGAGCATCGTTTACCGTTGAGACCTGAGTGTCCGCCGATTAAGCAGAAGTTGAGAAGGACTCGTCCCGATATGGCTGACAAGATCAAAGAAGAGGTTCAAAAAAAAATTAATGCAGGTTTCCTTGTTACATCGGTCTATCCTCAATGGTTAGCCAACATAGTGCCTGTTGCTAAGAAAGATGGCAAAGTTCGGATGTGTGTAGACTATAGAGATCTGAATAGAGCTAGCCCAAAGGACGACTTCCCATTACCGCACATTGACGTATTGGTCGACAGTACCGCAAAATTCAAAGTCTTTTCTTTCATGGATGGTTTCTCTGGTTACAATCAAATCAAGATGGCACCAGAAGATATGGAGAAGACAGCTTTCATTACACCTTGGGGAACATTTTGTTACCGGGTTATGCCGTTTGGTTTGAGGAATGCTGGTGCGACATACCAAAGAGGCATGACTGCTTTGTTCCATGATATGATGCATAAAGAGATAGAAGTGTATGTAGATGACATGATTGCCAAATCACAAACTGAAGAAGATCATTTGGAACATTTATTAAAGTTATTCCAGCGTTTGAGAAAGTATAAACTCCGTCTTAATCCCAACAAGTGCACTTTTGGTGTTCGTTCTGGAAGACTTCTGGGTTTCATTGTCAGTCAGAAAGGTATTGAGGTAGATCCTGATAAAGTCAAAGCTATTCGGGAAATGCCCGCACCCAAGACGGAAAAACAAGTAAGAGGATTCCTTAGGAGACTGAACTATATTTCTAGATTTATATCTCATATGACTGCTACCTGTAGGCCGATTTTCAAGCTTCTCCGAAAGAACCAAGGATGTGTGTGGACAGAAGATTGTCAGAGAGCTTTTGATAGCATCAAAGAATATTTGCTTGAACCTCCCATTTTGATTCCTCCAGTGGAAGGAAGACCTTTGATTATGTACCTGAATATATTGGAAGATTCCATGGGATGTGTGCTTGGTCAACAAGATGAGACTGGAAGAAAGGAACACGCCGTATATTATCTGAGTAAGAAATTCACAGATTGTGAGTCTCGATACTCATTGCTGGAGAAAACCTGTTGTGCTTTAGCTTGGGCTGCTCGTCGTCTGCGCCAGTATATGATTAACCACACCACTTGGTTGATCTCCAAAATGGATCCGATCAAGTATATCTTTGAGAAGCCCGCCTTATCTGGAAGAATAGCCCGTTGGCAGATGTTGTTATCTGAATATGACATTGAGTATCACACCCAGAAAGCAATCAAAGGGAGTATTTTAGACGATCATTTGGCTCACCAGCCAATTGACGATTATCAATCCATCAAGTTTGATTTCCCAGATGAAGATGTTATGTACTTGAAAGCTAAAGATTGTGAAGAGCCGTTACCTGAAGAAGGACCTGATCCCGAATCCCATTGGGGTTTGATATTTGACGGAGCTGTGAATTCTTATGGAAATGGAATTGGGGCAATCATCGTCACTCCCCGAGGTACTCACATCCCGTTCACGGCGAGATTAAAGTTTGACTGCACGAACAACATGGCTGAGTACGAGGCATGTATTATGGGTCTCGAAGAAGCAGTGGATATAAGGATTAAGATTCTTGATATTTATGGAGATTCGGCATTGGTAATTAATCAAATCAAAGGAGAATGGGAGACTCGTCATCCTGGTTTAATCCCTTACAGAGACTATGCTAGAAGATTGTTAACTTTCTTCAACAAAGTGGAATTACATCATATCCCTAGAGATGAGAACCAAATGGCTAATGCTTTAGCTACTTTGTCTTCAATGTTTCAAGTGAATGGTTGGAACGATGTGCCTACAATCCGGGTTATGCGCCTTGACAGACCCGCTCATGTGTTCTCAGTAGAAGAGGTCACCGATGACAAACCGTGGTTCTATGACATTAAACGTGTTCTTCAAACTCAAGAGTACCCGCCTGGGGCATCCAATAAGGATAGAAAGACATTGAGAAGATTGGAAAGCAGCTTCTTCCTCAATGAAGAAGTTTTGTATAAGAGGAATTACGACATGGTCTTGCTCAAATGTGTAGGCAGACGTGAAGCAGACATGCTGATGCAAGAAGTACATGAAGGGTCCTTTGGTACTCATGCCAACAGACATGCAATGGCTAGAAAGATGTTGAGAGTTGGTTACTATTGGATGACGATGGAATCCGATTGCTGCAAATATGTGAAGAAATGTCATAAATGCCAGATTTATGCGGACAAGATACATGTGCCACCGACCCTCCTCAACGTTATATCTTCACCTTGGCCTTTCTCTATGTGGGGCATTGATATGATTGGAATTATTGAACCCAAAGCTTCAAATGGTCATCGTTTCATCTTGGTAGCGATTGATTATTTTACCAAATGGGTGGAAGCAGCATCTTATGCTAATGTAACCAGACAGGTGGTAGTCAGATTTATCAAGAATCAGATCATTTGTCGATACGGTATCCCGAGCAAGATCATCACTGATAATGGTTCGAATTTGAATAACAAGATGATGAAAGAGCTTTGTGAAGAGTTTAAGATCGAACATCATAATTCTTCTCCTTACAGGCCGAAGATGAATGGGGCTGTTGAAGCTGCTAACAAGAACATCAAGAAGATTGTCCAGAAGATGGTGGTAACTTATAAAGATTGGCATGAAATGCTTCCGTCTGCTTTACATGGATACCGTACTTCAGTTCGAACTTCAACAGGCGCGACCCCATTTTCCCTAGTTTATGGTATGGAAGCAGTACTCCCCGTGGAGGTTGAGATTCCGTCTCTGAGAGTGTTGATGGAAGCTAAACTTCTGAGGCCGAATGGTGTCAAGGTAGATATGATCAGTTGAATTTAATCGAAGAAAAGAGGTTGACAGCGTTGTGTCACGGTCAATTATATCAACAAAGGATGAAGAAGGCTTTTGATAAGAAGGTTCGACCACACGAGTTCAATGAGGGTGACCTTGTGCTCAAGAAGATATTATCTTTCCAACCTGATTCTAGGGGCAAGTGGGATCTGAATTATGAAGGACCGTATGTCGTTAAGAAAGTTTTCTCTGGAGGTGCTTTGATTCTCACCAATATGGACGGTGAAGAGCTCCCGCGTCCCATGAACGCCGATGCAGTCAAGAAGTATTTCGCTTAGGCTTAAGTTGACAGTTTGCTAAGTTGAAAACCCGAAGGGGCGACTTAGGCAAGCTTTTGGTCAGACCGGTCTTGGCATTTGAACACATTTTGGAAATTCGAAGTTGTTAGGGAGAATAGTGATCATTGTTTTTGTGTAACCCTTTCTTTCATGTACTATTTCCCAAGCTTTTGTAAACCGTTAGAGTCGCATTGTTAGCGAACTACTATCTTATTAATGAAATTTAAGCATTTACCTTTTGTGGGCAAAATTTTAATTTTTACGGCAATATTTGAAACAAAGTTATTTAAAGTATTCTTATTTTAAAAATGTGTCGTGAATAATGAAAGGAATATTAACAATTGTTCCGAGGATGGTCAAGCCATGAAATGCAAAACAGTACAGTAATTTATCCTCGCATGATGAACATGTTTCGTTTCAAAATCGTCATGAGGTGTTGGTTGTGTTAAACTTGCGTTTCTCGTGGTACTAAGTTTGGTGACTCCCCAGTTGTTCCCGTTAAGCGTGTTTTGGCTACCTTTATTTGGGCAATTTCTGAAGTGTGGAATGCTTTGTCTCATGCCAGTAGCCTATTGGTACTAGAAGATTGGATCTGAATACTTTTCTCCCTAGAAGACTTGAGCCTTGTGGCGTATTACGCTCCGACGTTGCTTTGTGGTTCCAGTTCCAGTTATTTTCCGTCTTTTTCAAGATTGGCCGAGTATCTATCTTTTCGTGACATCTTACCGTCTTCAGGATATTCCATCTGTTCGTTTTGTCAGCACAACATTCATTTATTCATTTACACTTATATCACGCATGCATATTCACATTTGCCATTGATTTTGGGTTGTACTTTGTTTATTCAAACAGCGTACATGTTTCTTTCCAAGTAGAAGGTTAGCTTAGGCAGAAAATATGCTTCCTTTCTAAATTCCCCAACTGAGCTAATCCTCATGGATGATTTTTGATTTAGCTTACCTTTTCCATTTCTGGATAGGATGAAATCCCCAATCGAGTTACTTTCTCATTGGGTAGAGTCTTGTTTGACTGTTTTCTCTCTAGTTATTCCTGGATGAAGTTGTTGTCTCTTGCGTAGGCTATCTCATGATTTTCCCAGTGAAGTCGCGACCTAGACGAATGGTGCATTTATTTTGCACATTTAAGTATGTGATCTCTTCGGGAAGGATTGTTTCATGATTCTCTTTGACGAAGATTTTATTCTCTGCCAGTGTCCTCGCAATTTCCTTCTGAGTTATTTTGGAAAACGACAAGCGGCAGCTCTTCACGAGCAACTTGTGCGTTATTATTTTTGGAAAACGAAAAGCGGCGGTCTCTTCATGAGCAACTTGTACGTTATAGACACCGTTGGAAAACGACAAGCGGCAGGTCTTCACGAGCAACTTGTGCGTTATTATTTTTGGAAAACGACAAGCGGCGGTCTCTTCATGAGCAACTTGTACGTTATAGACATCGTTGGAAAACGACAAGCGGCAGCTCTTCACGAGCAACTTGTACGTTATTATTATTTTTGGAAAACGACAAGCGGCAGCTCTTCACGAGCAACTTGTGCGTTATTATTATTTTGGAAAACGACAAGCGGCGGTCTCTTCATGAGCAACTTGTACATTATAGACATCGTTGGAAAACGACAAGCGGCAGCTCTTCACGAGCAACTTGTGTGTTATTATTGTTTTTGGAAAACGACAAGCGGCAGCTCTTCACGAGCAACTTGTGCGTTATTATTATTTTGGAAAACGACAAGCGGCGGTCTCTTCATGAGTAACTTGTACGTTATAGACATCATTGGAAAACGACAAGCGGCAGCTCTTCACGAGCAACTTGTGCGTTATTATTGTTTTTGGAAAACGACAAGCGGCAGCTCTTCACGAGCAACTTGTGCGTTATTATTATTTTGGAAAACGACAAGCGGCGGTCTCTTCATGAGCAACTTGTACGTTATAGACATCGTTGGAAAACGACAAGCGGCAGCTCTTCACGAGCAACTTGTGCGTTATTATTATTTTTGGAAAACGACAAGTGGCATCTCTTCACGAGCAACTTGTGCGTTATTATTATTTTTGGAAAACGACAAGCGGCAGCTCTTCACGAGCAACTTGTGCGTTATTATTATTTTTGGAAAACGACAAGCGGCAGCTCTTCACGAGCAACTTGTGCGTTATTATTATTTTTGGAAAACGACAAGCGGCGGTCTCTTCATGAGCAACTTGTACGTTATAGACATCGGAAAACAGAAAACGGCGGTCTCTTCGTGAGCAACTTGTACGTTATTATTTTTTGGGAAGACGGCAAGCGGCAGTCTCTTTATTTGAGCAACTTGTACGTTATTATTTTCTGGAATACAGCAAGTGGCAGCTTCTTTATTTGAGCAGCTTGTATGTTATTGGTATTTATTTTTGGACGACAGCGAGTGGCAGCTTCTTTATTTGAGCAGCTTGTATGTCATAGTATTTTTTTGGAAAACAGCAAGTGGCAGCTTCTTTATTTGAGCAGCTTGTATGTTATTGACATCCCTGGACGACAGCAAGTGGCAGCTTCTTTATTTGAGCAGCTTGTATGTTTTGGACATCTTTGATACAGCAAGTGGCAACTTCTTTATTTGAGCAGCTTGTGTATCTACAACCATACTATTATCTCATCATTAATGAGTATATCTCGGGAAATCTCGCAAAGACGCTTGTCATGAATCATTACCTTCCGAAGTCGGTAATCCATTATCAGCAAAATTTGATACTCTCTGTCTATCTTTGACCTTGAGTTGTGAGCTCACTGATATTTTCGGGTCAATAATCTATTTGTGTGGCCTATGCAAGATGCCTTCTTTGTTAGGGTCAGAGGTCGTATTCCCTCAATTTTATTTGCCGTCAAGAGTCTGTCATTTGAAGTCGATGGCTCGCTTCCCCAGTATTGTATAATCCATGTCTCTGTGTTTTGTTGGTGTTCGATTTCTCCAGCATTGTCCTGTTTCATACAATATCTTTCTCTGTGAATTCAATCACTACATTCATATCAAACATAATGGCGGTATCTTAGGGTAAAATTTGCGTATTATGTATTTAAGTACCTTCAATCTCGTCGAAACGAAGATTTTAATCTTCATATCTCCGGATAGAAGAAACTTAAATAGGGGCAGCTGTTGTACCCCAAATTTTGACCTAAGATACCATCTCCCATCTGCATCATTACATTGCAAGCGTTTTGATCTATTGATTTTAAAATTCATAACTTTTTCAAGTCGAGAGCTGTTTATTTTTGAACGCTAAATTTATTAACTGATCGATGCTAAAACAATGTTTATTAATTATTTATTATCTTAAATTTAAATAATTGGAATTCATTTTCAATTATTATATAATTTAAAGATTTATAAATAATAAAATAAAGATTTGAAAGGAGTTTATTAATTAATCAGACAATGTTTATTAATTATTTATTATCTTAAATTTAAATAATTGGAATTTATTTTCAGTTATTATATAATTTAAAGATTTATAAATAATAAAATAAATATTTGAAAAGAGTTTATTAATTGATCAACAATGTTATTTAATTATTTATTGTTCTAGGTTTAAATAATTGAAATTTTATTTTCAGTTATTATAATTTAGAAGAATTATAAATAATGAAATAATTAATTGAAGAGAAGTTAATTGGTCAATGATGTTTGTTTAATTATTTATCATTCTAAATTTAAATGATTGGATTTGATTTTCAGTTATTATATAATTTAAAGAATTATAAATGATAAAATAAATAATTGGAAAGAAGAAAATAATTAACTGGAAAATAATAGAATTTTATTCATTTTATTCTAATTGTTACAATTGTTGTTTAAATACCGTATTTATTTACAACGTATTTACAACGATAATTTTTACAATGTTTAAAATGAAATAAAAGCTATCCTATTTTTTATCTAAGTTCTAAATCTTCATCTTCTATCCAATACTTATTTGATGATCATTTGATTTTTACCTACAAAAGAATTAAAGAAAAAAGTCAGAAATAAATAAATAATGAAAAGCAAAAAAAAAAATTAATTTTAGTGTTCATCATTAAAAGCAAACGGCTGGAATCAGTTTTACCCTTTTTGCAAATCACGGGATTTCTCCCGGTTCACAAAAAGGGATGAATTTTTATTGATAAAAATGAATGCACAAATTAAATATGCACAAATTCATTTTTTGGTCAAAATTGCACATTTTATTTGAAAACTGCATAATCTAAAAACAATTACACAAATTCATTTTTTATCAAAAACTGCATAGTTCAAAACAATATGCACAAATTCAATATTTTGTCAAACTGCATATTTCAAAAGAAAACAAAACAGCATATGCAATGTTCAAAGCCAATTCCAACGTAAACATGCCAAAAAGTATGGAAGAAGTCAAAACATAAGGCTCCCATGCAGTAGACAAAGAGAGATATGCAGTTTAAACCATATATGCAAGCATAATATATTTCTTTTCTCATCATTTTCCAGCATTGTGCTTTTTCAGAACAAGTAAGTACATACTACATTTTAATGTTTCAATTGTACTTAAGAGAGAGAAGAGAGGAAGAGTTGGTTTTTACAGGTTTTGGCTTAGGCAGAAATGGATACAAAACAAACTGCAGCAGCATACAGTAAGAAAATGGGAAGCATAAAAAAGGAATATGGACAAACTGATGTAGCAACCTAATGTGCAGAGAGAAGGCAGAAGTATAGTAAAATATACATAACCTGAATCGTCCAAAGCAAGAAAACGGTTATAACAACAAACAAACCCCTTCAAAATTCAGGAGTTCACAACCTGTTTTGAAAAAACCTTCAAACACTCAAAAACTGTCAAAAACAAATACAGTCATTTTTCTTAAGGTCTCAAAGCAAAAAAACCTTCTACCTACTGTCAAACCAAAACCATATAACCTAAACCTGCATAAACCAGAGTAACCATGGCATAAACCAGCATAAACCATAAAAACATATAACCTGTCAAGCCTCAACCTTATGGCCTAAACCATAAAACCATAACCATTTTCAAAGCCTCAACCTTATGGCCTAAACCATAAAACCATAACCATTTTCAAGACCTTATCCCTTTTCAAAAGTGATAACCTGTAACATAAACCTTATGGCCATAAACCATAAAACCTGTACCATCCTAAACCATAAAACCTGTTAAAGGCCACAAACCAAAACCAGACCAAGCCTGAAGCGAAACCAGTAAAAGCATCATCAAACCTTAAACCTTGTCAAAACCAGAAAAGCCAGAATATCAAATAACATGACTGTATCAACCAATGTCCAAACACACATCAAGCCTCATAATTACATCATCATAGGCTAATAACGAGGCAACAAAATCACGGAAGAAGAAGAGAGAAAAGTATTCAAGGCAACAAAATCACAGAAGAAGAAGAGAGAAAAGTATTCAAGGCAACAAAATCACAGAAGAAGAAGAGGGAAGCTAATCAAAATGAAAACATTTCAACAGTAGCAGTCAAGCATCAGTCCTTAGAATATTCATAATAGGCAAATACCAAAGCATACAACAAGCTAGCAAGAAGAGGAAAATGACAAACCAGGGTCAAAGAAGCTCGCGACGCATCACCTTTCCTCGCCGTCCGACCTCCTACGCACACCCAACCGTCCTTCCTCCATCTCCCAAAGGTAACGTTTTTTCTCCTTCTCTTTCTTTTGTATCCATCAAACAACCATTAACAAACAAGAAATCAGAATCAAAATGAACACAAAATCAACACATGCAGTAATCAACAAACCTAACGAAATAAGGTGAAATTGTACCGTAATTCCGTCGCCCTAGTGCTTTGCTGGAGGGAAGAAGAAGTGTCGAGGTACCGGTGGCCGTGGCAAGGAGAACTCAGAGGCGAAAGCATGAAGAAGAAGAGCACGAGAACGGGACGAAGGAGCGCCACTTCTGTCCAAAACCCTAATCCCTTTCCCTAACTGAACAAACAATGTTTAACCCTAAAAAAGTAAATTATGAAATAATGTTGGATCTTAACCCATTTCAACTGCCAAAGCCCAACGAATTTCTAATGCACCCCCTTTTTTTTTCTGTTTTGATCAGGCCCCCTTAAAACCCTTAGGCCCATGCTTTTGTTCATTATCTAACCCTTTAATTTGACATCTCTTTCTATTTATCTTCTTTTAGTTTTTTTTAGAACTTTATTAACTTAGTGTTATTAGTAATTTTAATCAAATAATTGGATCATTTTATTAAGTTTTAGCTTTAGGTTTAATTTAGTAATTTTTAGTATTATTTCTAATTAGATTTAAATTAGTAATTTAAAGTTCTAATTTAGTTTAATTATTTAATAACTCTTAAAAGTAATATTTTATATTAATATTAAAAAAGAAAAACATATAAAAAGAGAAACACATAGAAATAAAAAACTTAAAAAACATTTTCTTTAATTAATATTAAATAAAAATACAAAAATATAGAAAAAATAGAATTTAAGAATTAAAACATGTTACTTTCTTTAATTAATTCCTTCGCTTTAATTAGTATTAAACAAAATACAAAAATGCATGTTCACACCATTTAGTCTATTATTTAATTGTTGCTATTTAATCATTATCCGCATAATTTTCTGTTTAATTATTTCATCGTACTTGTTTGTTCCGTTTACGTCTAAATCCAAGGGAAAAACGATTAAATTTGTTGACTTCATGTCCTCAAATCCAATCACGCGAACATTTGCATTTCATTAAAACTTAAGACAATTTTTCCCGAATATTCAATCTTTTCAAAATTTATACCTTTTTAAGCCAAAACTTCGACATTAGGTCGTCGTACCTTCAAAAACCCGTCCGTACCCCCCTTCGGCCAAAACATCTTATTTTTAAATCAAACGAACAATTTTAATAAACAGATATTTCAAAAGGTTCCTATAGAGTATTATAGATACATTGTGTGCTAATACCTTCCCATTGTATAACCAATCCCCGAACCATAGATCTCTTTTCAAAAACGCTTTGTATTTTTATTACTTTTAGAAAGTATTATTTTACATTGCATATTTAGGGTTTTATTTCGCTCTTTTCCCTTTTCCCCTGGAAATAATAAAGCGCGGTGGCGACTCTTGCTTTTGTGAGACAAATTAATCAATAATTCGATCTCCGATTTACCCCGCTACATTTTTTATCGCTACAAGTGTGTGTGCGCTGACTTTGCCTATGGTGGTCCTTCAGATCTTGGCCACCAGATTTGACCCTGGGCCATCTGGCAATTGATTGCTTGCTGGTGCATGGTATGCTGTAGCCTTGGATACACACACAATCACCTGAAATAAAAATCAAATGGAAATTGGGGGACATGGGATTTGAACCCAGGTCCTGATGGTGATTGGAACATTCACCTTGCCACTACACTGCTTGGTTTCATTTTTTAATATGTTAGACAACAATGATAATATGCCAAAACAATAACTATTGGTCAAAATAAAAAAAAAAGTGCACACGATTTGAACACGCCAATGGGCAGAGGACACCTCATCGTCCCTGTCCTAAAACCTCTAAAACATTTACCTGCGGATTTGAATCCGCAGCTAAAAGCGCAGGTCCATTCAAAAATCTATCTCAGGCCACATAAATCCATTCTAGGACCATGGTTGGGTTCGTTAGGAGCTCCTGAGCACAACCATACCCATCTTGTAGCATAATTTCACCTGAAAAGGAAAACCCCAAAAATGCTTCCAAGAACCCTAACTATGGCGCTTTACGTTACAGGTTAGATAAACAAAATTGAATAATGCCAATAGTTTGGAAATGTTATGAGGATTTCAAATATACCAATAATTTACTCAAATGATGCAAGAACGATGAAATACGATTTCAAGAACAGAGCGATTTATCTTGACACTTACAGCGCGTTTGGGCGTATGAGAAAGCTTGCTTTTGATCCAGGAAGGTTATGTGAACACCCAAGAAGCGACTGGGATAACTTTTGGCTTCTGAAAATGCCTCTTGCTATGATTTTGAATTCCAACTTTTTGTGACTTTTTTCAATTTCTGTTCTGCCTATGCCTGCACTCTCCAACCCTTATTCACGTCCCCTTGGCTTGCTTATGTATGGTATAATGTGTTAGGGTAACAAACTTGGTCTGAATCTCTCTAAATCAATGCATTGGGATTTGATTTGATTCAGCCTTTAAACATTTCCAAATTTGCCAAATCTCCATCTTTTTGTACAAGATATGGTGTGATCCGAATTTGATGATGTTAATGATGATGATTAAAGCCTGAAGCAACAAAAGAATCTCATGTAATCAAAGTTTTTGATTTTGAATGATTTAATTTGATTTAAAATGAAATAATTCAATAAAATATCAAATAAAATAATAAAAAAGAAATATGATCTCAAGGATGAAGCTAGGACACGTGGGCAACTATTAAAGCTTAAATCAAGTGGAAAAGAATGGGCCCATTTGACAAAATTTGAAGTTTTGGGGATAGTTGACTTTTGGCAATTTTGCAAAAATGTCCAACTCCAACAATGCATAACTTCTTCAATTTTGAACTTTTGGAAGTGTTCTTGGACTTTTTAGAAATCTTAAGATGTCCTATAACCAACCCTTTTAGTCTCATCTCATTTTGATATTCCATTCTAAAGTTATAAGCTTTGGAAAAAAAGGTGTTTTTGTTGACTTTCAAAAATGACCTATAATGTCCAAATTTATAACTTCTTGTGAGTGCATTTTTTGATCTTGGGGCATTAAGATGGATTGTAGGAAATTGCATCCTCTTCAAAATTAGATTTTTATGAGTCATTTCTTATAAAGTATGAGAAAGTTATGCTTGGTCAAAGTTGAGTTGACTTTTCCTACAAAACCCTAATTTAGCAACTTTTGAGTCTTGATGAATTTTGAGTAATCCTTGATGAATCATGATCAACCCTTGATAAAATGATGAAATATCCTTCAAAATGAGAATGTTTAAAAAAAATCTTGAAGTTTGACTGTTTATAGGTCACAGTTGACTTTTGCCCTAACATAGTCGATTTTTGGACCCTTTGAGCAATTGACTGAGCAAACTTCCTTTGCAAGGCTTGAAATTTGACATGGATGATCTTGAGCACATATTAGGTCATTAGGGAGCACTTGAGGTCATTTGGATTCAAATATCTTGATGCAACACAAAACCCTAATTTGGGGTTGATTGCCTTAGGAGATAGCTTGACTGTCCAACTCTTGAGCAATCTTGAGCCACTTGGAGGTTTTTCTTGCAATATTTTGAGAAATATGAGAGGGCAAATTTTGGGGTACAATAGAAACTTATAGAGCCATAACCCTATAACTCAGAAGCCTTGAGTGATTTTGTGCTCTAATATTTTCCATACATATTAACAAGTAAAGTGAAACATAACACACGTTTTCACAAGTCCTAAAACACTCCCAAGCATCTTGCTGCACAGAACTGCCCAAACTTGACAGTTTTGAGCAAAAACTCACCATCTTCATTTCCACTCGTGCGTTTTGAAAACTAATCATCCAAACACCTTCCATACATCATATCAAAGTGATCTAGGCTCTCATTTCCTAACTGTAACTCCTCCATCATCATCCACCATTTTCAAAACTGAAGCTTGCAACTTGACTTGAGTAGGGAGTTCCAGCCATCCTCAAAGAAAAGTAGGAGTTGGAACACATTCAGGGAGGTCCAGGCAAGCTATAGAAATCATCAGGCCATCACAAAGGTTGCTTAAACTCCATACACGACTCCAACTGCAAGAGGTAAGTTTTCAAACTTCTATCTCTTCATACCGACGTCATTTGAGTTTGGTTTGTGAAGATAAAATGTAGATACCATTGCCACGAAGTTGTACATATCCATGGTTTACATTTATATGGCCTGAGCTTAGAGAATTTTAGGGTTGAAATTTTTTGCAATTTTTAGGTTTTGAATTAGGGCTAGAAAAATTCTCATTCATCTTTTATTGTTAGCTTAAGTTGTTTATATGTTTAGATTCATGGGAAAAAATGCTACAACTTTCATGTTTGAACTTTTCATTTTTGTTGAGAGATGAAGAAGATACAGGTCCTTTGGCTGGAGGTTGAAGATGAAGTCTTCAGAACACGTTTTGCCTTACATATTTATTGTTTCATTTGTATTAACAGATGTATAGCCACCCCAGTGGTAAGGCAGTGTGCTGGTAATCAGGAGGTCATGGGTTCGAGCCTCAGCGCGCACTGCCTTTTGCTTTTTTCTCATTTATTACATTTTTTTGTTCTTTCCAGCGCATGGGCCTTCCTCCTCCTGGGCCTGATTTTTTCTAACATTCCTCCCCCGTGTTTCATATTTGTACCCTGGGCCAATTTAATTTAATTTTTTCATTTTTTTTGTTTTATTTATTTTCTCAAATATAATTTCTAAATACAAAATATGATAAAAATGCAATATTTTTTTATATTTTGACTTATTTCACTTTATTTTTCCATAAATAAAAATATTTTTTATTCTTCATACTTTATTTATTTATTTAAGTAAATCTTATAAACTTAATTAATATTGTATTTATTTTTCTTCACACCATTTAAAATATATATTATTTTAATACCAAAAGGACTAAAAATATTTTATAATGTTATAAATATTTTCAAGATAAAAAATGCCAAAAAAATACTTTTCTTAATCTTATTTTCTTTTGATTAATTAATAGAATTAGGGTTTTCACCTAAAAATCTTTTCTCAATAATTTCCAAACTTAATAAACTATTTTATTTATTTTATTAGGTTAAGGTAAAATATCCATTTTCTTCACATTTATCTTCTTGCATATTTAATTCATCTTGTGTATTATTTATTTCAATTCTTGTATAAATTCAATTTGGTTGTAATAGATTAATTAGGATTTAATTTCTTGCAATCCCCACTTGTAAGTTGTACACCCCTCCCACAAATGTTGTAATAGCGTAGTAACTTTAAATTTCGCAATCTATTGCTTTTATATAACATGCTATTAATTAAGGTTTGTATGGAAAGACTAAAATCAATACTTAGCGAAACCCTAATTCAAGAAAAAAAACAAGCATGAAAACAACACACTTGCACACAAGCACCCCTAGGGTTATTCCACTTGGTTGCCTTATACAAAATGGCCATATTACGCATGTAAGGTATCTTAGCAAAAACAAGCAAATACAAGATCATAGTCCCTCAATGACACTATCTAAGTTGCCTTGCAAATGATCTTAGTCCCTCAAAAAGAATTCTAAGATACCTTGAAATATTGCTAATCATAGTTGTTGTACCCCAAAATTTTCCCTCTCATTTCATCAACACTTTCTCATCACAAGACTCTTGGAATTCAGGATCAAGCTAGGGTTTGCTCTTCTCAAGACCCCTCCTTGCACTATTAACCCAAATTAGGGTTTGAGTTTGCACAAGGATATTTTGACCTACAATACCCAAATTGACTTTCATGCTCCATTTTAGGTTCACAAGTTTGTCCATAGCAAGTTTCAAGCCTTGATTCAAATCTTTGCCCAGTCAATTGGACAGTTGACCTAGAAATCAGCTGTATTGGGGAAAAAGTCAACTGTGGCCAATTGACAGTCAAACCTCATGAAATTTGACCCACATCAACATTATGAACTTATATGAACCATTTGATCAAGTTTGGATCACAATTCCACAAGAAATTTGATCAGATCACCAAAAGGGCAAAATGGTCATTTTTAGGGTTTTGACTGCACAAAGGCAATTTTTGACTGTTTGACCTAACCAATGGAAAATAAAGCTCACATATGGACTCAAGGACTCAATGAAATTGTCTTGACCCATTCAACAAGTTCAAAAGATCTCAAATGCATAGGATTGACAGATGAATTTTTTAGTCAACTGATCAAAATTTGACTGTATACTGAAAAGTCAAACTTTGACTTTTTGGTCAAAATCAAGTGCCAAGGGTCTTTATTCATCAAGACATGTCAAATTATGAAACTTGTTCATCAAGAAACCCAAAAATGCAAATTAGGGTTTAAAATGGAAAAATTTCATAACTTAGATTTTTTCTAAGTTATGAAATTTTCTTATTTTTTCCTAACTTTGTCCCATTTTTTCACCAAGATGAAAATGGATTCAAACAAAACTTTCAACATGAAAGTTGTAGTCCATCACAAAGTCTACAACTTTGATTCACAAAGTTTTCTCAAAAGAAGCTTGTATCTCAAGTTATGATTTTTGGAATAAGAGTACCTAAAACTTTTAACTTAGAGAAAATTTGCCCTAATCTAGGCAGGATTTTGACCCATCTTCTTGGCCATTTTCACATATTTCCACTTGGAGTTTCAAGTTTCATTACAAATATGGATTGTATTACATGTTCCAAGCTTTCCAAATTGTCCAAGAACTCCTCAAACACCCTTGTGGTTAGAGAGAATCGAATTCTTGAAGTTGGCAAAAACTCACTTTTGTCCATGGCCAATACATGTTCATAACAACTTACAATTCTAATCTAGCTAGCTTGGTTCAACATTACAGGCCTCAAAACCAATTTGTACTCCTTAATTTAATGCATATCCATTGTATTAAGGTATTGTCTTGGTCATTAGGGCATTATACTTTAGTTTAAGCCTTAAAAGGAAAAAGCAACAATGCCATTTTTGCCTAATTTCACTTTATGTCAAAACCAAATCCTTGAGGCATGGGGGCCAGATCTTTAAGGCAAGATCAAGTCCACTAATTCCAGTAACCAAGAACAAAATTTGCAGCATGATAGGAGGGCTTGTACAGAGTTATAACATCATTTCCATTCTCTTGCTTCAAGTAGAAGAAAGGTGGTAAAACATAAGCAATCTCTCATATCTGTTAACAAAAGCTTACAAGAACTTTGTGAACAAGTTCCATACATCCCAACAAGCCTGAAGCACGACCCTTTCATCACTAAAAACTCCTCATACTCAAAATCACTGTTTTTCTACAAAACGGAGCAAGTTCTGCAGCTTGCAAGCCATAACCAATTTCCATCGTGCGTTTTGTCCCAAGATAGTTCCAACACCTTCCAATCAACTCATCTGAACTATCCCAAGCCCCCATTGCAAGCTGTAACACCTCTAACACACTTTGCCATTTTCATTTCAAAGCTCTGCAGGTTGAGTTCTACAACACGATTCAAGTTGTTTCAAAGCAAGCCAAGCATTGGAGAAGCTTCCTTGGACCTCAGGCAAGCTCAACAGAAGCTCAAACACCATTGAAGGTTGCTACATTGTCCAGCTCGAAGTCAACTAAAACAGGTATTTCATGGACTTCTATCTCTCTATTTAGGAATTGTTAGGCTTAGGTTTGTGAATGAAATATGTTTTACTCATAGCCCTGAAGCCATACATATGCTTAGTTTTCATTTACATTAATCGTGCTGAGAGAATTTCACTCATGAACTTTCTGAAAAAACTAGGTTAAAAATTAGGGCCAGAGAAATTCTCTCTGGTCTTTGAGAGTTAATCTAAGTTTTTTATATGGTTGAATTTGTTGTTTAATTCTCTACAATGTTCATGTTATGAGTTTTGTCAAAAAATCAAAGAATCAGGAGTTAGCCATTGATACACAGAAGCGCGTGTTTTGTGAACAAGAGGAAGAAGAAGAAGTCTGGTGGGTTGGGCTTGTTGTGTTTTCACTTTTAACACCCCTATTTTCTGTTTACACCCCCCTGGCCCATTTATTTGATATTTATCATTTTTGACATTTTTATTTTTTATTCTGACTTCATTATTTTTTGTATAAATATAAAAAATGCCAAAAATAATTTTCTATATTTTTTCATATTTATTTGATATTTATTTTATTTTATTAAGTATACATATGTAAATAAACTATTTTCTTTTTAAAACAAAACTCAAAAATAATACAAAAGATATACTTATTTTCATTTATTTAATTTATTTATATTTAAAAGCATTTTCTTGAAAATATTCATTTTTTTGTAAATAGTTAATTTTTATTTTTTGTTTAATATGTTTAGGTCAAAAATACAAAAATATTACATTTTCATTTTTATTATTATTTTGGACTAAAAATATCATTTTTATAATATGCTTTTATTTGTTGTATAAATTAGTATATTATTGCACATAATTAATAAATAATATGATTTATTAAGAATTAGGGTTTCTTGCCCTAAATAGAAAAAATAATTAAAATTGATCTTTTTATTTTACTTTTCACATTGAAAAAATACTTTCTACATACTAAAAACATTTTGGCATAATACATTTTAATACATTTATTTATTGTATTTATTTCAATTATTGTACATTTAAATATTGTATCTTGTACATTCAATTTGGTTGTAATAGTAATCTAGGGTTTAATTTCTTGTCAAATACCCCCAATTCAAATTTGTACCCCCTCCCTATATCATGTTGTAATAGTGTAGCATTTAAATTCTCGCACATTTAAAAGCTTTCAATTATGCCATGTTAGATCTAGGGTTTGTATGCAAATAAAATCAACAACTAGCTTGACCTAATCCAAGATAAATATGCATGAAAAACAAACACAATGCACAATTGCACCCATAGGGTTACAATCCACTTGTTGCCTTCAAAAATGGGCCATGGTTGTTGTCATACCCCAAATTTTTACCTAAGATACCACCTCCCATCTGCATTATTATATAGCAAGCGTTCACAAGCGATTCGATCTATTCTTGCCAATTCTCGAGTCAGATTTCAAAAATTCATAACTTCTTCAAATTTTGACATTTTTTTAGTGGTTCTTTTACATATGATTCTCCTTTGCAACAACTACAATTTTTCTTTACAAGTCAAGAGATGATTATGCTTTGAAAATCCACGGAAAAATAGAAATATTAGAAATCATTGTGAATTTGGTGAAATTTAACTAGTTTTGCCTGACTTTATTAAATCATGATTTTTTTATTTTTTATCATCTTTCTTTTATTCTTATTTTCATAAAAAGAAAATCCCCAAAATATATCTAGTTCATATCAGTTTTACTTTATCCAAAATATAAAAAAATGTATAGTTTTGTTAGTTTCATTTAATTTTATAATTTTATTGATAATTCGGAAAATCTCAAAATACATATAAGTTCTTTTACTTTTTTGCATTTTTAGAGTATGTAAGTCTATTTTGTTCTTAGTTGTAGTTTTATTTATTTAATTCGAAAATTTGAAAATATATGGTTTGATTTTTCATTTATTTCTTTTATGATTAATTTTGGTGTAAATTTTGATTATAATTCCATTTGAAATATTTTTAAGTTGAATTATTAATAGATTTTAGAACCAATTTTAATATCTCTTTTCTTTCACTTTTATATTTTTCAGTTTAGTTTTACTAACATTTTATTGTATTATTTGTGTCATTACTATTATTATTAGTATTATAATTATTATGCTATGTCCATACAAATCTGTCCTTATGCTGCAAAAACCTGCACAAACAATGCCAAGAAAAACAGTCACATAATCTCTGCTGCCCTATTATAAGACCAGTATATCAGTCCAGAAATTGCATCAAATAACACACACCAAAACCTGTATCAAAAAGCCATAAATCAGATCATCACATTTGTTCAAACTCACCAAATTTTCCCTTCCAAAACCTCATTCTTATTCACTATAAAACAGGCAGATATACAATCGAAGAAGGAGGTGAGAGAGAAAAAGAGCAGTTCACAAAGAGAAAAAACACAAACTTGCAGAAGTAGGATAGCCTGCATAACTCAAGCCTGCCCTCCTTACCAAAACCAGAAGCAAACCTTCTAACCTACACCATTTTGAACCAAGCACAACCATCCACAAGAACTCATCGCCTCAACAACACCAACATTTTTGAGTCAGTTTCTGAAAGTAAAAAGAATCAGAGAGCAAAAGAAAGTGGAATTCACAGCCTTACCCGTTAAAGCCTCCGCAGGAATCGTAAGCTCGTCAGACTAGCTCCGACCTTGTGAGTTCATCTTTTTTTCCTCCCTTTGCATTTTGTATACCATCGTGATTCATCATGATTTGTTGTTGAATGTTGAAATTTCTTGTTTTTGATTATTTAGCTTTTATAGCCATGCCTGAATTGATTTGTTTTGAGTTGAGTTGTTATCATTGTTTATCGCATAAGAAAGATTGAGACAGTTGGAAATATAGTATAGGACTAATTACCGTTGTTGTTGTTTTGTTTTAGAGTTAACGAGAGCCATGATGAAACCAGAAGCAGTGTTGTTGTTTGATCGCATGAGAAACAGTTCGAAAGAAGGAGCAGGATTTGTTGTTGGTGTTGTTCGATTTCGATTTAGAAAAGAGAGATCGAAGAGAGAGTTTGAAAGAGAGATCGAAGAGAGAGTTCGAAAGAGAGATCGAAGAGAGAAAGAAAGAGTTCGAAAGAGAGATCGAAGAGAGAGTTCAAAAGAGAGATCGAAGAGAGAAAGAAAGAGTTCGAAAGAGAGATCGAAGAGAGAGTTAGAGAGAGAGATCGAAGAGAGAAAGAAAGAGTTCGAAGGAGAGATCGAAGAGAGAGTTCGAAAGATAGATCGAAGAGAGAAAAAAAGAGTTCGAAAGAGAGATCGAAGAGAGAGTTCGAAAAAGAGTTCGAAAGAAGGAGACACGAGTTCGATCCCATGCTGGACCTTTTTATTTCGTTTTCAGCTTATTTCCCAACGATATTAATTTAGCCTATATTAGATATGGTTTAGTACTTTAGAATTAATTTACTTTAGGTTAAATTTAGTAACTTTTAGAATTTTAATTTTAATAAATCTTAGAACTTTAACTTAGTCTAGATATAATTTAGAAAGTTCATGATCTTAGTTTTATTTGTTGTTTAGAATTAATTTAGTAATTTATCTTCTTTAGAAATTTGGTTATCTTCTCTTTATTTTTTAATCGTCTTAATCTTCTCGAATTAAATATTTCACTGCCTTTCTTGGTATTAATTTGTTCGCTTAAATTTATTTCCTTGCATATCCTTGATTACTTATATTGTGATGTTCATCTTATTTTTGATTTTTTTGCTTCTACTCCAAGGGAAAGAATTAAAATTATTGACTTCATGTCATCAAATATGTTATCTGATTGTGTGAAACCCTTCATACATTTTAGATTTTTTTTGTTAAATCTTCTAAAAGAACTCAATTTTAAAAACCCACCCCTTTTAAGTCAAAACTTCGATACTAGGTCGTCGTATCTTCAAACTCTCGCCCACACCTATTTTTAGCCAAATGAACCATTTTAATCAAACAAACAATTTTAACCAAAAACAGATTTTTTAAAAGGTTCCTATAGAATACTATAGAGATACATTGGGTGCTAATACCTTCCCATTGTATAACCAACCCCCGAACTCTAGACCTCTTTTCAAAAACGCCTTGTATTTTCATTACTTTTAAAGTATTATTTTACATTGCATATTTTAGGGTTTTATTTCGCTCTTTTCCATTTTCCCTTGGAAATAATAAATCGCGGTGGCGACTCTTGCTTTTGTGAGACGAATTAATTAATAGTTCGATCTCCGATTTACCCCGCTACATTTTTTTATCGCTACAGTTGCATGTTGAGTACTTTGGAAAAACAAAAACAAACAAAAAGATCATGGTCCCTCGATGACGCTATCTGAGTTTCCTAAACAAAATGATCAAGTCCCTCAAGAAAATTGCCAAAGATACTTAACACTATTGCTATCATGGTCTATACGATGACCCGCGCCTGTCCCATTAACATCCTAACACAAGGTTGTTCACCAAATACAATGGTGAAACAACACTGTTAAAAGGGTTAAAAAACATAAGAAAGATCTTTGAGTAAAATAGGGTAGATAGCTCTTAGCTACTTGATCAAGCTTGCAAAAACATCCTTGCTACTCTTTAAAACACACTCCACAAACACAATTGCAAAACCCTACTTTCAAACATTGAAAACCTTTCAAAAGACAAAAACACCTTTGTATACATTTAAACAAGAATCATTACAAAGGTTGCCACAACGATGGCCTCTTTTCAAAACATTTTCCAAAATCACACACAAAGCACCATTTCAAACAATTGAAAAGCACCATTTCAAACAATAGAAATGCAAAGAAAGTGATCTAAAGCAAGTAACTAAGAGCCCATGGATAATCATGGATAGAAAGGGTGCTAATACCTTCCCTTTCTATAATCTACTCCCCGAACCCAAGAAAACATATCAAAGGTCTTTCATGTGCTTTTTGGCCTTTCCTTAGGATAAAATAAAAAGTCGGTGGCGACTCTTGCTAAAACGGAAACATTTGCGAACACAAATGCAAAATCCCAAGTCAGTTCTCCCACAGTATCACGGAACTGGCGACTCTGCTGGGGATTTTCTTTGAAAGTGGAGTAACCTTAGGGATTAGATCACCCTTGGCATGACTATTATTTGTTTTGATTGCTTTACATCTTTGTTCTCTTGTTTGGGCTTGAAATCCTCCACCCGGATTTGGGAAACATTCATAGATAGCAATACATTGTGGAAACTGTGCGGGGTATACCGACACGGTTGAAGCAATAGCTATATTAGTGCGACATATTTGTGAGTACCGGTAGCCTTTGAGTCAATCAAAGAGAATACAGGGCCGCTGAGTGATGTCATTAAGCACTAATGAACTAGAACCATACTTGACCATCTTGGCCTTTTCATTAGGGGTAGTGAGGTGACCGTCTTTGGTGAAGTCCGAAGTTGGTAGATACTCGATACTACACTCATTGCGGGTTGTTTTCTTGGAATATTTTGGTCACTAGTTAAGTGGCTAAACCAAAACAATGAACATAGAAAACAATCCAATGATATTGAGCTCCTTAGAACCCGGTTACTATTTATAGGACAGGTTTTGAGCCAACTAAACTCAAGAGGGTACTTACCTATGAAACCTCATGAAAGCCTGAAACTAGGGTTTTTTGTGACTTGCCTGTACATGTGTTTGTGCATACATCATGAACATCATAAAGCATCATATGCATCCTGTGATACGGTGGGAGAACTGACTTGAGGTTTTGCGTTTGTTTTCGCAAATGTTTCGGTTGAGCAAGAGTCGCTACCGACTTTTTATTTTATCCTAAGGAAAGGTTAAAAAGCACAGCAAAAACCTTTGAGATGTTTTCTTGGGTTCGGGGAGTAGATTATAGAAAGGGAAGGTATTAGCACCCTTTCTATCCATCGTTATCCATGGGCTCTTAGTTACTTGCTTAGATCAGCTTGCCTTGATTTTCAATTGTTTGAAATGGTGGTTTCAATTGTTTGAAATGGTGCTTTCAATTGTTTGAAATGGTGCTTTGTGTGTGGGTTTGAAAAATGTTCTGAAAAGAGGCCAATGTGGTGGCAACCTTTGTAATGACCCATGTTTAGATGTATACAAAGGTGTATGTCTTTTGAAAAGTTTTCAATGTTTTTTGAAAGTTGTTTTGAAAGTGTGTTGTGAGGTGTGTTTTGAAAAATGGCAAGGATTTGTTTTGCAAGTTGGCAAGTAACCAAGAGTTGTCTACTCCTAAATTTACTCAAAGGTTTTCTCTATGTTTTAACCCTTTTAACAATTTTGTTCCACCATTGTATTTGGTGGACAATCTTGTGTTAGGATGTGAACGGGACGGGCGCGGGTCATCGTTTAGACCATGATTGCAATGGTGCCAAGTGTCTTTGGGCAACTTTTCCTTTAAGGGACTTGATCATTTGTTTAGGCAACTTTTGAAAGCGTCATCGAGGGACTTTGATCGTTTGATATTGTTTTGTTTTTCCAAAGACACCCAACATGCAATATGGCCCATTATTGAAGGCAACAAGTGGAGTAACCCTAGGGGTGCAAGTGAGATTGGTGTTGTCCATTTTCATGCTTTGTTATCTTTGAATTAGGTCAAGCTATTTGTTTGGTTGATTTTTGCATACAAACCCTAAGTCTATCATGGCATATTTAGAAAGCTTTTAAATGCGAAATTTAAAGTCCTAAACTATTACAACATAATTATGTGATGGGGGGTACAAATGTTCAAATGGGGATATTTAGCAAGAAAAGCTAAATCTAAACTATTACATCCAAATTGAATATTCAAATTATTTAATTGCACAATAATAAAATAAAATAAAATAAATATGCAAGATGCAAAAATGATTTTCATATGTATGTAAAAAGGTATTTTTCATGTGACAAATAAACAAAAATAAAAATGAATAATTTTGGATATTTTTACATTTTAGGGCAAAACCCTAATTTTCTAAGTAAGAAGTAATTATTATTTATTATATGCAATGTTTATTAATTATATACAAAAAATAAAAAATAAAAAGAAGTATATTGTAAAAAAGTGATTTTTTAAGTTAAATATTAATAAAAATAAAAATGTATTATTTTTTTATTTTTCTCCTAAATATTCTAATAAATATATAAGTATTTCTATTATTTACTAAATATATTAAATATGTACAAAAATAAAATATTTATTATTTACAAAAAAAGTATATTTTTTAGGAAATATTTCAAGAGATAAAATAAAATAAAATCAGAAAATAAAATGTATTTTGTATTTTTTAGTATTTTAAATAAAAGGATATATATGTTATTTATATGTATAAACTCAAATAAAACAAATAAAATTCAAATAAAATGCAAAAATGGTTGAAAAAATGTTTTTAATATTTTTTTATATTTTGGCAAAAAATAACAAGTCAGAAATAAAAATAAAAAATCAAAAATGATAAAAATAAAGCACAATGGGCCAAGGGGGTGTATGTGGAAAAATGGGGTGCAAATAGAAAAAAGGACCAGGCCCAGCCCAAAGGTGGTTGTCTTCAACCTCCAGCACCTTCAAACACAAAAATGCGCGCGTTTTGCCTTGTCCCTGCTAACTTCTGATTCCTTGATTTTTAACAAAAACTTAAAATATGAAACCTGTAGAGCTTGAAGCCACGATTCTAAACATATAAAAAAATTAATCTAACTCTCAGAAATGAGAGAGAATTTCTTCTCCCCCAATTCCTGACCTAGTTTTTTTCAGATGTTCAGATTCAAAATACTCTTAGCACACATAATATAAATGAAAAGTAACTATATGGATGGCTTCAGGGCTATGATTAGAACATGTTTTCTTCACAAACTTAAACCTAACTATGCCTGGATAGAGAGATAGAAGTTCAAAAACTTACCTGTTCAGCTTGATTCGTGTATGACAATGGAGGTACTTTCAGTGCAATGTGAGGACTTGTACAACTTGCTTGAGGTCCAGGGATGCTTCCTCTATGCTTAGCTTGCTTTGAATCTTGCTGAATCAAGCTACAGAAGTCAACCTGCTAGAGAGAAAAGTGAAAATGGCAAATGATGTTAGGGATGTTACAGTTCGTGTCCAATGCTTGGGATAGTTTGTATAGGTGGTAGGAAGTGTGTTTGAACTAGTTTTGGCCAAGGCGCACGAAAGGATTGAGTTGTGGACCTCAATCTGCAGCAGGTGCCCTGTTTTGCCACAAAATTGTGTTTTGATGAATGAGAAGGTTTGAAACTTGGTTGGTTCGTGTTTTAGGTCTAGTTTGATGTTTTGAAAATGCTCACAATGTTTGCTTAGGCTTGTGTTGACAGAAATGTGAGTTGTTGTTGTGTTTGCAAAGTTGCTTCTAATGTAAGCAAAAGTTGTCAATTTGGTTTACAAGCTTATGCAGGCCCCCTAAACATGCTGCAAAGTTAGCCTTGATCAGTGGCATTAGTTCAATAACTTGTGCCTAGAAGATATGCATTGTACTTCTTTGATTCATGTTTTGACATAAAGCCACACTTTACAAGAATAGATAAGTCACTTTTTCCAAATATGGCTTAATTCTTCATGTAATGACCAAATGAGCAAAATAATGCTATAACACAATGGATTGGCATTTAATTTTTGAGTGTAAATGAGATTAGAGGCCTGTAACTAGCTTGTGCAAACTGATTTCAAAAATGCAAAGTGTATGAACATGTAAATGGCTCATGAACAAAGTGACTTTTGCCCATATTGACAAATTCGATTCTCCCTAACCACAAGGGTGTTTGAGAAGTTCTTGGACATTTTGGAAAGCTTGGAATGTATACTACAATCCATCTTTGTAATGCAAGTTAAAATTCCAAGTGGAAGCATGTGAAAAGTGGCCATGAAGTTAGGCAAAAATCCTGCCTTAAATAGGTTAAAATATTTCTAAGTTAATAATGTTTTGCACCCTTGTTCCATAAATCATAACTTGAGCTACAAGCTTATTTTGAGGAAACTTTGTGAATAAAAGTTGTAGATTTTGCAACGGACTATAACTTTCATGTTTTGAGTTTTGCTTGAATCCAAATTTATCTTGATGAAAAGATGGGACAAAGTTAGGAAAAAATTAGGAATTTTCATAACTTAGAAAAATTCTAAGTTATGAAAATTCCTCATTTTAAACCCTAATTTGTAATTTTTGATTTCTTGATGAACAAGTTTCATAATTTGATATGTTTTGATGAAAAATGAATCTTGACACTTGATTTTGACCAAAAAGTCAAAGTTTGACTTTTCAGTATACAGTCAAATTTGGCTCAGTTGACTGGAAAATTCATCTGTCAATCTTGTGCATTTGGGATCTTTTGAACTTGTTGAACATGTCAAGACAATGCCATTGAGTCCTTGAGTCCATATGTGATCTTGAATTTCCATTGGTTAGGTCAAACAGTCAAAAATTGCCTTTGTGTAGTCAAAACCCTAAAAATGACCATTTTGCCCTTTTGGTGATCTAATCAAATTTCTTGTGGAATTGTGATACAAACTTGATCAAATGGTCCATATGAGTTCGTAATGTTGATGTGGGTCAAAAATCATGAGGTTTGACTGTCAATTGACCATAGTTGACTTTTTCCCCAATACAGCTGATTTCTAGGTCAACTGTCCAATTGACTGGGCAAAGATTGGAATCAAGGCTTGAAACTTGGTATGGATAAACTTGTGATTCCAACATGAAGCATGAAAGTCACTTTGGGCCTTTTAGGTCAAAACATCTTTCTACAAACTCAAACCCTAATTTGGGTCAACAGTGCTAGGAGGAGTCTTGAGCAGAGCAAACCCTAACTGGATCTTGAGCTCCAAGGGTCTTGTGGTGAGAAAATATTGAGGAAATGGGAGGGAAAATTTTGGGGTACAACAGTTTCCCCTGTTAAATCTTCTTGAACCTGAAGAGTTAGATTGGCAAGTTTTCCCTTCGCGACTCAAGGGTAAAAGGAGATTGGACACTAGAGTGCCCGGAAATTTGCACTCGCATAGTGGAGTAGCAACAATGTGATGTCGAGAATGGGCTTATAGATGCCATTTGGAGATAGGATGGATAGGAGGATGGGCTTATAGATTCCATCTGGAGGTGTGACAGAACCTTGTCGGGAATGGGCTTATAGATGCCATTTGGAAGTGTTGATCGCGTAAGAGATTCCTTAGCGAGAACTTGCGTACTTTGAGAAAGGAAGATGGTTTCCTGGCCTGTTACAGGTGTTGATCTTCAAACTCTTCATGTAGACATGCCGTGGCTAGATACAAGAGTCGAATCTATAATCAGTTGCTCACAGATGTGCCCTGGCTAGATACAGGAATCGAATCCGGAACTTCAAAAGGTTGCTTACAGACGTGCCCTGGCTGGATACCGGTATCGAATCTCTAAACTCTTCATGCAGATGTGCCCTGGCTGGATACAGGTATCGAATCTACAATTAATCACTCATAGATATTCCATGGCTAGATACAGGAATCGAATCTGGAATTATTCGTCTACAGATGTGCCCTGGCTAGATACAGGAATCGAATCTGGAAATTGTTGTCTACAGATGTGCCTTGGCTGGATACAGGAATCAGATTTGGAATTTGCAAATGGTTGGTAGAGATAACTTTCCTGGCTGGATACAGGTGTAAACCTCTGACCTGAGAATGAAAGATAATTTCCTGTCCTGTTACAGGGGTTGATCTTCAAACTCTTCATGCAGATATGCCCTGGTTAGATACAGGTATCGAATCTACAATCAATCACTCACAGATGTGCCCTGGCTAGATACATGAATCGAATCTGGAATTGCGATAGTTGATAGTAATCATCTTTGGATTGACCTTTTCCTGAAAAGGCAAAACATTAGTTGTATGTAATGTCATGATGTATGAAATGCATGATGTCATGATGCTCAAAATGAGATAGTGTTGTATGCACTTTATCATGTATGTAAGCAGGATGTATGAAATGTGAAATGTCTATGAATGTATTTTCGTCTAGGAAAATAAGTCCTTGACGAGTGCCGGGAACTTGCTGAATCCTGAGCTGATGTTTTGAAGAGTAGAGTTCTTCGCTTCCGCTGGGGATGATGGTTGCAAGAATAAACCGGTAGGAGAAGATGACTCCATTGTGGAATAAACTTTGTTGGAGAGATTACTCTGCGGGGAATTACTCTGTGGGAAGAGATACTTTGCTGAGGTTTTGATGAGAGCTCCGCTGGGGATTCCATTGATATGTTATGTTGGGGAATTTGATGAACTCCGCTGGGAATAGGAAGAACTTCGCCGAGGACGAACTTTCCGTGGTAATCAGCTGAGGATAACCCAGTTATACCCTGATGGGGAAATAACCTTTGAATAAAGTCGGGGAGAGACGTTCGTACTCTGCAGGGGATAAGTTTCCAGAATCTACTGGGGAGATTGATTCGACTCTTCTGGGGAAAACTCTTGAACTGTACTGGGGAAATGGCTCCACTGGGGTGTCTTGTATTCCGCCGGGGAACAATCTTATATTAAGACTGCCGAGGATGCTTGCTGAGGGATATCTGTATACTCCGCTGGGGAATATTGAGATTTTCTGGGGATACCCAACTTCCTTAAGGCTGACAGTAGACTAACTCTGCTTGGGAGAGTATCGCTGACTTGCTGGAGAATATTGTGCCTTTTTGGGGCTGATGGGGGACCAACTCTTCCTGGGGAGAGTATTGCTGAAATCTGGTCCTACTCTGTGGGGAGTTGAGGTAACTTGGTTACGTTCTTCAGCCGAACCTACCTTTGTACCTTGGTGGACAGAGCAACTAGACCGCTTGGATAATTCTAAATTGCCCCTTTTTTTGATGTCACCTGTAATCAGTCCTTTGTTTCGCATGCAACTATTCATGATTAGCAATTAATGTCAAATGCATATATAAAAAATGAACATTGGACGTTCTTCGCAAAACAAAACAGAAAAAGGAAAAACAATGGATAATTTGTCTGAAAAATTGAACTTGTATTGATTTTGAATTTTGCCTGTAAATAGGCGTTTTTGTACAAGAGGCTGACGTCCTAGTAAGAGAACGCCGCCGAACAAAATAGAGTTTATACAAATTTGTGAAAAGGGAACAAAACAGCTATGTGAAAAATAATACCACTGGGTTCTAACTCTGCTATCGCCTTTACGTCTTCAAGCGTCTCATCACTTTGCTGCTTAGTTGAAGATGAAGCTGATTGATTGGCGTCGTCTGAGCCCGATAGTTGATGCCAAATTCTGGATGCAAGGTAATCCAATG
The DNA here is from genome assembly GCA_948472305.1 of Vicia faba. Taxonomy (NCBI): domain Eukaryota; kingdom Viridiplantae; phylum Streptophyta; class Magnoliopsida; order Fabales; family Fabaceae; genus Vicia; species Vicia faba. The sequence continues at coordinate 1,311,819,812 of OX451740.1, read as the reverse complement.
AGACATAGTATTACGCTTTATCCCTAACTTTTTCCTGGACTGCCCTTTCGGGTTTTCAGTCCACCAGGATACCCCTTTTTGCCCAAGCCGCCTTTTCAGGTTTTCGACTTGCCGGGTGTACAAATTTTTTTTATTTCATCCCTTATTTTTGCCCGAACCCTTTTGGTTCGCCGGGAAGCCCTTATTTTTGCCTAGGTGTGTCAACCTAGCGGGTCTTTGATCATGCGTAGTATCTTTTTACTATGTCTGCATTGGCGGGGTGAGGAAGGTCGTCACCATCCATGGTGGTTAGAATCATAGCTCCTCCTGAGAAGATATGTTTAACCACAAATGGCCCTTCGTACGTAGGGGTCCATTTTCCCCTGGGATCACCTTGGGGAAGAATGATGCGCTTGATTACCAGGTCCCCAACTTGATACTCTTGTCGTCTGAATTTCTTGTTAAATGCCCTGATCATCCGTTTTTGGTACGTTTGACCATGACAAATAGAAGTGAGTCTCTTTTCGTCAATTAGGTTTAATTGATCAAGTCGAGTCTGGATCCAGTAATCTTCGCTCAAACCTGCATCCTTCATTATCCGGAGAGAGGGTATCTGGACTTCAATAGGCAAGACTGCCTCCATGCCATAGACCAAGGAAAAGGGAGTTGCCCTTGTTGACGTCCGTGCTGAGGTACGGTACCCATGAAGCGCAAACGGTAATATTTCGTGCCAATCTTTGTAGGTCACTGTCATCTTCGTCACAATCTTCTTGATGTTCTTATTCGCTGCTTCCACAGCCCCATTCATCTTCGGCCGGTAGGGAGAAGAGTTGTGGTGTTGTATCTCGAATTGCTCGCAGAGCTCAGTGATCATCTTGTTGTTAAGATTGGTACCATTATCCGTAATGATCCTCTCAGGTACACCGTATCGACAGATCAGGTTGTGCCGAATGAACCGTGCCACGACGCTCTTGGTTACGGTAGCGTAGGAAGCTGCTTCAACCCACTTTGTGAAGTAATCAATCACTACCAAGATGAATCGATGCCCGTTGGATGCCGTAGGTCGGATCTCGCCGATCATATCAATGCCACACATTGCAAAAGGCCAAGGCGCTGTCAAGACGTTCAGAGGAACCGGAGGAATGTGCACCTTATCAGCATAGATCTGGCATTTATGACAAGTTCGCGAATGCTGATAACAGTCGGCTTCCATTGTGGACCAGAAATATCCTGCCCGAAGGATTTTCTTTGCCATGGTATGTCCACTGGAATGCGTTCCGAAGGTACCTTCATGTAGCTCCGCCATGATCCTTTCTGCTTCAGTCTTATCCACACAACATAGTAAAGTTGAATCATGGTTTCGCTTGTAGAGAATGCCGTTGCTGAGGAAGAACTTTGCCGCAAACCTTCTCAGGAATTTCTTGTCATTAACAGATGCGCCTTCGGGGTATTCTTGAGCTTCCAAGTACCTCTTCACCTCATGATACCAGGGTTTTTCTGTTACCTCTTCAGTTTCGAGATCGCAGCAATGTGCCGGTTCGTCCAACTTCCAGATAATGATCCGGGGAGCCTCGTTGTCCCATTTGACTTTGAACATAGAAGACATCGTAGCCAACGCGTCCACTAACTGATTCTCCTCTCTTTGGAAGTGTTCAAAAGTTATCTCCTCGAAGTGGGGAAGCAAAGTCGACACATACTCCTTGTAAGGAATAAGATTTGGGTGTTTCGTATCCCACTCGCCTTTGACCTGGTTGATCACGAGAGGGGAATCTCTGAAGACACTCAGAAACTTGATCCTTAAGTCAATTGCAGCTTGAAGACCCATGATACATGCCTCATACTCCGCCATGTTGTTGGTGCAGTTGAAACATAATCGGGCGGTGAGTGGAGTATGAGTGCCTTTAGGGGATATGATCATAGCGCCAATACCATTACCCAAAGCGTTTGAGGCTCCATCAAAGTGCATAGACCATCGGGATCCTTCCTCAGGTCCTTCATCCGGTCCAGGTACTTCACAATCAGTTACTACCATGATATCCTCGTCTGGAAATTCAAAGTTCATCGACTGGTAATCGTCCACCGCCTGGTGTGCCAAATGGTCTGCCAATACACTTCCCTTGATTGCTTTTTGAGTCGTGTACTTGATGTCATATTCCGTCAAGATCATTTGCCATCTTGCTATTCTTCCAGACAGAGTAGGCTTTTCGAATATGTACTTGATTGGATCCATTTTTGAAATCAACAGAGTAGTGTGAGTCAACATATACTGTCTCAGCCGGCGAGCAGCCCATACCAAAGCGCATCAAGTTTTCTCGAGCAGTGAGTACCGGGTCTCACAGTCGGTAAAATTTTTGCTAAGGTAATAAATGGTGTGTTCTTTTCGGCTAGACTCGTCATGCTGCCCCAGCACACACCCCATTGAGTTGTCAAGTACTGTCAAGTATAATATTAGAGGTCTTCCTTCAACCGGTGGCATAAGAATGGGTGGTTCTTGGAGATACTCTTTAATTCTTTCGAAAGCAGCCTGACATTCATCATTCCAATGTACTACTTGATTTTTCTTCAGCAGCTTGAAGATTGGTTCACAGGTAGCAGTTAGATGTGAGATGAATCGGGCAATATAGTTCAACCGTCCTAGAAATCCTCAGACTTCTTTCTCTGTCTTGGGAGTTGGCATCTCTTGTATGGCTTTCACTTTGGCAGGGTCTACTTGAATGCCTTTGTCGCTTACGACGAAGCCTAGCAATTTTCCAGATCTCACCCCAAAGGTGCACTTGTTTGGGTTCAACCTCAGCTTGTACAACTTCAGATGGTCAAACAGCTTCCGTAGATGGTCAAGGTGTTCCTCCTCAGTTTGGTACCTTGCAATCATATCATCAACATATACTTCTATCTCATGATGGATCATATCATGAAATAAAGCAACCATGGCACGTTGGTAGGTTGCCCCAGCATTTTTCAATCCAAAAGGCATGACCTTGTAGCAAAAGGTGCCCCACTGAGTAACAAAAGTGGTCTTCTCCATGTCTTCAGGAGCCAACTTGATCTGATTATAACCGGAGAATCCGTCAATGAAGGAGAAAACTTTATGCTGAGCAGTGTTGTCGACCAGAACGTCGATATGAGGCAGAGGGAAATCATCCTTAGGGCTCACCCTGTTCAAATCCCTGTAATCAACACACATTCGGACCTTACCATCCTTCTTCGGCACTGGAACCACGTTGGCAACCCACTGAGGGTAAGAAGTCACTGCTAGAAACTCGGCATCAAATTGTTTCATAACCTCAGCTTTGATTTTCTTGGACATTTCTGGACGCATATGGCGGACCTTCTATTTAACCGGAGGGCAGTCTTCCTTGGTAAGCAGGTGATGAACCACAATGTCAGTATCCAACCCATGCATGTCTTTGTAAGACCAGGCAAAGATTTCCACATAGTCATGCAGCATCTGAATCAACCGTTGTTTCACACTGAACTCTAGATTGGCACCAATCTTGACTTCCTTTCTGTCTGTCTCAGTACCCAAATTTATCATTTCCACTGGCTCTTCATGTGGCTGAATGGCCCTCTCTTCCTAGAGTAGCAGTCTTGCAAGTTCACCAGGCACTTCACAATCATCTTCACCTTCGTCTTCGACTAAGTTGATCGGATTTTCGAAGTCATAACTGGCAGTAGCAGAGTCGTTACCAGTGAGATCCAGAGTGGATTGGAACCTGTATAGGTGAGTGTGTGTAAATATATCTGTTTTGCAATATGTAATAAAGAAAGAAAAGGAGCGCAAGATTTTGAAATGCAACAAACGTCCAATGTTTTTATTGATGATATATGAAAATGACACACAAAAGCCCTAACAAATGAAGCCACGGTGCCCTGGGTAGGACACCGAGCCATAAAAGTTTCAACATATTGTTTGTTACAAATTGAAAACAAAAGAGTTCATTACTGAGTGACAAAAGTAATAGGTGTGAAGTCTTTGGCAGTCCAGTTGCTTGGTCCACCATTGGTTGTTGGGTAGATCCAACTGTTGAATTCAGATTCCTCCATGTCGTCTTCAATAGCATTCACTCCCGGGTCGGTGATGAACACATGAGGTCTTCCAATTCTTGCCATACGAACAACCCTCTGAGCTTCTGCAGTGAAACCCAAGCCAAACTTGTCAGTCTTTGGAGTGAAATCAGGAAGTCAGCCCCAGTTTGCGCACTCACCCTTCTCAATCGCAGCCCGGGCATCCTTTAAGGAAGCCATCTTCAAAGGAGGGTCTTCAATCACAGTTTCAGCTGATGCCAGTGTCTGAGGCACCTCTTCAAAGTGTTGAAAGGGGGTTTCAGTGAACTCCCCATCCATTTCTATGTACCGGAATGAGTTGAGGTGGCTGACCATATGTTCTTCTTCCCCCCGCACTATCACAATCTTCCCTCTAACTGGGTATTTCAGCTTTTGATGTAGTGTGGAGGTCACAGCTCCAGCCTTGTGGATCCATGGACGACCCAGCAAACAAGAATAGGATGGTCGGATATCCATCACATAGAAAGTAGAATCAAAAACTTGAGAACCAACCCTGATTGGAATGTCAACTTCGCCATGTACCATCCTTTTCGAACCGTCAAAGGCTCGGACAACAATGTTACTAGGCTTGAGCTCTAAACCCTCACAATCCAACCTGTCTAGGGCCTTCTTGGGTAATACGTTCAATGAAGAACCGGTGTCTACCAACACATGGGCAAGAGTAGTGCCCCTGCATTCAATGGAGACATGCAGGGCGTCGTTATGGTTCTTTCCTTTGGCAGTCAGATCAGCGTCAGAGAAACCCAACCCATTATCAGCAGTCAAGTTGGCCACACAATCGGTAAATTGATCAACATACGTTTCTTGTGGCACATGGGCCGTCTTCAGGAAGGAGATCAGAGCCTTGGCGTGGGCCTCTGAACACAACAACAGTGATAACATAGAAATCTTTGATGGGGTGTGCCCCAATTGCTCAACTACATTGAAATCACTCTTCTTAATGATCTTGAGAATCTCTTCCATCTCTTGCTTGGAAGCTTCAGCATTGGTTGTCTTTGGTGCCTCCGTCAGGGCATGCAAATCAGTAGCAATCCCTTTTCCCCGAGCGTCAGATGACTCAGCAGCAGGGGTAGAAACAGGAACTTGATCAAGAAAGGAAGCAGGCACACTTGCAGGTGTGATGATAAGAGGTCTCTGAATAGCTGGTGGCGCAATATCTGGGGAGAACAGCCTACCACTGCGAGTAATTTTGGCGGGCCCGGTGATGTTTCTGACGCTGGTACTAGTATCAAACTCTTGCTTAACTCCAAGCACATAAACATCTACCCCATAGTGCCATGGGACATCTTTGTCGGATGTATAGGGGAGAGGTCCCGGAACAGTGATGATGATAGGAGCAATCTTCTGAGTGGACATGATTTTGACAGGCTTCTTTGAAGGAGCCTTAGGCGGTTTGTTGAAAATAGTGACAATAGAAACTTCTTCAGCGGGGACAGCAGGAACAGCAATCTTCTCGAACAAGATTTCTTTGCTATCCATCAGGCTTTGGATACCTGATTTCAGCAAACGATAACCAACAGGTGAAACAGCACATAGAAGGCAACCTTTACCACAACCCGGAAATAAACTGGCTAGCAACAGGTTCCTTTTGACAGTCATCAACGGAGTAACAATCTCTTCCACGGAGGCTACATACCGGTCTTCTTCCACAACATTCACTCCATGCTGGGGCATGGGAGCAGTTACAACATTGGGCCTTTCGGGCACCTCAAACTGTATTTCTTTGGCATCAATAAGGTCCTGAACCTTATTCCTCAGAGCCCAGCAATCGTCTGTAGTATGCCCCGGGCTATCAGAGTGATAAGCGTAACGGGCATTGGGGTTGTACTTTGGAGAAGCTATTCACTACCTTCGGAGCTTCTTTGACAGTTACCAGATTGGTCGACAGTAGTTGCGGCAAAATCTAAGACAGGGTCATGCTAAGCCGAGTGTACTGCCTTTTGGGTCTCTCACCCCTTGGTTGGTTAAACTGCTGAGGAGAAGCAACAGACTTTGAAATTACCAATGCATTGACAGCTTGGCGGCGTTCCGGCTTAATTTGTCTTCTGGGACCATAAACAGCACTGGCTTCCTTCTTGAAGGGCTTCTTTTTAGTACTCGCGGAGGCACCTTTCTGTATCTTCCCCGACTTGATACCAACTTCTATCCTCTCACCAGTCTAGATCAAATCTGTAAACCCAACAGAAGAATTACCAATCAGGTGGTTGAAGAACGGACCAGACAGGGTCCCTAGGAACATGTCAACAAGTTCACGGTCAGTCAGCGGTGGCTGCACCCTGCCAGCCAAGTCTCTCCACTTTTGCGCATACTCCTTAAAACATTCGCCCGTCCCCAGTGACATACCCTGGAGTTGGGTACGCGTGGGAGCAAGGTCAGAATTGTACTGATACTATTTATAAAATGCGGTAGCCAAGTCCTCCCAGTTTCGAATACTGGCTCCATCCAGCTGATAGAACCACTCGAGTTGAGCCCCTGAAAGGCCATCCTGAAAGAAATGGATCCATAGGTTCTTGTCTGCAGTGTAAGGTTGGATCTTCCTTACATATGATCTGAGATGCATCTTTGGGCAGGATAGCCCGTCATATCTTGCAAAGATCGGCACTTTGAACTTTGGGGGGATCACAATTCCAGCGACTAATCCCAAATCTTCGAAATCTAAGCCGGGGACTCTCTGCAGCTCCATAGCTGCCAACCTGTCTTCCAACCCCTTGTACTTGTCATCGGCGGGCGGGTATTGTTGCTCAGAGTAGTCTTCGTCTTCTTCAGCCTCTCCTTCTCCAGCTCCGGATTCGGAAGGTACCGCAGCCGCATTCCCTTTACTGGTTCCCTCTTCAGATGTAGGGGGAAATTCAAGCACTCTTCTGGCTTCACCCTCAAACCTTCTTCCTAGGGTAGCCACCCCGATTCTTTTCTTCTTCTTTTTCACTTGCTCTTTGTTCCCCAGCAGGGCCTTTAGATCCTCCTGACCCTTAGCCAAGGTCATCAAGAGATGTTGAAACTGTGAGTTCTGAGACTGCAAGTCCTTGACCGTCTGTTCGAGATCCATCTTACTGAAATAAACAGCAGAAAGATAAGGAAACCTGGTGTGGAGACTTGCTTATGCGCATGATGAATGATATGCTTATGTATGCAATGCATTCAAGGATTTAGGAAATTCAAAATTGTTGCAAACAAAAAGAACGCATGTCATATTAATAAGAAGAAATTTGTCAGTACATAAATGCCCCATGGGCCAAATATTACAAAAACTTCTCAAGGTAAAAAGACGTTGCACATCCTCTTTGGTGCGATGTAGGTTTTGAGGGTCTCTTCCTCATGGAGTCGGCGGGTAAGCTCCAAAACCTTCTTCTCACTGGCGTAGAAGCTGGCTTCAAAAGTGTTCTGTTTCTCCTTGAGTTGGATCCAACTCTTCTGCATCTTCTCCCACGATGTAGGCATGTCAGGATATAGGATGGTGTAGGGAACCTCTCCTTCCTTAACGGGCTCTTTAATCACAGGGAGAACATGGGGATAAGGCATCATTAGACTTTGGGCTCGGGTTCGTACCCACTTGAGATAAGGCTCAAGAGGGATGGAGTTCTTGTGCCCCAGTGTCTTGCTGTCTACCTTGTTAGGCATCCTCCAAGCTCTGATGAATCTTTGGCGAAGTCCTTGCGCATCGTTGTCGAAGTCAAAAACTAGGTCAGGAATCAACATGTCGTGAGGGCCATCCCTCCGTGCATATCCAAATTGTCTTAAAGCTAGGCAAGGGTTGTAGGCAATGCCTCCTCTAATGCCAAGCAATGGAACATTAGGGAACTCTCCACAACGATCGACGATGATGACATTTTCTCTGGACCGAGAACACCAATGTACATCAGAGTGAGTGAGGGTCATCAACCGTTGTGACCGCCTTAAGCCTTGGTCATTCTTCAAGACAGATTGTGGAAGGTGCGAAATAAACCACCTTGCAAGGAGAGGAGTACAGCAAATGAGAACACCCCTCTTTCTCATTGTTCGTGTGTAAAATGAGTGAAGAATGTCCCCAAGCAATGTTGGTATTGGATTTCTGGATAAGAAGATCTTGACGGCGTTGACATCTACAAGCTGGTCAGGATTTGGGAACAAGACCAACCCATAAATGAGGAGTGCCACAATTTCTTCAAAGGCTTGTAGATCCAATGAATTCCAACACTCTTGTGCCTTCTCAAACAAGAATTTTGCCAAGAAGCCTTTGACACCGCTTCTGGTTTCCCAATGCCCCTTGATGTCAGATGGTTGCAAGTGTAGTGCTTGAGCAACATCTTCAGGCTTTGGTTCTTTTTCCGTGCCGTTGTAGGGTAGTTGATTAAGAATAGGAATTCTCAGGAGTTGAGAAAATTCCTCCAAAGTAGGCACCAATTGATAGTCGGGGAAAGTGAAACAGTGGTGAAGGGGGTCAAAGAACTGGAACAAAACCTTCATCATGTCCACTTCAATGCTAGTGCTGACTATGCTGAGCAGTCTACCATGTCTTTCACTGAAGGGAGAGCTTTCCGGAATTCTTGATGTGAGCTCCTTGAGTTGAGGAGGGATTCTCACAAGGTTGACTTGGATAGTTTTCCTGCGAAGAATTTCCATGACCTACAAAACAAGAACAAATATGAAGATCTAAACCCTTGAAATGGTTAGTGTATGCATATGATGCTTTATGATGTTCATGATGTATGCACAAACATATGTACAAGCAATTCACACAAAACCCTAGTTTCAGGCTTGCATGGGGTTTCATAGGTAAATACCCTCTTGAGTGAAGTTGGCTTAAAAACCTGTCCTATAAATAGTAACTGGGTTCTAAGGAGCTCAATATCATTGGATTGTTTTCCATGTTCATTGTTTTGGTTTAGCCACTTAACTAGCGACCAAAATATTCCAAGAAAACAACCCTCAATGAGTGTAGTATCGAGTATCTACCAACTTCGAACTTCACCAAAGCCGGTCATCTCACTACCCCTAATAAAAGGCCAAGATGGTCAAGTAAGGTTCTAGGTCATTAGTGCTTAGTGACATCACTCAGCGGCCCCGTACTCTCCTTGATTGAACTCAAGGGTTACCGGTACTCACAAATATGTCGCACTAATATAGCTATTGCTTCAACCATGTCGGTATACCCCGCACAGTTTCCACAATGTATTGCTATCTATGAATGTTTCCCCAAATCCGGGTTTAGGATTGCAAACCCAAACAAGAGAGCCAAGATATAAAGCAATCAAAGCAAACAATTAGTCATGCAAGAAGGTGATCTAAGCCCTAAGGTTACTCCACTTTTAAAACTGTCCCCAGCAGAGTCGCCAGTCCTGTGATACGGTGGGAGAACTGACTTGAGGTTTTGCGTTTGTTTTCGCAAATGTTTCGGTTGAGCAAGAGTCGCCACCGACTTTTTATTTTATCCTAAGGAAAGGTTAAAAAGCACAACAAAAACCTTTGAGATGTTTTCTTGGGTTCGGGGAGTAGATTATAGAAAGGGAAGGTATTAGCACCCTTTCTATCCATGGTTATCCATGGGCTCTTAGTTACTTGCTTAGATCAGCTTGCCTTGATTTTCAATTGTTTGAAATGGTGCTTTCAATTGTTTGAAATGGTGCTTTCAATTGTTTGAAATAGTGCTTTGTGTGTGGGTTTGAAAAATGTTTTGAAAAGAGGCCAATGTGGTGGCATCCTTTGTAATGATCCATGTTTAGATGTATACAAAGGTGTATGTCTTTTGAAAAGTTTTCAATGTTTTTTGAAAGTTGTTTTGAAAGTGTGTTGTGAGGTGTGTTTTGAAAAATGGCAAGGATTTGTTTTGCAAGTTGGCAAGTAACCAAGAGTTGTCTACTCCAAAATTTACTCAAAGGTTTTCTCTATGTTTTAACCCTTTTAACAATTTTGTTCCACCATTGTATTTGGTGGACAATCTTGTGTTAGGATGTGAACGGGACGGGCGCGGGTCATTGTTTAGACCATGATTGCAATGGTGCCAAGTGTCTTTGGGCAACTTTTCCTTTAAGGGACTTGATCATTTGTTTAGGCAACTTTTGAAAGCGTCATCGAGGGACTATGATCGTTTGATATTGTTTTGTTTTGCCAAAGACACCCAACATGCAATATGGCCCATTATTGAAGGCAACAAGTGGAGTAACCCTAGGGGTGCAAGTGTGATTGGTGTTGTCCATTTTCATGCTTTGTTATCTTTGAATTAGGTCAAGCTATTTGTTTGGTTGATTTTTGCATACAAACCCTAAGTCTATCATGACATATTTAGAAAGCTTTTAAATGTGAAATTTAAAGTCCTAAACTATTACAACATAATTATGGGATGGGGGGTACAAATGTTCAAAGGGGGATATTTAACAAGAAAAGTTAAATCTAAACTATTACATCCAAATTGAATATTCAAATTATTTAATTGTACAATAATTAAATAACATAAAATAAATATGCAAGATGCAAAAATGATTTTCATATGTATGTAAAAAGGTATTTTTCATGTGACAAATAAACAAAAATAAAAATGAATAATGAATAATTTTGGATATTTTTACATTTTAGGGCAATACCCTAATTTTCTAAGTAAGAAGTAATTATTATTTATTATATGCAATGTTTATTAATTATATACAAAAAATAAAAATAAAAAAGTATATTGTAAAAAAGTGATTTTTCAAGTTAAATATTAATAAAAATAAAAGTATTATTTTTGTATTTTTCTCCTAAATATTCTAATAAATATATAAGTATTTCTATTATTTACTAAATATATTAAATATGTACAAAAATAAAATATTTATTATTTACAAAAAAAAGTATATTTTTTAGGAAATATTTTCAAGAGATAAAATAAAATAAAATAAGAAAATAAAATGTATTTTGTATTTTTTAGTATTTTAAATAAAAGGATATATATGTTATTTATATGTATAAACTCAAATAAAACAAATAAAATTCAAATAAAATGCAAAAATGGTTGAAAAAATGTTTTTAATATTTTTTTATATTTTGGCAAAAAATAACAAGTCAGAAATAAAAAGAAAAAATCAAAAATGATAAAAATAAAGCACAATGGGCCAAGGGGGTGTATGTGGAAAAATAGGGTGCAAACAGAAAAAAGGACCAGGCCCAGCCCAAAGGTGGTTGTCTTCAACCTCCAGCACCTTCAAACACAAAAATGCGCGCGTATTGCCTTGTCCCTGCTAACTTCTGATTCCTTGATTTTTAACAAAAACTTAAAACATGAAACCTGTAGAGCTTGAAGCCACGATTCTAAACATATAAAAAAATTAATCTAACTCTCAGAAATGAGAGAGAATTTCTTCTCCCCCAATTCCTGACCTAGTTTTTTTTCAGATGTTCAGATTCAAAATACTCTTAGCACACATAATATAAATGAAAAGTAACTATATGGATGGCTTCAGGGCTATGATTAGAACATGTTTTCTTCACAAACTTAAACCTAACTATGCCTGGATAGAGAGATAGAAGTTTAAAAACTTACCTGTTCAGTTTGATTCGTGTATGACAATGGAGGTACTTTCAGTGCAATATGAGGACTTGTACAACTTGCTTGAGGTCCAGTGATGCTTCCTCTATGCTTAGCTTGCTTTGAATCTTGCTGAATCAAGCTACAGAAGTCAACCTGCAAGAGAGAAAAGTGAAAATGGCAAATGATGTTAGGGATGTTACAGTTCGTGTCCAATGCTTGGGATAGTTTGTATAGGTGGTAGGGAGTGTGTTTGAACTGGTTTATGCCAAGGCGCACGAAAGGATTGAGTTGTGGACCTCAATCTGCAGCAGGTGCCCTGTTTTGCCACAAAACTGTGTTTTGATGAATGAGAAGGTTTGAAACTTGGTTGGTTCGTGTTTTAGGTCTAGTTTGATGTTTTGAAAATGCTCACAATGTTTGCTTAGGCTTGTGTTGACAGAAATGTGAGTTGTTGTGTTTGCAAAGTTGCTTCTAATGTAAGCAAAAGTTGTCAAGTTGGTTTACAAGCTTATGCAGGCCCCCTAAACACGCTGCAAAGTTAGCCTTGATAAGTGGGATTAGTTTAATAACTTGTGCCTAGAAGATATGCATTGTACTTCTTTGATTCATGTTTTGACATAAAGCCACACTTTACAAGAATAGATAAGTCACTTTTTCCAAATATGGCTTAATTCTTCATGTAATGACCAAATGAGCAAAATAATGCTAGAACACAATGGATTGAAATTTAATTTTTGAGTGTAAATGAGATTAGAGGCCTGTAACTAGATTGTGCAAACTGATTTCAAAAATGCAAAGTGTATGAACATGTAAATGGCTCATGAACAAAGTGACTTTTGCCCATATTGACAAATTCGATTCTCCCTAACCACAAGGGTGTTTGAGAAGTTCTTGGACATTTTGGAAAGCTTTGAATGTGTACTACAATCCATCTTTGTAATGAAAGTTGAAATTCCAAGTGGAAGCATGTGAAAAGTGGCCATGAAGTTACGAAAAAATCCTGCCTAAAATAGGTTAAAATATTTCTAAGTTAAGAATGTTTTGCACCCTTGTTCCAAAAATCATAACTTGAGCTACAAGCTTTTTTTGAGAAAACTTTGTTAATCAAAGTTGTAGATTTTGCAATGGACAATAACTTTCATGTTTTGAGTTTTGCTTTAATCCAAATTTATCTTGATGAAAAGATGGGACAAAGTTAGGAAAAAAATTAGGAATTTTCATAACTTAGAAAAATTCTAAGTTATGAAAATTCTTCATTTTAAACCCTAATTTGTAATTTTTGATTTCTTGATGAACAAGTTTCATAATTTGACATGTTTTGATGAAAAATGAATCTTGACACTTGATTTTGACCAAAAAGTCAAAGTTTGACTTTTCAGTATACAATCAAATTTGGCTCAGTTGACTGGAAAATTCATCTGTCAATCTTGTGCATTTGGGATCTTTTGAACTTGTTGAACATGTCAAGACAATGCCATTGAGTCCTTGAGTCCATATGTGAGCTTGAATTGCCATTGGTTAGGTCAAACAGTCAAAAATTGCCTTTGTGCAGTCAAAACCCTAAAAATGACCATTTTGCCCTTTTGGTGATCTGATCAAATTTCTTGTGGAATTGTGATCCAAACTTGATCAAATGGTCCATATGAGTTCATAATGTTGATGTGGGTCAAAAATCATGAGGTTTGACTATCAATTGACCATAGTTGACTTTTTCCCCAATATAGTTGATTTCTAGGTCAACTGTCCAATTGACCGGGCAAAGATTGGAATCAAGGCTTGAAACTTGGTATGGATAAACTTGTGATTCCAACATGAAGCATGAAAGTCACTTTGGGCCTTTTAGGTCAAAACATCTTTGTACAAACTCAAACCCTAATTTGGGTCAACAGTGCTAGGAGGAGTCTTGAGCAGAGCAAACCCTAACTGGATCTTGAGCTCCAAGGGTCTTGTGGTGAGAAAATATTGAGGAAATGGGAGGGAAAATTTTGGGGTATAACACATCCACTAACCATTTCAAGGGTTCGGATCTTCACCTTTGTTCTTGTTTTGTAGGTCATGGAATCTCTCCGCAGGAAAACAATTCAAGTCAATCTTGTGAGAATCCCTCCTCAACTCAAGGAGCTCACTTCTAGGATTCCATAGAATTCTCTCTTCAGTGAAAGACATGGTAGACTCCTCAACTTAGTCAACACCAGTATTGAAGAAGACATGGTGAAAGTACTTTTCCAGTTCTTTGACCCCCTACACCACTGTTTTACATTCCCTGATTACCAACTGGTACCAACTTTGGAGGAATTTTCTCAACTCCTGGGAATTCCTATTCATCAACTACCCTACAACGGTACGGAAAAATAACCAAAGCCTGAAGATGTTGCTCAAGCATTACACTTGCAACCATTTGACATCAAGGGGAATTGGGAAACCAGAAGTGGTGTCAAGGGCTTCTTGGCAAAGTTCTTGTTCGAGAAGGCACAAGACTGCTGGAATTCTCTTGATCTACAAACCTTTGAAGAGATTGTGGCTCTCCTCATTTATGGGTTGGTCTTGTTCCCAAACCCTGATCAACTTATAGATGTGAATGCTGTCAAGATTTTCATATCCAGGAATCCTATACCTACATTGCTTGGGGACATCCTACACTCATTTTACACACGAACAATGAGGAAAAGATGCGTTATCATGTGCTGTACTCCCCTCCTAGAAAGGTGGTTTATTTCTCACCTTCCACAATCAGTTCTGAAGAATGAGTAGGGTTTAAGGTGGTCACAATGATTGATGACCCTCACACATTCTGATGTACATTGGTGTTCTCGGTCCAGAGAAAATGTCATCATCATTGATCGTTGTGGGGAATTCCCTAATGTCCCACTACTTGGTATTAGGGGAGGCATTACCTACAACCCTTGTCTAGCTTTGAGACAATTTGGATATGCTCGGAGGGATGGTCCTCATGACATGCTGATTCCTGACCTAGTTTTTAACTTCGACAACGATGCGCAAGGACTTCAACAAAGGTTCATCAGAGCTTGGAGGACGCCTAACAAAGTGGATAGTAAGATACTGGGGCACAAGAATTCCATCCCCCTTGAGCCTTACCTCAAGTGGGTACGTACCCGCTCCCAGAATCTTATGATGCCATATCCACACATTCTCCCCTTGATCAAAGAGCCTGTTGTGGAAGGAGAGGTTCCATACACCATCCTACATCCTGACATGCCAACATCATGGGAGGAAATGCAAAAGAGTTAGATCCAACTCAAAGAAGAACGAGATACTTTTGAAGCCAGCTTTTATTCCAGTGAGAAGAAGGTTTTAGAGCTCACCCGCCGACTTCATGAGGAGGAAACTCTCAACACCTACATCGCACCAAAAAGGATGCACAATGTCTTTTTACATTAAGAATTTTGTAATATTTCGCCCATGGGGCATTTATGTACTAACAAATCTTTTCTTAATATGACGTGCGTTCTTTTTGTTTGCAATAAATTTGAATTTTTGAACCCTTGAAAGCATTACATGGATAACATACCATTCATCATATGCATAAACAGGTCTTCAAGCCAGGTTTCCTTATCTTTCTGCTGTTTATTTCAGCAAGATGGATTTGGAGCAAACAGTAAAGGACCTACAGGCACAAAATTCACAATTTCAGCAACTCCTCATGACCTTAGCAAAGGGTCAAGAGGATCTCAAAGTTCTGCTAGAGAAGAATAAAGAGAAGAAAAAGAAAAAGAGACCGGGGGTAGCCACTTTCGGAAGAAGGTTTGAAAGCGATGCTAGGAGGACTCTGGAGTTCCCTTCGACATCTGACGAAGGGGCTGGCAAGGGGAAAGGAGTTACTGTACCTTTTGAGTCTGAGGTAGAAGAGGAGGAAGAGGAAGAAGACAAGGACTATTCCGAACAATAGTATCCACCAGTGGATGACAAATATAAGAACCTTGAAGACAGATTGGTAGCTATGGAGTTGCAGAGGGTACCTGGATTGGATTTTGAGGAACTGGGATTGGTAGCTGGGATTGTTATCCCTCCCAAGTTCAAGGTGCCAACATTTGCCAAGTACGACGGTCTGTCTTTCCCTAAGATGCACCTGAGGTCGTATGTTAGAAAGATCCAACCTCATTCATCCGATAAAGATCTCTGGGTACACTTTTTCCAAGACAGCTTATCTGGCACTCAGTTAGACTGGTTTTATCAGCTCAAGAGATCAGAGGTTCACAATTGGGAAGACTTGGCAACTGCTTTTTATCGTCAGTATCAGTACAATGCTGATTTGGCGCCCACTCGTATTCAGTTACAAAGTATGGGGATGGCTTCAAATGAAGGGTCTAAGGAGTACGCCCAGAAGTGGCGTGATCTGGATGGAAGGGTACAACCACCACTATCAGATAGGGAATTAGTTGACATGTTTTTGGGGACCCTATCTGGCCTTTTCTTCAACCATCTAATCGGAAGCTCTTCTGCGGGATTTACTGAACTGATTTTAACCGGCGAAAGGGTGGAGGCCGGTATTAAAATTGGAAAGATTCAAAAGGATGCTTCCGCATCCACAGCTGTTAAAAAACCTTTCCCAACCAAGAAAGAAGAATTTGTTGTGTATTCTCAGAAGGGGTTGGGAAGAACTGAGCGTCGTCCGACTGTAGGGGCCGTGATGATTCAAAATTCGTCAAATGATCAACCTCGTAACAATCAGTCGAGACCTAATCAACAACGGGTAGAACGGCCACAATGGCAGTTCACCCGCATCAACATGACGCCCGCTCAGGTCCTTCCCCATTTGTTGAAGCTGAATCTGACCAGTTTGAAGGAGGCACCAAAAAACCCTAACACCTCCTCTCCGTACTACCACTCTAATGCTAAGTGTGCTTACCATTCCAATAGTGCTGGACACGATACCAATAATTGTTGGGCACTTAAGAACAAAATTCAGGATTTAATTGACGCCAAAGAGGTTGAATTTGGCGCTCCTGAGAAGCTCAATGTTATATCCGCTCCGATGCCCAAGCACGACCACAATGTGCATGCTATTTTGGAAAACCTCCATGTTACTGATGTTGCCGATCTGTTGACTCCATTGTTAGTGATTAAAGAAAATTTGTTGAGAGCCGGGATCTTTCCTGGTTGTGATAAGGACTGTTATTTTTGTTTGAACATTCAAGGTGATTGTACAATGTTGAAGTCAGGTGTCCAACGCCTGATGGATACGCAAGAGATACTTTTCTAGAAAACCCCTGTTAACACTTTCAATCCGATTACTCCTGATACTTGTGATACTTCAACCAACGATATTGCCATCATAACCATTTCCGACAATCCTCCCAAGGCTTGAAAAAGGCCTGTCAGGATTACACCCAACTCTGAATGTGTACCTTTAAAGATCACCATGCCGGGACCTGTCCCATACCAATCAAGCAAAATGATACCGTGGAACTATGGGGGAGAAATCTTCTACCATGACATCAAACAAATTGAAACAGTCCAAGAGATTTCTGAAGAAGACCCTGATATAGAGAACATCGCTGGTACAAGCAAAATAACCCGCAGTGGCCGAATCTTTTCTCCGGATATTTCTCCCCCTCCAGCAGTTTTCGGACCCTTAAAAGCTTCTACACCTGTTGGGCCCTCTATGCAAGGCCCGATGATTGAAGAATTAGACACTCCTGAGGAAGGACCATCTGCTGATAATACCGACAAGGGTAAGGGGATACTGGAAATGCCTGTCAGGACGAAGGCTCATGCTGTGGTTATCCCTGAAACCACTCAGAAGGAAATGGATGAAATCCTAAAAATAATCAGAAAAAGTGACTATGACGTTGTAGAACAACTGGGGCAGACCCCTTCTAAAATTTCAATGTTGGATCTTCTGCTTTGTTCTGAGGCCCATGCCAAGGCCCTAATCAAATTCTTGAAGGCGGCACATGTTCCCCAAGAGATCTCGGCTGACCAGTTTCAGGATTGTGTGTCCAGTCTTACTGCTGACAATGGCCTGGGCTTTTCCGATGCTGACTTAACTCCTAAAGGAAGGAAACATAATGATGCATTACATGTTTCAGTTGAATGTCGGGGAACTACTCTCTCCCATGTCTTGGTTGATACTGGTTTTTCCCTAAATGTGTTGCCAAAGAAAGCCTTAGACCGTTTGGATTGCGAAGGTTTGACCCTCAAACCTAGTAACATCGTCGTTAGGGCTTTCGATGGTTCCAAAAGAATGGTTCATGGAGAGGTTGATATTCCTATCAAGGTAGGCACCGAAGTGTTCAATTCCACCTTCTACGTGATGGACATCCGTCCGTCATACTCATGTTTGCTAGGAAGACCGTGGATCCATTATGTCGGGGCAGTTAAATCCTCTTTGCACCAGATGCTGAAATATCCTGTTAAAGGTAAAATCATAACTGTGCACGGCGATGAAGAGTACATGATCAGTCATCTCAATTCCTTTTGATATGTGGAGTTAGATGGCGAGTTCATCGAAAGGCCTTTTCAACATTTTGAGGAAGTTTCTCCCGAAGTAGCAGTTGCAAAGACAGTGGTTGAGGTACCTATCATTCCCAAGCATGTGGCTAGGATGGCATCTCTCAAGGACGCAGAGGTTGTGATTAAGGAGGGGAAGAGCACAGTATGGGGACAATTTCCTGACTTCCCCATAAGACGGATAAGTTTGGTTTAGGGTTTACTACTGCAGGACAAAAGGCTATGCGTCGCTCTAAGGTCGGAGGACCACCCGTCAAGATCTCACACCACGGAATCAATACTATAGAAGATGAAGATGAGGAGAGCCATTTTAAAGATTGGATCTTTCCGACTGTCGAAGGGGGTTTGAGCAATTGGGAAGCAAAGGATTTTGTTCCTATCACCTTTATCAACCAATAATTTTATCTTTGAACAATTTCCCATTTTTTATGGTCTGTAATAACTAAAACAATTCGTACACTATTTTCACCTCATGCCTTGCCCGGGGCATGTAGGTCCATTTGTAAGGGCTTGATTTTCTTCATAATCATATGCCATGTTTTAGTGAATCATTGGACATTTTTCATCTATAAACTGTTGTGCTCATTTTTATTTCCTTTTTCCTTTTTGTTTTATTTAAAGGATGGCTATCCCTTACACACACCCACACTCACAAATGCAGGTACCCATCCATTCTGGATTCCATGGGCAACTATTATGTTTCAGCCTTCAATAACTCTGAAGATTTGGTCAATCACGCTGAGTATGAAGTTGACGAAGATTGTGAGGTGCCAGGAGAGTTAGCCAGACTTCTACAACAAGAAGAGAGGGCCATTCTGCCTCATGAAGAGTCGCTAGAAACCATCAACTTAGGGACAAAGGAGGACAGGAAGGAAGTAAAAGTGGGTGCCAACCTGGAACCAAGGGTCAAGGAGCGCTTAGTGCAGTTTTTGAATGAATACGTTGAAATCTTCGCTTGGTATTATGAAGACATGCCAGGGCTAGACACCGACATCGTGGTTCACCGTCTCCCTACAAGAGAAGATTGCCCATTGATCAAGCAAAAGGTTCGCCGAATGAGGCCTGACATGTCTGAGAAGATTAAGGCTGAAGCAATGAAGCAATTCAACACTGGCTTTCTGGATGTTACAACCTATCCACAATGGGTTTCTAATATTGTGCCATACCCAAAAAGGACGGCAAGGTCAGAATGTGTGTGGACTATCGGGATTTGAACAGGGCTAGCCCTAAAGATGATTTTCCGCTGCCACATATCGACATCTTGGTTGACAACACAGCTCAACACAAGGTGTTTTCCTTCATGGATGAGTTCTCAGGATACAACCAGATCAAAATGGCCCTCGAAGACATGGAGAAAACTACCTTTGTCACGCAATGGGGTACCTTCTGCTACAAAGTGATGCCGTTCGGACTGAAGAACGCAGGGGAAACTTACCAACGCGCCATGGTAGCTTTGTTTCATGATATGATACATCATGAGATCGAAGTTTACATGGACGACATGATAGCTCGATCACAGACAGAAGAAGAACACCTTGAACATTTGCAAAAGTTATTTTCCAGGTTGAAGGAGTATAAGCTCAGACTGAATCCAAGCAAGTGCACTTTTGGAGTTAGGTATGGTAAACTTCTGGGATTTATTGTCAGCAACAAGGGCATTGAGGTTGATCCAGCTAAAGTAAAAGATATACAAGAAATGCCTTCCCCCCGTAATGAAAAGGAGGTTAGAGGATTCTTGGGACGCTTGAACTATATTGCGAGGTTCATCTCTCACCTAACATCTACCTGCGAGCCAATTTTCAAACTGTTGAAGAAAGATCAGGTCGTTGAATGGAACGATGATTGTCAAGTTGCCTTTGATAAGATCAAGGAGTACTTACTGGAACCTCCTATTCTAATGCCACCCGTCGAAGGAAGGTCGTTGATCATGTATCTGACTGTTTTGGATAACTCAATGGGGTGCGTGCTGGGTCAACATAACGAGTATGGTCGAAAAGAGCATGCCATTTATTACCTTAGCAAAAAGTTTACCGACTGTGAGACTCGATACTCATTGCTCGAGAAAACTTGTTGCGCTTTGGTATGGGCTGCTCGCCGGCTAAGGCAGTATATGTTGACTCATACCACTTTACTGATTTCCAAGATGGATCCGATTAAGTATATCTTCGAGAAGCCTGCTTTATCTTGAAGAATCGCTAGATGGCAGATGATCCTGACTGAGTATGACATCCAGTATACTACCCAAAAAAGCTATAAAAAGGGAGTGTAATAGCTGACCATCTAGCTCATCAAGCAGTCGAAGATTATTAATCTATGAGATTCGACTTCTCTGACGAGGACATCATGACGTTGGACAACATTGAAGGTAACGGACCATATGACGGACCTGAACAAGGATCCCGATGGACCCTGTAATTTGATGGTTCTTCAAATGCACTTGGAAACGGTATCGGTGCGGTACTCATTTCTCTAGAGGGTTTCCATACACCCTTCACTGCCCGACTTTGTTTCAGCTGTACCAACAACATGGCCAAATATGAAGCTTACATCTTTGGTCTCAAGGCTGCTATAGACCTGGGGATCAAATCTTTGGTCGTATTTGGGGACTCGGCTTTGGTTATCAGTCAAGTCAAAGGAGAGTGGGACACCAAACATCCTAATCTTATCCCATACAAAGAACATGTCCTGACATTGTTGCCTCATTTCGAACAGATTACTTTCGAGCACTTCCCGCGAGAAGAAAAGCAGCTAGCAGATGCTCTGGCTACAATGTCTTCCATGTTTAAACTCAACTGGGATAACGAGGCTCCCCAAATTACCATCGAGCGAATGGATGAACCCGCGCACTGCCATGAGATTAACACCGAAGAAGTAGTGGAACAACCCTGGTTTCATGAAATCAAAAGGTATCTCCAGACTAGAGAATACCTTGAAGAAGCTTCCGTCAATGACAAAAAGTTCTTAAGGAGATTTGCTGCCAAGTTCTTCCTAAGCAATGGCATCCTTTATAAGCGCAGCCATGATTGTGTTTTACTTCGATGTGTGGACAAAGCTGAAGCAGAGTTCATCATGACTGAGATACACAGTGGCACATTTGGCACCCATTTAAGCGGACATACGATGGCTAAGAAGATTCTAAGGGCAGGCTAATACTGGTCTACCATGGAAGCTGATTGTCATCAACATTCCCGTACTTGCCACAAATGCCAAGTCTACACCGACAAGGTACATATTCCTCCTGTTCCTCTCAACGTTCTGAAAGCTCCTTGGCCATTCGCAATGTGGGGCATTGCCATGATTGGAGAGATCAAGCCCACGGCATCCAATGGACATCGCTTCATCCTGGTGGCTATTGATTATTTCACCAAGTGGGTCGAGGCAGTTTCCTATGCCTCAGTTACAAAGAATGTGGTTACCCGCTTCATCAAGCAGAATCTCATATGCCGGTATGGTATCCTCGACAGGATCATCACAGACAACAGTACAAATTTGAAGAATACTATGCACCGCTCTATGCGAACAGTTCAAGATTTATCATCATAATTCATCTTCCTATCGGCCGAAGATGAACAGTGCTGTTGAAGCCGCGAACAAAAATATCAAGAAGATCATTCAAAAGATGACAGTTACCTACAAAGACTGGCATGAGATGTTACCGTTTGCTCTGCATGGATATCGTACCACGACACGTACTTCAACAGGGGCAACCCCATTTTCTTTGGTGTATGGCATGGAGGTTGTCCTACCCATGGAAGTTTAGATTCCTTCCTTAAGGATTATGAAGGACGCTGGTTTAAGTGAAGACGATTGGATTCAGACTCGACTTGATCAACTCAATTTGATCGACGAGAAGCGACTTACTGCTGTTTGTCATGGTCAGACGAATCAAAAACGGATGATCAAGGCTTTCAACAAGAAAGTCAGACGTCAGGTATATCAAGTCGGAGATCTTGTAATCAAGCGGATCATCTTGCCGCAAAGTGATCCCAGGGGCAAGTGGACTCCTACTTACGAAAGACCATTTATGATTAAGAGCATCTTTTCTGGTGGGGAAATGATTCTGACCACCATGGACGATGATGATTTGCCTCACCCTACGAACACAGATATAGTCAAAAGATACTACGCATAAAACAACCCGACAAGTTGAAAACCCGAAAGGGCGACTTGGGCAAAAATGGGCATCCCGGTGAACCAAAAACCCGAAAGGGCGGTCCAGGCAAAAGTTAGGGAATTAAAGCGTATGACTATGTCTCGTCGGATCACTTTAAGGACAGTCTTTTCACCAGACAAGCTCCAAGCCTCTGATCAATCCAGTCATCGACGGACGAAGCAGTGAATGGACAAGATATTCAGAGTTGTGAAGGCTATAGCAGAATGGGAATCCCATGGAATTGTTACACATAGCCATCTTCCTTTTGTATAAAATTTTCCAATTTTTGCGACAACATTCTCTTACAAGGATGTCTATCTCCTTTGTATAAAGATACTCACAAAAGTTAAATACAAATATGCTTCGAAGTGCAGAAATTTGCTTGCCTTTCTTTTCTTTTTACACTTATGTTTTATTTGAAAACGTCCAATGTTTTGTTAAAAAGGCATATGCATTTGAACATAATCACTTATAGGTTGAAGGTGTAGGAATATATCTTTATGCCATTTCAGAAGAAATCCCCTACGATACATCATTTGGATCCTCAACAAAGCTAAAAATTGGGATATATTTCCCCAGCGGGGTTAAGCTTCAAGATCCTCGACGGAGCCATTGCTTTCTAAAGCTTGATTCCCCAGCTAAGCTGAATTTCAAAATTCCCATCAGAGTCAAGTTTCAGGATCCCCAGTGGAGCCCAAAAACCCTGAATATCCTATCCCCGACGGAGCCAGAATAGTGAGCATTTCCCCACATATTTATTTCCCAGCAGATTGAAGATTCTCAGTCTCATTTCTCCAGCAGAGGTCTCCCAGGTTTTAACTCCCCAGTAGAGATTCTTCAGAGTTTGCCTTATTCCCCAAGAAGTCGGCAAGGGTTTCTCATCTTCAAATCCTCAGCATCGGTCAAGGATTTATTTTCCCCAACAACAGTTAAAGATTTTGTTATCTCCAGCTATCCGGATTTTATCTTCCTCAACAAGACGACTACTCAGCTTACATGCATAACCATTACATTCATATATCACAAACATTGATGAAATAAAGTTCATTGCATCATACATATCATGCAGCATAACTTTGTGTTTTAGCTAAGATTTTATCCTTTTAAGGATAAGATTAAAAGGCTATCGTTAACAATTATTCAGATACAATATGGATACACCCCAGATACGGCAGTCATTCTATTACTCATTCGGAATTTCAAGTCAGATATAGTACAGATACACCCCAGACACGACGGTCATTCTACTACTCATTCAGACTTCAGCAATCCAATACAGACTAGATATGCTCCAGACACGGTGGCCATTCTATCTCTCATTCAGATTCAATTATCAACCTCAAGTTCAGATATGCTCCAGGCACGGATGCCATTCTGACCCTTACACCAGCGGTTTGATTCCCTCAGTGCAGTTGCCACGGAAGTCATTCTACTAATCATATAGATATCAACTTCAGATACAGTCCGGATACGCTCCAGTCGCGGTTGCCATTCTGTCACTCATTTAGAGTTTATCCCCAGCACACAGTTGCTTCATACACATATATTTCTTTGTTACCCGGATACAATACAGATACACTCCAGACACGGAAGTCATTCTGATGTTCATTCAACATTCAAACACAATTACAGCTTAGATACGCCCCAGACGCGGACGCCATTATTTTGCTCATACAAACTCAGTCTCCAGATACAGTTCAAGTGTATTCCAGACACGGATACCATTTTGATACTCGTTCTTTTGGCCTACAACATTGAAATTCAACAAAGGTTCTTAGATGGCATCTTTAATCCCATCTCCAACAAGATTCTTCCATCTCCAAATGGCATCTTTAAGCCCATTCCTGCATCTATGTTTTGACGAGTGTAAATTTACAGGCACTCTAGTGTCCAATCCTCTTTTACCTTCGAGTCGCGAAAGGCAAACTTGCCAATCTAACTCTTCAGGTTCAAGAAGATTGAACAGGGGAAACTGTTGTACCCCAAAATTTTCCCTCTCATTTCATCAACACTTTCTCATCACAAGAGTCTTGGAATTCAGGATCAAGCTAGGGTTTGCTCTGCTCAAGACCCCTCCTTGCACTGTTAACCCAAATTAGGGTTTGAGTTTGCACAAGGATATCTTGACCTACAATACCCAAATTTACTTTCGTGCTCCATGTTGGGTTCACAAGTTTTCCCATACCAAGTTTCAAGCCTTGATTCAAATCTTTGCCCAGTCAATTGGACAGTTGACCTAGAAATCAGCCGTATTGGGGAAAAAGTCAACTGTGGCCAATTGACAGTCAAACCTCATGAAATTTGACCCACATCAACATTATGAACTTATATGAACCATTTGATCAAGTTTTGATCATAATTCCACGAGAAATTTGATCAGATCACCAAAAGGGCAAAATGGTCATTTTTAGGGTTTTGACTGCACAAAGGCAATTTTTGATTGTTTGACCTAACCAATGGCAAACCAAGCTCACATATGGACTCAAGGACTCAATGAAATTGTCTTGACCCATTCAACAAGTTCAAAAGATCTCAAATGCATAGGATTGACAGATGAATTTTTCAGTCAACTGATCAAAATTTGACTGTATACTGAAAAGTCAAACTTTGACTTTTTGGTCAAAATCAAGTGCCAAGGGTCATTTTTCATCAAGACATGTCAAATTATGAAACTTGTTCATCAAGAAACCCAAAAATGCAAATTAGGGTTTAAAATGGAAAAAATTCATAACTTAGAATTTTTCTAAGTTATGAAATTTTCTTATTTTTTCCTAACTTTGTCCCATTTTTTCACCAAGATGAAAATGGATTCAAATAAAACTTGAAACATGAAAGTTGTATTCCATCACAAAGTATACAACTTTGATTCACAAAGTTTTCTCAAAAGAAGCTCGTATCTCAAGTTATGATTTTTGGAACAAGAGTACCTAAAACTTTTAACTTAGAGAAAATTTGCCCTAATCTAGGCAGGATTTTAACCCATCTTCTTGGCCATTTTTCACATATTTCCACTTGGAGTTTCAAGTTGCATTACAAATATGGGTTATAGTACATGTTCCAAGCTTTCCAAATTGTCCAATAACTCCTCAAACACCCTTGTGGTTAGAGAGAATCGAATTCTTGAAGTTGGCAAAAACTCACTTTTGTCCATGGCCAATACATGTTCATAACAACTTGCAATTCTGATCTAGCTAGCTTGGTTCAACATTACAGGCCTCAAAACCAATTTGTAATCCTTAATTTAATGCATATCCATTGTATTAAGGTATTGTCTTGGTCATTAGGGCATTATACTTTAGTTTAAGCCTTAAAAAGGAAAAAGCAACAATGTCATTTTTTCCTAATTTCACTTTATGTCAAAACCAAATCCTTGAGGCATGGGGGTCAGATCTTTAAGGCAAGATCAAGTCCACTAATTCCAGTAACCAAGAACAAAAGTTGCAGCATGATAGGAGGGCTTGTACAGGGCTATAACATCATTTCCATTCTCTTGCTTCAAGTAGAAGAAAGGTGGCAAAACATAAGCAATCTCTCATATTTGTTAACAAAAGTTTACAAGAACTTTGTGAACAAGTTCCATACATCCCAACAAGCCTGAAGCACGACCCTTTCATCACTAAAAACTCCTCATACTCAGAATCACTGTTTTTCTGCAAAACAGAGCAAGTTCTGCATCTTGCAAGCCACAACCAATTTCCATCATGCGTTTTGTCCCAAGATAGTTCCAACATCTTCCAATCAACTCACCTGAACTATCTCAAGCCCCCATTGCAAGCTGTAACACCTCTAACACACTTTTCCATTTTCATTTCAAAACTCTGCAGGTTGAGTTCTACAACACGATTCAAGTTGTTTCAAAGCAAGCCAAGCATTGGAGAAGCTTCCTTGGACCTCAGGCAAGCTCAACAGAAGCTCAAACACCATTCAAGGTTGCTACATTGTCCAACTCGAAGTCAACTGAAACATATATTTCATGGACTTCTATCTCTCTATTTAGGAATGTTTAGGCTTAGGTTTGTGAATGAAATATGTTGTACTCATAGCCCTGAAGCCATACATATGCTTAGTTTTCATTTACATTAATCGTGCTGAGAGAATTTCACTCATGAACTTTCTGAAAAAACTAGGTTAAAAATTAGGGCCAGAGAAATTCTCTCTGGTCTTTGAGAGTTAATCCAAGTTTTTTATATGGTTGAATTCATTGTTTAATTCTCTATAATGTTCATGTTATGAGTTTTGTCAAAAAATCAAAAAATCAGGAGTTAGCCATTGATACACAAAAGCGCGTGTTTTGTGAACAAGAGGAAGAAGAAGAAGTCTGGTGGGTTGGTCCTGTTGTGTTTTCACTTTTAACACCCCTATTTTCTGTTTACACCCCCTGACCCATTTATTTGATATTTATCATTTTTGACATTTTTATTTTTTATTCTGACTTCATTATTTTTTGTATAAATATAAAAAATGCCAAAAATAATTTTCTATATTTTTTCATATTTATTTGATATTTATTTTATTTTATTAAGTATACATATGTAAATAAACTATTTTCTTTTTAAAACAAAACTCAAAAATAATACAAAAGATATACTTATTTTCATTTATTTATATTTAAAAGCATTTTCTTGAAAATATTCATTTTTTTGTAAATAGTTAATTTTTATTTTTTGTTTAATATATATATATATATATATATATATATATATATATATATATATATATATATATATATATATATATATATATATATATATATATATATATATATATATATATATATATATATATATATATATATATATACTTATATATATATACTTATATATTTTATCTTATTAAATAATTAGGTCAAAAATACAAAAATATTACATTTTCATTTTTATTATTTTTTTGGACTAAAAATATCATTTTTATAATATGCTTTTATTTGTTGTATAAATTAGTATATTATTGCACATAATTAATAAATAATATGATTTATTAAGAATTAGGGTTTCTTGCCCTAAATAAGAAAAATAATTAAAATTGATCTTTTTATTTTACTTTCCACATTGAAAAAAATACTTTTTACATACTAAAAACATTTTGGCATAATACATTTATTTATTGTATTTATTTCAATTATTGTACATTTAAATATTGTATCTTGTACATTCAATTTGGTTGTAATAGTAATCTAGGGTTTAATTTCTTGTCAAATACCCCCAATTCAAATTTGTACCCTCCTCCCTATATCATGTTGTAATAGTGTAGCATTTAAATTCTCGCACATTTAAAAGCTTTCAATTATGCCATGTTAGATCTAGGGTTTGTATGCAAATAAAATCAACAACTAGCTTGACCTAATCCAAGATAAATATGCATGAAAAACAAACACAATGCACACTTGCACCCCTAGGGTTACAATCCACTTGTTGCCTTCAAAAATGGGCCATGGTTTCATGTTGAGTACTTTGGCAAAACAAAAACAAACAAAAAGATCATAGTCCCTCGATGACGCTATCTGAGTTGCCTAAACAAAATGATCAAGTCCCTCAAGAAAATTTCCAAAGATACTTAACAATATTGCTATCATGGTCTATACGATGACCCGCGCCTGTCCCGTTAACATCCTAACACAAGGTTGTTCACCAAATACAATGGTGAAACAACACTGTTAAAAGGGTTAAAAAACATAAGAAAGATCTTTGAGTAAAATAGGGTAGATAGCTCTTAGCTACTTGATCAAGCTTGCAAAAACATCCTTGCTATTCTTTAAAACACACTCCACAAACACAATTGCAAAACCCTACTTTTAAACATTGAAAACCTTTCAAAAGACAAAAACACCTTTGTATACATTCAAACAAGAATCATTACAAAGGTTGCCACAATGATGGCCTCTTTTCAAAACATTTTCCAAAATCACAGACAAAGCACCATTTCAAACAATTGAAAAGCACCATTTCAAACAATTGAAAAGCACCATTTCAAACAATAGAAATGCAAAGCAAGTGATCTAAAGCAAGTAACTAAGAGCCCATGGATAACCATGGATAGAAAGGGTGCTAATACCTTCCCTTTCTATAATCTACTCCCCGAACCCAAGAAAACATCTCAAAGGTCTTTCCTGTGCTTTTTGGCCTTTCCTTAGGATAAAATAAAAAGTCGGTGGCGACTCTTGCTAAAACCGAAACATTTGCGAACACAAATGCAAAATCCCAAGTCAGTTCTCCCACCGTATCACAATAGTTATACGATGACCCACGCCCGTCCCGTTTACATCCAAAGATAGGGTTGCTTACCAAATCAATGGTAAGACAACAATGTCAAAGGAAAAGAAAATGAACAAGAAAGACATTTGAGTAGGTAGATTGCTCCTAATTAATTGCTCCATTTCAAAACAAACATCCTTGCTATTTTCAAAAAAACAACACCTACACATTTCAAAACATCTTACAAACTTGAAAATATTTTTCAAAAGATCAACATCTTTGTATACATTCTTACGAACGAGAATCATTACATATATTGCCTAAATGATGGAATCTTTACAAAATACTTTCAAAAACCACACCAAGCATATTTTCAAACAAAAGCAAGTGATCTAGCAAGTAACTAAGAGACCATCCCACCAGGGGAATCAAGGGTATAATCAGAGAAGGGAGAGTTATGACCCCATTCCTATGAGTTATACGGAGTTACTACAGATATTGATTCAGAAGAAGTTGGTTCAGACCCGACCACCCCCACTGTACCATCACCATTGCCTAGGTATTACAAGGCATACCAAACATGTGCTTTTCATCAGGGAGAGCCAGGGTATAATATTGAGAATTGTTATCCTTTGAAGACTGATGTGCAGAAATTGGTGAAGTCTGGTATTCTATCTTTCAAGGATGTGGGCCCTAATGTGAAAGACAGTCTTCTACCCAAGCATGGAGGAGTAAATGATGTGAATATGGTGGCCGGTTGTCCAGGCGACTTTCGGATTTGTGATATTCATCTAGTTAGAGGAGATTTAGTGAAAATGCATGCAGACCTCTGTGTTTAGCTACTATACGCGTGACCATTTTGGTTGTGCTATTTGCAGTGCAGACATATAAGGTTGTGACAAGTGAAAGGCTGATTTGCAGGAGATGATGGATGAGGGCCTCATCCACATAATCAGGCCTAGGGTAGAGTATGAAGAGGAAGTAAACATGGTTTCTGGATGTCCTGGATAGTTCAGAATTTTGGATGTGGAGTATATGAATGAAGACCTTGTGCAAATGCATGCTACTTTCTGCCACTTGGCTGGTCAGGTGGGACACCAGTATGGATCTTACCAAATTTGTTGTCGAGACTCCCGAGGATGTTCAATCGTGAAGAAAGGTGTTCAGTTATTGTTCGACAATGGAACTATCAAGGTTACTGGTCAAAGGGATGATTACCGTAAAGTTGATATGATTGAGGTTTGTTTGGCTGAAGAAGAGTCGGATGATGAGTATGCTTTTACAGATGAGTATTTCTCATCAGATGAAGATTTGATTTCTAGAGATGACTCAATAATGACTGATTATGTTGAAGAAGGGGGTAAATGTCATTGTACCTTGTTTTGGTGCACCCGCCCGTTTTGAAGTTGAGTATTATAGCAAGCCAATTGTTATCCCATTAGTGATTAGTTTGTCGAATCATGTTCCCTATAAGTCAGATAAGGTTGTACCCTACAAGTATAACGCTACAATCTTAGAGGATGGTGTGGAATTTCCCATCTAGCCAATGCCTGATGTTGGAAATATTGCTGAGAATAGTAGAGTGACCCACAGCGATCGTGTATTTGCACCAGTTGTTCGAGGAGATATTAGTGTTGGCAAGAGAATTATTGAGAATGTTGAACCCAGGAAGGCTACGGGTGAATCTAGTGGAGCTATATTAGAGAAAGAAGTGGATGATATATTGAAGATAATCAAGATGAGCGACTACAGAATTGTAGATCAGCTACTGCAGACTCCTTCAAAAATATCTATCTTGGCCTTATTGATGAACTCCTCTGCTCACAGAGAATCTTTGATAAGGGTATTGGACCAAGCTTTTATGGAAAGTGACATGCCTATAGACCAATTCAGCAGTGCAGTATGGAACATTACATTATGTAATAACTTGAGTTTCTGCGATGATGAATTGCCAGATGGAGGAAGGAATCACAACCTGGCCCTCAATATCTCTATGAATTGTAAGAATGATTCATTATCCAATGTGCTGATTGATAATGAATCCGCTTTGAACGTTATACTGAGGAGGACACTTATGAAATTGAAATATCAAGGAACGCCCATGCGCCCGAGTGGCATCATTGTGAAAGCATTTGATGGATCAAGGAAATCGGTTATTGGTGAAGTGGACTTGCCTATTCATATAGGACCACATTTGTTTTAGATTACTTTCCAAGTTATGGATATTGTACCCGCTTACAGCTGTTTGTTGGGACGGCCGTGGATACATGAGGCAGGGGCTGTCACTTCAACTTTACACCAAAAGTTGAAGTTTGTACTTGAAGGAAAAGTAGTAATCATAAATGGAGAACAAGCTTTATTGATATCTCATTTGTCCTCTTTCAGCATTGTAGAGGCGGATGAAGCTGCTGTTGGAACTCAGTTCCAAACTTTATCCATTGGCAACATAAGAGGAAATGAGAATTCCATGGTTTCGCTTAAGGATGCGCAACAGGTTGTGTGTAAGGGTCATAGTGAAGTATGGGGACATATTATGGATCCACCTGTAAACAAGAGCATGAAGTTGAAGTTTGTTGTAGGCAAGTATCAATACATTTTCCATAGTGGGGGTTATCTTTATCCGACTGTTTCCTGGATTAACACCATTGTGGAAGATGAAGCAGAGCCAGAATTTCCAAATTATGTGACGCACGGAGTAAGGGTTCAGAACTGGATCACCATTGATGTTCCCTCTTGCATACATGTTTCAAAGTAATTTGATTTGTTAATCTTTTTGAAAAGCTTTCACTCTGCCCAAGGTGGAAGTATTAATATTGTAGGGCTTATCTGTTTGCTGTGACTTTTAAAATCAATATTCAGTATTAATTGTTAGACTCAAACGGTTCTGATCAATCCAATCAACTCGGACAAAGCAGCAAGTAGATGAGACGCTCAGAGAATGAAGGCTATAGCAGAATGGGAACCCCATGGAATTATTTCACATAGCTGTCTTTTCTTTGTATAAATTTTCATTTTTTACGAAGACATTCTATTGCTAGGATGTTTGTCTCTTTGTACAAAGATACTTATTCAAGTTAATACAAAGATATTCCTTTAAAAGTGCAAAACTATCTGTTTTTCTTTTACTTTCCTATTTTGTTTGCAAAAACGTCCAGTGATTATTTTTGAACATATGCATTTGAACATAATTACTGTTTACAAATGAGCGCAAAAAAAAGGGAACAAAAAATAGAAAGACAATTACTATTGGCTTTAAGAAATAGGATAATATCTATAGGCCATTCCATGAAATCCCCACATGTACTTTCTCCAGCAGGAGCAGGAACAAAGACATCCTGCTACAGGATCACTGGCGCATCTCCAGTATGCAGCCTAATGGTATCAGGTGCTCTCATATCTCTAACAAAGTGAAATTTCCAATTACCGCTCCAAGGATTACCTAGTGAAAGTCACCCAGTTTCTCAGGATTCCCCATTAGAATTTCACCAAGTCCACAAGCAATGCACGGTGTTTCCCTTTCCCAACAGAGTTTACTTCTCTAATGGAGGAAACCCATCTATCAGTACTTCAATTTCAACAAAACATGAAGGCTTATCCTCCACAGTCCCAACAACAGTCAGGGATTTATCTTCCACAATCTAAACAACACTGCAGCAGAACAACTGACATGTGCATACATTGCATTCATACATCATAGACATCGACAACATAAATGCATATATCACAATATCATTTATTTTGAGAAGCATCATGACCCCATGCATTCCATACATCATGGCATTACATACAACTAACTATTTACCTTTTCAGGAAGGATCAATCAATAAGAATTATCATCAAATTTTCAACAAGACAAGGCAATTATTTGTGAAAAAATCAATGGTAGATCAATTCCCGAAACAGGACAGGGTGACTATCCATATGACAAAATACTTCCTTCAAACTTCTGCTGGTTCAGTTTAAATCTCTCAACAATTTATCTTGATTCTTTCCTGTAGATATTTTCTCTGGTTCAGATAAATCGCTCCAAGATTTATTCTGATTCTTTTCCAAACTTCTGCTGGTTCAGTTTAAATCTCTCATCGGTTTATCCTAATTCTTTCCTGTAGACACTTTCTCTGGTTCAAATAAATCTCTCCAAGATTTATTCTGATTCTTTTCCAGACCTCTGTTGGTTCAGTTTAAATCTCTCAACGGTTTATCCTGATTCTTTCTTGTAGGCACTTTCTATGGTTAAGATAAATCGCTTCGAGATTTATTCTGATTCTTTTCTAGACCTTCGCTGGTTCAGTTTAAATCTCTCAATGGTTTATCCTGATTCTTTCATGTAGACACTTTCTCTGGTTTAGATAAATCGCTCCAAGATTTATTCTGATACTTTTCTAGACTTCTGCTAGTTCGGTTTAAATCTCTCAACGGTTTATCCTGATTCTTTCCTGTAGACACTTTCTCTGGTTCAAATAAATCTCTCCAAGATTTATTCTGATTCTTTTCCAGACCTCTGCTGGTTTATTTTAAATCTCTCAATGGTTTATCATGATTCTTTCATGTAGGAACTTTCTCTGGTTCAGATAAATCGCTCCAAGATTTATTTTGATTCTTTCCCAGACCTCTGCTGGTTCAGTTTAAATCTATCAACCTTTTATCCTAATTCTTTCCTATAGAAACTTTCTCTGATTCAGATAAATCGCTCCGAGATTTATTCTGATTCTTTTCCCGACCTCTGTTGGTTCAGTTTAAATCTCTCAATGATTTATCCTGATTCTTTCCTGTAGACACTTTCTGTGGTTCAGATAAATCGCTCCAAGATTTATTCTGATTCTTTTCCAGACTTCTGTTGGTCCGGTTTAAATCTCTCAATGGTTTATCCTGATTCTTTCCTGTAGACACTTTCTCTGGTTTAGATAAATCACTCAAATATTTATTCTGATTCTTTTCTAGACCTCTGCTAGTTTAGTTTAAATATCTCAATGGTTTATCCTGATGCTTTCCCAGTAGACGCTTTCCCTGGTTCATTATTAAATCGACCAAAGATTCATTCTGATTCTTTCCCGTTAAAGATTATTCAAGACTTCTGCTAGTTCCAATTTTAAATCGACCAAAGATTTATTCCGATTCTTTTCCCAGTGAATCGCTATCGCGCATGGACCAAAACGAGTGTTTTTGCGAAACAGTAATATAGCGACAACTGTAATTCGAATATCATTATCACAAGGAATCTTGATTTTATTAACTGAAGGTAAATCGAATTGGGGGGGTTTGGTTTGGGTTCAAAAACGAAAATGCAAAATAAGCGCTTAAAATAAGTGATTCTCAAAATAAGCTAAAACAAACCAATCTACTGTATCGACTTCTGACTTATCATCGATCCCTATAAAATCCCAATTCCCTAACGGGTCCGTTCCTATTCGATCAAAAAATCTAGTGACAAGCGTGAAACTACACGGCCGGAACCTGTCATCTGGATGTTAATGAAACATCAATGAAGTCGCCACCGACCATCTTTTATCCCGCCGAGAGGGAAAGGTAAACATCGAGAAAACCTGAAAAGGAAGAAATCACGGTCTTTCGATCAAGAGATCGGGTAAGGGAGTCCGTTACGCGAGGGGAAGTTGTTAGCACCCCACACGCCCATAGTACTCTACGGTATCCACTCTTGTTGTCTAATATAATGGGTGTTGTCAAATCCTATGTCTATGGTTTATCACTGAAAAGGGAATTCATGCAAAAGAAAAGAAAAAAAAAGAAAAAAATTTAGGGAAAATAAAAGTTGTGCTCAATTGGTTTTTGTTTTTTGATTGAGACAAACAGAAACAGTTAAGATGGCAAAACATCGAAAGAAACAACAAACAAATGAGGTGATCAAACGTTGACTAAATAATAACAAAGTAACACGTTAAAGATAGCGAAACATCAATACAACAGATGATGAAACATCACACCTGACAATGATATTGAGAATCAATGTAGGATAACAAACATGTGCGAAGGGGAAACATCGGCTAAGAGATAATAAGATATTATGGCAAAGATGGAAACACATCAATGAAACAGATGACGAAATATCACACCTGACAATGATATTGAGAATCAATGTAGGATAACAAACATGTGCGATGGCGAAACATCGGCTTCAAACAAATGTGTGATGGCGAAACATCGAGTAAGAGATAACACGACAAAGATGGCGAAACATAAATACAACAGATGACGAAACAATACACCTAACAATGATATTGAGAATCAATGTAGGATAACAAACATGTGCGATGGCGAAACATCGGCTTCAAGATAACACAGACAAGGCAAGATTGGTTTGTATCTTTTACTTTGAAGAAAGGTTTGAATTCATTAGAAATGCCTTATGATTTTCCAAGAAACAAATTTTTGTTTTAACATGCAAAATGCAAAGAAAGGAAAAAACAACTAAGGGAAACTAGCCTAGCACTATCCCTAGTGTTATCATACAATGGTTGATCCTAAGGTTCAGGATAAGGGAAAATCCTACCCTAATTTACATGTTAAAGGGAACTTAACAAAACTATCCTATAGGGAACACGCAGTAAGAGCGAAGTCTTTATCTCAATTTCTAAATTGAGTGACTCATCGATCAATAATTAAAGAAGAAAAGCAATAAACATCCTAAAGGGAACATGGAATGAGAGCGAAGTCGTGATCTCAATTTCTAAATTGAGTGACTCATCGATCAACAATTAAAGAAGAAAAGCAATAAACATCCTATAGGGAACTTGTAATGAGAGCGAAGTAGTGATCTCAATTTCTAAATTGAGTGACTCATCGATAAAAAACAAACACAACATATGCAATCAGACAAAAAACCAGAGGGCCTCCAGACATATATCAGCAACAGAGGTCCCATCATGCAGTCATAGAATTATGCAAAATGAAAATGGGAGAAAGGAAGTAGTACAATACCAAACAGATAACTATCTGTAGCAATCAAGCAAGAATAAAAGAAACCCAGAGAAACTTCAAGCAAGCTGGCATCAGTAGACAAATCGAGTCAGAAATTACACCATCAGGATGTAAGTAATTTATCAGATATGAACAAATCCCATGGGAAATGTATGGCATTCACAATCATATGTATGTATATCCTGCATAAACCATCAAACATGCCAAACACAAAAATAATGCCAATATAATAAATTGTGTTCCACAAATAAAGTGAAACACAAAAGCCTCAAGCCAAAAGTGG
Source organism: Vicia faba (assembly GCA_948472305.1). Lineage (NCBI taxonomy): Eukaryota > Viridiplantae > Streptophyta > Magnoliopsida > Fabales > Fabaceae > Vicia > Vicia faba. Next base: position 1,311,784,254 of record OX451740.1, on the reverse strand, counting down.
CAACTTTCTCAGAGTACCTCGCATATTCAACAACCAAGTTAGTATTCCATAAGGTGAAAAGTGAGAACAACATGGTGGCAATTATCAAACATTAGACATTAAAGGCAAGAGGAAACAAGCACATGCACATATTAGGTCAAAAGAATCAAAGGAATATTGCTCCTTTCTATAACCAAGTTGAATTGACAATTGAATATCAATCAAGGATCATAAGAGCTTGAGAATAATATGAACAAAGACCATGAAGGTCAGTAGCAAACATATTTTAATCATGCACAATTAATTCAATCACAACTTCATGAACACAATAGGAGATGAAACCTACATAATGCATTAGAAGGTTCAAAACATTCAAACATGAGGCTTTTAAATGAAATGGATTGAGATAACATGGACAATCAGAATCCACATGATCATTAGGTTCTCAATTATAGGCCTCACCCAAGTTCATTGGCCATCAAACAAATTGCAACAAGACATGCAAACATAATTGGGTACCTTCACTTCAAAATTACATAAAAAATGGAAATAAGGGTCCATAATTCAAACCAAAAAAATATTAGCATCTTTGAAAGGTATAGAAGTCAGAATGCAAGCCCTAAGTTCATGAATAATTGGGGAGGAGGCCAAATGAAGTTCAAAGTTCAAGACTAGTTGGCAAAACTACCAAGCTAGACAAGTTTTCAAAATAATTTGTGGAAAAATGTCAAACCAAGTTAAAAAATCAAGATGAATGGTTTTAAGACCCTCAATACATTCATAAACCCTAATCAAGACTTGAATCCCATAGAAAATTCAGGGCATGGTGGTTTTAAAAATGAAACTTGCACCATAAGCAACAAAACCCTAATTTTTGACTTTTTATCTCAAATATTGATTAAGTGAGATCAAAATTCAAACAAATTAAACCAAGATCATACAAATTATCAAGAAACCCTAAATGTCAGAAAATATATTTTTCATATTTTTTTTGAATTAAGGAAGAGCCAAAAATGAAATTAAATTCAAACAATTAGTCAATTAACAATTATTCACATCTCAAAATAACATTTAAATCAAAAATTCAGAAAAATGTCCAACCAAAATTATATTCAAATATTGGGACTAAAAGCACACATCCCAGATTTTTTGTAGAATTTTGAATCAAAGGAAATGTTAAAGTAAAAATTAAACCAAACAATTAGCAATTTAAACTATTTTTTAAGGGAAAAAAATGTAAACCCTAGCCAAAAAATCACAAAAAGGTCAAAATAAAAATGTATTTAGATTCTATGATTAAAATCAAACTTACATGATTTTTTTGAGAATTTTTGAATCAAAGGAAGTATTAAAATAAAAATTACAAAGCAAAAATTCAAAATAAACCTCTCAAATTAAAATTCTAATCAAAAATGGAAAATACGCTAGACCAATTTCAGAATCAAATTTTAGATTATTTTTTGAGTCTAGAACATTTTTTGTGGAATTTTTTGGATCAAAGAAATATTAAAATAAAAATTAACTTTGAACAATTAATTAATTAAATCTATGATTTTTTTTAAACCAATCAAATTATTTTTAAAAAAAATCCAAAAAAATATGACAAATACTAGAAAATAATATTGGCCTATGGTAATTTTTGTGTGATTTTTGAAAATGTTTTGATCAGAAAATAAAATCAAACAAAATGTCAAATAAAAATAATAATTCAAATAAGCCAAAAAAATTCAAACGGACCAATCATGATGTGCCACCACATCATCTTCAACCTTTGGACATTTCAAAAACGCGCGCAACTCTCAGGTTTAGGGCTCATGTTCAGACCAACATAACATACTCAATTTCGCATCATTTTTTATGAAATCAAGGGCAAATCAAAGCTAGCATTTCATACTTCACATTGCAATTGGAATCAAATCAAAACATCAACCACATTGTTTACAATCAAGTCAGGAATATGAGCAAAATCATTCTGAATCGCGAGTTTCAGAGTATCCAATCAAGCATAATTCACCAAATCAAATGCTATAAAGCTTCAGAAACATTCCATTAACATCATTGAACATAAATCTAAGCTCAAACAACTCAATAAACAAGCACATCTCAGAAATTAAAGTTTGGAATCATTACCTCAAGGCAAAAAGTGTTCTACTGTCTCCTTCACTCCAGATGCAAACAAATGGTGCTAGCTTTATCTACTCCCTTTGCTGAAGCTGAATCCACAAGAATATTGAAGAAAACACCAAGGAATTGAGAGAATCGAATCAAGTTGCAGAAGAAGAAAGTAAATCCCAGGTCTGAATTTCTTGCAAATGGCGCGTTTTTTCCCTCTCTCTTTGCTTGCTTCCTCTTATATCAAGTTTGTAGAGAAGATTAGAAAAGGAATTTGGTCTTCCAAGCTGTCCAAGGGCTTGATTGGAAAATTTTGGCAAAAATGAAGTGTGCACCGAATTGGCTATTTTGCTCGTGCATTCTTTGGCTTCCTATGCATTTTGTGGGCAAAATTACTTCAGAAGATCATGCTTAGCATCTTGGCCCTTAATTCCATCTGATAAAAGAGTGTTGAAGTTTTTGCAATTTTGGGCAATTTTTGTATTTTTCATTCAAGCAAACACCAAGGTCCATGGAACATGAAATGGCTGATATTACGGGACTTAACAAGTTACAAATAGGTCATGGGCTGGATTAGGAACAAAGAGAATGGCTGAAACCTGAGTTTTCATGAATTGGCCATTTTGCATATTTGCCAAATTTCAATAAAATGCTCCAAAATTCCAAAACTCATAACTTGCTCATACTTTTGAATTTTGGCACAAATGAGCATAATTTGTAAAGGTCTTGAAAATATCTACAATCCCTTAGTTTTGAGATTTTGCAATTGAATCAATTAAGGTCCTCAAAATTTGGCTTGAAATTCACTAATTTAAAAAAAATGACCTATAATTTTGTGACTTCAAAGGACCATAACTCATGATTCCTTGCCAATTTGGACATGAGACAAAAAGGAGGTGAAAGATCATTCCCTTAGCTTTCCAAGCATATTTCATTTGCATCTTCTTGATCAAGGGTCAATAAAATATGAGTTTTTGAAATTAAGTCCTTATTTTCCAAAATTAGTAACTTTTAGGGTTTCTTCAAGAACAAGTTTCAACCCAAACCTCAATCTCTTTGATCCAATGGCCAAAATGGACTTGAAATATGAAAAGTACATCCTTGAATTTATGGTTGGCCAAAAATTCACTTGGTCAACCTTGACTTTGACTGATTTTGACCAAAATGACCATTTTCCCCTCTGAATCAATTGATCCAATTCCCTTCAAAATTGATGATCAAAACTTCAAACATATGATCTTCCAAATATATAGAGGCCTTGTATAAAGTTTCCATTCAAAATTCTCAAGAAAACTTGATGAAATCCCAAACCCTAGTTTTGGTTAACACCTTAGGAGACTGATGAATCATCTTCAAAACTTCAAATCCTTTGGGCATCATGACCAATTCCTTGTGCAAAGATTTTTTAAATACCAAAGAGATGTTGTAGCTCCCTAAATCAAGACTTGTACCTTGGCCAATAGCCTTACTCAATCAAAACCCTAATTTTACTGGTGAATCCAAAGAGTGATCCAAAGAGATGGGTAAAATATCTTGAGATACGCCATAACCTTTGAGCTTGAAAGATCCAGAGGTTTGGATGGTAAGATTTTTCTTGAGCAACTTGCCAATGCAATCAGCCTTCAAAGCTTTAGGAAGACTTGATAACCAAAGTACTTTGATCCCATCGCAATGTATGAATGCAATGCAATATGATATTCATGATGAAACATAAGCCAAAATCAAGAGGGTAAATTTTGGGATGCAACAAAGTGCAATAGCAATTGAATGATGTCTATCCCTGGTATTCCTAGTAAAGCAAACGGATAAAAACTATTGTGAATTAAGCAAACGCAGCATGATCGGACGCGATAATGCAAAAGCTACACTAATCACGAAATTGATTCAGGATCATCAATCAACAATCGAATCTAAGAATTTTGTCCTATAACAACAATCAATTTAAACAAATAATTGAAATTATAAGAAAGATTCAAAGGAAACAAAATAAATTAGGATTTATAAAAACCTCAAAGTGGAATTCAAATATAGCCGATTGATTCTTGGAATTTAGTTCTCCATGGATGATTCGTACAAAGCCATAGTTTTCTCGTGAACAATATTTTTTCTCGTCAAAAGTGAATACGTGAACAGTACACGACTGTTTTCAGATATAGTGAAACATGAATTTCCGGTTACAACCCGACTGGGTAAAAAATATAACCCAAGCCCATTACAAATGACCCAAAATAAGAAATATTTCTAAAGCTGCAACTTCAACGAAATTTCTGTCCCTGCTACAGTCCGATTCAGCTCTCTACTTCTGAATGAAAATCGTAGCTCTTTCTCTTAGTTTTCCAACGACTAGTAGCATGCCTCATTCCGACTCCTGAAGCTCAAGTTATGAATTTATTCGCGAAAGCTGCTAAAGCTGAAAATAAAGTGCAAAAAATAAATAAGTGCAAAAATAAAATAAATTATAAAAATACAATAAAAAGGAAAAATAACCAAACTAAAACATAGAAATACATAAGTATAAATATATAGGAATGTGCATCAAAATGCACTGATCAAATTCCTCCACACTTGAACTTTTGCACTCCGAAGAAAATTAAAATAAAACAGAACAAAGAAAACACAAACACATCATTGGCTACTCGTTCTAGGCCACAAACCTTTATTTGGTTAAGGTTGCATCAATAGGTACTAGTCTTGCACACTAAGGATATCGTAGGAACACTAATCTTTCCTCCTGAATATACAAACCAATTCGAATCATATTATTATGCAAAAGCCTAACTTACTCATCCTCCTTCTTGTTCTTTTTCATTCAGGCGCAATCACATTAAGCCCGTTATCTCCACACACTCATAGCAAAGCGACCGGTTAGTGACTCTGATCCTTTTTGCACATGATTTTGGTACTTACAAGGCATAACCCTTGCTTATTCAGTTGTAGTTGCGGGGGATCGAACTGTAATTCGCCCTACCAAGTTCCACACCAAAAATCGCTGAACCAACTAACAACGAGTCTTATTATCAACTTTTTTTGTAGGTTCTACGACCGTTGAGTTAAGTGACCGGGTGAGAGTCACCAAACTTAGAAGGCACATTCCTTTTTATTATTTTTTTTTTATTTAAATTTTTTTTCCTGGAACACTCACTTATATTCATCGGCTTCCTTGCGTAGAGTGTGTGTGAGATGGTGCTGACTGCTGAAATAAACTACTCAAGGGATGTCAGAGAATGAAAATTCAAGGCTAAAACATAATAAGAATTCAAATCAATTTGCATATGCGGGAGACTTACAGTGTTAAGACGATACCAATCTTGTGAACTTTTCCCAAGTCTCCAAAACTATCCTCAGATTAATCTCTAACCCAGAACTTTCAAACAGATGCAAACTTTTTTATATTTTTTTTATTTTTATTTTTATAATTGAAAACAAAACAAGAAAACAAGAAAGAAAAACAAATAAAACAAAGGATTCCCTCCCCCACACTTAAAACAAGCATTGTCCTCAATGAAAGGACATAACTATTAAAGTAGAGATAAGGGAAGAAAAGCCCCCTGATCAAGTTGCAGAGTAGTTGGGTGCTTCCAAAGAAAGATCTTCTATGGTTGCATCTTCAACTACTGCACTTTTATGGAATAGCTTTAGGCGCTGCCCATTGACCTTGAAAATTTTGCCAGTACCTGTAGTTTTAATTTCTACTGCACCAAGAGGGAAAACATTAGTAACAAAAAAAGGGTGAATCCATTTGGATCAGAGTTTCCCAACCATAAGTTTAAGGCGGGAGTTAAACAATAAAACCTGTTGACCCACAGATAATTCCTTCCTAGAAATCATTTTATCATGGAAGTGTTTTGTTTTCTCTTTATAAATCCTAGAGCTTTCATAAGCCTCTAGTCTAAGCTATTCAAGTTGTTGCAATTGGAGTTTTCTTTCAATACTTGCTTGTTGCATCTCCAGATTACAACTCTTCACCTCCCAATAAGCACAGTGTTCTATCTCAACAGGAAGATGACATGCCTTACCAAAAACAAGTCGATAAGGAGACATCCCAATGGATGTCTTGAAAGCTGTTGTTTGAGCCCAAAGTGTGTCTTCTAGACGACGGTTGCATTCCCTCCTGTTTGGTTGCACCATTTTCTCTAAAACCTGTTTGATCTCTCTATTTGAGATCTCAGCTTGCCCATTACTTTGTGGATGATATGCAGTAGAGACTCTATGCACAACTCCATAATTCCGTAGTAAAGCTTCCATGGTGCGGTTGCACAAATGAGTGCTTTGGTCACTTATGATAGCTCGCAGTATTCCAAATCTGCAAAAGATATTAGACCTGAAAAAATTTGCGACAACTCTAGAATCGTTAGTTCTAGTGGGGATAGCTTCCAACCACTTTGAAACATAGTCGAGAGCAAGTAAAATGTTAATGAAACCAAATTACAGGGAAGGGACCCATGAAGCTGATTCCCCATACATCAAATACCTCACAGAAAAGCATAGGCTACTGAGGCATTTCACTCTTACGAGTGATGTTTGTACCTGCTATCTGGCACTCTTTATAAGTGCAGTAAGTCTCAAAAGCATTTGTAAAGATAGTGGGCCAATAGAAACCTGAGTCTAGGATCTTTCTTGCCGTTCTTTGTGGATCAAAGTGTCCTGCGACTTGAGATGAATGAGCAAAATTCAAAATAGATTCAATCTCATAGTCAGGGACACATCTCCTAATCACCTGATCACTACCAAACTTCCAAAGATATGGATCATCCTAAACATAATATTTGGCATCACTCTTGAGTTTGTGAATCTGTAACCTGGATGCACCTGTAGGAAAAACACCAGCAACATGATAATTAACAATGTTAGCAAACCAAGGAGTTACCCCATGCAAAAGTAGAAGCTGCTCATCAAGAAAGTCACCTTGAATGGGGAAATGATCTTCATCTCTTTCTATCCTACTCAAGTGATCAGTCACGAAGTTCTCAGCTCCACCTTTGTCTTTAATATCTACATTGAATTCTTGGAGCAACAACATCCACCGAATCAATCTTGGTTTTACATCCAGCTTCTTCAACAAGTACTTTAAAGCTGCATGGTCAGTGAAAACAACAACCTTGGAACCTAGCAAATATTATCTGAATTTATCAAGAGCAAAAACAATAGCTAGAAGTTCTTTTTCAGTGGTAGTGTAATTTGACTGCGCAGAACCTAAAGTCCTAGAAGCATAATAAATAACATGGGCAGCTTTGTCAACTCTTTGTGCAAGGACAACCCCAACAACATAATTGGAAGCATCACACATAAGCTCAAAAGGGAGGATCCAGTCAGGGGGCTGGATTATTGGAGCGGAAGTTAATGCTTTCTTCAAGAACTCGAATGTTTGTTTGCATTTGTCATCAAAGTTGAAACTAAAGTCATTCTTTAACATGTTTGACAACATAAGAGCTATCTTGCTGAAATCCTTAATGAAACGCCTGTAAAAACCTGTATGACCAAGAAAAGAACAAATCTCGCGAACGCAAGAAGGGTGAGGTAGTGTAGAAATCACATCAATTTTAGCAGGGTCAACAGAAATACCTTTTTCAGAGATTATGTGACCAAGAACAATTCCCTGTTCAACCATAAAATGACATTTTTCGTAATTTAAAACAAGGTTAGTCTCGATGTATCTTTCTAAAACCATATTCAAACTACTCAGGCATGCATCAAAAGAAGAACCATAAAAGTGAAGTCATCCATAAAAACTTCCATGCAATTTTCAATGAAATCAGAAAAATGCTAATCATGCACCGCTGGAAGGTGCCAGGAGCGTTGCAAAAACCAAAAGGCATCTTCCTGTAAGCAAAAGTACCGAAGGGACAAGTAAAAGTGGTCTTCTCTTGATCTTCCGATGCAGTATGAATCTGAAAGTAACCTGAAAACCCATCAAGAAAACAATAATGTGATTTACCAGCTAGCCGTTCAAGCATTTGGTCAATGAACGGAAAAAGAAAGTGATCCTTTCTAGTTGCTTGGTTTAATCTCATGTAATCAATACAAATTCTCCAACTATTCTGAACTCTAGTGGGAACAAGTTAATTCTTTTAATTTTTCACCACTGTGAGTCCATATTTCTTAGGTACAACCTGCACTAGACTCACCCACTTACTGTCAGAAATATGATAAATGATACCTGCTTGCAAGAGTTTGGTTACCTATTTCTTCACAACATAAAGAATCAAATGGTTAAGCTTCCTTTGGGGATGCCTTAATGTTTTCGCTCCTTCCTCAAGTAAAATTCTGTGCATGCACATCGATGGGCTAATACCAGGAAGGTCGGTTAAAGTCTATCTGATTGCTTTCTTGTGCTTTTTCAAAACCTGCAAAAGTTTATTTTCTTGATCTAAATAAAGGTTAGAAGAAATAATAACAGGGATTTTTTCATTACTCTCCAAATAAACGTATTTCAGGTTCTCCGGGAGTATTTTCAGCTCTAAGGACAGGGGCTGCTCTATGGATGGAGCGTTCGGGGCAGTCGGGATGTCAAGAGCATCAGCTGCAAAAACAGCTTCATCAGTAACAACTTCACCTGTAGGAAACACATCAGCCTGCAAGGCAGCTTCAATCTCAGCACAAACAACACACAAGTTATTTTAGGTACAATCAAAACACAAATAAATATCATCAAATCCAGATAAAGACGGAAAATCAATGGAAAATAAACAAGAAAAAGTGTCATCAACTAAACCGGAGATCAACTCAATGTTAAAAATGGAATGCTCCTCCAAGGGATGTTTCATAGCATAAAAAATGTTGAATTTTGCGACAATGTCACTAAATTCCATGGACATGGTTCCATCGTCAACATCAATTTTCGTTTTTTCCGTTTTCATGAACGGTCTGCCTAAAATGATGGGAGCTCTGGACTTTGTTTCTCCGTCCATGTCCAGAATATAGAAATCTGTAGGAAAAATCAAGTCGTTAACTTGAACAAGAACATATTCGAATACGCCGGTTGGCCGAGCGTTACTCCTGTTCGCCAATTGAATGATTAAACTTGTATGCTGCAAAGGACCAAGACAAAGGTTATTATAAATAGAAGTAGGCATAACATTAATGCCCGCTCCTAAATCAAGCATGCAATTATCGAATTTACTATTCCCGATGGTGCAAGGAATAGTACATGTTCCCGGATCCTTTTGTTTTTGTGGCAGAACCTGAGTAGTGAGGGCTGAAACAATTTGCTCGCCCACAAATTTTTCGGATGAAGGTTTGGGCTGAATAAAAGCAGAAATATTTCTGCCCAAGTTTACTCTTTCACTTCCCTTAATCCTTCTCTTTTTGGTACACAAATCCTTCAAAAACTTCGAATATTTAGGAACCTGCTTAATTACGTCAAGAAGCGGAATGTTTACCGCAACTTTTCGGAAAACATCCAATATCTCTCTTTCTTTCTCTCCCTCCTCAATTCTTTTATTTTTCAGAACTCTATGTGAAAAGGGAATTGGTGGAACATACTCCTTTTCTTTAATTTTTCAATTTCCACCGCAACAGTAGAAGGTGGAGAAATTTCAGGTGTAACAAATTCAGAAGGAGAAGGTTCAGATGTTACCTCAATATTTTTTTCATTTTTTTCAGGGGCTGTTTCTGTTACATTTCCAGATCTCAAAGAAATTGCGCTGACATTAGCATTAAAACCATTCGGATTGACAACAGTTTGCGCTGGAAGTTGGTTCGACCCTTGGGATTGAATGGCATTTATTTGCGTAGTAAGCTGTCCCATTTGTGTGTGCAAGGTCTGAATGCCAGAATCGGTTCTTTGTTGGAACTGAAGGTTGTTGACAGCCATTTATTTGACAAGATCCTCTAAGGATGGTCCGGAAGGTGCAGGGACAGCCACTTGGGGTGGGTTCTGTTGTTGGCTGGTTTGTGGATTTCCATATCGAAGGTTGGGATGGTTCCTCCAATTGGGATGATATTTGTTTGTGGACAGGTCAGGAGTGTTGTTGTACCTATTTTGATTATAAAGGTTTGCTGCATAAGCTTGAGGTAGCTCACAATAGACTCGTCTCTCAGAATGGGACAGGTATCGGTTGGGTGCTCATGAGAAGTACAAATACCATACAAAGTTGTTGTTTGAGGTTTTGCTACTGCTAGCTATTTGACTAAGGCAGTGAGCTCGTCAATTCTGGTTTCCAAAGCTTTATTGGAAGAAGCTTAAATTTGATTCACGCCTTTACTTTGAACAAAATTGTCTCTAGTGGTGAACTATTGAGAATTAAGAGACATATTCTCAATAAGAGCCTTGGCAGCAGCTGGAGTTTTATCAACGAGTGCTTCACCACTAGCAACATCAAGAATGTTCCTATCCGTCGATAACAACCCCTCATAAAAGTATTGGATGAGCAGTTGCTCGGTAATCTGGTGTTGAGGGAAGCTAGATACCAAGTGCTTGAACCTCTCCTAATACTCAGTTAGTGACTCATTACCTTGTCTAATACTGCAAATTTTCTTTCTTATTGAGGCAGCTCTAGAGGCAGGAAAATATCTCTCCAAAAACACTTTTTTTAAAGCATTCCAAGTTGCAATTGAGTTTGGCTCAAGATAGTATAATCAATCCTTCGCTCCACCCTGCAATGAAAAAGGAAAAGCTCGAAGTTTGATATGATCCTCAGTGATCCCTTCAGGCTTTGACGGTGTGGAGCATACGACCTGAAATTCTTTCAAATGTTTGTGTGGATCCTCACCTGCAAGACCACTAAACTTGGGCAACAAGTGTATTAAACCCGATTTTAATTCAAAAGGAGCAGCAACATCATCATAATCAATACACATGCCATTATAATTCACATCAGGGGCAGCCAATTGCCTTAAGGTTCTTTGGTCAGCCATATCAATAACAAGTTCAGAATCTAAAGCAAACAAGTGGTGCAAATATTCAAACTCATAGTCAGACTCAATTGTGGGTGGCGTGCTAGTGGTAACCTGGACTTTTCTATTTCATGTGTGCAAGGTTCTTTCTACTTCAGGATCAAAAGCAACAAGTTTGGAACAACAGGACCTAGTAGCCAGGACTAAAACACAGCAACAAACACAATGCTCAAAATGCCAACAATGTCCCTAAGAATCAGAAACAAACACAATGAAGAAAATCGATTAAACAAAATAACACTAAAATTAATCTAATGACTCAAAAAGATAATTTTGGGTATTTTTTCGATTTTTTCGACACTATGAAAATGGAAAAAAAATCATTAAAAATAGAAAAAAAGATGAATATGGGAAATTGGAACGAAAGTACCTTAAATAGTCCGTAGTAAGGGACAAATGATCGGAGAATTTTTTTGCAAGGGATGGTCGGGACAAATTTTGATTCGGACGCGATTTTCCCAAAAACCGATTTTTTTACTATTTTGACTCTAAAGCAAGAATTGGACAAAACCGAGAGGAAACTAAGGCCTAGACTCAAGGACACTAACCCTATGACTCAAAAAATGATCAATATTATCAAGATTCCCCGACAACAGCGCCAATTTAATCCGCTGTCGCGCGCAGATCAAAAAGAGTGTTTTTGCAAAACGGTAATATAGCGACAACTGTAACTTGAATATCATTCTCACGAGGAATCTTGATTTTATTAACTGAAGGTAAATTGAATTGGGGGGGGGGGGGGGGGGGGGGTGGTTTGGGTTCAAAAATGAAAACGCAAAATAAGCGCTTAAAATAAGTAATTCTTGAAATAAGCTAAAACGAACCAATCTACTGTATCGACTTCCGACTTATCATTGATCCCTATAAAATCCCAATTCCCTAACGGGTCCGTTCTTATTCGATCATAAAAGCTAGTGACAAGCGCAATAGCAATTGAATGATGTTTGTCCGTGGTATTCCGAGTAAAGAAAATGGATAAAAACTATTGCGAATTAAGCAAACGCAACATGATCGGACGCAATAATGCAAAAGCTACACTAATCACGAAATTGATTCAGGATCATCAATCAACAATCGAATCTAAGAATTTTGTCCTATAACAACAATAAAATTAAACAAATAATTGAAATTATAAGAAAGATTCAAAGGAAACAAAATAAATTGGGATTTATAAAAACCTCAAAGTGGAATTCGAATACAGCCGATTGATTCTTGGAATTTAGTTCTCCATGGATGATTCGTACAAAGCCATAGTTTTCTCGTGAACAATATTTTTTTCTCGTCAAAAGTGAATACGTGAACAGTACACGACTGTTTTAGGATATAGTGAAACATGAATTTTCGGTTACAACCCAACTGGGTCAAAAATATAACCCAAGCCCATTACAAATGACCCAAAATAAGAAATATTTCTAAAGCGGCAACTTCAACGAAATTTTTGGCCCTGCTACAGTCTGATTCAGCTCTCGACTTCTGAATAAAAATCGTAACTCTTTCTCTTAGATTTCCAATGACTAGTAGCACTCCTCATTCCGACTCCTGAAGCTCAAGTTATGAATTTATTCGTGAAAGCTGCTAAAGCTGAAAATAAAGTGCAAAAAATAAATAAGTGCAAAAATAAAATAAATTATAAAAATACAATAAAAAGGAAAAATAACCAAACTAAAATATAGAAATGCATAAGTATAAATATAGAGAAATGTGTATCAAAATGCACTGATCATTACTCGATGAGGGTACTAGAGATGTGAATCAATCTAATATTAACACATGGATAAAATAATACTATATATGTGAAGGGAAGTCTAAACCTCATCTTGGAGAACAAGAACTTGTGAAGAGGCAGCAAACATACGTTAAAGGAGTTGCATAACCTCTTCTTAGGCTCTATGTGAGAGACCAACCACATGAAGACGATCCTACTGTTGTAACCAGTTTTAAATTGAGAGTCGTCACCCTTAATTTTTATCCTAAGGAATGGAATATAAAGGATAACCCTAATTTGGACAGAGATTCTAAGTTATTGGACTCGTTCTTAGACGAAGAAAAGGTGCCAGGCACCTCTCATCTTCCTTGTTTACAATGATACTAGGGTTTAGATTTTAAAGGTTTAGGGAATAGAGTTTTAATTTTTTAATAGGGGAACTCGCCACGATTTTAGTCGTATGCCTACGTATCCTCTTATGAGGAATCAGAGTCTCAATTCGTAGTTCGCGATTGATTTGTGTGTTTTATGGATTACGAAATATATTTGAATTTCCCGCATACGTAGTCTAAGAGTGTGAATAGCGGAGTTTGTTAGACCAAGTGCGCAGTTGATTTAAATATATTCGTATTCCTTTTTCAAAAATTAATGTTGAATTAATTTATTATGAAAAATAATTTGATGTTTGTTTGAGTATTTTTTAGACGTAGAGCGAGGGAGTCGGATATAGTCTCCTTATCACGTGGCCAGATATTGGCCACGTGTCGCTTGCGGATGTAGTTATTTGGTGAGTTGCGCGGGTTTTAATATTTTGATGTATAATGTTAAATTAACTCATATTGTGAAAAATATTTTTAAATGCGCGATTAAAGGATATAATTTAATACAAATGAACAATATTATAATTCAAATGAGTTTAAACTAATAAATGATTTATAATAATAAATAATAATATAATACTATAATTATAAAAATATAAATATATAACTATATATAAATAAATATAAAAATAAATGAATTTATAAATGAAATTATAAAAGAAAAATAAATAAGTAAAATTAATTTCGCAGGGTGTTTACCGTGGAAATTGGTAAACAACCGCTGATCCTCCAAAAGGTTACTTATTTGGTGACTCGCAGGATCGATCAGATTGATCCTAAGACATGGTTGATTTTTTGTGGTTTGATTAAGCCTAATGATGGTTAATGCCAGTAAAGTAAAGACACTTTATGTAAATTGCATGAAGAAAAGCTTGATAGAATAAATGAAAGCGTTAAATAAAGGCTTCGACTGGGAAGAGTAAATGAAAGGCAATAAAGTTCTGGAATATAAAAGACTTTGATTAATTTAAATGGTGTTTCACACATACATTCTCAACAATTCTTTCGCTCACACTGGGTACTTGAATCTAGATGAGTGACTTGTATATAATGATGAACACACGCGAAAACTACGTGAACAACTAGTATTTATACTAAACACATCTCAAGTAACCGTTGGGCAGTTACGCTGCTTCGAGATGACACCACTTGGCATGCTCACAGCATTCGAAGCTCCTGATCTTGGCACATTGCACTTGGTAACTGCTGGGAACCGTTTTCCCTCCAAACATTCGAATCTCAAACCGTTCCACTCTGAGCATCAAATGCCTTTGTCGAGAAGTTCCTTCGACGTCGAAGGCAACAAGATTCCTACTTAAAGAAATCCTCTAAGTACTTTGCCACCTTCTGACGAGCATTCGACAAGATCAGCTGGTCGAAACCATTCCTCATGATTAATGGTCTATATTAATAAAAAAAATAAAGGGTGTCGAATTTAGGAGCCAACAAATTGCCCCCCAAGAATGCCTTATTTTGACGCTGAAAAGAAAAAGGCATTCTTTGAGATTCCACCCGACACCTGTCCTTCATTCTTAGCCACAGATTAACTCATGCGCTTTTCGTCTCCTACCAACCAACTGACAATCCCAAAAAGCCATCATTCCAACTGTTCCTAAGACGTCACTTCAGTAAGGCGTTTGACGTGCCCAATGTCTTTTCACAGATTGTCATCATGACAATTTCCCAAAATCGAGGGTGCACGCTGCACAGTTTCCGTTCTGCAGAACGGCTATGTCAGCGAATGAGCGCCACGTGCCCCACTATCGTCTGAAACATTAAATGACCTCGAGTTTTGTGATTTTCCAATCACTATAAATAGGGCTAGGTGCCCCTCGTGAGACTTTTTCACGCTATTCTTCATCCAAGCCTTATCATTGAACAGAAACTTCTGCAAACACTTTGTTCTTCATCCACCTTCATCTTAACCCAAAATGACTTCAGGTTCTCGTTCTTCTAATGCTCCCAGTTCTAACATTCCTTCTAAAACTGCCCAACCAAAGATCTTCTCAACTGTTCCAACAGTTAACTCCAAAGACATGCGAAGGGTTCTTGAACCCTTGGGAACTGCTGAGCGCGAGGCTTATTCTTCTCAACTGCTGATTCCGGTTGGATATTCCAACCAGGTTTTTGCCATGTCTGGCCCTTTATCTACATGCATTACTGACTCCACGAAGATCAAGAGCTTCTTCCCGGTGCTTGAGGCACTCAAACCTGTTGGGTGCTCCAAAAAGGCTGTAGATGACAACGAAGATCCTGCAAAAGAAAAGATAGATCTTCGTTTCTTCAACAGAGGGGTTATGGCTTTTAGGTCTAGCCCTAGCCTTACACCAGACTACATCGCTTGGCTAGACAAGATGGAAAAAAGCCAGGCTTCGATTTGGAAGAACCTGGGGATTTATGACCTAGTCATGCTGTCGAAGACTGGTCTCAACTACTCCCATGAAATGCTGGTAGCCTCTTTGTTATTTTGGGACTATACTCACTTCACCTTCCACCTGCCTTGTGGAATGATAACACCCACTCTCTTCGACGTGGCTGCCATCACCGGTCTTCGACCAACTGGGGATTACTTTGACTCAGAGGAAATGTCTGAAGACCAGATTGGGTTTTCAGCTACCAAACCCACTTACACCACCTACATCAACCACTATCATGACAGGTCGACAGCTAATGTGACGGACGTGGAACACATTGCGTTTCTAGCCCTTTGACTGTCACGCTTCGTGTTCTGCATGAAGTCTCTACAGGTGACGAAGAAAATGGTCACCCTTGCTACCCAGCTTCACCATGGTCAAAACATCTGTTTGGCCGAATTAATACTGGAGAACCTATATGAGTCGATAAGCAGTGGAGCGACTCTGTTAAAGGTAATAGAAAATAGAGCCAGTTTGTTGCTTGCAGGACCCTTCTGGCTACTACAACTATGGCTAAATGCCACTTTTGAGTCTTTCTTACCTCAAAAAACTCAGATAAACGAACAAGCTCCTGAGATAGCCAAAAGGCGTATCGAAGGCACCAGACTGGCTTTACTGACTCCCACTAAAGATGGGCTGGAACTCCAACAGACCTTTGCAAACTTCGTTTTGATGTTTGCAGGAAGAAAAGAATTCACCTCGACCATGGCTCCTTTCCCCTGTCAAAAGTTTGGTCCAGAATGGTTCACCAGGCCCCATCCCAAGTCATCAGGTGACCCTCATCTCGAAGAACACACAACACTGTGGGAAGCATTTCTCACTCCCAGAATAATGCCACTGCGCTTTAAAAGTTCCAAGAATCACCTGAGCCTGATCGCTTATCAGCCAAATTTGGTCTCTCGACAGTTTGGTATCATCCAATCACTTCCTTCTCCCATTTTCCCTAGGGAGAAATCAATGTTGTATTTTTGTAATGATTACACTGAGGATGCTGCTACCAAGCACATTGCAGGTATGCTGGTCGGACAGTACTCTCACTGTTTGACTATCAACTCAACTTCCTCTGTTCACCATCTTTTGAAGACTGGTGGAAGAGTTATTATGCTGAAGAGTTCTTCGATGAAAAAGATTTTGTGGACGAACTCCAGAAGTCCTTCGTTCTGGTCCTTGACAAAATAAAGAAATGTACGTTCACTCTCCAAATTATATTTGTCTTTCCATTTCGACTTATAACTTGTTAGTTATAACTTGTGAACGCGTCTTCTTTCAGTTGTTCGAAAGCCTGCAGCAAAGAAAACCACAGAAAGCCATCAGGGAGGAGGCCCCTCTACAAAACCTTCAGCACCGGTAACCAGGCTTTTATTATTTCCTTCTGGTTTTAACATCCTGATTTTCGATGTGGCGCTCTAAATCGACTCCATTTGGTTTTCAGGAACCTGCACCTAAGAAACGACCTGTACTAACGGTCGAATCTGCGAGTGACGACGAGGATGAATCTCCCCCCGCTCCTCTTAAACGGAGAAAACTGAAGAAAGATGCCCCTGCTCCTGAGCCTCGACCCTTGATCAGAATCAAGGTTGCCGGGAGAAGACCCAGGCCACCTCCCGTGATCATCGAAGAGCCCACGGAGGAGGAGCTGAACGTCTTGCTCAGCAAACCCGTCGAAAGTGATAATTCCAGCCCTGGGGCTGAAATTCCTCTACAGGTAGTTCCTCCGACCATTTTTAACTTAGGTGTCGATGCTCACGTTCGATTGTGTATCCTTCTAAACCAAAAGATTCTTCCTCTTCTATTTTCAGGAGACCACCGAAAGTTCAGCACCAAAAACTTCAGAGACACAAGACTCTGCTGAACATAGTAGGCAACAAGAGGAGGAATTGGCGAACGATGAAGTCATTGCCGAAGCAGAGGTACAACAACCGAAGGAAACTCCAGTGGTCGATCTGACAGAGGAGCAACATGACGAAGGGGATCATGTTGATGCTGGAACTACTGAGCTACAGGTCGAAGAGAGTCATGTCGATGCAAACGCTACTGAACAACTTCAACCCCAAGCCAACGCTGCTGTAAGAGCTACCACCTCGACAAAGCCCAAGTTTAAAGAAGACTTGGCCCTTTTGAAGAAAACTGATCCCATTGGCTACCTGAATGCCATCATTGAGATTAGGGGAAGTTCATTTGACCTTAGTCATGATGCTTCTACTGCATCGGGGAAGTCCACTTCGACTTCTCCTCTTGATGAGGCTTTGATGAAGGTCAAGGCTCAGTTCTTCAAAAAGGATCTGATGAAGGCTTTGGAGGGGGATCCTACTGCTCCGTCTTGTCTGGGAGCTGTTTTGAATGCAGTCGATTTGCTTGCTGTGTCTCCAGAGGTTTCCAGCTTTATCTTGGAGTTATACTCCATTGTTGACCAAGTCTCTGTGGACTATCGACGTCAGAGGGGCTTCAACAGCCAGCTCGAAGCGCTACATGGCAACTGTTCTTCTGCCTGGACCGAGGTAGCTGAAACAACTTCTCGAATTGCAGAGTTGTTGAAGCAGAAGACATCCAAGAAGGAAGAAATTGACGCCATAGATCGAGATAATGCCTCTATAAAGGCGCAGATCGAGGAGCTGGAGGCCAAGATAAATGCTAACACCAAGCGCAAAGAGGAGCTCCTTTCGACTGTTTCGGACACAGAGAGCCAAGCTGAAGTTACACGAGGCCTAGAGTTTGCTGAGAAGGCCCAAGCCTTTGATGACCAGATTGCCAAACTTTCTCAGGCGACTGCCCTGTGTAACAAAAGGCTGGAGTTGCAGCAGGCGAAGTATCTTTGACTTAAAGATTATATCCCTTTCTAATTTGCTCAGCCATTTATTAACCATGTACTGTAATATTTGTAAGACAATGTAACCATTTTGGCTAATTCTTATATAATTTTCCATTTTGGCTCTTTATGGTTAATTTGGTCATTAATTGCTATTTATTTTGATCTCTTGGAGCACAGGTTTATATTTTTTCAAATATTTTCCGTTTACTCTCAAGAGTCTTTTATCTTCACCTAACTCTTCGACCTCATAAGCTCCACCAGAAAAATTTTGGATAATTCTGAACGGTCCTTCCCATTTGGGTGACCATTTTCCCATGCTTCGATCCCTTCGATCCATGGGGAGAATCACCTTCCAAACTAATTCTCCAGACGAGAATGCCTTAGGTTTTACTTTTTTATTGTAAGAGTCTTCCACTCTCTTCTTCTGAATTCTTAGTAGGTCGAGAGCGCGTAGTCTTTCTTCGTCTAAATCTACTAGTTCGTCCAACATCATATCCCAATAAACCTTAGAGGGGATATCATGATGTCTCTGAACCCTTGCTGATTGAAGACAAATTTCCGCTGGCAGCACTGCGTCATGACCGAAAGTTAGCCGATATGGTGTTGTACCTATGGCTTCTTTTGGGGACGTTCGACAGGCCCACAAGATCTGGTCTAACGTCTTATGCCAATTTTTTGGCTTCTTTCCTACATGCTTTTTTATCAGGCCAATCACTATTTTATTCGCTGCTTCAACTTGACCATTTGCCTGTGCATAATAAGGTGTTGATGTTAGGAGTCTAAAGCCTGTTTCTTGAGCGAATTCCTGCATCTTTCGACCGGTGAACACTGATCCCTGATCAGTCGTTATAGTTTCAGGGATTCCAAATCTAAAGATAATGTTCTTTTGAATAAATTCAATGACATTTTCTTGGTCTGCATTGACTAAAGGAATAGCTTCGATCCACTTAGTGAAATAATCAATGCCTACCAATATATACTTCTGGCTCTTTGATGATGCTGGTCGAATCTCTCCAATAAGGTCCAACGCCCATCCTCTAAAGGGCCAAGGTTTCACTATTGAGTGAAGTTCGCTTGCTGGTACATGTTGGATGCCCGTATGGACTTGACATTCCTGGCAACCCTTCGCGAACTCAACACAATCTTTCAAGATGGTGGGCCAGTATAGTCCTTGTCGAAACAACAACCATTTCATCTTATGGCCTACTTGGTGAGCCCCACATGCTCCAGCGTGCGTAGTCGAAAGGGCTATGTATGCTTCAGTTTCACTTAAGCACTTTAGCAGTACCCCTTCAGGCGTCTTTTTAAATAACTCATTACCCATGAGTACGTAACTCAACGCCCTATATTTTATTTTCCGTTCTGTCAAAGCTGTTGGGTTTTGTAGATAATCTACAATGGGTTTCCTCCAATCTTGCTCTGACAAATTGTCTATGAACGATATTTCAAAGTTCCTTTGATCAGCATACCCTAGTCTTGTCGATTTCAAATCTGTTGGTGACAGACTAGTTACTTTTATTTTTTCTCAGACTTCGATTGCTCTTTGTAATCTCGTTTTTGAAATTTTGTACCCAGATGCAATTTGTGCCAAATCATTGGCTATTTGATTTTCCACTCTGGGTATGTGTCGAATGTTGACCATTTTGAATTTTTTCAATAAACGATTTGCTATCACAAAGTACATAATAAGATTTTCTCTTATGCACTTATATTCTTTTGTGACTTGCTTAATGACTAACTCCGAGTCTCCCATTATTTCGACTCGAGTTGCCCCCAATTCCAACAATATCTCAAGGCCAGTAATTAGAGCTTCGTACTCAGCCTCATTGTTCGAACAAGTACCTGATATCTTGTACTTGAATGTTGTTGGAATTTTTTCTGGAGAAATAATCAAGACCCCTACTCCTGTTCCATCTTTATGGCTGGAACCATCGAAGTAGAATTTCCAAGGCTCTATCTCCATATAATTTATATTCTCAACCTGAATTGAGTGGTCGACTATAAAGTCTGCCACCACTTGCACTTTCACTGCCCTAAGAGGCATAAAGGTCAATGAGTACTCAGTTAACGCTAGCGCCCACTTGCCAATTCGGCTGTGCAGGATGGGTTTCGACAACATGTACTTGAAAACATCAAAATGAGACGAAACGTACACATCAACTGGTTTTATATATTGTTTGAGCTTTGTACAAGAGAAATAAAGACATAGACATAATTTTTCAACTTCGCTATATCTAGTTTCTGCATCGTTCAAAACTCTACTAAGATAGTAAATGGGTCTTTCGACTCCATTTTCATCTTCCTGGGCTAACATGCTTCCCAAAGTTTTGTCGGACGCAACTATGTACAATCTCATACTCCTGTTGCTGCAAGGAGGCACCAAAATAGGTGGCTTGGTGAGATACCCTTTGATTTTGTCGAAGGCTTCTTGTTGCTCTTGACCCCATTCGAATCTTTCCTTATTCAATCGAAGTAAGGGTGAGAAGGCTTGAGCTTTTCCACTTAGGTTAGATATGAATCTCCTTAAGAAATTTATCTTGCCTAGCAGAGATTGCAGTTCCTTTTTGTTCGCTGGCGCTTTCGCTTCCAGGATTGCCTTCGTCTTGTTCTGGTTGATTTTGATTCCTTTCTTGTGGACGACGAAGCCCAAGAAATCTCCAGCTTTTACACAGAACGCACACTTCAAAGGGTTCATTTTCAGACCATGTTCTCTCATTCTTTCAAATGATTTTCGAAGGTGGTCTATATGGTTCTTCCTGGAAACAAATTTTACAACAATATCATCAATATATACTTGCATAAAAGTGTTAATAAAATCATGGAAGATAGAGTTCATCGCTCGCTGATATGTTGCCCCAGCATTCTTTAGGCCAAAAGGCATCACTACCCACTCGTAGGTGCCTAAAGCCCCGGGGCATCGAAAAGCTGTTTTCAACACATCTTCTTCGGCAATGAATATTTGATTATATCCTGAATAACCATTGAGCATACTCAGGTACTCATGGCCAGCGGCAGAATCGACTAGCATTTCCGCCACAGGCATAGGATATTCATCTTTGGGTGTAGCAGCATTCAAATCTCTGAAATCTATGAATACCCTCAATGTACCGTTTTTCTTAATCACTTGCACAATGTTTGCAATCCATTCGACATACCTCGTAGCTCGTATGAATTTGCACTTCAGCAGTCTTTCGACTTCTGTTTTGATCTTCGACAGTATTTCTGGAGCGAAGCGTCTTGGACTTTGCTTGACTGGCATCTTCCCAGATTTGATTGGCAACTGAAGTTCTACCAATCCTCTGTCGAGACCAGGCATCTCGTCGTAATCCCATGCAAAGTAGTCCTTGAACTCCTTTAACAAATGGATCACTTCCAACTTGAGTTCTGGGTCTATTTTTGCGCTAATGTAAGTTGGCTTTTTCTCTAACCCTTCGCCCAAGTTGATTTCTTCTAAAGGATCATGCGCTAACATTTTGATGTTGTTTGCTAAGGGGTCCTTTTCGAATCCCAAAGGCTCATCGTCGTAGATGGCGTCGAGCCTTTGTTCCTGCATTTCTTCTGGCATGATATCAGGAGGTTCTGGGTCGAAATCCTTTCCAGGACCTGCAGAAGGTAACTCTTGATCATTGGCCTGTGTGGCCATATATTTTACTTCGGCTTCAAGAGCCGTTATCATCCTTGTTTCGGCTACATAAGCCGAAATTCGCTGCAGTGATTGCGACTCAGTCATTTTCACTGAATTCGCTTCCCCAACCAGTTGGCTGGATGTCAGTTAGCCCACTGAAATCAATGTGGGACAAGTCTTCTCTGTCCCATTGAAAACCATGCTCAGGGTGCAGGTATAAGGAACAAAAAGCATTTGGCGCTGGCGCCAAGTCGAAGTCAGGTGCTGGGCATGGCCCAATGTGAGCCAAATTTTTGTCGAAGTCTGCTCTCCCTAGGTGATTCACTTCGCCCAAGTAATAGCTCTGATCCGCTTCTATATTTTCGACCATTCCATCAGGATGCCATAGTATCAACCTTTGGTGCATTGATGATGGTACTGCTCCAACACCATGTATCCATTCTCGGCCCAACAAAAGATTATAATTTGGTTTGGCCGATATGACCACAAACATAGTTGGTCGAAGGATGGATCCCACTTTGATGTCTAGTTGGATCACACCCATAGTGGTCCCTATTCCGCCTTCATAATTCGACAGGACCATGTTGTGAGGCTTGATGTTTTCATCGCTCTTGCCTATTTTTCTCAGCATAAAGTGAGGGATGATGTTGATGGTTGCCCCACAGTCCACCAAGATCTTATTTGCGGTGGTTTCTTCGAGTTTTGCCCTTATAAATAAAGGCTTGAGGTGATTTTTCATCGCCTCTGTAGGAGGTTCGAAGAAACCATTTTGCTCTTCAGTAGCGCCGTTATCCATGACGAAGTAGCATACTGGCCTATGCCTGGCCATTTCTTGTTCGACTTCCCAATCGTTCGCTTCGACCTCCACCTGGCGGTTGAACTCTCTTGGCAAAACTGAGACTATGTTCACCATGATATCTAGGGTGTCATCAGACTCAGCGCCATCTTCGTTATCAACTTCGCCCTGGTTAGGCTAGACTAGTCTAATTGTCACTGGTTGTCTTTCCAGAGGCTTTCTCTGCTTTCTCTGAGGGACATTTGAACTTGATTCTGGCTTTGGTTCATTGGTAGCTTCCCTCTCAGCCTTTCGCCGCCTCTGGTATCTTCTCCATTGGGATCGAGACATGGGATTCTTTCCCTTGTAGTTACTTGATATCTGGGTCACTTTAGAAGCGACAACCTGAGGTTCTTTCTTGTGTGTCAAAGATGAACCTCTTGGCACTTCGAAGGAGTGCCATCTTTCCTCGCTCGGTCTCTTTCGACCTGATGTTTTATACCACGTATCAACTGGCACATTGGTTGCAGACCTGAACGTCAGTGGCCTCTTCTCTTGATTTGGACCCTTTTGGTAGGTTCTTCTGGGGTCATGTCGAATATCAACACTTTCCCTTCTTCTGTTTGCTGCTCTTACACCTTGGATGTGTTCAGCGGCTTTTTTGTCAAAAATCGAGCTACATCGAGGACACAGCATCACTTCTGACTTCTTCTTCTGGCATCTTTGTAGGAAATCTGCCAGGTTTTCGTTTTCCCAAGGGAAAGCCATTTTGTTGGCCTGTTCTTGCCTAATGGCCTCCTCTGATGCTTTTGGTTCAGAGATTTCGACCATGTTGACATTCATGGTGTCCCTGGTGGCAAGAGTCATTTGCTTCATCTGAGCCTCCAGGTCCTCTGTCTGGCCTCGGACTGCAGCCAAGTAGGAACTGGGTTTTACTCCAGATTTTAGGGCTCCAACCGTCTCCAGTTTTGGGCTTTCAACGGCTTTTTGGACTGCTTCAATTGTCTTTCTAAAAAGACTCCCAGAAAAACTGCCAAAGATTGGCATGTTGACATGATCCTTGGTGACTTCGACCATAGTTATTCCTGGCCTCTTCGCCTGGCTTCTGGATGCCTCGATCGCATTCACCTCTGAAGGTTCAGCATAATGGGCTTCAGCCTGCAGAGGGTTGGAGTCCACAGTCATGGGGGTCTTATCAGCAAATTTCAGCCTCCCTTCTTCGATAGCATCTTGCACGAGACTCCTGAAAAGAAAACATTGAGATGTTTTATGGCCCAGAAAATTATGATATTTACAAAAGCCTCTTTTCTTTCTTTGATCAAGAGGAGGCACTTTTACCCTTGGGGGCACTATCATTTGGCCATCTTTTACAAGTAAGTCAAAAATTTCATCACATTTTGTAATATCAAAACTGTAAGTCTTTTTGGGGAACCTATCATTGACCCTTTCAGGACCAGTGGGGTTTTTTCCACTTGAGGGGACTAGCAGTTTGCAAGAGTATGGTGGCCCTTGTTTTAGCTCCGCTAAATCGACCTCGCTTTCTTCGACGGTTATAGTTTCGTCGAAGGTTTCTGGATCTTCATCGTCCATTTCGACATATGCTATCCTTTCTCTTTTATGAGTTTTTGTCGCCTTGGCTTTTTCAGCTTTAAGGCGTTCTACCTGTCGAACTCTATCGGCCAATTGGGCCATGTCTCTCAGGTATTGAGTGTCTAATTTCTTCCTAATGGAATAGTCTAAGCCTCCTGCGGCTATTTCGACTAACTCATGTTCTGGCACTTGCGTAAAGCATCTTGCTTTGAGCAACCTAAACCTATTTAGATATTCGTCTATAGGTTCAGTGAATCGCCTCTTTACACTGGCCAATTCTTTCAGGCTTATCTTGGTTTGTCCCATGTAGAATTGCTCATGGAACAATCTCTCTAACTGTGTCCAATGGTGGATCGAATTTGGGGGAAGAGTTGTGAACCAAGTAAACGCGTTCTTTGTTAGGGAACTTGGGAAATACTTAATCCTCAGGTTTTCGTTGTTTGAAATATCTCCTGCTTCAATCAAGTATCTCGCCACATGTTCGACAGTAGATTATGTTGTGTCCCCTGAAAATTTAGTGAACTTAGGGACTTTACATCTAGGAGGTAAGTCTGTTTGTAACATATATTCTGACAGTGGGGATGTAAAGTTGGGCCTACGAAAGCCCGTATTCATCCCATTTTGCGTCATGATTCTTTCGATCATGGCTGTCAGGTTATTTTCCAAACCCATATTCTGGTATTGGATGTGCTGAACTATTTCGTCAGCATTTTGGTTTCTGTTGACTATCCTTACTTCCGGGGCTATGACCCTAGGTTCTTCGACTCCGGGTTGTTCCAATCGTGTCCTAAGGTTTTCTTCGACAGGCTGCTGGACTTGGTTAATAGTGGTTTCTTCCTCTAGAAGTATACCTTGGTTTCCCCTTATTTGCGCCCTTTGGGGCTGTCGAATAGGTTGGGGTACCCCAAAGAAATCAGCCAGACGCGCCATTTGCGCTGTCATCTGCTGATTCGACTGGGTGGTATTTTGTATTAGAGGATTCAGCACCGTACTTAAAGTTTGTGCCAACATTTGAACCATATCGTGGTTGCTTTCGTCCATTTGCTGCCTCAAGACTACTGTCGAGGCATTCGTAAGGCCATGCGCTACTTGGGACGTTCCTCCTAAGAGTTGGGTCCTACCCCTGTTCGCCATACCAAGTCCAGAACCTTGGAGTGGCGAAGAGGCACTCACTAAAGGGTCTGAAAAAGTGGACGCAGCGTTCGTCAGGCTAGCCAATTCAGAAGTTGGCATGCCATAGAGTGGCTCTCGATTTAGACCGCCTGTCGAAAATCCTGGGGGAATATAAGGCCTAGTTCCTGGGTTTCCCCTTGGTGGGGGAGTTCCCAAAGGCATCCTGGGGCCAGTGAACGGAGGCAATGGCCCCGTTTGTGTGACCGTTACTGCTGGTGTTGAACCAGCGGTTAGCGCTTCACTTACGGTTGGGATAACCGTTGATCCCACATTTGTTTGTGGGATTTCGCTATTGTTTGGCGGATTCGCCATCGCTTCTCTTCTTCTGGTAGTATTGGTATCGTTAGTGTATATTCTACCACTTCTCAATAACATGCAATACTTCTCGAAAAAGATGATATTCTATATGAATACGGTTAACCTTAAAAATCAACACAAGGTCCCACCAGGTGTGCCAATTTGTTTACCGTGGAAATTGGTAAACAACCGCTGATCCTCCAAAAGGTTACTTATTTGGTGACTCGCAGGATCGATCAGATTGATCCTAAGACATGGTTGATTTTTTGGGGTTTGATTAAGCCTAATGATGGTTAATTCCAGTAAAGTAAAGACACTTTATGTAAATTGCATGAAGAAAAGCTTGATAGAATAAATGAAAGCATTAAATAAAGGCTTCGACTGGGAAGAGTAAATGAAAGGCAATAAAGTTCTGGAATATAAAAGACTTTGATTAATTTAAATGGTGTTTCACACATACATTCTCAACAATTCTTTCGCTCACACTGGGTACTTGAATCTAGATGAGTGACTTGTATATAATGATGAACACACGCGAAAACTACGTGAACAACTAGTATTTATACTAAACACATCTCAAGTAACCGTTGGGCAGTTACGCTGCTTCGAGATGACACCACTTGGCATGCTCACAGCATTCGACGCTCCTAATCTTGGCACGTTGCACTTGGTAACTGCTGGGAACCGTTTTCCCTTCAAACATTCGAATCTCAAACCGTTCCACTCTGAGCATCAAATGCCTTTGTCGAGAAGTTCCTTCGACGTCGAAGGCAACAAGATTCCTACTTAAAGAAATCCTCTAAGTACCTTGCCACCTTCTGACGAGCATTCGACAGGATTAGCTGGTCGAAACCATTCCTCATGATTAATGGTCTATATTAATAAAAAACAAGGGTGTCGAATTTAGGAGCCAACACAGGGGGATGCAAATTATATTATGGTAGTAAAAATGGAGGTTCTAATAGCATGGGTCTGAATTCAGATATTAAATTCAGGCCCAGGATGCAGGGGGTGTGAATTTGTGCGTTGCTAGTAAACAACAAAATATGCATTAATCCTTCATGATTCATACAGTAATCGTAAAACAAAGGGTACCTCTCTTTAATTCAAACAGTGGCCGACCATACGTTCCATTGGGTTTGGGCCTGTGGTCTGCTCTTTTATTTATTTATTTATTGGGCCAGACATTTTATTTTTGGAGACAACAACATGTTAAGAAAAGGCCTGCTAGCTTGGGCTTTTATACCAACGTTGAAATAAAAATACTAATAATAATAAATATAATCATAACATAACACTATATATATGTTAAGTATATTATCAAAAAATAATCACAATAATAATTATAAAAATTAATAATTTGATGAAAATAAATTTATAATATTAATGCTAATAATAAAATTATCCATAAAAATATTTAACACTACTAATGATAAAAATAACCATAATTATATAACCAAGAAGAATTTGCCTTCTAATTGATTTTGAAATGGACCTTTAAAGATCAAATTTAATGGGTCAGATAAATCTAAACATGGAAAGCGTACCCCCCCCCCCCCCCCTATGTCTTCATAAACAAACCTCCAAACTTCTTTAATGGACTTTGAATAATAAAAAACAAATTATTTTGTTAAGAAAGAAACCTAAAAGGGCCTCATGATCCAATTGTATTGGGTCTTAACAACAAAGAAAAGTTTCATCACCTTAAAAAGAATGGAATTTAAATGGGTCTTATTATTGATTTGTCCACACCTTCTTCTAAAAAAATACACCTCCCTTAACTTTACTTGATGGACTTTTATTAAAGCCTAATGGGTCATCAATATTAATGGTCTATTTTGGATCGATACCTCCCTCTGATTCTTTACACCTCCCCATAGGAATAAAAATCATATGATATGATTTACTTAACTAGAACCCTAAATAAGGGTATGGAAAATTTGGGTTATGACAGATGCCCCATATTTAATCATATTTCGATTCAATAGTGCTTCAATACGCAGGTCTCGCACATGTGATCGAAAGTTTATTAAATATTGGAAGACCCCAAGATTTGTCCGAGATATTATGAGGATACGTTGTACAACTTTCCCATGAGTATGAAGAATAGGCATAGATGATGATGTATCATCCTACCAGTGTTTAAACCAAAGTTTTTATAGAATTTAGACATGACGACGCAGATAACTCGGCAGTATCTAAGAGATTGTAGAATTTTGTATATTTACCATAACCTAGAGGGTAAAATGATACAAGTTTTGCAAAGCTGACTTATTAACGATCGGAGACTAATATAGTAAGCTAGTGATGTAGATTATATTTATCGCAACCGAGGGGATGAATAACGTGGAGCTTGATAATACATTGCTGCTTAGAGACTAACATAATGAGTCAAAGATTTTTTGCATACCTACCATAGCCTAGAGGATAGATAATACGGGCTTGAAACCAAATATTTAGAATTTGGAAAGTCTATGTATGTTGTGTCAGCCCTCAACCAAAATTGATAACCAAATGAAATAAGCTAGATTTGAAGCGATGGAACACAAAATTCCCCGATGGCGTTTGTTGTGTCATCCTCAACCAACTATCAATATGAAAAATAAACACCAAATTCATGGTGAAGTCAGTTGTTTCGTCCTCAACCATAACTAACAACATGAAGGAAATAAACACCAAATTCACGGTAAAGTCAGCTGTGTCGTCCTCAACCATAACTATCAATATGAAGGAAATAAACACCAAGTTCACGATGAAGTCGGTTGTGTCGTCCTCAATCACAACCATCAATATGAAGAACACCAGATTCATGATGAAGTCAGTTGTGTCGCCCTCAACCACAACTATCAACATGAAGAACGCCAATTTCATGATGAAGTCGGTTGTGTCGTCCTCAACCACAACTATCAACATGAAGAAAATATACCCCAAATTCACGATGAAGTCGGTTGTGTCGTCCTCAACCACAATTATCAACGTGAAGAACGCCAATTTCATGATGAAGTCAGTTGTGTCGTCCTCAACCACAACTATCAACATGAAGTAAATATACCCCAAATTCACGATGAAGTCGGTTGTGTAGTCCTCAACCACAACTATCAACGTGAAGAACAATAATTTCATGATGAAGTTGGTTGTGTCGTCCTCAACCACAACTATCAATATGAAGCAAATATACCCCAAATTCACGATGAAGTCGGTTGTGTCATCCTCAACCAAAACTATCAATGTGAAGAATGCAAATTTCATGATGAAGTCGGTTGTGTCGTCCTCAACCACAACTATCAACATGAAGCAAATATACCCCAAATTCACGATGAAGTCGGCTGTGTCATCCTCAACCATAACTATCAACGTGAAGAACAATAATTTCATGATAAAGTCGGTTTGTCGTCCTCAACCACAACTATCAACATGAAGCAAATATACCCCAAATTCACGATGAAGTCGGTTGTGTCGTCCTCAACCACAACTATCAACGTGAAGAACGCCAATTTCAGGATGAAGTCGGTTGTGTCGTCCTCAACTACAACTATCAACATGAAGTAAATATACCCCAAATTTATGATGAAGTCAGTTGTATCTACCTCAACAATAACTATCAACGTGAATAACACCAATTTCATGATGAAGTCAGTTGTGTCGTCCTCAACCATAACTATCAACATGAAGAAAATATACCTCAAATTCACGATGAAGTCGGTTATGTCATCCTCAACCATAACTATCAACGTAAAGAACACCAAATTTTCTTAAAGTTTGAACTATAAAGTTTACACAGATAAGCTTGCTAAGGATGAACCCCTAGAAAATTTGTAATTCTAACCAAAGTAGCCTTGGAAGATGCACCGCATGCATAATGCCCTAAATTGATGTGTTATCCAAGTGTGATGTATTCCCCATATGTTTACAATGTGTATTTAAGAAAGTGCTTATGTGCTTATGCCCCAAATCTTTGTATGAGTATGCCTCACACATGTGTATGCCTAAAATGTATGTGTATGCCCTGAGTGTACGTATATGCTTTTGATAAATCTCTTTTGTTAAACCATCAGGTTCTCATAGTCAACAACTCCTCGATGGTGTTTGTTGTCCATTGTTGTATCTCCAAGTGGATTTGGATTTGGTGAAAGATATTAGCGAGGTCTTGATGGTTGTATCATAGGTGCATGCATAGACATGGACGTAAATGTGGATTTTGGCGTGGATATTGACATAGTCGCAGACGTAGGCATGGGAATAGAGATAGGCGTGGACATGGACACGGGCGTGGATTTTCCTTCAAATATTTTCTAACTAAAATTCTTTTCGATGTTCTAACCTAGGCGTGGATTACGACTAGGTTCCTCTCTAAACCCATATATTTAGTTGACCCACACCAACAAGAATCATCATCAAACACCCAACACGCATACACTCGAACTTCATCCCAACAAAATTACCAGCAAAATTACCAACCAACACACACCTCAACCCACGACTAATACATTTCTCCCACACAGTGATAACACCAAAACACATTGCATATTTGACCCGATTTACACATGTTTTATCATTGTTTTATCTCTATTTCTAGTATGTTGGTGTTTTGTATATGTTTCAGCTACTTAACCATATAAAATCATTATGCAAAGAAACAAGACCAAGCGGGCGAGAAACGAAGAAAAAAACACTTTTTGTATTCATGCCCATCAGTATGGAACTCACCATAGAGGTAGCCATGATGTGGATAAGTGCAACCCACGACCCAACAAGCTAAAAGCCCATGATTAACATATTGGTCTTGTGGCATTTGCAACACCTTAAAAATACAGGCAGATTCAAAGGTGGACTTGCTCAGTCTTCCACCACCTCCAAAACTCCCTATGTGTTCTCCCCCGAAGTCAGAAATCTCCCTTGGATATTTTAGGTCTTTTGAACACTATAAGTAGGCGTAAAACCTCACTTTTTCACCCTCCAAGCTTAGCACAATCTTAAGCACTATATTTAACGATTAAAGCTATATGTTGTACCCCAAAATTTGCCCTCTCAATTTTTCAAGAATTTCCTCACAAGATTTCTATTGGGCCAAAACTACACAAGGCATGATCAACTTAAGTTGCCATGAATCATATGGGATTTCCAAGCAGCGGGTCAAGGAGGAAACTATTGAAAGAGCAAAGCAGATAAATTTGACTTTTTTGACAAAATTGAAGAAAAAATAAGCTTGCTTTAATTCATGTTTAGCTTCGACTGAACTTTCTCCTCCATTTTAGCTTCGACTGGGTTGGTGTTCCTTTGAAACAATAACCTTGGATTCAAAAGGAAATGACCTTTTACTAGCTTCCTTTGATTCAGAAGGAAATGACCTTCTGAAAGTTTCCTTTGATTCAGAAGAAAATGACCTTCTGAAAGCTTCCTTCGATTCAGAAGGCAATGGCCTTCTGCAGGTTTCCTTCGATTCACCAAGTAGGGACTTCCTGCATGCAAGTATCGTTTGGGCCTTTAGGTTCCCCGCATACATCCTTCAGTTTCACCATTGGCCTTACATATTTGATTGATTCACAATGCAATGGTTACCTACATGCAAGCTTTGATTGGGAATTTAGTCTCCTAAATACATCCTTCGATTGAGCGTTGGTCCCTGACATGCTTGCTTTTGATTCACAAAGTAATGTTTATCTGCGTGCAGCCTTCGATTGAGCAATGGCCTCTTTCTTGCATGCTTAGATTCACAAAGTAAGGGGGATCCCACCATACTAGCATGCACAAGGCAAAAGCTTCCCTATGGCTAGCACTCATTGGATTCATATTAACACCCACAGGGAATTAGCTATCTTCATACTAGCTCTGACAGGGCAAAGTCTCCCTTTGAAACAACTTGCTGCAAGCTTTAACAGGGCAACGCCTATCTTCAACTAGCTTCGATTCACAGGGGCAACGCCTATGCTACCGCCCACAAAGCATTAACTATTTTCACGCTAGTTTCGACTAGGCAATATCTCCTTTGGAAAGTTTGTTTCAACACACATAGTTTCTACACTATGGTGGCACATTCTAAGGACATACAAGACATACCTGGATGTCCCATTCGAAGGACGTATTTTGGTGGCCCATTCAAGGGGCATACATTTGGCCCCTTTGAAGGATGCACAAAAAGGGCCCATTCGAAAGACACATACTGTTTAGAAGTAAGTATTGTTGTCTAAATAAAGGACCTGGTTGAAGGTTGAACTTATGAAGTCAAAACCAAAGGTTGAAATATCCAAAGATGTTTGCTGTCCAGAGTCCTATGTGCTACCAAGTACAAGCCTGTTGCACGGGCCATAACACTCCAAAACTGCTACAAAGCAGTTCTGCCACGCTGCTCCCATACTTGCCCAAAATTGGCATATAAAAATGGCACCTCGAAGACTACAAGGATAACATACCTAATTTGTTCAAATTTATTTTGTTTTCCCTCCCAAACCTCACCCAAACTCATCTATAAATAAGAGCTTCCATCACATATCTAAGGGGGCCTTTGGTAGCTGAAAAAGCTCTTGTTGTGATAAAATTATCAAATTCTCAAAACTCTCAAATACTCTCAAACATTCTCAAACATTATCAAACATTCAAACTCTAAAACTCTTAGATCCTTTCATGCATTAGTGAATCCTTCGATTCACTCCCCAACTTTCAGATAACTAAACTTCGATTCATTCCCTAACTACAACATAATAGTCTTTTGATTCACTCCCTAGACTGTTATATAATATTCTTCAATTCACTCACCAATATCACATACCATCCTTCGATTCAGTGACTGCCCAAATAAAGCAGCAACTGAACTAGCTTCAGGAAGATTCCAGCGAAGCTCCATCTACCACCAAGGAAGTCACCTACAACTCCTTCGATTAAGCACTTCAAGAGGTAAGTTTCCTCTAAACTTGGAACTTTTTCATTTAAATATCATTTGTACATATAAATAAAAGGAAAATGTAGATATCCCATCTAGGAAGTTAACCATGCCCTAACTTTCGATCCTCACTGCCTGTATGTTGAAAATCTCAACCCTGATTAGTTAGACTTTGGATTTTGGTGCCCAATAATCTTGTGCTAACCCCTGGCTTGTAGCTTTCAAAAGTTACAATTGTTAGTTTCATTTTCAAGTTTTAGACAGGTTTTTTATATCCTTCGATTGGGTAAACATTGAAGCCATTTGAATCTCAACTTGGGAGCTTTGCATCCCTGCAATCGAAGGAGGCGGTAGGGAGGGAGAAACGAAGGGTGTTCACACTGACTTCCAGGCCCAATCGAAAGAAGCAGCCAGAAGGATGAATCGAGGGCTGTATCTCACGCTGATTGCTAGGCTCAAATCAAAAGAATCCAAGAAGAGCGGAATCGAAGGGTGCATTCTCCCTGGATCGAAAAAATTATGTTCCCTTATTTTATTTTGTTTTGTCTTTATATTTTCCTGATATTCAATATGGTTGTAATAGTGTAGGATATTGATTTTCTTCATTTTTATTGCTTTAAACAAATGTTAGTAATTAGGATGTATGGCAAGATAAAACCAACAAGTAGACAACCCAAAATCAAAAGACTAAATGCATGCAATCAAACACACTTTACACACATGCACCTCTAGGATAATCTCACTTGTTGCCTTAGAAAATAGTCATGTCCCTTGAATATGGGCGTTTTAGCAAAGACCCTCGATAAAAGATCGTAGTCCTTCGATGTCCCTCGATGTTGCCTTCGGTGAATGATCTAGTCCCTAAATGAAAATTTGTAAAACGTCCCATAGGTTGCCTTCTATGACTATACAATGATGGCGGCTTCTTATCAATCAATGGTAAGATAGCAACATCTAAAGGAGGATGAAAAGAACAAATACCTTTTTAGTAGGTAGGACGCTCATAGTTTTTTGCTTTCTCATAACTAAAAAACCATTTTCACACTAACACTTTCAATTGAAACATTTTCAAAAGTTAAAACACTTTGTACACATTCTTATAGAGACGAGAATCATTACAAAGGTACTTTTCAAAATCAATTTCAAAAACATCTTCCACAATAAACACCTCTTTGAACTTGTAACACCATGGGAGAACTGACTTGGGTGTTTTGCGTTTGATCGCAACTGTTACGGATATCAAGAGTCACCATCGACTTTTCTTTTATCCAATAAGGAAATGGTGAAAAGAACAGGAAAAACCTTTGAGATTATTTTCTTGAGTTTTGGGGGTAGGTTATGAAAAGGGAAGGTGTTATCACCCTTTTAATCTATAGTTATCTACGAGCTCTTAGTTGCTTGCTAGATCACTTGCTTTTGTTTGAAAATGTGCTTGTGGTGTGGATTTTGAAAATATTATGAAAAGTGCCTTTGTAATGGTTCTCGTTTCTATAAGAACGCATACTGTTGTACCCTAAAATTTTCCCTCCCATTTTCATAAAAGACATACCCCTAGAGGTTCTCAATTGCTCAAGGTGGACCAAGGATTGACCAGGCAACTCTCATACTAAGGCAATGAACACCCAACTAGGGTTTCCATTTTCATTAAGATGTTTGAGCTCCAATGGTCTCAAATGCTTCCCATGGTCCTAATATGTCCTCAAGATCATCCATGCCAAGTTTCACTCTTTGCTCAATAAGTTTTCTCAGACAATTGCTCAAGTATTGGAAAATCAACTGTGCTTGGTCAAAAGTCAACTGTGACCTATATACAGTAAAACTTCAAGATTTTTGGTCAACATTAACATTTTGAAGTTATATCCATCATTTGATCAAGGGTTGATCATGATTCCTCAAGAAATGCTCCTAATTCATCAAAAGTCAAAAATATCAAATTAGGGTTTCTATAGGAAAAGTCAACCAAACTTTGACCAAGCATAACTTTCTCACAATTTATCAGAAATTTTACAACCAAAGCTCATTTTGAATAGAATCAAATTCCCTATAACCTATATTCAACACTCAAGTCCAAGAAATGAACCATTTGAAAGATACAAGTCCATACATTACAGGTCATTTTTAGAAAGTCAATAAAAGCCACTTTTTTCCAATACCTTTATCATCAAGATAATATCTTCAAAAGAAAAATTGATCAAAAGAGGGATTGAAGTAGACATCTTGGGCTTTACAAAAAGTACAAGATCATCATCATGAGATAAACATTGATCAAGTTATGGCTTTCCCAAGTTAGGAAAATTCGGGAAATTTCAAGAAATATGCATTGGGCAAATTTGAATTTTTAAGGCAATGGCTCAAATTCTTGAACTTCAAACATATTTCTAAGACCATAGAGAACCCCTAAGACAATTTTTGCATAGTATTGATTTTATTTGCATTTTATATTAGTTTTATTTAATAAAAATCAAATAAATTAAGATTATTGCAAAGTATATGGGACATTATCATTTGGGCTTGGTTTGGTACATGGAGAGGCCCCAATTTTTGTGTGCAGCAAGGCCGGTTCAGTCTAGGTACATTAAAATTTGAAAATGGACAAAATCCCTTAACTTTGGCCAAGGTTACAAATGGACATTCATGGCATTCAAAAGCTTGTCCATAGTTGTTACAAACATGGCATTTTCGTTCCCTCTCATCATTCTCTATATAAATAAGCTTCTGGAAAGCATCAAACAGATATACATGACCTGGAAAACCCCTGTCCAATTTGCAAAAAAAAAGTTATCAAACTCGAATTTCCATTTCCATCTTGTTTCAATCCCAAACAAGTATCAAAACATACTCCTGGAGAGCCTCCGAAGCCATTGCAAGCATTCCCAAAGGCTGAAACATCAAGAACCGTTCTCTCTAACAGTCACGGTTTGTGTTTTTTTCCAAACTCGATTCCAATGATTTGTCCATCATGAATTTGTTTTAATCATATATCCATGCTTGCTATCACATTTGTAATGTTTTTGATTGGTTTGATTAAAGTTTAAGCACAAGAATAGCTTCTTGCCATGGCTAGGGTTCATAAGTTCGAATTTGGGGTTTCCTTCTCTAGGGAAAACTGGACCAGATTATGGGTACCATAGCATTCAGGGGAAAATTTATGATTGATCCCTGGCTGTAGTTTTAATTGATCTTGCTTGTATTACGTTTTTAATATTGCATGGATGTGGCTACGGACAAAAATGTCACTATAGCCTTTAGTGACAATTTTGTTCGTAGGTAAAAGTATGATACCAAAGACCACAGTTCTGGGAAGAAGACAAGAGGTGGCAGCATACCACTGGCCCATTTGAATTTCACGCGTTTTTCTGGGCATGCTACTTTATTTACTTTATGTTTTTTTTTGTTTATTATATTAACAAATAAGCAGCCCAGCGCAGATGGTCAAGGAATGAATATGTGAGGCAAACGTCTTGGGTTCGATCCCAGGCGTATGCTTTTGTATTTTTCTTGATAGTTTCTTACAGATCCAACGCATCTCCTCACCAAGCATCCACCATGCGCTCACAGATCCAGCCCTTAGATCATCACGTGACCTAGACCCAAGTGTCCAGCAAAAGCAGCGCATGGTGAACCCCCATATGAGAGCCTCACAGAATCATGCATAAGGAAGATGGGCCAGCTATTCTGGGCTTTGCAAAATTCAGCCATGCACCCCCAAAATCACTTCCAGCATCAGGCCCATTCTTGTTTTTCATATTTTTTTCATTATTTTGTGTTATTTGTTTTATAGTTTTAAAAATAATTTTTTAATATTAAATCATAAAATCAATAAAATCACAAAAAATATAGAATTATGTTTTTTTATTAAATTTTTTTTTTTGGAAATTAATTAATTTAATGATATTGAATTGATTTGTTTTCATTAAGTAAAGTTAATTAGAAAAAATTAGGTTTAATTCACAAATATTTAGTTTTCTCAATAAAAATACAAAAAATATTTTCTTTAATTAAGTAGATTTTATAGGATATTTAATCTATTCCCGTGTCATTTCTCGCGCGCGTTTACTTATTTATTTTTCCAATTATTGTATCTGATTACAGGTTTGTAATAGTTTTTAACTAGGATTTATTTTACCACTTTTATTTACTATTGAATCCCAAGTTTGGATATGTAACCCCCTCATCGGAAGCCCTATAATAGCGTTGATTTTCTCTTCCGCTTTTAATTTATGCAATTGTTTAAACTGTTTAGATGTATGGATAATAGGATTGTATGCAAAAGATAAATTGAATGTTTAAAACAGTAGAACACCCTAACTGTGCAAAGATAAACAAACTGAAATCAAACACTTGCACATGCTCACCCCTAGGGTATCTCCCACTTCGGTTTCCTCCGAAATACGGTCACTATTCTCGAACGTGAGAATTCTTAGTGACTGTCCTCTAATTTAGAGATCGCGAGTCCCTTTCGAAGGTTGCCTCGGTAAAACAAAATGCGATCTTAGAAATTTAGGACAGTTACTAAGAGATCTTGCCCTGTTGCCTTAAGTGACCGTAATCGTCCCTTTCGATTGTCCCTTAAACTCCAACGATGGAGCTACCTACTCCTTAATAGTAGGATAGAGTTGTCTAAAGGAAATAAGAAAACGAACATTCTTTTTTTGAGTAGGTAGAAACTTTTAAGTACTTGCTCAAAACAATCAATTTTTCACACTTACACTTTCAAACATTTTTCAAACAAAGTATTCAAAAATGCTTTATCACACTCTTGAGGATTGAATCAAGGGTTATCATAAAGTGAAACGCCGTACTAAGGCATTTTCAAAGCTTTTCAAAACACACACAAAAGAAATTTAAAAATGAGCAAGCACCTAAGAGCCCATGGAAAACCATGGATAGAAAGGGTGCTAACACCTTCCCTTTCTATAATCTACCCCCCATACTCAGAAACATATCGAAAAAGGTTTTTTCTGTTCTTTTTCCCTTTTCCTTTGTTGGATAAAATAAAAGACGGTGGCGACTCTTGCTTACTGCGACATTTGTAAATGCAAACGCAAAACCACTATTAACAGTCGGTTCTGCCACCGTATTACACGTACAAAAATCTATCTTTTGAAAATGTTTCAAATGAAAGTGTTGGTGTATAAAATGTTTTTGTTGTGAACAAGTGAGCAACTAGGAGCATCCTACATACTCAAAAGGTTTATGTTCTTTTCCTCCTCCTTTAGATGTTGCTATCTTACCATTGATTTGGTAAGAATCCCCATTATTGGATGTGAAGGGACAGGCGTGGGATGTTTGTATAGTCATAGAAGGCAACCTATAGGATGTTTTAGCAATTATTTGTAAGGGACTAGATTGTTTACAAAGGCAACATCGAGGGACATTGAGGGACTATGATATTTTTTATCGAATGGTCTTTGCTAAAGCATTCCATATTCGAGGGACATGACTATTTTTTCGAGGCAATAAGTGATATTACCCTAGGGGTGCATGTGTGTGAATAATGTGTTTGGTTTGCATGCATTTAATATTTGATTAGGGTGATCTATTTGTTGGTTTTATCTTGCCATACATCCTAATTACTATCATTTGCACAAAAGCAATAAAAATGCAGAAAATAAATCCTACACTATTACAACCATATTGAATAGCAAGAAAATATAAAGACATAATAAAATAAAGAAAGGACAATGGGCTTTTTCGATTCAGGCAGCAACACTCTTCGATTTTGCACTTCTTGGCTTTCTTTGATTTGGGCCTGGAGTCAGTAAGGTCATGTCTTTTGATTTCACCCCTTACCCGTTTCTTTTGAATGGGACCTGGAATCAGTATGGACATCCTTCTGGATGCTTCTTTCGTTTGAGGCCTGGAGTCAACGTGAGGTGCACTCTTTGCCTCAGGCTTATTGCTGCCTTCTTCAACTGCAGGAATGCTAGGCCCTCAGGTTGAGATTCGAAAGGCTTGAGTATTTAGCCAATCGAAGGATGCAGAGAACATGTTTTAAAATTTTAAACATGCAACATTCAAGTCTAACTTTCGAAAGCTACAAGCCAGGGGTTAGCACAAGGTTATTGGGTCTCGAAAACCAAAGTCTAACTAGTCAGGGTTGAGACTTTCAACATATAGGCAGTCAGGATCGAATGTTAAAGCATGGTCAAACTCCCTAGATGAAATATCTACATTTTCTCTTTATTGGTATGTACACATGATATTTAAATGAAATAGTTCCAAGTTTAGAGAGAACTTACCTCTTGAAGTTCTTAAATCGAAGGAAACTGCAAGTGACTTCCTTGGTGGTGAATGGAAGTTCGTTGGAGTCTTCCTGAGGCTTTGTTCAGTTACTGAATCGAAGGAAGGGTATGTGGGTGAATTGAAGGTTACTCTATAATAGGTGAGGGAGTGAATCAAAAGATTATTATATTGCAGTTGGGGGAATGGTTCGAAGGTTGGTTATCTGGCAACTTGAGGAGTGAAACGAAGGGTTCACTTAGTGTGTGAAGGGGTCTGAGTTTTTTTAGAAGTGTTTGGAATATAAAAAGAACGTTGGATAGTGTTTTAGAGTTTTTTGAGAGATTTATCACTTTTTCACAACAAGAGTTTTCTTGCAACTATCCAGTGGCCCCTAAGATGTGCGTTGGAGGCTCATATCTCTTGCGTACGTTTCCAATTTATTGGCACTGGTTGGTCTCCTGCTATATCCGCTTCCTTTAGTCTCCGCCTTTAGATAAGATAACAAAAAGTGGTCATTTATTTAGGAATCTTAACTATTCAAAAGCTTCCTTCTCCTTGCTATGGTTACGACAATCTTAGGGGTCAAGCTTCACGGTGTACATCCGTCTAATCCATGCTCAAGCTTCCATTCCTTCTTTAAGAGGGTGGAAATCGAAGTCTTGAATACAGATTCTAATCGTCCAGGCAAGCATGCATCTTAGGCTCCCCTTTATAGATGGTTTAGGATGATGTTTTAAGAGGGAAAACAATTTTTTTGAAAAAAGAGCATG
Organism: Vicia faba; assembly: GCA_948472305.1. NCBI lineage: Eukaryota > Viridiplantae > Streptophyta > Magnoliopsida > Fabales > Fabaceae > Vicia > Vicia faba. Next base: position 1,311,744,628 of record OX451740.1, on the reverse strand, counting down.
ATGTTCTTGTAGCTTTCGAGGGGAAGTATTCGTATGCCAAATTGGTGCAAGAATAAGGGCAGTGTTGCATGACTGCTGTGCAGCAGTTTTGGAGTGTTATGGACAGTGTATCAGGCCTGAACTTGGCAGCGCATGGGACTCTGGTCAGAAATTATCTTTAGATATCTCAATCTTTTGTTTTGACCCTTAGCCCTGTCCTTTAACTAGACTCCTTTTCAGACAACAACATTTATTTTCAAGTCAAAGTGCTCTTCGAATGGCTCATATGTGTATCCTTTGAAGGGGCCTAAATAGGTGTCTTTTGAATAGGCCTTTTGTATAATCCTTCGAATGGACCAAATGCATACCCCTGGAATGGATCACTAAAATATGTCATTCGATTGGGACATCCAGGTATGTCTGACAAGTCCTTCGAATGTGCCACCATGGTACATCTTTCGAACGAGACAATAGATATGTCTCATAGTGTAGAAATTTTGTGTTGGAGCAAATCATTTCAAAGGGAGATACTGCCCAGTCGAAACTAGCATGAAAGTGGCCAATGCTTTATGGGCGCCATTGCCTTGTGAATGCTAGCCACGGGGTAGTTTTTTCCTTGTTCATTTTGGCCTAAAGGGAGTCTTGGTTTTTGTGAGTCTAAGGGATCATGCAAAGGGAAAATGGCCTCTGAATCGAAGAAAAGCTTTAGGAGGCTTTTGCTTTATGACTCCAAGCAAACATGCAAGGAGCCTTTGCTCAAATGAAAGGTGTAACCAAAACTTGCATTGAAGGCGGCCACATGCTCCAAACGAAAGATGCATGCATGAGGTCTAAATGCCCAAATGAAAAATGAATGCAGAAGGTCTAAATGCCCAAACGAAGCTTGCAATAAAGGAGGGATACATGCCCCAAACGAAAGAGGAATGCAGGAGGAAAAATGTGCAATCAAAGGAGACCAGAAAAGAGGCCTTTGCCTCTTGAATCGAAGGACATCAGCATGAGGCTTTTTGCCTTGTGAATTGAAGCTAATTGAAGATAAGTGTTGCCCTGTCGAAGCTTGCAATTATTTCTAAGGGAGACTTTGGCCTTGTGCATGCTAGCATGGTGGGAAATTTTGCCTTGTGAATTTGGCAAACATGCAGGAAAGAGGCTATATGGCCAAACGAAAGATGTATACCAATTTTGCACGAAGAGACTAAAATGTTCAAATGAACAAGAATCAAACTTGTCTAAAAGAAGTCTAGTGCCTAAAAGAAGCAGGAAATGAACTTGCCCAAAAGAAGTCCAGTGCCCAAACGAAGGGTGTAACGAAAGCTTGCATCGAAGGAGTCAAAATACCCAATCGAAAGATGTAAAATCGAAGAAAACTTGTTTTTTCTTCAATTTTGTCAAAAAGAATATTTTCATCTGCTTTTCCCTTTTTAGCAATTTCCTCTTTAACTTGATGCTAAAAAATCCAATTGTATTTGTGTAAGCTTGAATTTTTTAGAATCGTTGTGAGAAATGCCTTGAGAAATGAGAGGGAAAATTTTGGGATACAACAACTGCCCCTGTTCAATCTTCTTAAACCTGAAGAGCTAGATTGGCGAATCTGCCATTCGTGACTTGAAGGTGGAAGATGATTGAACGCTAGAGTGCCCAGAAATTTGCAATTGATGATGTGGTGGTTGATTGTGTAGGGAATGGGCTTAAAGATGCCATTTAGAGAAATGATGGATAGTTGTTAGAGACGGGCTTACAGATTCCATTCAGAGATGATTCTTGACAGAAATTAGACTTAGTCTAAGCTTGACTTCAACTGCAAAAGAATCAGAATAAATTTTGGTTGATTTAAGCTGAAACAGAAGAAGCGTCTACTGGAACGAAATCAGAATAAACAATTGATCAACTTAAACTGAACTAGCAGAGGTCTTGAATAATTTTTAACTGGAAAGAATCAGGATAAACCTTTGGAGCGATTTATCTGAACCAGAGAAAGTGTCTACCAAAAAGGAATCAGGATAAACCATTGATCGATTTAAACTGAACCAACAGAAGTCTTGAATAATCTTTTAACTGGAAAGAATCAGGATAAATCTTTGGAGCGATTTATCTGAACTAGAGAAAGTGTCTACCGGAAAGGAATCAGGATAAACCATTGATCAATTTAAAGTGAACTAGCAGAGGTATAGAAAAGAATCAGAATAAATATTTAGAGCGATTTATCTGAACCAGAGAAAGTGTCTACTGGAAAGGAATCAGGATAAACCATTGATCGATTTAAACTAAATCACCAGACGTCTTGAATGATCTTTAAATGGAAAGAATCAGGATAAATCTTTGGAGTGATTTATCTGAACTAGAGAAAGTGTCTACCAAAAAGGAATCAAGATAAACCATTGATCGATTTAAACTAAACCAGTAGAGGTCTGGAAAAGAATCAGAATAAATCTTTGGAGTGATTTATCTGAACCAGAGAAAGTGTCTAACAGAAAGTAATCAGGATAAACCATTGATCGATTTAAACTGAACCAGCAGAGGTCTAAAGGAAGTATTTGTCATGTAGATAGTCACCCCGTCCTGTTTCGAGAATTGATCTACAAGCGATTTGTTCACAAATAGTTGTCCTGTCTTGTCAAAAATTTGTTGATGATAATTTTCTGTTGATTGATCTTTCCTGAAAAGGTAAAGAGTTAGTTGTATGCAATGTCATGATATATGAAATGCATGGCGTAATGATGTTTCTCAAAATAAATGAGATTGTGATATATATTCATTTTTGTTGTTAAGATGTATGAATGTAATGTATGAACATATCAGTTGCTCTGCTGCAGTGTTGATGGACTGGAGAAAATAAATCTCTGACCGCTGCCGGGAATGAGGAGTGTAATTCTTCATATTTTGTTGAAGTTGAAGTGTTGATAGATGGATTTCCATTATTAGAGAAGTAAACTCTATTGGGTAAGGGAAACACGGTGCACTGTTTTGTGGACTTTGTGAAATCCTGTTGGGGAATCCTGAGAAGCTGGGCGACTTTCACTGGGGAATCTTTGGAGCGGTAATTGGAAATTTTGCTCTGTCGGGGATATGAGAGCACCTGATACCAATAGGCTGCATACTGGAGATACGACAGTGACCTTATAGCAGGATGTCTTTGCCTCTGCTCCCATTGGAGAAAGTATCTACGGGGATATTATGGGATGGCCTATAGATGTTATCCTGTTTTTTAAAGCCATTAATAATTGTCTTTCTGCTTTCTTTTCCTTTTTTATGCGTTCATTTGTAAATAGTAATTATGTTCAAATGTATCTGTTCAAAAATAATCATTGGACGTTTTTGCAAACAAAACAGGAAAGTAAAAGAAAAATAGATAGTTTTGCACTTTTAAAGGAATATCTTTGTATTAACTCGAATAAGTATTTTTGTACAAAGAGACAAACATCCTAGTAAGAGAATGTCGTCGTAAGAATGAAAACTAATACAAAGAGAGACAACTATGTGAAATAATCCCATGGGTTTCCCATTCTGCTATAGCCTTTATGTATTTAAGTGTCTCATTCACTTATTGCTTTGTCTGAAGCTGACTGGATTGATAGTACCATTTGAGTTTGACAATTGATACTGAAGGTTGGTTGTAAGGTAATCCAACGGGACATAGTCATACGCTTTAAATCCCTAACTTTTTCCTGGACCGCCCTTTCGGGTTTTCGGTCCACCGGGATACCCTTTTTTTGCCCAAGTCGCCTTTTCAGGTTTTCAGCTTGTCGGGTGTACAAATTTTGTTGTTGTGTTTATCCCTAATTTTTTCCTAGGCTAGTCAACCTAACGGGTTTTTATTTCCATGCGTAATATCTTTTAACTATGTCAGTGTTTACAGGGTGTGGAAGGTCATCGACGTCCATAGTGGTTTAGATCATGGTCTCACCAGAAAATATGTTTTTGATCACAAATGGTCCTTCATATGTAGGGGTCCATTTGCCCCTGGGATCACCTTGTGGCACTATGATACGTTTGATTACCAGGTCACCAACCTGATATACCTGATGTCTGACCTTCTTGTTAAAAGCTTTAATCATATGTTTTTGGTACATATGACCATGGCAGACAACCGTAAGCCTCTTCTCATCAATCATGTTTAATTGGTCAAGTAAAGTTTGAATCCATTCATATTCATTCAACCCTACATCCTTCATGATTCTCAAAGAAGGTATCTGGACTTCAATTGGTAGGACGACTTCCATACCATATACCAAAGAGAAAGGAGTTGCCCCTGTTGATGTGCACGTCGTGGTACAGTAATTGTGAAGAGTAAATGGTAACATCTCATATTAGTCTTTATAGGTCACTGTCATCTTCTGTATGATCTTTTTGATGTTTTATTAGCGGCTTCTACATCGCCATTCATCTTCGGCCGGTAAGGAGAGGAGTTATGATGCTGGATTTTGAATTGCGCACATAGTCTAGTGATCATAGTATTGTTGAGATTGGTACCATTATCTGTATTGATTCTCTCCGGAATACCATACCGACAGATAAGATTATGTCTGATGAATCGGCCAAAATGTTCTTGGTAACAGAAGCAAATGAAGCTGCCTCAACCCACTTCGTGAAGTAATGAATGGAAACTAGGATGAAGCGGTGTCCATTAGAAGCTATAGGCCTAATATCTCCAATCATATTAATACCCCACATTGCGAATGGCCAAGGAGCAGTCATGACATTTAGAGGAACCAGAGGCACATGTATTTTGTCAGCATAGATCTGGCACTTGTGACAAGTCTGTGAATGCTGATAATAATACGCTTCCATGGTGGACCAATAGTATCATGCCCGTATGATCTTTTTAGCCACCGTGTGCCCACTAGAATCTGAGCCAAAGGTACCTTCGTGTAACTCATCCATGTAAGTATGAAGTGCGCCTAAAAATGGGGGGGGGGGGTGAATTAGGTACTTTAAAAAATGCTGGTTTTAGTGATGATGGATATTATTTTTCTGGATTATGGTGAGTTTATGAAAGAGTAAAGTGCAGAAAAATAAAGAGACACAAGCGATATATCTTGGTTCCCCTCACAGTCCGAGATTACTCCAGTCCCCTTTCAACATGAAAGAGATTTCGTTATTGTGGCAAACTTAAACAAGAACTACCCAAAACCAAGAACAATCCTCTTGGATTTTCACTATGTCAACAATGAGAAAAATCCTCTAAAAGTGACTTCACTTATATCCAACAATCCTGGAAAGACAAGATTTATAAAACCACTTGAACTTATTTTCAACAATCCTGAAAAATGAGCAAGTACATAGCAATATTTAATTTGAGTGAGTTTGAATAGTAATGACCAATTTGAGTATTTAATCAATGAATTGATCTTATCTTCCAATGAAAATAGTATACAATGACTCAAGATATATAATGCTCAAAGTTTTGTTTGATAATATGTGAAAGTGTGCAGAAAAACTTTGTGTATGAAAGTGAAGAAAAGCTTGAGTTTGATATTTGAAAATTCAGAAAATATATTTTGAAGAGGTGTTGAAAATGATTTTGAAAATGAGTATTTATATGTTCATGGCACCTTTTTGAAACAACATAAAGTTCTGTAAATGAATCATGAACAAATGCCAAGATTGAGTGAAAGGTTTCCATGAAATGGTGTTATGAACAGGGATGTGCAAAGCTGCTGCTTTTCAAAATCGTGCAGCATGCAAACGATTGCACCCTTTGTGTAAATCGATTGCACAGGGTTTCGAAAGCTAGAATTTCAAATATTTTGAGTGTGCAATCGATTGTACAAGAGTTTAAATCGACTGCATGTGAAGTCAGTAGCAAAAATTGATTGAGTACAATCGATTGCACAAACATGCAAATCGATTGCACTGAGAAACATTAGCAAATGTTTTGAAAAATTGAAGCATGCAATCGATTTCACTAATATGCAAATAGATTGCACTCAAGTGAAAAATGTTTTTTAGCTTAGTAAAAACTTGAGTAAAGGTTTGGACAATATAAAAAATTTCTTTTCACCATTGAGAATCTATGTCTTAAGTTCAAAGTAAGTATTATCATTATACCTTGAAATTTGCTAAGTGCTTGAACTGAAGACTTTATCCATAAATGCTTTTAGCTTGATCAATAATCTTTGACTTATTTGTCCCTCATGGTTTGTCTTCATCAAAACAAAAGTGCATTTGAGAAGCTTGATTTTACATTCTTCCCCTTTTTGATGATGACAAATGATCTTGCTTGATGCGTTGTAATTTCCGAAAAGAGTTTCTCCCCTTAAGATGCATAACTCCCCAGTTGTATGAGAAGGCTGAAATCCTTTGAATTTGTTCATCTTGGTTGAATAGTACCTTAAAAAAATTAAGACAAGGAAATATACAGGCATAAAGTACCACATCCTTCTCCCCCTTTGACATTATCAAAAAGAAGGGAAAGATGCAAAAATAACAGTAATAAAGTAATATTGAGAGGAAAACTTAATTAATCATGCATCACAAATAGTCTAACGATTACAAAGAAATTTAACAACAAACAAAACATAGAATAACAGAACAAGGACATAACAGAAAATAGTAGACATAATAATGTTGGACAGAACTTTATGGTTGATTCATGTCCTGGTTGTTATAGAACCAAGATCCTTGATTTGGAAATTATTGTTGTAGAGGAGGTTCTGTGTAATGCTGTGGAGGTGCAGCTGGATTATTTGGGTCATATGATGGAATGTGAAGATGAGAGTAAAGGTAAGAAAATTGTTGATTCACATCTGTGCGGAAGTCATTAATCCGGGTTGTTGTAGAATCGTTTATAGTATTCCATTGGTTGTTGATGTTGGTGTTTATGGAAGCAAATTGTTGAGACATGAAATCCATAAGATCTTGATTGTGTGGTGTGATACGGTGGCAGAACCAAACTATTTTTAGGAAAATGCTGGTTTGCGTTTTGCGTTTGTGTTCGCAAAATGTCGCGGTAAGCAAGAGTCGCCACCGACTTTTATTTTATCCAATTGGAAAGGAAAAAAGCACAGAAAAATTCCTTTTTCGAGATATTCTGAGTACGGGGGGTAGATTATAGAAAGGGAAGGTATTAGCACCCTTTCTATCTGTGGTTTTCCACAGGCTCTTAGGTACTTGCTCATCATTTTTAAAATTGCTTCTGTGTTTGTGTGTTTTGAAAAGTTTTTGTTTTACTCCGATTTAACCCTTGCTTCTGTCTTTAAGAGTGTTACGAAGTCGTTTTGAATACTTTGTTTGAAAGAGAGTGTTTGGTGTGAAAAAGTTTGTTTTGAGAAAGTACCTACTAGCATCTACCTACTCAAAAAAAGAATGTTTCCGTTCTTGTTTCCTTTAGATAACGCTATCCCACTGTTAGTGAGTAGGTAGCACTGTCGTTGGAGTTGTAAGGGTCAATTCGAAAGGGACGTATGATCACTAAAGCAATGTTAGGACGTCTTAGTAATAACGCTAGTGTCTTAAGATGATATTCGAGGCAACATTTCCGAGGCAACCTTTCCGAGGAAACATTTCCGAACGGGACTTTTGATCTTTGTTTAGACAAGAGAGCGACCACTAAAATACCCTATACTTAATGATCGTTTACCGAAGGCAACCGAAGTGGGAGTATACCCTAGGAGTGCGCATGTGCGAGTGATTCAATTTCAAGTTATTATCTTTGCACATTTAGGGTTTGCTAATTGTTTTAAAATTAACATACATTCTTGTCATGCAACCCTATTATCATACATCTAACAGTTGATATTTGCGGAAATTAAAATGCGGAAAGTAAAGCTACGCTATTACAAGGCTTCGGGTGGGGGATTAATTACATATCCAAAAACCCGTCAAAATGATAAATAAGCGAAAAAGTCCTAATTAAACTATTACATCCCATGAGCAGTTACATCAATATTGTAAAAATAAATAAACGCGCGATGAATCGAGAACGAGAGAAAAATAGGGTTTTGACCCCGTCTAACCTAATTACAAGAAAAGATTATTTTTGGTTGTTTTTGATATTTGAGAAAATAAGGTTTTAAATTAAATATGTACAAACCTAATTTACTAATTAATTTAGATTAAGAAAATTAATTATTTGACCTATTTTTGTATTTTTTTTTTTTGAGAAAAAAAGAATTAAATCAAACAAAACCCTAGTTTCTAATTTGTTTTAATTTATTTACAAAAACAAATTAAATTTATCCTAAAATTAAAATAGACTAATTAAATTAATTTTTGATTAAAAAAATAAAACCTAAATCTAATTTTGATGAGAAATTGATTTTATGATTTGATATAAAAAAAATTAATTTTTGTGTTAATAAAATAAATTAAATGAATTAAATAAAAAAATATAAAAAGCAAAGGAGAGAATATGGGCCTTGTAATCAGCAAATTAGAGGGGTGTCATTAGAAACTTTTGGGCCCAAGAACCCTGGTCCGCGTTGACTTCCTGGATCCAGCGCTACACTTTGACTAGGATACATGATGGACCATCACATGATGACCTTTGGATTAAATCTGCTTCAGATCTAGTGGCTACAAGCTGGTGGCACATGGTGGTCTTTTGGCCTGTACAAGCATATGATTATACAAGACAAAATAATATTGAAGAATATGGGGGACCTGGGATTCGAACCCAGGTCCTATGGCCTTTTCCATATGCCTTCATACCAACTGAGCTGGCACGCTTTTGCTGTATATGAAATAACAATAATTAATAATATGGAATACAAACAAAATAGAAATTATTCGCGCGTAAATTCAAACGGAGCAATCAAGGCTTGACACACCATCGTCCCCAACCTCTCTCCGTTGCTAAAAGGTCCAATGGCTTTTACCTACGGGCAAAGGTCCATAGTTATAACCCATGCACATTTCAAAATCACATACAGGCACGATAAATGAAATCTAATGATGTGGATCAAATCGCCTTGGCCTGGTGAGCATCATGGTGCCCTTCTTGTGGACCAATTTTGCCTGTATAAAAAGATCCCAAAACGCAACAAGAAGACCTAGCCATGGTGGATTTCAATATAGCCAACAAAAATGCAATTAATTGTCACCATGAGCTTGCAAACACGTTAGGGATTATAAATATGATATTGAAACATGATAAATATGCAAGAATAGAGAGATTCGATTTTGAAAATAGTGACAAACCGTGGGGGTCGTGGAATCGGATTCTGGGCACGAGGACGCTTGCTTTTGATTGGTATAGCTTCCTTGTACTCCCAGGAAGCGAATGAGATGGCTTGAGAGTCTTGAAACTGCCTGGAAATATGAAAACAAATCACCACTTTTCTTGAGTTTTTTCAAGTTTTGTTTTTCCTCTCCACGCCTCAAAACCTTGTATTTTTGGTCTGGACTTGTCCACTGTATACCACTGATGGAATTAGGTTTACAAATATGCCTTGAATCTTTTGCAATTATGGTCATTGATCAAGATTTGATTCTCATGAAGATCTTTCCAAAATAGGCAAAATATCAATCTTTTTATGCACAACCATGCCTTACACGATTTGATTCTCTTGCTAGCTGTACAAACGACCTGAAATATGCACAAAATCTTAAGTTTTGAATGATTTAGATATATCCATGATTTATTTTGATTTAAATTGATTTAATTGAAATAAAAAAATCAAAATAAATGGTAAAAATAAAATAAAGGCAAGTGGGAAGAGTTAGGGCTCGTGGACCATGTTACAAACTCAAAACAAGTGCAAAAGGTTGGGCCCATTTGACAAAAATTGCAACTTGAGGCACTTTTGACTTTTGACAATTTTGCAAAAAAGGTCAACTTCACCAATGCATAACTCCTTCAATTTTGACTCTTTGAAGGTGTTCTTGGACTTTTTAGAAAACTTAAGATGTCCTCTAAGCAAAATATTTGTTCTCATCTCAATTTAGTCTTCCATGTTCATCTATGAAGCTTTGACAAAAAAGGTGTTTTTGTTGACTTTTCAGAATGACCTATAATGTCCAAATTCATAACTTCATGTGAGTGAATATTTTGAACTTGGGAGCTGAAGATGAATTGTAGGGAATTGCATCCTATTCAAAATGAGCTTTGGATGGGTCATTTCTCATAAAGTATAAGAAAGTTATGCTTGGTCAAAGTTGAGTTGACTTTTCCTACAAAACCCTAATTTAGCAATTTTGGGTTTTGATGAATTGTGAGAAATCCTTGAGGAATCATGATCAACACTTGATCAAATTACGAATAATACTTCAAAATGAAGATGTTGACCAAAATTCTTGAAGTTTGACTGTATGTGGGCCACAATTTACTTTTCCCCTAGCACAGTCGATTTTCAGGCCTTTGAGCAATTGACTGAGCAAACATCCTCTGCAAGGCTTGAAACTTGACATGGATAATCTTGAGAACCTATTAGGACAATAGTGAGAATTTGGGATCCCTTAGACTCAAGTATCTTTATACAACATGAAACCCTAATTTGAGGTAGACTGCCTTAGGAGAGAGCTTGTCTGGTCAACCCTTGGACTTCCTTGAACAATTTGAGGATCTCACTTGGAATGCTTTGAGAAATATGGGAGGGAAAAGTTTGGGGTACAACACTTGGACCAGAGGGAGAAGTAGGTGGAGGAGGTACAACTTCACCACCTTCGACTTCTTGATCGTTCCCTTCATCACCAACCACATCTTCACCAATGTAAGTGATAGTTTTTGTTTCAGGATTATAATGAACACCCATTCTTGAGTCAACATTCATGATTGAAATATTATGCAAATTTGGATCCATTTTGACTTTCTTAAACCCAACAAAATCAACTCCAAATTCTTCCATAATTAATGTAACAAAATAAGCATATGGTAGAAATTTCGATTTTGCATCGACTCTCAGCATATGAACCATTATGAGCCTTATCCAATTAACACTTATTCCTTTATTTCTTGCATAAATCAGCTGCATTTCTAGTTCAGTCACAGTGCAGCAGTTTCCAGCCTGTGGAAACATAATATAGACCATAAAGTAATGAAATAGTCGATCATCTATATAAAAGTTACCTGCACTCCATGAGTCTCTAGATGGAATCACTCCGCCTAGACCACGAATCCTTTTGGCACGGAATTCAGCTTCACTTAATCTCCCAATGCTGTAATAAAATTCCTTTTTCCTGTAGGCATCCCATGCCTTGTTTTCAGGGTCGTACAGAGAGTGTCCAATGTAGGGAATATGAAGAATCTCACCAACAATCTCAGGGGTTAGAGAGATTCGAGTACCCAACACATATGTCACGATCTTGCCTTTTTGGGGAGTTAAATTGCTGAAAAATACTCTTACCAGATCCGAATAATATGGACCAAATGATGAAATTAATGGTTCTAGTCCATAAGCAGTTAAATCATTTTGAAAAGAGAAACATTCCTGGGGAAAGGATGATAGCATGCCATATTTAGGATTGGACACTATTTTTATTTGAAAGTCCTTTGTGAATCTTGCTTCTTGTTCTTCAGTGAAAGATGAAAGTAATGGATTCTCAGAGAATGAATCAACCTTTTTCTTCCCTTTCTCTGAAGCTGACACCTTTCGTTTTTTCCTTGAAGACGTGGGTAAGGTATTTTTAGGGTTTTAAAGGTTTTAGGTTTTTGAGAGAAGGGTGTTTGATGAGCTGAAGTTTGGATATGATTTGTGAGTAGATAGAAATGAGTGAGTTGTATTATATGTAATGAAGTTTAATTGGCTTGGGAATATGAGAGAGAGAGAGAGAGGAATTCTGACCAACAAATATTTCTGTCATAAAAGCATGTTACAGTGGGTGCAATCGATTTGCATACAGATGCAATCTATTTGCACATAAAACAGAAGCAAAATAAAACTGAAACGCACAGAGTGCAATTGATTTGCACTTATGGTGCAATCGATTTGCACTGAAACAGAAAGGTCAAAATTAAAAACACTAAGTGAGCAATCGACTTACACTATTGTGCAATCGATTTGCATCAACCAAAAATGACCAAAAACATATTTTTCTTAAACTTAAACACCACTTAACATATATATTTACATATAGCATGGTTAAAAACATATATATAAAATGATAACAAGGATAAAAAGCACCTTATATGTCGTGTTCATCAAGAATGCCAAGCTCTCGTCGAATCTTGTAAAATGGTTCTCTTGCCAAAGGTTTAGTGAAGATATCGGCAAGTTGATTATGAGTATCTATAAATGTTACCTCGACATCTCCATGAAGTACATGATCATGAAGGAAATGATGTCGTATATCTATGTGTTTGGTTCTTGAATGCATGAACGGATTCTTCGTAATGTTTATTGCACTTGTATTGTCGCACTGTAGAGGAATGCATCCTAGATTGAGTCCGTAGTCATGAAGTTGTTGTTTGAGCCACACAATTTGAGCGCAACTACTACCCGCTGTAATATATTCTGCTTCGGTTGTGCTAAGAGCAACACATGCTTGTTTCTTGCAGGCCCGTGATACTAATGCATTTCCAAGGATGTGACAAGTACCACTTGTGCTTTTTCTATCAGTTTTACAACCTGCATAATCCGCGTCAGAATAACCAACTAAGTTGCAAACACTACCTTTGGGATACCATAATCCGACATTTATTGTCCCTTTGAGATACTTCACGATCCTTTTCACCACCGTGAGATAAATTCCTTTGGATTTGCTTGAAAGCGAACACATAGACAGACACTAAACATTATGTCAGGATGGATTGCCGTCAAATATAATAAGGAGCCAATCATACCTCGATACTTTGTAATGTCAATTGAAACACCTAATTCATCTTTGATCAACATATGCACCGGAACCCATTGGTGTAGACATTTCCTTACAGTTATCCATGTCAAATCTTTTCAAGAGTTCCTTGCAATACTTGGATTGGTTGATGAAGATACCATCTTTTAATTGTTTGATTTGAAGTCCAAGAAAATAATTCATTTTACCCATCATGGACATCTCAAATTCTCCTTGCATCAATGCTGAAAATTCTTCACACATTTCTTAGTTTGAAGATCCGAAAATGATATCGTCAACATAGACTTGAGCTAGCAAAGTTTCATCTTTGATTTTCTTGATAAACATAGTCTTGTCAACTTTGCCCTTTTCAAAACCTTTTTCGCATAAGAAGTTGCTTAAACGATCATACCATGCCCTTGGTGCTTCTTTCAACCCATATAGAGCTTTTCTCAATTTAAATACATGAGATGGATTCTTGAAATCTTCGAACCCCGGGGGTTGCTTAACATAGATTTATTCAGTGATATATCCATTCAAGAATGCGCTTCTGACATCCATTTGGAAAAGAACAAAATTTAATGAGCAGGCATAGGCAAGTAAGAGACGAATAACTTCTAACCTTGCAACTGGAGCGAAAGTTTCTTCAAAATCTATTCCTTCTTCATGATTGTAGCCTTGTGCTACCAACCTTGCATTGTTCCAAACAATTATTCCATTTTCGTCAAGTTTGTTTTTAATCACCCATCTTGTTCCAATAATGTGTTTGTTACTTGGCCTAGGGACAACTTCCCAAACTTGATTCCTTTCAAATTGATTTAATTCTTCTTGCATAGCGATAATCCATTGGTCGTCGCCTAAGGCTTCATCAACTTTGGAAGGTTCAATTTGAGAGACAAATGCCATGTTTAGGCAAGCATCTTTGAGATTTAATCTTGTTGTCACACCTTGACTTATATCACCAGTTACTTTATCGATAAGATGATCTTTATGAGTTCTCCATTCTTTTGGTAGATTATTGAGATTTGATTCTTGTTGGGGTGATTCTTCGTGTTGAATTGGTTGATCTTTGGAAGTATTTTCTTGAGGACCTTCTAGTATTTCATCATCATTATCATCACAAACAATATTATCCTCCTTGGAGGGGTTAGATTCATCAAAAAGATACATGCATTGATTCTTCAATTGTTAAAGTTCTTTTGTAGTAGATTCTATATGCCTTACTAGAAAGAGAGTAGCCAAGAAAAATACCTTCATCGTATTTTTCATCAAACTTACCAAGGTTATCTTTGTTGTTGTTTAAGATAAAGCATTTGCATCTGAAAATTTGAAATAAAACAATGTTTGGTTCCCTCCCTTTGAAGAGTTCATATGGAGTTTTCTTCAAGATCGGTCTTATGTTAACTCTATTGCTAACAAAACATGTCATGCTCACCGCATCCGTCCAAAAATATTTTGGAAGATTTGAATCGCTAAGCATCATTCTAGCAATTTCCACAACAGACCTATTCTTTCTTTCTACCACTCCATTTTGTTGAGAAGTCCTTGGTTCCGAGAAGTTGTGAGATATTACATGTTCTCCAAAAAAATTCTTCAAATAGAGCATTTTGAAATTCTCCGCCATGATCACTTCTTATGGAGGCAATTGTTAGAGACTTCTCATTTTGAATTTGTTTAGCATACTTATGAATGCCTTGAATGCATCACTTTTCTGCACTAAAAAGAATGTCCAAGTATATCTAGAGAAATCATCAACAATAACCAAATCATATACATTACCTCCGAAACTTCTTGTTCTTGATGGACCAAATAAGTCCATATGTAACAATTGTAGTGGCCTTGCAATAGACACCACATTCTTAGATTTGAAAGTTGATTTTGTTTGTTTCACTTTTTGAGAAGCATCACAAAGTCTATCTTTGATGAAATTTCTCTTAGGAAACCCAATGACAAGATCATGCTTGATTAGTTTATTCAAGTGTTCCATGTGAATATGAGCAATTCTTTCGTTGTTCGCCATGAGACATTTTACCTTCAAAGATGGATCATCAAGGGAAATCATGAATATATTATTGATTCTTTTACCTTTAAGTATAACCTCATGTGTGACTTTGTCTTCTATCAAGCATTCATCCTTGGTGAAATTGATCTTGAAGCCTTTGTCACAAAGTTGGCTAATACTAAGAAGATTGTGCTTTAGTCCTTCAACATAAAGAACATCTTCAATGGATGTGAAAGGTGGAGCACCAACTTTTCCTTTGCCAAGAAATATTCCCTTATTATTGTCTCCATAAGTGACAAAACCCTTGGCCTTTTATAACTAGATTTGAAAATTGGTTTATGTCTCCCGTCATATGCTTTGAACAACCACTATCAAGATACCAAAGATTGCATGTGGTCTTCAAGCATACCTGCAAAACAAATTAGGCTTTGTTAGGTACCCAAGTTGCTTTGGGTCCTTCGTAATTAGTGCCTTTCTTTATCCACACATAATGCCCACTTGCCACACTAAAGTTTCTAACATAGCAAGCATTAGGTGTATGGCCTTTAATACCACAATAAAAATAAGTAGGTTCAAAGTTACTTCTATATCTAGAAGGATAAGATTTCTTCTTAGGGAATGTTTTCTTTTTAGGATAGTGATGAACTTTTTTAGGTTTGTTCACTTTCTCTTTGGATGATTGATCACTAGCCTTAACAAAGATAGTTTTATTAGAAATTGGTTTTGAAAACTTTGAATATCCAAGTCCAGTTTTATTATTGGAGTATCTTTATTGGCTAAGAACACCTTCCAATCCAATTTGGCCTTTTTCATATCTTTCAATGACTCTTTTTAATTGGACAATTTGGAAAGAGAGTGATTCACAATTTTTGCATGCAGAATTCTGTTTTTGTTCATCGCTTAATTTTTGTTTTTCTTCTTTGAAATCTTTATCCATAGATTCACATTTTTCTTCTAAGGATGAAATATGTTTCTTTTGTGATGAAATAGTTTTATATAGAATTTTGCATTCATTCAATAGTTCATCTATAGCACCTTGTGCATCACTATCAAAAAGAGAAAATTCATTACTAACCTCAATGTCTTCATCATCAGAATGGTGTGAGACCATCAATGCTAGATTTGCACTTTCATCACTATCATAATCGAACGAGGAACTTATTTCATTATCCTCCCATGCAACATAGGCTTTTTGTTCTTGAATCCCTTTTTGCTTTTGTAGCCACCTTTCTTGGAGAGTTTCAGACAATCCAACTTGATATGACCTTGCTTTCCAAATTCATAACATGTGACTTCTTGTGTTGATGTGGAAGCTTCCTTTTTCTTAAATTGTTTCTTTCCTTTTGAATGAGAAAAGGATTTATCATTTCTACCAAAGAACTTACCAAACCTTTTAACAAGAAGCATGGAATTTTCATCTTCTTTTGGATTGTCTTCCTTTTCAACTTCCTTGGAATCTATATTCAAAGCAATATTCTTGGATTTCTTCTCTTGATTTTCATGTTTTTCAAGTCTTCTGAGTTCCGTTTCATATTATTGAAGTTTCCCAAACAATGTTGCGGACGTCATGGAGGAGAGACTTTTCTTTTATGAAATTGCTGTTAACTTTGGTTACCATTCCCTAGTTAAGGACCTAAGTACTTTCAGATTTAGTTCATCACTCGTCAAAGTCTTACCAAGAGCACTTAGATGATTTTTCAAGTGCACAAATCTCTTTTGTAGGTAAATAATGGTTTCTCTGGGCTGCATTCGAAATAATTCGTATTCTTGACTCAGGGTATTTAGTCTTGATCTTTTAACTTCAACAGTTCCTTCATGAGTTTTTACCATGGTATCCCATATTTCTTTTGCTGTTTTGCATGCCGAGACACGGAAGAAATCATCCATGCTAAGTGCACCTTGAAGAAGGTTTATTGCCTTTTTATCATAGATAACCTTTTTCTTATAATCTTTGTTCCATGCAGTTTTAGGCTTTGATGAGCCAGCACCATTGATTACTGTTATAGGGATAAATGGACCATTCTCGACGGCATCCTATATTTCTTTTCCTTGTGCTTCTAGATATGCCTTCATGCGTATTTTCCATAAGTCAAAATATTCACCACAAAATAGAGGAGGCTTGTTGTTACTACCACCATCTCTAAAAACAGGATTTTGATTTGCGGAAGCCATTCTGGATCTTTTAGGAACAAGTTACCTATAACATGCTCTGATGCCAATTGTGAGTACGAAGTGCGCCTAAGAGGGGGGGTTGAATTAGGTACTTTAAAAAATTCTGGTTTTAGTGATGATGGATATTATTTTTCTGGATTATGGTGAGTTTATGAAAGAGTAAAGTGCATAAAAATAAAGAGACACAAGCGATATATCCTGGTTCCCCTCACAGTCCGAGAGTACTCCAGTCCCCTTTCAACATGAAAGAGATTTCCTTATTGTCGCAAACTTAAACAAGAACTACCCAAAACCAAGAACAATCCTCTTGGACCAATAACAATCCTCTTGGATTTTCACTATGTCAATAATGAGAACAATCCTCTCAAAGTGACTTCACTTGTATCCAACAATCCCGGAAAGACAAGATTTATAAAACCACTTGAACTTATTTTCAAAATCCTGAAAAATAAGCAAGTATATAGCAATATTTTATTTGAGTGAGTTTGAGTAGTAATGATCACTTTGAGTGATTTAATCAATGAATTGATCTTCTATTCCAATGACAATAGTATATAATGACTCAAGATATATAATGCTCAAAGATTTCTGTTTGACAATATGTGAAAGTGTGCAGAAAAACTTTGTGTATAAAAGTGAAGAAAAGCTTGAGTTTGATATTTGAAAATTCAGAAAATATATTTTGAAGAGGTGTTGAAAATGATTTTGAAAATGAGTATTTATATGTTCATAGCACCTTTTTGAAACAACATAAAGTTCTATAAATGAATCATGAACAATCGCCAAGATTGAGTGAAAGGTTTCCATGAAATGGTGTTATGAACAGGCTTGTGCAAAGCTGCTATTTTTCAAAATCGTGCAGCATGCAATCGATTTCACCCTTTGTGTAAATCGTTTGCACGGGGTTTTCAACAGCAAGAATTTCAAATATTTTGAGTGTGCAATTGATTGCACAAGAGTGTAAATCAATTGTATGTGAAGTCAGTAGAAAAAATTGATTGAGTGAAATCGATTGCACAAACATGCAAATTGATTGCACTGAGAAACAATAGTAAATGTTTTGAAAAATTAAAGCATGCAATCGATTGCACTAATATGCAAATCGATTGCACTCAAGTGAAAAAAAAATTTAGCTTAGAAAAAACTTGAGTAAAGGTTTGGACAATATAAAAAATTTATTTTCACCATTGAGCATCTATGTATTAAGTTCAAAGTAAGTATTATCATTAATCTTTGCTTTTAGCTTATATGCTTTTAGCTTGATCAATAATCTTTGCCTTCTTTGTCCCTCTTGGTTTGTCTTCATCAAAACAAAAGTGCATTTGAGAAGATTGATTTTACAAGCCATGATCTTTTCTGCCTCACTCTTATCTACACACCGAAGCAAAGTAGAGTCGTGGTTGCGCTTATAGAGGATTGTGTTATTGAGGAAGAATTTAGCATAGAACCTTCTTAGGAACTTCTTATCATTGACTGAAGCTCCCTCAGGATATTCTCGGGCCTCGAGATATCTTTTAATTTCATAGAACCAAGGTTTGTCCACTACTTCTTCAGTATCAATCTCATGACAGTATGCTAGTTCGTCCATCCTCTCAATAGTGATCTGAGGAGCCTCATTATTCCACCTAATTTTGAACATGGATGACATAGTAGCTAGCGCGTCTGCTAGTTGATTTTATTCTCGTGGAAAATGCTCAAAGGTAATTTCCTTAAAATATGGGATCAGTGTCAACACATGTTCTTTATAAGGGATGAGATTAGGATGCTTCGTGTCCCATTCTCCTCTGATCTGACTGATTACTAACGCTGAGTTTCCAAATACACTTAAGGATTTGATCCCCAAATCTATCGTAGCTTTGAGACCCATAATGCACGCTTCATATTCAGCCATATTATTAGTACATTTGAAACACAACACGACAGTGAAGGGAGTATGACAACCTTCAGGAGATATGATTACAGCGCAGATGCCATTGCAGAGTGCGTTGGAAGCTCTATAAAAAACCATGGTCCATCGGGATCCTTGTTCAGGTCTGTCATACGGTCCGATTTCTTCATAATCATTTACCAACATGATGTCTTCGTCCGGGAATTAGAAATTCATAGATTGATAGTCATCCACAACCTGATGAGCCAAATGATCAGCTAATACACTTCCTTTTATTGCTTTTTGGGTAGTGTACTGAATGTCATATTCGGTCAGGACCATCATCCATCTTGCTATTCTTCCAAAGAGGGCGGGCTTCTCGAATATATATTTAATAGAATCCATCTTGGATATGAATAAGGTAGTGTGAGTCAGCATATACTATCTTAGCCGACGAGCAGTCCATTCCAGAGCGCAACAAGTTTTCTAGAGCAGTGAATATCTGGTTTCACAGTCGGTAAACTTTTTTCTTAGGTAGTATATTGCATGCTCTTTTCGGTCAGACTCCTCATGCTTCCCCAACACACACCCCGTTGAATCTTCCCTCAACTGGAGGCATTAAAATGGGAGGCTCTTGAAGGTACTCCTTGATCCTATCAAAGGCAGCTTGGCAATCGTCATTCTATTCAACCACTTGATCTTTCTTCAGTAATTTGAAGATTGGTTCACAAGTAGCGATCACATGGGAAATGAATCTGGCGATGTAGTTTAGCCTTCCTAGGAATCGCCTAACTTCCTTCTTAGTGCGAGGAGCAGGAATTTCTTGTATTAATTTTACCTTTGCAGGGTCTACTTCAATACCTTTTCTACTGACAACGAATCCTAAGAGCTTACCGAACCTTACTCCAAAAGTGAATTTATTCGGGTTCAGTCTTAGTTTGTATTTCTTCAGTCTTTCAAATAGTTTCTGCAAGTGGTCCAGGTGTTCCTATTCAGTTTGAGATCTGGCTATCATATCATCCATGTAGACCTCTATTTCATGATGGATCATATCGTGAAACAAAGCTACCATGGCACGCTAATAGGTTTCCCCGACGTTCTTCATCCCAAATGGAATAACTTTGTAACTGAAAGTGCCCCATTGTGTGACGAAGGTCGTTTTCTCCATGTCCTCGGGTGCCATTTTAATCTGATTGTATCAGGAGAAACCATCCATGAAGGAGAATACTTTATATTATGCGGTATTGTCAACCAGAATATCAACGTGGGGAAGCGGGAAGTCATCCTTGGGGCTTGCCCTATTCAGGTCTCTGTAATCCAGACACATACGTACCTTACTGTCCTTCTTAGGCACCGGAACGACATTGGTAACCCATTATGGATAAGAGGTGACAACTAAGAATCCTATGTTGAACTGCTTCATGACTTCAGTCTTGATTTTTTATGACATTTCTAGCCGCATATGACGAACCTTTTGTTTCAATGGAGAGTAGTCTTCTTTTGTTGACAGACGATGGACCACAATATCAGTGTCGAGTCCAGGCATGTCTTTATATGACCAGGCAAAGACCTCAACATAGTCATGTAGCATCTGAGTTAAACGCTTTTTGACATTATGCTCTAGGTTGGCACCCATCTTGACTTCTTTCTTGTCCTCTTCTGTACCTAAGTTAACTGTTTCAACCGGCTCTTTGTACGGTTGTATGGTCCTTTCTTCCTGTTGTAATAATCTAGCAAGTTCCCCTGGTACCTCACAATATTCCTCAATTTCTTCCTCGGCTTGGTAAATCGGATTTTCAAAGTTACGATAGGCAATAGCAGAACCATTACCAATGGGATCCCGAGTGGATGTGGATCTGCATTTCGATATTTGATTGTGTGTAAGAGCATATCTATCTTTGATAAAAGGAAAGGTAGAAAAAGAAAAACAAATAGCGTAAAATTTGCATGCAAAAACATCCCATGATTTATTAATGACATATGAAGATGAAGTAACTTCCCTCACAGAGACCATTGTGCCTCGGGTAAGACACAAGGTTTTAAAGTTTAAATTGTTTAAATATTACAAGTCCAAAAATTTAAAAGACAATTACTCTTGAATAAAAGTAATAGGAACAAAATCTTTGGCCTCCCAATTGTTGATTCCACTCCCGATGGTTGGAAAAATCCACTCGTCCATGTCGCAGCTACTATCGTTGTCTTCCAACACGTTGGCTCCATAATTGCTGATGCGTAATGGTGGTCCCCCAGCGCGAGTACGTTGAACAACTCTTTGGGCCTCTGAGGTAAAACCCAGACCAAACTTGTTAGATTGGTAGGGAATATCCGGAAGTTGAACCCAAACGGTACATCCATGTTCCTCAATTACTGCTTTAGCATCCTTCAGAGAAGCCATTTTCGATGGAGGTCTGGTAATCTTCAGAGTCTTGGTAGCAGTCTTGGTCATACCAACCATATGAGGAACCTCCTCAAAATTCTGGCAGGGGGTCTCAATGAACTCGCCGTCTATTTCAACATACCTGAAAGAGTTCAGGTGGCTAACCATGTATTCGTCCTCCCCGTGGACTGTGATAATCTTTCCCTTGACTGGGTACTTCAACATCTGATGTAGGGTAGAAGTGGAAGCACCATCCCCATGGATCCTGGGTCGACGCAATAAACATGAATAAGATGGGCGGATATCCATCACATAGAAGGTTGAATCAAAAGTCTGAGTTCCAAATTTGATAGGGATATCCACATCCCCGTGCACCGTTCATTTAGAACCATCAAAGGCCCTCACCACAATGTTTCTGGGCCTCAATGCGAGTCTTTCTCAATCTAAGGGGTCAAGAGCATTCTTAGGTAAGACATTCAGCGACGAACTTGTATCCACCAGAACATGGGCTAATGTAGTGCCCCTGTACTCAATGGAGACATGTAGGGCATCATTGTGTTTCCTTCCCTTGGGAGTTAAATCAGCGCCAGAAAAACTCATTCCATTATCAGCAGTTAGACTGGCCATACAATTCTCGAATTGATCAACAGAGGTCTCTTGGGGCACGTGGGCATTCTTCGGAAATTTTGCCAAAGCCTTAGCGTGTGCCTCAGAGCACACAAGTAAGGCCAACATCGATATTTTTGAGGGGGTCTGCCCCAACTGCTCCATGATATTGTAATCACTTTTCTTGATTATTTTTAATATCTCTTCCATTTCTCTTTTAGAAGCCTCGGGGTGACTTCTGGATGCACCTTCGTCTGGACAGGCTCAACCAATACCTCTTTTCCCCGTGTCTCGGCCGACTCGGTAGCAGGGATAACAATAGGACTAACAATAGGAGTAACACTGGGAATTCTGACCGGAGCGGTAGTGGGAATAATTACAGGAGTAGAAATGGTCTTTGGAGAGATCTCGGGGGATAAAACCTTCCACTTCTTGTTATCTTACTGGTCCCAACGATACTGTCGACGTCAGGATCAGTACCTTCAACAACTTTGTCTTTGATAGCTAATAGATCTTGCTTGACGACATGGTAATAGACGTCAGCCGCATAATTCCAGGGAACAGCTTTATCTGAGGAATAAGGTATTGGCCCCGGCATAGTGATGATTAGGGGAGCAAACTTTGGAAGAGATTTAATCCTAACGCGTCTTTTGGTGGAGACCCTGGGAGGATTGTCGGGAATGGTGATTATTGAAACATCTTCACATGAATTTATGGCAAGAGGAACTTTCTCGAACATGATTTCTTTGTTAACCATCAGGCATTGGATGTCCACCTTCAGTAATAAACAGCCATCTGGTAGAGACATGCATAAGTGATAACTTTCATCACAGCCCGGAAATAAACTGGCTTGCAAGATTCTGTTTAATAGTCAAAAGGGGAGTAGTTAATTCATCCACAGAAGAAACAAAATGGTCGTTATCAACAACATTGACAACTTGGCCATGTTTGAGCATTGGTGCAGTTATTACATTAGGTGTTTCTGGAGGGTCAAACTCAATCTCTTCCGCCTTGATAAGGTCTTGCACTTTAATTTTTAAGGTCCGACAATCGTTTGTATCATGCCCCGGACTTTCAGAATGATAGGCACATCGAGCATTCGGGTTGTAGCAGGGAGAAGCAGTATTGAGGTTCTTGGGAGCTTCCCTTAGAGTCACCAGATTTGACTTCAATAGATGTGGTAAAACCTTGGATAAGGTCATGTTGATCTGGGTGAATCGTCTTATGGGCGCCTCCGGCATGCGTTTATGGTTTCGCTGTTGATTCGATACAGGATTGGAGATTATAACAGCACCCACCGTTGAGCGAAATTTGTGATACGGTGGGAGAACTGACTTGGTTGTTTGTGTTTGATTGCAAATGTTGCGAATATCAAGAGTCGCCACTGAATTTTCTTTTATCCAATAAGGAAAGGCTGAAAAGAACAGGAAAGACCTTTAGAGATGTTTTCTTGAGTTCGGGGCGTAGATTATGAACATGGAAGGTATTAGCACCCTTTTCATCCGTAGTTATCTACGGGCTCTTAGTTGCTTGCTAGATCACTTGCTTTTATTTGAATGTGTGCTTGTGGTGTGGGTTTTGAAAGTATTTTGAAAATGTCTTTGTAATGGTTCTCGTTTCTATAAGAATGCGTACAAAGTGTTGTTTCGAAAATAGCTCAAAGAGGTGTTTGTGAAATGTGTTTTTGAAAGAAATTTTGAAAAGGTATCTTCTTTGTAATGGCTATCATTTCTATAAGAACGCGTACAAAGTGTTTGTCTTTTGAAAATGTTTCAAATGAGCGTGTTGGTGTATAAAATGTTTTATTGTGAGCAAGCGAGCAACTAGGAGCGAATCTACCTACTGAAAAAGGTCTTAAATGCTCTTTTCCTCCTCCTTTAGATGTTGCTATCTTACCGTTGTTTTGGTAAGAAGCTCCATCGTTGGATGTGATGGGATGGGCGTGGGACATTTGTATAGTCATAGAAGGCAACCTATGGGACGTTTTAGCAATATCATTTAGAGACTAGATCATTTACCGAAGGCAACATCGAGGGTCATCGAGGGACTAGGATCTTTTATCGAGGGTCTTTTCTAAAACGCCCATGTTCAAGGGATATGACTATTTTTTCGATAGGCAACAAGTGAGATTACCCTAAGGGGTGTATGTGTGTAAAGTGTATTTGATTGCATGCATTTAGTCTTTGATTTTCTGGTTGTCTATTTGTTGTTTTTATCTTGCCATATACACCTAATTACTAGCAATATATGAAAGCAATAAAAACGCGGAAAGGTAAAATCCTACGCTATTACATTATTAAGGGGATGGGGTGTACAAATTTACAATGGGGATTGCGAGAAACTAAAGTCTTATTTATCTATTACAACCATATTGAAATAATGTTCAAGAAATGTAAAAATGGAATAGTCTTGTTTTTATGAAAAGAAATAATTTTGCTAAAGAAAACATTTTTTATCTTTGAATTTTTTGAGTTTTTAGAGGGATAGAATAAAGTATGTATGTTGTACCCCAAAATTTTCCCTCCCATTTTTCACAGAAATCACAACCCTAGGGTTTCTCAAATATTCAAGTTGGCTCAGGAATCGATCAGACAGATTTTCTCCTTTGGCAGTAAACCGGCAGTTAGGGCTTTTCTTGCAATTCTCAAAAGAAATGAATTCTCAAAGATCCAATTGGCTTTCACATGTTTTCATGCTTATTCAAGTTTACTGAAAGGTTACTGTTTGTTCTCAAGGCATGTTTGTTTTGGGACAAGAGATGGAATCTAAGACTGTCATTTGGGACATTCTTGTTTTGTTTGATCCAGGTTAACCAGATAATTTGCGTCTTTTAAAACATTTTCTTGTTTATGGAATAAACATTTGCTTGTTTATGGAATAGACAGTGCATGTTTTGATTGGAATGCAGTTGCAAGATTACATAATTATTGGATTACTTGGAGTTTAAGTTATAAGATTGGAGTATTTTGTTTCATTCATCTTGATTGGGAATCTTTAAGATTTAGTTAAGATGCAAAGAGAAAATTGCAAGTTATTGACAGTAAAGGATTTTAATGGACATAAGAATATCTCATAAGACTTTCTCCATTTATTTCAAAAGTTGTTACAAAATAATTTATTATTTAAATACTTTAGGTTTTACAACTTATTGTATTTAAAAAAATAAATTAGTACAATTGTTGAATGTTTCTCTCTAAATTACAAAGAAAAGAAAATTAATCTAGGCCTAAGGTTGACTAAGCTTCCTTTGCTTCCATGCTTGCCACGGAGTCTCTTGCTTCCCCTGCTTTTCCACCATCAAGTTGTGCTCACATGAAAACAAAAGACAGAAAAATAGTTAGTACAGTTAATTGGACATGAGCAAGAATTTTCAAAAGAAAGAAAAAGTGTTCATCATTAAAGTTTGCAATTTGGAATCAGAAGGCTATTTTTTTATTTCATCACATTTTTTATTTTTATCTATTTGCAAATCACAAGAGAATTATTCCTCTTGGTTCACAAAAAGAAGAAATAGGAAATGTAAGCAAACTATCCAAACAAGGGAAATGTAAGAAAACTATCCAAACAAGAGAAATGTAAGCAAACTATCCAAACAAGCCAAATGCCCAAACAGCGGCCAAAACAAATATTCCAAACTGAATGCAACAAACAGGAGCATGGCCAAAACAAATATTCCAAACTGAATGCAACAAACAGCAGCATAGCTAAAACAAAATGCAAACGAAGCAACAAACAACATAGCAGCATAAGCAGGCAGCAAAGAAAGTATATCAGTATGGTAAACTAAGTCAACAAGCAAGAGGCTTGTTCAATAAGCCATAATCATCATTTTCCAAGTTATTTGCAAACTTTTCAGAAAAAAGGTGAAAGAGCAAATTGACTCTTAAGGTCATTGAGAGAGAGAGAGAGGAAAGAAGTCACCTAGGGATGCTGCCCTGCTGTCACAATTGCACAAGAATTGCTAGAAAACAAAAACTGCAAGAAAAAGAGCATGAGAACAATATGCCAAATATTCAAAATTTGGTGGTTTTCCCACCATTTAGAATAAGCTGTCAGACCAAAGCAACTAATATAACAGTAGACAGCGCTCAAGAAAGAGAAGAACATTTTTTTTATCAAACTCAGAAAAACTGAAAACAGGTCCCAAGCATCAAAACTGTCAAAAGATAACCAAAAGCCAAAACTCCCAGCATCTTCCATCAAACCCATAGCTAAACCTGTTAACCAACAAATCCAAAACAACAAAAATATCCCAAACCAACCTTCAAACTTCCATCAACCAAAGAACTGTCAAAGGCATCAAACTGTCAAATAGTTCAAACAAACCATCAAACTAAACCTGTTAACCAACAAATCCAAAACAACAAAAACATTCAAAACCAAACTGTCAAACTCCAAAAATCACCAACCATCTAAAAGCTCATCAAACCTGTTATCTCAACATTAACAAATCCCCAAATCAAAACCAGAAATCTAAAACTGTCAACATAAGCCAAATACATAAAACCACAAAAATCACCAAATTGTCAAACCAACAACCATCACCAAAAAAAATAGTAAACCGTTCAAACTGATAAAACAACAACAAGCCTCAAATGACCCAGAAGACAACCAACAATCCTCATCACAACAAAAGAAAACACAGTAAACAATCACAAAGTCCCAACAATCATCATCAAGTCAAGATCATCATCAAAACAACGAAAGTTGTTACCTATCAAAAGGGACCCAAGCCAGGAAAGCAAGGCTTTCAATCTTCATTTCTTCTCCCTCGCAAATCCCGCTACCAAGGAGCACTGCCCTCAGTCTCACTATTTCACAGGAAAGTTCCAAAGGTGTGGTTCTTTTCACCTTCCTCATAAACCATTTTCTGCATCTCAATAGACAATAAATTTGATTAACAGAAAAAGACGTAACAAGATAAAACAAACAATGAATCTGAAGAGCTTCACTAATGACAGAACTATGCCTTTTTCAAAGAACACCATTGAAAATCGTTTAAAGAGGTGAGATTGAGGGGCGCTCCGGCAAAGGAAATTCTAGAGGGGAGGATCAGATAGAACCCTTTAAGCATAAATCTGACCTTAGGTTTTTTCAGAGAAACGCGAATCACGGTGAGATGAGGAGAGATTAGGTTCTTAATAGGGCGTTTCGGCCATGAGCTTAGAAGATTGAGATAGTAACAGAGATGGAGAGAAGAACGAAATATGAACGGAGAGGGAAGAAAGGGATGAACAGCACCGCTGTACAAAAGGGGTAAGAACCCTAATCGGTTTTGTTTCCCTAATCAAACAATTATGCCCTTTAAGAGAGCATTGGGCCTGTTTCATTTACAGGCCCCCTAAAGCCCACGCGTTTTGCTAGTAACCCACCCCCATCTGACTTGTTTTTGTTAACAACAAACACCCCTTTTCTTTGGGCCTAACATTCCTAGAACCTCTTAAGCCCATTTCTCTTTTTTAATTTGTTTTTATATATTTTGAGAAATTCTAAAGAAAACCAAAATACTTTTTTTTTTATTATTAAATTAATTTAAGTCTTGAAATCATTTTTTTTATCATTTTTTTTATAACTAGCTTTATGAAATTCTTTTTTTTACATCTAAAAAAAACATCAAAAAAATTAACTTAGTTGGTCTTATTTCTTTGAATTTACTTACATTATTAATAAAAATACAAAAAATAATAATAAAGATTTAATCTTTTTTTAAAATAGGTTTTATTTTCTCTTTTCAAGTAAATACATACATTTCACATTTTGTTGACTTTATTTCATAAATTGTCATAGCTTTATATTAAATCGCGCAACAATTCGATTTGGTTGTATTGTTTGATATTTGGACATTGTTATTCCATTTGATTCATCCCCATTTGTAACAATTGTACCCCCATTCCCGAACATTCTGTAATAGTTTAGAATTTCAATTCCCGTAATTTATTGCTTTCTATATATTGTATAGTAACTAGGCATGAATGGCAAGATTCAAAAATCAATCGCTAGATGACCTAATCAAAGAATAAAATAACTTGAAATCAACACACTTTCTCACACGCGCACCTCTAGGGTAACCTCGCTCGTTGCCTCGGAAATACAATCATGTCCCTCGAATATGGGATGCTCTAGCAAATGACCCTTCGATAAACAAAGATCGTAGTCCCTCGATGACCCTCGATGTTGCCTTCGATTAAAACGATCTCGTCCATTTCAAAAAATTGCTAAAGCGTCTCACAAGTTGCCTTCAATGATTGTAAAATTGACCCGCGCTTGTCCCTTCACATCCAATGGCGGGGCTTCTTACCAAATCAATGGTAAGATAGCACCATTAAAAGGAAGAAAAAAACAACTTAAGACCTTTCGAGTAGATAGATTTGCTCTTAGTTACTCGCTTGCTCACGACAAAAACTTTTACACCTACACCTCCATTTCAAAACAATTTCAAAAAGTTAAAACATTTTATATACGTTCTTATAGAGACGAGAACCATTGCAAAACCTCTTTTCAAAACACTTTTTGAAACACGATTCACAAACACCTCTTTGAACCATTTTTCGAAACAAAACTTTGTATACATTCTTATAGAGACGAGAACCATTACAAAGAGATTTTTCAAAATACTTTCAAAAGCCCACACCACAAGCACACAATCAACAAAAAGCAAGTGATCTAAAACGAGTAACTAAGAGCCCATGGAAAACCATGGATGAAAAGGGTGCTAATACCTTTCCTTTTCATAATCTACCCCCCGAATCTGAGAAAATTCTCGAAAGGTCTTTCCTGTGATTTTTTACCTTTCCTTTTGGATAAAAGAAAAGTCGGTGGCGACTCTTGCTAACCGCACAAGTGCGAACGAAACGCAAAAACATCTAGTCAATTCTCCCACCGTATCACAGAACTGGCGACTCTGCTGGGGATAATAATAAAAGTGGGGTTACCTTAGGGTTTTAGATCACCTTTACATGCTTATCTTGCTTGACTTGTTTGCTTTACACTTTGGTTCTATTGTTTGGGTTTGAATCCTCTACCCGGATTTGGGAAACATTCATAGGTAAATAGCACTACGTTGTGGAAATTGTACGGGGTATACCGATACGGTCTAAGAAATAGCTATGTTAGTGTGACATATTTGTGGGTACCGGTAGCCTTTGAGTCAATCAAAGAGAATACGGGGCCGCTGAGTGATGTCATGAATCACTAACGAACTTTTAGAACCTTTACTTGACCAACTTGGCCTTTTAGGATGTAGTGAGATGATCGGCTTTGGTGCAGTCCGAAGTTGGTAGATACTCGATACTACACTCATTGAGGGTTGTTTTCTTGGAATATTTCGGTCTCCAGTAAAGTGGCTAAACTAAAACAATGAACACAGAAAACAATCCAGTGATATTGAGCTCCTTAGAACCCGGTTACTATTTCTAGGACAGGTTGAGCCAACTAAATTTTAAGAGGGTACTTACCTATGAAACTCCATGCAAGCCTAAACTAGGAACTTGTGTGATTTGCTTGTACATACATACTTGTGCATAACATCATGGACATCATGAAGCATCATATGCATCCACTAACCATTTCAAGGATTTTTGGAAGTTCATCTTTGTTCCTGTTTTGTAGATTATGGATTCACTTCGTAGAAAAACTATCCAGGTCAACCTTGTGAGAATTCCTCCTCAACTCAAGGAGCTTGCTTCCAGGATTCCTGAGAACTCTTTGTTCACCGAGAGGCATGGTCGTCTTCTCAACTTAGTCACTTCCCACACAGAAAAGACATGATGAAAGTTCTCTTCCAGTTCTTTGACCCACTGCATCACTGCTTCACATTTCCTGACTACCAGCTGGTGCCTACTTTGGAGGAATTTCTCAACTCTTGAGGATTCCTATTCTCAATCAACTACCCTTTAACGGTATGGAAAGAGATCCAAAGCCATAAGATGTTACTCAAGCCCTGTACTTGCAACCATCAGATGTCACAGGTCATTGGGAAACTAGAAGTGGTGTCAAAGGCTTCTTGGCAAAGTTCTTGTTTGAAAAGGCCCAAAGCTGCTGGAATTCCTTGGACTTACAAGCTTTTGAGGAGATTGTAGCTCTTATCATCTATGGGATGGTCTTGTTCCCAAACCCTGACCAGCTTATAGATGTGAATGCTGTTAAGATTTTCATGTCTCAGAACCTGGTGCCTACATTGCTTGGGGATATCCTCCACTCTTTTCACACTCGAACAATGAGGAAACGAGGTGTTCTCATGTGTTGGACTCCTCTTATGGAAAGATGGTTTATTTCTCATCTTCCCCGGTCAGTCTTGAAGAATGAATAAGGTTTGAGGTGGTCACAATGATTGATGACTCTTACACATTCAGATATTCATTGGTGTTCTCGATCCAGAGAGAATGTTATCATCGTCGATCATTGTGGGGAATTCCCTAATGTCCCTCTACTTGGCATTAGGGGAGGCATCACCTACAACCCCTGCTTGGCTCTGAGACAGTTTGGCTATGCTCGAAGAGATGGCCCACATGACATGCTGATTCAAGGCTTGGTTTTCGACTTCGACAACGACAATCAAGGACTCCGACAAAGGTTCATCTGAGCTTGGAGGATTCCAAACAAGGTAGACAGTAAGACCTTGGGACACAAGAATTCCATCCCCTTTGAGCCTTACCTCAAGTGGGTACGAACCCACGCCCAAAGTCTTATGATGCCTTACCCCTCCATTCTCCCAGTGATTATAGAGCCAGTTAAGGAAGGAGAGGTTCCATACACCCTCCTACATCCTGACATGCCAACATCACTCGAAGATCTGCAAAGGAGTTGGATACAGCTCAAGGGAGAACGTGATACTTTTGAAACCCAATTCTACGCAAGCGAGAATAAGATTTTAGAACTCACTCGGTTACTTCACGAAGAGCAGACTCTCAACACCTACATTGCGCCAAAGAGGATGCGCAACATCTTTTTACCTTAGAATTTTGTATTATTTTGTCCAAGAGGCATTGATGTACTAACAAATTCTATCTTATTAATATGACGTGTGTTTCTTTTTTGTTTAAAGCAAATTTGAATTTCTGAATCCTTGAAAGCATTACATGAATACATATCATTCATCATATGCATAAGCAGGTATTTGGAAGAAGTTTCCTCATCTCTCTGCTATTTATTTCAGCAAGATGGATATTGAACAAACGGTCAAAGACTTACAAGCTCAGAATTCACAATTTCAGCAGCTACTCTTGACCTTGGCTAAGGGGCAGGAGGAGCTCAAAACTCTGCTAGAGAAAGGTAAAGAGACTGCAGTGCCTTCAGATTCTGAAGATGAAGAAGAAGAGGAAGAGGACTACTCCGAACAGCAGTACCCTCCGGCCGATGACAAATACAAGAACTTGGAAGAACGTCTGGCTGCTATGGAAGTGCAAAGAGTACCGGGGCTGGATTTTGAGGAGCTAGGGTTGGTTTCTGGAATTGTAATCCCTCATAAGTTTAAAGTACCTCTATTTTCCAAGTATGATGGGGTGTCTTGTCCCAAGATGCACCTACGATCTTATGTCGGGAAAATCCAACCACATTCTTCTGACAAAGACCTGTGGGTCCACTTTTTCCAGGAAAGTTTGTTGGGGACGCAGCTGGATTGGTTCTGCCAGTTGGAGAGGTCTGATGTGAATAATTGGGAAGACTTGGCAGCCGCCTTCTATAAGCAGTATCAATACAATGCGGACTTAGCACCAACCCGTACTCAATTAAAGAGTATGGGCATGGTCTCCAATGAAGGCTTCAAAGAGTATGCCCAGAAATGGAGAGACTTGGCAGGACGAGTACAACCACCTCTATTTGAGAGAGAGCTATTAGACATGTTCTTGGGAACTCTTTCAGGGCCTTTGTTTAATCATATGATTGGAAGCTCCTCTGCGGGGTTCACTGAGTTAATTCTAACTGGTGAGAGAGTTGAAGCCGGTATAAAAAGTGGGAAAATTAAAAAAATGCATCTGTTTCCGCTCCCATCAAAAATACTTTTCCGGCAAAGAAGGAAGTATCAGTTGTCTACTCCCAAAGAGGTCAAGGAAGAGTTGAGCACCGACCAGTGGTGGGGGCCGTAATGATTCAGAAGTCTGCAGCTGATCAGCCCAGAAACAATCAACCCAGAACCAACCTAGCAAGGGTAGAAAGGCCTGTACAGGAATTCACCCGGATAAACATGACTCTTGCTCAGGTTCTACCCCATCTCTTGAAGTTAAACCTTGCCAATCTAAAAGAGGCCTCGAAAAATCCAAATACAACTTCTCCTTACTACCATTAAAACGCCAAGTGTGCTTATCATTCAGAGAGTCCAGGGCACGACACCAACAATTGTTGGGCCCTAAAGAATAAGATTCAGGATTTGATAGACGCTAAAGAAGTTGAATTCGACGCCCCTGAAAAGCCAAATGTAATCTCTGGTCCAATGCTAAAGCATGGCCACAATGCCCATGCTGTTGAAGAGGATCTGTTTGTTGCTACTGTTGATGATTTGATAACTCCGCTGCCGATAATCAATTTGAATTTGATGAAGGCTGGGATTTTCCCAAGTTATGAAGAAGATTGTTGCCTTTGTTCATCCTTACCAACCGATTGTCCATTGTTGAAGTTAGGCATCGAACGCCTAATGGATAACCAAGAAATCCTTTTTGAAAAGACTCCAGTGTCACCGACTCCTGTTAATGATGTTTCAATAATAACCATATCCGCCAATCTTTCCAAGGTCTCCAAAAGACCTGTTAAGATTACATCCGCTCCAAAGACTGCATCTTTGAAGATAACCATGCCCGGGCCCATCCTGTACAAGTCCGACAAATCAATACCGTGGAACTATGGTGGAGAAATCTACTACCACAGTATTAAACAAATTGAATCAACTAAAGAGAGTTCTGATGAAGAGACTTCCGACATTGGAAACATTGTCGGAGCGAGCAAAATCACCCGCAATGGAAGAATTTTCTCTCCAGAGATTGCCCCTCCAAAGGCAATCTTTGGACCCTTAGCTACTCCTAAGATCACTCCTGTACCGGTCAACATATCTGCGAGAACTCTAATTATTGAAGAAGTTGTAACTGCTGTGGTTGTCCCCTCTGCTGCTGCTGATGATAGAGGGAAAGGGATCCAAGAAGAGCCCGTCAGGACGAGGGCTCAGCCATTGGTCATCCCTGAGACCTCTCAAAAAGAAATGGAAGAGATTTTGAAAATAATCAAGAAAAGCGATTATGATGTTGTGGAACAACTGGGGCAAACCTTCTAAAAGATCTCTATGTTGGCCCTGCTGCTTTGTTCAGAAGCTTATGCTAAAGCTCTGATTAAATTCTTGAAGACGACCCACGTGCCGCAGGAAACCTCCGCGGATCAGTTCCAGGAATATGTAGCTAGCTTAAAAGCTGACAATGGTCTAGGATTCTTCGATGCTGATTTAACATCCAAAGAGAGAAAACATAATGATGCTTTGCATGTCTCGGTGGAATACAGAGGGACTACCCTAGCACATGTACTGGTAGACACAGGTTCATCATTGAACGTCTTGCCAAAGAAAGCCTTGGATAGACTGGATTATGAAGGTTTAACTTTGAAGCCCAGCAATATAATTGTCAGAGCCTTTGATGGTTCTAAAAGGATGGTCCACGGGGAGGTGGACATCCCGATTAAAGTAGGAATTGAAACCTTCAACTCCATATTCTATGTGATGGACATTCTTCCTTCCTATTCTTTCTTGTTGGGAAGACCCTGGATTCACAATGCTGGAGCCGTCACTTCTACTCTGCATCAAATGCTCAAGTATCCTGTCCAGGGGGAAATCATAACTATTCATGGCGAAGAGGAATACATGATAATCCATCTAAATTCTTTCCGCTATGTAGAATTGGATGGTGAATTCATTGAAACCCCTTTCCAGCATTTTGAAGAGGTAGCTCAGGAGATTGCGGCAACCAAAACAGTGGCTTCTGTGCCCATGATTACCAGACCTCCACCTCGGTTGTCATCTCTCAAAGATGCAAAAGCAGTGGTTGAAGAAGGAGGAAGCACAATCTGGGGGCAGCTTCCAGACTTTCCTTACAAATAAGATAAATTCGGCTTGGGGTTCACTTCTTCTGCTCAAAAGGTTGTACGCCACGCCCGTGATGGAGGGCCACCAGTGAAGATCACCCATCATGGAGTCAATGCTTTGGAGGACAGTGATGAAGAAGGCAGCCTGGAAGACTGGATATTCCCTACCGTTGACGGAGGAATGTGCAATTGGGAAGCAAAAGACTTTGTTCCGATTTCTTTCATACCGCAGTAATTTATCTTTTCCAATTCTGTTGGATCTGTAATAATTCTCAAACAATTTGTACTTTTTTAACCTTGTGTCTTACCCGAGGCGCAAAGGTCCATTTGTAAGGGTTCTTATTTTTCATCTTCATATGCCATTAAATGAATCATGGACGTTTTTCATACAAACTTTTGTGTTCATTGTCTTTCTTTTTACATTTTATTTGTTTAAAGGTGTCTATACCCTTACACACACCCACACTCACAAATGCATGTACTCTTCCATTCTGGATCCCATGGGTAACGATACTGCTATGGCCTTCAGTGACTCTGAAGATCTGATCTACCAAGCCGAATATGAAGGTGAGGAAGATTGTGAGGTGCTAGGGGAATTGGCTAGACTTCTACAACAAGAGGAAAGGGATATTCTGCCTCATGAAGAGCAGTTGGATACAATCAACTTGGGAACTGAGGATAACATAAAGGAAATTAGAGTGGGTGCCAACCTAGAGCTGAGTGTCAAGGAACGTTTAATTCAGCTGTTGCATGAGTATGTTGAGATCTTTTCCTGGTCGTACGAAGACATGCTGGGACTTGATATAGACATTGTGGTACACCGTCTACCCACAAGAGAAGACTATCCACCAGTCAAGCAAAAAGTCCGCCGCATGAGACCTGACATGTCAGAGAAGATCAAAGCAGAAGTTATGAAGCAGTTCAATGCTGGATTTCTGGCTGTTACTTCCTATCCATAATGGGTTGCTAACATTGTGCTTGTTCCTAAGAAAGACGGCAAAGTGAGAATGTGCATGGATTATAGAG
Organism: Vicia faba; assembly: GCA_948472305.1. Classification (NCBI taxonomy): domain Eukaryota; kingdom Viridiplantae; phylum Streptophyta; class Magnoliopsida; order Fabales; family Fabaceae; genus Vicia; species Vicia faba. The sequence goes on along the minus strand of OX451740.1, from coordinate 1,311,709,837 downwards.
ACTTAAACAGGGCCAACCCTAAAGATGACTTTCCACTTCCGCACATTGACATCCTGGTTGATAACACAGCTCAGCACAAAGTGTTTTCTTTCATGGACGGATTCTCAGGTTACAACCAGATCAAAATGGCACCTGAGGACATGGAGAAAACTACTTTTGTTACACAGTGGGGTACGTTCTGCTACAAAGTGATGCCATTCGGACTGAAGAATGCTGGGGCAACCTATCAACGCACCATGGTAGCTTTGTTTCATGATATGATACATCATGAGATAGAGGTCTACGTAGATGACATGATAGCCCGTTCACAAACTGAAGAAGAACACCTTGATCACTTGCAAAAGCTGTTTTCCAGGTTAAAGGAGTACAAGCTAAGGTTAAACCCTAACAAGTGCACCTTCGGAGTCAGGTCCGGTAAACTCTTGGGTTTCATTGTCAGCAAAAAAGGCATCGAGGTTGATCCTGCCAAAGTCAAAGCTATACAAGAAATGCCCTCTCCTCGCACTGAGAAGGAGGTCAAAGGTTTCTTGGGACGCCTAAACTACATTGCTAGGTTCATTTATCACCTAACATCTACTTGTGAACCAATCTTCAAGCTGTTGAAGAAAGATCAGGTAGTTAAATGGAATGGTGACTGTCAAATTGCTTTCGATAAAATCAAGGAGTATTTGCTAGAACCTCCTATCTTGATGCCACCCGTCGAGGGAAGACCGCTAATCATGTATCTGACCGTCCTAGAGAATTCAATGGGGTGCGTACTGGGGCAGCATGACGAGCCTGGCCAAAAAGAGCATGCCATTTATTACCTTAGCAAAAAGTTTACCGACTGTGAAACAAGATATTCACTGCTCGAGAAAACTTGCTGCGCTTTGGTATGGCCTGCTTGTCGGCTAAGGCAGTATATGTTGACTCATACCACTTTGTTGATATCTAAGATGGATCCGATAAAGTACATCTTTGAGAATCCTGCATTGTCCGAAAGAATAGCTAGATGGAAAATGATCCTCACTGAGTATGATATATAGTACACGACCCAAAAAGCTATAAAGGGGAGTGTGTTAGCTGACCATCTGGCTCATCAAGCTGTTGAAGATTACCAATCCATGAAGTTTGACTTCCCTGACGAAGACATCATGACAGTGGACAATGTTGAAGATTTCAGACCATATGATGGACCTAAACAAGGATCCCGATGGACCATAAACTTTGATGGTGCCTCCAATGCACTTAGCAGCGGTATCGGCGTTGTGCTCATATCTCCAGAGGTTGCCATACTCCTTTCACCGCCAGACTTTGCTTTAACTGTACCAACAACATGGCCGAGTATGAAGCTTGTATCTTTGGTCTCAAGGCTGCTATAAGCCTGGGAATCAAATCTTTGGTTTTGTTTGGAGACTCAGCTTTGGTCATCAGTCAGATCAAAGGAGAGTGGGACACTAAACATCCCAACCTCATCCCTTACAAAGAACATGTCTTGACATTATTGCCACATTTCGAGCAGATTACCTTCGAGCATTTCCCGCGAGAAGAAAATCAGCTAGCAGATGCTCTAGCTACAATGTCATATATGTTTAAGCTTAACTGGATAATGAGGCTCCCCAAATCACCATTGAACGGATGGACGAACCTGCACACTGTCACGAGATTAATACCGAAGAAGTAGTGGATCAACCTTGGTTTCACGAAGTCAAAAGGTATCTCGAGGCTCAAGAATATCCTGAAGGAGCTTCAGTCAACGACAAAAAGTTCTTAAGGAGATTCTTAGCTAAGTTCTTCCTGAGCAATGGTATCCTATACGAGCACAATCATGATTGCATTCTACTCCGTTGTGTGGATAAGATTGAAGCTGAACAGATCATGGATGAACTGCACAATGGTACCTTTGGCACTCACTCTAGCAGGCATACGATGGCTAAGAAGATTCTAAGGGCAGGCTATTACTGGTCTACCATGGAAGCAGACTGCTATTAGCACTCTCGGACTTGTCACAAATGTCAAATCTATGTGGACAAGGTACATATACCTCCAGTTCCTCTCAATGTCTTAACAGCTTCTTGGCCATTCGCTATGTGGGGAATCGACATGATTGGAGAGATCAAGCCTACAGCATCCAATGGACACCGCTTCATTATGGTGGCCATTGACTATTTCACCAAGTGGGTCGAAGCAACTTCCTTCGCATCCGTTACTAAGAATGTCGTTGCCCGCTTCATCAAGCAGAACCTTATCTGTCGGTACGGTATCCCTGAAAGGATCATCACTGATAACGGTACAAACCTTAACAATACTATGATCACCGCCTTGTGCGAGCAGTTCCAGATTCAACATCACAATTCATCTCCCTATCGGCCAAAGATGAACGGTGTTGTCGAAGCTGCGAACAAAAATATCATGAAGATCATACAGAAGATGACAGCCACCTATAAAGACTGGCATGAGATGCTACCGTTTGCTCTCCACGGGTACCGTACCACAGCCCTCACATCAACTGGGGCAACACCCTATTCCTTGGTATATGGCATGGAAGTTGTTTTGCCTATCGAGGTTCAGATTCCCTCCTTGAGAATCATGAAAGATGTTGGTTTGAGTGAAGACGATTGGATCCAAACCCGACTTGATCAGTTAAACTTAATTGACGGGAAGAGACTTACCGCTGTTTGCCATGGTCAGACGTATCAAAAACGGATGATCAAAGCTTTCAACAAGAAAGTCAGACGCCAAGTATATCAAGTTGGAGATCTTGTGATCAAGCGCATCATCTTGCCGCAAAGTGATCCCAGGGGAAAATGGACTCCTACCTACGAAGGACCATTTGTGATCAAGAACATCTTTTCTGGTGGGGCAATGATTTTAACCACCATAGACGGCGACGATCTGCCGCACCCTGCGAACACAGACATAGTCAAAAGATACTACGCATAAGAGACCCGCTAGGTTGACACACCTAGGAAAAATAAGGGCATCCCGGTGAATCGAAAACCCGAAAGGGCGACTTGGGCAAAAAAGGGTTTCCCGGTGGACTGAAAACCCGAAAGGGTGGTCCAGGCAAAAGTTAGGGAATTTAAGTGTATGACTATGTCTTGTCGGATCACTTTAAAGATAATCTCTTCACAGACAAACTCTGAGGCTTCTAATCAATTCAATCATCTTCGGACGACGCAACGAATGGACAAGACATTCAGAGTTACGAAGGCTATAACAGAATGGGAACCCCATGGGATTTTTTCACACATAGCTATCTTTCTTTGTATAAAATTTTCTCATTTTTTATGACACCATCCTCTTACTAGGATGTCTGTCTCCTTTGTAAAAAATACTTATTCAAAGTAAATACAAAGATATCTCTTTCAAAGTACAGAAAACTATTTTCCTCTTTCTTTACACTTGTGTTTTATTTGCAAAAACGTCCAATAATTCATTAATAAACTTATGCATTTGAACATAATTACTGTCTACAAATAAAAATGATGAAAAAGAGTAATTACTGACAGGTAGAAAGATTAGGAAAACGTCTTTAGGCTATTCCATGAGCAATATCTATAGCATGTTGTTGTACCCCAAAATTTGCCCTCCCATATTCTTCAAGAAATTGCCAAGCCCAGTCACAAAACTCCCCAAGGGTTGCACAGTCCAACTGTCTCCTACACAGTCAAAACTAGGGTTTGTGTTCTGATCAAGAAAAGGAAGTTTTCAAGGGGCCAATCAAGTCTCATATGCCTACAAATATGGTCAAGCATCCTCATATCAAGTTTCAAGGCATTCAGCTCAAAATTGCACAGTCAAAACCCTAAATTGCACTACAGTCAACTGTAGGGGCAAAATGGTCATTTGGCAGTCAAAAGTTCAAATTTTTGGTCAACATATCATTTTGAAGCCACAAACATCATTTGATCAATGCTTGATCATGATTCTCAAAATTTGGCTCAGAAAATCATCAAGATGCAAAAGTTTCCTTATTTGGACAGCTGAAAAAGTCAACTGAAATTGACCAGGGCATAACTTTCACATGGATTATCAGAAAAATTCCATCCAAAGCTCATTTTGAATAGAAAGACATTTCCTACAACTCATCTTCATACTTCAAGTCCAAGAAATGCTCTCACAAAAAGTTATCAATTTCAACATTATAGGTCATTTTCAAAAGTCAACAAAAAGGGACTTTAAGTCAAAGGCCATAACTTGATATTGGTAAATCAAAATGACATGGGACCAAAGGCATTAGTTAAAGGACTCAAAGAACTTTCCAAAATGTCAAAGAACATGAGAAAAGCTTAAAAATTGAGCAAGTTATGCCTTGTGGAAGTTGGGAAATTTTTGGATATTTTGAAAAGTCAACTTTGATCCAAATGACCTAAAAATGCTAATGGGCCCATTTTTCTTCCATGATTCATCATTCCAAGCATATGCACGACCACTTGGCCCAAAGGGAAGTATTTTCTCATTTTTTATTTATTTATTTGGATTTTTATTCATATTAATTCAATTAAATCAATTAAATATATGAAAAATGTTTAAATTAACCAAACCAATCTTTTTATACATGTTTTAAGGTCAATATTTCGTGTAAATGCAAACTAGGAAAGATTTGGGGTGATTGGATGCAAATTGATACAAAACCATGTGAAAAAGATTTGGAAAGATCTTGAAAAATCAAATTTTTAAAAACAATGAATGCCATGGATTTGTGCTAGTTTTGTTAACCTAATGCCTTCACTACATATGCTGGATGAGAACCCTAATCAAAAAAACACTGAAAGCTGCGCTAAAAGTCCATGAACAAACTTGGAAAAATTCTCTAAAAAGTCAAAACTGTAAACCACTCTAGAGATCGATTCAAAGTGCAAAATTTGTTTCAATAGCTTGCCAAGGTTGCCCTGAACACATTCCAATCCCAAACATCCATCAACACGCCAAGAACTGGTAGATTGAACTCAAACTGTGTCAAGAAATTTCCAGAATCGTGCATCATAATTCACGCATCTTTTGCATTTTTTATTTATGGATTCTTGTTCCTTGTGATGTTTTAAAGCTAACCATGATCTTTAATTTGATTATTATGCTGTGTATGAGATTTTACCATGTTTATTTCCTAGGGTTTTCAGAGCTTGAATTTAGGGCTTTTGCAAAGAGGAAAAATTAAGCCTCAAAACCATGACCATTAGACTCAACGCTTGAAGACGAAGAGGATGGAACCCTCGCGCTCAATTTATGAGCGTTGAGGGGCTAATCGCTATTTTCTTAAAACGTCCCTAAAGCAACGCGTCTAAAACCGTTGCTGAATGTTTATGTTACAGGGAACGTGAAGGAGATGAAGTCGTGGCCACAAGCGATTCGCTGATTTGAATTTCGCGCGTTTCTCTCCACTAACGCGTTGGTCTTTCTTTTTATTATTTATTTGTTTATATATTAATTGAATGCGTGTGTAGCTCAGCTGGCAAATGTTGAAGGCTTCAACATCCAAGACCTGGGTTCGAGTCCCAGGTCTGTGTAACTTTCAATATTATTTTTCCCCATTAATTCCCATGCAGGCGCAACATTGATGCACACCATGTTCCTTCATCATCTAGCCATCCACGTACCCAACAAATTCAAATCAAAGGCTGAGATTGGATGTACATCATAGGCTTGGTCAAAGGGTCAACACGCTGCCTGGGAAAGTCAATGGATCTGCATATTAAATGGGCCAGAATTTCACTAATTTAACCTCCACTTTGGGGCCTGAACCCCCCCTGGTTTGCTTTCTCTATATTTTTCTTATTTTATTTTTAATTGTTATTTTATTTTCTTTATTTGTTTAAATTAATTATTATTTTTTACCAAATATAAAAACTTCATAAAAATCAGAAAAAAGATAAAAAACATAATAAAATATTTAATTTTCATATTTTTCTTGTAAATAATTGCATGTAAATAAATTTAATATTAAATAGGTTTTAATTTTAATTCTTTTTAATAACTAAAAATCCAAAAATATAGAATTAGGTTTAATAACTTTTTATTCCTTTCAATTTTTCTTTTTTTCATAATAATAATATTACTTATTTTATTTTCATAATTAAATTGTACATAAATTAACTTAGGTTTAATTTAGGTTATATTTTAATATTTTCATAACAAACTTAAAAACCATTAGAATTAGGGTTAGTTAATTTCAATTAATTATTTTTTTCTTTTAAATCTTAAAAAACATAAAAATACCAAAAAAAAACAAAAACATTTAATTTTAATTTTAATTCCTCATTAACTTTAATTTTTTTGCAAAAGGGTCCAACGCCCATATTTTTAATTATTTAATTTCGCGTATTTACTTTATGTCGCTTGAATAATTATGTACCTCTCCCAAAGCCGTGTAACTTAAACTTCTCGCACTTTTTAATTCTTTATTTGCTTTATTTACTTTCCGTCAAATCGGGTCCGGTTTAATTTTGGCGATGTGGACCCGCGCCGTTTGTAATAGCTTTAGATTTACTTTTCCCGCAAATATTAACTGTTAAATAAGCATGCAAGAATGAATGGCCCTAATTAAAATCAAGCGTAGATCACAATGAACATGACAAGACAAATATCAATGAAAACGACACACGAATCGCACACACCACCCCTAGGGTACGCCTCACTGTTGCCTTGCCTCGAAAGGTGATCGTCGAGTAGAGGACGTCTTAGTAAGTCCTCATGATCCGGGAACCTGGCATGAGGGTAGCTTCTAAGGTGTCTTCCCATTGCTCTGGTGATCACCATGTCCCTACAAACTCGAATTGACCCGAACACCTCCAACGGTGGTGCTACCTACCTCTCAATGGTGGGATGGCATTACTTTAAAGGACATTTACACAGACGAATTCCTTAGGGTAGGTAGACGACTCATGGATACTTGCTCTCTTCAAAACAAACTGAAATCTTTTCACACCAACACTTTTCAAAAGCTTTCAAAGCAAATTTTTCAAACACTCTGACGTACGAGTCGAACTGAAATTTTTCAAAGAAACTTTTTAAACCCACAGTTGAAAAGCAAACAAACCAATTTTGAAAACACAAATGAGCAAGTATCTAAGAGCCCATGGATAACCATGGATAGAAAGGGTGCTAACACCTTCCCTTTCTATAACCTACCTCCCGAACCGAGAGCAATCTCTTTAAGGAATTTTTCTGTGCTTTTGTCCTTTCCATTTGGAGAAAATAAAAGACGGTGGCGACTCTTGCTTCCGCGACATTTCGCGAACCAGCGTTAAACAGTCAGTTCCAGATCCACCGATCACAGAACTGGCGACTCTGCTGGGGACTAAACTTAAAGTGGGGTGTACCTTAGGGCTAGGTCATAACTGTGTTTTCAATTGTATTGATTTGCTTGCTTTACTATTGTGGGTTGCATCGGAGTTACATAGATCCTAACCCAGATCTGGGGATACCCTGTTTAGGTAGCATAAGCTGTGAGGGACCTGTCCGGCGTAGACCGACACAGGTGAAGCAGTGGCTACGTTGGTGTGGCACCTTAGTCTGTACCGATATCCCTTGTGCCGCAACGAGGAGAATATGGGTCTTCTAAGGAGTCATTAAGCACCAACAACCTTAGAACCTTAATTGACACAACTTGGCCTTTAGAATTGTAGCAGTATGCTACGCCCATTGAGGCTAAACTCTCGTGATGGTTCTGGCCGCAAGAAAAGATTGCGATGCTGGAGTTATGACCGATTGAGGGTAGTCAATGATATTGGGATCCTCTAAGAACCCGGTTACTTTTGATTAGGACAGGTATGAACCAACAAACTGAAAGAGGGTAGTACCTAGACCTCATGCTGGCCTAAACTTTAGGGGCTTGCCTTGTGTGACTTGTGTGCCTTACCATGTTTGCCTTTGTATCTGTATGTGGTGTGCTTTATCATAACATCATAGCATCATGAGCATTGCATGCATCCTGCATAAGGACTGACCATTTCAAAGACAAGAGGGTTTCATCTTTGCTCTGTTTTGTAGGACATTATGATGCCTGTGCGAAGGAATACTATCCGGTTCAACTTTGTTCGTTCACCTGAGTTGCTTGATGAGTTGGTTAGCAGAATTCCAAATACCACTTCCTTCATTCAAAGGCATGGCTCTCTTCTCAGTTTAGTCACTGCAAAGCGGGATCAACAGTTGATGAGTGTTCTGACCCAGTTCTATGACCCTCTGTACCAGTGCTTCACCTTTCAAGACTTCCAGCTGGTCCCTACCCTGGAAGAGTTCTCTAATTTGCTTGGTATCCCTATCTTGGATCAGACCCCCTTTACTGGTTGGGAAAAGACCCTCAGGCTTGAGGATGTTGCTGCAGCTCTTCCTTTGACCCATCAAGAGGTAACAGACAACTGGGTAACTAGAAGCGGAGTTAAGGGTTTCTTGGCCAAGTTTCTGATTGGTAAAGCTAACAGCTTCTGGAATGACTTGGACTTTAGGGCATATGAAGACATCTTGGCTCTCCTAATCTATGGGTTAGTCCTGTTTCCTAATCCTGACAACTTCATCAATATCACTGCCATAAGGATCTTTATGTTTCAGAATCCTGTGCCCACTCTCTTGGGTGACATCTTACAACAACTTCATGCCCGTACTACCCGAAGACGAGGAACCCTATGGTGTTGTATCCCTTTGTTGGTGAGGTGGTTTATTTCGCACCTCCCTAAGTTCGTACTGAAGAATCAAGAAGGAAGAGGTTGGGCTCATAGGTTAATGTCTCTCACCGATAAAGACATCATTTGGACTTGCAGAGGTTTGGATGAGATAGCTATTATTGATCGATGCGGGGAGTATCCTAATGTCCCTCTGATTGGTACTCAAGGAGGGATCTCTTACAACCCATGTCTAGCACTCCGTCAGTTTGGAAGAGCAAGAAGAGCAGGCCCCCATGAGATGTTGGTGCCTCACATCAGTTTCGAGTTTCAGGTGGATAGTGACGAGCTACGTCGTAGGTTCATCAAGGCTTGGGACAAGGTTCATAAAGCTGACCCACAAGAGTTAGGGCCAAAGACTTCTTTACCTATGGAAGCCTACTACAAAGGGGTTCGCATCCGTGCTCAGAAGTTAGGTATGCCGTATGAAGCTGTCAGACCCGTCATTCTTGAGTGTCTTGATAAGGATGGTGTTCCTCCAACTGTCCTTCCTCCTCAGATACCTACTGACTATGAGACATTGAAGAGATCTTGGTCGCAACTGCGAGAAGAGCGGGATTCTTACCGAGAAAAGTTCAACGAGTAGGAATCAAAGATCCAGAAGCTGACAAAGCTGTTGGAGAATGAGAGAGCTCTGAATGCCTACATCCGTACTGAGAAGAGGAGACCATGGGATCAATAAGGAGCTCCAGATGTGCTTTTACAATTTTATTTCCTTTTCAGTATTTCCTTTCATGTAAACGCCTAAGGGCAACTTGTTGAATAATTTCAGTTGCAAAGTTGAATCTAATGAAGTGTGTTCTTTTTGTTTACAAAGTTGATTCCCGATTGTCTTTGAAAACATAATTCATACGCATTTCATACATCATATTCATAGCAGGTTTTCCCCTTTTCAGGTTGCTTACAGTTCTTCACTGTTTATTTCAGCATCATGAATCCCGAATCCGCATCAACTGAGACATCAATCAAGGCTCTTCAGGCGCAGAATGCGCAGTTTCAAGAATTAATCAAGGGTCTGGCTAAAGGCCAAGAAGAACTAAAGGCTATGCTCTTGAAGAAGGAGAAGAAGAAGAAGAGAAGAACTGTTCTGTTCAACTCGGGTCGAAGGTTCGGCAATACTCTGCAGCATGAAGAGGCTGGTTCTTCTGTTGGCAAGAGTCCTTCTCAGGCAGAAGTAAAGGTCCCTAGTCCGGTAGTCTCCGACAACGAGACAGATTTTGATGAAGAGCAGTACCCTCCTGCAGATGACAGATATAAGCAACTGGAGGACAGGTTGAAGGCTATGGAGGTTCAACAGGTACCTGGGCTGGATTTCGGAGATTTGGGTTTGTCGACTGGTGTGATCATCCCCCACAAGTTCAAAGCACCATCCTTCTCCAAATATGACGGGGCGTCTTGTCCCAAGCTGCATTTAAGGTCCTATGTTCGGAAAATTCAGCCGTACTCTGCGGATAAGAATTTATGGATCCACTTCTTCCAGGAGAGTCTTTCAGGGACTCATCTCGAATGGTTCTATCAGCTGGATGGGACCAAGGTTCGTAACTGGGAGGAGTTGGCTACTGCTTTCTATAAGCAGTATCAATATAATGCCGACCTTGCCCCCACACGTACCCAACTCCAGGGTATGTCGTTAGGTGCAAGCGAAGGTTTTAAGGAGTATGCTCAGAAGTGGAGAGACTTGGCTGGCAGGGTGCAGCCACCATTGACTGATCGGGAGTTGGTGGACATGTTCTTGGGGACCCTATCTGGGCCGTTTTTCAACCATCTCATTGGGAATTCTTCTGCGGGTTTCACTGATTTGATCTTGACTGGAGAGAGGATTAAAGCTGGATTAAAGTCTGGGAAGATTGCAAAGGGTGCATCATCTAGTTCGGAAAAGAAACCATTCAAGAAGGAGTCTAGTGCCGTGTATGGTTCTAGGAAATCAGAGAGACCTGAGCACCGCCAATCTGTCAGCGCGGTGATGATTGCTAAGCCTGCTGCCGCTCCTCGGGCAAACAATCCTCAAAGGGCTGAAAGACCCCGGAGAGAGTTTACCCGGTTAAGCATGACCCTATCACAGATCCTACCACAGTTGCTCTCCACTAACTTAGTGACTGTCAGAGAGGCGCCGAAGTTCCCTAATACGACATCTCCCAAGTACAACCCGAATGCTCGTTGTGCTTACCATTCAGATAGCCCGGGGCACTCTACCGATGACTGTTGGGCGTTAAAGAATAAGGTGCAAGACCTTATCGACGCAAAGGAGATACAATTCGAAGCGCCTGCAAAGCCGAATGTAGTTACTGCCCCTATGCCTCAGCATGGGGTAAATGCTGTTGATGAAGACGTTTATGCTGTTTCTGTGGATGATCTAGCCACTCCTCTAAAGATCGTCAAGAAGAACCTACTGCAGGCCGGTTTATTTCCGGGTTGTAGTGAGGGTTGCCTATTCTGTGCTGTGTCCCCATCTGGTTGTCCCTTGCTAAAGTTAGGCATCCAAAGCTTAATGGATAGCAAGGAGATTCTATTCAAGAAGTCTGTTGTTCGGTTGGTTCCAATGGAAGAAGTTTCTGTGGTGACTATCTTCAATAATCCGATCCCGGCTCTCCAGAAGAAGCCCGTTCAAATTATGACCGTTGCGCCCGTTATTATCACTGTTCCAGGGCCCCTGCCCTATGTATCTGATAAAGCTGTCCCTTGGCACTATGGGGCAGATGTATATGTAAACGGGATTAAACAAGAGCTCAACGCTGGCGCCAGCATCTGTGACATCACGGGCCCAGCCAAAGTTACCCGCAGTGGCAGGCTCTTCTCGCCTGACATTGCACCGCCTGCTGCCCGAAGACCGCTCCTGATAATTCCTACAAGTACACCTATTCCTGTTGCTGATCAAGTTGTTGTTCCTGCTGCTGATCCGATTGTTTCTCCTGCTGCCGAGTCATCCAATGCTCGGGGCAAGGGAATTGAAGTTGAGCCTGCCCAGATGGAGGCACCTGTACCCATAGCTGCTGAGGCCTCCCCACAAGAAATGGAGGAGATTCTGAAGATTATAAAGAAGAGCGACTTTAATGTTGTGGAACAGCTGGGGCATACGCCCTCTAAAATCTCCATGCTCTCTTTATTGCTGTGCTCCGAGGCCCATGCCAAGGCCTTAATCTCGTTCCTCAAGACAGCCCACGTACCACATGAAACCTCTGCAGTCCAGTTCACTGATTGCGTGGCAAGTCTAACGGCAGATAATGGCTTGGGTTTCTCAGACGCTGACTTGACCGCAAAGGGGAGAGATCATAATGATGCTCTGCATGTCTCTATTGAATGCAGGGGCACTACCTTGGCACATGTGTTAGTGGATACTGGTTCGTCTTTGAATGTGCTACCTAAGAAGGCTTTGGACCGACTAGATTGTGAAGGCCTGGAATTGAAACCCAGCAACATCATCGTCAGGGCCTTTGATGGTTCAAAGAGGATGGTCCATGGAGAGGTTGACATTCCGATTCGTGTGGGCTCTCAGGTGTTCGATTCCACTTTTTATGTGATGGACATCCGTCCATCGTACTCTTGTCTACTGGGTCGACCATGGATACATAAGGCTGGGGCAGTGACCTCTACCTTGCATCAGAAGCTGAAGTACCCCGTCAGAGGGAAGATTGTCACTGTGCAAGGAGAGGAAGAATATATGGTGAGCCACCTGAACTCCTTCAGGTACATTGAGATGGATGGGGAGTTTATTGAAACCCCCTTTCAGCATTTCGAGGAGGTGTTTCCCATTGCAGCAACAGCAACAGAAGAAGGTGCTCCTTTAAAGATGGCTTCCCTGAAGGATGCCCGGGCTGTGGTTCAGAAGGGTGAATGTGCCGACTGGGGAAGACTTCCAGACTTTACTCAGAAGACTGATAAACTTGGGCTGGGTTTTACCTCAGAAGGTCAGAGAGCTATGAGGAAAGAAAAGATCGGAAGACCTCCGGTATTTATTAAAAGTTCAGAAGTGAATGCTGTTGGGGAAGACCATGAAGTGGACGAAGCTGAATTCAATAGCTGGATCTATCCGACGGCCGAAGACGAATTGAACAATTGGAGTGCAAAGGACCATACCCCTGTTACCTTTGTGACGCAGTAATAAATTTCTTTGTTTCGTTATTTTGTAATAAACGATGATAAACTCTATGGCCCGGTGTCTTACCCGAGGCACCGTGGTTCTATTTGTGAGGGCATACAAACTGTCATTTCATATATCATGAATGAAAATCTTGGACGTATTTTTCGCATTGCAAATATTATGTTCCTTTTCTGTCTTCCTTTCCTTTACATAATTTTCAAAACAGCTGTATTTACACACACACTCACTCATACAGGTTCCAATCCACTCTGGATCTTACCGATAACAACTCTGCTACTGCCAATTATGACTTCGAAAATCCGATCAACTTAGCCGAAGACGAAGGTGAAGATGATTGCGAAGTGCCTGGCGAGCTTGCAAGACTGTTGCTTCAAGAAGAGAGGGCAATTCAACCCCATGAAGAGCCAGTGGAAACCATAAACCTGGGTACAGAGACAGACAGGAAAGAGGTAAAGATTGGTGCCAACCTAGAGCTCAGCGTGAAGCAACGGTTAACCAAGATGCTGCATGATTATATGGAGATCTTTGCCTGGTCCTACGAAGACATGCCCGGGTTGGATACCGATATTGTGGTCCATCACTTGCCAACTAAGGAAGACTGCCCTCCAGTTAAACAAAAGGTCCGTCGGATGCGTCCAGAGATGTCTGAGAAGATTAAAGCCGAGGTCATGAAACAGTTTGATGCCGGGTTCCTTGCAGTAACTTCTTACCCTCAGTGGGTTGCTAATGTGGTGCCGGTACCTAAAAAGGACGGTAAGGTCAGAATGTGTGTCGATTACAGGGATCTGAACAGGGCCAGCCCCAAGGATGACTTCCCCTTACCTCACATTGATGTCCTTGTTGATAATACGGCTCAGCACAAAGTGTTCTCTTTCATGGATGGCTTTTCAGGTTACAATCAGATCAAGATGGCACCTGAAGACATGGAAAAGACTACATTTGTTACTCAGTGGGGCACCTTCTGTTACAAGGTCATGCCATTCGGGTTGAAGAACGCTGGGGCAACCTACCAACGTGCCATGGTTGCCTTATTTCATGACATGATCCATCATGAGATAGAAGTATATGTGGACGACATGATCGCAAGGTCCCAGACTGAGGAAGAGCACCTAGATCATCTGCAGAAGTTATTTGACCGGTTGAAACTGTACAAGCTGAGATTGAACCCGAACAAGTGCACCTTCGGGGTAAGATCGGGAAAACTGCTAGGCTTCGTGGTCAGTGATAAAGGTATTCAAGTGGACCCTGCTAAGGTCAAAGCTATTCAAGAGATGCCAGTTCCTAAGACAGAGAAGGAAGTCAGAGGCTTTTTAGGACGCCTGAATTACATTGCTCGCTTCATCTCACATCTGACTGCTACCTGTGAGCCAATCTTCAAGCTGCTGAAGAAAGATCAGGTAGTACGTTGGAACGATGAATGTCAGGCTGCTTTTGACAGAATCAAAGAGTATCTCCAAGAACCACTTATCCTTATGCCACCGGTTGAAGGGAGACCTCTGATCCTATAACTGACAGTGCTCGACAACTCAATGGGGTGTGTGCTGGGGAAGCATGACGAGTCTGGCCGAAAAGAGCATGCCATTTATTACCTTAGCAAAAAGTTTACCGACTGTGAGACCCGATACTCACTGCTTGAGAAAACTTGTTGCGCTTTGGTATGGGCTGCTCGCCGGCTGAGACAGTATATGCTGACTCACACTACCTTGTTGATCTCAAAAATGGATCCTATAAAGTACATATTCGAAAAGCCTGCTCTGTCTGGGAGAATTGCAAGATGGCAAATGATCTTGACGGAATACGACATTCAGTACACCACCCAGAAAGCCATCAAGGGGAGTGTATTGGCAGACCACCTGGCACATCAAGCTGTAGATGATTACCAATCAATGAACTTCGAGTTTCCGGATGAAAGCATTATGATTGTAACTGATTGCGAAGTACCTGGACCGGATGAAGGACCTGAACCAGGATCCCGATGGTCTATGCACTTTGACGGAGCCTCCAATGCTTTGGGAAACGGTATCGGCGCCATAATCATATCTCCACAAGGTACTCATACTCCACTCACTGCCCGGTTGTGTTTCAACTGTACCAACAACATGGTGGAGTATGAGGCGTGCATCATGGGTCTTCAAGCTGCGATCGACCTAAGGATCAAGTTTCTAAGTGTTTTCGGAGATTCCGCTCTTGTGATCAATCAAATCAAAGGAGAGTGGGATACGAAACATCCAAACCTGATTCCTTACAGAGAATGTGTGTTGACCCTGGTTCCCCACTTTACAGAGATAACCTTTGAGCACTTTCCAAGAGAAGAGAATCAGTTAGCGGACGCGTTAGCTACAATGTCTTCTATGTTCAAGGTCAAATGGGATAATGAAGCTCCCCGGATCATCATCTGGAAACTGGACGAACCGGCATACTGTTGTGATCTCGAAACTGAATTGGTGACTGAGAAGCCTTGGTACCACGAAGTGAAGAGATATCTGGAAGCTCAGGAATACCCTGAAGGTGCATCTGTCAACGATAAGAAATTCCTGAGGAGGTTTGCAGCCAAGTTCTTCCTAAGCAACGGCATCTTGTACAAGCGAAACCATGATTCAACCTTACTGCGTTGTGTGGATAAGACTGAAGCAGAAAGAATCATGGAAGAGCTGCATGAAGGGACCTTTGGTACACATTCCAGTGGACATACTATGGCTAAGAAAATCTTACGGGCAGGATATTACTGGTCCACAATGGAAGCTGACTGCTACCAACATTCCAGGACATGCCACAAGTGCCAGATTTATGCAGATAAGGTGCATGTTCCTCCGGTTCCCCTGAATGTTCTGACTGCGCCTTGGCCGTTTGCAATGTGGGGCATAGACATGATTGGCGAGATAAAACCTACAGCATCTAACGGACATCACTTCATCCTGGTGGCGATCGATTATTTCACGAAGTGGGTTGAGGCGGCATCCTATGCTACAGTAACCAAGACTGTTGTGGCACGGTTCATTCGGCACAACCTGATCTGTCGGTACGGCGTCCCTGAGCGGATTATTACAGACAACGGTACCAATCTGAACAACAAGATGATCGCTGAGCTCTGCGAACAGTTCAAAATACAGCACCACAATTCTTCTCCTTACAGACCGAAGATGAATGGGGCTGTCGAAGCAGCAAATAAGAACATCAAGAAAATCGTGCAGAAGATGACAGTGACTTATAAGGATTGGGACGAGATGTTACCGTTCGCCCTACATGGGTACCGCACCTCAGCTAGGACGTCAACCGGGGCAACTCCTTTCTCTCTGGTTTATGGCATGGAGGCAGTCTTGCCGATCGAAGTACAAATACCCTCTCTCCGGATAATGAAGGATGCAAATCTGAACGAAGATGATTGGATCCAGACACGACTTGATCAGCTCAACCTCATTGATGAAAAGAGACTTGCTGCTATCTTTCATGGTCAGACGTATCAGAAACGGATGATCAGGGCATTTAACAAAAAGGTCAGACCACAGGAATATCAAGTTGGGGATCTGGTAATCAAGAGAATCATCCTTCCTCAGAGTGATCCAAGGGGCAAATGGACCCCTACGTACGAAGGGCCATTTGTGGTTAAGCATGTGTTCTCAGGAGGAGCAATGATCTTAACCAACATGGATGGTGACGACCTTCCTCACCCCGCCAATGCCGACATAGTAAAAAAATACTACGCATGAAAAAAGACCCGCAAGGCTGACATGCCTAGGCAAAAATTAGGGCTTCCCGTCGAACCAAAAGGGTTCGGGCAAAATGAAGGGATGAAAATGAAAAAACCTGTACACCCGGCAAGTCGAAAACCTGAAAAGGCGGCTTGGGCAAAAATGGGTATCCCGGTGGACTGAAAACCCGAAAGGGCGGTCCAGGCAAAAATTAGGGATAAAAGCGTAATACTATGTCTCATTGGATCACTTTGCATCCAGAATCCGGTATCTACATCAAATTCAGACGGCATCGATCAGTCAGCTTCACCTTCAACCAAGGTCATCAAGTGATGAGACGCTCAGAGTTATAAAGGCAATAGCAGAGTTGAAACCCAGTGGATCATTCATACTTCACACAGCTGTTTTATTTTCTTTTGAACAAAATTTGTATAAACTCTCTGGTTCGGCGGCGTACCTCTTACTAGGACGTCAGCCTCTTGTACACAAAAACGCCTATTCACAGGCCATTCAAAATCAATACAAATATATTTTCAGTTAAACGTGCCAAATGTTTTTCTTTTTTCTATTTTGTTTTGCGAAGAACGTCCAAGGTTCAGTTTGTGATATATGCATTGACAATAATTTGCTAATTCATAAATATTTGCATACGAAACAAAGGAATTAATTGCAGAGGACACTAGAAACAGGGGCAATAAAAGAGTTGTCTAAACAATCCAATTGCTCTATCCTCCAAGGTACCAAGGTAGGTTCAGCTAAAGAACATGACCAGTATACCTGAATTCCCCAGAGAGTGAGCCAACAATACATTCTTCTCCAAATAGAGTTATCAAATTTCAAGAAAATTGGGTATGCTCTCGCAGATCCCAACATCCCCCAGCAGCATATATATTCATAACAAGCATCCCCGGCAGTCTTGGTCTAAAGATTGTTCCCTGGCGGCATAACATTCAAAAGAAATCGCTTCCCCCAGCATATCAAAACTTCCCCAGAAGAGTCCAATCCAGTTTCCCCAGGAAAGCTGGAATTCATATCCCCAAACAGTAAGCTTATCCCCAGTAAATTCTGGAAGCTTATCCCCTCGCAGCGCATGAACGCGTCGTCCGGCTTGATTTAAAGAGTTATTTCCTTACCAGGATATAACTGGGTTATCCTCAGCCAAAAGCCACGGAAAGAGCGTCGTCGACAAAGTCTTCTTACCCCAGCGAAGTCTGTCAACACTTCCAACAACAAGTGTACCCCCAGCAAATTTTTATTATCAACACTCAGCAAAGCATCCCTCTTCCCACAGAGTATTGCTTCCCAACATGGTCGCTAGAGTATCTTTTTCTCCCCGCAGAATCTTCCATTCGCCAAGTTTATTCCGCAACGGAGTCATCTTCTCCTACCGGTATTCTTGCAGTTATCATCCCCAGCGGAAGCAAAAGCTTATTCATCAACACCAGCCCAGGATATTGATTTCCCGGCACCCGTCAAGGATCTACTTTCCTAGACGAGCACATACATCACATACATACATCATTATAGCATGCATAACGCATCATATCATACAAATCTCATTTATGTTGAGAACATCATTGCTTGATCCATATCATGCATAGCATATGACTGACCTTTACCTTTCAGGAAAGACGCAGTTAAAATGCTCAAACATATTTCAAAGCCTTCTCTAGTCCAGCTAAATCGACTCCCAACAGGTTTTTCTGATAAAGACTCAGCAGAAGTTATGGTCCCCTCTCCGACGGCGAGTGTGAGGTGGTAATTCCTTTTTCAGATGTTTCCCTCTCTGACGATGAGTGTGAGGTGATAGTCTCCTATGGTCCCCTCTCCGACAAGTGCGTGAGGTGGTAATTCCTTCTTCAGATGTTTCCCTCTCCGACGATGAGTGTGAGGTGATAGTCTCCTATGGTCCCCTCTCCGACAAGTGCGTGAGGTGGTAATTCCTTCTTCAGATGTTTCCCTCTCCGACGGTGAGTGTGAGGTGATAGTCTCCTATGGTCCCCTCTCCGACAAGTGCGTGAGGTGGTAATTCCTTCTTCAGATGTTTCCCTCTCCGACGGTGAGTGTGAGGTGATAGTCTCTTATGGTCCCCTCTCCAACGGCGAGTGAGGTGGTAATTCCTTTTTCAAGATGTTTCCCTCTCCGACGGTGAGTATGAGGTGATAGTCTCCTATGATTCCCTCTCCGACGGCGAGTGAGGTGATTCCCTTTCAGATTATAAGTGCCTATGGATGGTAATTCCCGCTAATATTTTTCTCAACGAGCGTTGTTGAAGTTAAAGTCACCCAAGGTTCTCTTACCATTCATGCTAAGGCAGTAACCATACCTGGTTCATTCATCATCTTTTGAAGCTCCAGACTCAGCTCCTGTAACCAGTCAGGACATATCTATGCCAAGCATCTAAAATCAGCTCCTCCAACGTGTCAGGTACTCATTTTTCTTCTGCTGGTATGCAGGTTCTCGCTAAGGAATCTCCTACGCGATCAACATCCAGATGGCATCTATAAGCCCATCATCCTATCCAGCAATCTCTAAATGGCATCTATAAGCCCATTCCCCCATCACACTGCCACTATTATGTGAGCGCAAATTTCTGGGCACTCTAGTGTCCAATCATCTTCTACCTTCGGATTACGAAAGGCACGTCAGCCAATCTGCATCCTCAGGTATAAGAAGATTGAACAGGGGCAACTGTTGTACCCCAAAATTTGCCCTCCCATATTCTTCAAGAAATTGCCAAGCCCAGTCACAAAACTCCCCAAGGGTTGCACAGTCCAACTGTCTCCTACACAGTCAAAACTAGGGTTTGTGTTCTGATCAAGAAAAGGAAGTTTTCAAGGGGCCAATCAAGTCTCATATGCCTACAAATATGGTCAAGCATCCTCATATCAAGTTTCAAGGCATTCAGCTCAAAATTGCACAGTCAAAACCCTAAATTGCACTACAGTCAACTGTAGGGGCAAAATGGTCATTTGGCAGTCAAAAGTTCAAATTTTTGGTCAACATATCATTTTGAAGCCACAAACATCATTTGATCAATGCTTGATCATGATTCTCAAAATTTGGCTCAGAAAATCATCAAGATGCAAAAGTTTCCTTATTTGGACAGCTGAAAAAGTCAACTGAAATTGACCAGGGCATAACTTTCACATGGATTATCATAAAAATTCCATCCAAAGCTCATTTTGAAGAGAAAGACATTTCCTACAACTCATCTTCATACTTCAAGTCCAAGAAATGCTCTCACAAAAAGTTATCAATTTCAACATTATAGGTCATTTTCAAAAGTCAACAAAAAGGGACTTTAAGTCAAAGGCCATAACTTGATATTGGTAAATCAAAATTACATGGGACCAAAGGCATTGGTTAAAGGACTCAAAGACCTTTCCAAAATTTCCATGAACATGAGAAAAGCTTAAAAATTGAGCAAGTTATGCCTTGTGGAAGTTGGGAAATTTTTGGATATTTTGAAAAGTCAACTTTGATCCAAATGACCTAAAAATGCTAATGGGCCCATTTTTCTTCCATGATTCATCATTCCAAGCATATGCACGACCACTTGGCCCAAAGGGAAGTATTTTCTCATTTTTTATTTATTTATTTGGATTTTTATTCATATTAATTCAATTAAATCAATTAAATATATGAAAAATGTTTAAATTAACCAAACCAATCTTTTTATACATGTTTTAAGGTCAATATTTCGTGTAAATGCAAACTAGGAAAGATTTGGGGTGATTGGATGCAAATTGATACAAAACCATGTGAAAAAGATTTGGAAAGATCTTGAAAAATCAAATTTTTAAAAACAATGAATGCCATGGATTTGTGCTAGTTTTGTTAACCTAATGCCTTCACTACATATGCTGGATGAGAACCCTAATCAAAAAAACACTGAAAGCTGCGCTAAAAGTCCATGAACAAACTTGGAAAAATTCTCTAAAAAGTCAAAACTGTAAACCACTCTAGAGATCGATTCAAAGTGCAAAATTTGTTTCAATAGCTTGCCAAGGTTGCCCTGAACACATTCCAATCCCAAACATCCATCAACACGCCAAGAACTGGTAGATTGAACTCAAACTGTGTCAAGAAATTTCCAGAATCGTGCATCATAATTCACGCATCTTTTGCATTTTTTATTTATGGATTCTTGTTCCTTGTGATGTTTTAAAGCTAACCATGATCTTTAATTTGATTATTATGCTGTGTATGAGATTTTACCATGTTTATTTCCTAGGGTTTTCAGAGCTTGAATTTAGGGCTTTTGCAAAGAGGAAAAATTAAGCCTCAAAACCATGACCATTAGACTCAACGCTTGAAGACGAAGAGGATGGAACCCTCGCGCTCAATTTATGAGCGTTGAGGGGCTAATCGCTATTTTCTTAAAACGTCCCTAAAGCAACGCGTCTAAAACCGTTGCTGAATGTTTATGTTACAGGGAACGTGAAGGAGATGAAGTCGTGGCCACAAGCGATTCGCTGATTTGAATTTCGCGCGTTTCTCTCCACTAACGCGTTGGTCTTTCTTTTTATTATTTATTTGTTTATATATTAATTGAATGCGTGTGTAGCTCAGCTGGCAAATGTTGAAGGCTTCAACATCCAAGACCTGGGTTCGAGTCCCAGGTCTGTGTAACTTTCAATATTATTTTTCCCCATTAATTCCCATGCAGGCGCAACATTGATGCACACCATGTTCCTTCATCATCTAGCCATCCACGTATCCAACAAATTCAAATCAAAGGCTGAGATTGGATGTACATCATAGGCTTGGTCAAAGGGTCAACACGCTGCCTGGGAAAGTCAATGGATCTGCATATTAAATGGGCCAGAATTTCACTAATTTAACCTCCACTTTGGGGCCTGAACCCCCCCTGGTTTGCTTTCTCTATATTTTTCTTATTTTATTTTTAATTGTTATTTTATTTTCTTTATTTGTTTAAATTAATTATTATTTTTTACCAAATATCAAAACTTCATAAAAATCAGAAAAAAGATAAAAAACATAATAAAATATTTAATTTTCATATTTTCTTGTAAATAATTGCATGTAAATAAATTTAGTATTAAATAGGTTTTAATTTTAATTCATTTTAATAACTAAAAATCCAAAAATATAGAATTAGGTTTAATAACTTTTTATTCCTTTCAATTTTTCTTTTTTTCATAATAATAATATTACTTATTTTATTTTCATAATTAAATTGTACATAAATTAACTTAGGTTTAATTTAGGTTATATTTTAATATTTTCATAACAAACTTAAAAACCATTAGAATTAGGGTTAGTTAATTTCAATTAATTCTTTTTTTCTTTTAAATCTTAAAAAACATAAAAATACCAAAAAAAAAACAAAAACATTTAATTTTAATTTTAATTCCTCATTAACTTTAATTTTTTTGCAAAAGGGTCCAACGCCCATATTTTTAATTATTTAATTTCGCGTATTTACTTTATGTCGCTTAAATAATTATGTACCTCTCCCAAAGCCGTGTAACTTAAACTTCTCGCACTTTTTAATTCTTTATTTGCTTTATTTACTTTACGTCAAATCGGGTCCGGTTTAATTTTGGCGATGTGGACCCGCGCCGTTTGTAATAGCTTTAGATTTACTTTTCCCGCAAATATTAACTGTTAAATAAGCATGCAAGAATGAATGGCCCTAATTAAAATCAAGCGTAGATCACAATGAACATGACAAGACAAATATCAATGAAAACGACACACGAATCGCACACACCACCCCTAGGGTACGCCTCACTGTTGCCTTGCCTCGAAAGGTGATCGTCGAGTAGAGGACGTCTTAGTAAGTCCTCATGATCCGGGAACCTGGCATGAGGGTAGCTTCTAAGGTGTCTTCCCATTGCTCTGGTGATCACCATGTCCCTACAAACTCGAATTGACCCGAACACCTCCAACGGTGGTGCTACCTACCTCTCAATGGTGGGATGGCATTACTTTAAAGGACATTTACACAGACGAATTCCTTAGGGTAGGTAGACGACTCATGGATACTTGCTCTCTTCAAAACAAACTGAAATCTTTTCACACCAACACTTTTCAAAAGCTTTCAAAGCAAATTTTTCAAACACTCTGACGTACGAGTCGAACTGAAATTTTTCAAAGAAACTTTTTAAACCCACAGTTGAAAAGCAAACAAACCAATTTTGAAAACACAAATGAGCAAGTATCTAAGAGCCCATGGATAACCATGGATAGAAAGGGTGCTAACACCTTCCCTTTCTATAACCTACCTCCCGAACCGAGAGCAATCTCTTTAAGGAATTTTTCTGTGCTTTTGTCCTTTCCATTTGGAGAAAATAAAAGACGGTGGCGACTCTTGCTTCCGCGACATTTCGCGAACCAGCGTTAAACAGTCAGTTCCAGATCCACCGATCACACATGTCATTAAGATCCCCCCAGGGGAGTCAAAACTTTGAAGTACAGATCCCCAGCGGAGCTGAGACTACCAACTACCAATCCCCAGCGGAGCTGAAACTTTCAACCCACAGCGGAAATCATCCAGTTTCTCCAGGTTTCCCCAGCAAGTTGTATTGAAGCCTGAAAATCAACCAGATAACGGTCAAATTCTGTTTCTCCCCAACCTAGGGTAACTCTCCATTATATTGGCATACAACCCAAACTCCTGAACTCCCCAGCGGAATTAAGCTTTTCCCCAGAGTTTTCGCTACAGGATAAACTTTTTCCCCATAGAGTTTTTATTGCTTCTCGACAGAACAAAGACTCCCGTCAACAATCCCCAGTAGAAGTCAATAAATTTCTCTGGATTCCCCAAGCAGATTCCTTAAGAAGTATTTGGCATTACTCTCACAACGGAATCCTCAGCAGTCAAGGATTTATTTTTCCCCGGCAGCAGTCAAGGATTTATTGTCCTCAGCAATACAGCAAATCAGCTTACATGCGCATACATTACATTCATATATCATAAACATGAATAAAACACATTTATTGCATCATACATTTCATGCAACATAACTTTGTGTTTCAGCTAACATTTTACCCTTTTCAGGATAAGATTAACAACTATCTTTAACAAATATCTAAAGATTACTGATATAGTACAGATACGCTCCAGACATGGAAGCCATTCTGTCACTCATTCAGATCTCAATTTCAGACACAGTACAGATACACTCCAGACACGGAAGTCATTATGTTACTCTTTCGGATTTCAATTTCAGATACAGTACAGATACGCTCCAGACACGAAAGCCATTTTATCACTCATTCAGATCTCAATTTCAGACACAGTACAGATACACTCCAGACACGGAAGTCATTCTGTTACTCATTCGGATTTCAATTTCAGACACCGTACAGATACACTCCAGACATGGAAGTCATTTTGTTACTCATTCGGATTTCAATTTCAGATACAGTACAGATACGCTCCAGACACGGAAGCCATTATGTCACTCATTCAGATCTCAATTTCAGATACAGTACAGATACACTCCAGACACGGAAGTCATTCTGTTACTCATTCGGATTTCAATTTCAGATACAGTACAGATACACGCCAGACACGGAAGTCATTTTGTTACTCATTCAAACTTAATTTCAAGATACAGTTCAGATACACTCCAGACACGGAAGTCATTTTGTCACTTATTCAGATTCAAGGACAAATACAGTTCAAATACGTTCTAAATACGGACACCATTTTGATGCTTATTCTGTCGATTTACAACCAAACATTCTTGGATGGCATCTACAAGCCCATCTCCAACAAGATTCTAACATACTCTCCAAATGGCATCTTTAAGCCCATTTCCTCAACTACATTTTGACGAGTGCAAATTTATAGGCACTCTAGTGTCCAATCACCTTTTACCTTCGAGTCACGAACGGCAAAACTCGCCGATCTAACTCTTCAAGTTCAAGAAGATTGAACAGGGGAAGTTGTTGTACCCCAAAATTTTCCCTCCCATTTTTCACTGAAATCACAACCCTAGGGTTTCTCAAGTATTCAAGTTGGCTCAGGAATCGATCAGACAGATTTTCTCCTTTGGCAGTAAACCGGCAGTTAGGGTTTTTCTTGCAATTCTCAAAAGAAATGAATTCTCAAAGATCCAATTGGCTTTCAGATGTTTTCATGCTTTTTTAAGTTTACTGAAAGGTTACTGTTTGTTCTCAAGGCATGTTTGTTTTGGGACAACAGATGGAATCTAAGACTGTCATTTGGGACATTCTTGTTTTGTTTGATCCAGGTTAACCAGATAATTTGCGTCTTTTAAAACATTTGCTTGTTTATGGAATAAACATTTGCTTGTTTATGGAATAGACAGTGCATGTTTTGATTGGAATGCAGTTGCAAGATTACATAATTATTGGATTACTTGGAGTTTAAGTTATCATATTGGAGTATTTTGTTTCATTCATCTTGATTGGGAATCTTTAAGATTTAGTTAAGATGCGAAGAGAAAATTGTGAGTTATTGACAGTAAAGGATTTTAATGGACATCAGAATATCTCATAAGACTTTCTCCATTTATTTCAAAAGTTGTTACAAAACAATTTATTATTTAAATACTTTAGGTTTTACAACTTATTGTATTTAAAAAAATAAATTAGTACAATTGTTGAATGTTTCTCTCTAAATTACAAAGAAAAAAAAATGAATCTAGGCCTAAGGTTGACTGAGCTTCCTTTGCTTACATGCTTGCCACAGAGTCTCTTGCTTCCCCTGCTTTGCCACCATCCAGTTGTGCTCACATGAAAACAAAAGACAGAAAAATAGTTAGTACAGTTAATTGGACATGAGCAAGAATTTTCAAAAGAAAGAAAAAGTGTTCATCATTAAAGTTTGCAATTTGGAATCAGAAGGCTATTTTTTTATTTCATCACATTTTTTATTTTTCTCTATTTGCAAATCACAAGAGAATTATTCCTCTTGGTTCACAAAAAGAAGAAATAGGAAATGTTAGCAAACTATCCAAACAAGGGAAATGTAAGCAAACTATCCAAACAAGGGAAATGTAAGCAAACTATCCAAACAAGCCAAATGCCCAAACAGCGGCCAAAACAAATATTCCAAACTGAATGCAACAAACAGCAGCATGGCCAAAACAAATATTCCAAACTGAATGCAACAAACAGCAGCATGGCCAAAACAAATATTCCAAACTGAATGCAACAAACAGCAGCATAGCCAAAACAAAATGCAAACGAAGCAACAAACAACATAGCAGCATAAGCAGGTAGCAAAGAAAGTATATCAGTATGGTAAACTAAGTCAACAAGCAAGAGGCTTGTTCAATAAGCCATAATCATCATTTTCCAAGTTATTTGCAAACTTTTCAAAAAAAAGGTGAAAGAGAAAATTGACTCTTAAGGTCATTGAGAGAGAGAGGAGAGAAGTCACCTAGGGATGGTGCCCTGCTGTCACAATTGCACAAGAATTTCTTGAAAACAAAAACTACAAGAAAAAGAGCATGAGAACAATATGCCAAATATTCAAAATTTGGTGGTTTTTCCACCATTTTGAATAAGCTGTCAAACCAAAGCAACTAATATAACAGTAGACAGGGCTCAAGAAAGAGAAGAACATTTTTTTATCAAACTCAGAAAAAACTGAAAACAGGTCCCAAGCATCAAAACTGTCAAAAGATAACCAAAAGCCAAAACTCCCAGCATCTTCCATCAAACCCATAGCTAAACCTGTTAACCAACAAATCCAAAACAACAAAAATATCCCAAACCAACCTTCAAACTGCCATCAACCAAAGAATTGTCAAAGGCATCAAACTGTCAAACAGTTCAAACAAACCATCAAACTAAACCTGTTAACCAACAAATCTAAAATAACAAAAACATTCAAAACCAAACTGTCAAACTCCAAAAATCACCAACCATCTAAAAGCTCATCAAACCTGTTAGCTCAACATTAACAAATTCCCAAATCAAAACCAGAAATCTAAAACTATCAACATAAGCCAAATACATAAAACCACAAAAATCACCAAACTGTCAAACCAACAACCATCACAAAAAAACAGTAAACTGTTCAAACTGATAAAACAACAACAAGCCTCAAATGACCCAGAAGACAACCAACAATCCTCATCACAACAAAAGAAAACACAGTAAACAATCACAAAGTCCTAGCAATCATCATCAAGTCAAGATCATCATCAAAACAACAAAAGTTGTTACCTATCAAAAGGGACCCAAGCCAGAAAAGCAAGGATTTCAATTTTCATTTCTTCTCCCTTGCAAATCCCGCTACCAAGGAGCACTGCCCTCAGTCTCACTATTTCACAGGAAAGTTCCAAAGGTATGCTTCTTTTCACCTTCCTCATAAACCATTTCCTGCATCTCAATAGACAATAAATTTGATTAATAGAAAAAAAAAAGTAACAAGACAAAACAAACAATGAATCCGAAGAGCTTCACTAATGACAAAACTATACCTTTTCAAAGAACACCATTGAAAATCGTTTAAAGAGGTGATATTGAGGGGCGCTCCGGCAACGGAAATTCGAGAGGGGAGGATCAGATAGAACCCTTTAAGCATAAATCTGACCTTAGGTTTTTTCAGAGAAACGCGAATCACGGTGAGATGAGGAGAGATTAGGTTCTTAATAGGGCGTTTCGGCCATGAGCTTAGAAGATTGAGATAGTAACAGAGATGGAGAGATGAACGAAATATGAACGGAGAGGGAAGAAAGGGATGAACAGCACCGCTGTACAAAAGGGGTAAGAACCCTAATCGATTTTGTTTCCCTAATCAAACAATTATGCCCTTTAAGAGAGCATTGGGCCTGTTTCATTTACAGGCCCCTTAAAGCCCACACGTTTTGCTAGTAACCCACCCCCATCTGACTTGTTTTTGTTAACAGCAAATACCCCTTTTCTTTGGGCCTAACATTCCTAGAACCTCTTAAGCCAATTTCTCTTTTTTAATTTGTTTTTATTTGTTTTGAGAAATGCTAAAGAAAACTGTGATCGGTGGATTTGGAACTGACTGTTTAACGCTGGTTCGCGAAATGTCGCGGTAAGCAAGAGTCGCCACCGTCTTTTATTTTCTCCAAATGGAAAGGACAAAAGCACAGAAAAATTCCTTAAAGAGATTGCTCTCGGTTCGGGAGGTAGGTTATAGAAAGGGAAGGTGTTAGCACCCTTTCTATCCATGGTTATCCATGGGCTCTTAGATACTTGCTCACTTGTGTTTTCAAAATTGTTTGTTTGCTTTTCAACGTGGGTTTTAAAAAAGTTTCTTTGAAAATTTCAGTTTGACTCTTGTATCGGTCCTCAAGAGTGTTTGAAAAATTTGCTTTCGAAAGCTTTTGAAAAAGTGTCGGTGTGAAAAGTCTTTTTGAATTTGTTTTGAGATTAGAGCAAGTATCTACGAGAACCTACCTACCCTAAGGAATTCGTCTGTGTAAATGTCCTTTAAAGTAGTGCCATCCCACCATTGAGAGGTAGGTAGCACCATCGTTGGAGGTGTTCGGGTCAATTCGATGTTCGGGACATGGTGATCACCGGAGCAATAGGAAGACACCTTAGAAGCTACCCTCATGCCAGGTTCCCGGATCATGAGGACTTACTAAGACGTCCTCTACTCGACGATCACCTTTCGAGGCAAGGCAACAGTGAGGCGTACCCTAGGGGTGGTGTGTGCGATTCGTGTGTCGTTTTCATTTGTATTTGTCTTGTCATGTTATTGGTGTTCTACGCTTGTTTTTATTTTAAGGCCATTCATTCTTGCATGCTTTGTTTAACAGTTAAGATATTTGCGGGAAAAGTAAATCTAAAGCTATTACAAATGGCGCGGGTCCACATCGCCAAAATTAACCAGGACCCGATTTGACAGAAAATAAATAAAAACGAATAAAGAATTAAAAAGTGCGAGAAGTAAATGTTACAAGGCTTTGGGAGAGGTACAGAATTATTTAAATGACATAAAATAAATATGCGAATAAATAAGAAATTAAGAACGAAACGAGGGCGTTGGACCCTTTTTGCAAAAAATTAAATTAGATGATGAAATTAATTAATTAATTAAAGAAAGACTTGTTTTTTTGGTATTTTAGGGTTTAAATGAAAAGAGAGAATTAATTAAAATTTAAATGAGATGCAAACCCTAATTCTATTTTATTTTAATTTATTTAAGAAAATATTGAATCTTTAACCTAAATTAAACCTAATTTTTACATGCAAATTTGATTATGAAAATAAATAAAATAAATAATATTATGGTGAAAAAGAAAAATTAAAAGGAATAAAAATTATCAATTAAACCTAGTTCTACATTTTTTAGATTTTTTATTTAAAAGGAATTAAAATTAAAACCCTAATTTAACTAAATTCAATTATATACAATTTGTTTATAAAAATAATTAAAATAAAATACTTTTTATATTTTGCTATTTTTCTGATTTTTTTATATGTTTTATGATTTTATGAAAATATAATTAATTAAACAAACAGTAATTAAAAGAAAAATAAAAAATTATAACAAGAATAAAAAAATAGAGAAAATTAAGAGAAGTTGCAAACCAAGGGGGGTATCAGTCCCCAGATAGGAGGTGTAGCCCATGAATTTGGGCCCAATGACCTTCAGGTCCATTGACTTTTCCAGACACTATGTGGCACCTTTGACCAGGGTCTACCATATGCCTTGAATCTGAGCCTTTTGATTGATGTAGCCAACGCGTGGATGACTGGATCTTAGGAGTGCATGGTACGTCTTGACATGGGCACTGCATGGGAATTGTTATTGCAAAATAATATGGAAATATGTAAGACCTGGGGCTCGAACCCAGGTCATGGACATTACAAGCGTGTGTACCTGCCACTGAGCCATCTCAATTACATTTAATATATAATAACATACAAATATAATAAATAAAGACATGATGTTAGTGGGTTGAAGCGCGCGAAAATTTGAAAGGACCTATCACCATTTGCCAACACATCATCTTCTTCGCGTGTTTTGTTTTTTTTTCTGAAACAAGAACATAAAGCAATGGTTTTAAACGTGTTCTATTAGGTGGCTTTAGAGAAAATAGCGATTAGCCCTCAGGGCTCTATAAATTGAGCGCGAATATGAATTCTTCTTCGTCCAAGCTTGCTGGTTTGAATGGTGGTGGTCTTGAGGGCCAATTTTTCCCCAGTATAAAAGCCCTAATTCCAAGCTTCCTGAACCCTAAAAATTAACAATGGCATATTTGCGTACAACACATAAAAAGGCAATTAAACGTATTGGTTAGCTTCAGAACAAGGTAATAATCATGAATCAATGAATAAAAGTTACAAAAGATGCGTAAATCATGATGCACGATTATGAGTTTTTCATGGTACAGTTTGCGTTCATGTTACCAATCCTTGAGGTTCTGATGAGTCTTCTTGATTGGGAATCGTTCAGGGGACCTTGAGGAAGCTATTGAAACAAGTTTCGTGCCTTGAATCCACCTAAAAAGTGTTTTTCAGTTTTGAGTTTTTAGAGAAAAAATTCAAGTTTGATTTGTGTTCTTTTGCGCAGCTCTGTGTGTATTCTGATTAGGGTTGTGTTCTAGCATATGTAGTGAGTCCATTAGGTTAACAAAAGTAGAACAAATCCAATGCAATGATGGTTTTTGAAAATTTGATTTTAAGGATCTTTTTTCAATCTTTTTCATGTGTTCTTTGTTCTCAATCATGATCAATCAACCCAAATCTTTCCATATTTGCATATGCACGAATTATAGAGGCTAAAACATGTATAAAAAGATTTGTTAGGTTAAGTTAAATATTTTTCACATATTTAAATGATTTAAATGAATTAATATAAATAAAAATTCAAATAAATAAATAAATAATGAGAAAATACTTCCCTTTGGGCCAAGTGGTCGTGCACATGCTTGGAATGATGAATCATGGAAGAAAAATGGGCCCATTAGCAATTTTAGGTCATTTGAATCAATGTTGACTTTTCAAAATATCCAAAAATTTCCCAACTTCCACAAGGCATAACTTGCTCAATTTTTAAGCTTTTCTCATGTTCTTGGACATTTTGGAAAGGTCTTTGAGTCCTCTAACCAATGTCTTTGATCCCATGTCATTTTGATTTACCAATCTCAAGTTATGGCCTTTGACTTAAAGTCCCTTTTTGTTGACTTTTGAAAATGACCTATAATGTTGAAATTGATAACTTTTTGTGAGAGAATTTATTGGACTTGAAGTATGAAGATGAGTTGTAGGAAATGTCTTTCTCTTCAAAATGAGCTTTGGATGGAATTTTTCTGATAATCCATGTGAAAGTTATGCCCTGGTCAATTTCAGTTGACTTTTTCAGCTGTCCAAATAAGGAAACTTTTGCATCTTGATGATTTCTGAGCCAAATTTTGAGAATCATGATCAAGCATTGATCAAATGATGTTTGTGGCTTCAAAATGATATGTTGATCAAAAATTGGAACTTTTGACTGTCAAATGACCATTTTGCCCCTACAGTTGACTGTAGTGCAATTAGGGTTTTTGACTGTGCAATTTTGTGCTGAATGCCTTGAAACTTGATATGAGGATGCTTGACCATATTTGTAGGCATATGAGACTTGATTGGGCCTTTGGAAACTTCATTTTCTTGACCAGGACACAAACCCTAGTTTTGACTGTATGGGAGACCTTTGCACTGTGCAACCCTTGGGGAATTTTGCAGCTTGGCTTGGCAAATCTTTGAAGAATATGGGAGGGAAAATTTTGGGGTACAACAGTTGCCCCTGTTCAATCTTCTTAGACCTGAGGATGCAGATTGGCGGACGTGCCTTTCGTAATCCGAGGGTGGAAGATGATTGAA
Source organism: Vicia faba (assembly GCA_948472305.1). Lineage (NCBI taxonomy): Eukaryota > Viridiplantae > Streptophyta > Magnoliopsida > Fabales > Fabaceae > Vicia > Vicia faba. Next base: position 1,311,678,611 of record OX451740.1, on the reverse strand, counting down.
CACTAGAGTGCCCAGAAATTTGCGCTCACATAGTAGCAGTGATGGTGGAATGGGCTTACAGATGCCATTTGGAGATTGCTGGATAGGATGATGGGCTTATAGATGCCATCTGGATGTTGATCGCGTAAGAAATTCCTTAGCGAGAACCTGCATACCTGCAAAAGAAAAAAGAGTACCTGACACGTTGCAAGAACTGGTTTTTCAGATGCTTGGCATAGATATGTCCTGACTGGTTACGGGAGCTGAGTCTGGAGCTTCACAAGATGATGAATGAACCAGGGATGGTTACTACCTTGGTATGAATGGTAAGAGAACCTTGGGCGACTTTAACTTCAACAACGCTCGTTGAGAAAAATCTTAGTGGGAATTACCATCTTTGCAGTATCGGGAAGAGAACCATAGGACATTATAATCTGAAAGGAATTATCACCTCACTCACCGTCGGAGAGGGAACTATCTGGAAAGGAATTATCACCTCACTCACCGTCGGAGAGGGAACCATAGGAGATTATCACCTCACTCACCGTCGGAGAGGGAAACATCTGAAAAGGACTTACCACCTCACTCACCGTCGGAGAGGGAACCATAGGAGACTATCACCTCACTCACCGTCGGAGAGGGAAACATCTGAAAAGGACTTACCACCTCACTCACTGTCGGAGAGGGGACCATAGGAGACTATCACCTCACTCACCGTCAAAGAGGGAAACATCTGAAAAGGAATTACCACCTCACTCACCGTCGGAGAGGGAACCATAGGAGACTATCACCTCACTCACCGTCGGAGAGGGAAACATCTGAAAAGGACTTACCACCTCACTCACCGTCAGAGAGGGGACCATAGGAGACTATCACCTCACTCACCGTCGGAGAGGGAAACATCTGAAAAGGAATTACCACCTCACTCACCGTCGGAGAGGGGACCATAGGAGACTATCACCTCACTCACCGTCGGAGAGGGAAACATCTGAAAAGGAATTACCACCTCACTCACCGTCGGAGAGGGGACCATAGGAGACTATCACCTCACTCACCGTCGGAGAGGGAAACATCTGAAAAGGAATTACCACCTCACTCACCGTCGGAGAGGGGACCATAGGAGACTATCACCTCACTCACCGTCGGAGAGGGAAACATCTGAAAAGGAATTACCACCTCACTCACCGTCGGAGAGGGGACCATAGGAGACTATCACCTCACTCACCGTCGGAGAGGGAAACATCTGAAAAGGACTTACCACCTCACTCACCGTCGGAGAGGGGACCATAGGAGGCTATCACCTCACTCACCGTCGGAGAGGGAAACATCTGAAAAGGAATTACCACCTCACTCACCGTCGGAGAGGGAACCATAGGAGACTATCACCTCACTCACCGTCGGAGAGGGAAACATCTGAAAAGGAATTACCACCTCACTCACCGTCGGAGAGGGGACCATAGGAGACTATCACCTCACTCACCGTCGGAGAGGGAAACATCTGAAAAGGACTTACCACCTCACTCACCGTCGGAGAGGGGACCATAGGAGACTATCACCTCACTCACCGTCAGAGAGGGAAACATCTGAAAAGGAATTACCACCTCACTCACCGTCGGAGAGGGGACCATAGGAGACTATCACCTCACTCACCGTCGGAGAGGGAAACATCTGAAAAGGAATTACCACCTCACTCACCGTCGGAGAGGGGACCATAGGAGACTATCACCTCACTCACCGTCGGAGAGGGAAACATCTGAAAAGGAATTACCACCTCACTCACCGTCGGAGAGGGGACCATAGGAGACTATCACCTCACTCACCGTCGGAGAGGGAAACATCTGAAAAGGAATTACCACCTCACTCATCGTCGGAGAGGGGACCATAGGAGAATATCACCTCACTCACCGTCGGAGAGGGAAACATCTGAAAAGGAATTACCACCTCACTCACCGTCGGAGAGGGGACCATCTGAAATTATAATCTCAAAGAAAACCCTAAAAATGGAAATCTCATGCACCGTCGGAGAGAGAACCAATAGGACCTGGATAACTTCTACTAAGTCTTCATCAGAAAAATCTGTTGGGAGTCGATTTAGCTGGACTAGAGAAGGCCTTGAGAATTTTAACTGCATCTTTCCTGAAAGGTAAAGGTCAGTCATATGCAATGCATGATATGGATCAAGCAATGATGTTCTCAACATAAATGAGATTTGTATGATATAATGCGTCTATGCATGCCATATGTGATGTTTTATGAATGTATGTTTTTGTCTAGGAAAGCAAATCCTTGACGGATGCCGGGAAGTCACTCCTGGGCTGCTGTTGGAGAATAGATTTTGCTTCCGCTGGGGATGATATCTGCAAGAATACCGGTAGGAGAAGATGACTCCGTTGCGGAATAAACTTGGCAAATGGAAGATTCTGCGGGGAGAAAAGATACTCTAGCGACCATGCTGGGAAGCAATACTCTGTGGGAAGAGGGATGCCTTGCTGAGTGTTGATAATAATTTGTTGGGGATACCCTTGTTGTTGGAAGTGTTGATGGACTTCGCTGGGGTCAGAAGACTTCGTCGAGGACGCTCTTTCCGTGGCTTTTGGCTGAGGATAACCCAGTTATATCCTGGTAGGGAAATAACTCTTTGAATAAAGCCGGACGACGCGTTCGGGTTCTGCGAGGAATAAGCTTCCAGAATCTACTGGGGATAAGCTTATTGCTTGGGGAAGATGAATTCCAAATTTCCTGGGGAACTGGATTGGACTTTCTTGGGGAAGTTTTGATACGCTGGGGAAGTGATCCCTTTGAATGTTGATACGCCGCCGGGGGACAATCTTTAGACCAAGACTGTCGGGGATGCTTGTTAAGAATATATGTGCTGCTGGGGAATGTTGAAATCTACTGAGGATACTCAATTTTCTTAAGATTTGATAACCCTGCTTGGAGAAGAATGCACTGTTTTGCTGAATCACTCTCTGGGGGATTAATATGTACCGGTCGTATTCTTTAGCTGAACCTACCTTGGTACCTTGGAGGATAGAACAATTGGATCATTTAGACAACTCTTTTATTGCCCCTGTTTCTAGTGTCACCTGCAATTAATTCCTTTGTTTCGTATGCAAATATTTATGAGTTAGCAAATTATTGTCAATGCATATATCACAAATTGAACCTTGGACGTTCTTCGCAAAACAAAACAGAAAAGAAAAATAGTTGGCACGTTTAACTGAAAAAAATATATTTGTATTGATTTTGAATGGCCTGAAAATAGGCGTTTTGTGTACAAGAGGCTGACGTCCTAGTAAGAGAACGTCGCCGAACAAAAGAGTTTATACAGATTTTGTACAAGAGAAAATAAAACAGCTGTGTGAAATGAATGATCCCACTGGGTTTCAACTCTGCTATTGCCTTTATAACTCCGAGCGTCTCATCACTTGATGACCTTGGTTGAAGGTGAAGCTGACTGATCGATGCCGTCTGAACTTGATGTAGATACCGGATTCTGGATGCAAAGTGATCCAATGAGACATAGTATTACGCTTTTATCCCTAATTTTTGCCTGGACCGCCTTTTCGGGTTTTCGGTCCATCGGGATACCCATTTTTGCCCAAGCCGCCTTTTCAGGTTTTCGACTTGCCGGGTGTACAGATTTTTTCATTTCATCCCTTCATTTTGCCCGAACCCTTTTGGTTCAACGGGAAGCCCTAATTTTTGCCTAAGCATGTCAGCCTAGCGGGTCTTTTTTCATGCGTAGTATTTTTTTACTATGTCTGCATTGGCGGGGTGAGGAAGGTCGTCACCATCCATGTTGGTTAGAATCATGGCTCCTCCTGAGAACACATGTTTAACCACAAATGGCCCTTCGTACGTAGGGGTCCATTTGCCCCTTGGATCACTCTGAGGAAGGATGATTCTCTTGATTACCAGATCCCCAACTTGATATTCCTGTGGTCTGACCTTTTTGTTAAATGCCCTGATCATTCGTTTCTGATACGTCTGACCATGACAGATAGCAGCAAGTCTCTTTTCATCAATGAGGTTGAGCTGATCAAGTCGTGTCTGGATCCAATCATCCTCGTTCAGATTTGCGTCCTTCATTATCCGGAGAGAGGGTATTTGTACTTCGATTGGTAAGACTGCCTCCATGCCATAAACCAGAGAGAAAGGAGTTGCCCCGGTTGACGTCCTAGCTGAGGTACGGTACCCATGTAGAGCGAACGGTAACATCTCGTGCCAATCTTTATAAGTTACTGTCATCTTCTGCACGATTTTCTTGATGTTCTTATTTGCTGCTTCGACAGCCCCATTCATCTTCGGTCTGTAAGGAGAAGAATTATGGTGCTGTATTTTGAACTGTTCGCAGAGCTCAGCAATCATCTTATTGTTCAGATTGGTACCGTTGTCTGTAATTATCCTTTCTGGGACGCCGTACCGACAGATCAGGTTGTGCCGAATGAACCGTGCCACAACAGTCTTAGTTACCGTAGCATAGGACGCTGCCTCAACCCACTTCGTAAAATAATCAATCGCCACTAGGATGAAGCGATGCCCATTAGATGTTGTAGGTTTTATCTCACCGATCATGTCTATGCCCCACATTGCAAACGGCCAAGGCGCAGTCAGAACATTCAGGGGAACCGGAGGAACATGCACCTTGTCTGCATAAATCTGGCACTTATGGCATGTCCTGGAATGTTGGTAACAGTCAGCTTCCATTGTGGACCAGTAATATCCTGCCCGTAGGATTTTCTTAGCCATAGTGTGTCCACTGGAATGTGTACCAAAGGTCCCTTCATGTAGCTCTTCCATGATTATTTCTGCTTCAGTCTTATCCACACAACGCAGTAAGGTTGAATCATGGTTTCGCTTGTACAAGATGTCGTTGCTAAGGAAGAACTTGGCTGCAAACCTTCTCAAGAACTTCTTATCATTGACAGAGGCACCTTCAGGGTATTCTTGAGCTTCTAGGTATCTCTTCACCTCATGGTACCAAGGCTTCTCAGTCACCAACTCAGTCTCGAGATCACAACAGTATGCCGGTTCGTCCAATTTCCAGATGATGATCCGGGGAGCCTCATTATCCCATTTGACCTTGAACATTGAAGACATTGTAGCTAACGCGTCCGCTAACTGATTCCCTTCTCTTGGAAAGTGCTCAAAGGTTATCTCTGTGAAGTGGGGAATCATGGTCAACACACATTCTCTATAAGGAATCAGGTTTGGATGTTTCGTATCCCACTCTCCTTTGATCTGATTGATCACAAGAGCGGAATCTCCGAAGACACTCAGAAACTTGATTCTTAGATCGATCGCAGCTTGAAGACCCATGATGCACGCCTCATACTCCGCCATGTTGTTAGTACAGTTGAAACACAGCCGGGCAGTGAGTGGAGTATGAGTACCTTGAGGTGATATGATAATGGCGCCGATACCGTTACCCAAAGCATTGGAGGCTCCGTCAAAGTGCATAGACCATCGGGATCCTGGTTCAGGTCCTTCATCCGGTCCAGGTATTTCACAATCAGTCACTATCATAATGCTTTCATCCGGAAACTCGAAGTTCATTGATTGGTAGTCATCTACAGCTTGATGAGCCAAGTGGTTTGCCAATACACTTCCTTTGATGGCTTTCTGGGTCGTGTACTGAATGTCGTATTCCGTCAAGATCATTTGCCATCTTGCAATTCTCCCAGACAGAGCAGGCTTTTCGAATATGTACTTTATCGGATCCATTTTTGAGATCAACAAGGTAGTGTGAGTCAGCATATACTGTCTCAGTCGGCGAGCAGCTCATACCAAAGCGCAGCAAGTTTTCTCAAGCAGTGAGTATCGGGTCTCACAGTCGGTAAACTTTTTGCTAAGGTAATAAATGGCATGCTCTTTTCGGCCAGACTCGTCATGCTGTCCCAGCACACACCCCATTGAATTGTCAAGCACTGTCAGGTATAGTATCAGAGGTCTCCCTTCAACCGGTGGCATAAGGATAGGTGGTTCTTGGAGATACTCTTTGATTCTGTCAAAAGCAGCCTGACATTCATCGTTCCAACGTACTACCTGATCTTTCTTCAGCAGCTTGAAGATTGGCTCACAAGTAGCAGTCAGATGTGAGATGAAGCGGGCAATGTAATTCAGGCGTCCTAAAAAGCCTCTGACCTCCTTCTCTGTCTTAGGGACTGGCATCTCTTGAATAGCTTTTACCTTAGCAGGGTCCACTTGAATTCCTTTATCACTGACCACAAAGCCTAGCAATTTCCCAGATCTTACCCCGAAGGTGCACTTGTTTGGGTTCAATCTCAGCTTGTACAGTTTCAACCGGTCAAACAATTTCTGCAGATGATCTAGGTGCTCTTCCTCAGTCTGGGACCTTGCAATCATGTCGTCCACATACACTTCTATCTCATGATGGATCATGTCATGAAATAAAGCAACCATGGCGCGTTGGTAGGTTGCCCCAGCGTTCTTCAACCCGAAAGGCATGACCCTGTAACAGAAGGTGCCCCACTGAGTAACAAATGTAGTCTTTTCCATGTCTTCAGGTGCCATCTTAATCTGATTGTAACCTGAAAAGCCATCCATGAAAGAGAACACCTTATGCTGAGCTGTATTATCAACAAGGACATCAATGTGAGGTAAGGGGAAGTCATCTTTGGGGCTGGCCCTGTTCAGATCCCTGTAATCGACACACATTCTGACCTTACCGTCCTTTTTAGGTACCGGCACCACATTAGCAACCCACTGAGGGTAAGAAGTCACTGCAAGGAACCCAGCATCAAACTGTTTCATGACCTCGGCTTTAATCTTCTCAGACATCTCTAGACGCATCCGACGGACCTTTTGCTTAACTGGAGGGCAGTCTTCCTTAGTTGGCAAGTGATGGACCACAATATCGGTATCCAACCCGGGCATGTCTTCGTAGGACCAGGCAAAGATCTCCATATAATCATGCAGCATCTTGGTTAACCGTTGCTTCACGCTGAGCTCTAGGTTGGCACCAATCTTTACCTCTTTCCTGTCTGCCTCAGTACCCAAGTTTATTGTTTCCATTGGCTCTTCATGGGGTTGAATTGCCCTCTCGTCTTGAAGCAACAGTCTTGCAAGCTCGCCAGGCACTTCGCAATCATCTTCACCTTCGTCTTAGGCTAAGTTGATCGGATTTTCGAAGTCATAATTGGCGGTAGCAGAGTTGTTATCAGTGAGATCCAGAGTGGATTGGAACCTGTATGAGTGAGTGTGTGTGTAAATACAGCTGTTTTGAAAATTATGTAAAGGAAAAGAAAGACAGAAAAGGAGCACAATGTTTGCAATGCGAGGAAACGTCCAAGATTTTCATTCATGATATATGAAATGACAGTTTATATGCCCTCACAAATGACACCACGGTGCCTCGGGTAAGACACCGGGCCATAGAGTTTATCATTGTTTATTACAAAATAACAAAACATAGGAATTCATTACTCAGTAACAATAGAAACAGGGAGATTGTCCTTTGTGCTCCAATTGTTAAGTCCACCGTCGGTTGCCGGGTAGATCCAGCTATCAAACTCAACTTCATCAACTTCCTCTTCGTCCCCAACAGCATTCACTCCATGAGCATGCAGGGGAGCTGTCACTACATTAGGCTTCTCAGATGCCTCAAACTGTACCTCCTTGGCGTCAATAAGGTCCTGCAGCTTGTTCTTTAATGCCCAACAGTCATCAGTAGAGTGCCCCGGGCTATCTGAATGGTAAGCACAACGAGCATTCGGGTTGTACTTAGGAGATGCAGTATTGGGGAACTTCGGAGCCTCCCTGACAGTCACCAAATTGGTGGATAGCAACTGTGGCAGGATCTACGATAGGGTCATGCTTAATCGGGTAAACTCTCTCCGGGGTCTTTCAGCCCTTTGAGGATTGTTCGGCCGAGGAGCGGCAGCAGGCTTAGCAATCATTACCGCACTGACAGATTGGCGGCGCTCAGGTCTCTCTGATTTCCGGGAACCATATACGGCACTAGACTCCTTCTTGAATGGTTTCTTTTCAGAACTAGATGATGCACCCTTCGCAATCTTTCCAGACTTCAACCCAGCTTCAATTCTCTCTCCGGTCAGAATCAAATCAGTGAACCCAGCAGAAGAATTCCCAATGAGATGGTTGAAAAATGGCCCAGATAGGGTCCCCAAGAACATGTCTACCAACTCCCGATCAGTCAATGGTGGCTGCACCCTGCCAGCCAGGTCTCTCCACTTCTGAGCGTACTCCTTAAAACCTTCGCTTGCACCTAACGACATACCCTGGAGTTGGGTACGTGTGGGGGCAAGGTCGGCATTATATTGATACTGCTTGTAGAAAGCAGTAGCCAACTCCTCCCAGTTACGAACCTTGGTCCCATCCAGCTGATAGAACCATTCGAGATGAGTCCCTGAAAGACTCTCCTGGAAGAAGTGGATCCATAAATTCTTATCCGCAGAGTACGGCTGAATTTTCCGAACATAAGACCTTAGATGCAGCTTGGGACAAGACGCCCCGTCATACTTAGAGAAGGAGGGTGCTTTGAACTTGTGAGGGATGATCACGCCAGTTGACAAACCCAGATCTCCGAAATCCAGCCCAGGCACCTGTTGAACCTCCATAGCCTTCAACCTATCCTCCAGTTGCTTGTATTTGTCGTCTGCAGGAGGGTACTGCTCTTCATCGAAATCAGTCTCGTTGTCAGAGACTACCGGACTAGGAACCCTTGCTTCTGCCTGAGGACTACTCTTGCTAACAGAAGAACCAGCCTCTTCCTGCTGCAGAGTATTACCAAACCTTCGGCCCGAGTTGAACAGAACAGTTCTTCTCTTCTTCTTCTTCTCCTTCTTCAGGAGCATAGCCTTCAGCTCTTCTTGGCCTTGAGCCAGACCCTTGATTAATTCCTGGAATTGTGCATTCTGCACCTGAAGAGCCTTGATTGATGTCTCAGTTGATGCAGATTCGGGATTCATGATGCTGAAATAAACAGCGAAGAACTGTAAGCAACTTGAAAAGAGGAAAAACCTGCTATGCACATGATGAATGATATGTGTTTATGCAATGCATTCAAGGGTTCGAAAGTTTAAATTTGTTGTAGACAAAAAGGAACACACGTTATTATTAAAGAAATCATTGTTTAATACATCAAAGTCTCATGGGCAAAAGTACAAAAATCAAATCAATCCCAAAATATGCTACGCATCCTCTTTGGAGCTATGTAAGTGTTGAGATTCCTCTCCTCATGCAACAGACGGGTGAGCTCCAAGACCTTCTTTTCACTGGTATGTAGGCTAGTCTCAAGAGAATTCCTTTCCTCCTTAAGCTGGATCCAGCTCTTCTGCATCTCTTCCCAGGATGTGGGCATATCAGGGTGCTGAATAGTGTAGGACACTTCTCCTTCCAAGACTGGTTCTTTGATTACTGGGAGCATATGAGGATAAGGCATTACCAACTTCTGGGAGCGGGCGCGTACCCACTTGAGATAAGGTTCCAATGGGATGGAGTTCTTGTGCCCCAGTGTCTTGCTGTCTATCCTACTTGGCATCCTCCAGGCTCTGATAAATCTCTGGCGAAGTCCTTGAGTATCGTTGTCGAAATCAAAAACTATGTCAGGAATTAACATGTCATGAGGACCATCCCTCCGAGCATAACCAAACTGTCTCCAAGCCAGGCATGGGCTATAAGTAATACCTCCTCTGATTCCAAGTAAAAGAACATTGGGGTACTCCCCGCAACGATCAATGATAGTGACATCTTCTCTGGACCTAGGGCACCAATGTATATCTGCATGTGTAAGAGTCATCAACCGCTGTGACCATCTCAAACCCCGCTCATTCTTCAAGACTGATTGTGGAAGGTGCGAAATAAACCACCTTCCCAAGAGAGGAGTGCAACACATAAGGACACCTCTTTTTCTCATGGTTCGAGTGTAACATGAGTGAAGGATGTCTCCCAACAACGTAGGGATAGGATTCCTGGACATAAAGATCTGGACCGCACTGATATCAATAAGCTGATCTGGGTTAGGGAACAACACCAAACCATAAACAAGGAGGGCCACAACCTCTTCAAAAGCTTGCAAGTCAAGGGAGTTCCAACATTCATGGGCTTTTTCAAACAGAAACCTGGCTAAGAACCCTTTGATACCACTTCTAACTTCCCAATGTCCCTTGAGGTCAGATGACTGTAGGTGCAAGGCTTTAGCAATCTCTTCAAGCTTAGGTTCCTTTTCTGTACCGTTGAAGGGTAGCTGATCAAGGATAGGGATCTTCAGGAGCCGGGAGAACTCCTCCAATGTAGGTACCAACTGATAGTCCAAGAAGGTGAAACAGTGATGCAGAGGGTCAAAGAATTGGAACAGGACTTTAATCATATCTTCCTCAATGTTGGTGTTGACCAAGCTGATGAGGCTTCCATGTCTTTCACTGAATGAAGAGTTCTCGGGAATCCTGGATATAAGTTCCTTAAGCTAAGGAGGGATCCTTACAAGACTGACTTGGATTGTCTTTCTACGAACAGTTTCCATGTCCTACAAAACAAGAACAAAGATGAAAATTCGAACCCCTGAAATGGTTAGTCAATGCATATGATGCTGGATGATGTCATGATGCTATGATTAAACACACCACAGATATTTACAAAGACAAACATGTAAGGCACACAAGGCACACAAGACAAGCCCTTAAGGTTTAAGGCCAGCATGGGGTCTGGGTAGTACCCTCTTGAAGTTGGTGGGTTCAACCTGTCCTAATCAAAGTAACCGGGTTCTAAGGTTCCCAATATCACGGGATTGCTTTCATTGTTCATCGTTTCGATTTAGCCACTGAACTGGCGACCGAAATATTCTAGGAAAGCAACCCTCAATTGAGTGTAGTATCGAGTATCAACCAACCTCGGACTGCACCAAAGTCAGTTATCTCACTACCCTAAAGAGGCCAAGATAGTTCAATTAAGGTTCCTAAGGTCTGTTGATGCTTCATGACACCACGCGGAGGCCCCGTACTCTCCTTGACTGAACTCAAGGGTTACCGGTACACACCAAAGTTCCACATCAACGTAGCAGACTGCTTCAACCATGTCGGTATACCCCGCACAGTTCCCTCACAGCCTTGTTGCTACTTTCTAAGAAGGTATCCCCTAGATCCGGGTTAGGATCTATAGAACTCCCAAGACAGTCCCACAATAATAAAGCAAGCAAGTCAATACAATTGAAAACACAGTTATGAACTAGCCCTAAGGTACACCTCACTTTATAAAGTATCCCCAGCAGAGTCGCCAGTTCTGTGATCTGTGGATCTGGAACTGACTGTTTAACGCTGGTTCACGAAATGTCGCGGTAAGCAAGAGTCTCCACCGTCTTTTATTTTCTCCAAATGGAAAGGACAAAAGCACAGAAAAATTCCTTAAAGAGATTGCTCTCGGTTCGGGAGGTAGGTTATAGAAAGGGAAGGTGTTAGCACCCTTTCTATCCATGGTTATCCATGGGCTCTTAGATACTTGCTCACTTGTGTTTTCAAAATTGTTTGTTTGCTTTTCAACGTGGGTTTTAAAAAAGTTTCTTTGAAAATTTCAGTTCGACTCTTGTATCGGTCCTCAAGAGTGTTTGAAAAATTTGCTTTCGAAAGCTTTTGAAAAAGTGTCGGTGTGAAAAGTCTTTTTGAATTTGTTTTGAGATTAGAGCAAGTATCTACGAGAACCTACCTACCCTAAGGAATTCGTCTGTGTAAATGTCCTTTAAAGTAGTGCCATCCCACCATTGAGAGGTAGGTAGCACCACCGTTGGAGGTGTTCGGGTCAATTCGATGTTCGGGACATGGTGATCACCGGAGCAATAGGAAGACACCTTAGAAGCTACCCTCATGCCAGGTTCCCGGATCATGAGGACTTACTAAGACGTCCTCTACTCGAAGATCACCTTTCGAGGCAAGGCAACAGTGAGGCGTACCCTAGGGGTGGTGTGTGCGATTCGTGTGTCGTTTTCATTTGTATTTGTCTTGTCATGTTATTGGTGTTCTACGCTTGTTTTTATTTTAAGGCCATTCATTCTTGCATGCTTTGTTTAACAGTTAAGATATTTGCGGGAAAAGTAAATCTAAAGCTATTACAAATGGCGCGGGTCCACATCGCCAAAATTAACCAGGACCCGATTTGACAGAAAATAAATAAAAGCGAATAAAGAATTAAAAAGTGCGAGAAGTAAATGTTACAAGGCTTTGGGAGAGGTATAGAATTATTTAAATGACATAAAATAAATATGCGAATAAATAAGAAATTAAGAACGAAACGAGGGCGTTGGACCCTTTTTGCAAAAAATTAAATTAGATGATGAAATTAATTAATTAATTAAAGAAAGACTTGTTTTTTTGGTATTTTAGGATTTAAATGAAAAGAGAGAATTAATTAAAATTTAAATGAGATGTAAACCCTAATTCTATTTTATTTTAATTTATTTAAGAAAATATTGAATCTTTAACCTAAATTAAACCTAATTTTTACATGCAAATTTGATTATGAAAATAAATAAAATAAATAATATTATGGTGAAAAAGAAAAATTAAAAGGAATAAAAATTATCAATTAAACCTAGTTCTACATTTTTTAGATTTTTTATTTAAAAGGAATTAAAATTAAAACCCTAATTTAACTAAATTCAATTATATACAATTTGTTTATAAAAATAATTAAAATAAAATACTTTTTATATTTTGCTCTTTTTCTGATTTTTTTATATGTTTTATGATTTTATGAAAATATAATTAATTAAACAAACAGTAATTAAAAGAAAAATAAAAAATTATAACAAGAATAAAAAAATAGAGAAAATTAAGAGAAGTTGCAAACCAAGGGGGGTATCAGTCCCCAGATAGGAGGTGTAGCCCATGAATTTGGGCCCAATGACCTTCAGGTCCATTGACTTTTCCAGACACTATGTGGCACCTTTGACCAGGGTCTACCATATGCCTTGAATCTGAGCCTTTTGATTGATGTAGCCAACGCGTGGATGACTGGATCTTAGGAGTGCATGGTACGTCTTGACATGGGCGCTGCATGGGAATTGTTATTGCAAAATAATATGGAAATATGTAAGACCTGGGGCTCGAACCCAGGTCATGGACATTACAAGCGTGTGTACCTGCCACTGAGCCATCTCAATTACATTTAATATATAATAACATACAAATATAATAAATAAAGACATGATGTTAGTGGGTTGAAGCGCGCGAAAATTTGAAAGGACCTATCACCATTTGCCAACACATCATCTTCTTCGCGTGTTTTGTTTTTTTTCTGAAACAAGAACATAAAGCAACGGTTTTAAACGTGTTCTATTAGGTGGCTTTAGAGAAAATAGCGATTAGCCCTCAGGGCTCTATAAATTGAGCGCGAATATGAATTCTTCTTCGTCCAAGCTTGCCGGTTTGAATGGTGGTGGTCTTGAGGGCCAATTTTTCCCCAGTATAAAAGCCCTAATTCCAAGCTTCCTGAACCCTAAAAATTAACAATGGCATATTTGCGTACAACACATAAAAAGGCAATTAAACGTATTGGTTAGCTTCAGAACAAGGTAATAATCATGAATCAATGAATAAAAGTTACAAAAGATGCGTAAATCATGATGCACGATTATGAGTTTTTCATGGTACAGTTTGCGTTCATGTTACCAATCCTTGAGGTTCTGATGAGTCTTCTTGATTGGGAATCGTTCAGGGGACCTTGAGGAAGCTATTGAAACAAGTTTCGTGCCTTGAATCCACCTAAAAAGTGTTTTTCAGTTTTGAGTTTTTAGAGAAAAAATTCAAGTTTGATTTGTGTTCTTTTGCGCAGCTCTGTGTGTATTCTGATTAGGGTTGTGTTCTAGCATATGTAGTGAGTCCATTAGGTTAACAAAAGTAGAACAAATCCAATGCAATGATGGTTTTTGAAATTTTGATTTTAAGGATCTTTTTTCAATCTTTTTCATGTGTTCTTTGTTCTCAATCATGATCAATCAACCCAAATCTTTCCTTATTTGCATATGCACGAATTATAGAGGCTAAAACATGTATAAAAAGATTTGTTAGGTTAAGTTAAATATTTTTCACATATTTAAATGATTTAAATGAATTGATATAAATAAAAATTCAAATAAATAAATAAAAAATGAGAAAATACTTCCCTTTGGGCCAAGTGGTCGTGCACATGCTTGGAATGATGAATCATGGAAGAAAAATGGGCCCATTAGCAATTTTTGGTCATTTGAATCAATGTTGACTTTTCAAAATATCCAAAAATTTCCCAACTTCTACAAGACATACCTTGCTCAATTTTTAAGCTTTTCTCATGTTCTTGGACATTTTGGAAAGGTCTTTGAGTCCTCTAACCAATTTCTTTGATCCCATGTCATTTTGATTTACCAATCTCAAGTTATGGCCTTTGACTTAAAGTCCCTTTTTGTTGACTTTTGAAAATGACCTATAATGTTGAAATTGATAACTTTTTGTGAGAGCATTTCTTGGACTTGAAGTATGAAGATGAGTTGTAGGAAATGTCTTTCTCTTCAAAATGAGCTTTGGATGGAATTTTTCTGATAATCCATGTGAAAGTTATTCCCTGGTCAATTTCAGTTGACTTTTTCAACTGTCCAAATAAGGAAACTTTTGCATCTTGATGATTTCTGAGCCAAATTTTGAGAATCATGATCAAGCATTGATCAAATGATGTTTGTGGCTTCAAAATGATATGTTGATCAAAAATTGGAACTTTTGACTGTCAAATGACCATTTTGCCCCTACAGTTGACTGTAGTGCAATTAGGGTTTTTGACTGTGCAATTTTGTGCTGAATGCCTTGAAACTTGATATGAGGATGCTTGACCATATTTGTAGGCATATGAGACTTGATTGGGCCTTTGGAAACTTCATTTTCTTGACCAGAACACAAACCCTAGTTTTGACTGTATGGGAGACCTTTGCACTGTGCAACCCTTGGGGAATTTCGCAGCTTGGCTTGGCAAATCTTTGAAGAATATGGGAGGGCAAATTTTGGGGTACAACAAAAACCAAAATACTTTTTTTTATTATTAAATTAATTTATGTCTTGAAATCAATTTTTTTTATCAGTTTTTTTATAACTAGCTTTATGAAATTCTTTTTTTTACATCTAATAAAAACATCAAAAAAATTAACTTAGTTGGTCTTCTTTCTTTGAATTTACTTACATAATTAATAAAAATACAAAAAATAATAATAAAGATTTAATATTTTTTTAAAATAGGTTTTATTTTCTCTTTTCAAGTAAATACATACATTTCACATTTTGTTGACTTTATTTCATAAATTGTCATAGCTTTATATTAAATCGCACAACAATTCGATTTGGTTGTATTGTTTGATATTTGGACATTGTTATTCCATTTGATTCATCCCCATTTGTAACAATTGTACCCCCATTCCCGAACATTCTGTAATAGTTTAGAATTTCAATTCCCGTAATTTATTGCTTTCTATATATTGTATAGTAACTAGGCATGTATGGCAAGATTCAAAAATCAATCGCCATATGACCTAATCAAAGAATAAAATAACTTGAAATCAACACACTTTCTCACACGCGCACCTCTAGGGTAACCTCGCTCGTTGCCTCGGAAATTCAATCATGTCCCTCGAATATGGGATGCTTTAGCAAATGACCCTTCGATAAACAAAGATCGTAGTCCCTCGATGACCCTCGATGTTGCCTTCGATTAAAATGATCTCGTCCCTTACAAAAAATTGCTAAAGCGTCTCACAAGTTGCCTTCAATGATTGTAAAATTGACCCGCGCCTGTCCCTTCACATCCAATGGTGGGGATTCTTACCAAATCAATGGTAAGATATCACCATTAAAAGGAAGAAAAGAACAACTTAAGACCTTTCAATTAGATAGATTCGCTCTTAGTTACTCGCTTACTCACGACAAAAAATTTTACACCTACACCTCCATTTCAAAACAATTTCAAAAAGTTAAAACGTTTTGTATACGTTCTTATAGAGACGAGAACCATTGCAAAACCTCTTTTCAAAACACTTTTTGAAACACGATTCGCAAACACCTCTTTGAACCATTTTTCGAAATAAAACTTTGTATACGTTCTTATAGAGATGAGAACCATTACAAAGAGATTTTTCAAAATACTTTCTAAAGCCCACACCACGAGCACACAATCAAATAAAAAGCAAGTGATCTAAAACGAGTAACTAAGAGCCCATGGAAAACCATGGATGAAAAGGGTGCTAATACCTTCCCTTTTCATAATCTACCCCCTGAACCCGAGAAAAATCTCGAAAGGTCTTTCCTGGGCTTTTTTACCTTTCCTTTTGGATAAAAGAAAAGTCGGTGGCGAGTTTGCTAACTGCACAAGTGCGAACGAAATGCAAAAACATCTAGTCAGTTCTCCCACCGTATCACAATGTAAATATAAATTGTTTTTGGTGTTTTTAGTTATTAAAAGCTAAAATAAGATAAATAAGAGAAAAAGGAGTCAAAATGAGCACATTGCTGAAACAAGGAGGAAGAAAAGTTCTAACTCTGATACGCTGCAAGAGAGAAAATCTTAGTAGGAAAGTGGAGGGTCAGAAGTTCTTGGCCTGGGTACACCAAGTTCTGAGATTGCTGGGAATAAAGGAAAACCTAGAAGTTCTGATTGTTGAAGGGGTTCATAAGCTATAGTGCAGCTGGGAATCTAGAAGTTCTAATATCTCTCGCAAGTCAAAAGTTCTGGTTTTTTGAGAGAGTGAAGTGATTATGCTGTTAGGTGAGGATATCTAGAAGTTCTGATCTAGGAGTATCGTCTGACAGATAAATGGGTAAAAATGTCAATAAATAAACTTAAAAAGATGCTTCTGGGGCTAGAACCCAGGACCCTTAACACTAATGTCTTATGCGCACGCTTTCTACCACTGGGGCGGCTGTACATCCAATATTATAAGGAAAAGCATGACCATATAACATAAATTAAGTTCTGATGATGAGCTTCATATCTTTCTCCATGCGAATCAGAACATCTGCAACTTAGTCATTTCTTAACAGAACAGAAAACACAAACACAACAATTTTGGCAGGTTTCCATCATGGCTTCAGAAATATATAAAAAATGTCAAGACTGTAAACCAGAAACAAACATGTATATGCTAGTCCTAATTTCCTTAAGAAGTTCTGAACTAATGTTCTCCCTACTTAGGCAAACAAATACATGAAACCTCGGAATATGTACAGCATCAGAGCCAAGATGTCTACATTGTATTTTTGACATGCAAGTTTAACAATGCCTAAGTGATATGACGAGAGTCAGCAGAAGCTTACCTTGCAGCTGGAGAAAGTCCTATGAACTGGAGCCTGGTTCTGACTGCTTGTAATGTTATGATCAGCTTCCTCACGTGCTCAGCAGACTGGCATAACCTTTAACTTAGGCTATGAATGGCTGGAAAATTCAGAAATTGTATGGACGATTTGGTCAAGAAACACTTGAGGGAAATTGGGGTTTGAATGCAAGAAATAAAAACTAGCAGGATTTGTATTTGTGTTTGCAGTTTCAGATTCCTGGAATTTTTAGCAAGGTTTCAAAGCTTTTTCTTTTTAATTTTTCCACCCTTCCTTCACAGTTGCAAATGAAGTTCAATTTATAGGCAAGAACTTTGTAGCTTGGAGAAGTCAAAAGTACCAACATCCTGCTAGCGTACTGGCTTGTTCTTGAAGCAAGATAAACAAGTATGGTAGTTATCAGCTTTTAGTCATGCCTATGCTGGATTTGTAAGTATGAATTAAGGAAAAGTACCCTCAGAAAGAAAAGCAAAGCATGGGCCCAGCGTACTTTTGTACAAAAGTTTGTTTTTTCAAGGATAACAATGTACTCCTATGCCACACGTGGGGAAATCCTTTGTATAAAAACTTAAAAGTGGTTGTGAGCATTAAATGATAATGATATTTATCAAACCATAAACCCTGCAATGTGAGATTATGCATCATAGCTTAATTCTGGGTCAGAAGTTCATCATCAGCGCAACTTAGAACAAACATCCAACCTCTGGTATTTGAATCTCTTTGCTCCAGCATATTCTTAGCGAGTTCTCAGACTTTCCAGAAAGCTTATGACATGCTTTGTAAGCCCTCTTTGGATTACTCTTGCAACTTCTAACTGAACCTATGTGAAAATTGGCCCAGAAGTTGTAGACAAATTCTGATTTGAAAATGCTCAGAATTTACTGTGTGTTTAAGTTTTAGGGACGTGGCTTTGAGGATGTATAACTTGAAATCCCAGCATTTCAAAAAGAAGTTATGTTCTGTAGTGTTTTAGGTCTCATTGAGATCTACAACTCTTGAGTTAGAAGTTCTTCCAGAATCAGCTTGCATCATGGTGATAATCTGACCAGAAGTTCTGAGCTTGTCATATTTCTTAAACACTTAGAAAAATTCTAAGTATTTAGAATTTTGACATTTCCAAAGTAATTTTGACTTTTGAGTTTCTTGATGAAACAAATTTCATATTTCAACATGTCTTGATGAAATATGATAATTGAAACTTGATTTTGATCCAAAAGTCAAAGTTTGACTTTTCAGTATGTAAATGACCATTTTGCCCTTGTGAATGACTTTCTTGGAAAATTTGTAATTCAAGGCTTGGAATTGGATTGAAGTAAACCCGAGGGTCCAGGATGACCCTTTGAAAAATGAGAGGATAAATTTTGGGGTATAACAACTGCCTTTGTTGAGTCTTACGCTTGAAGAGTTAGATTGGCAAATCTGCCATTCGTGACTTGAAGGTGGAAGATGATTGAACACTAGAATGCCCAGAAATTTGCGCTTGATGATGTCATGTTTGATGGTGTAGGGGATGGGCTTAAAAAGGTTCCATTTGGAGAAATGATGGATAGTTGTCGGAGATGGGCTTATAGATGCCATCCAAAGGTGATTGTTGATAGAAATTAGACTAAGTCTAAGCACGACTTCAACTAGAAAAGAATCAGAATAAACCTTGGAGCGATTTATCTGAACCAAAAGAAATGTCTACCAGAAAGAATCAGGATAAACCATTGAGAGATTTAAACTAAACCAGCAGAGGTCTGGAAAGAATCAGAATAAATCTTGGAGCAATTTATCTGAACCATAGAAAATGTCTACCACAAAGAATAAGGATAAACCATTGAGAGATTTAAACTGAACCAGCAGAGGTCTAGAGCAAAATTAGAATAAATCTTGGAGCGACTTATCTGAACCAGAGAAGATGTATGCGGGAAAGAATCAGAATAAACTGTTGAGATATTTAAACTGAACCAACAGAGGTCATGAATTTTCTTTAACTAGAAAGAATCAGGATAAATCTTGGAGCAACTAATCTGAACCATAAGAAATGTCTACTAGAAAGAATCAGGATAAACCGTCGAGAGATTTAAACGGAACCAGTAGAGGTCTTGAAGTATCTTCAACTGGAATAGAAATCAGAGAGATCTTAGTGTCGATCTGACTGAACAAGAGAAGGTCTTGGATTAACTTTGACTGGAATGGAAATCAGAAGAATCTTAGGATCGATTCAACTGAACCAGAAAAAAGTCTTGGAATATCTTCAACTGGAATAGAAATCAGAGAGATCTTAGTGACGATCTGACTGAACCAGAGAAGGTCTTGGATTAACTTTGTCTGGAATGGAAATCATAAGAATCTTAGGATCGATTCAACTGAACCATACAAAAGTCTTGGAATATCTTCAACTAGAATAGAAATCAAAGAGATCTTAGTGTCGATCTGACTGAACCATAGAAGGTCTTGGATTAACTTTGACAGGAATGGAAATTAGAAGAATCTTAGGATCGATTCAACTGAACCAGACAAAAGTATTGGAATATCTTCAACTGGAATAGAAATCAGAGAGATATTAGTGTCAATCTGACTAAACCATAGAAGGTCTTGGATTAACTTTGACTGGAATGGAAATCAGAAGAATCTTAGGATTGATTCAACTAAACCAGAAAAAAGTCTTGGAGTATCTTCAATTGGAATAGAAATCAGATAGATCTTAGTGTCAATCTGACTGAATCAGAGAAGGTCTTGGATTAACTTTGATTGGAAGGGAAATTAGAAGAATCTTAGGATCGATTTAACTGAACCAGACAAAAGTCTTGGAATATCTTCAACTGGAATAGAAATCAGAGAGATCTTAGTGTCAATCTGACTGAACCAGAGAAGGTCTTGGATTAACTTTGACTTGAATGAAAATTAGAAGAATCTTAGGATTGATTCAACTGAACCAGAAAAAGTCTTGGAATATCTTCAACTGGAATAGAAATAAGAGAGATCTTAGTGTCGATCTGACTGAACCAGAGAAGGTCTTGGATTAACTTTGACTGGGATGGAAATCAGAAGAATCTTAGGACCGATTCAACTTAACCATACAAAAGTCTTGGAATATCTTCAACTGGAATAGAAATCAGAGAGATCTTAGTGTCGATCTGACTGAACCAGAGAAGGTATTTGATTAACTTTGACTGGAATGGAAATCAGAAGAATCTTAGGATCGATTCAACTGAACCAGATAAAAGTCTTGGAATATCTTCAAATGGAATAGAAATCAGAGAGATCTTAGTGTCGATCTGACTGAACCAGAGAAGGTATTTTTTGATAATGATGTGTGATGAAGGAATCTGAGACGATTTCTACTCAAAAAAGATGATGAAGGAATATTGGACGATTGCTACTCCAAAAAGGTGATGAAGGAATCTTGGATGATTGCTACTCCAAAAATATGATGAAGGAAT
This sequence comes from Vicia faba, assembly GCA_948472305.1. Lineage (NCBI taxonomy): Eukaryota > Viridiplantae > Streptophyta > Magnoliopsida > Fabales > Fabaceae > Vicia > Vicia faba. Next base: position 1,311,657,886 of record OX451740.1, on the reverse strand, counting down.
CTTGGATGATTACTACCTCAGCAAGATTATGAAGGAATCTTGGACGATTGCTACCTCAACAGGATGATGAAGGAATCTTGGATGATTGTTACCTCAGAAGGATGATGAAGGAATCTTGGACGGTTGCTACTCCAAAAAGATGATGAAGAAATCTTGGACGATTATTACCTCAGCAGGATGATGAAGGAATCTTGGACGATTGCTACTCCAAACAGATGAAGAAGGAATCTTGGACGATTGCTACCTCAGTAGGATGATGAAGGAATCTTGGATGATTGCTACTCCAAAAAGATGATGAAGGAATCTTGGGCGATTACTACCGCGGCAGGATGATGAAGGAATCTTGGACGATTACTACTCCAAAAATATGATGAAGAAATCTTGGGCGATTACTACCTCAGTAGGATGATGAAGGAATCTTGGATGATTTCTACTCCAAAAAAGATGATGATCTTTGTCTATTGATTGATCTTTCCTGAAAAGGTAAAGAGTTAGTTGTATGCAATGTCATGATGTATGCATTACGTAATGATGTTCTCAAAATAAATGAGATTTGTGTTATATGTATTTTGTATTCATATGCTATGAATGTTATTGAAATGTAATTTTATTTTGGAAAATAAATCCTTGAAAAGTGTTGGGGAGTCATTAAATCCCAGATTGTTGTTGAAGAGTATGTGTGTCTTCAAACTTTGCCTAGAATGTTTCCACTGAGGATTCCTATTTTGTTGAGGAGAACTCTGCTGGGGAATATTGACTTTGTTTGAGAATACTCTGTTGAAGAGTGTTGATTCCTGCTTGGGGAAAAGAGATCAGGAGTCTTAGTTGTCTGTTGCTCTACTGGGAGTTATACCTTGATGGACGAAGTTGAACTGATATCTGATCGGGTCTAGGCTTCAAAGTAACTTGCTAGGGATTGTAGTGTAGTCTACTGGGGAAGAGGAGTTGTGGTCCTTTGATTTGTAGTAGTCCGAGAGGCCACTTCAAGCTGGGGAATATGTAGTTTGTTGGGAAAATAAACCTTGTTTCCAGTCTGTTGGTGACTTCACTGGGGAAAAATACTTGAGGATTCTTGAGGTCGACTTATCTGGTGAGAAGTTTTCAGAGATTGAAACTTTGATTGGGGAATCATCCTATGAGAAGGACTCTAGGGAGATTTGTCACTGCCCCTAGTAGCAAGTGTTTGTGGTATTTCCCGAAACTAAATGACTGTACATAACCCTTTGTCGGGATTCATGTTCAATGCCCCAAGTGATGGAGACATGCCCTTGGTTATTCTACACTTCTTGAGAGATTTATGGGAATCTTGACTGGACTTCCCCAGGTGTGCTGGATAGTGACATGTCATGCCCCCTTGTTGATAGGAGATTTGTCATTGGAAGTGTCATCCCATATGAAGTGACTTTGTTCACTGAGAGAGCTTTCGTTCATCGGATATTAGTTGTGTGAATTTCTCTGATGTCAAACAAATAGCCATATGCAAACAGTGATATTCAAATAATACAGAGTTTATGCTTGTCTTGAAGTTTTGAAAATGCGTTTTAGCAAGTAAATAAATTTTGTAAGAAAATGGGGACAAAACCAATCCATAGATTAAGAGAGCTAAGACATCTTCAAAGGCATGGTAACTCATAGCATCTAAGAATATCTGAGCTTTCTTCATTAGAAAAATTTGCAAGGAGACCCTTAACTCTACTTCTTTTTTCCCAATTGGATTCAATGTCAGATGGTTTCAAATGCAGAGCTATGGCAACACTTTCAGCAACTGGATCTTGTTCTAAAATGGTGAAAGGTACTTGCTCCAATATAGGTGAACCAAGTATTTTGGAGAATTCTTCCAACGTAGGCACCAACTGATAATCTGGAAAATTTAAACAATGGTGTTTAGGGTCAAAGAATTAGAATAGGACACTCATCATACCTTCGTTAAACCCATTAGTAACCAAACTGAGCAAGTGACCATATCTCTTGTTGAATGATGAGCTCTCAAGAACTCTCAGGACCAATTCTTTGAGCTTGGGAGGGACCTCTACAAAATTGATTCAGATGGTCTTTCTACGAATTAAGTCCATACCCTACAAAATAAAATGAAAGATAAATCTCTAGGCCCTTGAAATGGTTAGCGTGTATGTCATGATGTTAATGATGTCATGGTTATGCTCCGAAATCACAGATATATCAAGCAAGTCACACAAAATACCCTAGGTTTAATGGCTTGCACGAGTTTTTAGAGGTAAGTACCCTCTTGAAGTTTAGTTGGCTCAACATGTCCTATTAATAGCAACGAGGTTCCAAGGAGTCTCATATCAGTGACCTTTCTTTTAGGCATTGTTCTAGCTCAAGCACCGAAGTATTGCGGCCAGAATATCCCAAAAGTCCAATCTCAATGAGTGTCGCATCGAGTATCAACCAAACATCGGTCGAAACCAAAGCCGACCATCTCACTACTTTCTAATGGCTTAGGATGAGTCAAGTAAAGGTTCTAAAGGTCATTTAGCGCTTCATGACACTATAAGGAAGCCCAATGTTATCCTTGACTGACTCAAGGAACATTAGTACAAGCCAGAGTATCACACAAATATAGTTATCACTTTTTCCATATCGGTCTACGCCATACAGCTTCCATGATTTATTGCTACTTACCTAAAAAGGTGCCCCAGATCCGGGTATATGATCTTTAACATAGCCCAAACAAAGACCTAAAATGTAAAGCAAGCGAGTCAAACAATGAAAGCAAGTAAATGTGATCTAACCCTAAGGTAACCCCACTTTTAAGTATAAATCCGCAGCAGAGTCGCCAGTTCTGTAACATGGTAGGAGAACTGACTTGGGTGTTTTGCGTTTGATCGCAATTGTTGCAGATATCAAGAGTCGCCACCGACTTTTCTTTTATCCAATAAGGAAATGGTGAAAAGAACAGGAAAGACCTTTGAGATTATTTTCTTGAGTTCGGGGGGTAGGTTATGAAAAGGGAAGGTGTTAGCACCCTTTTCATCCGTAGTTATCTACGGGCTCTTAGTTTCTTGCTAGGTCACTTGCTTTTGTTTGAAAATGTGCTTGTGGTGTGGGTTTTGAAAGTATTTTGAAAAGTGTCTTTGTAATGGTTCTCGTTTCTATAAGAACGCATACAAAAAGCTTTGTCTTTTGAAAATGTTTCAAATTAAAGTGTTGGTGTATAAAATTTTTTTGTTGTCTGCAAGCGAGCAACTAGGAGCATCCTACCTACTCAAAAGGTCTATATTCTTTTCCTCCTCCATTAGATGTTGTTGTCTTACCATTGATTTGGTAAGAAGCCCCGTTATTGGATGTGAAGGGACAGGCGTGGGACGTTTGTATAGTCATAGAAGGCAACCTATGGGACGTTTTAGCAATTTTTCGTAAGGGACTAGATCATTTACTGAAGGCAACATCGAGGGACATCGAGGGACTATTTTTTTTTTATCGAATGGTCTTTGCTAAAGCGTCCCATATTCGAGGGACGTGACTTTTTTTCCGAGGCAATAAGTGAGATTATCCTAGGGGTGCATGTGTGTGAATAATGTGTTTGGTTTGCATGCATTTAATCTTTGATTAGGGTGATCTACTTGTTGGTTTTATCTTGCCATACATCCTAATTACTATCATTTGCACATAAGCAATAAAAATGCAGAAAATAAATCCTACACTATTACAACCATATTGAATTGCAAGAAAATATAAAGACAATAAAATAAAGAAATGACAATGGGATTTTTCGATTCAGGCAGCAACACTCTTAGATTTTTCACTTCTTGGCTTCCTTTGGTTTGGGCCTAGAGTCGGTAAGGTCATGTCTTTCGATTTCACCCCTTGCCTGTTTCTTTTGAATGGGACCTAGAATCAGTATGGCCATCCTTCTGGCTACTTCTTTCGTTTGAGGCCTGGAGTCAACGTGAGGTGCACTCCTTGCCTTAGGCTCATTGCTGCCTTCTTTGACTGCGGGAATGCTAGGCCCTTGGGTTGAGATTCGAAAGGCTTGAGTATTTAGCCAATCGGAGGATGCATAGAACATGTTTTAAACTTTTAAACATGCAACATTCAAGTTTAACTTTCGAAAGCTACAAGCCAAGGGTTAGCAAAAGGTTATTGGGTCTCAAAAACCAAAGTCTAACTAGTCAGGGTTGAGACTTTCAACATATAGGCAGTCAGGATCGAAGGTTAAAGCATGGTCAAACTCCCTAGATGAAATATCTACATTTTCTATTTATTGGTATGTACACATGATATTTAAATGAAATAGTTCCAAGTTTAGAGAGAACTTACCTCTTGAAGTGCTTAAATCGAAGGAAACTGCAAGTGACTTCCTTGGTGGTGAATGGAAGTTCGTCGGAGTCTTCTTGAGGCTTAGTCCAATTACTAATTTGTTTAAGCAGTCACTGAATCTAAGGAAGGGTATGTGAGTGAATCTAAGGTTACTCTATTACAGGTGAGGGAGTGAATCAAAATATTATTATATTGCAGTTGGGGAATGGGTCGAAGGTTGGTTATCTGGCAACTTCAGGAGTGAATCGAAGGGTTCACTTAGTGTGTGAAGGGGTCTGAGTTTTTTTAAAAGTGTTTAGAATATAAATAAAAAACGTTGGATAGTGTTTGAGAGTTTTTTTGAGAGATTTATCACTTTTTTCACAACAAGAGTCTTCTTGCAACTATCCAGGGCCCCCAAAGATGTGTGGTGGAGGCTCATATTTATAGATAGTTTTGGCTGATGTTTTAAGAGGGAAAACAAAAAATTTGAAAAAAGGGCATGATGTTCTTGTAGCTTTCGAGGGGCAGTATTCGTATGCCAAATTGGTGCAAGAATAAGGGCAGTGTTGCAGGACTGCTGTGCAGCAGTTTTGGAGTGTTATGGCCAGTGTATCAGGCATGAACTTGGCAGCACATGGGACTCTGGTCAGCAAGTATCTTTGGATATCTCAACCTTTTGTTTTGACCCCTAGCCCTATCCTTCGACTAGACTCCTTTTCAGACAACAACATTTCTTTTCAAGTCAAAGTGCTCTTTGAATGGCTCATATGTGTATCCTTTGAAGGGGCCCAAATAGGTGTCTTTTGAATAGGCCTTTTATATGATCCTTCGGATGGACCAAATGCATGCCCCTGGAATGGATAACCAAAATATGTCATTCAATTGGGACACCAGGTATGTGTGGAAAGTCCTTCGAATGTGCCAGCATGGTACGTCTTTCGAAAGAGACAGTAGCTATGTCTCATAGTGTAGAAATTGTGTGTTGAAGCAAATTATTTCCAAGGGAGATACTGCCCATTCGAAACTAGCATGAAAGTGGCCAATGCTTTGTGGGTGTCATTTCCCTGTGAATGCTATCCATGGGGAAGTTTTTTCCTTGTGCATTCTGGCCTAAAGGGAGTCTTGGTTTTTGTGAGTCGAAGGGATCATGCAAAGGGCAAATGGCCTCTGAATCGAAGAAAAGCTTTAGGAGGCTATTGCTTTATGACTCCAAGCAAACATGCAAGGAGTCGTTGCTCAAATGAAAGGTGTAACCAAAACTTGCATTGAAGGGGGCCACACACCCCAAACGAAAGATGCATGCATGAGGTCTAAATGCCCAAACGAAAGATGCATGCAGAAGGTCTAAATACCCAAACGAACTTGCAACAAAGGATGGTTACATTCCCCAAACGAAAGAGGCATGCAGGAGGCAAAATGTGCAATCGAAGGAGACTAGAAAAGAGGCCTTTGCCTCCTGAATCGAAGGACATCAGCAGGAGGCTTTTTGCCTTGTGAGTTAAAGATAACTGAAGATAAGTGTTTCCCTGTCGAAGCTTGCAACAAGTTGTTTCTAAGGGAGACTTTGGGCTTGTGCATGCTACATGGTGGGAAATTCTGCCTTATGAATTTGGCAAACATGCAAGAAAGAGGCTATATGGCCAAATGAAAGATGTATACCAATCTTGCATGAAGAGACTAAAATGTTCAAATGAAGCAGGAATCGAACTTGTCCCAGAGAAGTCTAGTGCCCAAACGAAGCAGGAAATGAACTAGCCCAAAAGAAGTCCAGTGCCCAAATGAAGGGTGTAACCAAATCTTGCATCGAAGGAGCTAAAGTTCCCAATCGAAAGATGTAAAATCGAAGAAAACTTGTTTTTTCTTCAATTTTGTCAAAAATAATATTTTCATCTGCTTTGCCCTTTTTAGCAATTTCCTCTTTAACTTGATGCTGAAAAATCCAATTGTATTTGTGTAAGCTTGAATTTTTGAGAATCCTTGTGAGAAATGAGAGGGAAAATTTTGGGGTACAACAGTTGCCCCTGTTCAATCTTCTTAAATCTGAAGAGTTAGATTAGAGAATTTTCCATTCGTGACTTGAAGGTGGAAGATGATTGAACACTAGAGTGCCCCGAAATTTGCATTTGATGATGTGGTGGTTGATTGTGTAGGGAATGGGCTTAAAGATGCCATTTGGAGAAATGATGGATAGTTGTCGGGGATGGGTTTACAGATGCCATCTAGAGATGATTGTTGACAGAAATTAGACTAAGTCTAAGCTTGACATTCCTTAATCTCTCAGTGGTTTACTTCGCACCTACCTCGATCAATGATGAAGAACGAGCAAGGCTTGACATGGTTTCAAAATATGATGTCACTCACACACTGTGACATTTATTGGTGTTCTCGATCCCTGGAGGACACTACCATCATTGACCGTTATGGGGAATTCCCTAATGTCCCACTCTTAGGCATTAGGGGAGGTATCACTTATAATCCTTCTCTTGCATTACGGAAATTGGGTATGCACGAACAGATGGTCCTTACGATGCACTCATTCAAGGTTTGGTATTCGACTATGAGGGCGACGACCAAGGCTACCATCAAAGGTTCATACGAGCTTGGAGAATCGTAAACAAGGTGGATAGCAAGACATTGGGGCATAAGAACTCCATTCCTTTGGAGCCTTATCTTAAGTGGGTACGAACTCGTGCTCAAAATCTCGGTATGCCATATCCTGCCATTTTACCTATCATCATGGAGCCGGTTGTTGAAGGAGATGTTCCGTATACTGTCCTTCATCCTACCATGCCTACTTCTCTTGAAGATTTACAAAGAGCTTGGATCTAGCTGAAGGAAGAGAGAGACACCTTTGAAGCCCAGTTCTATGCAAGTGAAAAGAAGGTTTTGGAACTTGCCAGACAACTTCGTGAAGAGAGAAGTTTGAACACTTACATAGTGCCAAAGAGGATGCGTTCGACCTTTTTGTCTTAGGAGTTTATTTTGCTTTATTTCCTCCATTGTAAGCCCAAGAATCATGGTTGTAATCAATTTGAAATTATTAATACAATTAACATTTGTTCTCTTTTTGTCTAAGAAAATTTAAATTTTAAAAGTCCTTGGAAACATTGCATAACTAGTATCATGCATACCATTACATTAAGCAGGTATTTCAAGACAAGTTTCTTATCTTTTCGCTATTTATTTCAGCAAGCAAGAAAAAAAAATGGCTCTTGAACAGACCGTTAAGGACCTTCAAGCACAAAATGCTCAATTTCAACAGATGTTCCTGGCGCTGGCCAAGGGGCAAAAAGATCTGAAAGCTCTCATCATCAAGGAGAAGACAAAGAATGCGAAGAAACCAGTCGGTGTTTTGAATTTTGGAAGAAGGTTTAGAGGACCAGCCAAGCGAGCTCTAGATTTCACAACCTCGTCGGGTGAAGGAGATAATCAAGAAGGAAATAACAAGGAAGGAAATAACAACCCAGATTTTGAGGAAGATGAAGCTGACTACTCTGAAGAACAGTATCCTCCTATTGATGATAAATACAAATAGCTAGACGGTCGCCTCAATGCTATGGAGATCCAGAGGGTACTTGGGCTGGATTTTGAAGAGCTAGGAATGGTCTCAGGGGTGGTCATCCCGCAGAAATTCAAGGTCCCCATATTTGCTAAGTACGACGGTGTCTTCTCTCCTAAGCTGCATTTAAGGTCATATGTTAGAAAGATCCAACCCCACACTACTGATAGGAATCTATGGGTACATTTCTTCCAGGAAAGTTTATCGGGGACGCAGTTAGAATGGTTTTATCAGTTGGAAGGAATTAATATTCACAATTGGGAAGATCTGGCTACTGCTTTTAACAAGCAATACCAGTCTAATGCTGACCTCGCTCCAACTCATACACAACTGTAAAGTATGGCTATGGGTTCTGGTGAAGGTTTCAAAACTTATGCCCAGAAATGGAGGGATCTCGCGGGAAGAGTCCAGCCCCCTCTATCTGATAGAGAACTGGTGGATATTTTCTTGGGAACTTTGTCTGGTCCATTATTTAACTATCTGATTGGAAGCTCTTCAATTGGGTTTATTGAGCTAATCTTAACTGGTGAGCGGGTAGAAGCTGGTATTAAGAGTGGCAAGATTCAGAGGGATGCATCCTCAAGTACGATGAAGAAACCCTTCAATGGAAAGAAGGAAGTCAATGCTTCTTATGGCCAGAGAGATCAGAACAAAACTGAACGTCGTCAGACGGTAGGAGCTGTTATAATCTCCAATCATGTATAAAATCAACAACAAAACAATCAATGCAGGCCGGATGCACCCAAAAGACAGTTCACCTGGGTCAACATGACCTTATCTCAGGTATTGCCACACTTATTAAAGTCCAATCTAGTGACTCTAAAGGAAGCTCCCAAAAATCCCAATACTAAGTCTCCCCGCTACAAACCAAACGCTCGATGTGCCTATCATTTCGAGAGTCCGGGGCATGTCACAAACGATTGTTGGGCTCTGAAAAATAAGGTGCAAGATCTTATCGAGGCGAAAGAGATTGAGTTTGACCTTCCAGAGACACCAAATGTAATAACCACGCCAATGCCCAAACAGGGACAGGGTGTCAATGCCGTTGAAGATGACCTATTTGTTTCCTCTGTGGATGAATTAGCCACTCCTCTTCTGATCGTTAAAGAAAATCGGTTGTGAGTCGGTTTATTTCCGGGTTGTGGTGAAGGTTGCCACTTATGTAAGTCTCTACCAGATGGTTGTTTATCGTTAAAAATGGGTGTCCAACGCCTGATGATTAATAAAGAAATTTTGTTTGAGAAAATTCCCCTAGCAAGAAATTTTTGTGAAGATGTCTCAATAATTACCATTTCAGACAATCATCCCAGGGTCTCCACCAAAAGACCCGGCAGGATTACACCCGTTCCCAAGTTCGCTCCTCTGATTATCACTCTTCCTGGGCCGATACTATATTCCTCTGATAAAGTTGTTCCCTGGAATTATGGGGCTCACGTCTACTACCATGGCATCAAGCAAGACCTATTTGTTAGAACAATGTTTGAATCTACTACCCTATATTTGAGTTTTGATGATAACAAAGTGAAAAGATATAGTATTTATAAGTTTCATGTTTGAACTATCTGCTGCCTAAAATTATTATGTTCTGACTTGCAGATACTCTGATGGATATAAGCAAGATCACGTCTATTCAACATCAGAACTTGATTTCATACACCAGCATCAGAAGTTGCTACATCAGAACGTCAAAATCAGATGATCAACTCACGTACATGCTGAAGCCTGATGAACAAGACTGCGCTCAACACTCTGATACAGAAACACAATAGTTCATCAGCAGCGAAGCAGAATCAGAATGAGCCAAGCCAGAACTTGCATTAAGTAAGCAACGGTACTGTGCATTGAAAGCAAATTAATTCCAACGGCTTCATTCCAGACAAGATCTGCTCAAAAAGGAAAGCTTGTTATTAGCATTGAATCAAGAATATTGCATTCAACGTTCATCATCTCAAGTGCTATATAAACAAGGCTTTGAAGATTATAATGGCTAATGCTCTCAAAATATCTACACGCACAAAAGCTGAACCATAATCTTCGTTCTACCAGTTTGGCTAAACCATACACTCTGATATTTCATTACTGTTTAGCAATCTAGTTTCTAAGCTTCAATTTGTGTATACATCACAGTTGTGATAAAGTTTTGTAGAAAACATTCACACACATTGTTTTATCTCTTTGTAAGAAAGTGTTACCTTGACAAACCGGGTTGTGGTTTGAATCAAGAAGGCTTTAGCAGTTGTTAAAGCAGTCTGTAATATTCAGTTGAATATAGTGAATTAAGACCTCGTTGGAGAGAGGCGAAATCACCTTGACGGGTGGACTGGAGTAGTTTGAGATCAAACGAACCAGGATAAAAATATCGTGTTCATTGCTTTAGATTTCAGTTTTACAATTCAACCCCCCCTTCTTGTGTTTTTCACCCCTTCAATTGGCATCAGAGCGCCTGGTTCTGAGCTAAAACACTTAACCGTGTCAGTACAAGATCCAGCGTCAGAAAAACACAATGGCAGGAAACAATTCTCACATCAGCAATGACAACAATGAGGACAGAGACAGATTCAGTGGAAAACCTCCAGTCTTTGATGGAGAAAACTTTGATTACTGGAAAGACAGAATTGAAAGCTTCTTTCTAGCACATGATGCTGATCTGTGGGATATGGTGACAGATGGATACACGCACCCTGTGAATGCAAGTGGTCAGAAGATTGATAGAAAATCAATGTCTGATCAACAAAAGCGTGACTTCAAGAATCACCACAAGGCCAGAACCGTCCTCCTCAGTGCCATCTCCTATACTGAGTATGAAAAGATCTCCAACAGAGACACAGCAAAGAATATTTTTTATTCTCTCAGAATGACGCATGAGGGCAACGTTCAAGTCAAAGAAACAAAAGCTCTGGCGCTCATTCAGAAGTATGAGGCGTTCAAAATGGAAGAATCTGAATCCATTGAAACTATGTTCTCTAGATTCCAGATTCTGGTAGCTGGTCTCAAAGTTCTGGACAAAGGATACTCTACTGCTGACCATGTCAAGAAAATAATCAGAAGTTTACCCAAGCAGTGGAGGCCTATGGTTACTGCTCTGAAGCTAGCTAAAGATCTCAACAAAATCACTCTGGAGGAACTTATAAGCTCCCTCAGAAGTCATGAGATAGAGCTACAAGCTGATGAGCCTCAGAAGCAAGGTAAGCCTTTAGCATTAAAATCTAACAGAAAATTTGAGTCTAAAGTTTTGCAGGCAGTTGAAGAAACATCTGATGGATCCTCATCAGAAGAAGACGAACTTTCCCTTCTCTCCAGAAGAGTAAATCAACTGTGGAAGCAAAGACAAAGGAAGTTCAGGAATCCCAGAAGATCTGATCAGAACGAGTCTTCTTCCAGATACAGAAGAACAGATTCTTCCTCTGGATACAGAAGATCTAAAGGCTCCTCCAGTAGAAAGAAGCCAAACACCAAAGACATCATCTGCTACGAGTGCAATGAGCAAGGACACTACAAGAGTGACTGCCCAAAGCTTCAGAGGGAAAAGCCCAAAAAGAAGTTTGGAAGAGAGAAGAAGAAAAGTCTCATGGCCACATGGGATGACTCTGACTCGTCTGAAGCTGACTCAGAATCAGATGATGAAAGGGCAAACATAGCTCTCATGGCTAACATTTCAGAAGATAGTGAAGCTTCTGAATCAGACTCAGAATCAGACACAGAAGAGGTATTTCCTAACTTCGCTGTTAACTTTACAAAGGCTGAACTTGCTGAAAGCCTTAATGAGATTCTGGAACGTTATCAGCAGATTAGAGCTAAATTCAGAGACCTGAAAAGGAATCTTGAATCTGACTCTAATAAGTCTGAGAGTCTCAAATTGGAAAATTCTGAGCTGAGAGATAAGATTTCAAAATTAGAAAACACTTTACAAAACTCTCAGAAGGAACCAATTTCTGAAACTCCCAGCAACGCTGATGAGATCATCAAGGAGTATGATTACAGTTTCCAGAAGTTCCTAGCTAAAAGCATAGATAGAAGCAGAATGGCTTCAATGATCTATGGAGTTAGCAGAAACGGCAGGAAAGGAATAGGATACCAAGGTAAGGTTCCTACACCAAAGAATGTCATGGACTTAACCATTAAACACACTCCTTTAAATTCACACTTTGTGTATGGTCACACACATGATATCAAATATACTAGCAGTAAGCACTCTGTGAAACCAAAATTCAACCAGAGTTTTGGTAAAACTAACAAGTCAGGACCCAAGAAAATCTGGGTACCTAAGGATAAAATAATACATGTTGCAGATATCTTTAGCAGCAAGTCAGAAACACCAGTCATGGTACCTGGACTCTGGCTGCTCACGACACATGACGGGAAGAAGGCATATGTTCCAAAGCCTGGAACTTAAGCCTGGAGGCCACGTTGGCTTTGGAGGCAATCAGAGGGGAAAGATAATTGGCTCTGGAACTGTAGGTAATGGAAATCTTCCCTCTATTAATAATGTTCTGCTAGTAGATGGATTGATGCATAATCTGTTATCCATAAGTCAATTAAGTGATAACGGTTATGATATAATCTTTAATCAAAAATCATGTAAAGCTGTTAGTCAGAAAGATGGGACTATCCTGTTTAATGGAAAGAGGAAAAACAACATTTACAAAATCAAACTTTCTGAACTAAAGAGTCAGAATGTAAAATGTCTTATGTCTGTTAACAACGAGCAGTGGATCTGGCACAGAAGATTGGGGCATGTTAGTATGAGAAGAATATCTCAGATTAACAAATTCAATCTGGTCAGAGGACTTCCTAATTTGAAGTTCAATTCAGATGCTCTGTGTGAAGCATGTCAGAAAGGCAAATTTGCAAAACCTTCTTTTAAATCCAAAAATGTTGTTTCTACCTCTAAGCCATTAGAACTTCTGCACATTGACTTATTTGGACCAGTTAAAACTGCTTCAGTCAGTGGTAAGAAGTATGGGTTAGTAATCGTAGATGACTATAGCAGATGGACATGGGTAAAGTTCTTAAGACACAAGGACGAGTCACACTCTGTGTTTGTTACCTTCTGTAACCAAGTTCAGAATGAAAAGGATCTTAGAATCGTTAAAGTCAGAAGTGATCATGGTGGAGAATTTGAAAATAAAGATTTTGAGTCATTCTTTAATGACAGAGGCATTCTGCATGATTTCTCTTGTCCTAGAACTCCCCAACAAAATGGAGTTGTAGAACGAAAGAACATAACATTGCAAGAAATGGCCAGAACCATGATCAATGAGACAAACGTTGCTAAGACTTTCTGGGCAGAGGCAATAAACACAGCGTGCTACATTCAGAATAGAATCTCAATAAGACCTATTCTGGAAAAGACTCCATATGAATTGTGGAAGAACAGAAAGCCCAACATTTCATATTTTCATCCATTTGGATGTACTTGCTTTATATTAAATACAAAGAATTATTTGAACAAGTTTGACTCTAAGGCACAGAAGTGTATTATGTTAGGATACTCTGAACGCTCAAAAGGGTACAGAGTATACAATACAGAAACACAGATTGTGGAAGAATCAATCAGTGTTCGTTTTGATGACAAGCTTGACTCTGAAAAGTCAAAGCAGAATGAAATTTTTGCAGGTATAGAAATTGAATTTGCAGGTTCTGAAGACAAGTCATCAGAAGCTCTCAACACAGACATTCCTTCAACATCTGAAAGGAGCACTGCTAGAAATCCTACAACAGCTGCTGATCAACCTCAGAAGAGATTACCCAGAAGCAGCTTGGATCACCCAGAAGAGACTATCCTAGGAAGAAAGGAAGATCCAATCAGAACAAGAGCAAGCTTCAGAAACTCTGAAGAAACTCTTATGGGACTGGTGTCTCTGATTGAACCTTCTTCTATTGATGAAGCACTTATGGACAATGACTGGATTCTGGCAATGCAAGAAGAGCTGAATCAATTCACCAGAAACGACGTATGGGATCTCGTTCCCAGACCAAAAGGATTCAACGTCATTGGAACAAGATGGGTGTTCAGAAACAAGCTAAATGAACAAGGTGAAGTCATCAGAAACAAGGCACGACTGGTTGCACAAAGTTATAGTCAGCAAGAGGGGATAGACTATACAGAAACCTTTGCCCCAGTCGCCAGGTTAGAATCTATCAGACTTTTAATTTCATTTGCTGTTAATAGAGGCATCACTTTGTATCAGATGGATGTCAAAAGTGCATTCTTAAATGGTTATATAGAAGAAGAAGTTTATGTTCACCAACCCCCAGGTTTTGAAAATACAAAACATCCAGAACATGTTTTCAAACTAAAGAAGTCACTGTATGGTCTGAAACAAGCTCCCAGAGCTTGGTATGAAAGGCTAAGTAACTTTCTGCTTGAAAATGAATTCACCAGAGGGAAAGTGGACACTACTCTATTCTGTAAAACAGTTAAGAGTGACATCTTAGTCTGTCAAATTTATGTTGATGATATCATTTTTGGTTCTACTAATCCTTCTCTTGGAAGAAAATTTGCTAAGTGTATGCAGGCAGAATTTGAGATGAGCCTCATGGGGGAACTGAAATTCTTTCTAGGAATTCAGATCAATCAAACTCCAGAAGGAACTTACATTCATCAGAGCAAATACATCAGAGATCTTCTGAAGAAATTTGACCTCTCAGAATGTAAGCCATCAAAGATTCCAATGCATCCCACGTGCATTCTGGAAAGAGAAGAGAAAATCTAGTGATTACAGCTTAGTAGGCTACTGTGATGCTGACTTTGCTGGAGACAGAGTGGAACGTAAAAGTACTTCTGGAAGCTGCCAGTTTCTGGGAGAAAATCTGATCTCTTGGTCCAGCAAAAGGCAATCAACAATTGCTCTGTCAACAGCAGAAGCTGAGTACATAGCAGCAGCAGGATGTAGCACACAAATGCTCTGGATGAAAAGTCAGCTTGAAGACTTCCAGATTTTTGAGAGTAACATTCCTATACTTTGTGATAATACTTCTGCTATTTGCTTAAGTAAGAATCCTATTTTACATTCTAGAGCTAAGCATATAGAAATAAAACATCACTTCATTAGGGACTATATTCAGAAAGGTATTTTGAACTTAAAATTTATAGATACAGACCATCAATGGGCTGATATCTTTACTAAACCCCTTTCAGAAGATAGGTTTAATTTCATTCTGAAACATCTCAGCATGAAAGTATGCCCAGAATGAAAATGTTTTAATTCTATATATTTATCTTCAGAATGTAATTATTTTACTGTGAACTTCTGATCAATCTCCTTTCAGAAAGATAGAACATGCAGATTGTATCAGATGCAAGTCTAAAGATCTGAGAGTCTAATCTCAAAGACAGACGTGCTGATCACTACATCAAACAAGTGTCATCCAATCATCAGCATATCTCTGAAGCAGAATGCGTGCACGCTTCTGAGAAGGCAAAGCGCTGATTGGGTGCATTGAGACACATGTCTGGTAACCGTTTTTAAGTATCTTTCTCAAATCCCCCAAAATCAGCAAGCATTTAATGAAAAGTAATCATGCTTTTAAATGGCAATCATGATTTTTCTCTCTCTTAAAAACGTTTATCTTTTCAAAATAATTTTGAAAACTCTATTTAAGCACATTAATCTCTCATTTATTCTTTACGCTTTCTCACTATCACTCAAGCATTTTCTGCATATTTCTGAGTTCATCTCTTGCAAACCTTTTTCTTCAATTCATTCTCAAAAACCCTTTTTAGTGTGAACAATGGCATCCTCCAGCAGCGTTTCTGCAGGTAATCAGAAGAAAGCAACTTCTGAGCAATATCAAGTACCACTCAGAACTCTCCTCACTCCGGTGAAGAACCTTGAAGTGCTCTCTGAGTTAATCATTGACTTTGAAAGCTTGAAGGAGAATGGCTTTTACCTAACTGAAGAAATTAGGGCTCAAAAGTGGGAAAGGTATTTCGATAGGTTGGTTGGACCAACATCCCCAGCACTGGTCAAGGAATTTTGGATTCACGCCAAAGTTTCAAAACATCTAGTCATCTCCTCCGTTATGGGGAAGAAGATTGTGATTTCTGAAGATCTCATTGCAAGGCTAATCGGTCAAAGTGGTGGTGGCGTCCGTTGTGTGGACATGGCTGAAAGATGTGCTGATACAGCTGTGGTAGCTAACAGGATTTTCACTCTTGGGATGCCCAGCAGCAAGATTAAGGATCTGAAGGATCATTGCAGAGTATGGGCTAAGATTGTTTTGGGATGCTTCAACCACAGGAAACCAACAAGTTCTCCTGATTATATAAATGTGGATCAGCAGTTTCTGATCTACTTTATTGATCAGAAGATAAAGATCAATCTGGCTCACTTCCTATTCAACCATCTCAAAACCAGTGTGAAAGAAACAAGGGAAGAAGAAAGAACCAAGAGGGACTGGATACCGTTTGGAAGGCTAATATCAGATATTCTGACAGAGAATAGGCTGATTGAACATCTGATAGAAGCTCAGGAGCTGAGCACTATTGAACCAACAATTGGGAAACCTCTGAACGCAAAGAATCTGAAAAAGATGAAGCTGATAGAAAATATTCAGAAGGAACCCAGAGCTACTTCCACTGCTGACATCTCCAGCAGAAGAGTGCCTCTGAGTGATTTTCCAATATTTTCTGAAATGGAATCCAAACCAGAGATGTTTCTCAGGTACCCAGATGCGTACAAGGCAGAAGATACAGATCCAAAGCTGAATATCAAAGATCTGAGTCAACCCCAACCAGAAGCAACTCTGAAGAAGACAAAGAAGAGGAAAGCGCCATCAGAAGGATCATCTCAGCAGACTCCAAAGAAAAGAGGTATTTCATTTGCTGCCCCTATTTCAAATTCTTTTACTATTCCAGCATTTATCCCTCCTCAAACCTCTCACAGAATATCAATCCCAATCCCTACCATTGATGAAACCATACAAGAAGAAGACCCTTCTGAGGCATTAAAACTCAGAAGACCTAGAACTAAACAACCCAAACAACCAACAATTTCAACAACAACAGCACTTGACCAAGTGCTGGCTGATATTGAGCGTCAACATGCCTCTGCTCAACCAAACTCTGAACCACAAAATGTTCCTCCTCCACAACCAGAACAACAACAACAACCAGAACCAGAACAACAACAACAACCACTCTCAGAAGAACCTCTGATCCCTGAGCAATCAGAGATTCCACCTCCCTCTCCCCAACCAGAAATTAATCCACCTTCACCAATTCAATCTGACCCTCACTCACCTCAACCATCACCGCTGGCAATGCAGTTGCCATGTGGAACCACTGTTATCATGCCCCAGTTACCATCCTCAGAAGAATCGACACCACCAAAAACTCCCAAAACACCACCCACTCCAATCGAAATATCTGACTCTGATACCCCTTCTCCAAAACAAACAGCTGCTCAGAAAACCTCTGAAAACCCCAGCAGGACCTTCATTGACTTAACCAGTCTTGACCGTCTTGCTGATCTAAAACACAAAATTGCCATCCCAAAACCAAAGCAACCAGATGTTGGCTCTGGTATTTTGAATTTTGAAATAGGTGTGCTGCAATGGATTGCTTCTTTGAAGCAAGTCTGTCCTGGGATGATTGACCCAGCTGCTTCTGATCAGCTCTGGTCACAGTTCAGACATTGGGTTCGTGCTGAAGCCCTCAAGTTGCAGGATATCAACTATGAGCAGGCACAACAGAACTTCAGCAAGCTGCTGAAGGAAGTTGAAAGTCAGCTGCCGCAGGAAGTTGTGCTCCCTCTGGACAGTGAACCTTGGTCTGAGAAACAGCAAGCTGCAAAGGTGCAACCATCAGAAGAAGACAAGACCATTCAGGATGAAAGTCAAGCAGCGGATGTCGCTGAAAGTTCTGAGAAGCCTCCTCCTTCTGATGCTTCTCAAGCTGCCTTAGACAGGCAGACTCTGGAAGAACTAAGGCTGAATGACATACGTCTGCAGCAGCGGATGGATGAAAACGATCAGAAGATGAAAGCAAGAATGGATGTGCAGGACAGCAAGATTGACATTGTTGTCAGCATGGTTCATAAGCAAAATGAAACTTCTGAAAAGATTCAAGCCATGCTGGAGAGCCTGTTCACATGCTTGCCTCCTCAACCTTAAATCTTTTTTCATGCATGACCTTTTTCATGTTTTCTTGATTTTCTGATGTACTGTTTTGATTATGTTTTGTAATATTTTCTTGCTCTGATTCTGAACTATATTAATATGATTAGTTTTTCTGATCTTAATTGTTTTAGCACATCACCAACACTTTTTGATTGCTGACAAAAAGGGGGAGAACAAGAATGATATTTAAATCAATAACGGCTAACTAGACAGAAATTCTCAAACATTCTAACTTTATTACTTGAAATGTTTCTTCTGTTTTGTTTAAAGTCTACAGGCACAAGGAAGCTCCTGGACACTCTGAAGACTAGAAGCTCTGATCAATGTTGCTCTGATCAATATGAAGTTCTGATCGTCCTAATACTCTGATCCAAAGCAAAGCTCTGACAAGAAAAGCTCTGAAGCTCTGCTCTCTGATAAGTCAAAGACTCTGATAATCTGATGTTCAAAGAAAGAAAAAGATCTGATCCTGAAGAACACGTATAATCAAAGGGAAGTAATCAACTCAGGGGGAGTATCTCTTAACTCTGACTTCTCCGTACTTCTTACTCTGATACATTTTCCAGATACCTTTTCACGTTATTTTCATTTAAAATATCTAGTTTTTGTCATCATCAAAAAGGGGGAGATTGTTAGAACAATGTTTGAATCTACTACCCTATATTTGAGTTTTGATGATAACAAAGTGAAAAGATATAGTATTTATAAGTTTCATGTTTGAACTATCTGCTGCCTAAAATTATTATGTTCTGACTTGCAGATACTCTGATGGATATAAGCAAGATCACGTCTATTCAGCATCAGAACTTGATTTCATACACCAGCATCAGAAGTTGCTACATCAGAACGTCAAAATCAGATGATCAACTCACGTACATGCTGAAGCCTGATGAACAAGACTGCGCTCAACACTCTGATACAGAAACACAATAGTTCATCAGCAGCGAAGCAGAATCAGAATGAGCCAAGCCAGAACTTGCATTAAGTAAGCAACGGTACTGTGCATTGAAAGCAAATTAATTCCAACGGCTTCATTCCAGACAAGATCTGCTCAAAAAGGAAAGCTTGTTATTAGCATTGAATCAAGAATATTGCATTCAACGTTCATCATCTCAAGTGCTATATAAACAAGGCTTTGAAGATTATAATGGCTAATGCTCTCAAAATATCTACACGCACAAAAGCTGAACCATAATCTTCGTTCTACCAGTTTGGCTAAACCATACACTCTGATATTTCATTACTGTTTAGCAATCTAGTTTATAAGCTTCAATTTGTGTATACATCACAGTTGTGATAAAGTTTTGTAGAAAACATTCACACACATTGTTTTATCTCTTTGTAAGAAAGTGTTACCTTGACAAACCAGGTTGTGGTTTGAATCAAGAAGGCTTTAGCAGTTGTTAAAGCAGTCTGTAATATTCAGTTGAATATAGTGAATTAAGACCTCGTTGGAGAGAGGCGAAATCACCTTGACGGGTGGACTGGAGTAGTTTGAGATCAAACGAACCAGGATAAAAATATCGTGTTCATTGCTTTAGATTTCAGTTTTACAATTCAACCCCCCCTTCTTGTGTTTTTCACCCCTTCACTATTGGCTGTTGAAGATAAAGTTTCCAGAGATACTGATCCGAACATCGACAACATCGTCGGGACCAGTAAAATTACGAGAAGTGGAAGGGTTTTCTCTCCCGAAATCTCTCCAAAGACTATTTCTACTCCTGTGATTATTCATGCTGCTACTCCTATTAATACTCCCATTGTTACTCCTACTGTTATCCCCTCTATTGAGTCGGCCGAGACTCGTGGCATAGAGGTATTGGTTGAGCCTGTCCAGACGAAGGCGTACAAAGAAGTCATTCCTGAGGCTTCTAAAAAAGAAATGGAAGAGATACTGAATATAATAAAGAAAAGTGACTATAACATTATGGAGCAGTTGGGGAAGACCCCATCAAAAATCTCAATGTTGGCCTTACTCTTATGCTCCGAAGCCCATGCTAAGTGTGATCGGTGGGAATGAGAATTGACTGTTTTGGAATGCTGGTTCGCGTTTGCGTTTGTTTTTGCAAAACGTCGCGGTAAGCAAGAGTCACCACCGTCTTTTATTTTATCCAACAAGGAAAGGACAAAAGCACAGAAAAATTCCTTTTTGAGATGTTTCTCGGGTTCGGGAGGTAGATTATAGAAAGGGAAGGTATTAGCACCCTTTCTATTCGTGGTTATCCACGGGCTCTTAGGTACTTGCTCACTATGTTTTCAAAAGTTTGCTTTTCTTTGTGTTTGTGGGTTTGAAAAGAGTTTTTGTTTGAAAGAGAGTGTAAGTGCGGAAAGTTTTGTTTTGTTTTTAAAGGAGCAAGTACTTAAGAACTTCTACCTATTCAAAAAGGAATTAAACTGTGCAGATGTCCTTTATACAGTGCTATCCCACTATTGAGGAGTAGGTAGCACCGTCGTTGGAGCTTTTCGGGTCAATTCAATTAAGGGACGTGTGGTCACTAAAGCAATGTTAGGACGCCTTAGTGGTAACCCTAATGTCTTAGATCATTTTATCCGAGGCAACCGTTTCGAGGAAACTTATGATCTTTGGAAAAAAAGGCGACCTCTAAGAATTCTTATACTCAATGACCACGTTCGAGGCAACCAAGTGAGGTGTACCCTAAGAGTGGTATGTGCGAGTGTATTGTTTTTTTCAGTTACATTATCTTTATATATTTAGGTGTTCTACCGTTTGTTTTCAGATCTTGTCATGCAATCCTAGTTAGCATGCATCTAAACAGTTAATATATGTATAGGAATTTAAAGTGCGGGAATTGTAAATCCTACGCTATTACAAGGCTTCGGGGAGGGGGATTATTTACATGTCCAAAATTGGGGGAATAAAGCAGTAAAGTGTAAAAGTCTTAATTAAGCTATTACAAACCAGTAGGCAGTTACAATAAAATAAACGCGCGCGAATCTGAAAATAACCTCTAAAAGTCCTAAGAATAAAATCTTTTTGTTGTTTTATTTTATTTTGGGAAATGATCTAAATCTTCTTAATTTTAGTTTTTTTTGAGAAAATGTTAAGATAATTAAATGATTAATTGACAAAGTTAATTTAATAGAAAAAACTAGCCTAATGTTTTTGTGGTCTTTTTTAATTGATTTTATGTTGATTAAAAAAAAGAAATAAAATGGTCAAAACAAAGATGAAATCGAAGGAACAGGCAGTAAATCAAGAAAGGTACAATTCTGGAGGCCTGGATCGAAAGAGGTGTGGGCTGTCTTTCGATCCAGTGAAGAGGCTTGATCGAAGGTGCATGAGGGGCTGCACTTTGGGGGTGTTCGATCTGGATATGTCATTGTTGTACCCCAAAATTTGCCCTCCCATATTCTTCAAAGATTTTCCAAGTCAAAGCTTCAAAATTCCCCAAGGGTTGCACAGTTCAAGGGCCTCCTGAACAGTCAAGATTAGGGTTTTTATTCTGATCAAGAAAATGAAGTTTCCAAGGGCCCAATCAAGTCCCACATGCCTACAAATATGGTCAAGCATCCTCATACAAAGTTTCAAGACATTCAGCACAAAAATTGCACAGTCAAAACCCTAATTGCACTACAGTCAACTGCAGGGGCAAAATGGTCATTTGACAGTCAAAAGTTCAAATTTTTGATCAACATCTCATTTTGAAGCCACAAACATCATTTGATCAATGCTTGATCATGATTCTCAAAACTTGGCTCAAAAATCATCAAGATACAAAAGTTTCCTTATTTGGACAGCTGAAAAAGTCAACTGTAAATTGACCAGGGCATAACTTTCACATGGATTATCAGAAAAATTCCATCCAAAGCTCATTTTGAAGAGAAAGACATTTCCTACAACTCATCTACATACTTCAAGTCCAAGAAATGCTCTCACAAAAAGTTATCAATTTCAACATTATAGGTCATTTTTAAAAGTCAACAAAAAGGGACTTTAAGTCAAAGGCCATAACTTGATATTGTTAAATCAAAATGACATGGGACCGAAGGCATTGGTTAGAGGACTCAAAGACCTTTCCAAAATGTCCAAGAACATGAGCAAAGCTTAAATATTGAGCAAGTTATGCCTTGTGGAAGTTGGGAAATGTTTGGATATTTTGAAAAGTCAACATTGATTCAAATGACCTAAAATTGCTAATGGGCCTATTTTTCTTCCACAATTCATTATCCAAGGCATGTGCACGACCACTTGGCCCAAAGGGAAGTATTTCTTCATTTTTTATTTATTTATTTTAATTTTTATTAATAATAATTCATTTAAATCAATTAAATACATGAAAAATATTTAACCTAAGTTTTTCAATCTTTTTGTGCATGAAATATACTCAATAATTCGTGCATAATCAAATATGGGAAGATTTGAAGAGAATTGATCATGATTGGTACAAAATAGCATGGAAAATATTGAAAAAACTAATGCTTGAAAAATCAAATCTCATAAACCATCAATGCATGGATTTTGATCAAATTTCTTGACCTAATTCATTCTATACTTAAGCCTGATCACAACCCTCATGCCCATAACCACTCAGCTGCGCAGAAAAGCATACATTAAACTTGAAAATTTTGCCTAAAAACTCAAAACTGAAAACAGGGTTGGAGGTCGTTTCAAGCCACAAAACTTATCTCATTGCCTTCCAAGGACATCAAGCAATCTTCCTGGATCAAAAACATCAATCCTAACACCTTGAAACGGTATACAGAAGTCAAGCTTTTTCCATTTTTTCTCATAATCGTATTTTACATTCTATGCACATTCATGGCATTTTGTTTATAGATTCATGATCAGTGATGTATTTTAAAGCTAACCATGTGATTTGATTGGATTTTTATGCGCTATACAAGAAATTGCCATGGTCATATTTTAGGGTTTTCAGAACCTCAAATTGGGGGTTTTAAAATAAGGAAAAATTGGAGAATCACGATGCCATGGTTGCAACCAGTACACTTGGACGAAGAAGAATCCACCCTCGCGCCTAATTTATGATGGTTCCTGGCCTAATCGTTATTTTCTGTAATGGTGTCTTAGGGAACGGTATAAAAACCGTGGCCTATGTTTTTATGTTTCAGGAAAAGCCAAAACAACGCGAGGAAGATGATGACGTGTGGAGCGATGATTGGGGTATTCAAAAATTCGCGCGCAGAAGGCATTAACGAATTGTCTTATATTATAATGTTTGTTTATTATGTGATATACAACAAACGCGTGTGGATCAATTGGCAAGGCTTACTATTGGTAACGTTCAGGACCTGGGTTCGAGTCCCAGGTCCTCACCCCCTTCACTTTATTTTTCAATTAATAATTATATGCAGCTTCAGCGTTAGGACGTACCATGCGCTTCTCAATCCAGCTGCCCACGTGTCCAATGAAGATGATCAAACGGCCATAATCTGAAGCGTACCATAGGCCTGAGTCAATGCTCCACAAATTGCATGAAAAAGTCAATAAGGCCATGCTGTAATGGGCCTGAATTACCAAGAAAAAACCTCCACTTTGGGGACTGCAACCCCCCTAGGTTTGCTAAACTTTTTTACTTCCTTTGTTTTTTTATTATTATTATTTCTATTTTCTTTTAAATTATTGTTTTCTTAATTAACTTATTATTTTCATAAATATAAAAAAAAACATAAAAAATTTAGAAAAATGATAAATGTTTTATTTTAAGTATTTTTGTAATTAAATTGCATATAATTAAATTAGTTTTAAATTAGGTTTAATTTTAACTTTTTTAATAAAAATATAAAAAATATAAAAATTAGGGTTTAATTAATTTTCATCTTTTTTTCTTTTATTCCATAATAATTAAATATTAGATATTTATTTTTATAATTAAATTGTATGTAAATTAATTAGGGCTAATTTTAGGTCAAATTTAATCTTTTCTTAACAAATAAAAATTGTAGAATTAGGTTTAATTTTAATTAATTCTTTTTTCATTAAAATCCTAAAATACTAAAAATACCAAAAACATTCCCTTTTTTTAATTAATTCATCGTTTAATTTAATTTTGCAAAAAGGGTCCAACGCCCTCGTTTAATTCTTATTAAATTCACATGTTTATTTTTATTCTTTATCATATTTATGTATCTCTCCCAAGGCCTTGTAATTAACTCCTCGCACTTTTAATTTCTTTACTTTCATTAATTCCTTTATTTTTTCTGTCAAATCGGGTTCGAGAAATTTTGGCGATGTGGACCCGCGCCTTTTGTAATAGCTTTAGACTTTTACTTTTCTCGCACTATTAACTGTTAATCAAGGCATGAAAGAATGTATGGACAAAAATAAAAACAAACGCTAGATCACCAATAACATGACAAAAGACAAAAATAAATGAAAACGACACACAAATCACACACCACCCCTAGGGTACGCCTCACTGTTGCCTTGCCTCTCGAAAGGTGATCGTCGAGTAGAGGATGTCTTAGTAAGTCCTCATGATCCGGGAACCTGGCATGAGGGTAGCTTCTGAGGTGTCTTCCCATTGCTCTGGTGATCACCATGTCCCGAACCTCGAATTGACCCGAACACCTCCAATGGTGGTGCTACCTACCTCTCAATGGTGGGATGGCACTACTTTAAAGGACATTTACACAGACGAATTCCTTAGGGTAGGTAGGTTCTCGTAGATACTTGCTCTAATCTCAAAAACAAATCAAAAATACTTTTCACACCAACACATTTTCAAAAAGCTTTCGAAAGCAATTTTTCAAACACTCTTGAGGACCGATACAAGAGTCGAACTGGAATTTTCAAAGAAACTTTTTTAAAAAACCCACAGTTGAAAAGCAGACAAACCATTTTTGAAAACACAATGAGCAAGTATCTAAGAGCCCATGGATAACCATGGATAGAAAGGGTGCTAACATCTTCCCTTTCTATAATCTACCTCCCGAACCGAGAGCAATCTCTTTAAGGAATTTTTCTGTGCTTTTGTGCTTTCCATTTGGAGAAAATAAAAGACGGTGGCGACTCTTGCTTCCGCGACATTTCGCGAACCAGCGTTAAACAGTCAGTTCCAGATCCACCGATCACAGTCATCCTTCGATCTGGGAACCCTGGATCCAGTTTGAAGCTAACCTGCTGAGCTTCGAAGCTCTGAACAAGATTCTGAGAAGATACTTCCTGCAAAACGAGACAAAGGTTAAAGATCCAGGGGGGATTTTACCCCCCTGATTCGAATCTCCTCCCAATTCGAATCCATCCTCAATTTGAATCTGCTGAATCTGGGTCTGCTTTTGTTTTATCCGGAGATTCAAAGGAGAAACTTAGATCGTGCCCAAGCAATGGCACGAACTCATCTTTGCGCTTCAGCTTAAATGCAACATAATCAGTAATAACAAGAATACATATGCAATGGGTATTTAAATGTCATGAAGGTGCAATTTTGGTTTTGCAAACCCTTACCAATTAAAGATGTATGATCTGTGGCTCTGGGTGTGGAGATGTTCGCTGAATGGCTGCTTTGGCTTGGATTACTTATGAAAATTCTGATAACCTTTGGTGGGTTTGTGGGAAGCGTATCTCTAAATCCTCCCTTTTTCTTTCTTTCTTCTTTCCTTTTTGTTCTTTTTTCGTTTTTGTCCCCCTCTGCACTGTATGCTTGCCCTTGTATTTATAGGAGTATGATGGTCTAGTAACGGCAAGAGACAACCAATTAAACAGGCCTTTAAAGCCATGAGTCAAGAATCAGACATATTAAAAGATTTCCTTTTTTGAAATATTCATGTCTCTTTGGAATCTTGAATGAACCTGGACACCTTTGATTTTCGAATGCCTCCAGGCCATGCTCTTCGATTGGTCTTGAGTTGCCTCCTTCGAATGGACTTTCTAAACGCTTCTTCAAATGGACCTTTTGAATGTTCTTCAAATAACCCTTTGAATGCTTCTCTTTGATAGCTTCAAAGTACCAAATCGAATTACTCCAGCTTCAATTGCATAGCCCCTTCGATTGAGCCTCCCTCTGCTTCGATTGCTTGATTCGAAAAGGATCACCCTGGTTGAATCACCTCTTGTAGGGTTGGGAGCAAACAAGGCAAGAATATGGCCTTTAATTCAAATAATTGAGTCCACAATTAGCATTTAATTATTTCTATATTTGCAAGGGACACATGCCATTGTGAACTTTGGGTGAACCTGGACAGGTTAGGATATGTGTTTTTGCTAGTCATGCCAGCCTACTTCATTCCTTCGAATCTGCCTTCTTTACCAGCTTCAAAGTCCAATTCGAATCTATTTAGAACATTCCCTATTAGACAACTTCGACCAGCCCTTGGCCTTGTGATGAGTCTAAGTTCTGATTCGAAATGTCCAGAACTTCCTTCATCAGAGCATCTTAGATTAAGAGAAACTCTGCACTGAAATGCCATTCGAAGGTCATTTCGTTCTGATATTCTGATTGAGGTAAAGTATGAATTTCCAGTCGAAGGACCCTTTGAAGTACTAGTCTAAGCATTGTTAAATTGACTTGATCGAAGGGGTCCAACGCTCAATCAAAGACTTGCACACCAAAGCTTGATCGAAGGATTCCAAACACCTAATCGAAGCTTACTAATCAAAGCCTGATCGAAGAGTGCCAAATGCGCAATCGAAGACTGGTGAGTCAAGCCTGTATCGAAGTATTTTGGATACCCAATCGAATACTTTTCCCAGATGCCAATCGAAAGACACTTTGTTCATCTTCAAAAAAACTTTATTTTTGTTAGGCAAGTGTTTGTGACCAACCATGTAAGGGAAGACCTTTGAAAACATGAGAGGGAAAATTTTGGGGTACAACAGTTGCCCCTGTTCAATTTTCTTAAACCTGAGGATATAGATTGGCTTTCGAGCCTTTCGTGATCCGAAGGTGGAAGATAATTGAACACTAGAGTGCCCAAAAATTTGCACTCTCATGGTGTAGTATCAGCATTGTGACGTCGGGAATAGGCTTACAGATGCCATTTGGAGATTGTTGGTAGGAGGATGGGCTTATAGATGCCATCTGCAGGAGTGTCGATCGCATAAGAGATTCCTTAGCGAGAACTTGCATACCTGTTGTTTGTAGAAGATTCCGCTGGGGAAGTCTAACTTTTGTTGAGATTTAGGAACTGACTCATGCTCACCGGGAGTATACCGTTGAGGTTATAGAACTTGTCCTGTCTGGTTCCAAGTATTAATCTTCAATCTCTTCGTATAGATGGTTTTCCTGGCTTGTTACAGGTATTAGTCTACAATCAGTCGTCCACAGATAGTTTTCCTGGCTTGCTACAGGTATTCAACTGGGACTTGAAAAGGTTGGTCAATGAGAAAGTTGTCCTGGCTGGTTTCAGGTATTAATCTCTGACCTGAGAAAGAAAGATGGTCTTCCTGGCTTGTTACAGGTATTAATCTTCAATCTCTTCATGTAGATAATTTTCCTGGCTTGTTACAGGTATTAATCTACAATCAGTCATCCACAGATAGTTTTCCTGGCTTGCTACAGGTATTCAACTGGAACTTAAAAAGGTTGGTCGAGGAGATAGCTGTCCTGGCTGGTTTCAGGTATTAATCTCTGACCTGAGAAAGAAAGTCTTCCTGGCTTGTTACAAGTATTAATCTTCAATCTCTTCATGTAGATGATTTTCCTGGCTTGCTACAGGTATTAATCTACAATCAGTCGTCCACATATAGTTTTGCTGGCTTGCTACAGGTATTCAACTGGGACTTAAAAAGGTTGGTCGATGAGAAAGTTGTCCTGGCTGGTTTCAGGTATTAATCTCTGACCTGAGAAAGAAAGGTCTTCCTGGCTTGTTACATGTATTAATCTTCAATCTCTTCATGTAGATGATTTTCCTGGCTTGCTACAGGTACTAATCTACAATCAGTCGTCCACAGATAGTTTTCCTGGCTTGCTACAGGTATTCAACTAGGACTTAAAAAGGTTGGTCGATGAGAAAGTTGTCCTGGCTGGTTTCAGGTATTAATCTCTGACCTGAGAAAGAAAGGTCTTCCTGGCTTGTTACAGGTATTAATCTTCAATCTCTTCATGTAGATGATTTCCCTGGCTTGCTACAGGTATTAATCTACAATCAGTCGTCCACAGATGGTTTTCCCGGCTTGCTACAGGTATTCAACTGGGACTTAAAAAAGTTGGTCGATAAGAAAGTTGTCCTGGCTGGTTTCAGGTATTAATATCTGACCTGAGAAAGAAAGATGGTCTTCCTGGCTTGTTACATGTATTAACCTTCAATCTCTTCATGTAGATGACTTTCCTGGCTTGTTACAGGTATTAATCTACAATCAGTTATCCACAGATAGTTTTCCTGGCTTGCTACAGGTATTCAACTGGGACTTAAAAAGGTTGGTCGAGGAGATAGCTGTCCTGGCTGGTTTCAGGTATTAATCTCTGACCTGAGAAAGAAAGGTCTTCCTGGCTTGTTACAGGTATTAATCTTCAATCTCTTCATGTAGATGATTTTCCTGGCTTGCTACAGGTATTAATCTACAATCAGTCGTCCACAGATAGTTTTCCTGGCTTACTACAAGTATTCAATTGGGACTTAAAAAGGTTGATGGTAGCCATCTTTTGATTGACCTTTTCCTGAAAAAAGGTAAAGCGTTAGCTGTATGCAATGTCATGATGTATGAAATGCATGATGTCATGATGTTCTCAAAAATAAATGAGATCGTGTCGTATGCACTTTATCATGTATGTAAATAGGAGGTATGAAATGTGAAATGTTTATGAATGTATTTTCTTCTGGGAAAATAAATCCTTGACAAATGTCGGGGAGTTTGTTAAATCCTGGACTGCTGTTGAAGAGTATGTGTGTCTTCAAACTTTGTTTAGAATGTTTCTGATGGGGATGAAGAACGAAGATGGTTATGAGAATAAACCTGTAGGATAAAATAACTCCGTTGGAGAATAAACATGGAGAAGAGATTACTCTGTAGGGAATTACTCTGTGGGGAAGAGATACTTTGTTGAGATTTTAATGATAAACTCCGCTGGGGATTCCGTTGATAAGCTCTGTTGGGGATTTTGATGATGAACTCCGCTGGGGATGATCTTTCAGTTGCAAATTGCTGAGGATAACCCGGTTAGACTCTTGTGAGGATAACCTCTGAATTTGGCTGGGGAGACTTATTTGTGCTTCGCAGGGGATAAGCTTCCAGAATCTACTAGGCAAGATGATTCAACTCCATTGGGGAAACTTTTTTAGACTGCGCTGGGGAAATGGCTCCACTGGGGGTATCTTGCATTCTGCCGGGGAACATTCTTATATTCTGTTGAGGAATATTAAGACTGTCAGGGATACTCTTATGCTTGCTGGGGAATATCCTTATACTCCGCCGGGGAATATTAAGACCTTTTGGGGATACCTAACCTTTTTAGGGATGATGGTAGACCAACTCTGCTTGGGGAGAGTATTGCTGATTCGTTCATAGTTGCAAGTCTCATCTGAGAGAGCTATCATTATTGTCTTACTCTGCGGGGAGTGAAAGTATCTTAGCCATATTCTTCAGCTGAATATATACCTTGGTACTTGGTGGACAGAGCAACTTGTACAGTTCGGACAATTCTTATTTGCCCCTATTTTTTGCGGGAGAAGGTGCCTGCAGAGGCCCTGTGGATCGAGTATTATCCCCACCTATGAGGTGTTTGGTATCGTTCGGTCAAAATGACAAGTCTTCTTCTGGTAGGCCAGTGACGAGATGACAGGACATAGTCGTACGCTTTGATCCCTAATTTTTGCCTGGACCGCCCTTTTGGGTTTTCAGTTCATCGGGATACCCTTTTTTGCCCAAGCCGCCTTTTCAGGTTTTCGACTTGCCGGGTGTACAGACTTTTTCATTTTCATCCCTTATTTTTGCCCGGACCCTTTTGGTTCGCCGAAGCCCTTATTTTTTCCTAGGCCAGTCAACCTAGCGGGTCTTTGATTCACGCGCGGTATTTTTTGACTATGTCCATTCCCTCAGGATGTAGAGAGGTGTCACTGTTGGTAGTGTTGTGTTGCCATACTACCAGAAGATCTTCGTTTGATCATGCGAGATTCGTTGCTGGAATTCATGTCCAATGCCCCAATTGATTCTGATGGAGATTTGCCCCTGACTATTTGGCATTTTGAGAGATTCCTTGAATCTTGACTTGACTGCCCCAGTTGATGGACAATGATCATGCCGTGCCCCTTGATTGGAAGTGTTTTTCCACTTGAGGTGATCCTTTTTTATTGAAAAGGTTTTTGTTCACTAGATATTCGTCGTGCGAATTTCTCTGCTATTTGAACAAATAGTCATATGCAAATAATGTTATTTTAAGAATGCAAAGCTTATGTCTGTCTTGAAGTTTTTGAAAATGCATTTTTTCAGTAAGATAGGAAAATTTTGTAAAATGTGACGTCAACTCAGGATTTACAGCAAGCCCTACAGGAGTCAGGATACCTTTTGTAACAGTATGCTTTCGAACTAACCCGTGCTTCAGCTAGCACTTTTAAGGGTTATAACGTGGCCTGGTTCACGGTTTAAGAAACAAAGGATAAAGGCTCAAAATTTATTTGTACCCACCCGCTCTTCGTGATGTTCTTCGATCCTAAACTCAGCTAATCGTGCATTTAGATCTCATTTGAGTCTTTGCTCTGATATTCCGGTGATGGTTCGGATACTGACAGTTTATTTTGAACAGAAAGTCATTTTTATAAGAGTTTGTAGGACCTCTTTCTTTTTTATTTCGTTATCCCTGTCTTTTTTCCTAAACTATTTCTTTTTGTGACTACAGTCAGCGGGATGCCCCAGTTTTTTTTTTGTAAGTCTCCTTCATAGGTTTTGACTAAGTGGGCTTTTATTTCGAAAGATAATGACTGCATGTCTTGACGATTATACCGAACCAACACCGTCCTTTGTTTCGGAAGGACTTCTTTGACGCCATTCATTGTGCACCTGGATCAATAAAGAAAACTACCCTGCCCCAGGTTATAATTAAGGGTTTTAATTTGTGAAAAGAAAAACTCCAACTTCCTTGGCTCAAAGGGGTTGACTAGGGATTATCTTCCTTATAACTCCACTGTTTAGGATTTGAAACAATGCTTGTACCTCATCAGCGGGGTCTATTCAAAAGCATACTGTAAAGATCGTGGTATCGTTTTCGTCATCCTCCCTCTAAAGTCTTAGAATTTTTTAATCGACAGTTGATCATCATAAAAAAAATAAAAGCAATTTAAATATAGTGAAATACGAATGGATTAATTCAAAACAGACATATGCAATGCATTAATGAAATAAAAGAGTTCGACATGATAATAATTGTTTGAATAAGCAAAGAAAAATACAACTTCAGAATTCAAATGAACAAAAGTATCTTAGTTTGAAGTAGTCATCTCAGATGGAGAATTCTCACCGGAAGATTTTCATCTCGCCATCCGGCATGAACTCCAGCACCCTTCCGTCAATCAAGTCTTGGATCTTGTTCTTCAGAGTCCAACAGTCGTCGGTGTCATGTCCAGGACTATGGGAGTGGTATACACAAAATGCATCGGAACGATAGCCAGGAGCAGAGGTGTTGGGATTCCGGGGAGGATCCTTTAAAGTAATTAGATTGACCTCCAACAAGCGTTTCAGTATTAGAGATGATGGTATATCAGTCTCAGAGAAATGTCTTCCAGACATATTTCGCTTGCGCCGATTACCCCGTTGATGCTGGCGAGGTTGATGCTGGGCTTGTGACCCTGAAGCAAGCTGAGGAGCTTTTCCCTTGTCTTCTTGCCCCAAAGGTGGTTGAATGATGACTTGATCTTCAACCCTAGTCGTTTTCCCCACTTGGTTATTTTGAAGCAGCTTTTTGACGAGGACCTTGAGCTCTTCTTGTCTTTGAGCTAAGTCTTGAATGAGATCCATCTGGCCCACCAGCTGTCCCATCATCTGGATCTTCATTGTTGCCAACTCAATTTGTAGCCCTTCAGATTGATCATTCCTGATGCCTCCTGGATTCCCTAGGACAAAGCCCTATGTGATGAGAGCTTTTATTTCTTCTTGCCCCTGGGATAGGTTCAAGAAAATTTCTTGAAGTTAGGCGTTTTGAGCCCGGAGATCTTGGTTGTCTGGTTGGAAAGTCATTGCTGAAATAAACAGCGAGAACATGAGAGACCTGTATCGGATGACCTGTTATGCAATGGTATGTATGATATATGTATGCAATGTTTTCAGGGATCTCGCGGGGTGAACAAGAAACTGTTAGAATTTGAATCTTGTAGCTTTGATTGAAGGAACTTCATGTCGTTAAGAGTCCTTCTTCAAGAGTCAAGCTCATCATATCGAGTGGGTCATAGACCCTGACTCAAGTTATCATGTTTTGATTTCTAAACAACCTTGGCTAGAGGAAATTAAATCCCCTTTGCCCCTTGCTGGATAATTGATTTACCATAACCTGCATTACAAGCCCTTGAGGTCCTTGAAATGGTTAAGGAAAATGCTATGGTATGATGTTATGATGTTATGTACAGGTATGCAAAAGTAAGCAAGTGTATATACAGGCAGTCATATTCATACAGAGCAAACAAGTCCTTAGGTTTAGGCTTGCATGGGGTTTGTAGGTAAGTACCCTCTTGAAGTTAGTTGGCTCAACCTGTCCTAAAATAGAAACCGGGTTCTAAGGAGCTCAATATCACTGGATTACTTTCTATGTTCATTGTTTTGGTTTAGCCACTTTACTGGTGACCAAAATATTCCAAGAAAGCAATCCTCAATGATTGTAGTATCGAGTATCTACCAACTTCGGACTGTACCAAAGTCGGTCATCTCACTACCCCTGAAAAGGCTAAGATGGTCAGGTAAGGTTCTAAAGTCAATTGATGCTTCACGACACCACGCGGCGGCCCCGTACTCTCCTTGATTCAACTCAAGGGTTACCGGTACCAACCAAAGTGCCACATCAACGTAGCTACTATTTCAACCATGTCGGTATACCCCGCACAGTTCCCTCACAGTTTATTGCTACTTACCTAAAAAGGTGCCCTCAAATCCGGGTGTAGGATCTATAGAACTCCAATACAAGCCCACAAATATAGAGCATACAAAGCATACAATTGAAAACACAAGTGATCTAATCCTAAGGTACACCTCACTTTAAAAATGATTCCCCAGCAGATTCGCCAGTTCTGTGATCGATGGGAATGAGAACTGACTGTTTTGGAATGCTGGTTCGCGTTTGCGTTTGTTTTCGCAAAATGTCGCAGTAAGCAAGAGTCGCCGCCGTCTTTTATTTTATCCAACAAGGAAAGGACAAAAGCACAGAAAAATTCCTTTTCGAGATGTTTCTCGGGTTCGGGAGGTTGATTATAGAAAGGGAAGGTATTAGCACCCTTTCTATCTGTGGTTATCCACGGGCTCTTAGGTACTTGCTCACTATGTTTTCAAAAGTTTGTTTTTCTTTGTGTTTGTGGGTTTGAAAAGAGTTTTTGTTTGAAAGAGAGTGTAAGTGCGAAATGTTTTGTTTTGTTTTTAAAGGAGCAAGTACTTAAGAACTTCTACCTACTCAAAAAGGAATTAAACTGTGCAGATGTCCTTTATACAGTGCTATCCCACTATTGAGGAGTAGGTAGCACCGTTGTTGGAGCTTTTCGGGTCAATTCGATTAAGGGACGTGTGGTCACTAAAGCAATGTTGGGACGCCTTAGTGGTAACCCTAATGTCTTAGATCATTTTATCCGAGGCAACCGTTTCGAGGCAACTTATGATCTTTGGACAAAAGGGCAACCTCTAAGACTTCCTATACTCAATGACCATGTTCGAGGCAACCAAGTGAGGTGTACCCTAAGAGTGGTATGTGCGAGTGTATTGTTTTTTTCAGTTACATTATCTTTATATATTTAGGTGTTCTACCGTTTTTTTTCAGATCTTGTCATGCAATCCTAGTTAGCATACATCTAAACAGTTAATATATGTATAGGAATTTAAAGTGCGGGAATTGTAAATCCTACGCTATTACAAGGCTTCGGGGAGGGGGATTATTTACATGTCCAAAATTGGGGGAATAAAGCAGTAAAGTGTAAAAGTCTTAATTAAGCTATTACAAACCAGTAGGCAATTACAATAAAATAAGCGCGCGCGAATCTGAAAATAACCTCTAAAAATCCTAAGAATAAAATCTTTTTGTTGTTTTATTTTATTTTGGGAAAATGATCTAAATCTTCTTAATTTTAGTTTTTTTTTAGAAAATGTTAAGATAATTAAATGATTAATTGACAAAGTTAATTTAATAGAAAAAACTAGCCTAATGTTTTTGTGGTCTTTTTTAATTGATTTTATGTTGATTAAAAAAAAGAAATAAAATGGTCAAAACAAAGATGAAATCGAAGGAACAGGCAGTAAATCAAGAAAGGTACAATTCTGGAGGCCTGGATCGAAAGAGGTGTGGGCTGTCTTTCGATCCAGTGAAGAGGCTTGATCGAAGGTGCATGAGGGGCTGCACTTTGGGGGTGTTCGATCTGGATATGTCATCCTTCGATATGGGAACCTTGGATCCAGTTTGAAGCTAAGTTGCTGAGCTTCAAAGCTCTGAACAAGATTCTGAGAAGATACTTCCTGCAAAACGAGACAAAGGTTAAAGATCCAGGGGGGATTTTACCCCCTGATTCGAATCTCCTCCCAATTCGAATCTCCTCCCAATTCGAATCCTTCCTTAATTTGAATCTGCTGAATCTGGGTCTGGGTTTGTTTTATCCTGAGATTCAAAGGAGAAACTTAGATCGTGCCCAAGCAATGGCACGATCTCATCTTTGCGCTTCAGCTTACATGCAACATAATCAGTAATAACAAGAATACATATGCAATGGGTATTTAAATGTCATGAAGGTGCAATTTTGGTTTTGCAAACCCTTACCAATTAAAGATGTATGATCTGTGGCTCTGGGTGTGGAGATGTTCGCTGAATGGTTGCTTTGGCTTGGATTACTTATGAAAATGCTGATAACCTTTGGTGGGTTTGTGGGCAGCGTATCTCCAAATCCTCCCTTTTTCTTTCTTTCTTCTTTCCTTTTTGTTCTTTTTTCGTTTTTGTCCCCCTCTGCACTGTATGCTTGCCCTTGTATTTATAGGAGTATGATGGTCTAGTAACGGCAAGAGACAACCAATTAAACAGGCCTTTAAAGCCATGAGACAAGAATCAGACATATTAAAATATTTCCTTTTTTGAAATATTCATGTCTCTTTGGAATCTTGAATGAACCTGGACACCTTTGATTTTCTAATGCCTCCAGGCCATGCTCTTCGATTGGTCTTGAGTTGCCTCCTTCGAATGGACTTTCTGAACGCTTCTTCAAATGGACCTTTTGAATGTTCTTCGAATAACCCTTTGAATGCTTCTCTTTGATAGCTTCTAAGTCCCAAATCGAATTACTCCAGCTTCAATTGCATAGCCCCTTCGATTGAGCCTCCCTCTGCTTCGATTGCTTGATTTGAAAAGGATCACCCTGGTTGAATCACCTCTTGTAGGGTTGGGAGCAAACAAGGCAAGAATCTGGCCTTTAATTCAAATAATTGAGTCCACAATCAGCATTTAATTATTTCTATATTTGCAAGGGACACATCCCATTGTGAACTTTGGGTGAACCTGGACATGTTAGGATATGTGTTTTTGCTTAGTCATGCCAGCCTACTTCATTCCTTTGAATCTGCCTTCTTTGCCAGCTTCAAAGTCCAATTCAAATCTATTTAGAACATTCCCTATTAGACAAATTCGACCAGCCCTTGGCCTTGTGATGAGTCTAAGTTCTGATTCGAAATGTCCAGAACTTCCTTCATCAAAGCATCTTAGATTAAGAGAAACTTTGCACTGAAATGTCATTCGAAGGTCATTTCGTTTTGATCTTCTGATTGAGGTAAAGTATGAAGTTCCAGTCGAAGGACCCTTTGAAGTACTAGTCGAAGCATTGTGAAATTGACTTGATCGAAGGGGTCCAACGCTCAATCAAAGACTTGCACACCAAAGCTTGATCGAAGGGTTCCAAACACCTAATCGAAGCTTACTAATCAAAGCCTGATCGAAGAGTGCCAAATGCCCAATCGAAGACTGGTGAGTCAAGCCTGTATCGAAGTATTTTGGATACCCAATTGAAGACTTTTCCCAGATGCCAATCGAAAGACACTTTGTTCATCTTCAAAAAAACTTTATTTTCGTTAGGCAAGTGTTTGTGACCAACCATGTAAGGGAAGACCTTTGAAAACATGAGAGGGAAAATTTTGGGGTACAACACTAAGGCTTTGGTAAAATTCCTGAAGTCCTCCCATGTGCCTCAAGAGACCTCCGCTGATAAATTCGAGAATTGCATGGCCAGCCTGACTGCTGATAATGGACTGGGTTTTTACGATGCTGATCTAACTCATAAGGGAAGGAAAAACAATGATGCCCTGCATGTCTCTATTGAGTTTAGGGGTAATACATTAGCCCATGTTCTGGTGGATACAGGTTCGTCAGTGAATTTCTTGCCCAAGAATGCTCTGGACAGGTTAGATTGCGAAGGACTCACATTGAAGCCCAACAACATTGTGGTGAGGGCCTTCGATGGTTCTAAAAGAATGCTGCATGGGGAAGTGGACATCCCTATCAAAGTTGGTACTCTGACTTTTGACTCACCCTTATATGTGATGGACATCCTCCCGTCTTATTCCTATTTATTGGGTCGACCCTGGATCCATGGGGCTGGTGTTGTTACTTCTACCCTACATCAGATGTTGAGGTACCCAGTCAATGGAAAGATTATCACAGTCCATAGGGAGGAGGAGTACATGGTTAGCCACCTGAACTCTTTCAGGTATGTTGAAATGGACGGCGAGTTCATTGAGACCCCTGTCATAACTTTAAAGAGGTTCCACATACGGTTGTTGTAACCAAGACTGCTATTGAGGTTCTAAAGATTACCAGACCTCCGTTAAAAATGGCTTCTCTGAAGGATGCTAAAGCAGTAGTTGAAGAAGGTGGATGTACCATTTGGGGTTAAATTCCAGACATTCCCTACAAATCTAACAAGTTTGGTTTGGGTTTTACTTCGGAGGCCCAAAGAGTTGTTCGACATGCTCGCGCTGGGGGACCGCCACTATGCATCAGCAATCATGGAGTCAATGCGTTGGAACACAGTGATAGCGACTGTGACATGGACAAGTGGATTTTCCCAACTACCAGCGGTGGACTCAACAATTGGGAGGCCAAAGATTTTGTTCCTATTACTTTTATTTAAGAGTAATTATCTTTTAATTTTTGGATATGTAATATTTAAACAATTGAAACTCTAAAACCTTGTGTCTTACCCGAGGCACAATGGTCTATCTGTGGGGGGTTATTACTTCATCTTCATCTGTCATTAATAAATCATTGGACGTTTTGCATGCAAATTTTACTCTCTTTGTATTTCTTTTCTACTTTTTACTTTATCAAAATAGATATGCTCTTACACACACTAACATATCAAAATGCAGATCCACATCCACTAGGGATCCCATTAGTAACGGTTCTGCTATTTCTAATTATGACTTTGAAAATCTGGTCTACCAAGCTGAGGACGAAGGTGAGGAAGATTGTGAAGCACCAGGGGAACTTGCCAGATTGTTACAACAGGAAGAAAGGGAAATACAGTCGCATGAAGAGCTAGTTGAGACAGTAAACTTGGATACTGAAGAGGACAAGAAGGAGGTCAAGATAGGTGCTAATATGGAGCATAGTGTCAAGGAGTGTTTAATTAAGATGCTACATGACTATGTTAAGGTCTTTTCTTGGTCATACAAATACATGCCAAGACTCGACAGTGATATCATAGTCCATCGTCTGCCGACAAAAGCAGATTACCCTCCAGTGAAACAGAAGGTTCGTCATATACGTCCAGAGATGTCAGAAAAGATCAAGGTTAAAGTCATAAAGCAGTTCAACACCAGTTTCTTAGTTGTTACCTCTTATCCATAATGGGTTGCTAATGTTGTTCTGGTACCTAAGAAGGACGGTAAGCTACGTATGTGTGTGGATTACAGAGACCTGAATAGGGCGAGCCCCAAGGATGACTTTCCACTTCCCCATATTGATGTTCTGGTTGACAACATCGTACAACACAAGGTATTCTCCTTCATGGATGGGTTCTCCGGGTACAATCAGATCAAAATGGCACCTGAGGACATGGAGAAGACGACCTTCGTCACGCAGTGGGGAACTTTCTGCTACAAAGTTATGCCATTTGGGTTAAAGAATGTCGGGGTAACCTATCAGGGTGCCATGGTAGATTTGTTTCATGATATGATCCATCACGAGATAGAGGTCTACGTGGATGATATGATATCCAGATCTCAAACTAAAGAGGAACACCTTGACCACCTGCAAAAGCTGTTTGAAAGACTGAAGAAATACAAACTAAGGTGGAACCCGAATAAGTGCACCTTTGGAGTAAGATCTGGTAAGCTCTTAGGCTTCGTTGTTAGCAGAAAAGGTATTGAAGTAGACCCTGCAAAGGTAAAATCCATACAAGAAATTCCAACCCTTCGCACTGAGAAGGAGGTTAGGGGATTCTTAGTACGTCTAAACTATATTGCCATATTCATTTCCCATCTAACCACTACTTGTGAGCCAATCTTTAAATTACTGAAGAGAGATCAATTAGTGAAGTGGAATGATGAATTCCAGGATGCCTTTGACAGAATCAAAGATTACCTTCAAGAGCCTCCAATGGGGTGTTTTCTGGGGAAGCATGACGAGTGTGGCCGAAAAGAGCATGCAATATACTACCTGAGCAAAAAGTTTACTGACTGTGAAACCAGATATTCACTACTCGAGAAAACTTGTTACGCTCTGGCATGGGCTGTTCGCCGGCTAAGATAGTATATGCTAACCCACACTACCTTATTAATATCTAATATGGATCCTTTTAAATACATATTCGAGAAGCCTGCTCTTTCCGGAAGAATAGCAAGATGGAAAATGGTCCTGACCAAATACGACATTCAATACACTACCCAAAAAGCAATAAAAGGAAGTGTGCTAGCTGATCATTTGGCTCATCAGGTTGTGGATGACTATCAATCCATGAATTTTGAATTCCTGGATGAGGATATCATGTTAGTAAATGATTGTGAAGAACTTAGACCGTATGACGGACCTGAACAAGGATCTTGATGGACGATGGTTTTTGATGGAGCTTCTAACGCACTCGGAAATGGCATCAGTGTTGTGATCATATCTCTTGAAGGTTGTCATACTCCTTTCACTGCCAGGCTGTATTTCAATTGTACCAATAATATGGCTGAATATGAAGCATGCATTATGGGTCTCAAAGCTGCTATAGATTTGGGGATCAAATCCTTAAGTGTATTTGGAGACTCGGCCTTAATAATCAGTCAAATCAAAGGAAAATGGAACACGAAGTTTCCTAATCTCATCCCTTACAAAGAGCATGTGTTGACACTAATCCCATATTTTGAATAAATTACCTTTGAGCATTTTCCACGAGAGGAAAATCAACTAGCAGACGCGCTAGCTACTATGTCATCCATGTTCAAAATCAGGTGAGATAATGAGGCTCCTCAGATCACCATTGAGAGGATGGACGAACCAGCATACTGTCATGAGATTGATTTTGAAGAAGCAGTGGACAAACCTTGGTTCCGTGAGGTTAAAAGATATCTTGAAGCCCAAGAATATCCTGAGGAAGCTTCAGTCAACAATAAGAAGTTCCTAAGAAGGTTCTTTGCCAAGTTCTTTCTCAGTAATAGAATCCTCTACAAGTGCAACCATGACTCTACCTTGCTTCGGTGTGTAGACAAGAGTGAGGCAGAAAGGATTATGGATTATTTGCATGAAGGTACCTTTGGCACCCATTCTAGTGGGCACACAATGGCAAAAAAGATCATACCGGCAGGATACTATTGGTCCACTATGGAAGCGGATTGTTATTAGCATTCGCGAACTTGTCACAAATGCCAGATCTATGCTGATAAAGTACATGTGCCACTGGTTCCTATGAACGTCTTGACTTCTACCTAGCCATTTGCAATGTTGGGCATCGATATGATTGGAGAGATCAGACCCACAACTTCTAA
This sequence comes from Vicia faba, assembly GCA_948472305.1. Lineage (NCBI taxonomy): Eukaryota > Viridiplantae > Streptophyta > Magnoliopsida > Fabales > Fabaceae > Vicia > Vicia faba. The sequence goes on along the minus strand of OX451740.1, from coordinate 1,311,617,900 downwards.
TGGGCATCGTTTCATCCTCGTCACCATCGATTACTTCACAAAGTGGGTTGAGGCAACCTCTTTTGCTTCTGTTACCAAGAACGTTGTGGCCTGATTCATCATACAAAACCTTATCCGTCGGTATGGTATCCCAGAAAAAATCATTACAAATAATGGTACCAATCTCAATAATACTATGATCATCGATCTCTACACGCAATTTAAGACTCAGCATCATAACTATTCCCCTTTCTGGTCAAAGATGAATGGCGCTGTAGAAGCTACTAATAAAAATATCAAGAAGATCGTCCAGAAGATGACGGTGACATATAAAGACTGGCATGATATGTTACCATTTGCTCTTCATGGTTACCGTACCATGATGCGGACCTCAACAGAGGCAACTCCTTTCTCTCTGGTGTATGGTATGGAAGTTGTCCTACCCATAGAAGTCCAGATCCCTTCCTTGATAATCCTGAAGGATGCAGGTTTGAATAAAGACGAATGGTTTCAGACTCGACTTGACCAATTAAACCTGATTGACGAGAAGAGGCTTGTGGTTGTCTGCCACGGTCTGATGTACAAAAAATGTATGATTAAAGCTTTTAACAAGAAGGTCAGACGTCAGGTATATCAGGCTGGTGACCTAGTAATCAAATGAATTATCCTACCGTAAGGTGATCCCAGGGGAAAATGGACTCCCATGTATGAAGGGCCATTTGTGATCAAGAACATATTTTTTGGTGGAGCCATGATCTTAACCACTATGGACGGTGACGACCTTCCACACCCTGTAAACGCGGACATAGTTAAAAGATACTACGCATGAATAAAGACCCTCTAGGTCGACTCGCCTAGGAAAAATTAGGGCATCCCGGTGAACCAAAAGGGTTTGGGCAAAAATTAGTTATATACACGAGAGAAAAAATTTGTACACCCGGCAAGTCGAAAACCTAAAAAGGTGGCTTGGGCAAAAAAGGGTATCCCGGTGGACTGAAAACCCGAAAGGGCGATCCAGGCAAAAGTTAGGGATTTAAAGCGTATAACTATGTCCAATTGGACCACCTTACAACCAATCTTCAGTATCAACTGTCAAACTCAAACAGTACTAATTAATTCAATCAACTTTGGACAAGCAGCAAAAGGATGAGACGCTCGAAGACATAAAAGCAATAGCAGAATGGGAACCCAATGGGATCATTTTACATAGTTGTTTTCTTTGTATACGATTTTGTAAATACGGCATTCTCTTATTGGAATGTTCGTCTCCTTGTACAAAAATGCTTATTCAAGTTAATACAAAGCTATTCCTTTGAAAGTGCAAAACTATTTGTTTTTATTTTCCTGTTTTGTTTGCGAAACCGTCTAGTGATTATTTTTGAACATATGCATTTGAATGCGATTACTGCTTACAAATATATGCATAAAAAAACAGAAAGACAGTTACTAATGGCTTTAAGAATAAGACAATGTCTAAAGGCCATCTGCAAAATCCCCACAGATATTTCCTCCAGCAGGTACCTTCTCCAGCAAGTACAGAGGCAGAGACATCCAGTTATAAGGTCACTGCCATATTCTTAGTATACAACCTAATGGTGTCAGGTATTCTCATATCACCGACAGAGAAAAATTTATAATTATTGCTCCAAAGATTCCTCATTGAAGTCGCCAAGCTTCTCAGGATTCCTCAACAGGATTTCACAAAATCCCCAAACAATGAGCGAAGTTTCCCTTCCCCAACAGAGTTTATTTCTCTAATAATGGAAATCCGTCTATCAACATTTCAACTTCAAACAAAATATGAAGACCTACATTCTTCATCCCCAGCTACAATCAGGGATTTATTTTCCCTAATTCAATAACACTGCAATAGAATGACTGACACATTCATACATTACATTCATACACCATTTTACAGGTGTCATAGCATATGTAGCACGAATGCATATATCACAATCTCATTTATTTTGAGAGCATCATTTGCACCTCATGCATCATGATATTGCACACAGCTAATTATTTACCTTTTCAGGAAAGATAAACAAATGAATGTCATCAACCACTTTCAAAAAGTTCCATATTAATACCTGAAACCAGACAGGAAAACTATCTGTGAGCGACTGATTGTAGATTAATACCTGAAACCAGACAAGACAACTATCTACATGAACTGATTGAAGATTAACTCCCGAAACAAGCAGGGGAAACTATCTTTATTTCAAAAGAGGTCAGAGATTAATACCTAAAACCAGACAGGACAACTATCTCAACGACCAATAAAAACAAGTTCCAGATTAATACTTGAAGCAAGACAGGACAGCTATTTGTGAACGGTTAATTGTAGATCAATTCACGGAACAAGACGGGGTGACTATTTACATGACAAACATTTCCTTCATAGGAGTTCTAAAACGCATTTCCCCTTCAGAACATCATTCTGAAAAGCATATCCTTCAGAAGTTTTATTCTGAAAAACATCTCCTTCAGCGCTTTGTTCTGAAAAGAATTTCCCCTTCAGATACAGAATCCTGAAAAGCATTTTCCCCAAAGACCAACTTCATAGGTCCTCAACAAGGTTCATGTCAAGTTTCAAGACCTACATCATAAATTTGCTCAGTCAATGGTTCAAATGTTTGAAAATCAATTGTACTGGTCCAAAAGTCAATTATGGTCAACATACAGTCAAACTTCAAGATTTTTGGTCAACATAAACTTTTCCCCAACCAAATCCCATTTTCAAGAAAATTTAATTCTCTACAACTTTTCTTTTATTCTCAAGTCCAAAAAATGCTTCATTTGGAAGATGTGAGCTCATACATTATAGGTCATTTTCAAAGTCAACAAAAGACACTTTTTATCAAGGCAACTTATATCAAGATAAATTCTTCAAAACCAAAAATTACCAACATAGAGATTATATAGGATATCTTAGGATTTCCAAAAAGTCCAAGACCATCTTTAAAAGATGAAAATTTAGCAAGTTATGAGTTTCACAAGTTGTGGAATTTTGAGGAATTTCAAGAAGTACACATTGAGAAAATTGCATTCTTAGACCAATGAGCCTACTTTTTGGACTTCAAACATGTCCATAATATCTTATAGGACCTCTAAATCCATTTTTGAATGGCCTTTATTTTATTTGTATTTATCTTGATTTTATTCAATTTAAAATCAAATAAATTAAGATAAAAATGCAAGAAATAATGGGCCATGACATTTGGGCTTGAATTGACCCATTAAGGGAGTCAAATTTCGTGAAAGGTACATAAGACATGACCAGGTTCATGCAAGAGGTAGAAATGGCAAGAATCATGTAATTTTGGCAATTTTTTAAATATGATTTTTTGTCATAAAATTATGGTTTAATGGTGTGATTCGTTGTCATGTTGGTGGCTTTAATGGTGTGATTCGTTGTCATGTTGGTGGCTTTAATGGTGTGATTCTTTGCCATGTTGGTTAGCCACTAATTGCCTCTATAAATACACAACAACTCATAAGCCAGAGGACCACGAAATTCCTACATGCAAAAGCTCTCCTAAAGTCTCCAAAAGCTTGCTCGAATTCTTCACATTTTTTAAAGAAATTTGCATAGCAATTTCCAGCCATATTCGAGAAATTTCAAGCCTTGTACAATCTTCCTAAGGTTTCCAGGAGTCTATACCAAGTCTCACTCATCGCGAATCAACCCCAGAATCCTCCTTTGCACTAGCTCCAATCGGTAAGTTGGTAAGTTTCAATTTATAAATTTCAGCATAATTTCAATCATTGCAAGCATGCCAACATGATTCATATCCATGATTTAAGTTGTTCTAACATTTTATATTTGACTTTTAACACAAACAACATCGTGTCATTGTTAGGGAACAAAACTTTTGAAACTTCAGATCTTGTAGTACAAGCATTGTTAGATCAAACTAACCGCACCATGGGATTCGCAGGGTTTTAATTAGTCAAATATGATCATTTTCTTTTCCATCTTATTTTAGTCTTGTAGGTTTTGATTTTTACGTCATCGGAGGGGATGACCGAAACCACCAATGGGACAATCCGCGTGGCTGAAAGAAATAATATGATTGACCAATTCAAACACCAGGGCCCCATCTGGGCACACGCGCTTTTATTTAAATAATTTTGAACTTGACTTGTAATATAATGTTATCATTACCTTGTTGTTTTGCTTAAATTATATTTTCCTTTTAATTTCTTAAAACCATAAAAAAAATTATAAAATCAAAATCACAAAAATAATTAGACTTATATTTTTATTAATTAAATTAATTTTAATTAATCATTTTAATCACTTTATTTTTAATTAATAATCACCTTCCTTTTTTATTAATTAATCAATTATAATTAGGTTTCTATTATTTAATTTAATTATTTTTTCTAAAACAAATAAAAACAACAAAAATATTTCTTTTATCACTTAGAAATTTTTCTTAGGTTTTTTCTCCATCCTTTCATTTTTCTTTCTTTCTTCCCCCGCGCGTCTATTGATTTATTCGTGTGATACGGTGGGAGAACTGACTAGTGTTTTGCGTTTGTATTCGCAAATGTTGCGGTTAGCAAGAGTCGCCACCGACTTTTTATTTTATCCTAAGGAAAGGTTAAAAAGCACAGCAAAAACCTTTTGAGATGTTTTCTTGGGTTCGGGGAGTAGATTATAGAAAGGGAAGGTATTAGCACCCTTTCTATCCATGGTTATCCATGGGCTCTTAGTTACTTGCTTAGATCACTTGCCTTTTGTTTTCAATTGTTTTAAATGGTGCTTAAGTGTGTGGGTTTTGAAAATGTTTTTGAAAAGAGGCCAATGTGGTGGCAACCTTTGTAATGATCCATGTGGGGATGTATACAAAGATGTATGTCTTTTGAAAAAGTTTTCATTTGTTTTTGAAAGTTGTTTTGAAAGTGTAATGATGTGTGATTTTGAGATTAGGCAAGTGTTTTGTTTTGCAAGTTGATTCAAGTAACTAAGAGGTTATCTACTCCTAAATTTCTCAAAAGATTATTGCTATACTTTAACCCTTTTAACAAGTTTGCTCCACCATTGTATTTGGTGGGCAACCTTGTGTTAGGATGTGAGAGGGACAGGCGCGGGTCATCGTTTAGACCATAATTGTAACGACGTTAAATGTCTTTGGGCAATTTCTTTAAGGGACTTGATCATTTTTTTTGTTTGTTTTGAAAAGTTTTATCGAGGGACTATGATCATTCAAACTGTTTGCTTTGCCCAAAGATGTTCAACATACAATATGGCCCATTTATTTGAAGGCAACAAGTGGAATACCCTAGGGGGTGCAAGTGTGATTTGTGTGTCCATTTTCATGCTTGTTTATCTTTTATTAGGTCAAACTATTTTTTATCGTTTTTCGCATACAAACCCTAATTCTAACATGTTATTATTAGAAAGCAATAAAGTGCGAAATTAAAAATTACTAAGCTATTACAAAACCAAATATGGGAAGGGGGGTACAAATGTTCAAATGGGGATATTGACAAGAATTTTAAATCTAAATTATTACATCAATTGAATATTTGCAATTTAAATAATACATAATTAAATGTAAATTAAATAAATATGTGAAATGCAAAAAGAAAGTTTTTATGTGTATGGGAAAATGTTATTTATGTAAAAGGAAAAAGAAAATAAGAAATGTATTATTTTTTGAGTATTTTGAACTTAGGGTAGAAACCCTAATTTGAAAGAAAATGTATTATTATCTATTTATTATTCATAAAAATAAAATAAAATGAAGTATATTATGAAAAAAAAGGTATTTTTATATCAAATATTAATAAAAGTGAAAAATCAAGTATTTTCATATTTTTGTCTTAAATATATTAATAATTACATATATATATATATATGTATTAAACCCTAAATATGTATTATATACAAAATAAACATTTATTTAATATTTTAATAAATAAAAAAAAAAGGTATTTTTTGTGTGAAATATTTTCAGAAAGTAAATGAAAAAAAAAAGTGTATTTACATTATTTTTCTATTTTTATTATAATAATGGTATATATATATATATATTAATGTACAAACAAAGAAAATAAACAAATAAATATGCAATAAATGCAAAAAATGATGGAAAAAATATTTTTAATTTTTAAATGGCATGAGAAAAAATAAACAAAGTCAGCCAAAAAAGAAAAAGTCAAAAATGTTAAAAAATGAGCAAATGGGCTCAGGGGGGTGTAAACCAAAAAAGATGGTGTGAAAAGAAAGAAAACAAAAGCCCAGCCCAATGAAACACTGTCTTCAACCTTTGGCCAAGACTGAGTTCAAAAACGCGCGCCTCTTGCTTCAACATCAAGGTCCTGATTCTTTGATCCTTTGAACAAACTTCCAACACAAAACATGTAAAGCATAATCTCACGATTTCATACATATAAAGAACATGAACTATCTCTCTAAGATGAGGGAGAATTTCTCTCCCCCTCTTTTCTGACCTAACTTTTCTACCATTTTCAGAGCTCAAATTCTCTCTACTCAGACAAAAGAAATGAAAAGTAAAGTTATGTACATGTTCAGGGCTATGAGTAGGACCTTGTTTCTTCACAAACTTAAGACTAAAGATGCATAATAAGAGAGATACGAATTCAAACTTTTACCTGTGCAGTTGAACTTCTATGTGGAGAATGAGAGACTTTCAGTGCAATGTAATGATTGGAAAAGCTTCCTTGAGGTCCAGGGATGCTTTTTCAATGCTTACTTTGTCTTGAACCTTCTTGTATCAAGCTGTAGAACTTCACCTGCAAGTCAAAGATATGAAAATGGTGGAAGTGGTTAGAGCAACTACAGATCGTGCCTTAGCTTCTGGATAGTTTGCATATGTTATAAGGAAGGTATAGGAACAGGTTTTGATCAAAATGCTCGAAGGGGTTGAGAGATAGCACTCAATCTGCAGGGCTTGCTCTGTTTGAGCAGTTTTGTGGTGTTTCTGAGATGGAGAGTGTTTGAAAGGCAAAAGGCTCGTGCAAAAGCTTGGTTGGGTGATTTTGAATGTGTTTGATATCTTTTGTGTTGTGTTTGCAAGCTGAGATTCAAGTTCTTACAAGTTATGGACTTTTCTTCTTTTCTAAGCAACAAAAGCAAATTGGTGTTCTAGGTCAGTATAGGACCCCCTAATGTGCTGCATAAACATCTCTTGATCAGTGTGTTATGCACATAATCTTGTGCTAAGCAGATCTTCTATGTACTTGTTTGATTTACCAATTGACATAAAGCAAACTTTTGTAAAAATGGAAAGTTCACTTTATCCAAAAATGGATCAATCTTGTGTATAATGCTTGAATTCATGGAACAACACTTAGACACAATGAACAAGCATTAAATTAAGGAGTGTAATGTGGTTTAAGGACCTGCAAAGTAGCACAAACTATGCTGAGTTCAAATTTGCCAAGTTTATGAACATGTCTTGATGAAGAACAAAAGTGAATTTTTGCCAATTTGTGAAATTCGAATCTCTCAAGTTATGAGGTTGTTTGATGAGTTCTTGGACATTTTGGAAAGCTTGGAATGTGTGCTACAATCCATCTTTGAAATGCAAATCAAAATTCCAAGTGGAAGGGTATGAAAAGTGGCCTTGAAGTAGGGTAGAAAACCTTGTCAACATAGGTCAAATTTCACTAAGTTAAAAGATGGTTTAGTGCCCTTATTCAAAAACTTATAACTTGAGATACAAGCTTCAAATGAGAAAACTTTGTGAATCAAAGTTGTAGATTATGCAACAAGCTACAACTTTCATGTTTTGACTTTTGTTTGAATCCAAATGGATCATGGTGAAAAGATGGGGCAAAGTTGGGAAAAAATTAGGGTTTTCCATAACTTAGAAAAATTCTAAGTTATGAAAAATTCCATTTTCAAACCCTAATTTGCATTTTGTGATTTCTTGATGAACAAGTTTCATGATTTGGCATGTTTTGATGAAAAATGAATCTTGACTCTTGATTTTGACCAAAAAGTCAAAGTTTGACTTTTCAGTATACAGTCAAAATTGATCAGTTGACTGGGAAATTCAACTATCAATCTTGTGTACTTGGGATCTTTTGAGCTTGATGAACATGTCAAGATAATTCCATGAGGTCCTTGAGGCCATATGTGAGCTTGGTTTGCCATTGGCTAGGTCAAACAGTCAAAAATTGCCTTTGTGCAGTCAAAACCCTAAAAATGACCATTTTGCCCTTTTGATGATCTGATCAAATTTCTTGGGGAATTGTGATCCAAACTTGATCAAATGGTTCATATGAGTTCATAATGTTGGTGTGGATCAAATTTCATGAGGTTTGACTGTCAATTGGCCACAGTTGACTTTTCCCCCAATACAGCTGATTTCTAGGTCAACTGTCCAATTGACTGGGCAAAACTTGGAATCAAGACTTGAAACTTGGTATAGGGAAACTTGGGAGTCCAACATGAAGCATGAAAGTCATCTTAGGCATTTTAGGTCAAAACATCCTTAGGCAAACACAAACCCTAATTTGAGTCCACAGTGCAAGGAGAAGTCTTGAGCAGAGGAAACCCTAACTAGATCTTGATCTTCAAAGGTCTTGTGATGAGAAAATGTTGAGGAAATGGGAGGGCAAATTTTGGGGTACAACAGTTGCCCCTGTTCAATCTTCTTGGACCTGAAGAGTTAGATTGGCAAGTTTGCCTTTCGTGACTCGAGGGTAAAAGGAGATTGGACACTAGAGTGCCCGGAAATTTGCACTTGCATGCTGGAGTCTCAACAATGTGGTGCCGGGAATGGGCTTATAGATGCCATCTGGAGAAGTGACAGAACTTTGACGGGAATGGGCTTATAGATGCCATTTGGAAGTGTTGATCGCATAAGAGATTCCTTAGCGAGAACTTGTGTATTTAAGAAAGACAGATGTTTTCCTGGCTTGTTACAGGTGTTTGATCTTCAGTCTCCTTATGCAGATATGCCCTGGCTAGATACAGGTATTGAATCTACAATTGGTTGCTCAGATGTGCCCTGGCTGGATACAGGAGTCGAATCTGGAAATAGTTGTTTAATAGATGTGCCCTGGCTGGATACAGGAATCGAATCTTCGAACTCTTCAGACGTGCCCTGGCTAGATACAGGAGTCGAGTCTGGAAATGTGGTCAACAGATATGCCCTGGCTGGATACAGGAATCGAATCTGGAGACGCTGTAGTTGATAGATGTGCCCTGGCTGGATACAGGAATCGAATCTTTGAATTCTTCAGACGTGCCCTGGCTAGATACAGGAATCGAGTCTGGAAACTGATCACTCTCAGATGTGCCCTGGCTAGATACAGGTATCAGATCTGGAAATGCGACAGTTGACGGTAATTGTTTTTGGGATTGTCTTTTTCCTGAAAAGGCAAAAAATGTAAGTTGTATGCGATGTCATGATGTATGATATGCATGATATCATGATGTTCAACATGAGATGTTGTATGCATTTCATCCTGTATGTAAGTAAGATGTATGAAAATGTGAAATGTTTATGAGTGTAATTTCATCTTAGGAAAATAAATCCTTGACGAACGGCCGGGAAGCTGCTCTGTGGAAGAGATACTTGGTCGAAATTCTGATGAGAGGCCTGCTGAGGACTTTAACGATGGATTCCGCTGAGGATAATGATGATAAACTCCGCTGGGGAACTCCAAAGATAAACTCTGCTTGGGAATACCAAAGATAGACTTCGCTGGGGATTGAAGGAACTTTGCCGAGAGAGATCTTCCGTGGCTTTTAGCTGAGGATAACCCAGTTATAAGTCCTTGTGAGGAAATAACTCTAAATAAAACTCGGGAGAGACGTCCGTACTTCGTCGGGGATAAGCTTGTAGGATCCACTGGGGATGAGCTTTAAGACCTGCCGGGGAATGTTGTGCCTTTTCAGGATTGACGGGGAATCAACTCCGCTTGGGGAAAGTATTGTCGCATCCTGTCTTATTCTGCGGGGAATTGAGGTGATCTGGCCACATTCTTCAGTTGAACCTACCTCGGTGCCTTGGCGGACCAAACAACCAGACTGTATTGGACAACTCCATATTGCCCCTGTTTCTGATGTCACCTGTAATCGATCTCTCGTTTCATATGTAAATATTTATGAATCAGCAATTTAATGTCAAATGCATATATCAAAAATGAACTTTGGACGTTCTTCGCAAGACAAAACAAAAAGAGAAAACAATGGTAATTTGTATGGACAAGTGAATTTGTATTGATTTAAACTTTGCCCGTGAATAGGCGTTTTTTGTACAAGAGGCTGACATCCTAGCAAGAGGACATCGCCAAATAGTATATAGTTTACAATTTGAAAAAAAAGAAACAAAACAGCTATGTGAACAATCCCACTGGGTTCCAACTCTGCTATCGTCTTTATGTCTTCGAACGTCTCATCGCTTTGCTGCCCAGTTGAAGATGAAGCTGATTGGTCAATGCCGAAATCTGGAGCCAGATAGTTGATGTCGAATTCCGGATGCGAAGTGATCCATTGAGATATAGTGTTACGCTTTTATCCCTAACTTTTGCCTGGACCGCCCTTTCGGGTTTTCAGTCCACCGGGATACCCTTTTTTGCCCAAGCCGCCCTTTCAGGTTTTCGACTTGCCGGGTGTACAGATTTTTTTTCATTTCATCCCTTATTTTTGCCCGAACCCTTTTGGTTCACCGGGAAGCCCTTATTTTTGCCTAGGTATGTCAACCTAGCGGGTCCTTTATCATGCGTAGTATCTTTTCACTATGTCTGCATTGGCGGGGTGAGGAAGGTCGTCACCATCCATGGTGGTTAGGATCATGGCTCCTCCTGAGAACACACGTTTAACCATAAATGGCCCTTCGTAAGTAGGGGTCCATTTGCCCCGGGGATCACTTTGAGGAAGGATGATGCGTTTGATTACCAGGTCCCCAACTTGATACTCTTGCGGTCTGACTTTCTTGTTAAATGCCCTGATCATCCGTTTTTGATATGTTTGACCATGACAGATAGCAGTGAGCCTCTTTTCGTCAATCAGATTTAATTGATCAAGCCGAGTCTGGATCCAATCATCTTCATTCAGGTCTGCATCCTTCATTATCCGGAGAGAGGGTATCTGGATCTCGATTGGCAAGACTGCCTCCATGCCATAGACCAAGGAGAAAGGAGTTGCCCCGGTTGATGTCCTTGCTGAGGTGCGGTACCCATGAAGAGCGAACGGTAACATCTCGTGCCAATCTTTATATGTCACTGTCATCTTTTGCACAATTTTCTTGATATTCTTATTGGCTGCTTCTACAGCCCCATTCATCTTCGGCCGGTAGGGAGAAGAATTGTGGTGCTGTATCTTGAATTGTTCACAGAGTTCAGTGATCATTTTGTTATTGAGATTGGTACCATTGTCCGTAATGATTCTTTCTGGGACGCCGTACCGACATATCAGATTATGCCGGATGAAACGTGCCACGACACTCTTGGTTACCGTGGCGTAGGAAGCTGCCTCAACCCACTTCGTGAAGTAATCGATTGCCACCAAGATGAAGCGATGCCCATTGGATGCCGTCGGTCGGATCTCACCGATCATATCGATGCCCCACATTGCAAACGGCCAAGGCGCAGTCAGAACATTCAAAGGAACCGGAGGGATATGCACCTTGTCAGCATAGATCTGGCATTTATGACAAGTTCGGGAGTGCTGGTAACAATCGGCTTCCATTGTGGACCAGAAATATCCTGCCCGAAGGATTTTCTTAGCCATGGTGTGTCCACCGGAGTGGGTTCCAAATGTACCTTCATGCAGTTCCATCATGATTTTCTCTGCTTCAGCCTTATCCACACAACGTAGCAGAGTTGAATCATGATTCCGCTTGTAGAGAATGCCGTTGCTGAGGAAGAATTTTGCAGCAAATCTCCTCATGAACTTCTTATCATTGACGGATGCACCTTCAGGGTATTCCTGAGTTTCCAAGTACCTCTTTACCTCGTGATACCAGGGTTTTTCAGTCACCTTCTCAGCCTCGAGCTCACAGCAGTATGCCGGTTCATCCAACTTCCAGATTATGATTCGGGGAGCCTCATTGTCCCATTTAACTTTGAACATTGAAGACATCGTGGCTAGTGCGTCCGCTAGCTGATTCTCCTCTCTGGGGAAATGCTCAAAAGTTATCTCTTCAAAGTGAGGGAGCAAGGTCGACACATACTCCTTGTAAGGAATAAGATTCGGGTGTTTCGTATCCCACTCGCCTTTGATCTGATTGATCACAAGAGCGGAATCTCCGAAGACACTTAGAATTTTGATCCTCAAGTCGATTGCGGCTTGTAAACCCATGATACATGCCTCATATTCTGCCATGTTGTTAGTGCAGCTGAAACATAATCGGGCGGTGAGGGGAGTGTGAGTTCCTTTGGGAGATATGATTACAGCGCCGACGCCGTTACCCAAAGCATTGGAGGCTCCATCAAAATGCATAGACCATCGGGATCCTTCCTCAGGTCCTTCATCCGGTCCAGGTACTTCACAGTCAGTTACCACCATGATGTCTTCATCCGGAAAATCAAAGTTCAATGATTGGTAATCGTCTACAGGTTGGTGTGCCAAATGATCTGCCAGTACACTTCCCTTAATTGCTTTCTGAGTTGTATACTGGATATCATATTCTGTCAAGATCATTTGCCATCTCGCTATTCTTCCAGACAGAGCGGGCTTTTCAAATATGTACTTTATGGGATCCATCTTTGAAATCAATAAAGTAGTGTGAGTCAGCATATACTGTCTCAGCCGGTGAGCAGCCCATACAAGAGCGCAGCAAGTTTTCTCAAGCAGTGAGTAACGAGACTCACAGTCGGTAAACTTTTTGCTCAAGTAATAAATAGCGTGCTCTTTTCGGCCAGACTCGTCATGCTGCCCCAGCACACACCCCATTGAATTATCAAGTACCGTTAAGTATAGTATCAGAGGTCTTCCTTCCACCGGTGGCATAAGAATGGGTGGCTCTTGGAGGTATTCCTTTATCTTTTCAAAGGCGGCCTGACATTCGTCATTCCAGCGTACTACTTGATCTTTCTTCAGCAATTTGAAGATTGGCTCACAAGTAGCAGTCAGATGCGAGATGAATCGAGCAATATAATTCAGTCGTCCTAGGAAACCTCTGACTTCTTTCTCTGTTTTTGGAGTCGGCATCTCCTGAATAGCTTTAACCTTGGCAGGATCCACCTGAATACCTTTATCACTTACAATGAAACCTAACAACTTTCCGGATCTTACCCCAAAGGTGCATTTGTTGGGATTCAACCTCAGCTTGTATAACTTGAGTCGGTCAAACAACTTCCTCAGATGGTCAAGGTGCTCCTCCTCAGTTTGAGACCTTGCAATCATGTCATCAACGTATACCTCAATTTCATGATGGATCATATCATGAAACAAAGCAACCATGGCACGTTGATAGGTTGCCCCAGCATTTTTCAATCCGAATGGCATGACCTTATAACAGAAGGTGCCCCACTGAGTCACAAAGGTAGTCTTCTCCATATCCTCTGGAGCCATCTTGATCTGATTATACCCTGAAAAGCCATCCATGAAGGAGAACACCTTGTGTTGAGCTGTATTGTCAACAAGGACATCAATGTGAGGTAGGGGGAAGTCATCCTTGGGGCTGGCCCTGTTCAAATCCCGGTAGTCGACACACATTCTGACTTTACCGTCTTTCTTTGGTACTGGCACCACATTGGCAACCCACTGAGGGTAAGAAGTTACTGCAAGGAACCCGGCATCAAACTGCTTCATAACCTCGGCCTTGATCTTTTCAGACATCTCTGGACGCATCCGTCGAACTTTCTGTTTTACCGGAGGGCAATCTTCCTTGGTTGGCAAATGGTGAACTACAATGTCGGCATCCAAACCAGGCATATCTTCATAGGACCAAGCAAAAATCTCCATGTAGTCCTGTAGCATCTGGATCAATCGTTGCTTCACGCTGAGCTCCAGATTGGCACCAATCTTGACCTCTTTCCTATCTGCCTCAGTACCCAAGTTAATTGTTTCTACAGGCTCTTCATGTGGTTGAATAGCCCTCTCTTCCTGGAGTAGCAGTCTTGCGAGTTCACCAGGCACTTCGCAATCATCTTCACCTTCGTCTTCGGCCAAGTTGATCGGATTTTCGAAGTCATAACTGGCGGTAGCAGAGCTGTTACCAGTGAGATCCAGAGTGGATTGAAACCTGTATAAGTGAGTGTGTGTAAATACAGCTGTTTTGCAATATATATAACACAGAAAGGAAAAGAGCAAAAGATTTGAAATGCAACAAACGTCCAATGTTTTGATTGATGATATATGAAAATGTCATACAAAAGCCCTCACAAATGGAGCTACGATGCCCCGGGTAGGACACCGAGCCAACAAAGTTTTAACATATTGTTTGTTACAAATTGGAAATCAAAAGAAATCAATTACTGCGTGACAAATGTGATAGGGGTAAAATCCTTTGTCGTCCAGTTGCTTGGTCCGTTGCTGGCAGTCGGGTAGATCCAACTATCAAACTCTGCTTCCTCCACATCTTCCTCAATAGCGTTCACCCTTGAGCTGGAAATAAACACCGGAGCCTTTCCGATCTTCTCTTTGCGTACCGCCTTCTGAGCCTCTGCAGTAAAGCCTAGCCCAAACTTTTCGTTCTTCTGAGTGAAGTCAGGAAGCTGACCCCAGTGTGCACAATTGCCTTTCTGAACCACAGCCCGGGCATCCCTTAGGGAAGCCATCTTCAAGGAATCATTCTCTTTGGTTATTGTCTCTGCAGCTGCTGAAATTGGATGCACCTCCTCGAAATGCTGGAAGGGGGTTTCAATGAACTCTCCGTCCATCTCGATGTACCTGAAGGAATTCAAATGGCTCACCATATACTCCTCTTCTCCTTGTACAGTGACGATCTTCCCCCTGACGGGATACTTCAGCTTCTGGTGCAAGGTGGAGGTCACTGCCCCAGCTTTATGGATCCAAGGTCGACCCATCAGACAAGAGTACGATGGACGTATATCCATCATGTAAAAGGTAGAGTCAAACACTTGAGAGCCCACACGAATAGGGATGTTAACCTCTCCATGAACCATCCTTTTGGAACCGTCAAAGGCCCTGACGATGATATTGTTGGGTTTCAACTCCAGGCCTTCATAATCCAGACGATCCAAAGCCTTTTTCGGAAGAACATTCAAGGAAGAACCAGTGTCCACCAATACATGTGCCAGAGTAGTGCCCCTACATTCAATAGAGACATGCAGGGCATCATTGTGGTCTCTCCCTTTTGCGGTCAGGTCAGCATCTGAAAAACCCAAGCCGTTGTCCGCTGTCAGATTTGCTATGCAGTCAGTGAACTGGACTGCAGACGTCTCTTGCGGCACATGGGCCGTCTTGAGAAATGAGATTAAGGCCTTAGCATGGGCCTCGGAGCATAGCAATAGGGAGAGCAAGGAGATCTTGGAGGGTGTATGCCCCAACTGCTCGACAACATTAAAATCACTTTTCTTTATTATTTTCAGAATCTCCTCCATTTCTTGTCGGGAGGCCTCAGCATTTATGGGTATCGGCGCCTCCATCCGGGCAGGCTCTTCTTCAATCCCTTTGCCCCGAGCATTTGATGACTCGGCAGCAGGGGACACAATTTGATCAGCAACAGGACTAGGTAAACTTGCAGGTTTTATGAGGAGGGGTTTTCGAATAGCGGGCGGTGCAATGTCAGGCGAGAAGAGCCTGCCACTGCGGGTGACCTTGGCTGGACCAGTGATATCGCAGATACTGGCACTAGCGTCGAATTCTTGCTTGATTCCATTTACATACACGTCTGCCCCATAATGTCAGGGGACAGCTTTATCAGACACGTAGGAGAGGGGCCCTGGAACAGTAATGATCACAGGCGCAATTGTCATGATTTGAATAGGCTTCTTCGGGGGAGCCTTGATTGGATTTTTGAAGATGGTAATCACAGAAACTTCTTTCATCGGAACCAAATGAACAGCAGTCTTTTTGAATAGAATTTCCTTGCTATCCATTAGGCCTTGGATGCCTAACCTCAGCAAGGGACAATCAGATGGGGAAATAGCACAGAATGGGCAACCTTCACCGCAACCCGGAAATAAACCGGCCCGCAGTAGGTTCTTCTTAACAGTATTTAGAGGGGTAACAACTTCATCTATCGAAACAGCATACACTTCTTCCTCAATGGCATTCACCCTATGCTGGGGCATAGGAGCCGTTACAACATTTGGTCTTTCCGGCGCTTCAAACTGAATTTCTTTTGCGTCGATCAGATCTTGCACTTTGTTTCTCAAGGCCCAGCAATCATCAGTAGTGTGCCCGGGACTATCAGAATGATAAGCACACCGGGCATTTGGGTTGTATTTAGGAGACGCAGTGTTGACGACCTTAGGAGCTTCTTTGAGGGTCACCAGGTTGGTGGATAACAGTTGGGGTAAAATTTGAGATAATGTCATACTCAGTCGGGTATACTGCCTCTTGGGCCTTTCGCTTCTTTGTTGATTGTACTGCTGAGGAGCAGCAACAGGTTTGGAGATGACCAAAGCATTGACGGCTTGGCGACTTTCGTGTTTGACTTGTCTTCTAGGACCATAGACGGCACTTGCTTCTTTCTTAAACGGCCTCTTCTCAGCACTTGTAGAGGCAGCCTTCTGTATCTTGCCTGACCTGATGCCAGCTTTAATTCTTTCTCCCGTTAATATTAAATCTGTGAATCCAGCGGAGGAGTTACCAACCAAATGATTGAAAAACGGACCAGACAAAGTCCCAAGGAACATATCAACCAGCTCTCTATCAGTTAATGGAGGCTGCACCCTGCCAGCCAAATCTCTCCATTTTTGAGCGTACTCTTTGAACCCTTCACCCGTCCCTAGAGACATACCCTGAAGTTGGGTACGCGTAGGAGCGAGGTCAGAATTGTATTGGTATTGTCTGTAGAATGCGGTTGCCAAATCCTCCCAGTGCCGGATGCTAGCTCCATCCAATTGGTAGAACCATTCAAGCTGTGACCCCGAGAGGCTATCTTGGAAGAAGTGAATCCAGAGGTTCTTATCTGCCATGTAAGGTTGGATTTTCCTTACGTACGACCTTAGATGCAGCTTTGGGCAGGAGACCCCATCATACTTGGCGAAAGCAGGCGCCTTAAACTTGTGTGGAATGACTACCCCAGAAGATAACCCCAAATCTCTGAAATCCAGTCCTGGCACATTCTGAATTTCCATAGCGCTCAAGCGGTCCTCCAATTGTTTGTATCTGTCAGCAGCAGGCGGGTATTGTTCGTCGTTATAGTCCGTCTCGTTGTCGGAGACTGCGGGACTAGGAGCTCCTCCCCCTTGGGGACTGTTTTTCTCAGCAGAAGAAGTGGTTGGATCAGCTTCATTGTGGAGTGTGTTCCCAAATCGGCGTCCGGTGTTGAACAGTGCGGTCCTCTTTTTCTTCTTCTTCTTCATGAGTAGAGTCTTCAACTCTTGCTGACCTTGGGCTAGGCTTAGGACCATCTCTTGAAACTGTGCACTTTGGGCCTGAAGGGCCTTGATTGCTTGCTCGATGGAGGATTCTGGATTCATGATGACTGTGCACACAAACAGCGAAAAATTAAGCAACCTGTGAAATAGGGTACCTGCTATGCATATGGTGCAATGGAATGTGTATGCTTTATGCTTTCAAAGACAAACAAGATTCAACTTTGTAGACAAAAAGGGAAGCACACTTCATTAGATGAAAATTTCAATTGTTCAACAAACCTGCCCTTAGGCATTACAGGAATGAAAAATACTGAAAAGGAAATAAAACTACAAAAGGAAACATCAAAGCTCATCAATGCTCCCATGGCCTCCTCTTTTCAGTGCCGATGTAGTTGTTCAGGACCCGTTCTTCCTCCAATTGCTTAGTCAGCCTCTGGATCTTCCTTTCCTGCTCGTTGAACTTCTCCCGATAGAAATCCCTTTCTTCCTTAAGCTGTGCCCAAGATCTCTTCATGGTGTCAAAATCAGTAGGTATCTGAGGAGGGAGGACAGTTGGAGGAACCCCATCTTCATCGGGAGATTCAAGGATGATTGGTCTGACAGCTTCGTACGGCATACCTAACTTCTGAGCACAGATGCGGACCCATTTGCAATAGGGCTCCAATGGTAGAGAAGTCTTTGGTCCTAACTCATGTGGGTCAGCTTTGTGGATTCTGTCCCAAGCTCTAATGAATCCCTGGCGTAGTTTGTCACTGCCTGCCTGAAACTCAAAATGGAAGTGAGGAACCAGCATTTCATGAGGCCCATCTCCTCTGGCTCTTCCAAATTGACGGAGAGCTAAACACGGATTGTAAGAGATTCCTCCTTGGATACCAATCAACGGGACATTAGGGTATTCTCCGCAACGGTCGATAACAGCTACCTCATCCAAACCTCTGAGAGTCCAAGTGATATCCTTATCTGTGAGAGACATTAACCTCCGAGCCCAACCTTTTCCTTCTTCATTCTTCAGCACGAACTTGGGAAGGTGCGAAATAAACCACCTTACTAGCAAAGGAGCACAACACCACGGAGTCCCCCGTTTTCGAGCAGTACGAGCATAGAGTTGTTGTAGAATATCACCCAAAAGAGTGGGTACCGGGTTCCGAGACATGAAGATCCTTATGACATGGATACTGATAAAAGTGTCAGGGTTGGGAAACAATACCAGACCATAGATCAAAAGAGCCAGAATATCCTCATATGCCTTGAAGTCCAAGTCATTCCAGAAATCATTAGCCTTTCCAAACAGAAATTTGACCAAAAAGCCCTTGACCCCATTTCTAGTTTCCCAGTTGGACAATATCTCTTCTTTGGTCAAGGGGAGAATTGCAGCAATCTCTTCAGGTCTAGGAGTCTTTTCCAAACCAGTGAATGGAGTTTGTTCCAGGACAGGGATCCCAAGCAGATAAGAGAACTCTTCCAGGGTAGGAACCAGCTGGAAGTCTTGAAAGGTGAAACAATGATGCAGAGGGTCATAAAACTGAGTCAGAACACTTGTCAGTTGTTGGTCCCATTTTGCAGTGATCAAGCCAAGGAGAGAACCATGTCTGTTGATGAAGGAGGTAGTGTTTGGAATTCTGCTAACCAACTCATCAAGCAACTCAGGTGAACGAACAAAGTTGAACCGGATAGTATTTCTACGCACGGGCATCATAATGTCCTACAAAACAGAGCAAAGATGAAACCTTTTTTGTCTTTGAAATGGGTTAGCCTTTTATGCATGCAATGGTATGATGGCATGATGCTATGATGAAGCACATCACAAGTATTCACATAGGCAAATAAAGCACACAAGTCACACAAGACACCCTTAGGTTTCAGGCCAGCATGAGTTTCAGGTATTACCCTCTTTTGGTTTTGTTGGTTAAAACCTGTCCTATCAAAAGTAACCGGGTTCTAGAGGATCTCAAATCATTGGCTACCCTCAATCGGTCATAACTCCAGCATCGCAATCTTTTCTCGCGGCCAGAACCATCTCGAGAGTTTAGCCTCAATGAGTGTAGCATACTGCTACTGTCCTAATAGCCAAGTTGGTCAATTTAGGGTTCTAAGGTTGGTTGGTGTTTAATGACCCCTTAGAAGACCTATATTCTCCCCGTTACAACACAAGGGATATAGGTACAGACTAAGATGCCACACCAACGTAGCCACTGCTTCACCCATGTCGGTCTACGCCGGACAGGTCCCTCACAGATTATGCTACCTAAAAAGGGTATTTCCCAGATCCGGGTTAGGATCTATAAAACTCCGATACAAAGCCCGCAAATGCAAAAGCAAACAAAGCAAACAATTGAAAACAAAGGTGATCTAAACCCTAAGGTTACTCCACTTTAAAAGTTTTCCCCAGCAGAGTCGCCAGTTCTGTGATACGGTGGGAGAACTGACTAGTGTTTTGCGTTTGTATTCGCAAATGTTGCGGTTAGCAAGAGTCGCCACCGACTTTTTATTTTATCCTAAGGAAAGGTTAAAAAGCACAGCAAAAACCTTTTGAGATGTTTTCTTGGGTTCGGGGAGTAGATTATAGAAAGGGAAGGTATTAGCACCCTTTCTATCCATGGTTATCCATGGGCTCTTAGTTACTTGCTTAGATCACTTGCCTTTTGTTTTCAATTGTTTTAAATGGTGCTTAAGTGTGTGGGTTTTGAAAATGTTTTTGAAAAGAGGCCAATGTGGTGGCAACCTTTGTAATGATCCATGTGGGGATGTATACAAAGATGTATGTCTTTTGAAAAAGTTTTCATTTGTTTTTGAAAGTTGTTTTGAAAGTGTAATGATGTGTGATTTTGAGATTAGGCAAGTGTTTTGTTTTGCAAGTTGATTCAAGTAACTAAGAGGTTATCTACTCCTAAATTTCTCAAAAGATTATTGCTATACTTTAACCCTTTTAACAAGTTTGCTCCACCATTGTATTTGGTGGGCAACCTTGTGTTAGGATGTGAGAGGGACAGGCGCGGGTCATCGTTTAGACCATAATTGTAACGACGTTAAATGTCTTTGGATAATTTCTTTAAGGGACTTGATCATTTTTTTTTTTGTTTTGAAAAGTTTTATCGAGGGACTATGATCATTCAAACTGTTTGCTTTGCCCAAAGATGTTCAACATACAATATGGCCCATTTATTTGAAGGCAACAAGTGGAATACCCTAGGGGGTGCAAGTGTGATTTGTGTGTCCATTTTCATGCTTGTTTATCTTTTATTAGGTCAAACTATTTTTTATCGTTTTTCGCATACAAACCCTAATTCTAACATGTTATTATTAGAAAGCAATAAAGTGCGAAATTAAAAATTACTAAGCTATTACAAAACCAAATATGGGAAGGGGGGTACAAATGTTCAAATGGGGATATTGACAAGAATTTTAAATCTAAATTATTACATCAATTGAATATTTGCAATTTAAATAATACATAATTAAATGTAAATTAAATAAATATGTGAAATGCAAAAAGAAAGTTTTTATGTGTATGGGAAAATGTTATTTATGTAAAAGGAAAAAGAAAATAAGAAATGTATTATTTTTTGAGTATTTTGAACTTAGGGTAGAAACCCTAATTTGAAAGAAAATGTATTATTATCTATTTATTATTCATAAAAATAAAATAAAATGAAGTATATTATGAAAAAAAAGGTATTTTTATATCAAATATTAATAAAAGTGAAAAATCAAGTATTTTCATATTTTTGTCTTAAATATATTAATAATTACATATATATATATGTATTAAACCCTAAATATGTATTATATACAAAATAAACATTTATTTAATATTTTAATAAATAAATAAAAAAGGTATTTTTTGTGTGAAATATTTTCAGAAAGTAAATGAAAATAAAAAGTGTATTTACATTATTTTTCTATTTTTATTATAATAATGGTATATATATATATATATTAATGTACAAACAAAGAAAATAAACAAATAAATATGCAATAAATGCAAAAAATGATGGAAAAAATATTTTTAATTTTTAAATGGCATGAGAAAAAATAAACAAATTCAGCCAAAAAAGAAAAAGTCAAAAATGTTAAAAAATGAGCAAATGGGCTCAGGGGGGTGTAAACCAAAAAAGATGGTGTGAAAAGAAAGAAAACAAAAGCCCAGCCCAATGAAACACTGTCTTCAACCTTTGGCCAAGACTGAGTTCAAAAACGCGCGCCTCTTGCTTCAACATCAAGGTCCTGATTCTTTGATCCTTTGAACAAACTTCCAACACAAAACATGTAAAGCATAATCTCACGATTTCATACATATAAAGAACATGAACTATCTCTCTAAGATGAGGGAGAATTTCTCTCCCCCTCTTTTCTGACCTAACTTTTCTACCATTTTCAGAGCTCAAATTCTCTCTACTCAGACAAAAGAAATGAAAAGTAAAGCTATGTACATGTTCAGGGCTATGAGTAGGACCTTGTTTCTTCACAAACTTAAGACTAAAGATGCATAATAAGAGAGATACGAATTCAAACTTTTACCTGTGCAGTTGAACTTCTATGTGGAGAATGAGAGACTTTCAGTGCAATGTAATGATTGGAAAAGCTTCCTTGAGGTCCAGGGATGCTTTTTCAATGCTTACTTTGTCTTGAACCTTCTTGTATCAAGCTGTAGAACTTCACCTGCAAGTCAAAGATATGAAAATGGTGGAAGTGGTTAGAGCAACTACAGATCGTGCCTTAGCTTCTGGATAGTTTGCATATGTTATAAGGAAGGTATAGGAACAGGTTTTGATCAAAATGCTCGAAGGGGTTGAGAGATAGCACTCAATCTGCAGGGCTTGCTCTGTTTGAGCAGTTTTGTGGTGTTTCTGAGATGGAGAGTGTTTGAAAGGCAAAAGGCTCGTGCAAAAGCTTGGTTGGGTGATTTTGAATGTGTTTGATATCTTTTGTGTTGTGTTTGCAAGCTGAGATTCAAGTTCTTACAAGTTATGGACTTTTCTTCTTTTCTAAGCAACAAAAGCAAATTGGTGTTCTAGGTCAGTATAGGACCCCCTAATGTGCTGCATAAACATCTCTTGATCAGTGTGTTATGCACATAATCTTGTGCTAAGCAGATCTTCTATGTACTTGTTTGATTTACCAATTGACATAAAGCAAACTTTTGTAAAAATGGAAAGTTCACTTTATCCAAAAATGGATCAATCTTGTGTATAATGCTTGAATTCATGGAACAACACTTAGACACAATGAACAAGCATTAAATTAAGGAGTGTAATGTGGTTTAAGGACCTGCAAAGTAGCACAAACTATGCTGAGTTCAAATTTGCCAAGTTTATGAACATGTCTTGATGAAGAACAAAAGTGAATTTTTGCCAATTTGTGAAATTCGAATCTCTCAAGTTATGAGGTTGTTTGATGAGTTCTTGGACATTTTGGAAAGCTTGGAATGTGTACTACAATCCATCTTTGAAATGCAAATCAAAATTCCAAGTGGAAGAGTATGAAAAGTGGCCTTGAAGTAGGGTAGAAAACCTTGTCAACATAGGTCAAATTTCACTAAGTTAAAAGATGGTTTAGTGCCCTTATTCAAAAAATTATAACTTGAGATACAAGCTTCAAATGAGAAAACTTTGTGAATCAAAGTTGTAGATTATGCAACAAGCTACAACTTTCATGTTTTGACTTTTGTTTGAATCCAAATGGATCATGGTGAAAAGATGGGGCAAAGTTGGGAAAAAATTAGGGTTTTCCATAACTTAGAAAAATTCTAAGTTATGAAAAATTCCATTTTCAAACCCTAATTTGCATTTTGTGATTTCTTGATGAACAAGTTTCATGATTTGGCATGTTTTGATGAAAAATGAATCTTGACTCTTGATTTTGACCAAAAAGTCAAAGTTTGACTTTTCAGTATACAGTCAAAATTGATCAGTTGACTGGGAAATTCAACTATCAATCTTGTGTACTTGGGATCTTTTGAGCTTGATGAACATGTCAAGATAATTCCATGAGGTCTTTGAGGACATATGTGAGCTTGGTTTGCCATTGGCTAGGTCAAACAGTCAAAAATTGCCTTTGTGCAGTCAAAACCCTAAAAATGACCATTTTGCCCTTTTGATGATCTGATCAAATTTCTTGGCGAATTGTGATCCAAACTTGATCAAATGGTTCATATGAGTTCATAATGTTGGTGTGGATCAAATTTCATGAGGTTTGACTGTCAATTGGCCACAGTTGACTTTTCCCCCAATACAGCTGATTTCTAGGTCAACTGTCCAATTGACTGGGCAAAACTTGGAATCAAGACTTGAAACTTGGTATAGGTAAACTTGGGAGTCCAACATGAAGCATGAAAGTCATCTTAGGCATTTTAGGTCAAAACATCCTTAGGCAAACACAAACCCTAATTTGAGTCCACAGTGCAAGGAGAAGTCTTGAGCAGAGGAAACCCTAACTAGATCTTGATCTTCAAAGGTCTTGTGATGAGAAAATGTTGAGGAAATGGGAGGGCAAATTTTGGGGTACAACAATTCGCATTATTTCTCATAATTATGTAACTGTACAAAGGATGTAATAGTTTAACTAGGACCATTTACTTTTTATTTCCCCGTTTTGGTTTGTAATTCCCCTCACCCCGAAGCCTTGTAATAGCGTAGATTTAAATTATCGCATTTTTATTTTCGTAACTGAAATTAACTGTTAGATGAATGCTAATAGGATTTTATGAAAGACTAAAATCAAACGCTAGCAAAACCTAACATCCAAGAAAAATAACTGAAACACAACACACTCGCACACGCATACCTCTAAGGTACCTCCACTTGTTGCCTTCGAAATAAACAATCGCGACTCTTAAATGTGAGAGATTTTAGTGGTGACCCTTTGGTTTAAAGATCATAAGTCCCTCGATGACCCTTTCAATGTTGCCTCGGTATATAATCTTAAAACCTTAGGGTAATTACTAAAGTATCTTACGAGTTGCTTTCGTGAATGTACGATGACCCTCGCATGTCCCTCAAAACATCAAACGATAGGGCTACCTACTAACTAATAGTAGGATAACGTTGTCTAAAGGAAAGAGGAAAAGAACAAAAATCTTTCGAGTATGTAGATAGCTCCTAGTTGTTTGCTCATAAAAACAAACAAAAACAATTTTTTCACACATACACAACTCTTTTCTAAATATTTTCAAAGACAAAAAACACTTTGTATACGTTCTCGCCGAAACGAGAAACATTATATAAAGTTCACCGCACAAAGGCATCTTTTCAAAATTTCTTCAAAACACACTTACACAAAAATGTATTTTCAAAACGAACTAGTAACTAACAACCCGTAGAAAACTATGGATGGAAAGAGTGCTAACACCTTCCCTTTCCATAACCTACCCCCCTTACTCAGAAAAATATGAAAATGTCTTTTCTGTTCTTTTCACCCTTTCCTTTGTTGTATAAAAGAAAAGTTGGTGGCGACTCTTGCAAACTGCAATATTTGGGATAAAATGCAAAACCAGTAAAGTCAGTTCTCCCACTGTATTACAACATTCAACACTACTATGCTACCATAACTTATGCAATGGCACATCACACATAAATAAAACAAGCCAATACAACTCGCTAATCACACATCGATGTTCACACATCACTACATCATGAAATCTCTTCAATTACATCATCATATTCGTAACTTCACAATCACTACACAACATTGGAACGAAAAAAATTCATAAAATCATCTCATACTATTTTCAAATCATTTTTTTAGTGGAAAATATTTTTAGCTTTACTTAGGTTCGAACGACGCGTCAAATGGACACCCGAGTCAAAAGTTATGAATTTTCAAAAAATTTCAAGACTATGCCAGTTTCAGTAGGGTACCCGAGTACCCATATATGGTAACCGGTTACCCTATGTCAAAACGGCCAAAAACACTATTTTTCAAGTGGTAACTGGGTACCCATATATGGTAACCGATTCCCACTACTCCAGAATTAAAAAAAAAAGATTTTTATGTTACAAAAAACACTTATTTGTCAGGTAAACATGTCTAGCTTCCACCTACTATACCGTTAATATTTATAATTGAACTTCCCACATTCATACCTCAATAACAACCATTTTAATTCACACAAAAACACAATTAAGTACTTAAATTAAGTGATTCTTTCATCCAAATCAAAAATTATTTTTATAGCAATTACACTGAAACATCACCCATCAATCAACTTCATTTATACAACATCAAATGCAAGAATTTCACACCCATTCATCATCAACAATTGTCACATAGATAAATCACATAAAATATCCAATTCTCACAAATATGAACATATAATTACATAATTTAACTCTACCATAACCTCTCATCATACAAACTCTTATAGAGTTAGAACCCCACCCTTACCTTAGGTTTTGAATTCTTTTCCCTTATCCAATGGAGTCTTCCCTTTAGCCCTAGGTTCTTCCTCTTCTCTTCTGCTTCTCACTTCTACGATCTATTTTCTCATGTTCTCACTTTTGTTTTCTAATAACACATTTTAGACCCCTAAATTCAATATCTCCATCTTGCCCTTCCTTATTTTTTAATTATTTAATTATTTAATTATTAATATTATAATTAATATTTACCTTATATAATAGCAATAGTAAATATCATAATAATAATACTATTATCATAAATATTCTTCATTCACCTCATGTCTCTACACTTTTTGCCATACACCCCCTGTAATACGGTGACAGAACCGACTGTTGTACTGGTTTTGCATTTGTATTCGCAAATGTTATGGTAAGAAAGAGTCGCTACCAACTTTTATTTTATCCAACAAAGGAAAGGGTGAAAAGAACATAAAAAGACCTTTCGAGATTATTTCTGAGTAAGGGGGTTATATTATGGAAAGGGAAGGTGTTAGCACCCTTTCCATCTGTAGTTATCTACGGGCTCTTAGATGCTTAGCTCATTTTGAAATACCTTGCGCTTTGTGTGTTTTGAAAATTATTTTTGAAAGTGCCTTAGTACGGAAAACTTTATAATGTTTCTCGGAATGGTAGAGAACATATACAAAGTGTTTGAAAATGTTTTTGAAAGAAGTTTTGTGTAAGTGTAAAAAAATTTGAGCAAGCATCTGATAGCTATCTACTTTACTCGAAAGGTTGTTCTTTTCCTCTTTTCATTTAGACAGTGATATCCTACTATTAGTGAGTAGGTAGCCCTAGTCGTTGGATGTTTGAGGCACATTCGAAGGGACGTTTATACAGTCACAAAGACAACTGGGAAAGAAACTTTAGTAACTACCCTAGGGTTTTTAAGATCATATCGAGGCAACATCGATGGGGTCATCGAAGGACTTATGATCTTTAAACCAGAGGGTAGCCACTAAAATCTCTCACGTTTCGAGAGATGTCTGTATTATTTCGAAGGCAACCGAAATGGGGGTGCCCTAGAGGTGCGCATGTACAATTGTGTTGTTTTCAGCTATTTTTGTCTTTTTATTTGGTTTGCTAGCGTTTGATTATTAAAATCTTACCATATAATCCTATTAGTCATGCATATAAACAGTTAATAGTTTGCAGTAATTAAAAGTGCAGAAAGATAAATCCTAAACTATTACAAGGCTTCAGGGAGGGGGATTAATTACATATTTAAAACATGGGGGAAATAAAGCAGTAAAAGTCCTAAGTATAGTCTATTATATCTCATAAGCAGATACATTAATATGAAAATGATAATGAATGTAATAAACGCGTGCGAATTGAAAATAACGTCTAAATCCTAAGTGAAAAGAAATCTTTTTGTTTGTTTTGGATTTTATTTTTAGAAAATAGTTGAAAAACATAATTAATCTAGATCTAAAAGAAAAAAAAAGTTAATTATAACAACAAAAAAATGGAATTAAAGAAAAGAAATTAGTTTCTAAGTTATTTTTGATATTTTTAATATGAAAAGAAAATAACTTAAAATCCTAAGTCTATTTAGTTTTAAATTAAAGAAAATGGCTTAAATAGTTATTAATTAATTTACAAAATTAATTTAATTGAGAAAAATGCTAACCTAATATTTTTATGATTTTTATCTGGTTTTTATGTTGATTAAAAAAAACAAACTAAAAGAAATAAATAAAAACAAAATAAAAAAATATAAATGGGTTGGGTGAGGGAATTCGTTGAGGGTGCACGGTGAGCTGCGCGTCTGGGAGCGTTGGATCTGATCAGATGGCATCTACCAGTTATGATCTGAAGATGCATGGTGTGCGCATGGGGGCCTGGGAGCACTAGATCTGCAAGATAATTGTTAGAAAAATGAAATGCAAGACCTGGGTATCAAATCCAGGTCCTTTACATTATACACGCTTACCTTCACCAACTGAGCTAGCTATGCATTCATTGATACAAACAAAACTACAAGATTATATTAGGAAAACAAATCACAGATATATTAATAAAAATAAAACGCGCGCTGACTAAAAAAGCCAATGGGAGAGTGACATTTGGAGTGCCTGAGTCAGCCCGTGCCTGAGTCAAATGACTAGAGAGATGCTGGATTCAAACTTCGGTCGCCTTCTCCGATGTATCACAACCTGCAAACTTATGTAAACGTGAAACTAAATCAAAATAACTGACCTTATCTCATGTAAAACCACCTCCCGAATCCAAATCTGGGGTCTGTTTGGCCTGAAACGGGCTGAATCATACGTTTCAAAGGTAAGTTCAGATTATCCTTAACAATGGCACGATCTTATTCCTGCATCTTTTCTCACATGTAACACGTTCAATCAAATATAAACATCAGCAGCAATATGTATATATGATTAATATGAATTTAAATTGTGTATTCTATGAGTTTAAGATCGAGGAATTTTTACCAAAAAAACGGTGAGATCGGGTAAGGGAGCTTTTGCGCGTGTTGGAACTGCTTAAGGCCTGGGAAACACTCATTGGACCTTCAGGGGGAAGAAGGAATGTCTGAAATGGACGGAGGGAGGCTGGATCGGTTGTTTCAAGTTTGACAACCTTGTAAAAATTTTGAGAGTGTTAGTGTGCTCTTCCTAAGACAGTGCCCGTGTCCTTTGGCTTGCAAATGATGTTGTATTTATAGAGGAGCATAATGGCTTGACAAATATGGCAAGAATCAGCTATTAAACATGGTTTTGAAAACAAGATCATAGAATTGAAAAACATGCCGTTTTGGGTGATTCTCTTGCCATTCTTATTTTTGCATGAACCTAGACCTTTCTAATGTATCCTGCATGAAAATTGGGCCTTAAAACAAATCCAAACATCAGCCCACATTGAATGGTTGGACACTAATGAAGCAAATCCGTTAAAACTGTAAAGGCAGTGTAAACAGGAAGAAAAGTTGCATTTTGAACTGTTATGTATCGACACAGTGCTACTATGCATTGAGACATAAGTCTTCTTGCTCTTGTAAAAACAAAATCAAACTCAGTATAAGTCGATGCATAATGGGATATGTCGACTCATGCACCCGTTTGTGTCGACACATGCGCATTTTGTGTCGACTCATACACATTTTATCCTTCTGTTTACGGCTTGGATAACAATATGTATCGACACATAAGGCTTTCTGTCGACTCATACCCTGTTTGTGTCGACACATACACGTTTGTGTCGACTCATGCACCTTTCATCCTTCTGTTTTGAGGATGGATAACAGTATGAGTCGATGCATAAGGCCATGTGTCGACTCATACCCAGTTTTGTCACTATAATAAGTTGACTCATGTGGGTATGTGTCGACTCATGCTGCAGTTTTTTTTCCTTAATCATTTGTTTTGAATTTTGAACCTCTTTCAAGATGTTGTGGTAGCCTTCCTCTATATTGGAAGTTGTAATGTCTGAGCTTGTATCTTCCAAATGATGCATGTCTTAAACTTGAGGATAAAAGAGAAGTTGTAGGGAACTAGATTTTATTCAAAATGAGCTTTGGTTGGGGAAAAATGGATGAAGCATGTGAAAGTTATATCTGGTCAAAGTTCAGTTGACTTTTGATCTAACACAGTTGATTTTCAAACACTTGAGCAATTGACTGAGCAAATTTTTTGTGTAAGGCATGAAACTTGACATGGACATTCTTGAATACATATTAAGGACCATGGAAATTATTTGGAGCCTTTGTAACCCAAACATCTTGGTGGAAAGTGAAACCCTAGCTGGAGGTTCATTGCTTAGGAGGAGAATTTGTCTGATCAATTCTTTGGTCAACCTTGAGCAATTGAGGACCTCAATGAGCATGTCTTGAGTAAAAAATAGGAGGGCAAATTTTGTGGTACAATAGTTGCCCCTGTTCAATCTTCTTAAACCTGAGGATTTAGATTGGCTTGTCTGCCTTTCATAATCTGAAGGTGAAAGATGATCGAACACTAGAGTGCTAAAACACTTGCACTCGCATATACATGAAGTAGCACTGCTGGTTGATAATATCGATAATGGGCTTACAGATGCCATTGGGAGAGTGTGATGGAGAGTCGTCGGAGATGGGCTTATAGATGCCATCCAAAGTAACTGTTGATAGGAGTATCAGAATGAACCTGCGTTTAGTTTTATCTGAATGAAATGCTGGAAAGAGCTTATGTAAAGTCGCGTCCAGAAACGTATTAGAAAGCAATTGTGTAAGGCTGCTTCAGGATGAGCCTGTGTTAGACTACACTTGGAAATGTCTTAGTAGGAACTTGTGTAAGATTTCTTTAGGATGAGCTCGTGTTAGACTACATCTGGAATTGTCATAGTAGGAACTTGTGTAAGATCGCTTCAGGATGAGCCCATGTGAAGCTGCATCTGAGAGGTTATTAGAGGGAACTCGTGTAAGATTGCTTCAGGAAGAGCCCGTGTAAAGCTACATTTTAGGAGGAGAAGGAATCTGTGTAAGATTGCTTTAGGATGAGTCCGTGTAAAGCTGCATTTGCAAATTGTGAGAAGGAATCCGTGTAAGATTGTTTCAGGATGAGTCCGTGTAAAGTTGCATCTAGAGATTATGAGAAGGAACCCATGTAAAATTGCTTCAGGATGAGCCCGTGTAAAGCTGCATCTGGAGATCATGAGAAGTAACCCATGTAAGATTGCTTCAAGATGAGCTCGTGTGAAGTTGTATCTGAAAATTGCGAGAAGGAATTCGTGTAAGATTACTTCAGGATGAGCCCATGTAAAGTTGCATCTGGAGATCATGAGAAGGAACCCGTGTAAGATTGCCTCAGGATGAGCCCGTGTGAAGCTGCATCTAAAAATTGTGAGAAGGAATCCGTGTAAGATTTTTTCAGGATGAACCTGTGTAAAGCTGCATCTGGAGGGTTATTAGAAGGAACCAGGGTAGGGCTGCTTCATTTGGTCGTATAGATAGTTGCCCCGTCTTGTTTCGGGAATTGATCCATAATCAGTTGTTCGCAAATAGTTGCCCTGTCTGGTTTCAGGAATTAATCTGAAACTGTTTTTATTGGTTGTTGAGATAGTTTCCCTGTTTGGTTTCAGGCATTAATTTGTGGCCTGTTTTTGGCTAGTCACATAGATAGTTTCCCCGTCTGGTTTCAGGCATTAATCACTGTCCTGCTGTATTTGTTGGTAAACTCATCCTGCTCCGGGAGTTCATACCACTTGGTCATGTAGATAGTTTCCCTGTTTGGTTTCGAGCATTAATCTTTGACCTGCTATGCATAAGTTGATAGTATTCGTCTGTCTGCGAATTCAACCTGAAAAGGTAAAGTCAGTTTCATGCGATGTCATGATGTATGAATTGCATGATGCTCTCAAAATAAATGAGAATGTTATATGTGTTTCATTTATGCATATGCTACAATGTATTTTAAATGTTGTATGACTGAAATATGTGAGCGTATCAGTTGCTCTTTATGGTGTCGTTGTACTAAGAGAAGATAAACCCCTGATTACTGTTGGGGATGAAGAATGTGATTCTTCAATATTTGTTGAAGTTGAATTACTGGGAGATGAACTTTTGTGGCTATAGAAATAAACTCTACTAGGGAAAGAAAACTCAGTAAACTACTTGGGGATTTTTATGAAGCCCTGTTGGGGAACCCAAGAAGTTTATGAACCAAGTCGAAGAAATCTCCAAGATGTTAGGGAGATGATTGAAGCTTTTGATCTATTAAGAAGATGTCGGAATGTATGAAATTGTTAGGTTATATACTGATGACATGACAATGACTTTGCGGGAGGACGTCTCTGTCTCCATATCTACTGAGGGACGTATCTTTACTGACGACGAACTCTATGAAGATAGTCCCCTAGGGGTGGTTACTCTGGGGATTTTGTGGATGGTTTGGATGTTATCCCAACTCCTAGAGTCTTGAGTGAATGTTTATCAAGGTGATAAGACTTCTACTGATAGACAAGTGATGAGATGACGGGACATAGTCGTACGCTTTAATCCCTAACTTTTGCTTGGACTACCCTTTCAGATTTTCAATCCACCGGGATAACATTTTTTCTCAAGCCGCCTTCTCAGGTTTTCGACTTGCCGGGTGTACAATTTTATTTATATATCCCTAATTTTTTCCTAAACTCCTTTGGTTCGTCGGGATGCCCTTACTTTTGCCTAGGCCAGTTAACCTAGCGGGTCTTTTTCATGCATATTAGGTTTCCGACCATGTCCACATTCACAGGGTGCGGAAAATTGTAATTGTCCATAGTAGTAAGTGTTGCAACACTGCCAGAAAATGTTTTCTTAATCGCACGTGGCCCTTCCTGTTCAATGCTCCAAGTGATTCAGAAGGAGGTCTGCCTCTGGCTTTTCGGCGCTTTTGAGGGATTCCTTAAATCTTGACTCGACTGCACCCAGATCAGTTTAGACACCATGTCATGTCTCTTGATTATGAAAGGCCTGTTATTGGAAATGTCTTTCCAGCTGAGGTGATTTTGTTCATTGAATATTCGTCGTGCGAATTTCTCCGTTGTTGAACAATTAGTTATATGCAAATAGTGGTATTAAAAATGCAAAGCTTATGTCTGTTTTGAAGTTTTTGAAAATTTATTTTTTAGTAAAACAAAATTTTTAAGATTGTGATATCAACTCAGGGTTTATAGCAAACCTTACAAGAGTCAGAATACCTTTTTGTAACAATATGCTTTCGAACTAACCCATGCTTCAGCTAGGACTTTTAGGGGGTTGTAACATGGCATGGTTCAGGGTTTAAGACACAAAGGATAAATACTCGAAATTATTTTTTACCCAACCCATTTTTCGTGATGTTCTTCAGTCCTATACTCAATTAACTGTGCGTTTAGATCCCAATTTAGTTCTGGAATCTTGGCCCTGATATTCCAGTGATGGTTCAGATACTGAAAGTTTATTTGAGAAGGTAACCATTTTTGTAACCTTTTCTTTTTGTTCAGGATTTGTAGCGACCTCTTTTTTATTTTTATTATCCCTACTTTTTCCTGAACCATTTCTTTTGTAATTACAGTCAGCGGGATGCCCCAATTTTTTTCTTAAGTCTCCTTCATACGTTTTGACTTAGCAGGCTTTTCTTTTGAGAGATAATGACTTCCTGTTTTAATGATTATGCGGAACCATCACCATCTTTTGTTTTGGAATGATACCTCTGACACTACTTGTCGTGTACGAGGGGAAAGCTTGTGATTGAGTGCACTATTGATTTAACTGAGAAACTACCCTGCCCCAGATTATGATTAAAGGTTTTAATTTGCATGAAAAAGAAAACTCCTACTTCTTAGGCTCAAAGGGGTTAACTAGGGATTATCTTCCTTATAACTCTACTGTTTAGGATTTGAAACAACACTTGTACATCGTCAGCAAGGTCTGTTCAAAAGCACACTGTATGAGATTGTGGTATCGTTTTTGTCATCCTCCCTCTAAAGGCTTACAGCTTTCAATCGAGAGTCGAATATCACAAAAAGGAAGTAAAAGCATAGTTTTAGTATAGTGAAAACGAATGGATCAATTCAAGACAAACATATGCAATGAATTAATGGAATAACAAAGTTTGACATAAAATAAGTGTTCGAACAATCAAAAGAAATTACAATTTGAGAATTCAAATGAAATAAATGCTCTCAATCTTGGCCATGATTCGGCATGGGATCAGTGATCACGTTGGGAGTCTCAGGAGGGTTGAATTTAATCTCCTTGGCGTCAATCATATTTTGAATCTTATATTCCAGCGCCCAACAATCGTTAGTATCATGTCCAAGACTGCCAGAATGATAGGCACACCTTGCATCAGGATTGTAGTTAGGAGAAGAAGTTTTGGGGTTTGGATGAGGTTTTATCAATGTAATCAGATTCATCCTTAACATGTGTTGCAATGCTTGAGACAACGGCATTTTGATTTTGGTAAACTATCTCTTGGGCTCGTCTTGCCTTTGCTGATTACCCCGTTGTTATTGTCGCATTGGTGTAAGATTAGAAATCATAACTTCCCCCACATCTTGATGACGATCTTCTTTACCATGACCCTTCCGGTCGTACATAGCATTAGCCTTTTTCTTCCCATTGAAAGGCTTCTTCACAACATTTGAAGACATAGCCACCTGAATTTTCCCACTTTTGATTACATCTTCTACTCTTTCACTTGTCAATATAAACTCAAGTGGTTGAAAAATGGACCAAATAATGTACCCAAGAACATATCTACTAGCTCTCTATCAGACAGAGGAGGCCAGACTCTTCCTACAAGATCTCTCCATTTCTGGGCATAATCTTTGAAAACCTCGCTAGACCCATAAACATGCTTTGAAGTTGAGTACGGGTTAGAGCGAGGTCAGTCTTATATTGGTACTGCTTGTAGAAAGCAGCAGCCAGATCCTCCCAGGTGCGGATGTTGGTTTCCTCCAGCTGATAGAGTCATTCCAATTGAGTCCCCGATAAACTTTCTTAGAAGAAATTCACCCATAATTTCCTATCAGTGGTGTGAGGTTGGATCTTCCTAACATAAGACCTCAGATGCAGTTTAGGACATGAAACCCCGTCATATTTAGCAAACGCGGGAACCTTGAACTTTGGTGGGATGACCGCTCCAAAAACCATCCCTAATTCTTCAAAATCCAGACCAAGTACCCTCTAAATTTCCATGGCGTTGAGACGATCCTCCAGATTCTTGTATTTGTCATCAGCATGAGGATATTGTTCTTCCGCGTAATCAGCCTCTTCTTTATCAGTCTCTGGGTTATGGTCTTCTTCTTTTGGCTTCTCTTCCTAATTGTCTCCCTCGTTTGACGGAGTTGCGAATTCTAGAGCTCGCTTGGCCGGTCCTATGAGTCTCTTTCCCATATTCAGGACCCACTGGTTTCTTGGCCTTTTTCTTCTTATCTTTGAGAATGAGAGCCTTCAGGTCCTCTTGTCCCTTAGCCAGAGCCAGGAACATCTGCTGGAATTTAGCATTTTGGGTTTGAAGGTCTTTAATATTCTGTTCGAGAGCCATTTCTTTTTGCTGAAATAAACAATGAAAAGATAAGAAACTTGTCCTTGAAATACCTGTAATGATATGTATGCCATGTTTATGCGATGTTTTCAAGACTCTCGCGGGGTAAACACAAGAAAATGTTTGATTTTTTATTGCAACTTTGATCGAAGAACTTCATATCGTTGAATATCCTTCTACGAGAATCAAGCTCACCATGTCGAGTGGGTCATAGCCTCTGACTTAAGTTGTTGTACTTTGGTCTTTTGACGGTATTGGCTAGAGGAAAATAAATCCCCTTGCCCCTTGTTAGATGTCTGGTTCATCATAACCTGCATCATAGGCCCTAGAGATCCTTGATATGGTTAGTGAAATGAGAATGGATGTTATTATGCATGATGTTATGTTTGAACAATTTAATCACACACAAGCAAAACACACAAGACCTTAGGTTTAGGCTTGCATGGGGTTTATAGGCAAGTACCCTCTTGAAGTTTAGTTGGTTCAACCTGTCTTAGAAAATTAATCGGGTTCTAAGGAGTCTTATATCACTGACCTTTCTTTTAGGCATTGTTTTAGCTCAAGCGCCGAAGTATTGTGGCCAAAATATCCCAAAAGTCTAATTTCAATGAGTGTAGCATCGAGTATTAACCAATCTTTGGTCGGAACCAAAGTCGAACATCTCACTACTTTCTAATGGCTTAGGATGAGTGAATTAAAGGTTATAAAGGCCAGTTAGCGCTTAATGACACTATAAGGAAGCCTAATGTTATCCTTGACTGACTCAAGGAACATTAGTACAAGCCAGAGTATCACACTAACGTAGCTATCACTTCATCCATATCGGTCTACACCGTACAACCTCCATGATTTATTGCTACTTACCTAAAAAGGTGCCCCAGATCCGGGTGTAGGATCTTTTAGTAACAACCCAAACAAACCCTCAAAAGTAAAGCATACAAAACACACAAGGTAAAGCAAATTTAGAATGTTCTAACTCTAAGGTAACCCCACTTTTTATAAGTTCCTCAGTAGAGTCACCAATTCTGTGATACGGTGGCAGAACCGACTATTGTACGGGTTTTGCGTTTGTATTTGCAAATGTTGTGGTAAGCAAGAGTTGCCACGACTTTTCTTTTAGACAAATAAAGGAAAGGGTGAAAAGAACAGAAAAAGACCTTTCGAGATTATTTCTGAGTAAGGGGGTAGATTATGGAAACGGAAGGTGTTAGAACCCTTTCCATCCATAGTTATCTACGGGCTCTTAGATGCTTAGCTCATTTTGAAATACCTTGAGCATTGTGTGTTTTGAAAAGTATTTTTGAAAGCGCCTTAGTACGATGAACTTTATAATGTTTCTCGGAATGGTAGAGAACGTATACAAAGTGTTTGAAAATGTTTTCGAGAGAAGTTTTGTGCAAGTGTAAAAATTGTTTGAGCAAGCATCTGACAACTATCTACTTTTCTCGAAAGGTTGTTCTTTTCCTCTTTTCCTTTAGACAGTGATATCCTACTATTAGTGAGTAGGTAGCCCTAGTCGTTGGATGTTTGAGGGACATTTGAAGGGACGTTTATACAGTCACAAAGACAACTGGGCAAAAAACTTTAGTAACTACCCTAGGGTTTTTAAGATCATACCGAGGCAACGTCGAGAGGGTCATCGAGGGAATTATGATCTTTAAACCGGAGGGTAACCACTAAAATCTCTCACGTTTCGAGAGATGTGACTGTATTATTCAGAAGGCAACCGAAGTGGGGGTGCCCTAGAGGTGCACATGTGAAATTGTGTTGTTTTCAGTTATTTTTTGTCTTTTTATTAGGTTTGCTAGTGTTTGATTATTAAACTCTTGCCATACAATCCTATTAGTCATGCATCTAGACAGTTAATATTTTGCAGTAATTAAAAGTGCAGAAAGATAAATCCTAAACTATTATAAGGCTTCGGGGAGGGGGATTAATTACATGTTAAAAACTTGGGGGAAATAAAGTAGTAAAAGTCCTAAGTATAGTCTATTACATCTCATAAGCAGATACATTAATATGAAAATGATGATGAACGTAATAAACGCGCGCAAATTGAAAATAACGTCTAAATCCTAACTGAAAGGAAATATTTTTATTTGTTTTGGATTTTATGTTGGGAAAATAGTGGAAAAACATAATTAATCTAGATCTAAAAGAAAAATAATTAATTATAACAAAAAAATAAAATTAAAGAAAAGAAATTAATTTCTAAGGTATTTTTGGTATTTTTAATATGAAAAGAAAATAAATTAAAATCCTAAGTCTATTTAGTTTTAAATTAAAGAAAATGGCTTAAATAGTTATTAATTAATTTATAAAATTAATCTAATTGAGAAAAATGCTAACCTAATATTTTTATGATTTTCATCTGGTTTTTATGTTGATTAAAAAAACAAACTAAAAGAAATAAATAAAAACAAAATAAACAAATATAAATGGGTCAGGCAGCAAAAGTAGACAGGGGGTGAAAATTGAAATTCGTTGGGCCCAAGTGAGATTTGCCCAGATATGCAATTGAATCCAGTGAGGGAATCCGTTGAGGGTGCATGGTGAGCTGCGCGTCCGGGAGCGCTGGATCTGATCAGATGGGATATACCGGTTATGATCTGAAGATGCATGGTGTGCACATGGGGGCCTGGGAGCACTAGATTTGCAAGATAATTGTTAGAAAAATAAAATTCAAGACTTGGGTATCGAACCCAGGTCCTTTCCATTATACACGTTTCCCTTCACCAACTAAGCTAGTTGTCCATTCACTGATACAAATGAAACTATAAGATTATATTAGGAAAACAAATCAGAGATATATTAAAAAAATAAAACCCGCGCTGACTAAAAGAGCCAATGAGAGAGGGACATTTGGAGTGTCGGAGTCAGCCCGCGCTTGATTCAAATGACCGGAGAGACACCAGAGTCAAACTTCGATCGTCTTCTCCGATGTATCACAACCTGTAAACTTACGCAAACGTGAAACTAAATCAAAACAAGTGACTCTATCTCACGTAAAACCACCTCTTGAATCCAAATCCGGGGTCTGTTTAGCCTGAAACAGGCTGAATCATACATTTTGAAGGTAAGTTTAGATCGTGCCTTAATAATGGCACGATCTCATTCCTGCATCTTTTCTCACATGTAACACGTTCAATCAAATATAAACATCAGCAGCAATATGTATATATGATTAATATGAATTTAAATTGTGTATTCTATGAGTTTAAGATCGAGGAATTTTTACCAAAAAAATGGTGAGATCAGGTGAGGGAGCTTTTGCGCGTGTTGGAACTGCTTAAGGCCTGGGAAACACTCATTGGACCTTCAGGGGGAAGAAGGAATGTCTGAAATGGACGGAGGGAGGCTGGATCGGTTGTTTCAAGTTTGACAACCTTGTAAAATTTTTGAGAGTGTTAGTGTGCTCTTCCTAAGACAGTGCCCGTGTCCTTTGGCTTGCAAATGATGTTGTATTTATAGAGGATCATAATGGCTTGACAAATATGGCAAGAATCAGCTATTAAACATGGTTTTGAAAACAAGATCAAAGAATTGAAAAACATGCCATTTTGGGTGATTCTCTTGCCATTCTTATTTTTGCATGAACCTGGACCTTTCTAATGTATCCTGCATGAAAATTGGGCCTTAAAACAAATCCAAACATCAGCCCACATTGAATGGTTAGACAGTAATGAAGCAAATATGTGAAAACTATAAAGGTAGTGTAAATAGGTAGAAAAGTTGCATTTTGAACTGTTATGTATAAACACAATGCTGATATGCATCGACACGTAACTCTTCTTGCTCCTTTAAAAACAAAATCAAACTCAGTATGAGTCGGTGCATATTGGGATGTGTCGACTCATGCACCTATTTGTGTCAACACATACGCGTTTTGTGTCGACTCATTCACCTTTTACCCTTCTGTTTTGGGGCCTGGATAACAGTATGTATTGACAAATGAGGCTTTTTGTCGACTCATACCCTATTTGTGTCGACACATACGCGTTTGTGTCGACTCGTGCACCTTTCATCCTTCTATTTTTGGCATGGATAACAGTATGATTCGATGCATAAGGCCATGTGTCGACTCATACCATGTTTTGTCACTAGAATGAGTTGACTCATGTGGGTATGTGTCGACTCATGTTGCAGTTTTTTTCCTTAATCATTTGTTTTAAATTTTGAACCTCTTTCAAGATGTTGTGGCAACCTTCCTCTATATTGGAAGCTATAATGTATGAGCTTGTATCTTCCAAATGATGCATTTCTTGAACTTGAGGATAAAGGAGAAGTTGTAGGGAACTGGATTTTCTTCAAAATGAGATTTGGTTGGGGCAAAATGGATGAAGTATGTGAAAGTTATGCCTGGTCAAAGTTCAGTTGACTTTTGACCTAACACAATTGATTTTCAAACACTTGAGCAGTTGACTGAGAAAATTTATAGTGTAAGGAATAAAACTTGGCATGGACATTCTTGAAGACATATTAAGGACCATGGAAATCATTTGGAGCCTTTGTAACCCAAACATCTTTGTGGAAACTGAA
The DNA here is from genome assembly GCA_948472305.1 of Vicia faba. NCBI lineage: Eukaryota > Viridiplantae > Streptophyta > Magnoliopsida > Fabales > Fabaceae > Vicia > Vicia faba. The sequence continues at coordinate 1,311,578,548 of OX451740.1, read as the reverse complement.
ACCCTAGCTGGAGGTTCATTGCTTAGGAGGAGAATTTATCTGATCAATTCTTTGGTCAACCTTGAGCAATTGAGGACCTCAATGAGCATGTCTGGAGTAAAAAATGGGAGGGAAAATTTTGGGGTACAACACCCCCTATCACCTTAACTTCTACAATTCTCACCACTTCTAATCTTCCAATAATCCTGTCAAAATGCATCATGAAATTCATCAACACACATAAACACATCACATTGTCTAATTATTTCAAATAAAACAATTCTAATTAAATCGGGGTGTTACAACTCTACCCTACTTAAAATATTTTCCTTCTCGAGAATCCACTTGATACTAACAACTTCGGACACAACTCTCACATCTTTTCATCCAACTCCCATGTCATGTTTTGCATCACTTCAAGTATTACTAACCAACATCTCACCTAGTCAACCACCATGATCCCACATGATTCATTATTATCGGGTCATGAACACACCCGCTCATCTCACTTCTTATCCCATCACTCTAGGATAGAAAATATATCACTTTATTACACAGATATCTTCATAAGAACATCAACACAATCAATTACCAACAACATTAACACACAACCTTAGTGCCACAATGTTACATTTCATCAATCGAACATGTAAATCAATACACCTATTGACATGGTGATAACACGAATAATATAGGTAACCTTTCACATAACAATTCCATCATCCACCAACATCTCTTTGATCCTTTTTAACTCTTTAGATATGGTTCCAATCCTATACTCCTTGAAGGCTTCATCGAGGCCTTCCACCGCCTTCAACTTGTGCACACTCCCCCTGATTGATTTTTCCATAATTTTCTAACAACTGACTCACACTTTGGTACACACGACCAAGCTTCTTCAAACCTAAACAGTCGAACTATTTTCCTCATGCTTTCCCCAGATGTGGCCTTAAGAATGATGTTGATGGCTGCATGGTCAGATCTGAAACCGTTACGGGTGGAACACTCTGATAGGAGAAAACTGGTTAATGAAGCCATCACTAGCCAAAGTCTATCTAAACAGAACTACACATTATCCCCTTCTTGCCTTCTGTTAGATCATGTAAACGGATACCCTTCGAACCCAAGGTCAATAAGGTTACATGACTCCAAAGTTTTCCTCCCCAAAGTAAGTTGGTTAACATATATGTTAATTCCTCCCAGTTTCTTATTCTTTGAAACTGCATCATTGAGGTTCCCAAAAACAAATAATCCAATCTCATTCTCTCCTAACAACCTCCTGTATAAGCGCCAAAGTATGTCTTTTATTATGTTCCTCAGGGAAACCATAAAAACCGTTGATATGCTAAACTTCCTCTCCCTCTTCATCGATCACCTTCCTTGCAATGTGATTCAGAGAATAAGATTGGATATCTATCTGCACCTTCTCCTTCCAAAGGAGCATAAGGCCCCATGCCCGCCCTCTACCACTCCCATTGCAATCCACCGCCAAACATCTCTCAAAACCACTCATGTCCTTAATTTTTTTCACCTCCGAGATTTGAGTCTCGTTTCCATAAGAAATAAGATGTCGGGATTTTCTAAACGATTGAGCCACAACAAGGCTCGAACTGCACGGGGACTCCCCAACCCTATGCAGTTCCAGCTTATGATTTTCATTGTTAAAGGTGGTGTTGGTCCTACAATGCCACCTCATGTCTTGTGATTAGGTTTGGATTCTTGACAGGCCCCTGCTTTCTTTTCTTTTCACTGCTACCACATCCTCCGGATTACCCTCAACAATCATAACGTTAATGAGTTGTCGCTTCCCACCCTCAAATTCCAACAGATTTTGTTTACTAGGAACCACCTTTTTCCCACCTTTCTCTTTGCCCACTTTTTCCCTTTAGCATCTTTCTCCCTAGAGGTGACCTCAACATCTTTTCCTTTATCTGAGATATCAAATGCTCCCAATGACTCCGCCACCGATTTTATCTCCAACAGATTGCCCTTTTGGAATCCTTGGATATATGTACCCCCCTCCCTCCTACTGTGTTTTCCTTCTTGTTTCATTAATCTGTTCAACCTCTAACTCCTCTTTGTCTTTCACATTCCCTTTTGTCCCAAATCTGCTCTGGCTTGAAGGAACATTAAAAAGGTTTTTATTGCGTGTACTCGAGATGTAATCTTTCTTCTTATGTTCATCTGAGAGTCTTGGAAGGGGGGAAGCCCTAAGCCACAAACCAAAGGATAGCTCTTGCTCATCGAGATCCTCAAAGCCCTCTTCATCTAGCTATCCCAGTGATTCACAATCCTTCAACTAGTGTCCAATTCGACTACAAATGAAAC